>CM035838.1:94521350-95756350 GCA_020510985.1 Pholidichthys leucotaenia | reverse complement strand
TCTGGTTCTGGAAGATGTAAACAGTGTTTTTTTTTTATGGCTATAGGATTAAAAAAATTCATAGGAAATGTAGAGGCCCTTGCTTTGAATGACTTCAGCATACCTATGTGAGGATACTGTTTGTGGACTTTACCTTAGCTTTTAACACAGTCATCCCCCACAGACTGGTGGGAAAGCTAAGCAACTTTGGCTTAGGCAGTTCACTGTGTGCTTGGATATTTGACTTTCTGAGCAACAGACCACAGAAGGTCAGGATGGGAGACTATATCCTCTACTCTCATCCTGAATACTGGTACACCACAGGGGTGCGTCCTCAGCCCTATCCTTTATTCCCTCTTCACCCACGACTGTTCCCCCATCCATGCGACAACACCATTGTTAAGTTTGCTGATGACACCACCATAGTAGGACTGATAATGGACAACAATGAGTCAGCCTACAGGAAGGAGGTCCAGCATCTGTCTGACTGGTGTGTCAGGAACAACCTGGACTTGAACATTACAAAAACCAAGGAACTGATTGTGGATTTCAGGAAATCCAAATGCACTGAGCTCTCTGTATTAACCCCTTGCACTCCGGTCAATTTCCCTAAAAACGCCAAAAAATAACGTGCCCAAAGTAAATCAAAAGCTGTTCTTCAACCCTTTGCAGCATCTTCATGGGGTTGGTCTCATTTAAAAGAAAACACTTTGAATTTTTTGGCAAAACAGTCATAATCTCTCTAAGTGCTCCTGCCACTGAGTAACAGTCATCTAAACATACTGAACTTGAAGAAAATAAATTTCGCCTGGGTGTTTTTTTGGATACAAATGCTTGCAAATAACACACAGCTTCAGATCCGGGCTGGAAAATGCAACAGAAATGTAGAACCAAGTGTTATCCAGCTGAGGTCAAAATTTTGTAACAATACCACAAAAAATGAATATATTACACAGTTTTGTTCTCAGGTAGTTCCCAGGCATTTTTGAACTGTGCCAAATTGTGCCAAATGGCACAGTTTGGAAAAACGTCTAACTTTTGAATGATTCAATATAGAAGCTTCATCTTGGGCTCTAATGAAAGCTGACACTCAGGGCTGTGTGTGTGTGTGGGGTGGGGTGGGGGGTGGGCGGTTGTCCCCCCGGCCCCCGCTACAGAGGACGGACATCGCCCGTTGCGCCGCGGTCTGTCATGTGGCGATGACGCACAGCTGTAATTTACCGATCGGTCAAAAGTCATTTTTGATTACAATTTTCAGGGATAAAGAATAATTTAGCTTATAACACCTCTTCACAACAGCAGCAGCATAGCTGGCGAACTTCTCTTCCTCATTGTCAGACGAACGCGACGCTGGTCCGCTTGTTACGGACTCGTGGTTCTGGTCTCGCGACACAGTCAAAACATAATTCCATTATTGCGATTTTGCGCTTCCATGATTGTGGTTTTGGCGAACGATTTTTCAAAACAAATAACAGTAGTAATTAAAAAAGACTGGCGAACGCGTGTGTCACCCAGCCTTCGTCGTCAGCCTCAGTCGGTCTATGATGACCATGGAAGAGAATCTAAACGTCTATTCTGCTGGAATAAAAAAAAAAAAGTACTGCCTGTGGCTGAACAGGCCGATGCGCGAATGGCAGTCCCTGTCACACAGGTCGCACTTGTGGGTGGTCTCCGTGCTGCTGGGTCTGTGGCGGTTCTTCCTGTGGGTCCTTTTTTCATCCGCTGCAGCAGTCTGTCTTCACCCAGCCTTACACAAAACAGCTTTCGAACTTCTGTGCTTCAATTGGCTCGCTGCATTCGCAGCTTTGGTAGGCGGGTCCTTCTTGCTAGGTTTTCAGTCATTGGTTCTTCAAGGTTTCAGAAACCCAATTCAAGGCTCTTATTAGTCGAATGAGAGGTCAATCATATCTAATCTGTTCACGGCTGTGTCTGTAGTGGAAGAATGGAAATGCAGCTTTTTTTTCAGTGCGCTCTTGGACGCAGCGCTCTCGTGCGCCCTCGTGCACTCTAGGACGCAGAGACATGCCCGCCCGCGGTACACAGAAGTGCAACAGGTTAATGGAGAGGTGGTAAAGAAAGTAGGGGGCTTTAAGTCCCTTGGCATTTACATCTCGGCCGACCTCACCTGGTCCATTAAATTTAAATCACCCTTATTGTCATTTAACTGTACAACCAATCAGCAGTGGCTATACCACTGCTGTACTAGCATGTTTTTTTAAATAACCAAGGCACTTCAACACAAACATTTATTTTGTTTAAAAAAAAAACAGTGAGCAAAATTAGAGAACAGTAACCACTATGTCAGTAGAGAAGACATCTCTTATCAGGTGGGGAAGGTACAACAGAGACTTTACTTCCTCAGGAAGTTAAAGCAAGCTCACCTCCCTCATCACCTGCTGCTGAATTTCTACCAGGCAACCATCAAGAGCTCCTGACCTACTGCTGTACAGTGTGATTTAGAAGCTGCACCGCAGAGGACAGGAAGGACCTGCAGCGGGTGGTGAGGACAGCAGAGAAAATGAATGGCACCACACTACTCCCTCTTGAAGACATTTATTCTGGCAGACTGCAAAAGAAGGTCAGGAGCATCTCCATGAACCCTACTCACCCCAGACATTTACTGTTCTCCCCCCTCCCCTTTGGAAAAAGATACTGGACAATTAAAACAAAAACAAACAGATTGGAACATAGCTTCTTTCCCCAGGCTGTGACAAGTATCATCCCACCTCCATTCCATTCCCCCCAGGGCTGATGCACCCCCCACGCCCCCACAACTGCTTCACAATAATTACTGTGTGCACTGTTCTGTTTTACTGTTTTTATCTTATTTATACTGCCGTTACTGGAGAGCTGCTGAACTGCATTTCACTGTTGATATTTTATATAGTGACAAAGATCTACCTATCTAATCTGTGCCCACAGGACATCACTAATTTCTCACACTGCTCTGGTTTGATCTTGGTCCATTCTTCTTGCAGTCGCTTACACAGTTCAGTAACTGTAGTGGATTTTTTAGCAATTACTTTGTCACCAAAGATTTTCCAGAGATTCTCTATAGGGCTTAGATCTGAACTCTGGGCTGGCCATTTCATTGTTTCAATATTGTTAGATTCAATGAACTGTTTAACCCATTTTGCAGTTTGACAGGGGGCACTGGCTTGCATGAAAATTGCAGACTGATTGGGAGACAGTTGCAGTGAAGGAACTGCATGTTGCCGAAGGAGGTTCACATAAACATTGGCATTCACCCTGCCATGTAGCTGTACAAAAGGCTCAACTCCTGCTGCAGAAAACATCCCCCAAACTATGACACTTCCTCCTCCAAATTTAAATGACTTCTTTTACACACTTTGGGTTCAGTCTTTCCCCAGTTTGACACCAAATATATTGTTTTGTTTGCCATCAGCCCCAAATAAATTGAGCTTACTCTCATCACTGAAGTGCACTCTGGACCAGTATCTCCTCTGTCAACACAACATGCTCCTCAGCAAAGGCAAGTCTAGCCTTTTTATTCTTTCTGCTGATGAGATGTTTGGTCATTGCAGAGTGAGCTTTGAGTCAAAATTGTCTTAAACAGAGAGACACTGTGTGCCGAGACAGATCTTCGCTCTGTTCAGCAGTGAACTGGCGAGTAATTCCAGCTGCAGTGTTGAACCGATTCCCCACTGACAGTCTTCGTATAATCCTGTTCGCCAAACTAGAGCAGTGTGAAAAACTCGTGATGTCCTGTGGGTGCAGATGTGCTAAAGTCATTCAAAGCAAGGGCCTCTACACTTCCTATGAATTTTTTAATCCTATAGCCCCCCAAAAACATTGTTTACATCTTCTCTTCTGACACAGTTGTCGATGATCTCTAATTTTGCTCAGTGCTTTTTTTTTTTTCCTTTTTCTTTTTTTTTTTTTTTTTTTTTACAAAATAAATGTTTGTGTTGAAGTGCCTTGGTTATTTAAAAAAACATGCTAGTACAGCAGTGGTATAGCCATAGCTGATGTTCTGTCGAATTCTGAACAATGACGAATAACATATGTTACAATAAATCAAGTATTAATACACTGTTCTCTAATTTTGATCTCCACTGTATACACATATGGATAAACATAGTTTTAAAGATCAAAAGCCATGTAATTTTTACGGCTCATTAAAAAACTGTCTTTTTCTTCACAAGGTTTTCACATACTGTTGCTGGTATTTTGGCCCATTCCTCCATGCAGATCTCCTCTAGAGCAGTGATGTTTTGGGGCTGTTGCTGGGCAACACAGACTTTCAACTCCCTCCAAAGATTTTCTATGGGGTTGAGATCTGGAGACTGGCTAGGCCACTCCAGGACCTTGAAATACTTCTTACGAAGCCACTCCTTCGTTGCCCGGGCAGTGTGTTTGGGATCACTGTCATGCTTAAAGACCCAGCCACGTTTCATCTTCAATGCCCTTGCTGATGGAAGGAGGTTTTCACTCAAAATCTCATGATACATGGCCCCATTCATTCTTTCCTTTACAAGGATCAGTTGTCCTGGTCCCTTTGCAGAAAAACAGCCCCAAAACATGATGTTTCCAACCCCATGCTTCACAGCAGGTATGGTGTTCTTTGGATGCAACTCAGCATTCTTTCTCCTCCAAACACGACAAGTTGAATTTTTACCAAAAAGTTCTATTTTGGTTTCATCTGACCATATGACATTCTCCCAGTCCTCTTCTGGATCATCCAAATGCTCTCTAGCAAAATTCAGACGGGCCTGGACGTGTACTGGCTTAAGCAGGGGGACACGTCTGGCACTGCAGGATTTGAGTCCTGGCGGCGTAGTGTGTTACTGATGGTAGCCTTTGTTACTTTGGTCCCAGCTCTCTGCAGGTCATTCACTTGGTCCCCCCCGTGTCGTTCTGGGATTTTTGTTCACCGTTCTCGTGATCATTTTGACCCCACGGGGTGAGATCTTGCGTGGAGCCCCAGATCAAGGGAGATTATCAGTGGTCTTGTATGTCTTCCATTTTCTAATAATTGCTCCCACAGTTGATTTTTTCACACCAAGCTGCTTACCTATTGCAGATTCAGTCTTCCCAGCCTGGTGCAGGACTACAATTTTGTTTCTGGTGTCCTTTGACAGCTCTTTGGTCTTGGCCATAGTGGAGTTTGGAGTCTGACTGTTAGAGCCAGAAATCTTGCTTGTTTGTAGGTGACCAAATACTTATTTTCCACCATAATTTACCAATAAATTCTTTAAACATCAGACAATGTGATTTTCTGGATTATTTTTTCTCATTTTGTCTCTCATAGTTGAGGTATACCTATGGTGAAAATTGGAGACCTCTCTCATCTTTTAAGTGGGAGAACTTGCCCAATTGGTGGCTGACTAAATACTTTTTTGCACCACTGTATGGCTGAGAGGCAGGGGACACCCTGAACAGGCTGCCAGTTAATCACAGGGCCAACACAGATAATCATTCACTCTCTCATTCACACCCAAAGACAATTTATCCCCAGTTGGTGCCAATTAATTGAACATGTACTGTATGTCTTTAGACTGTAGGAGGCGAAGACCCACACAGACACGGGGAGATCATGCAAACTCCACACAGAAAGGTTACCACTGGCCAGCATGAGTTAACTAACATAAAATCATCTAAGGTCATATTCTCACCGGTGCTGTTTGCCTTGTTCCATGCTGAGGTAACATGGCACTTTCAGCGGGGCGTCAGTGCCCGTCAGCAAAGGCCGTACTTGCATTGCATTTTACTTAGCACAGTTCTCCTTCTTCTTGTCATGTGCAGGCTGTATGTGTCACGCACGCAGGCGGAGCACAGACTTGAAGTGGCTTACATTTTCACTACAGGATGTGCAGACAGCTGAGCGCACAATGTTCATTTTAAAAATAAAAAAATTTGGGAGTTCGTAGTTCATAAGAAGCATGAAAATACATATAGAAATAGATATTTAGTAGCCTACATTAAATTGAGGAGCATGGGACACCCCCTTCAGGGCTGCGTTACAGCTTGACCTCAAGAAATAGACAACCTTTCCTAGAAAGAAAAATAAAATTGATGAGAAAAAAGCCTCAAATTTACCAGAAAAAATCTCCGATTTCCATGAAAAAGTTTCAAATTTATATGAAAAAAGTCTAATATAGTTATAAGTGGAAAAAAGTCAGAAATTTACTAGAAAGAAAGCTGTAAATTTGTGGAAAACACTAAATTTTTTTTGTGTGTGGGGGGCTCACATTAACAAGAAAAATAGCACAGAAGAGAACTCAAGTTTAAAAACAGCACAGAGACTATTTTTGGCAGCAGTGGTGAGTTTGATTTAAATTTATTTCTAATATTAAGTTTTTCTGTCACTAACTTTACAACAGCCACAGCAGTCTGCCATCAGAGGCATGCATTTTAAAAATTAATTAAAGGTTTGCAGTTAATTGGTGAAGTGTGGCAACAAAATAATAGTTTCGAGAATATCCTCAAATTAATGTACAACTGAATAGTTGAAACCCCTTACCTATACTACAGCAATGGGGTTCCATAAAATCGGGGTAGATGCCTCCACTGCTTTCACCCAGAGCTCATCATGAGATGCGGGGAGTGGACAAAAAAAAAAAAAAAAATCTGCCACCTTTTATAGTTGACAATTTATTTAAAATGTAGGCACAGAAACTTAACCCACTCTCATCACCAACTGAAGCCACTGCGTCAGGAACAGCCGGCCAAAGAGCTCTATATTTGCGGGGATGAGGGAGAGAAAAATGCACATTCACACTAGGGCTGTTGCAATAACCGCAATTATGTAATACCGCGCTATGGACAAGCCTACTGCGGAGGAAAAAAAGAGCAACCACAACAACCGCAGTGTTCACTTTTTTGTGTGTGTGGCTAAATCTCATTCACTTATGAACAACAAGATGTAAAGTATATTTTACATCTCGTTAAAATACAAGTAAAGTGTATTTTTTATTGCCAACAGCATATTTGCACCCGGTACTGTGGAAACTTCCATAGCACCAGGTGCTGACGGCGGCAGCTCTCCAGACGGACTCCAGAAGGCAGTTTGTGGTGGGAAGCGTTTGGACTCCTTGCTAAATACAGCCATGACAGTGAGCACTGAAAGGGCACACAGTATGTTATTTCCTTCTGAGCGGAGTGTTTATGATCCTGACAATTGAGGTCTGAGACAAACAGCTACTGCCTAGTGCATTGCTTGTTTGAACGTGATTTTTCGGACAGTGGCAAAAATCCAAAAATCAAGGAGACAAGAGCCACACAGGGTCCTGTACAGAGGCTGTCCAGTGTTTAAATAAACTGAATGTCGCTGCAGTCTCCAGTCCACACATGCCATAGTTAAATACTGGAGTTTCCACCACTGCTTTATGAAAATGATCTTTTTTTGTTTTTTTTAACATAATCTGCAGTTCATGCCTATAAAGACCGGAGCGCCGCACAATTGTCGCACACGCACATAAAGTTGAGAGAGGAGCTGCAGCAAGTTTCTCATAGCTTCCATCGTTTGCCACATAAGTTATGAACCCTGTTTAAATTACAAGACCATTCATTCATTCATTCATTCATTCATCTTCTTCCGCTTAATCCTTTTCGGGTCGCAGGGGGGGCTCAAGCCTATCCCAGCATCTTTGGGCGAGAGGCAGGGTACACCCTGGACAGATCGCCAGTCCATTGCAGGGCCAACACAGAGAGACAGACAACCTTTCACTCTCACAGTCATACCTAAGGACAATTTAGAATCCCCAGTTTTTGACGCCAATTAACTTAACTTGCATGTTTTTTGCATGTGGGAGGAAACCGGAGAAATCCCAGAGTAAACCCACGCAGACATGGGTAGAGCATGCAAACTCCACACAGATCACTGTTGGTCGGCGCCTGGGATCGAACCCAGGATGCCCCAGCCAAGGGAGAGTTGCTGTGCTGCCGCAGTGCTAACCACTCCACCACCGCGCTGCCCCATTACAAGACCACAGGGTCCTAAAAATATTTACAATACTGCATATCGCAGTGTTGAGCTGTTCACCGTCACCGCAGGGGAAATTCCTGTACCGCGACAGCCCCAATTCATTCTCTCGCTCTCTCTCTCTCTCTCAATCTCTCTCTCTCTCTGTCACACACACACAAAATTGGGGATGCTTGGGACTTCCGGTCTGGACACCATGGTGATTGCAGCTCAACGCTGAAGCTCCCAGACCCAATCCAGTAAAATACCTTGAAAATCAGATTTAACGGATTTTTGGAAGAGTGAAAATCAAAGGACAAAGTCATCATGCCTAAAGGAAAACAGAAGAAACCGACATTTACCAGGCCAGGACACGCATCGGCCGAAGAATCTGATCCGGAGGATTTCCATTCAGAAGACGAGGAGCTGAATGAAGCTAACAAAAAGGTTAGCTTGAAAATGGTATTTAAAGAATTAAGACGATTTTGCCGAGAGTGTTGGGCCGAATTTCGTGAATTCAAAGAAGAATTAAAAAGGACAAACAGCAGAGTGGACCAGGCCGAGAACCGAATCTTGGAAGCAGAGGAAAGAATAAAAGCGCTGGAAGATTCCGTGCTAGATCTACACAAAAGGCAGTCAAGACTAGAGGCTAAGCTAACCGACCAAGAAGGAAGACTGAGAACAGACAACATAAGAATTCATGGTCTGAAAGAAGGAGTCGAGGATGGTTTCACCACAATGACGGCATGCGTGGAATCCTTACTGCGAGAGAAGTTGGATATTCCCCAATCCACCGACTTGAAGATAGAAAGGGCCCACCGTACATTAGCCCCTAGGCCGGCGGCAGAAGCGCCACCAAGATCGGTGGTGGTGAGGTTCTCCAACTTCAAAATAAAACAAGAGGTCGTAAGACTGGCTTGGCAGAAAAAAGGATTTATGCACCAAGACAGAAAAGTTTTCGTGGAACACGATTACGCCCCGGAGGTCCTTAAAAAGCGCTGGGAATACAACGAAGCTAAAAAGGTGCTACGAGAGAAAAAACTATGCTTCCAGACGCCATTTCCGGCGAAGCTAAGAGTCTTCTATGGTGAAGAGACATGTCTCTATAATTCGGCGGAAGAAGCAACCGCTGACATGGCGAGAAGAGGGCTCCCGGTAACGGTGTTTAAACCCGCAGCAGAACCGAGCGAAAGAATCAAGGCTCAAACATGATCTACACAGAGACCCTCAAAATCCACGGGCCAGCAGCGGGAAACCCAGAGCCAGAGCTACAAGGAAAAACTGGCAGTTTACAGGAGGGAATAACGATTTTTTTAATCAATCTGCACATCCAACCCCCCTCCTACAAGGTAACAAACATTAAAGGAGATGCAGAATCAGCATGTGGTAAAACATTTCATGGAACAGTCATAATATTAGAAACCAATAAGTCTTTAAAAAAAAAAAAAACGGGTTAAAATAGAAATGTGACAATGATCCACATGTTCTCCCCACACTAACAAATACTGTATTAGCGTGAACGTTTGCTGTGATGGTGGTGGGAAGGGGCACACAATTTCATAGGGTATAGGCATGGAAAAAAAAAAAATCATTACAAGTTCGGATTGGGATCTGAAATTCACGTTAAAAACATGGGACAACTTACAGGGGTAAGAGAGGGCCCTCAACACGTAACAGAGTTTGAGGAATTTCCCTCAGAGCCTACACTCCATCAAGGCTCTTCCAGGGTCTCTAAAAAGACCTCAGCTCAGGAAGTTCTTTTGTCAGTTTTTTGTTTTAAAGTTTTATACACTATGTTCTTAATGTTTTTTATGTTCTTAATGTTCTTTCAGTTTCTGAGTAGCATAAAAGAGGGCCACCACACTGTTATACTAAATAAGACAATACAATGCAGAAACAGGGTGTAACCAAAATAATCTCATATAATGTAAAAGGGATCCTGAATCCAGTTAAAAGATCCAAGATTCTAGGCAAAATGAAAAAAGACAAAGCAGGAATAATATTTTTACAAGAAACCCACCTAACAGACGTGGAGCACACTAAACTCAATAGACAAGGGTTTAAAATGATCTCTTCATCTTCATATAAGTCAGGGAGGAGGAGGGGAGTAGCGACATTGATCTCAACCAAAATTATATTTGAAAAAAAATCAGAACACAAAGATAAAGAAGGGAGATACAGTTTGGTAAATGGGCGGCTAGAGGGAGAAGATATCACCCTGCTGAATGTATATGCACCTCCAGGGGCTAACTGGAAATTTTATAAAAACGTATTTGACCTAATGATAACTAAAGCCAAAGGTTTAGTGATATGTGGTGGAGACTTCAATCTAAGACTGAATCCATACTGGGATGCATCAGGTAATTCTCCACATCAAAATAACACTCAAAGTAGGGAAACTCGGATGCTACTAAAAGAAATGGGAATCTGTGACGTGTGGAGGGAATTCAACCCCAGTGTAAAAGATTACACATTTTACTCAGCACCACATTCATCATACTCAAGGATTGATTATTTTTTTTATGTTTAATAGAGACATTGGAAGAATAAAAACATGTAAAATAGGACTGATGGATCTCTCTGACCACAGTCCGATCTACAGTATATGGACTTAAGTATCCAAAAATACACAAACAATACATTTTCTTGGAGGCTGAATTCAAATGTCCTGAAAGGACCACTGAAAGATGAATTGGAATCAGATATTCTCAGATATTTGGAAGAAAATGATAATTGAGAAGTATCCCCTTTAATACTGTGGGATGCATGCAAAGCTGTAATAAGGGGAAAGATTATTGCAAAACTGGCAATCCAAAAGAAACTGAGACAAGAAAAACTAACCACATTAGAGTCAGAACTTAAGAACCTAGAAAAAGAACACAAAGGCAACACTCATTCTAATGACTAGCTCAAAATTAAGGAAATTAAAAAACAAATAAATGAGATCTACACAATAGAAATCCAGAAGAAACTTACATTTCTGAAACAAAAATACTATGAAGCAGGCAGCAAATCGGCAAAATTACTAGCCTATAAATTGAGGAAACAACAAATGGAAAGAGTAATCTACAAAATCAGAGACCCAGTATCAAAGGAAATAAAATTCAGAATTCAGGATATTCTTAAAAGCTTCGAGAACTACTATAAGAACTTGTACTCCCTCAAAAAACATAAAAACGCATCCGAAGCATTCCTAAACACATTAAACCTTCCCCAACTTACTGAGTCACAAAATAAAAACACTACTGTCAGAAATACAACCTAAAGAATTAGAAAAAGCAATTATGAAACTTAAAGCTAACAAATCTCCAGGAGCAGATGGCTATACAGCAGAGTGGTACAAAACCTTTAAACAGCAACTATCTCCTCTCCTACTGAAAACATTTAACTATGTCCTTCACTTCCGGTTATGGCTGCCACGTAGGACGGACGTGTCTCGCTCTGCTCTGCTCCTGGAAAAAAAAAAAATCGGCAAATAACTCTCTCATTTGGGACAGAACGTATCCCAGCATTTGGGCGAAGATATGTCGGCGAAGCCTAAGGCTGGAAAACCAGGAAAAGGAAAAAGCGAGCCGCCGAAACAGTCCAAATTAACGGACTTTCAGGTCTGTGACGCAGTAAACAAAACTCCATATATGGCGGAGGAGGCTGGCAACGCTGCGATATCTGCGGGGAATGGCGCAGATGCGCTGATGGCTGCCATGAGTTCAATGAGAGCGGACTTTTCCTCTAGATTTGATGGGATTATGACAGCGTTGGAAGGAATAAGAAAGGAATTGGGTGACTGTGTAGAACGAACGGCGCAGATGGAGCTCCGTCTCGCTAGTGCTGAAGATGACGTCACCCGTCTTCAATTAAAGGTGCGCACTTTGGAAAAAAAAAATAAATCTCTGGAAGATAATATTTTGGATTTGGAATCTCGGTCGAGACAGAATAATTTGAGGCTGGTGGGTCTTCCAGAGGAATCAGAAGGTCGGGACGTATGTTCCTTTCTGGAAAAGTGGATTCCGGAGGTGCTGGGCAGCGAGGAGTTGCAATCAGCAGTGGTTCTGGAAAAAGCACATCGTATTGGCCCACGGAGAGATAAGGGACCGCCGAGGACCTTAATTATGAAGTTTCTTAGCAACAGAGACAGGATGAAGATCTTCAACGCTGCACGAGCTAAAAAAGGAGAGATTAAACACCAGGACCAGCAGGTGCGGTTCTACCCAGATTTGGCCACAGGAATCCAGCAATTGAGGAAGCAGTTTGATCCCGTACGTAAGGAGCTGCGCAACCTTGGGATTCGTCATGGTGTAATCTATCCTGCGAGACTGCTGACCACGTATGAGGGCAGAACCCACATCTTCAAGACCCCAGAGGAGGCGCAGGAGTTCATCAAGAAGATCAAAGAAGAAGAAGAGACTGGTGGGAGCTAAGCATGAACAAAATATAAGGTAGAATAATTAAGCATTTGCACAGGCATCTATCTGACTGACTTGAAGTAAATAGTAAGTTTACAAAATATAGATTGTATTATATATTAAAAAAACAAAACAAAAACAAAACAAAAAAAAAAAAAAAACTATGATGTACAAAGTTGTTAAAAATTTTGGAGTTAAGTTGGAAAACTACAGAGGAGAGTTAATGTTACGTCATTAAAAGCAGTAGAGTTAGGGTGATTGGGAGGATGAAGAAGGAGTGGCTTAGGCTGTTCCCCGTGGGTGTGGAACGGTCGATGGCTATATCGGGAGACAGAATTTTTCTTTTGATTTTGGGGGGTTTGCCACAAGTGTGGGAAGGGGAAATTTGTTTGTGTGTAGTTTGTAGGATGAATGTTCAACCACTCATGTTTTTGCTTCTCTGTATGAGCATGTTTACACTGCAAGGTAATCCCAAACTCTCTATTGATCATGGACCAAAGTGTTAATCTTAATTTAACTTCATGGAATTGCAGAGGTCTACAAAATTTAAAAAAACTTAAACAAGTTATGAATAAAATAAAGGACATGGGTTCAAGAATTGTGTTTTTACAAGAAACTCATCTGATAGAGGAGGATGTTAAAAGAATTAGGAGTAGATGGCAGGGAAGTGTATTCACCTCTTCATTTTCATCCCGAGCCAGGGGAGTTATGACTCTCATACATAAATCAGTTCCTTTTCAAGTGAAAAATGTAATTGGAGACAAATTTGGAAGATATGTAATCATTCAAGGTTCTTTGCTATTAGAAAATATAAATCTTGTGAACTTATATGGTCCCAATATAGATGATCAGAAGTTCTTTGCTAATTTATTTCTCATCTTATCATCACTTACAGGGCAACATATAATAGCAGGGGATTTTAATTGTACATTGAATCCAGGTGTGGATAGATCAACAGGACTGGATTGTACGCACATTGGATGTAGGATGACTATTAATCATTTTATGAAAGAATTGAGATTGTTAGATATATGGAGAGAAATGAAACCACAAGTTAAAGCCTATTCTTGTTATTCCAGTACCTACAAGACATTCTCACGTATTGATTATTTTTTGATTTCCACAGAATTAAGGTCCAAGATTCAAAACTGCTTTTATGATAACATTGTGATCTCTGATCATGCACCCTGTTGTCTAATATATGTAGATAAAAAATTGACAAAGGAATCAGGTAGATGGCAATTTCAGCATAAATGGCTTCAGGATGAGGAATTTGTCAAGTATATAGAAAAACAGATAGACGAGTTCTTTGACATCAATACTACACAAACATCAGCATGTGTAAAGTGGGAGGCTTTCAAAGCTTTTATTAGGGGACATATTATTAGTTATACAGGATCAAAATCTAAGAAGACTCGAGAGGAGAGAGCTAAATTGGAACATAAAATAAAAAGTCTTCAGGAAAAAGTGTATGCAGGAAGTGACCCAAGGTTGGAGAATGAATTACTGATTTTGAGAGCTGAATACGACAAAAAATCAGCGAATAGAGCTGCCTCGAGTCTTCTAAGATTGAAACAATCTTTTTATGAACAAGGTGAAAAATCAGGAAAATTATTAGCATGGCAGATTAAACAATTGGAAATTAAAACACCAATTACCAGTATTATAAGTAACGGACAGGTAGTTATAGATCCTTTAGAAATTAATAGAGCCTTTAGAGATTACTATGAAAAATTATATGATACCAAAAATGAACCTGATTTAACAAAACTAAATGGGTTTTTGAACGAACTATCTATACCGTGTATACCAAATGAAAACAGGGAGATATTGGAGTCTAAAATTAGTCAAGAAGAAGCTGGGCTAGCCATTGATAATATGAAATCAGGAAAAAGTGCAAGACCAGATGGTCTTCCAGTTGACCTTTATAAAAAATTTAAGAATAAATTAATAAAACCTTTTTTGGAAATGGTTTTAGAAGCATTTCAAAATAATAATTTACCATCATACATAAATAATGCCTTAATTATACTGCTGCCAAAACCAGGTAAGCCCTCTAATAAATGTGAAAATATGAGACCAATAAGCCTATTAAACGCCGACCTTAAGATAATCTGTAAAATTTTAGCAAGACGAATACAAGAAATTTTACCAAATATTATTAATCAAGATCAGAATGGCTTTATAAAGGGTAGACAAGGCTTCCATAATGTAAGAAGACTATTTAATATTATTTATTTTAATAAAGAAGCACCGGATACAGCTCTCCTATCATTGGACGCCGAAAAGGCCTTTGATAGAGTTGAATGGCCCTTTCTTTTTGAAGTCCTACAAAGGTTTGGACTTGGAAATAATTTCATAAAATGGGTTCAAATAATATACAATAATGCTACAGCAGAAATCCTAACAAATAACAATATTTCAAAACCAATAAAAATCAATAGAGGATGTCGACAAGGCTGTCCACTTTCACCTTTACTGTTTACTATGGCAATTGAACCTTTAGCGATAGCGATATGTTTACATTCACAAATATATGGAATTAAAGTTGGACCAACAGAACATAAAATCTCCCTGTACGCCGATGATATAATTTTGTTTATGTCGAATCTAAAAAAATCAATTCCAACCTTGTTGAATTTAATAAAGAATTTTGGGGAAATATCAGGATATAAAATAAATAAAACTAAATCTTCAATATTAATGCTAAATGAGACCCAGAGAAATTACCCAGCCCCTGAGGCAAATCAATTCAATGTTGTAAATCAGTTTAAATATTTAGGAATCCAAATTATGCCTAAGCTAGAATCAGTCGCCAGCGTCAACTATGAAGCCTTAATGTCAGATATCAATGAGTTAACTCAGAGATGGATGTCACTACCAATGTCGATGATCGGGAGAATCAATATACTTAAAAGTAATATTTTACCTAAAATACTTTATTTATTTCAATACATTCCCTTATCACCACCTTTAGATCTATTCTCAAGAATAAAAAAAAAGTTAGTGGAATTTATATGGAACAACAGGAGGGCTAGATTACGTCTGTCTTTATTATATTTACCATTTGATCGTGGAGGTCTGAAATGTCCAAATTTTATGTTGTATTATTGGTCGGCACAACTGAGGTCTATGACATATTTTTCATCAAATGATCTCCCTCACTGGACTGAAATGGAATCATACAATTTACCTTTACCTCTTCCCATATTCATATACTCAGATTCGGCAAAAAAATTACAAAAACAAGTTAAAAATCCATTTGTAAAGCATATGATCAAAATATGGTGTGAAGCTAAAAACTATTTAAAAGAACCACAGTTATTGTCACAATTTAGTCCAATATGGGGTAATCAATATTTTAAACCAGGGAGAGCGGACGCTGTATTTAAAGTATGGAATTTAAAAGGGATACAAAAGATTCAGGATTTATATTTGCCATGTGCAGACAACATAATGTCTTTTGAAGAGCTGAGGATCAAATTTAATCTCAATAGAACACATTTTTTTAAATATCTTCAACTTAGAAACTTTATTCGATCAAATCAAAATAAAGCTCTCACTCGACCTATTTATTCATCCTTGGAAAAAATGATGATGAAAGACAGTAAAAGAAAGGGTATTATTTCAGAGTTTTATAACTCATTGACACTATCTTCAAGTGAAAATTCACTGAAAAGATTAAACTACTGGAAAGAAGATCTGCAAATTGAAATTTCGGAGGAACAATGGGAATTGGCTTGTACAGAAGCTCAAACCAAATCAATAAATGTACGCCTTAAATTGATACATTTCAAATGGTTAATGCGGATGTATGTTACACCGGAGGAGTTAAATAGATATAACAAAAATATACCAGATACATGCACAAAATGCATGGAAAGTAAAGGAACCCTATTTCATTGTTTATGGGAATGTAGATTAATAAGAATGTTTTGGGAAGAGGTGAGGGTAACAATTGAAAAAATAATCTCAAAACAAATCATACTGAATCCTAAACTGTTTTTGTTGGGTCTGTACCCAGAAAAGCATAATTTTAATAAAAGTGAAAGAACATTCATAGACCTCAGTTTGCTTAATGCCAAAAAATGTATTGCACTATTATGGAAAAAGACTCATAGACCAGATGTGACTCAGTGGTTAAGACAGATGTTAACAAACCTTCCATTAGAAAGAATAACATATATACTGAAATCAAAGGAAATTGTGTTTGAGAATATATGGAGACCTTTTATTGATTATGTAAAAAATTTAAACATAACTCTTGAAGAAGAAGGTGAATGATGTGTGTGGACCTTGTAAATTCCAAACTGGTGAACATAATATGTATACTTATGTATTGGATTGTCTAGACTAAACAGAGGAGCATTGTTGAAGACTTGGTTTTGTTGGTGGTTGTTGGTGTTTTTAGTGCATTTTTTTTTTTTTGTAGTACTTTAGTGTTAGTGTTTGATTGTTTGTATCATGTTTGTTAAAAAAAAAAAAGGTTCAATAAAGATATTGTGGAAAAAAAAACTATGTCCTCCACACAGGGGAAATCCCCCCCCCCTCCTAGAGAGAAGGGGTCATTGCAATCATACCTAAACCTGAAAAGGATAAACTAGAATGCTCCAACTACAGACCAATCAGTGTATTAAATCAGGACGATAAGCTTTTCACCACTATCCTTGCCAAAAGGTTAGAAAATATACTGACAGACTTAATTCATTTAGACCAAACAGGTTTTATAAGACAAAGACAGACACAAGACAACATTAGACGCACTTTACACATAATTCATCATATAAAAAACTATAACTTAAATGCAGTCATATTGGGATTAGATCCTGAAAAAGCATTCGATTCGGTTGACTGGTCTTTCCTATATAGAATCTTATCCAGTTTCAATTTTCATAACAACTTCATTAGAACTATACAGGCATTATATAAAAAACCAACAGCTAAAATAAGGATTAACGGTAATTTATCATCATCTTTTGAGCTGGAAAGAGGATGTCGTCAGGGCTGCCCCTTGTCTCCACTGCTCTTTGCAATCTTCATAGAACCTCTGAGCCAATGGATAAGACAGAACCAAAAAATTCAAGGTATTTACACTTAGTCAGAAGGAACATAAAATAGCACTCTTTGCTGATGACATTTTAATATACCTGGGGCAGCCGGACACCTCTTTTCCAGAACTAATCTCAGTTTTTTCAGAGTATGGAGATTTATCGGGGTACGAACTAAATATGCATAAAACCCAAGTTTTAACATTCAACTATGACCCAAATCAATATTCACTAAGCAAACTCAAAACTAACTGGGAGATGGAATCTATGAAATATCTGGGGGTCAATATCCCGAAACAACTCAACAAAATTATAACACTAAACTATGATCCACTGGTGGCAAAAATAAAATCTGATCTAGCAAGATGGAATATGATACCATTCTTGGGTACTGCACAAAGAATTGAAGCAGTCAAAATGAATATACTTCCACGTCTTCTATACCTTTTCCAAACAATACCGGTAGAACCTCCCAAAAAAACATGGCAGGAGCTGGACAGAAGGATCTCAAGATTCATATGGCAGGGCAAGAGACCTAGAATCAGATATAGAACCCTACAGCTAAACAAAGACAAAGGTGGGCTTGCGCTGCCAAATATCAGGGACTATTTTAAAGCCGCACAAATTAAAACTTTAGTAGAGATATGTAACCCAGTCTACACTGCACAATGGAAGGAGATCGAATGCCAAATAACAAGTGACATCCCCCTACAGGCGATAATAGGGAACAATGCCTTACCTAAACTTTTGAATAACACTAACCCGTGGATAGTGACCCCGCTAAAAATTTGGTTTAAGATAGTCAGAGAGAATCAAACTAATGAGCCCTATCGATTTCTGCAAAGGATTGCCTATGATCAAGACTTTACTCCTAATAAAACAGACACTACATTTAAAAAGTGGAAAGACAACGGACTGATAAAATATTACGATTTTTTTAAAGGGCAAATATTAAGAAGTTTTGAAGATTTGAAAAAACAAGGTCTAATAAATCAAGACCTTTACAGGTTCTTTCAGCTTAGACACCACATAAACAATATACTTAAAAAGGAGGATTTGGAAAGGGCCCAGTCAGGTGTTCTGAAGGTCTTCTTAATGGCATATAAAGGGATCAGATACATTTCTAAAATACACCATGGTCTTCAAGACTTAAAAGGAGACAACACATCATATATAAAAGAGAGATGGGAAAAAGAGGGGAATTTCACTTTACAACTGGAAATATGGGAAAAGCTAAATAAACAGCAATGGAAAAGTACCTCATCCCTGCAGTGGAGAGAATTTGGATGGAAAAATTTGGTAAGATTTTTCAGAACACCTGCACAAAACAAATTTACTCATAAGGGGTTGAATTGCTGGCGCTTGTGTGGTGAAGAGACTGCAAATCATTTTCATGTGTTTTGGTCATGCCCAGTTATCCACCAACATTGGACCAATGTACAGACAATATTGGGGAAAATATTCAAAATAACAGTCCCCTTTTCTTTTGTAACTTTGTATTTGGGTTTACTACCGGATTCACTGGAAAGACGAGGAGAAAAATACTTATTCACTGTTTTAATATTGGCAAGTAAAAAAGCCCTAACTAAAAAATGGATGTTGAAGGACTGTCCTATACCTGAAGATTGGATTAACGTGATTCAAGACATTTACTCGATGGAAAAGTTGACATTCGCACTGAGACAGGACATGGATGGGTTCTTGAACTTTTGGCAACCCTGGATCGCATATGTGTCTTCCATTAGATCTAATCTTTGACAAATACCATTTCAATAATGGCACCACTCTTTGTTCCAACGCTACTCAGATGCTCTTTTATTTTTTATTTTTTTTGTTTGTTTTTTGCTCTTTTTTTGTCATTTTTTTTTGTTCTCTTTAATTTCACTTTTTCTTTCACTTAAAAAAGGGGGTGTTGTAATAATTATTCTTCCAATGTTGTCAAATAACAAAAAATAAGGGAACGTGATGAAAATGTAAACAATGCAATGCTGTAATGACGTGTATA
The DNA here is from genome assembly GCA_020510985.1 of Pholidichthys leucotaenia. Classification (NCBI taxonomy): domain Eukaryota; kingdom Metazoa; phylum Chordata; class Actinopteri; order Cichliformes; family Pholidichthyidae; genus Pholidichthys; species Pholidichthys leucotaenia. Next base: position 95,736,991 of record CM035838.1, on the reverse strand, counting down.
CCCTTTACAAAAACTTAAATAAAAAAAAAAAATTGGGGATGCTTGGCAACCTCCAGTCGGCTTGTCAATAGCGAGGTTATATTGACAGCCCTATACGTACGCATGTACTGTACATATGTGCTTGTACATGAGCAAACATTTGCATTTGTTCTGTTCCACAGACCACTTCTTCCGACCGTTCCAACAGGGAAAGTGCCATTCTGTGTAACAGCAGGAAGCAATCACACTGACATGCCTTCCATACTTTAGGGTGGTCGACCTCAGTCAGCACGGAACCGCCACTATAGTGAGAGTAGGCCCTAGGAGAATGAATAAATTGTATGACCCAAGAAAGCATTTTTGAAGGTTAAAAACCCACAAACAAACAAACAATGTTTCAGTGAATGCGACTTTTAAAACATTGGAATACATCATGTTACACAATATGAAACCTTTAAAGTGACACGCTGGTGAAAATCAAGTTTGTTTTTTTTTCTTGTTAACATGTCTGTAACATGTTTTTATGACTTAGCAGGGTTTCCTTTGGTAACATTTCTGGGTGGCGGCCCGCCTCGCCAGAAAATTTAGCACCACGCCAATAAGGAGATATGAATTTAAGAAAAATATATGAAGCAATGACTTTCCGCAACCGCACACACGAACAACACGCGTGGCCGTCATCCGCACCCCGCCCACACAAGCTTTCCAGTCAGTCAACAGGCAGTGTCTCGCTAGCGGCAGCAGCATCTTCGTGGAAAAGGAGTGAAAACCGGGACGTCTAACACCAGAAATGGACTGTATCTGAAGGGAAACTTTGTGAAGAACTCCGCCATTTCTTTGTTGGTGAAAATCCTGGTGCGTCAGCGCCTTGGTGCTACTTATTGGGCGGGAGTGAAACTACAAATGATGGTTGTGTGCATGCCTCAACCGCTTGGCCTGGGTAGATGAAAAAAGTGAGCATGAGCAGCACCGTGTGCATGCCGGGCTCATCCAAAGCGTACGCAGACCAAGGCGGACTAGAGGGGAAATGCAGCATGAATAAGGTTTGACTGTCCGACAGAAACATGAGTTTATTAAAGTACTTTAAATGTGGGAAAAAAAAAAAAAAAATCAGAAGAGGTATGTAAGCACTGGAGGCATTTATGGTTTTAACCCACTGGAAACGGGAGCAATAACAGAGAAGTCACTTAGCTAAGAGATGTGGTTAGAATTCAAATGCAGCCGGCTTCATATGAAGGGAAAGGCAAGGGGGACTCCTGAATTGCTGAGAATATATTTCACCAGCCACTACAATATTAAGTTATGTTCCCTATTATGTACCTGCAAGTTAAGATGACCGAAATTCACCAAGTCAATGACTTTAATCCGTCAGCAGCCTTCAGACAAACTAAACGTGCCAACATTTGGATTTCAAAATAAGGGAGGTTTTTCTTGGCGGTGAGGAGATTTCATCCATCCATCCATCCATCTTCTACCGCTTTTCCGGAGGTCCGGGTCGCGGAGGCAGCAGTTCAAGCAGAGAAGCCCAGACTTCCCTCTCCCCAGCCACCTGCTCCAGCTCTTCAGAGGGGATACCAAGGCGTTCCCAGACTAGCTGGGAGACATAGTCTCTCCACCGAGTCCTGGGTCTGCCCCGGGGTCTCCTCCCAGTGGGACGTGCCTGAAACACCTCAAGTGGGAGGCGTCCAGGAGGCATCCTAATCAGATGCCCATACCACCTCAACTGACTCCTTTCAATGTGGAGGAGCAGCGGTTCTACTCTGAGCCTCTCCCGGATGACTGAGCTCCTCACCCTATCTCTGAGGGTGAGTCCAGCAATCCTACGGAGAAAGCTCAGGAGATTTCTAAAAAAAAAAAAAAAAAACTATAAATATATAGAAATATTTCAACAGAAATAATGGCATCCTTGGTCATTTAAGTTAATTTAAATCATTAAATACAATTTTATTAATATTTTTTCTTTGTAATGAGAGTTAAATTATTTTTCTGTTCTGACTGCAAAGTTACAGTCAAAAATATAAATTGCTATAAGGAAAAAGTAAAAAAAACAAAAAACAGTCCGTTTCAAATTTAAATTTAAAAAAAAAACAAAAACACAGTAATTTTATTTTAAAAAACAGACAAGAATAAGCCATAAAATAATCCACAAATTTATAATAAAAGTTTCAAATGTACAAGAAAAGTCAATTTTACAGGAGGAAATTACAAATTTGAGGAAAATGGTTTCAAATTTAGATAAATTTACAGAGAAAAGTAGAAAACTATAAGAAAATTGTTATAAATTTTGGAGAAAAACCTCAAACCTTCAAGACTGAAGTCATTACTCAAGTTTTAAGTGGGTGCTCTTTGTACCCTTAACTAGAAATTTTTGGTTGTCTCCTTTAATTTACATGGCACTTGATATTTTCTAACCTATTTGTATACCACCAGAGACAGAGAGAGAAGCTGAATTAGACAGAGCTCAGAGAGGGCAAGATGAGACAGAAGAGAGAAGCCAAGAAGAGGAAAGTGTTCAGACAGAGGGTCCAGGAGAGGTGAGAGCAGAGGAAGGAGAGAAGGATGACACCACTAAAAAGTCCAAATACAGGACATCTGGGTGGGACCCCAAATGGTCCAATATTCCAACATTCAAGCCAGTTGTACAATACTTAAATTTTAAGTTCCATATGCACGGCAGTGGCTCAGGAGGTAGAGCAGGTTGTCCAACAACTGGATGGTTGGCAGTTCGAATTCCCCTCTCCCCAGATATCCTGCCATTGTGTCCCTGGGCCAGACACTTTACCCACCTTGCCTCCAGTGTCCATAACACTGGGTATGAATGTGTATAAATGTTCAGTGGTGGCTGGAGAGGCCATTGGCCCGGATTGGCAGCCATGTTTCCATCAGCCTGCCCCAGGACAGCTGTGGCTACAGTAGTAGTTTGCCACTACCATTGTCTGTCTGGAGTGAATGAATAATGTATCTGTAAAAAGCATCTTTGAGTGTCTATGATTAAGCGCTATATAAATCTGATGCATTATTATTATTATTATTAATATGCAAAGTTACTGTGCAAAATTTAAAAAAAGAAATAAACAGTATAAAATTAACATATTCATACATATGTGTTTTCTGCCCCCCCCCACCCCACCCCCGGAAAAATATTGCCACCGCACCAAAGTCTTTAAGCCAGAGGAAACACTGGACTTACAAGACATATCAAGAGCTAAATCACTCAAATGTATCATGTCTGTGTTTTTTGCTGTGACAATTCAGTTAAGTTCCTCCCTTTGGAAAAAGTTTACACTGTTTTTGTTTTGTCACTATAACAGGTGAACCAATCAGTACTAAGCACTGACTGCTCAAATTTGCCAGCTTGCAGACTTCTGTGTACTGGTGGGTGGGATGGGGGTGGGCTGAATTAGATCCTGGCATTTGGAGGACATGAAGGAATAAGACAATGAAAGGGATTTTTGTGGAAAAAAAGGGCATAAGATCAACACTGGCAACTTGTGCTGTTAATACTTCAGAGTTTGAAAGACATAAAAACTTGTCCACAGTTTGAAACTTCAAGCAGCAGAATATGGAGAGTTTGTACCTGAGAGGAGTTCTCTGCTGGCTTCATGCTGACCTCTAGTGGGAGCTTTTTAATGTCGGCTGCAGATTTGATGGTGGTGGTTTTCTACCGGGAGGAAATTAAATAAGTATACCCCGACTGATGCCAAACAAAAAGAGATAACAGTATAGTAAAAGGTGGCGGGCATACCTGCATAGCCTCTAGTTTTTCTTGCTGCTGTTTAATTTTCTCTGCCAATTCTTTTTGTTTGTCTTCAGATGTTGGTTTGTCTTTCTTCAGAACACCACATGGCAAGTTCTGTTTCTGTTCAGAAGCATCACACCTAAAACACAAAAACATATTTTAGGTGAATTTTAACACTAAATCCACCTCCATGTTAGCATGCAAACCAGGAATGCCCGTTTCTCTCGTAAAGATAACTTCAAGTAGTGAATCCACCTCAGTATCAGAGGATTACATAAAACTAACCAACTCTTTTGATGTTTATTCTTTCTAAAGCTGTTTGTTTCTGATGAGATAGTGACTGTTTTGGCTTTTACTTGGGCAGTATTGAATATTGGTGACCTTGCATAGTAGACATTTCTGAGTCTGATTACCAAACAGACAAGACATAGCTTTATTTAGTAGGGGTGGGACAAAAGGCAGATTTGGCGATGTATCATCTACTTGGCACTAACAATGATGTATCAATCCTTAAAACGCATGCACCTATCTTTTAGGGGTGTTGGGGGGGGGGGGGGGAATCGATTCACATAAGAATGTAGATTCTCATTTTACACAATACAGAACCGATTCATAAAAATTAAGAATCAAGTTTTTTATTTAAAATTTTTTTGGGGGTGGGGGGTGCCAGGATCCCATCACATGACATGTATGGTTGCTTCCTGATACGCACCTACACACGGACGCTGCCGACGCACTAGAACCATGCAGAGTAGCTTACTAGCTAGCCGCCGGATGAAAGAAGTCGGAATAATGAAAAAAATGGAGCAGTAAGAAATTCAGCCAGTCCCATCTTCATTGAAGGCAAGCATGTGGGCACATTTTGGTTTCTACAACATTCCTGGGAAGAAACCACTAGACATGACACATGTAATAGGTAAAGTTTGCAAAATGAATTAAAATTTATTTTAATTCATTTTGAATTTGTTTTACAACATTATACAGACGTGGACAAAATTGTTGGTACCCCTCTGTTAATGTAAGAAAAACCCACAATGGTCACAGAAATAACTTGAATCTGACAAAAGTGGTAATAAATAAAAATTCTATGAAAATTAATCAATGAAAATCAGACAATGCTTTTGAATTGTGGTTCAACAGAATTACTTTAAAAAACAAACTCATGAAACAAGCCTGGACAAAAATGATGGTACCCCTAGAAAAGATTAAAAATAATATGACCATAGGGAGATGTTCAACCAAGATGTGTCCTCTAATTAACATCACAGGTGTCTACAAACTTGTAATTAGTCAATCGGCCTATTTAAAGGGTGACAAGTAGTCACTGTGCTGTTTGGTGACATGGTGTGTACCACACTAAACATGGACCAGAAGAAGCAAAGGAGAGAGTTGTCTCAGGAGAAAATTATAGACAAGCATGTTAAAGATAAAGGCTATAAGACCATCTCCAAGCGGCTTGATGTTCCTGTGACTACAGTTGCACATATTATTCAGAAATTTAAGATCCACGGGACTGTAGCCAATCTCCCTGGACGTGGCCACAGGAGGAGATGGACAATACGAATGGTAACAAAAGAGCCCAGAACAACCTCTAAACACATTCACGGTGAACTCCAAGGTCAAGGTACATCAGTGTCAGATCGCACCATCCGGCGTTGTTTGAGCCAAAGTGGACTTTGGGAGACGACCAAGGAGGACACCATTGCTAAAAACAAATCATAAAAAAGCCAGACTGGAATTTGCCAAACTGCATGTTGACAAGCCACAAAGCTTCTGGGAGAATGTCCTATGGACAGACAAGACAAAACTGGAACTTTTTGGCAAGGCACATCAGCTCTATGTTCACAGACGCAAAAATGAAGCATACCAAGTAAAGAACACTGTTCCTACTGTGAAACATGGAGGAGGTTCTGTTATGTTCTGGGGCTGCTTTGCTGCATCTGGCACAGGGTGTCTTGAATCTGTGCAGGGTACAATGAAATCTCAAGACTATCAAGGTATTCTAGAGAGAAATGTGGCACCCAGTGTCAGACAGCTTGGTCTCAGTCACAGGTCATGGGTCTTGCAACAGGATAATGACCCAAAACACACAGCTAAAAACACCCAAGAATGGCTAATAGCTAAACATTGGACTATTCTAAAGTGGTCTTCTATGAGCCTTGATCTAAATCCTACTGAATATCTGTGGAAGGAGCTCAAACATGCCGTCTGGAGAAGGCACCCTTCAAACCTGAGACAACTGGAGCAGTTTGCTCATGAGGAGTGGGCCAAAATACCTGCTGAGAGGTGCAGAAGTCTCATTGACAGTCACAGAAATCGTTTGATTGCAGTGATTGCCTCAAAAGGTTGTGCAACAAAATATTAAGTTAAGGGTACCATCATTTTTGTCCAGGCCTGTTTCATGAGTTTGTTTTTTAAAGTAATTCTGTTGAACCACAATTCAAAAGCATTGTCTGATTTTCATTGGTTAATTTTCATTGAATTTTTATTTATTACCACTTTTGTCAGATTCAAGTTATTTCTGTGACCATTGTGGGTTTTTCTTTCATTAACAGAGGGGTACCAACAATTTTGTCCACGTCTGTATACAATAAAATAATCCTTGTCATCGTAATGCAAACTCCTCTGGCTCTGCTTCAGTGAAAGGGAGTGCCTTTGTATGCCAAGCAAGGCTGCAACGATTAGTTGACGTTGACAATGCCAATCATAAAAAATTGCCGATGCAGATTTTTATTATCAACGCACTGTTTAATTTTAAGTTTATATGCATGTCACAGAAATGTTCAGTTTAACTGTTCCAGTGAAAAAGAGAAACACATCATAGTGACACAGAGAAAATCACGGAGAAGGCCCGAATTTTCCAGCGTATGAGAGGATTTTACCAAAAATAAATAAATGAAACAAGTTAAATGTAGACTGTAAAGCAGAGTTGCCATATCACAGCTGCACTACAGCGGTGCATTTGTCCCTCTCCCCTTCCTCCTCTCTGTTCCCCCATCTCCAGCTAGCTGTCACCGGACGTCTGCTGTGCTCCACCCAGGTGATGAACGACTGAAGTCGGGCCACTTCTAAACACTGCCCCGGTAAGGTTAGCAAGTTTTAGTGAGTAAAGTTAGTGCTTCTTATTTTCAATAAGCAAGTCTCTTAGCTTTAGAAAACTGATTACACCATTGGTGTGTGCTGTTTGAATAGTTTACCTGCTGTCAGACAATAATTTATTAATAATTTTTTGGACGATGGTTGGTAACAGCTGAGCTGCTTCAGTTATGCTGGCTAATATGTTAACTGCAGTAAATGAGTGAATTACAGGAGTAGCTTACTCTTTTTCGTATTCTCTATTATTGTCACAGTAATATCAGCCCTCATTCTGAATATTGGTGCATCTCTGTAGATTAGAATACCATGATTTGTAATTTAATTAAATGAAAATAACCATTATCATCACAAATTAAAATGGCTTAAATATTTCACTGTATGTGTAGTGAAGGCTCACATTCCTGCACTGATATTGAAAGTGTCTGTAAACTCATTGTGGACTGGAAGTACTTTTTAATTTTCATTTGAAGCTCAATTAAACTTTTAAACTTCTAGACCCAGCAAGGTTTCAAACTGGATGGACTAGCTTGTTATTTTCTTTTTTAACTTTAATGGAGTTGAATGTTGCTCTAAATTGTTTTGAACATGCAGAGTTACAACAGCCCTTTATGGAGTAGTAGAGGCTGCTATTTGAATTTTTGCACTTTATTTTGGGGGTTAAAAGACTGCCCTTTTACATCTGTTATTTAACACTTCTGATTAAGCTGTCAAGTTCAAGTTTTCAACTCTTGTTTGATTGATCATTATTTTATTTAGCTATGAAAACTTTTTATATTAGGCTACATTCATATTAAATCAGACTGACAACAAAGTGATATTCACAGTTGTGCAGGCTTAAAATGGTGAGGTAAAACATGACCTGGAGCCCCGAACAGGAGCCGTGCCAACAAGAAGCAGAGATGGCAGACATGAGAGAAATAACCGTGATTAGTCGACTACTCAAAAAAAAAAAAAAAAAAAGTCGTTAGATTAGTCAACTACCAAAATAATCATTATTTGCAGTCCTAACGTCAAGCCTTGCAGGGATAATCTTAGGATGATCAGAGAGTGAAATGTATGTTGTGTACTGTGAGCACCAGTTGCGTCTATTAAAAAAAAAAAAAAATCTGATGTTTGACACATGAAAAATTATTAGAGACGGGCGTATAACACCGAGACCAGGCCACTGAAATGCTCAGAGCTGGAATGTCGGCCTCCATGGTGGCCGCACATTTTGGAGTCCATCAGTCAAGAATACCTGCAACACTGGTAGCTCGCAATATTACCCAAGACAACTTACACCACTTTCTGACACAATGTTACATTTTTGAAGCCTCTCAGTATTTATAATTTTGATAGTAGATTAGTAAACTGAAATTTTGATTTTGTTAGACATATGTCTATTAGACAATTACTCTTTTGTGTGTGTGTGTGTGTGGGGGGGGGTGATTAGCTGCTACTTCAAGCTTCCTTAACAGCAGGTCCTTCAGCTACCCTGCATAAGTGCATTATTTGGATACTTTCAGTGGTAAACCATGTGTTGCATGGTCGTGTTGCACCATCATCATTTAGAATTTCAATGTTTACCAACTTTGTCAGCAGTCTCTGCAGCTCAGCACTTTGGCCACAGATGCCTTCTGTGCTTGTAGGTCATCACTTGTTAATGTAGCCCATCATATACCTCTGTGGGTGAGCAACTGTTTTTGATTAGAGGAAGTGGAGACTACAGCCACAAAAAGGCGGCACATTTTAAAATCAATTAAAAAAAGAAAATGCCAAATCTGCATCCAGACAAATGGTCAGGCCAGAAACGTTGTGCTATACAAACATGTTGCTTCTTTAAAGAAAACATTAAGTTTTACCATTTTACAATAAGAAAAAAGTATTACAGTAAGAATAGGCTGAAAAAAATTGTACCTATCCTGGGTGCTGTCTGGGTTCATAAGACACACCCAACTGTCAGGATAGCGTTTATCCACTGCATCCATCTGGAAAGGCAACGTTCTCCACTTTAAGCATTTATCTAAAGAGGAAAAAAGTCCAACCCAGACTGTGAGCTTGAGATCATCTTTGTTATAAGAAGCTGTTTTACTGAGACAATTCTGATTGTACAACTTACCACACTGAATAGTGAGTGGTATCTCCATGGCACGACGTCTCTTGTATCTCAACTCCGCTGACGGAGGTGCAGACCAGCTGGCAGAGAGATAGCCAAACTCATCCCAGAACTTCACTATGCCTTTCTGAGCTGTAAAACGAACAATACTGCTAAGAGATAAGCTGTAAACACAGTCCTAAAAACAAGAAGGACTTTATGGCCACTTTCAAATTTAAACAACCTACTAGTCCTAATCTACAACAATCCTGGATTTTTTTTTTGTACTTCTTTTTTTTTATTTAAGTTTTTGTAAAGGGTATACATGTCATTACAGCATTGCATTGTTTACATTTTCATCACATATTCCCCCTTTTTTTTGCTTTTTTGACAACATTGGAAAAAAATTATTACAACACCCTTTTTTTAAGTGAAAGAAAAAGAGAAATTAAAAAAAGAACAAAAGAAAACAAAAAAAACCCAAAAGAGCAGAAAAATAAAAGAGCATCTGAGTAGCGTTGGAGCAAAGAGAGGTGCCATTATTGAAATGGTATTTGTCAAAGATTAGATCTGATGGAAGACACATATGCATTCCAGGGTTGCCAAAAGTTCAAGAACCCATCCATGTCCTGTCTCAGTGCAAATGTCAACTTTTCCATCGAATAAATGTCCTGAATCACGTTAATCCAATCTTCAGGTGTAGGACAGTCTTTCAACATCCATTTTTTGTTAGAGCTTTTTTACTTGCCAATATTAAAACAGTGAATAAGTATAAGTATTTTTCTCGTCGTCTTTCCAGTGATTCCGGTAGTAAACCCAAATACAAAGTTACAAAAGAAAAGGGGACTGTTACTTTGAATATTTTCCCCAATATTGTCTGTACATTGGTCCAATATTGGTGGATAACAGGGCATGACCAAAACACATGAAAATGATTTGCAGTCTTTTCACCACACAAGCGCCAACAATTCAACCCTTTACAAGTAAATTTGTTCTGTGCAGGTGTTCTTTACCAAATTTTTCCATCCAAATTCTCTCCCACAGCAGGGATGAAGTACTTTTCCATTGCTGTTTATTTAGCTTTTCCCATATTTCCAGTTGTAAAGTGAAATTCCCCTCTTTTTCCCATCTCTCTTTTATATATGATGTGTTTTAAGTCTTGAAGACCATGGTATATTTTAGAAATGTATCTGATCCCTGGGATCCCTTTATATGCCATTAAGAAAACCTTCGGAACACCTGACTGGGCCCTTTCCAAGTCCTCCTTTTTAAGTATTTTGTTTATGTGGTGTCTAAGCTGAAAGAACCTGTAAAGGTCTTGATTTACTAGACCTTGTTTTTTCAAATCTTCAAAACTTCTTAAAGTTTGCCCTTTAAAAAAATCATAATATTTTATCAGTCCGTTCTCTTTCCACTTTTTAAATCTAGTGTCTGTTTTATTAGGAGTAAAGTCCTGATCATAGGAAATCCATTGCAATAATCGATAGGGTTCTTTAGTTTGATTCTCTCTGACTATCTTAAACCAAATTTTTAGCGAGGTCTCTATCCACAGGTTAGTGTTATTCAAAAGTTTAGGTAAGGCATTGTTCCCTATTATCACCTGTAGGGGAATGTCACTTGTTATTTGGCATTCTATCTCCTTCCATTGTGCAGTGTAGACTGGGTTACATATCTCTACTAAAGTTTTAATTTGCGCAGCTTTAAAATAGTCCCTGATATTTGGCAGCGCGAGCCCACCTTTGTCTTTGTTTAGCTGTAGGGTTCTATATCTGATTCTAGGTCTCTTGCCCTACCATATGAATCTTGAGATCCTTCTGTCCAGTTCTTGCCATGTTTTTTTGGGAGGTTCTACCAGTATTGTTTGGAAAAGGTATAAAAGACGTGGAAGTATATTCATTTTGACTGCTTCAATTCTTTGTGCAGTACCCAAGAATGGTATCATATTCCATCTTGCTAGATCAGATTTTATTTTTGCCATCAGTGGATCATAGTTTAGTGTTATAATTTTGTTGAGTTGTTTCGGGATATTGACCCCCAGATATTTCATAGATTCCATCTCCCAGTTAGTTTTGAATTTGCTTAATAAATATTGATTTGGGTTATAGTTGAATGTTAAAATTTGGGTTTTATGCATGTTTAATTCGTACCCCGATAACTCTCCATATGCTGAAAAAACTGAGATTAGTTCTGGAAAAGAGGTGTCCGGTTGCCCCAGGTATATTAAAATGTCATCAGCAAAGAGTGCTATTTTATGTTCCTTCTGACCAAGTGTAATACCTGGAATTTTTTGATTCCGTCTTATCCACTGGCTCAAAGGTTCTATGAAGATTGCAAAGAGCAGTGGAGACAAGGGGCAGCCCCGACGACAAAGGAGATGATAATTTACCGTTAATCCTTATTTTAGCTGTTGTTTTTTTATATAATGCCTGGATAGTTCTAATGAAGTTGTTATGAAAATTGAAACTGGATAAGATTCTATATAGGAAAGACCAGTCAACCAAATCAAATGCTTTTTCAGCATCTAATCCCAATATGGCTGCATTTAAATTATATTTTTTTATGTAAAGTGCGTCTAATGTTATCTTGTGTCTGTCTTTGTCTTATAAAACCTGTTTGGTCTAAATGAATTAAGTCTGTCAGTATATTTTCTAACCTTTTGGCAAGGATAGTGGTAAAAAGTTTATAGTCCTGATTTAACACACTGATTGGTCTGTAGTTGGAGCAGTCTAGTTTATCCTTTTCAGGTTTAGGTATGACTGCAATGACCCCTTCTCTCCAGGAGTGGGGATTTCCCCTGTGTGGAGGACATGGTTAAATGTTTTCAGGAGGAGAGGAGATAGTTGCTGTTTAAAGGTTTTGTATCGCTCTGCTGTATAACCTTCAGCTCCTGGGGATTTGTTAGCTTTAAGTTTCATAATTGCTTTTTCTAATTCTTTAGGTTGTATTTCTGACAGTAGTTGTTTATTTTGTGACTCTGTAAGTTGGGGAAGATTTAATGTATTTAGGAAGGCTTCGGATGAGTTTCTGTGTTTTTTGCGGGAGTACAAGTTCTTGTAGTAATTCTCGAAGCTTTTAAGAATTTCCTGAATTCTAAATTTTATTTCCTTGGATACTGGGTCTCTGATTTTATAGATTGCTCTCTCCGTTTGTTGTTTCCTCAATTTATAGGCTAGTAATTTTGCCGATTTGCTACCTGTTTCATAGTATTTTTGTTTCAGAAATGTAAGTTTCTTCTGGATTTCTATTGTGTAGATCTCATTTATTTGTTTTTTAATTTCCTTAATTTTGAGCGAGTCATTAGAATGAGTGTTGTCTTTGTGCTCTTTTTCTAGTTTCTTAAGTTCTGATTCTAATGTGATTAGTTTTTCTTGTCTCAGTTTCTTTTGGAGTGCCAGTTTTGCGATAATCTTTCCCCTTATTACAGCTTTGCATGCGTCCCACAGTATTAAAGGGGATACTTCTCCATTATCATTTTCTTCCAAATATCTGAGAATATCTGATTCCAATTCATCTTTCAGTGGTCCTTTAAGCACATTTGAATTTAACCTCCAAGAAAATGTATTATTTGTGTATTTTTGGATATTTAAGGTCCATATAGATCGGACTGTGGTCAGAGAGATCCATCAATCCTATTTTACATGTTTTTACTCTTCCATGTCTCTATTAAACATAAAAAAAATAGTCAATCCTTGAGTATGATGAATGTGGTGCTGAGTAAAATGTATAATCTTTTACACTGGGGTTGAATTCCCTTTACACGTCACAGATTCCCATTTCTTTTAGTAGCATCCGAATTTTTCTACTTTGAGTGTTATTTTGGTGGAGAATTACCTGATGCATCCCAGTATGGATTCAGTCTTAGACTGAAGTCTCCACCACATATCACTAAACCTTGGGCTTTAGTTATCATTAGGTCAAATACATTTTTATAAAATTTCCAGTTGGCCCCTGGGAGTGCATAGACAAGTGATATCTTATCCCTCTAGCCGACCAAGTACCATGCTAAATCTCCCTTCTTTATCTTTTTGTTCTGAAATTTCTTCAAATATAATTTTGGTTGAGATCAATGTCGCTACCCCCCTCCTCCCCCCTGACTTATATGAAGATGAAGAGATCAGTTTAAACCTTTGTCTATTAAGTTTAGTGTGCTCCAAGTCTGTTAGGTGGGTTTCCTGTAAAAATATTATTCCCGCTTTGTCTTTTTTCATTTTGCCTAGAATCTTGGATCTTTTAACTGGATTCAGGATCCCTTTTACATTATATGAGATTATTTTGGTTACACCCTGTTTCTCCATTGTATTGTCTTAATTAGTATAACAGTGTAATGGCCCTCTTTTATGCTACTCAGAAACTGAAAGAACATTAAGAACATAAACATTAAGAACATAGTATATAAAACTTTAAAACAAAAAACTGTCAAAAAATCTTCCTGAACTGAGGTCTTTCTAGCGACCTTAGAAGAGCCTTGATGGTGCGTTGGCTCTGAGGGAAATTCCTCAAACTTTGTTACGTGTTGAGGGCCCTCTCTTACCCCTGTAAGTTGTCCCATGTTTTTAATGTGAATTTCAGATCCCAATCCGAACTTGTAATGATTTTTTTTTTTTTTTTTTTTTTTAATGCCTATACCCTATGAAATTGTGCATAACCTCCCACCACCATCACAGCAAACAATCATGTTAATACAGTACTTGTTAGTGTGGAGAGTTCATGTGGTTCATTGACACATTTCTATTTTAACAAGTTGTTTTTTTTTTAAGTAAGTAAGCTTTATTTATATAGCACTTTTCACAGACATATAAAGTCACAAAGTGCTTTACAGTGCAACAACAATCAAAACAATTAAAATACAACTAAAATACAAATTAAAATGCAATAAAATATAAAATATTTAAAAAAAATATTAAAATATAATTTTAAGACTTATTTGTTTCTAATATTATGACTGTTCCATGAAATGTTTTACCACTTCATACTTGCTGATTCCGCATCTCCTTTAATGTTTGTTACCTTGTAGGAGGAGGGTTGGATGCGCAGATTTGACTAAAAATATCGTTATTCCCTCCTGAAAGCGTACAGTTTTTCCTTATAGCCCTGGCGCTGGGTTTCCCGCTGCTGGCCAGTGGATTTTGAGGGTCTCTGCGTGCACCACGTTTGAGCCTTGATTCTTTCGATCGGGTCTGCTGTGGGTTTATACACCGTTACCGGGAGCCCTCTTCTCGCCATATCCCTGGTTGCTTCTTCCGCCAAGTTGTAGAGACACGTCTCTTCCCCCGTAGAAAACCCGCAGCTTCACCGGAAATGGAGTTTGAAAGCGCAGTTTCTTCTCTCTTAGTACCTTTTTAGCGTTGTTGTATTCCCAACGCTTTTTAAGGACCTCCGGGGCGTAATCATGCTCCACAAAACCTTTCCTTTCTTGGTGCATAAATTCTTTTTTCTGCCAAGCCAGTCTCAAAAACTCTTCTTTTGTTCTTAAGTTGGAAAACTTCACCACCACCGATCGCGGGGGGGCTTCCGCCGACGGCCTTGGGGCTAATGAGCGGTGAGCCCTTTCTATTTTCAAATCGGTGGATTGGGGAATTTCCAACTTCTCTCTCAGTATGGTTTCCACGCATGCAGCCATTGTGGTGAAACCGTCCTCGATTCATTCTATCAGACCATGAATTCTTATGTTGTCCCTTCTCAGTCTTCCTTCCTGGTCGGTTAGCTTAGCCTCCAGTCTTGTCTGTCGTTTGAGTAATTCCAGCGTGGTTTCGTCCAGCCCTTTTATTCTTTCTTCTGCTTCCATGATTCGGGCTTCAGCCTGGTCCACTCTGTTGTTTGTCCTTTTTATTTCATCTTTAATTTCACAAAATTTGGCCCAACACTCTCGGTGAAATTCTCTTAATTCTTGAAGTACCGTTTTAAGCTAACTGTGTTGCTAGCCTCATTCTGCTCCCCTATTTCCGAGTGGTTGTTGTCCTCCAGGTCAGATTCTCTGGCCGATGCGCGTCTTGGCCTGGTAAATGTCGATCTCTTCTGTTTTCCTTTAGGCATAATGACTTTGTCTTTTGATTTTCACTCTTCCATAAATCCGTTAAATCTGATTTTCATGGTATTTTCACGGATGGGGTCTGAGAGCTTCAGCGTTAAGCTGCTATCATCATGGTGTCCAGACTGGAAGTCCTGGATTTTTTAATGAGATGATGCCAACCAGATCATTCCAACCTGACCAAATCATCAGGAAAACTCCCAGATCTCCTGACCTTTGATCTTGTGCACAACCTGAATGCAGACCCATGTGAGGGTCATTGTACAAGTTTGGTGAGCATTGTGGCAATTACCTAGAAGGAGTAAAATGGTTGCATGTCGACGGACACAGCACCATCACATTAGGTTCACCGAAATGAGTGAAGATTGTGATTATGGCAAATTTTAGCAATTCTGAAAGGGTGCAACCCATACACTGAACGTGAAAATTATTTTTGATGTACATATTTCATCTATTTTTAAAATACCGCACAAGTGTCTTTTACATGACACAGAATATTAGTCAATACAGCAAGGTTGTCCCCCCACCCCCACCCCCACCCCCGTCCCAAATGCACAGTTTTAAGTTTAGGAGACAAACAAAAATGAAAGAAATTCAGAAAAACTTGCCAATGTTGGTGTCTTTCCAGTACTGAGCCAGATGTTCCCCCATGGATTTCAGTAAATGTCGATACTCTTTAGCATCAGCAAAGTCTTGCTTGTTATGGGTCGGCTCCAAGACCAAATACGGGACATCTACCACTCCAACAACACCACCGCATGCCCTACAACATACAAACCTCATGATAAGTAAACATTTAAACTGGAATTTTTGGTCAAGGTCTTTGTGCATTTTACTTACATGCCACCCTCCAGCTGAGGCCCTGTTTTCTCATACATCTTAATGAGGCGAGAGCAGTTATACACAAACATCCCATCCAAGTCCCGTTGTTCAATGTTCACTCCAAAAATAAAATGCAACTCTTTGGGATCCTTTAATGCTCTTAGAAGACAAATATCAAAATACCAGTTATAAGTTTTTGAAAACTTTTTTGCAACACAAGCTACAGTTTTCTTTACAGACAAACGACCAAATATTTATAGAAAATAAATACATCAGTTATTTTTAATTGTTCTTGAAATGCTGGCCAACGGAGGGAAAAAGTACCAGTTTATAAATTTATAGTTATTCATACTTTTGTTTGACTTCAAGGATCCTTTTTTTCATGTCAGCATCTCTGCGAAGCATCATGGCTGCATCTTGAACCTTTCTCAGAAGAGCCTTCAGGGAGGAAGGGAAAAAAAATTATAGCAACAACTGGAAAAAATAAAATCTGCATAGAATATTTTCCCCAAACCACTGCGTTTGACACGAGTTTTACATGTTTTGTTTTGTTTTTTATTTCAAAACAATGACATTAACAAAACTGGAAACTTGTAGAGAAACTTACTGCCAAAACTTATTTTGGAGTATAAGGAGGAGGAAATTATTAAGGAAACATTCATACAGAAATACTTGTAAGAAAAATATTTTCTATATATCTTAAGACTTTATTTAGAGCTGAGCCATCAGCCAAATATTTAATATATTTATTTACTATCCTCTTTTCAGCACAAAATCTGGGGTTTTGGTGAAATGACCAATCTGTTTCAGTTTATATTTGGTCCTGCTTTTGTTTCAATGCATCATCTGAGCTAAATACACGGTACTTTAAATCTTAAACCATGGGCACTGAGGCAAATCATATTTACACAGTGGTTATATATGAATACTAATGTACAGTGGTACCTCTACTTACGAACGTCTCTACATACGGAATTTTCAGGTTACGACACGCCTCAACGGGAAAATATTGCCTCTTGTTACGAACGAAATTTCAGGATACGAAAGGCAAAAAAGTACGCGCTCCTCGCAGCTCCCGTAGTTTACCGAACGTAAACATACCTGTAGCTGCTCTGCCATTGGCTATCGCCTAGCATCTTCCTGGTATCCCATTGGCCACGAAGTTGTTTTTTTTTTTCAAAACTTTATTAAGAACAAGGTGAAAGTTTTACGTGTGTGTACAGTACAGAATTAACATTTATTCGCTATGGCCCCCAAGAAAGTGACGGAGATAAGTGGAAAAGGAGAAAAGAAGAAGAGAGTTTTTTTGTCCACACAAACAAAGAAGGAGATAGTCGAAAGGTATGAAAAGGGGATGCGTTTGGTTGATCTCGCCAAAGAATATGGCCGTAATACATCAACGATCAGCACGGTATTAAAACAAAAGGAAGCACTTACAAGCCGACAAAAGCAAACGTCCTTGGATCAGAACATGAACCAAAGAAGGCAAAAGGTGACGACGTCGACGACGATAGCAGTTAAAAGGTAAATGAACATAATTTTTATTATTCTTTCTCTTTTATTATTTTCTTTTATTATTCTTTCTCTCATTTTAAACTCTCATTTTATGTTTATTGTGCAGTAATCTAATTGTAACATGTATTTGTTACATGTTTTGATGCGTTTTTATGATTTATAAAAAAATTTATGCCCGAATTTTGGGGGGCTTGGAACGGATTACGGCATTTACATGTAAAACGTGCCTCTACTTACGGAATTTTCACGTTACGAGAATTCTTCCGGAACGAATTAATTTCGTAAGTAGAGGTACCACTGTATATACAGTTGGTGAATGAAAAATAAAAAGTTAAAACTACATTTCTGATTTGCAGGCAGTTTAAGTGTCTTCATCTTTCCCATGTCACCAGTGACAAACACATTTTTGTCCCCAAAGTCACAGGATAGGAAAGTATTCTTTTATGCTTTGTTTTTAAAAAAAATAAATCCCGGGGTTTAGTTCTACTCCATTTCACCGAAAGAAAAAAAAAAGATTACATAGAGAAGTGGAAGAAAAACTCAATTTATTCATATCCATCCAGCACAAACATATGCAGGACTTATTTTCTACAATAATCCCAATCAATGCCTTATTTAAATCTTTAACCTGAATCAGCTCCTGCCACTCACCCCCCAAACAATTTTTTTATGTTTATTAAAAAGCATTACTTTATATCTTGCCATAATACATTTGTATTACTTGGTTGAAAAATGCATACTAAAAATAAACTATGACTAAGCAGATATTATATTATGCTATCAAGTCTGAAATTGGCAAAAAATTAATCCAATTTCCCCTCTGGGGCTCAATAAAGTATACTAAATCTAAAATCTAAAATATCCCCTTAAAACTCACCCGTGAATCTTTTGACAGGTCATCTCCCAATCTGGCCTCCAAAGCTACGCGCTTACTCTCAGCCTCCTTGGCTTTTTCTTCAGCTGAAATACACAACAAATATTTTTAAGTATACTAAACCATTAGTGGAGGCGATCTGAAAAATAAAAGTATTGAAACTTTTTCACAAAATAGTTTTAAATGACTAAAATCAGCTGAGTAGTGTCTAAAAGTGCAAATTTTTATTGTTCTGTTTAGCTCGCTATATAGTTCCCTACATTTAAATCCTATATAGTGAGAAGAAAGGTAGGAAATGAGTGAACATTTCAAACACAGCCATGAATTCATAGAATGAATAATCCACTGACCAATCTTTACAAGGTGATCAGCTTTTTTCACTTCTTGCTCAGCACGAGTTTTGAACCGAGTTGATGAATATTTATACAGCCTTACAACAACAAAAAAAAAAAAAAGATTGCGATAAATGTATAGTCAGTGGCATACAGAAACAATACAGATATAACACAAATTCATTATTATTACCTTGGTTTGTAAAGACAGCAAGAAAGCCTCTTAGTCCTAACTTTGTGTCCCTGGATAAAAATTCTCATGCGTGGGTCAATGTACAAAACAGCAGCATACGCCCTGAATGACCTTCTCTCTGGCTTCCTGTAAACAGTAAAGGTACATAAATCAACAGTCAAAGTTTCCAACAATTTTAGAGGATTTTAAACACGAGATAACACCAGGGTGGAAACTGGCACCCACCACCCATGAAATGCTAGTGAATTTGTTATGTGGCTAGTGGGTAAGTCACCTACCCACTAGGGCTGGGCGATTAACCAAAATAAAACCGGAACTGACATTTGGGGTGTAGAACCAATGTAATCTTGCTCAGGTCAGTTGTTCCCCTCTCCCTGGTGGGTGCGTGTATGTGAGAGCTTTTCATGTACTACCCCTTTAAGATGTGCGGACAGAGTTATAAGCACGGGCACGTAACTCCAGAAACAGAGCAGTCACCATTGTTCAGATGCAGCAGAACATGGGCGGAACGATTAAAGACTGCTTGCAAGGAAAACAAATGCAGTCTCCATCTACATAGTATGTGACTTGTGCTGGCAAAATGAGTCAGAATGCGCACCGCATCATTACGAGCTGCAGGCAGGAGAAGTCATAAGTCACGACTCTCTTTGTTTGCTAGCGCCAAGTCCCGGGAAAAAAACCATGAATACTTGGTATCATTGGACAGCTTAGAAAACGTACTTTCTAAAAATATATATGTTTTTGCAAAAGGCATAACTCCTGACCAATCAAATGAGAGTTTTAAGCCTAGCCAAAATATAAACAAATCGTCTTTTCCGGTGTCCGTTTTTGCGAACTTCCTACAAATTGAAATATCATTTTGAAGGTCTTTCAATACAGGATATGGAAAAAAACATCACCTCAGTTTTGATAATTTCCTCAAAGTGACTCATTTTGCCAGCATGGGTCATGTATGTGATGACTAACTCTTTATTTCATCTGAAGATGCCAAGAAAAAATGAGCAAAGTACACAGATACTAACACTAAAAGGAGCACAAGCCAAGTCGCTGTTAGCCTCTGATGGTTATCCACATCATCGTAACTATTCTACAGAGTGAATGAACAAGCTAAGGCTGTGTTTAAGAACTTGATAAGAGACTAATCCTTATGTGGTGGCAACACAATCATGGGTGCATAAAGGACTCCCCCAATGTAGCTAACAAGTTAATTAGTGGCCGCGCACATGATGTGACCCACAAACCCTCAAGAGGTATGTGTTGTAAACACTGGACAATCTTTTATTTTGTGTGTGTGAAATGACAATAAGCCTGTTCTTTATTATTCTCATTTACTACCACAACGCAGTGATATGATACCACACTCTTGTGTAATATTGCTTAATTACGAGTAAGAACGGAGGGAAAAAAAATTACAAAAAAAATACTGACAGCTGCCAGTTTATATGGCATTTTGACCTTGGCCTTTGCAATCCCAAAAGTATAGTGATAGTTCAGTGTCACAGGGAGAACCTGTGCACAAAGTTTCGGGACCCCACCTTTACTTGTTCCATAATAATAGGGCATAGGGAAGGTTAACCTTGACCTTTGACCTCAAAATCAGAGGACAGGGTCTCAGGATGAACCTGTGTACCAAGTTTGGTGACCCTAGCTTTACTCGTTCAATAGAGAGCCTAAGTCACACTCCCTCTACTTCTGCATATGGGCCCTTAAATCAGAAAAAATCTTCATTGAAGTGAATGGCAAGAAAGAAATTATTTTTTGATCCCGATCAAATTTTTCTACAAGTCACAAATATGATGTTTGTCAATTTAAAAGATAACTGTCCCGACTTCCGGTCTGGACGCCATGGCGACTGCAGCTTAACACTGAAGCTCTCAGACCCAATCCAGGATAACACCTTGAAAATCAAACTTAACGGATTTTTGGAGGAGTGAAAATCAAAAGACAAAATCATCATGTCTAAAGGAAAACAGAAGAAACTGAAATTCTCCAGGCCAGGACACGTATCGGCCGGAGAATCTGAACTGGAAGATCTCCGTTCAGAAGATGAGGAACTGGTGATAGCTAACAAAAGGGTTAGCCTGAAATCACTATTTGAGGAGCTACGACGATTTCGCCGAGATGTTACGGCCGAATTTCGGGAATTCAGAGAAGAATTGAAAAGGACAAACAGCAGAGTGGACCAGGCCGAGAACCGAATCTTGGAAACAGAGGATCGAATAAAAGTGCTCGAAGATTCTGTGCTAGACCTACGCAAAAGACAAGCAGCTATAGAGGCTAAGCTAACCGACCATGAAGGAAAACAAAGAAGAGACAACATAAGAATTCATGGTCTGATAGAAGGAACCGAAAATGGTTTTAACTCAATGGCAGAATGCGTGGAATCCTTACTAAGAGAGAAATTGGATATTCCACAAACCACCGACTTGAAGATAGAAAAGGCACATCGTTCATTAGCCGCTAGGCCGGCGGCGGAAGCGCCCCCACGTTCGGTGTTGGTAAGATTTTCCAATTTCAAAATAAAACAAGAGGTTGTAAGACTGGCCTGGCAGAAAAAAGGATTTATGCACCAGGAGAGAAAAGTCTACGTGGAACACGATTACGCCCCGGAGGTCCTTAAAAAGCGCAGGGAATACAATGACGCGAAAAAGGTGTTAAGAGAGAAGAAATTGCGCTTTCAGACACCATTTCCTGCGAAGTTAAGGGTCTTCTACGGCGATGAAACGTGTCTCTATAATTCGGCGGAAGAAGCAACAGCTGACATGGCGAAAAGAGGGCTCCCGGTAACGGTATTTAAACCCGCAGCAGACCCGAGTGAGAAGATCAAAGCGCAAACATGGACAACACAAAGACCCTCAAAATCCACGGACCAGCAGCGGGAAACCCAGCACCAGAGCGTTGCGGATAAACTATCCGTTTTCAGGTTGGAATAGCGACCTTTTTTTTTTTTTTTTTTCTTTTCTCTTGAATCAATCCGCACATCCAACCCCCCTCATACAAGGTAACAAACATTAAAGGAGATGCATATTCAGCATGTGGTAAAACATTTCATGGAACAATCATATTATTTGAAACAAATAAGTCTTTGTAATAAAAAAAAAAAAAAAACTTGTTAAAATAGAAATGTGACAATAATCCACATGTTCTCCTCATACTAACAAATACTGTTTTTGCGTGAATGTTTGATGTGATGGGGGTGGGAGGGTGCACACAATTTCACAGGGTTTAGGCATAAAAGGAAAAAAAAAAAATCATTACAAGTTTGGATTGGGTTCTGAAACTCACGTTAAAAGCATGGGACTACTTTCAGTGGTAAGAGAGGGCCCTCAACACGTAACAGAGTTTGAGGAATTTCCCTCAGAGCCTTCACTCCATCAAGGCTCTTACATTATGACAGCTTTTTGTTTTAAAGTTTTTTATACTATGTTCTTAATGTTTTTCTTGTTTTTAATGTTCTTTCAGTTTCTGAGTAGCACAAAAGAGGGCCACCACACAGTTATACTAAACAAAACAACACAATGGAGAAACAGGGTGTAACCAAAATAATTTCATATAATGTAAAAGGAATCCTGAATCCAGTTAAAAGATCCAAGATTCTAGGCAAAATGAAAAAAGACAAAGCAGGAATAATACTTTTACAAGAAACCCACCTAACAGACGTGGAACACAATAAACTCAGTAGACAAGGGTTTAAAATGATCTCTTCATCTTCATATAAATCAGGGAGGAGGAGGGGAGTAGCGACATTGATATCAACCAAAATTACATTTGAAAAAAAATCAGAACACAAAGATAAAGAAGGGAGATACAGTTTGGTAACTGGGCGGCTAGAGGGAGAAGATATCACCCTGCTGAATGTGTATGCTCCCCCAGGGGCTAACCGGAAATTTTATAAAAATGTATTCGACCTAATGATAACTAAAGCTCAAGGTTTAGTGATATGTGGTGGGGACTTCAATCTTAGACTGAATCCATACTGGGATGCTTCTGGTAATTCCCCACATCAAAATAACACCCAAAACAGGAAGACTCGGATGCTACTAAAAGAATTGGGAATCTGTGACGTGTGGAGGGAACTCAACCCCAGTGTAAAAGACTATACATTTTACTCAACTCCACATTCATCTTACTCAAGGACTGACTATTTTTTTATGTTTAATAGAGACATTGGAAGAGTAAAAACATGTAAAATAGGACTGATGGATCTCTCCGACCACAGTCCGATCTACATGGACTTAAATATCCAAAAATACACAAATAATACATTTTCTTGGAGGTTCAATTCAAATGTCCTGAAAGGACCATTGAAAGATGAATTGGAATCAGATATTCTCAGATATTTGGAAGATAACGATAATGGAGAAGTATCCCCTTTAATACTGTGGGATGCATGTAAAGCTGTAATAAGAGGAAAGATTATTGCAAAACTGGCAACCCAAAAGAAACTAAGACAAGAAAAACTATCCACATTAGAGTCAGAACTTAGGAACCTAGAAAAAGAACACAAAGGCAACACTCATTCTACTGACTCGCTCAAGATTAAGGAAATTAAAAACCAAATAAATGAGATCTACACAATAGAAATCCAGAAGAAACTTACATTTCTGAAACAAAAATACTATGAAGCAGGCAGTAAATCGGCAAAATTGCTAGCCTATAAATTGAGGAAACATCAAACAGAAAGAGCAATCTACAAAATCAGAGACCCAGTATCAAAGGAAATAAAATTCAGAATTCAGGATATTCTTAAAAACTTCGAGAATTACTATAAGAACTTATACTCCCACAAAAAACATAAAAACGCATCCGAGGCATTCCTAAACACATTAAACCTTCCCCAAATTACGGAGTCACAAAATAAAACACTACTGTCAGAAATACATCCTAAAGAATTGGAAAAAGCAATTATGAAACTTAAAGCTAACAAATCCCCAGGAGCTGATGGCTATACAGCAGAGTGGTACAAAACCTTTAAACAGCAACTATCTCCTCTCCTCCTGAAAACATTTAATTATGTCCTCCCCACAGGGGAAATCCCCCCCTCCTGGAGAGAAGGGGTCATTGCAGTTATACCTAAACCTGAAAAGGATAAACTAGAGTGCTCCAACTACAGACCAATCAGTGTACTAAATCAGGACTATAAGCTTTTTACCATTATCCTTGCCAAAAGGTTAGAAAATATACTGACAGACCTAATTCATTTAGCCCAAACAGGTTTTATAAGACAAAGAGACACAAGACAACATTCGACGCACTTTACACATAATTCATCATATAAAAAAATATAACTTAAATGCAGTCATATTGGGATTAGATGCTGAAAAAGCATTCGATTCGGTTGACTGGTCTTTTCTATATAGAATCTTATCCAGTTTCAATTTTCATAACAACTTCATTAGAACTATACAGGCATTATATAAAAAAACAACAGCTAAAATAAGGATTAACGGTAATTTATCATCATCTTTTGAACTGGAAAGAGGATGTCGTCAGGGCTGCCCCCTGTCTCCACTGCTCTTTGCAATCTTCATAGAACCTCTGAGCCAATGGATAAGACAAAACCAAAAAATTCAAGGTATTACACTTGGTCAGAAGGAACATAAAATAGCACTCTTTGCTGATGACATTTTAATATACCTAGGGCAGCCGGACACTTCTTTACCAGAACTAACCTCAGTTTTTTCAGAGTATGGAGATTTATCGGGGTACAAATTAAATATGCATAAAACCCAAGTTTTAACATTCAACTATGACCCAAATCATTATTCACTAAGCAAACTCAAAACTAACTGGGAGTCGGAATCTATGAAATATCTGGGGGTCAATATCCCGAAACAACTCAACAAAATTATATCACTAAACTATGATCCACTGGTGACAAAAATAAAATCTGACCTAGCAAGATGGAATATGATACCATTCTTGGGTACTGCACAAAGAATTGAAGCAGTCAAAATGAATATACTTCCACGTCTTCTATACCTTTTCCAAACAATACCGGTAGAACCTCCCAAAAAAACATGGCAGGAGCTGGACAGAAGGATCTCAAGATTCATATGGCAGGGCAAGAGACCTAGAATCAGATATAGAACCCTACAGCTAAACAAAGACAAAGGTGGGCTCGCGCTGCCAAATATCAGGGACTACTTTAAAGCCGCACAAATTAAAACTTTAGTAGAGATATGTAACCCAGTCTACATTGCACAATGGAAGGAGATCGAATGCCAAATAACAAGTGACATCCCCCTACAGGCGATAATAGGGAACAATGCCTTACCTAAGCTTTTGAATAACACTAACCCGTGGATAGAGACCCCGCTAAAAATTTGGTTTAAGATAGTCAGAGAGAATCAAACTAAAGAGCCCTATCGACTTCTGCAATGGATCGCCTATGATCAGGACTTTACTCCTAATAAAACAGACACCAGATTTAAAAAGTGGAAGGAGAAAGGGCTGATAAAATATTACGATTTTTTTAAAGGGCAAATCTTAAGAAGTTTTGAAGATTTGAAAAAACAAGGCCTAATAAATCAAGACCTTTACAGGTTCTTCCAGCTTAGACACCACATAAACAATATACTTAAAAAGGAGGTTTTGGAAAGGGCCCAGTCAGGTGTTCTGAAGGTCTTCTTAATGGCATATAAAGGGATCCCAGGGATCAGATACATTTCTAAAATATACCAAGGTCTTCAAGACTTAAAAGGAGACAACACATCTTATATAAAAGAGAGATGGGAAAAAGAGGGGAATTTCACTTTACAACTGGAAATATGGGAAAAGCTAAATAAACAGCAATGGAAAAGTACCTCATCCCTGCAGTGGAGAGAATTTGGATGGAAAAACTTGGCAAGATTTTTCAGAACACCTGCACAAAACAAATTTACCCATAAGGGATTGAACTGTTGGCGCTTGTGTGGTGAAAAGACTGCAAATCATTTTCATGTGTTTTGGTCATGCCCAGTTATCCACCAATATTGGACCAAGGTACAGACAATATTGGGGAAAATATTCAAAATTACAGTTCCCTTTTCTTTTGTAACTTTGTATTTGGGTTTACTACCGGACTCACTGGAAAGACGAGGAGAAAAATACTTATTCAATGTTTTAATATTGGCAAGCAAAAAAGCTCTAACTAAAAAATGGATGTTGAAAGACTGTCCTACACCTGAAGATTGGACTAACGTGATCCAAGACATTTACTCGATGGAAAAGTTGACATTCGCACTGAGACAGGACATGGATGGGTTCATTAACTTTTGGCAACCCTGGACCGCATATGTGTCTTCCATTAGATCTAATCTTTGACAAATACCATTTCAATAATGGTTCCGCTCTTTGTTCCAAAGCTACTCAGATGCTCTTTTATCTTTATTTACTTACTTTTTCTTTTTGTTTGTTTTTTACTGGTTTGTTTGTTTTTTTTTATTTGTTTTTTGTTTTTTTTCTCTAATTTCACTTTTTCTTTCACTTTAAAAAAAAAAAAAGGGGTGTTGTAAGAATTAATCTTCCAATGTTGTCAGATATCAGAAAATAAGGGAACATGTGATGAAAATGTAAACACTGCATTGCTGTAACGACCTGTATACCCTTTACAAAAACTTAAATAAAAAAAAAAAAAAAAAAAAGATAACTGTCCACGTAAATAACGGTGTAGGTTGATGTCTAACTGTTAAAGTATAAGGTTGTGAAAATACAATATGTAAATTGATAGACGACAAACGCATACGTAACTTGCATCATCCTTTTCAAAGAGCGCCCAGGGGAAGTAACTAACAGTCCTCTGGATCAGCTGCAGTTCTCAAAATACAATTGTTTTGTTTTCCTCCTCTTTGGATGCTTCTTTCATTGGTCAGTAAACAGGTGGTGAGTTTTGAGAGGGAAACCGCCATAATTGTATTTGGGGACAAGCACAGATCCCAGACAAGGGAATGCAGTCCACCAAGTAGTTTCACAAAAACTAAATATTACTCTTATTATAAGACAACTGACAACGTTAACCTTCCTCTTGTGTTAGCTTAACAGGAACAAGAGCAAACAGGACAGTACGTTGAATAAATGACATCACAACAACTGCACTTCCTGTCTGTGGCGAGCTGTGATTGGCACCTTCCTCTTGTGTTAGCTTTTTAAAAGTTAAAAATTAATTTTTACATTGACATATGCTGCCCTCTGCAGCAAATGTGCAGTAGTGAGCGTTGCTCTCCTCTGCTAAACAGCAGAGGGCAGCAATGCTCACTACAGCACATGCACACCTTTTATGGATTTGCATGGATAAATTTTATACATATACAAGTAAGGGGATAACTTGACTTTCTTCCTTAATAGCTCCCAATTTAGTTTGTATGGTGTGGTGATTCAGTTCAGCTGGTTAAAACTGATGACAAATGTGGAAATGTATGTAAATTTAAAATAAAATTCTCAATCTTGACGAATTGTTTTTATCATAAAATGAAATACTATATATTTTTTTTTAATTTTCCACATACCTGTGGCTTAATATTTTGCTCCTTTATAGATCCACTGTGATGTGCGAGTTGTAATGCACATATATAAATGATTAACTAAGGCATACAGTGCATCTGGAAAGTATTCACAGCGCTTCACTTTCTCCACATTTTGTTATGTTACAGCCTTATTCCAAAATGGATTAAATTCATTTTTTCCCCTCAAAATTCTACACACAATACCCTCATAATGGTAATGTGAAAAAAGTTTGAGATTTTTGCAAATTTATTAAAAATAAAAAACTAAGAAATGATATGTACGCAAGTATTCACAGCCTTTGCTCAATACTTTGTTGATGCACCTGTAGAGGCTAAGCCAGTGCTTGAAGCCCCTGAGATACTGCGACCCGGATAATTTAAAGGTGACGGACAGACGAAAACTCAAAATCGCTAAATCATATCTCAAATTGTTGTCTGAGACAAGCTAATTGGAACCCCACGTTTTGGTGTCAACGTATGTCGCATAAGGTGACAATGCGCTCTTGAAGTACGCTGTTGTGGAGAGCTGTCTGACCCAGCCAAGATCAGCGGCTAAAATGGCCACTGACTGTGTGACGTCATTTCGGTGTGGCACACAGTCGGCGGACATTGCTTTTTTTTATTTGATGTTTATGTTTTAAAATCGGCGATTACGGATATTTCTCGGAATACTTTTGGATTACAAATAGATTATTTATTAACATTAGGATTTCAGGAATCGAATTAATTATGGTTTGTCGTTGTGTTGTGTACGGGTGCGACGTTATACCAGAGGAGCATGCTGTGAGTGTTTTTGAATGTCCCGTCCCTGTGAAAATCAGAACGGCATGGGTGAAATTCGTTCAGAAAACGCAAAAAAAAATGGACTTATGTCGGTAAAACACCAAAAATGTGCAGTAGAGATTTCGTTGACAGCGATTTCGAGAATAAGATGCAATTTGTGTCACGACTCGCCGCTCCTCAGCAGATTCAGCTGGGCGCACACCTGCCCCTCGTCAGCACATCCCCATAAATCCATTCACACACACCTGCTTGCTGAATAAAGCTGTTAAATCTATCCTGAGCCTGCGTGCGTGTTTCCTGGGCCAGACATTATGTCAATTTGAAATGAAATTTGCCAAAAGATTTCTGATAAAGAAAACGGCTATTCCAACTATATATGCCTCAATTTCCAAGTGTGACTCTGAGAACGGGGTCAGTGACAATCAACTGTCAGAACACGAGAAGGAAACAGGGTACGTTTTTTTATTTTTAATATTCACTGCAAATGTTTACTAAACATCTTAAATGAATTCCAAGCCATGGTTTGCATTGCCTTACCAACTTATCAAATATTAGCATATTAGGGTGTTCATACTCATCAAATATGAAATATTCAGTGCTGTATAGGGAGGTGGTTGTGCCTGTTTGATCAATTTATATTTCATAAACTCAATATACTAATAATAACTCAATATATGATTTTACAAAACTTTATTTAAATAACATTGTTCACAAATCTAATCTTGGTAGGCAAAATCCCTTGTAGTGATGAGATGGGAATGTTTCTCTGAGGAGGCTCACCGCACAGGCAGGCAACATAACCCTCACTTCTTCTCCAAAAAAATCCCCAACACTATGAATCTGTATCGCCTGAAAAATATGGGGTTGGCATTGATTATGGACTATGGATTATGGACTATGGAGGGTGAGAATATGTATGGGCACATAATCATACCATGTAGGATAACTAAGTAGACGGTTATGCTGTTTCATTCCATCTAGCAACAATGCTCTGCACTGTGTGTGTTTATATATTTACATATTTATTCCATCTAGCTACAATGCTCAGCACTGGGTGTGTTTATATATTTATATATCTACATATTATTCCATCTAGCTACATTGCTCCGCACTGTGTGTGTTTATATACTTGCATATTTATTCCACCTAGCTGCAATGCTCTGCACTGTGTGTTCATATATTCATATATTTATTCCATCCAGCTACAATGCTCTGCACTGTGTGTCTGTGTATATATATACACTCACCGGCCACTTTATTAGGTACACCTGTCCAACTGCTCGTTAACACTTAATTTCTAATCAGCCAATCACATGGCGGCAACTCAGTGCATTTAGGCATGTAGACATGGTCAAGACAATCTCCTGCAGTTCAAACCGAGCATCAGTATGGGGAAGAAAGGTGATTTGAGTGACTTTGAACGTGGCATGGTTGTTGGTGCCAGAAGGGCTGGTCTGAGTATTTCAGAAACTGCTGATCTACTGGGATTTTCACGCACAACCATCTCTAGGGTTTACAGAGAATGGTCCGAAAAAGAAAAAATATCCAGTGAGCGGCAGTTCTGTGGGCGGAAATGCCTTGTTGATGCCAGAGGTCAGAGGAGAATGGCCAGACTGGTTCGAGCTGATAGAAAGGCAACAGTGACTCAAATAACCACCCGTTACAACCAAGGTAGGCAGAAGAGCATCTCTGAACGCACAGTACGTCGAACTTTGAGGCAGATGGGCTACAGCAGCAGAAGACCACGCCGGGTGCCACTCCTTTCAGCTAAGAACAGGAAACTGAGGCTACAATTTGCACAAGCTCATCGAAATTGGACAATAGAAGATTGGAAAAACGTTGCCTGGTCTGATGAGTCTCGATTTCTGCTGCGACATTCGGATGGTAGGGTCAGAATTTGGCGTCAACAACATGAAAGCATGGATCCATCCTGCCTTGTATCAATGGTTCAGGCTGGTGGTGGTGGTGTAATGGTGTGGGGAATATTTTCTTGGCACTCTTTGGGCCCCTTGGTACCAATTGAGCATCGTTGCAACGCTACAGCCTACCTGAGTATTGTTGCTGACCATGTCCATCCCTTTATGACCACAATGTACCCAACTTCTGATGGCTACTTTCAGCAGGATAATGCGCCATGTCATAAAGCTGGAATCATCTCACACTCGTTTCTTGAACATGACAATGAGTTCACTGTACTCAAATGGCCTCCACAGTCACCAGATCTCAATCCAATAGAGCATCTTTGGGATGTGGTGGAACGGGAGATTCGCACCACGGATGTGCAGCCGACAAATCTGCGCCAACTGTGTGATGCCATCATGTCAATATGGACCAAACTCTCTGAGGAATGCTTCCAGCACCTTGTTGAATCTATGCCACGAAGAATTGAGGCAGTTCTGAAGGCAAAAGGGGGTCCAACCCGTTACTAGCATGGTGTACCTAATAAAGTGGCCGGTGAGTGTATATATTATAGTAATACGTACATATGTATATTAGCTGCTCTTGCTTGCTTGTTTTTTTCTTGCCTTCTGATTGTTGCTCTGAGTGTTGCTATCCCTGTGCTGTTGCAATCCTGGAATTTCCCCGTTGTGGGACTAATAAAGGCTTATCTTATCTTATCTCTTATCTTATCTTATTATTCCGTTTGCATTGATTATTGAATGTATTGAATGGTTTCTTCATAATTCATCTGGGAAATTAAATCAAATGAATAAATATTGTTTATAAACTCCCTCATGTGGACGATGACGGCCGCTTCATCTGTCTCATCAGCTCCAGCTGCGCACAGACCAGCAGGTGCTAATCAGCGGCTGAGAAGATGCAGCGAGTGACCAATGGGTAGTTTTATTTTTAAAATTAAGTGTGTGACCATGCATGTCGCCAAAGAAAAATATTTGTAAGCATCTTTTACCTAGAAATATCTTACAGCCGATCGTAAACGTGTTCTTTTCCCGTCCGTGTTGCGTCTTCCTCCTCTCCCTCGAACAAATAAGGCTGACAGCCCACACACCACCCAAAACGTCTTCATTGTCAATGTAATCATTTGTAATCATTTATATTGAGGTCGTCAAACTCTAGAAAATAATCGCTGTCCGAATCACTTTGCTCTCGTTCTGCAATTTTTTTTTCATACCGAATTGACGTGAAGGCTGCACGCACCTATCGGCAGATGGCGGTACTGCAGCATCACTGAGTGAAAGATGGACTATGACTAAATAATTTCATTTATGTAGGATGGTGACACATATTAAATCAGGGGAATGGGAAGAATGGAATATTTTCATACAATCAGTTGATTGGTTCAATAAAAAAATGTCAATGTCCGTCGCCTTTAACTGACATGCTGATTTTTTTTTTTTTATTTACTTTGCTCAGAGTTCTATTTTATTATGATTTTATAAGCATTTCATTCAAGTATTTATGTTCATGAGTTTTATTCATATTTCATATTGCCCTTGCAATAAAGTTGTTAATGAAAATGCAATCATGTGATTTTCCTTTAAGGGGCAAAAAGTATCGGTATCAAAGAAGTAGTCCCATAAATTAATGGTATTGTACCAAAAGGAAAAATGCTGGTAAGCCTATTGCCCATTCCTAGTATGGACTCAATGCAAAACCCCACCCACATGTCTAGAAGCCAGAGCATGAGGAGAGAGCAATGACTAAATTTTTATTGATAAAAATTACATATTCTGATGAACAACTCCACACTCGGGGATGCATACCCTCATAACCTCAGCAAACACCTATAAAATCTTAGATCAGTCTGACGAACGGTTCAAGAGATATGCATGGAACAGACACACAGACAAGACACAAAGACAGAGATTCAGTGCATTTACAGACAGATAGCAAATGTAGCATTTACCGTAGCGCAACTGCAATGTTAACTTTGAACCTTTGACCCCTTGACTCCAAACACATAGTAAGATGAGGGTGCAGGTCGTCCAACAAGTGTATTAGATACAACTACCGTATCGATTTAAAAAGTGTACATCATTTCTTTGAGTAGTTACTGTGTTTAGAAGATTTAGGGAAAAATCTGACCTGACCTTTGACCTCAAGGTTATCCGATGAGAGTGAAATTGCAATATGCACATCAATAGAGTATATCAAACCATGGTGCCAAGTTTCAAAACAATTGGACCAAAACTGTAGGAGCTGATTTTACAAGACAGTTATTGTCTATAAGTGAGGTGAAACAGGAGGTCATAGGTCAGGAGCTACAATTCACAAAAAAATTATCCCATCAAAACCAAACTGCAATATGTGTATCCTCAGTGTATATCAAACCATGGTACCAAGTTTCAAAACAATTGGACCAAAACTGTAGGAGGAGTTGATTTTACAAGACAGTTATTGTCTATAAGTGAGGTGAAACAGGAGGTCATAGGTCAGGAGCTACAATTCACACAAAAATCATCCCATCAAAACCAAACTGCAATACAGTGATCCCTCGCTACTTCGCGCCTCACCTTTTGCGCCCTCAGTGCATCGCGGGTTTTTCAAAAATATTCATCAAAAATTCAAAATTGAGAAAAAAGTTGCCCGGGCGCTAGCAGAAGGCAAGGAGATTACACGGAGAGCCGGCACAACTCAGAATCCACCTCTCTGATTCGCTGGCCAGCATCCCCCCCCCCCCCCCAAGAGATTGTTCTCGTGTTGGCTCGGCTATCTCGCAAGCTGATTGGCCGAGACGTCGCTGCTGCCTCTACGCCTCCTCCTGCTGCCTCTACGCCTTCCCGTCGAGAGAGAGAGTGAGAGAATGAACGTACGTATTATTTATATTATTTATACATTATTTTATGTATATTATTTATATTATTAATATTTTATTTACATGTTTCAAACTATTCTTTAATGTTCTAATGATAACATATGCATTTATAGGGTTAATATACACTTATTGATATTATATATACACAAAAAAAATGTATGTAAAAAATGGGGGGGGGGGGTGACGCTACTTCGCGGTTTTTCACTTTTCGCGGTCGGTTCTGGACCCCATTAACCGCGATAAGTGAGGGATCACTGTATGCGTATCCTCAGTGTATATCAAACCATGGTACCAAGTTTCAAAACAATTGGACCAAAATTGTAGGAGGAGTTGATTTCACAAAAGTGGGACAGACGGACAGACAGACCCGTAACATAAATCCCCTTCGGTCTTTGCCCAAAGGGCTCTTCAACCAGCGAAAGATAACAAGTTAATGTAACCCTAGTTTAACAATGCTTTTTTGAAGCATGAATAAAGCATGTCCATGTTCTGTGAACTTCTGCTCACAGAACATCATGCACACACTTACAGTTGCATCTCATAATGTTAGAATATCATCAAAAAGGTAATTTATTTCAGTAATTCGATTCAAAAAGTGAAACTAATATTATACATTCATTACACAGTGATATACTTCAAGTGTTTCTTTTAATGTTGACAATTATGGCTTACAGCTAATGAAAACCCAAACTGCAAGACCTCAGAAAATTAGAATATTACAAGACCAATATGAAAAAAGTTGATTTTTAATAGAAATGTTGGCCTATTGAAAACTACAGGGCACTCAAGAGAGCGCATACCTCCACCAAGGCTCCGTCCCTCCCTCCCTTTGTCCATCCATATAGTCATCCATCTGTACATTGTGAGATAGGGCCTTGGCGGGTACCAACAATTTTGTCCACGGCTGTAATAACAAGACTGTCAATTGTACTGACCATACACTGGGGCTGGGCAATTCCACCTTAGATCAGTATCATTTATTGAATCTTTCAGGTCGGTTTTCATTTTTTTTCCCCTTCTCTCTTCTCCCTTACAGTTTACCGAAAAGGTTCATAATTGTTAAGCAATATTACACAACAGTGTTGTATCATATCACTACGGTGTGTAGTAAATGAGCATAATAGAACAAGCTTATTGTGATTTCACAAACAAAAAAATTAAACATTGCCCTGGGCAAAATGAGCAAATCTAACACTACAGCCAGTGTTTGATCATTTTATACATCTTTAGAGGTAAAATCATTTCTACATCTTGTCAATGAGGTTTAAAACTCTGACTCTCTGGTCTGGACACGGACAAAGCCCCCCTCTCCCGTAAATGAAAGATGAATATCTGATGAGATATGTGTGTGTGTCAAGATGTGCAGCAGATAAGATAGGTAGGAGTCAGGCACGGAAAGAGAGAGAATATTGTCTATTTTTTTTTTCCAGAAAAGCACTGACTCCAATAGACAATACAGAGCAACAGAATATTTTTTTTATTTTTTCCTCTCCGCTTGGTACCGAGTGGCTGGGGACCATAGGGAGTTTTTAAATGTAGGTCCTGTCAATAATTTCCAAATCTATACTCTTTAACATGCATTCAATGCAATTTAGCTGCTGTAATGGATATTGTGTTAAAGTCTATATTTACTGTTGCATAAAAGAGTTTTTCGGCATAGCAAAAGTTTCTGCTTAATTTACAAATCACTGTCTAATAGGAAACTTTTGATAATCCTGTGGTTTTCTTGTATTGTTATATAGAATATAACTGCAGTAAACTGGAAAAAACATCTGCTTTAAAATTTGTAATTTTCCCCAACAACTTAGTGCAAAAAAATCTCTCAAAACACTGCAACTTTTATATCATAACTTTAAAAAAAAAAAAAAAAAAAGCTCCCACGAATTCAGGCTTTTTGAACTGCAACAATCACAAAAACATCCCGCAAAATCCTGGAGAGACTGACCAATGTTGTTCTACCTGTATGTTGTTGTTGTGTTATGAATAGTATGTCTCTTCTCTCCCCCCCCAACCAGTCGTGGCAGAAGACTTCCCCTCCCTGAGCCTGGTTCTTCTAGAGGTTTCTTGCTATAAGGGAATTTTTTTTCCTTCCCACTGTCCCCTATTGCTTGCTCATACGGGATCATTTGTTCGTTGGGGTTTTTCATCTTCATCATTCAATTCAATCATCATTGTGAACGGACAGACAGGTCCATAACATAATCCCCCTTTGGTCTTCGTCCAAAGGTTCTCTTTGACCCCTTTGGACTTCGACCAGCAGGGGATAAAAACTATACTTACACTCCTTCAACTGGTGTCCCAGCCATCAGTATATCCTGGTGATCAGTCTCTACATCCAGCTCCGGCTCTCCATTGTCCATCAACTTTAAATTATAGATGATCACCAGGGTACCTTCAAATGAAATCCAGTAAACAAAAATTAGTCATGCCAACCCTGATTAATAATGATGCTCACAGAGCTTGTCAACCTGATGGACACCAAAAAAACATCTTTTGAAAGAGACAGATTAATGAGCTCACCACAGTTGCTGTCTATTTTGTTGAACTGCTCCATAAGCTGCTGCTCGCTTTTAAAAGGTGAATATTTGAAGATCAGTTCTGTTTCTATGGCATACTTCTCTGGATCGGATGTCAGAGGCTCCTTTGTCTTCAGATCCCAGGAGGGAAGAGGCACTATCACCTGTATCAGCACAAATGTAAAGAGACGATCACTGAAAACAAGACAGCAAAATGTCAATTCTGGTTTGCTGCACAGCATTAAAACAATGAATGTTTTGAATTATACAACTGTTAGTTCTGACCGAGCAATCTGACTGGACAATAAAATTCCAGGAGTTACTATATTCCACAATAATTGCACTCCAACATTTCACTGGATATGCATCACTCCGCTTCAAAGGTGTTCTTGTAACTGTTAATTACTAACAGTAATGTACTGTCAACTCTGCAGATTTGAGAATTGCAATACTGTGTTGGATACCTTAATTTCCACAGTGAGGCGCTGTTTGAAAAGAAATATACATCCGTGACCTGGAAGTCCCACCCTTTTGAAAAAAACTGAGTTTACAAAATCTGCCATTGTATAAACATTGTTAAGCTATTTCACATCCATTAAAAAAAAATAGGCAGTGCTCGTGTTGGATTTATTGTCTTGATTAACAAACCACAATACCTTTGTGGTGATGGACTCTTTGTTTCATCTGAAAATGCCAAGAAAAAGCGAGTGAAGTGTGCTGAAGCCAAATCGCTAGCATGCTAATTAGCCACCGGCATCGACCACTTTTTGATCTCAGTCCTTCTGCAGTACCGACTCATGTGTCCAGTATGTTTCATAAACACTGACTTTTGCAATTGACAATATTTAATTTGTGTACATGTGTGTGAAATGACAATAGATGTCTTCATGCTGACTGAGATATTTAGCAACAGTTGCTGGCTACATTTAGAAGGGACTATTTTTCTCAGCTGTGCAAAATACACACGTGGACAAAATTGTTGGTACCCCTCTGTTAATGAAA
This sequence comes from Pholidichthys leucotaenia, assembly GCA_020510985.1. NCBI lineage: Eukaryota > Metazoa > Chordata > Actinopteri > Cichliformes > Pholidichthyidae > Pholidichthys > Pholidichthys leucotaenia. The sequence goes on along the minus strand of CM035838.1, from coordinate 95,700,778 downwards.
GAAAAACACAATGGTCACCGAAATAACTTGAATCTGACAAAAGTGGTAATAAATAAAAATTCTATGAAGATTAAACCATGAAAATCAGACAATGCTTTTGAACTGTGGTTCAACAGAATTATTTTAAAAAAAACAAACTCATGAAACAGGCCTGGACAAAAATGATGGTACCCTTAACTTAATATTTTGTTGCACAACCTTTTGAGGCAATCACTGCAATCAAACGATTTATGTAACTGTCAATGAGACTTTTGCACCTCTCAGCAGGTATTTTGGCCCACTCCTCATGAGCAAACTGCTCCAGTTGTCTCAGGTTTGAAAGGTGCCTTCTCCAGACGGCATGTTTCAGCTCCTTCCACAGATGTTCAATAGGATTTAGATCAGGGCTCATAGAAGGCCACTTTAAAATAGTCCAATGCCTCGCTCTTAGCCATTCTTGGGTGTTTTTAGCTGTGTGTTTTGGGTCATTATCCTGTTGCAAGACCCATGACCTGTGACTGAGACCAAGCTGTCTGATGGGTGCCACATTTCTCTCTAGAATACCTTGATAGTCTTGAGATTTCATTGTACCCTGCACACATTCAAGACATCCTGTGCCAGATGCAGCAAAGCAGCCCCACAACATAACAGAATCTCCTCCATGTTTCACAGTAGGGACAGTGTTCTTTTCTTGGTATGCTTCATTTTTGCGTCTGTGAACATAGAGCTGATATGCCTTGTCAAAAATTTCCAGTTTTGTCTCATCTGTCCATAGGACATTCTCCCAGAAGCTTTGTGGCTTGTCAACATGCAGTTTGGCAAATTCCAGTCTGGCTTTTTTATGATTTGTTTTCAACAGTGGTGTCCTCCTTGGTCGTCTCCCATGAAGTCCACTTTGGCTCAAACAACGCCGGATGGTGCGATCTGACACTGATGTACCTTGACCTTGGAGTTCACCATGAATGTGTTTAGAGGTTGTTTTGGGCTCTTTTGTTACTATTCGTATTATCCGTCTCCTCCTGCGGCCACGTCCAGGGAGGTTGGCTACAGTCCCGTGGATCTTAAATTTCTGAATAATATGTGCAACTGTTGTCACAGGAACATCAAGCTGCTTGGGGATGGTCTTATAGCCTTTACCTTTAAAATGCACCCTCTCCTTTGCTTCCTCTGGTCCGTGTTTAGTGTGGTAAACAATCACAAAGACCCTTTGTGACCCCAGCAATCACAAAGACCCTGATTGCTGGGGTCTTTCTGCAACTGTGGGGGTCCCCCCCTACAGTTGATAGTGCTATGAGATGACTGTTGTTGTGAAATGGTGCTATATAAATAAAGTTGAATTGAATTGGTACACACCATGTCACCAAACAACACAGTGACTACTTGTCACCCTTTAAATAGGCTGACTGACCGATTACAAGTTTGTAGACACCTGTGATGTTAATTAGAGGACACATCTTGGTTGAACATGTCCCTATGGCCACATTATTTTCAATCTTTTCTAGGGGTACCATCATTTTTGTGCAGGCCTGTTTCATGAGTTTATTTTTTAAAGTAATTCTGTTGAACCACATTTCAAAAGCATTGTCTGATTTTCATTGGTTAATTTTCATAGAATTTTTATTTATTACCACTTTTGTCAGATTCAAGTTATTTCTGTGACCATTGTGGGTTTTTCTTTCATTTACAGAGGGGTACCAACAGTTTTGTCCATGTGTGTAACTGGGTAAACAAACAAATCATAATATTTTGTCCAGTATTGCTGTTATTTAATAAACTGTGCTTGTGGAACTATTGTATAAAAGCAATATTACACTCGAGGTCGTACAGTATCAATGAATATAGGTAACTGTGGGTGTGATACGTCTAATGCCCAATGCGGAGCGGAGCAGAGTAGCAGTAGTAGTAGTAACTTTAGTCCTCTGTGCCGCCAGATTCCTCTGTCTCAAATATTTATACGCTTTTGTCCAGGTTTCGATACCAGTGTGCACATTTTGCCATCATATTTTTCTTTAAAAAATCCAAGCAAAGTACAGCTAGGCAATCATAATGGGGTTTTCCATATTAGTTGACATCGATATATATCACAGTAAGAATCAAATCGTGATTTTTGTCAAATTTAGAGGCTCTTTTTTTTAACTTCTAATTGAGATGTGAAGATAGACCACAGTGATGATTAACTCACATATAAAAACACATTTTCCAAGGGAAAAAAATTACCTCAACTTAATATGAAAATAAACACATGCTATTCAGACAAATGTGCAAGGGGAAGGAGGCTCTGTATCAGTTTATAACAGGGGTCACCAACTAAAAGTGCAAGAGGTCCGATAAGTCAGTCTTCCTCCCCACCTGAGGTCCGAATTAGGGCTGGGGATCTTGAGACACCTCATGATACAATTATGATTCAGTCTCCGATTTGATTCTAAAATGATTCTTCATGCATTTTTTTTTAAGGAATTTTTTCCTCTCACTCTGTGACAGCTTGGTACTTTTACAGCCAAGTGTTTGCAATGACCCATGAATTTACTTCAAACTTCTTTTAATAAAAGAAATGGAAGAGAAATGTGACAAGTCACATAAACAAACTTATCTGAAAATATGTTTTGAAGAATTGTCATCTTCTCATGGATATTCTTTAAGAAGACCACAGCTGTCTCCAGCAGGCCAATATCATTTGCATTTACACATTATTTTATTAAGCAGTTGTTTTAGCTGCTTTTAGTTATTTTTTTCAAAAAAAAATAAAAAATCAAATAAATTCTTTGCTCTATTACAAATAAAACATGTAATAATTTAATCATAATAATACAGGGGAACACTAAATGTGTTTTTGACTCCAAATAAATAGCTCTAAAATTCTAAAATCTAAAACTTAAAGCCTAAAAATGGAAAGTTTTACAGGAGAACACAAACTAAATTACATACATTTAAAAAGATTAATATTTACAAAACAAAATCTCACAAAAGTCCGCCTCTATACTTTATTTTCAGTATAAAAAAATGTTTCAAACTGTAAGCCTATAAAAGGGATAGAAAATAAAATTAATTCCACAGTACAGAATTCCTCTGAGGTTTTTTTTTTTTTTTTTTTTTTTTTTTTTTTTTTATTTAAGTTTTTGTAAAGGGTATACAGGTCGTTACAGCAATGCAGTGTTTACATTTTCATCACATGTTCCCTTATTTTCTGATATCTGACAACATTGGAAGATTAATTCTTACAACACCCCTTATTTTTTTTTTTTTTTTAAAGTGAAAGAAAAGGTGAAATTAAAGAGAAAAAAAAAACAAAACAAAAAACAAAAAAAAACCCAAACAAACCAGTAAAAAACAAACAAAAAGAAAAAGTAAGTAAATAAAGATAAAAGAGCATCTGAGTAGCATTGGAACAAAGAGCAGAACCATTATTGAAATGGTATTTGTCAAAGATTAGATCTAATGGAAGACACATATGCGGTCCAGGGTTGCCAAAAGTTCATGAACCCATCCATGTCCTGTCTTAGTGCGAATGTCAACTTTTCCATCGAGTAAATGTCTTGGATCACGTTAGTCCAATCTTCAGGTGTAGGACAGTCCTTCAACATCCATTTTTTAGTTAGAGCTTTTTTGCTTGCCAATATTAAAACATTGAATAAGTATTTTTCTCCTCGTCTTTCCAGTGAGTCCGGTAGTAAACCCAAATACAAAGTTACAAAAGAAAAGGGAACTGTAATTTTGAATATTTTCCCCAATATTGTCTGTACATTGGTCCAATATTGGTGGATAACTGGGCATGACCAAAACACATGAAAATGATTTGCAGTCTTTTCACCACACAAGCGCCAACAGTTCAATCCCTTATGGGTAAATTTGATTTGTGCAGGTGTTCTGAAAAATCTTGCCAAGTTTTTCCATCCAAATTCTCTCCACTGCAGGGATGAGGTACTTTTCCATTGCTGTTTATTTAGCTTTTCCCATATTTCCAGATGTAAAGTGAAATTCCCCTCTTTTTCCCATCTCTCTTTTATATAAGATGTGTTGTCTCCTTTTAAGTCTTGAAGACCTTGGTATATTTTAGAAATGTATCTGATCCCTGGGATCCCTTTATATGCCATTAAGAAGACCTTCAGAACACCTGACTTGGCCCTTTCCAAAACCTCCTTTTTAAGTATATTGTTTATGTGGTGTCTAAGCTGGAAGAACCTGTAAAGGTCTTGATTTATTAGGCCTTGTTTTTTCAAATCTTCAAAACTTCTTAAGATTTGCCCTTTAAAAAAATCGTAATATTTTATCAGCCCCTTCTCCTTCCACTTTTTAAATCTGGTGTCTGTTTTATTAGGAGTAAAGTCCTGATCATAGGCGATCCATTGCAGAAGTCGATAGGGCTCTTTAGTTTGATTCTCTCTGACTATCTTAAACCAAATTTTTAGCGGGGTCTCTATCCACGGGTTAGTGTTATTCAAAAGCTTAGGTAAGACATTGTTCCCTATTATCGCCTGTAGGGGGATGTCACTTGTTATTTGGCATTCGATCTCCTTCCATTGTGCAGAGTAGACTGGGTTACATATCTCTACTAAAGTTTTAATTTGTGCGGCTTTAAAGTAGTCCCTGATATTTGGCAGCGCGAGCCCACCTTTGTCTTTGTTTAGCTGTAGGGTTCTATATCTGATTCTAGGTCTCTTGCCCTGCCATATGAATCTTGAGATCCTTCTGTCCAGCTCCTGCCATGTTTTTTTGGGAGGTTCTACCGGTATTGTTTGGAAAAGGTATAGAAGACGTGGAAGTATATTCATTTTGACTGCTTCAATTCTTTGTGCAATACCCAAGAATGGTATCATATTCCATCTTGCTAGGTCAGATTTTATTTTTGTCACCAGTGGATCATAGTTTAGTGATATAATTTTGTTGAGTTGTTTCGGGATATTGACCCCCAGATATTTCATAGATTCCGACTCCCAGTTAGTTTTGAGTTTGCTTAGTGAATAATGATTTGGGTCATAGTTGAATGTTAAAACTTGGGTTTTATGCATATTTAATTTGTACCCCGATAAATCTCCATACTCTGAAAAAACTGAGGTTAGTTCTGGTAAAGAAGTGTCCGGCTGCCCTAGGTATATTAAAATGTCATCAGCAAAGAGTGCTATTTTATGTTCCTTCTGACCAAGTGTAATACCTTGAATTTTTTGGTTTTGTCTTATCCATTGGCTCAGAGGTTCTATGAAGATTGCAAAGAGCAGTGGAGACAGGGGGCAGCCCTGACGACATCCTCTTTCCAGTTCAAAAGATGATGATAAATTACCGTTAATCCTTATTTTAGCTGTTGGTTTTTTATATAATGCCTGTATAGTTCTAATGAAGTTGTTATGAAAATTGAAACTGGATAAGATTCTGTATAGAAAAGACCAGTCAACCGAATCGAATGCTTTTTCAGCATCTAATCCTAATATGACTGCATTTAAGTTATATTTTTTTATATGATGAATTATGTGTAAAGTGCGTCGAATGTTGTCTTGTGTCTGTCTTTGTCTTATAAAACCTGTTTGGTCTAAATGAATTAGGTCTGTCAGTATATTCTCTAACCTTTTGGCAAGGATAATGGTAAAAAGCTTATAGTCCTGATTTAGTACACTGATTGGTCTGTAGTTGGAGCACTCTAGTTTATCCTTTTCAGGTTTAGGTATAACTGCAATGACCCCTTCTCTCCAGGAGGGGGGGATTTCCCCTGTGTGGAGGACATAATTAAATGTTTTCAGGAGGAGAGGAGATAGTTGCTGTTTAAAGGTTTTGTACCACTCTGCTGTATAGCCATCAGCTCCTGGGGATTTGTTAGCTTTAAGTTTCATAATTGCTTTTTCCAATTCTTTAGGATGTATTTCTGACAGTAGTGTTTTATTTTGTGACTCCGTAAGTTGGGGAAGGTTTAATGTGTTTAGGAATGCCTCGGATGCGTTTTTATGTTTTTTGTGGGAGTATAAGTTCTTATAGTAATTCTCGAAGTTTTTAAGAATATCCTGAATTCTGAATTTTATTTCCTTTGATACTGGGTCTCTGATTTTGTAGATTGCTCTTTCTGTTTGATGTTTCCTCAATTTATAGGCTAGCAATTTTGCCGATTTACTGCCTGCTTCATAGTATTTTTGTTTCAGAAATGTAAGTTTCTTCTGGATTTCTATTGTGTAGATCTCATTTATTTGGTTTTTAATTTCCTTAATCTTGAGCGAGTCAGTAGAATGAGTGTTGCCTTTGTGTTCTTTTTCTAGGTTCCTAAGTTCTGACTCTAATGTGGATAGTTTTTCTTGTCTTAGTTTCTTTTGGGTTGCCAGTTTTGCAATAATCTTTCCTCTTATTACAGCTTTACATGCATCCCACAGTATTAAAGGGGATACTTCTCCATTATCGTTATCTTCCAAATATCTGAGAATATCTGACTCCAATTCATCTTTCAATGGTCCTTTCAGGACATTTGAATTTAACCTCCAAGAAAATGTATTATTTGTGTATTTTTGGATATTTAAGTCCATGTAGATCGGACTGTGGTCGGAGAGATCCATCAGTCCTATTTTACATGTTTTTACTCTACCAATGTCTCTATTAAACATAAAAAAATAGTCAATCCTTGAGTAAGATGAATGTGGAGTTGAGTAAAATGTATAGTCTTTTACACTGGGGTTGAGTTCCCTCCACACATCACAGATTCCCATTTCTTTTAGTAGCATCCGAGTCTTCCTGTTTTGGGTGTTATTTTGATGTGGGGAATTACCAGAAGCATCCCAGTATGGATTCAGTCTAAGATTGAAGTCCCCACCACATATCACTAAACCTTGAGCTTTAGTTATCATTAGGTCGAATACATTTTTATAAAATTTCCAGTTAGCCCCTGGGGGAGCATACACATTCAGCAGGGTGATATCTTCTCCCTCTAGCCGCCCAGTTACCAAACTGTATCTCCCTTCTTTATCTTTGTGTTCTGATTTTTTTTCAAATGTAATTTTGGTTGATATCAATGTCGCTACTCCCCTCCTCCTCCCTGATTTATATGAAGATGAAGAGATCATTTTAAACCCTTGTCTACTGAGTTTATTGTGTTCCACGTCTGTTAGGTGGGTTTCTTGTAAAAGTATTATTCCTGCTTTGTCTTTTTTCATTTTGCCTAGAATCTTGGATCTTTTAACTGGATTCAGGATCCCTTTTACATTATATGAAATTATTTTGGTTACACCCTGTTTCTCCATTGTGTTGTTTTGTTTAGTATAACTGTGTGGTGGCCCTCTTTTGTGCTACTCAGAAACTGAAAGAACATTAAAAACAAGAAAAACATTAAGAACATAGTGTAAAAAACTTTAAAACAAAAAACTGTCAAAAGAACTTCCTGAGCTGAGGTCTTTTTAAAGACCCTGTAAGAGCCTTGATGGAGTGAAGGCTCTGAGGGAAATTCCTCAAACTCTGTTACGTGTTGAGGGCCCTCTCGTACCACTGAAAGTAGTCCCATGCTTTTAACGTGAGTTTCAGAACCCAATCCAAACTTGTAATGATTTTTTTTTTTTTTTCCTTTTATGCCTAAACCCTGTGAAATTGTGTGCACCCTCCCACCCCCATCACATCAAACATTCACGCAAAAACAGTATTTGTTAGTATGAGCAGAACATGTGGATTATTGTCACATTTCTATTTTAACAAGTTTTTTTTTTTTTATTACAAAGACTTATTTGTTTCAAATAATATGATTGTTCCATGAAATGTTTTACCACATGCTGAATATGCATCTCCTTTAATGTTTGTTACCTTGTATGAGGGGGGTTGGATGTGCGGATTGATTCAAGAGAAAGGAAAAAAAAAAAAAAAAAAAAAAAAAAAAAAAAGGTCGCTATTCCAACCTGAAAACGGATAGTTTATCCGCGACGCTCTGGTGCTGGGTTTCCCGCTGCTGGTCCGTGGATTTTGAGGGTCTTTGTGTTGTCCATGTTTGCGCTTTGATCTTCTCACTCGGGTCTGCTGCGGGTTTAAACACCGTTACCGGGAGGCCTCTTCTCGCCATGTCAGCTGTTGCTTCTTCCGCCGAATTATAGAGACACGTTTCATCGCCGTAGAAGACCCTTAACTTCGCAGGAAATGGTGTCTGAAAGCGCAATTTCTTCTCTCTTAACACCTTTTTCGCGTCATTGTATTCCCTGCGCTTTTTAAGGACCTCCGGGGCGTAATCGTGTTCCACGTAGACTTTTCTCTCCTGGTGCATAAATCCTTTTTTCTGCCAGGCCAGTCTTACAACCTCTTGTTTTATTTTGAAATTGGAAAATCTTACCAACACCGAACGTGGGGGCGCTTCCGCCGCCGGCCTAGCGGCTAATGAACGATGTGCCTTTTCTATCTTCAAGTCGGTGGTTTGTGGAATATCCAATTTCTCTCTTAGTAAGGATTCCACGCATTCTGCCATTGAGTTAAAACCATTTTCGGTTCCTTCTATCAGACCATGAATTCTTATGTTGTCTCTTCTTTGTTTTCCTTCTTGGTCGGTTAGCTTAGCCTCTATTGCTGCTTGTCTTTTGCGTAGGTCCAGCACAGAATCTTCGAGCACTTTTATTCGATCCTCTGTTTCCAGGATTCGGTTCTCGGCCTGGTCCACTCTGCTGTTTGTCCTTTTCAATTCTTCTCTGAATTCCCGAAATTCGGCCGTAACATCTCGGCGAAATCGTCGTAGTTCCTCAAATAGTGATTTCAGGCTAACCCTTTTGTTAGCTATCACCAGCTCCTCGTCTTCTGAACGGGGATCTTCCAGTTCAGATTCTCCGGCCGATACGTGTCCTAGCCTGGAGAATTTCAGTTTCTTCTGTTTTCCTTTAGACATGATGATTTTGTCTTTTGATTTTCACTCCTCCAAAAATCCGTTAAGTTTGATTTTCAAGGTGTTATCCTGGATTGAGTCTGAGAGCTTCAGTGTTAAGCTGCAGTCGCCATGGCGTCCAGACCGGAAGTCCGTTTTTTTTTTTTTTTTTAATGTCAACAGTGTTTTTATCTTTTTAACCTCGTCTGGGTCTGTCTGAGTAACACTCTGTCACAGGGAGAGAGGAGGTGGATGTGTGTGGAACTTTTCATGTTCAGTAACACACAGAGCAGAGGGTCGCGGAAATTACCTCCATAACCAACGTCATGCAGCCCAATGGGGATGCTGTCCCAGGAAGGTGTGGAGGAGCCACGGGGATCTTCCGTCAACAAACCCCTGGGTGGACCCGTACCATCACAGGCAGTCAGAGTGGTGGCGGACACAATTTCACAGCAGTGCTTCATTCCACGGGTTACACCGGGAAGGAAGCATGTCTGCTCCGCCCACAGCAAATGATGATTTCACCTCCCACTGTATCCCACGGAGAATGTCCAAGGTCCCACGCCATAAAATGTCTGGGCGCCCACTGCCGATACGGCACTCGAGTTCCACTTTTTCTTTTGGTTAAAACAAAACAGTATAATCTTTCCCCAAATTGTACTAAAAAGCTTTGGAGTCTGGACAGAGGACCCTCGAGGTTCAGATCCGGACCTGAGTCCACCAGTTGGTGACCCCTGGTTTATAATATTAGAATATGCACAGTCAAGTGTTATCTCCTCGTGTTGTGCACTTAATATGTTGGTCAAAACCGGGTCTGTGGCTTGTCAATAGCTGCTTGTACATACATGAGTGCTAAATTAGCATTAGCATCTGGACCGCTGTTACCGTGGCAGAGCATGAGCAATACTTACTGGTGAGGTGACCACAGAGTTTGTAAACAATCTGTTATTCACATATATAAATTCCACTTCCACAGCTCTTACCAGACTCCTCTGTTCTGTCGGTTTGGTGTAGTTAGCAGTGTAGAGCACGCTAGCTCAACCGTGGATCTATGACCCTGGGGTGTAGCCAGCTTTTTAATCATCATCACAGAGCTGTCTCCTATGGTCGGTCTGGTTATATATCCAGTTTTAGTTTGTCAATCTTGTTTTTATGGGAACGGGCATTTGTGACAAAAAGACTAGACAGCATTGGCAACCCGCTTCTGTTTAAGATGTCGTACATAAACGCTGGTTCAGTTATGGGAAAATGGAATATACTCCCAATGTGCAGTAATTCCTCTCTGGTAGAGTAGATGTTTGATATATAACAGCGCTTAACCACAAAAAGTAATACAAATAACTACCACACGTAGCATTGCCTGAGGGAGTACGGGGCTGCAGTATGCCAGGTGAGGGGGCAGCCATGTTAGTTGATACGCCATCCTGACATAATGATGTCAGTCCCTCGTGCCGAGGGAAAAGCGTAACGTCACCAGCAGAGTCACTCGAGTCTGACTACTGTAATATTCTCTCCGCTGTAAATATTAATTTTTGCCGATTGCCGGTAATTTTAAATGCTGTCAGCAGATATATATTGTGCTTCTCTACATAACACAAAACAACAATATTATTATTACTCCAGAACACTAAATTTGTTGGTCAACTATAACTAAATAAAACATACAACTAAAAAAAACTGACACTACAGAATTCTTTGGATACTTTTCTTTCAACAATGTTTCATCTTTTAGCTTCAGCTGCATCTGTTAGGGTAAGACTTGTCACAGGAAGGAAGAGGCTGGAGATGTGTCACTCTTCATATTTAGTGGCATGTGAAGCAAATTAATGTTTTAACATGATAACGGAGGGACACAAGAGAGGAACTCAAACGTTTCATGCCATTTTTTCCACCAGAAGAGGAGACATTAGATAGTGGAACTGAATTCTGTGTTTGGGGCAGATATCTTGGCTGCTGGCCTCCAGGTGTGAGTGGCGCACACAGCTACTAATGATTTTGCGACCCATGGTATTCTTTTGTTGAAGCAGTACCATTTACCACTGGAATCAAGCCTTTTGGCACATGCCATTAGCATGGAGATGTGATAATACCTCGACTGATCACAGTGCTTGCACCAGTGCTCCATTTTTCCTTCGCTACTTCACTCACCTGGACGTTTTGGTTACCCAATTTTTTTTTGTTGATACAACCATGTTGCTAACGTTTACACATCGTCTTCCTAGGAAATGGACAACACGTCAACCGTGATTGATGTGTTGGCGTTATGGACTATCAAATTTCAAAAGCCTACGTTTATCACTGCCACTTTTTCTGTCGATAAATTATTGTGATCATTTTATCACCCAGCACCCGAGGATTAGCAAGGCAGAAGTGAGGGCCGCCTTGAAGAGGATGAAGAATGGAAAGGCGGATGGTCAAAATGACATACCTGTGGAGGTATGGAGATGTTTAAAGGAAAACTGTACTTGTCATGACAACAACATTGTGCTTTACGTATTACTTATAAACCAAAAATGCATTTATTCAGTAAAAAATAACCCCCTATAGTCAGTATAATGAATAATTTTATCCCATGAAAACTGCTCAGTCAAAACCAATGGGGAGCAGCCATTGCCAGCCGGAAGTGATGTATAATCATTGTTTCCGGCTTACCGCAGATGAGTAAACGTATCCAGCAGATGCTCTGTGGGTCAAGAGCCAAGCGGAAAACAGCGCAAAATCTGCACAAATATATACTGCTCAAACATCCATCCATCCATCCATCTTCTACCGCTTTTCCGGAGGTCCGGGTCGCAGAGACAGCAGTTCAAGCAGAGAAGCCTAGACTTCCCTCTCCCCAGCCACCTGCTCCAGCTCTTCAGAGAGGATACCAAGGCGTTCCCAGACCAGCTGGGAGACATAGTCTCTCCACCGAGTCCTGGGTCTGCCCCGGGGTCTCCTCCCAGTGGGACGTGCCTGAAACACCTCAAGTGGGAGGCGTCCAGGAGGCACCCTCATCAGATGCCCATACCACCTCAACTGACTCCTTTCAATGTGGAGGAGCAGCGGTTCTACTCTGAGCCTCTCCCGGATGACTGAGCTCCTCACCCTATCTCTGAGAGTGAGTCCAGCAATCCTACGGAGAAAGCTCATTTCAGCCGCTTGTATCCGCGATCTTGTTCTTTCGGTCATTACCCAAAGCTCGTGACCATAGGTGAGAGTAGGAACTTAGATTGACTGGTAAATCGACAGCTTTGCCTTAGAACTAAGCTCCTTCTTGACCACAACAGAACGGTATAACGTCCGCATCACTGCAGATGCTGCGCCGATCCATCTGTCGATCTCTCGCTCCATTTTCCCCTCACTCGTGAATAAAACCCCAAGATACTTAAACTCCTCCACTTGGGGCAGGAGCCTGTCCCCAACTCAGAAAGGACAATCCACCTTTTTCCGACTGAGGACCATGGGCTCGGGACTTTGAGGTGCTGATTCTCATCCCAGCCGCTTCACACTCAGTGGCAAACCGTCCCAGCAAGAGCTGTAGGTCATTGCTGGATGAAGCCAACAGGACAACATCATCTGCAAACAACAGAGATGAGATCCTGTGGTCACCAAGCATGACACCCTCCGATCCCTGGCTGCGCCTAGAAATCCTGTCCATAAAAATTATGATCAGGATCGGTGACAAAGGGCAGCCCTGACGGAGTCCAACTCTCACTGGGAATGAGTCCGACCGAGTGTTGGCAATATGAACCAAACTCCCACAATGGTCGTACAGAGACCAAATAGCTCATAACAAGCCCGATACCCCATACTCCCGAAGCACCCCCCCCACAAAAAACCAAACTACTGCTCAAACAGTCCTTGGAAATGGTCTTCACTGATGGCATGACCCACAGTTACTTCCGGGGATCAGCACCTGAAGGGGACCTGATGAACAGGCAAGTTCCCAGTCAAGTAACTTCAGAACATGTTAAATAAATCTTGATACACTAGAATTTTATTTCATTACATTATATTCGGGTAGGTTTGCTTGTACATGGTTGTAAAAAAATTACATAAAATTCTGATGTTAAAACTTTGTTGACTGCTATACTGCAGCCCAGTCAATCGCACAAAGCAATGACTGTGCATCACTACCAGTGCTGAAAATGGCCATGGAGGAGGCAAGATGTCGCTGACCATGACTGACTGATTGACACAGCAGTGACTTGAAACTCGCACATATCTGAGAAGGAATCATGACCAAAATTGCCGGACGGAACCACTAGTATCATATTTGATCCTTTGAAATAGCTACTGATTAAAATTCACTACAGGTACCCCTTTAAGACAGATGGCAGTGGACCTTTTAACTAGATTGTTTAACACAATCTTGGAGAGAGAGGGGATGCCTGAGGAGTGGAGAAGAAGTGTTCTGTTACCAATTTTCAAGAACAAAGGTGATGCTCAGAGCTGTAGTAACTACAGAAGCATAAAGTTGATCAGCCACACTATGAAGATATGGGAAAGAATTGTTGAAGCCAGGTAAAGAGGAGAGGTGACAATCAGCAAGCAGCAGTATGGTTTCATGCCAAGAAAGAGTACTGCAGATGCAATGTTTGCTTTAAGAGTGTTGATGGAGCCGTATAGAGAAGGTTGGAAGGAGTTGCACTGTGTCTTTGTGGATCGAGATAAAGCATATTATACGGTGCCAAGAGAGGAAGTGTGGTACTCTATGAGAAAGTCAGGAGTGGCAGAGAAGTATGTGAAGGTGGTACAAGACTTGTATGAGGACAGCGAGACAGTGGTGAGGTGTGGTGTAGGACTGACAGATGGGTTCAAGGTGGGGTGGGGTTACACCATGGATCAGCTCTGAGCCTCTTCTTGTTTGCCATGGTGATGGACAGGTTGACAGATGAGGTCAGGCTGGGGTCTCCATGGACCATGATGTTTGCAGTAGGGAGCAGGTGAAAGAGAACCTGGAGAGGTGAAGGTATGCTCTGGAGAGAAGAGGAATGAAAGTCAGTAGAAGAAGCAAGACAGAATACATGAGCGTGAACGAGAGGGAGGCAGGTGGAATGGTGAAGATGGAAGGAGTAGAGGTAGTGAAAATAGAAGAGTATAAATACCTGGGGTCAACTATCCAAAGCAATGGAAAATGTATGAGATCTGAAGAAGAGTACAGGCAGGGTGGAGTGGGTGGAGACGAGTGTCAGGGGTGATTTGTGACAGAAAAGTAGCAGTAATAGTGAAATGGAAGATTTACAAGACAATCGTGAGACCCGCTATGATGTATGATTTGGAGACGGTGGCGCTGACAAAAAGACAGTAGATGGAGCTGGCGGCGTTGAAGATGCTAAGATTTTCATTGGGAGTGACTAGGAGGGACAGGATTAGAAATGAGTATATCAGAGGGACAGCTCAGGTTGAGCAGTTTGGAGACAAAGTAAGACAGGCAAGGCTGAGATGGTTTGGACATGTGCAGACATGGGCAGCTCAGTGGTGCAGTGGTTACCACTGTGGCAGTACAGTTAGAAGGTCACGGGATCGATTCCACCTTTGACCATCGTGGGGTCAAGCCCACCCCGACCATTGGTGACCCTTCTGTGTGGAGTTTGCATGTTCGCCCTGTGTCTGTGTGGGTTTACCCCGGGTACTCCAGTTTCCTCCCACAGGCCAAAAACATGCAAGTTAGGTTAATTGGAGACTCTGAAGTGGCCCTACGTGTGAATGTGTGTGTGAATGGTGAAGGGATTGGTATTGTACCGTGACTGCCTCATCTATCCAGGTGGATGCCCTGAATTTCCCTCTGGGATTAATAAAGTATACAAAATACAAAAAATACAAATACAAATATTGGACAGAGGATGCACAAGATGGAGCTGCCAGGCAGGCGGAAAAGAGGAAGACCACAGAGAAGATTCATGGATGTAGTGAAGGAGGACATGGAAAGGGTTGGTGTTACAGAGGAAGATGAAATGGATAGGGTGAGATGGAGGCAGATCTGCTGTTGCGACCCTTAAAGGGAGCAGCTGAAATAAGTTTTTAGAGCAGGGTGGCATACACAAGCTCAGCTCTTTTGTCTGGTTCATTTGTAATGGAGTAAAGCGTGATCAGGCCTCAACTGGCCATGAAATTGCTTGTATGTCAATTCTCCAATTACGAATGACCCATGCTGCCCACGTACCACCATGGTCAGCATGGGTTAGCACTGTTGTCTCACAGCTAGAAGGTTCCAGGTTCAAATTCCCAGACTGGCAGGAGTGGGAACCTTTGTGTGGAGTTTGCATGTTCTCCCTGTGCTGTGTGTGTTTACTCCGGGGGCTCCGGTTTCCTCAAAATCCAAAGCCGTGCACATTAGGTTAACTGGTGAGTCTAAAGTGTCAATAGGTATTTGTAGACCCTTAAGCTGGATTCATGCACTCGATGCAGTGGCGACACAATATCTCCCTGCGTCGCCTGACGGGTACCTCTCTAGAGAATGAGAGATGCACATTGGCGACGCAAACCGCAAGACCTGTGATTGGTCCGCTTTGTCTCCTCTTTCACATTTCCTGGTTCTCTGCTCTGCTCGTTCATGGCAGCACAACATCCACAGTGAGTCAGTTAAACAACGGTCCCAACTCAAAAGAATATTTATGAAGTGAGCATATACAGAACATTTTATGACTCATCCTATCCCCAGTAATTACACAGATTGTAAAATAACGACAGTGACAGTGGTTGCACCCACCATTTTCTCCGATTTCTTCTTTTTTCTCTGTGCAGCGATTGCATAAAAGTTGCTTTTTAACATTTATTAGCTCCGACTCCATCACAATCTGCTCTTCTCTGTTGCTGTTAGCATCTTTATTTGTTAAATAAACAAAAAAAAAAAACACGACAAACACAAATCACTCTACACATCGACCGAAACCTGTTTTAGCAACGGAACAATGCATTCCACTCAACACATATGAAACAAGAGCACTCCGAGGCAAAATTTTCCTTGTTGATCTTAACTATGGCAACGAAAAGAACAAGAGCAGAGAGTGCAATATTCCCCGCCTCCGTTTTCTTTGAAGATCCCAATATTTACTGACAGAAAGCAGTTTACAACTTTTCAATAAAATTACTGTGACAAAACCAAATGGTGATAAGCCCGTCATCCATGAATATACAACAAAGTATACAACCCATAGCTGTAGGACAGGATCCTGGTGAACTCGTGTAGGAAGTTTGGTGGCTCTAGAGCTTTATACATTCTATAGTAAGCGATCAGAGGGAGTGCCAACCTTGACCTTTGGCTCCAAACCTGTAGTCAGAGGCTATGGTCTCAGCGTGAACCTGTGTACCAGGTTTGGTGACCCTAGCTTTCTTTGTTGTTGAGATATACAGTGGGGTAAAAAAGTATTTAGTCAGCCACCAACTGTGCAAGTTCTCCCACTTTAACCCCTTGCACTCCGGGCAATTTTCCTAAAAATGCCAAAAAATAACGTGCCCAAAGTAAATCGAAAGCTGTTCTTCAACCCTTTGCAGCATCTTCATGGGGTTGGTCTCATTTAAAAGAAAACACTGAATTTTTTGGCAAAAAAAACATGATCTCTCTACGTGCTCCGGCCACTGAGTTACAGTCATCTAAACATACTGAACTTGAAGAAAATAAATTTGGCCATGGTGTTTTTTTGGATACAAATGCTTGCAAATGCGCACGTGGGCAACGACAGTGAAACCTGGAGGGGGGTGATTGGGAGGAACGGCCTGCCCGATCTGAACCAGAGTGGTGTTCAGTTATTGGACTTCTGTGCTAACCACAGTCTGTCCATAACGAACACCATGTTCAAGCATAAGGGTGTCCATATGTGCACCTGGCACCAGGACACCCTAGGTCGCAGGTCGATGATTGATTTTGTTATCGTATCATCAGACCTGCGACCGTATGTCTTGGACACCCGAGTAAAGAGAGGTGCAGAGCTGTCAACTGATCACCACCTGGTGGTGAGTTGGATCCGATGGCAGGGGAGGAAGCCATTCAGACCTGGTAGACCCAAACGTATAGTGAGGGTGTGCTGGGAGCGTCTGGCTGAGGCCCCTGTCCGGGAGGTCTTCAACTCCCACCTCCGGAAGAATTTCAACCACATTCCGAGGGAGTCTGGAGACATGGAGTCTGAATGGGCCATGTTCTCCACCTCTGTTGTTGAAGCGGCGGCCCAGAGCTGCGGCCGCAAGGTGGTCGGTGCATCTCGTGGTGGCAACCCCCGAACCAAGTGGTGGACACCAGTGGTGAGGGGGGCCATTAAGCTGAAGAAGGAGTCCTATCAAGCTTGGTTGGCTTGTGGGACTCCCGAAGCAACTGAGGTGTACCGGCAGGCCAAGCGGAGTGCAGCTCGGGTGGTTGCTGAAGCAAAAACCTGGGTATGGGAGGAGTTTGGTGAGGCCATGGAACAAGACTTTCAGTCGGCTTCAAAGAGATTCTGGCAAACTGTTCGGCAGCTCAGGAGGGGAAAGCAGCTCCCCGTCCACACTGTGTATGGTGCGGATGGGACACTGTTGACTTCAACTGGGGATATCGTCGGGCGGTGGAAGGAATACTTTGAGGATCTCCTCAATCCCACTGATACGCCTTCCACAGAGGAAGCAGGGTTTGTGGACGAGGGGGATGACTCGCCTATCACAGGGGCTGAGGTCGCCAAGGTGGTTAAAAATCTCCTTGGTGGCCGGGCCCCGGGGATGGACGAGATTCGCCCTGAGTACCTCAAGGCCCTGGATGTTGTTGGGTTGTCATGGTTGACACGCCTCTGCAACATTGCGTGGAGGTCGGGGGCAGTGCCTTTGGCATGGCAAACCGGGGTGGTGGTTCCTCTCTTCAAAAAAGGGGACCGGAGGGTGTGCTCCAACTTTAGAGGGATCACACTCCTCAGCCTCCCTGGGAAGGTCTATGCCAAGGTACTGGAGAGGAGAGTCCAGCTGTTGGTCGAACCTCGGATTCAGGAGGAGCAATGTGGTTTTCGTCCTGGCCGTGGCACATCGGACCAGCTCTTTACCCTCTCGAGAATTCTTGAGGGTTCGTGGGAGTTTGCCCAACCAGTTTACATGTGTTTCGTGGACTTGGAGAAGGCATTTGACCGCGTCCCACGTGGATTTTTGTGGGGGGTGCTTCGGGAGTATGGGGTATCGGGCTTGTTGTTACGAGCTATTCGGTCTCTGTACGACCGTTGTGAGAGTTTGGTTCGTATTGCCAACACTCGGTCGGAGTCATTCCCAGTGAGAGTTGGACTCCGCCAGAGCTGCCCTTTGTCACCGATCCTGTTCATAATTTTTATGGACAGGATTTCTAGGCGCAGCCAGGGAATGGAGGGTGTCATGCTTGGTGACCACAGGATCTCATCTCTGTTGTTTGCAGATGATGTTGTCCTGTTGGCTTCATCCAGCAATGACCTACAGCTCTTGCTGGGATGGTTTGCCGCTGAGTGTGAAGCGGCTGGGATGAGAATCAGCACCTCCAAGTCCGAGTCCATGGTCCTCAGCCGGAAAAAGGTGGATTGTCCTCTCCGGGTTGGGGACAGGCTCCTGCCTCAAGTGGAGGAGTTTAAGTATCTTGGGGTCTTGTTCACGAGTGAGGGGAAAATGGAGCGAGAGATCGACAGACGGATTGGAGCAGCATCTGCAGTGATGCGGACGTTGTACCGGTCTGTTGTGGTGAAGAGGGAGCTTAGTTCTAAGGCAAAGCTGTTGATTTACCAGTCAATCTACGTTCCTACTCTCACCTATGGTCACGAGCTTTGGGTAATGACCGAAAGAACGAGATCACGGATACAAGCGGCTGAAATGAGCTTTCTCCGTAGGATTGCTGGACTCACCCTCAGAGATAGGGTGAGGAGCTCAGTCATCCGGGAGAGGCTTAGAGTAGAACCGCTGCGCCTCCACATTGAAAGGAGTCAGTTGAGGTGGTATGGGCATCTGATTAGGATGCCTCCTGGACGCCTCCCACTTGAGGTGTTTCAGGCACGTCCCACTGGGAGGAGACCCCGGGGCAGACCCAGGACTCGGTGGAGAGACTATGTCTCCCAGCTGGTCTGGGAACGCCTTGGTATCCCCTCTGAAGAGCTGGACCAGGTGGCTGGGGAGAGGGAAGTCTGGGCTTCTCTGCTTGAACTGCTGCCTCCGCGACCCGGACCTCCGGAAAAGCGGTAGAAGATGGATGGATGGATGCTTGCAAATAACACACAGCTGTCCGATCCGGCTGGAAAATGCAACAGAAATGTAGAACCAAGTGTTATCAAGCTGAGATCCAAATTTGGTAACAATACCACAAAAAATGAATATTTTACACAGCTTTGTTCTCAGGCTGTTCCCAGGCGTTTTGGAACTGTGCCAAATTGTGCCAAATGGCACAGTTTGGAAAAACGTCTGTAACTTTTGAATAATTCAATGTAGAATCTTCATTTTAGGCTCTAATGAAAGGTCACACTCAGGGCTGTGTCTGTGTGAACCCCCCCCCCCCCCCCCCGCTACCAAGGACGGAGTTCGGCCCTCGCTACATGATGGATAACACTCGTTGCATGTTTCCACAGCAATGCTGTCACAGCGGCTCCCCCCCCCCTCGCTACTGTGTGTGTGTGTGTGGGGGGGGGGGGGTTGTCCCCCCCCTCGCTACAGAGAACGGCCATCGCTACATGATGGAATAGACTCATGTCTATGTGGCGACCGCTGCGCAGTGAGCGCGGCTTCCCCCCGCGGACCGGGGGCGTTCGGACCGTGAACGCCCCCCCCGCTCCTCTTCTGCAGCGGGGCGGGGGGGGGGGGGGACGTTCACGGTCCGAACACGGCAAATGAACCGTTTATCGCGGCGCACTCACTTCGTACTTCGTGCGCCGTACAGTTGTAATTTACCGATCGGTCAAAAGTCATTTTTGGATTACAGTTTTCAGGGAGAAATAATAATTTAGCTTATAACACCTTACCTCTTCACAGCAGCAGAGTCCTGGCAAACTTCTCTTCCCCATTGTCAGACGAACGCGACGCTGGTCCGCTCGTGGATCCCGATCAAAACATAATTCCAATATTGCGGTTTTGGTGAATGATTTACGACCTTTGTCGTCGGCCTCCGTCGGTCTATGATGACGGAAGAGAATCCTAAACGTCTATTCTGCTGGAATGAGTGCAGGTCCCTGCTGGGTGAGCCTGGGTCTGTAGCAAGTTCGTCCAGCGTCCTTTGTTTTCATCTGCTGCAACAGTAAATCTCTCTTCACCCACCCCGAATTTCTGTGCTTCAATTGGCTCCTGCATTCACAGTAGGCGGGTCCTCCTTCCTAGGTTTTCATTCATTGGCTCTTCATGGTTTCAGAAACCCAATTCAAGGCTCTTATTAGTCGAATGAGAGGTCAATCAGATGAACTAATCTGTTCGCGGCTGTGTCTGCAGCTTTTTTTTTTTTTCAGTGGCGCTTGGAGGCCACACCACCTACATCACCACCATCAGTATCTCTATCATGCGTCATGCGTCCGAGCGCGCACGAGTGCGCTCTTGTGCGCCCTCGTGCGCCCTAGGACGCAGAGACTTGCCCGCCCGCGGAACAACGGAGCGCAAGTGGTTAAAATATGAGAGGTCTCCAATTTTCATCATAGATATACCTCAACTATGAGAGACAAAATAAGAAAAAAAAATCCAGAAAATCACATTGAAGGATTTTTAGTGAATTAATTGGTAAATTCCTCGGTAAAATAAGTATTTGGTCAATAACAAAAGTTCATCTCAATACTTGTTATATACCCTTTGTTGGCAATGACAGAGGTCAAACGTTTTCTGTAAGTTTTCACAAGGTTTTCACACACTGTTGCTGGTATTTTGGCCCATTCCTCCATGCAGATCTCCTCTAGCGCAGTGATGTTTTGGGGCTGGTACGCTGGGCAACACAGACTTTCAACTCCCTCCAAAGATTTTCTATGGGGTTGAGATCTGGAGACTGGCTAGGCCACTCCAGGACCTTGAAATGCTTCTTATGAAGCCACTCCTTCGTTGCCCGGGCGGTGTGTTTGGGATCATTGTCATGCTGAAAGACCCAGCCACGTTTCATCTTCAATGCCCTTGCTGGTGGAAGGAGGTTTTCACTCAAAATCTCACGATACATGGCCCCATTCATTCTTTCCTTTACACGGATCAGTCGTCCTGGTCCCTTTGCAGAAAAACAGCCCCAAAGTATGATGTTTCCACCCCCATGCTTCACAGTAGGTATGGTGTTCTTTCTCCTCCAAACATGACAAGTTGAGTTTTTACCAAAAAGTTCTATTTTGGTTTCATCTGACCATATGACATTCTCCCAGTCCTCTTCTGGATCATCCAAATGCTCTCTAGCAAACTTCAGACAGGCCTGGACATGTACTGGCTTAAGCAGGGGGACACGTCTGGCACTGCAGGATTTGAGTCCCTGGCGGCATAGTGTTTCTGATGTAGCCTTTGTTACTTTGGTCCCAGCTCTCTGCAGGTCATTCACTAGGTCCCCCATGTGGTTCTGGGATTTTTGCTCACCGTTCTCGTGATAATTTTGACCCCACGGGGTGAGATCTTGCGTGGAGCCCCATATCGAGGGAGATTATCAGTGGTCTTGTATGTCTTCCATTTTCTAATAATTGCTCCCACAGTTGATTTCGTCACACCAAGCTGCTTACCTATTGCAGATTCAGTCTTCCCAGCCTGGTGCAGGTCTACAATTTTGTTTCTGGTGTCCTCTGACAGCTCTTTGGTCTTGGCCATAGTGGAGTTTGGAGTCTGACTGTTTGAGGTTGTGGACAGGTGTCTTTTATACTGATACTACATTACATCCTGCAACACCTCAACTCCCCAGGGACGTACGCCAGGATCCTGTTTGTCGACTTCAGCTCAGCGTTCAACACCATCATCCCAGGCATTCTTCATCAGAAACTCCTCCAGCTCAAGGTGCCCCCCTCCACCTGCCAGTGGATCTCCAGCTTTCTGACTGACAGGTGGCAACAGGTGAAGCTAGGGAGATTTACATCCAGCTCCCGAAAAATTAGTACTGGCGCCCCCCAAGGATGTGTCCTTTCCCCACTGCTCTTCTCCCTCTACTCCAACGACTGCACCTCAGAGGACCCTTCGGTGAAGCTCCTGAAGTTTGCGGACGACACCACAGTCATCGGTTTGATCCGGGATGATGATGAGTCTGCATACAGGCGGGAGGTGGAGCAGCTGATCCTCTGGTGCAGCCAGAACCATCTTGAACTTAACCCAGCCAAAACGGTGGAGATGACTGTGGATTTCAGGCGACACCCCCCTTCATTCCCCCCACTCACCATCCTCAACAGCACAGTGTCCACTGTGGACTCCTTCAAGTTTCTGGGTACCACAATCTCCCGGAACCTGAAGTGGTCCTCCCATATAGACACTGTCCGGAAAAAGGCCCAGCAGAGGTTGTTTTTTCTGCGTCAGCTCAAGAAGTTTGATTTGCCTCAGGAGCTGCTGGTTGTCTTCTACACCGCCATCATCCAATCTGTCCTCTGCTTTTCCATCACTGTCTGGTTTGGATCTGCCACTAAACAGGACAAGACCAGACTGCAGCAGATCATTAAGTCTGCGGAGAGGATCATTGGTACCGACCTACCCTCCATTGAGAACTTATATCGGTCCATAACCAGGAAACGGGCGGGAAACATCTGTGCTGACCCATCACACCCCGGCCACAAACTGTTTGAACTTCTATCTTCTGGTCGTCGTTACAGATCACTGAAGGTCAAAACCACCCGTCACAGGGACAGTTTCTTTCAAACAGTTTCTTTCTTTCCATCACTCTGATGTTCTGATGTTAGGAGTTCTGATGAACTCCTAACATTCACCTAGTCCTACCTGTTTGCTGTACTCATGACTTTTCATCCATTATTACATTGCACATAACTCACACTGCTTTTTACTTCATCCACATTATATCACTGAATCTGAGTCCACATTGAAATACTGTGTGATTGTATATTTTTTCATATATTTCTGCAAAGTGTGGTTAGTCAGAGTAAATAACTGCATATATTCCTGTATATATTTGCATCCTTTTATAGAAACGTGGACAGATTGTAATTTACTGTACATACTCTGTTGTCATTGAATCCTTATTTAGATCCTCCACCTGAACAACGAGAGCAAGTTTTTAGCCAAAGTCAAATTCCTTGTATGTGTTGTGCATACTTGGCCAATAAAGCTGATTCTGATAACAAGTTCAAACAGGTGCCATTAATACAGGTAACGAGTGGAGGACAGAGGAGCCTCTTAAAGAAGAAGTTACAGGTCTGTGAGAGCCAGAAATCTTGCTTGTTTACAGGTGACCAAATACTTATTTTACTGAGGAATTTACCAATTAATTCGTTAAAAATCCTTCATTGTGGACTTCCGGTCTGGACGCCATGGCGACTGCAGCTTAACACTGAAGTTCTCAGACCCAATTCAGGATAACACCTTGAAAATCAAACTTAACGGATTTTTGGAGGAGTGAAAATCAAAAGACAAAATCATCATGTCTAAAGGAAAACAGAAGAAACTGAAATTCTCCAGGCCAGGACACGTATCGGCCGGAGAATCCGAACTGGAAGATCTCCGTTCAGAAGACGAGGAACTGGTGATAGCTAACAAAAGGGTTAGCCTGAAATCACTATTTGAGGAGCTACGACGATTTCGCCGAGATGTTACGGCCGAATTTCGGGAATTCAGAGAAGAATTGAAAAGGACAAACAGCAGAGTGGACCAGGCCGAGAACCGAATCTTGGAAACAGAGGATCGAATAAAAGTGCTCGAAGATTCTGTGCTAGACCTACGCAAAAGACAAGCAGCTATAGAGGCTAAGCTAACCGACCAAGAAGGAAAACAAAGAAGAGACAACATAAGAATTCATGGTCTGATAGAAGGAACCGAAAATGGTTTTAACTCAATGGCAGAATGCGTGGAATCCTTACTATGAGAGAAATTGGATATTCCACAAACCACCGACTTGAAGATAGAAAAGGCACATCGTTCATTAGCCGCTAGGCCGGCGGCGGAAGCGCCCCCACGTTCGGTGTTGGTAAGATTTTCCAATTTCAAAATAAAACAAGAGGTTGTAAGACTGGCCTGGCAGAAAAAAGGATTTATGCACCAGGAGAGAAAAGTCTACGTGGAACACGATTACGCCCCGGAGGTCCTTAAAAAGCGCAGGGAATACAATGACGCGAAAAAGGTGTTAAGAGAGAAGAAATTGCGCTTTCAGACACCATTTCCTGCGAAGTTAAGGGTCTTCTACGGCGATGAAACGTGTCTCTATAATTCGGCGGAAGAAGCAACAGCTGACATGGCGAAAAGAGGCCTCCCGGTAACGGTATTTAAACCCCCAGCAGACCCGAGTGCGAAGATCAGAGCTCAAACATGGACAACACAAAGACCTTCAAAATCCACGGACCAGCAGCGGGAAACCCAGCACCAGAGCGTCGCGGATAAACTATCCGTTTTCAGGTTGGAATAGCGACCCTTTTTTTTTTTTTTTTTCTCTTGAATCAATCCGCACATCCAACCCCCCTCATACAAGGTAACAAACATTAAAGGAGATGCATATTCAGCATGTGGTAAAACATTTCATGGAACAATCATATTATTTGAAACAAATAAGTCTTTGTAATAAAAAAAAACAAAAAACAACAAACTTGTTAAAATAGAAATGTGACAATAATCCACATGTTCTCCTCATACTAACAAATACTGTTTTTGCGTGAATGTTTGATGTGATGGGGGTGGGAGGGTGCACACAATTTCACAGGGTTTAGGCATAAAAGGAAAAAAAAAAAAAATCATTACAAGTTTGGATTGGGTTCTGAAACTCACGTTAAAAGCATGGGACTACTTTCAGTGGTAAGAGAGGGCCCTCAACACGTAACAGAGTTTGAAGAATTTCCCTCAGGGCCTTCACTCCATCAAGGCTCTTACAGGGTCTTTAAAAAGACCTCAGCTCAGGAAGTTCTTATGACAGCTTTTTGTTTTAAAGTTTTTTACACTATGTTCTTAATGTTTTTCTTGTTTTTAATGTTCTTTCAGTTTCTGAGTAGCACAAAAGAGGGTCACCACACAGTTATACTAAACAAAACAACACAATGGAGAAACAGGGTGTAACCAAAATAATTTCATATAATGTAAAAGGAATCCTGAATCCAGTTAAAAGATCCAAGATTCTAGGCAAAATGAAAAAAGACAAAGCAGGAATAATACTTTTACAAGAAACCCACCTAACAGACGTGGAACACAATAAACTCAGTAGACAAGGGTTTAAAATGATCTCTTCATCTTCATATAAATCAGGGAGGAGGAGGGGAGTAGCGACATTGATATCAACCAAAATTACATTTGAAAAAAAATCAGAACACAAAGATAAAGAAGGGAGATACAGTTTGGTAACTGGGCGGCTAGAGGGAGAAGATATCACCCTGCTGAATGTGTATGCTCCCCCAGGGGCTAACTGGAAATTTTATAAAAATGTATTCGACCTAATGATAACTAAAGCTCAAGGTTTAGTGATATGTGGTGGGGACTTCAATCTTAGACTGAATCCATACTGGGATGCTTCTGGTAATTCCCCACATCAAAATAACACCCAAAACAGGAAGACTCGGATGCTACTAAAAGAATTGGGAATCTGTGACGTGTGGAGGGAACTCAACCCCAGTGTAAAAGACTATACATTTTACTCAACTCCACATTCATCTTACTCAAGGATTGACTATTTTTTTATGTTTAATAGAGACATTGGAAGAGTAAAAACATGTAAAATAGGACTGATGGATCTCTCCGACCACAGTCCGATCTACATGGACTTAAATATCCAAAAATACACAAATAATACATTTTCTTGGAGGTTCAATTCAAATGTCCTGAAAGGACCATTGAAAGATGAATTGGAATCAGATATTCTCAGATATTTGGAAGATAACGATAATGGAGAAGTATCCCCTTTAATACTGTGGGATGCATGTAAAGCTGTAATAAGAGGAAAGATTATTGCAAAACTGGCAACCCAAAAGAAACTAAGACAAGAAAAACTATCCACATTAGAGTCAGAACTTAGGAACCTAGAAAAAGAACACAAAGGCAACACTCATTCTACTGACTCGCTCAAGATTAAGGAAATTAAAAACCAAATAAATGAGATCTACACAATAGAAATCCAGAAGAAACTTACATTTCTGAAACAAAAATACTATGAAGCAGGCAGTAAATCGGCAAAATTGCTAGCCTATAAATTGAGGAAACATCAAACAGAAAGAGCAATCTACAAAATCAGAGACCCAGTATCAAAGGAAATAAAATTCAGAATTCAGGATATTCTTAAAAACTTCGAGAATTACTATAAGAACTTATACTCCCACAAAAAACATAAAAACGCATCCGAGGCATTCCTAAACACATTAAACCTTCCCCAACTTACGGAGTCACAAAATAAAACACTACTGTCAGAAATACATCCTAAAGAATTGGAAAAAGCAATTATGAAACTTAAAGCTAACAAATCCCCAGGAGCTGATGGCTATACAGCAGAGTGGTACAAAACCTTTAAACAGCAACTATCTCCTCTCCTCCTGAAAACATTTAATTATGTCCTCCACACAGGGGAAATCCCCCCCTCCTGGAGAGAAGGGGTCATTGCAGTTATACCTAAACCTGAAAAGGATAAACTAGAGTGCTCCAACTACAGACCAATCAGTGTACTAAATCAGGACTATAAGCTTTTTACCATTATCCTTGCCAAAAGGTTAGAAAATATACTGACAGACCTAATTCATTTAGACCAAACAGGTTTTATAAGACAAAGACAGACACAAGACAACATTCGACGCACTTTACACATAATTCATCATATAAAAAAATATAACTTAAATGCAGTCATATTGGGATTAGATGCTGAAAAAGCATTCGATTCGGTTGACTGGTCTTTTCTATATAGAATCTTATCCAGTTTCAATTTTCATAACAACTTCATTAGAACTATACAGGCATTATATAAAAAACCAACAGCTAAAATAAGGATTAACGGTAATTTATCATCATCTTTTGAACTGGAAAGAGGATGTCGTCAGGGCTGCCCCCTGTCTCCACTGCTCTTTGCAATCTTCATAGAACCTCTGAGCCAATGGATAAGACAAAACCAAAAAATTCAAGGTATTACACTTGGTCAGAAGGAACATAAAATAGCACTCTTTGCTGATGACATTTTAATATACCTAGGGCAGCCGGACACTTCTTTACCAGAACTAACCTCAGTTTTTTCAGAGTATGGAGATTTATCGGGGTACAAATTAAATATGCATAAAACCCAAGTTTTAACATTCAACTATGACCCAAATCATTATTCACTAAGCAAACTCAAAACTAACTGGGAGTCGGAATCTATGAAATATCTGGGGGTCAATATCCCGAAACAACTCAACAAAATTATATCACTAAACTATGATCCACTGGTGACAAAAATAAAATCTGACCTAGCAAGATGGAATATGATACCATTCTTGGGTACTGCACAAAGAATTGAAGCAGTCAAAATGAATATACTTCCACGTCTTCTATACCTTTTCCAAACAATACCGGTAGAACCTCCCAAAAAAACATGGCAGGAGCTGGACAGAAGGATCTCAAGATTCATATGGCAGGGCAAGAGACCTAGAATCAGATATAGAACCCTACAGCTAAACAAAGACAAAGGTGGGCTTGCGCTGCCAAATATCAGGGACTACTTTAAAGCCACACAAATTAAAACTTTAGTAGAGATATGTAACCCAGTCTACACTGCACAATGGAAGGAGATCGAATGCCAAATAACAAGTGACATCCCCCTACAGGCGATAATAGGGAACAATGTCTTACCTAAGCTTTTGAATAACACTAACCCGTGGATAGAGACCCCGCTAAAAATTTGGTTTAAGATAGTCAGAGAGAATCAAACTAAAGAGCCCTATCGACTTCTGCAATGGATCGCCTATGATCAGGACTTTACTCCTAATAAAACAGACACCAGATTTAAAAAGTGGAAGGAGAAAGGGCTGATAAAATATTACGATTTTTTTAAAGGGCAAATCTTAAGAAGTTTTGAAGATTTGAAAAAACAAGGCCTAATAAATCAAGACCTTTACAGGTTCTTCCAGCTTAGACACCACATAAACAATATACTTAAAAAGGAGGTTTTGGAAAGGGCCCAGTCAGGTGTTCTGAAGGTCTTCTTAATGGCATATAAAGGGATCCCAGGGATCAGATTCATTTCTAAAATATACCAAGGTCTTCAAGACTTAAAAGGAGACAACACATCTTATATAAAAGAGAGATGGGAAAAAGAGGGGAATTTCACTTTACAACTGGAAATATGGGAAAAGCTAAATAAACAGCAATGGAAAAGTACCTCATCCCTGCAGTGGAGAGAATTTGGATGGAAAAACTTGGCAAGATTTTTCAGAACACCTGCACAAAACAAATTTACCCATAAGGGATTGAACTGTTGGCGCTTGTGTGGTGAAAAGACTGCAAATCATTTTCATGTGTTTTGGTCATGCCCAGTTATCCACCAATATTGGACCAAGGTACAGACAATATTGGGGAAAATATTCAAAATTACAGTTCCCTTTTCTTTTGTAACTTTGTATTTGGGTTTACTACCGGACTCACTGGAAAGACGAGGAGAAAAATACTTATTCAGTGTTTTAATATTGGCAAGCAAAAAAGCTCTAACTAAAAAATGGATGTTGAAGGACTGTCCTACACCTGAAGATTGGACTAACGTGATCCAAGACATTTACTCGATGGAAAAGTTGACATTCGCACTGAGACAGGACATGGATGTGTTCATGAACTTTTGGCAACCCTGGACCGCATATGTGTCTTCCATTAGATCTAATCTTTGACAAATACCATTTCAATAATGGTTCCGCTCTTTGTTCCAAAGCTACTCAGATGCTCTTTTATCTTTATTTACTTACTTTTTCTTTTTGTTTGTTTTTTACTGGTTTGTTTGTTTGTTTGTTTTTGTTATTTGTTTCTTGGTTTTTTTTCTCTTTAATTTCACTTTTTCTTTCACTTTAAAAAAAAAAAAAAAAAAAAGGGGTGTTGTAAGAATTAATCTTCCAATGTTGTCAGATATCAGAAAATAAGGGAACATGTGATGAAAATGTAAACACTGCATTGCTGTAACGACCCGTATACCCTTTACAAAAACTTAAATTAAAAAAAAAAAAAATCCTTCATTGTGATTTTCTGGATTTTTTTTTTTCTCATTTTGTCTCTCATAGTTGAGGTATACCTATGATGAAAATTGGAGACCTCTCTCATCTTTTAAGTGGGAGAACTTGCACAATTGGTGGCTGACTAAATACTTTTTTGCCCCACTGTACTTTATAAGGCATTTTGATGTTGACCTTTGACCTTGCAATCCTAAAACCAAAGTCACACTTCAGGGTCACAGAGTGAACCTGTGTACCAAGTTTGGTGGCCTGAGCTTTATCCGTTGTACAGTAATAAGGCTAAGGCTGTCGTAATAACAGCAATTATGTAGTACTGCACTATGGACAAGCCTACCGCGGAGGATAACAAGCAACCGCGGAGTACAACCTCCTGAAAGGTTTATTATTTTAGGTTAATTACCTGATCAATAATTCAGATATATGTACGTTTTGATCTTTGCATAAAAGTTTTCCTATTAGTAGTTAATTTTACAAAGTACACAGGCCTTATGCCATCCTATGCACTGAAGTAAAAAAAGCAGGCTTTTATTTTGATAACAGTGGTTTTGTTTTCGCTTCCTGTGCCAGCCTGTGGAATTGTCAGTAAGGCTACAGCACTTAGCAGAGACAGTCGAGCTACGAACACTAACATTAATCGGTTTATATATATATATATATCAGGGATGGCAACAGGAAATTCTGATTTCAGCTGAAATCTAATTTGGTCGATTGACTTACGGGGGGGCCGGGGGGGCGCAGCCCCCCTGAAGCTGGGAGGTTTTCAGTAAAATAGGAAGTAATTTAGACTGAAAAAAATGATTAAAAAAATGAAATACTAGACTTAGATAAATCATTAAATTTAATGAAAAGTTAATTTACTTTTTCTTCAATGTTGTCTCACTGTCTTTAGTCCAACATATTTAACAGTTCTATTAGAGTTTTTTACACTATTTACACTGGTCACCAAGTCACTTCTAATGTGAAACTTTCTTCCTTTTGGCAGCAAGCTGTGTCAGTCTCTGAACTTTGAACTTCATCTCCTTTTCTGGTTTCTTCAGAAACTGTCCGAGTGTTTCTGTTACCGTAAAACGGGGCTATAAGGGACGGCAGGGTAATAAGGGACACTTTTCTGGGAAATGTTTTAACATACATGATTGCAACATACCATGATTTGTTTAAGGATTCATGGATATTTGACAATAACAACACAACTCAGTGTCCTGCTCAAAATAAAAAAAAGCAGAATTACATTTAAAACATATCCCAGAAAAGTGTCCCTTATTACCCCGCCGTCCCTTATAGCCCCGTTTTACGGTACCTCATTGAACTTTGAGCCAATTTTCACCTTTACTGTCACTTCGCTCCCCGAAGCTCCTGGGTTTTTATGATTTTTAAGTACCAGAACTGTGCTTACATGACATAAAACAAACAGCTGAATGCCACTTATTACTGTATAATATTGACTTATGTTCCAAGAAGATAGCATTCCTAAACTAGAAAAGCACTCAGAGCGCATCCCTCCGCCAAGGCTCCTTCCGTTTGTCATGGATCAACTCCAAAATGTAATGGGTTTGTGTGTAGGCCTATAGCCACTTGTGGTGAAAATTGCATCAAAGTCTGTCCATCAGTTTTGGAGTATTGTTGCCAACACACTGTGAGAAGATAAGCGCCTTGGCTGAGATATGCATTCTCAGATCATCACCAAAATATAATGGGTTCCTCTCTAGCCCAAGAACCACCTCTGGTGAAAATTTTATCCAAATCCATCCAGTAGTTTTTGTGTAATCCTGCTGCACAAATACAAAAAAGCCCTTGGTGGAGGTATGCACTCTCAGATCATCACCAAAATCTAATCATCTGTTCCCCGTGCCATTGCACACCTTTCCTGAAAATTTCATGAAAATCCGTCCATCACTTTTCCTTGCTAACAAACAGACAGACAAGCCAACGCCGATGAAAACATAACCTCCTTGGCGGAGGTAAATATTCCAACAAGCATTATCCATCACATGCTTTAACACTTGATCAAATCAAAATCAGTTAATTTTATCTATTCCATAATAGAAATAAAATTCCAACATACCATTACTTTTTATAATTTCAGCATTCATTTCAGATCACCAGTTTCAATCTCCATTGAGTCTTGAGCAGCTCATTTTCCTCCCCCGCGCAGCCCAGCTCATACAGCCTTGTACGCTGCACTCAAACGGAAACCGGCGGACAGAGTCGACTGGACTCCTGAACGGGAGCAGGCGTTCTGAGGTTAAAACAGCGCTCATTACCCACGTCTCGGACATGGGCATAGCGGCCGTCGTGGAGCAATGCGTTGCCGGGTCTTGGCAGCCGCTCACCTTTTTTTTTTAAGCAGGTCTTTGCACGACAGTGAGCGTAAATATAGCGTGTTCGACAGAGAGTTAATGGCTCTCTACCTGGCATACGCCACTTCCGGTTCTGGCTGAAAGGGCAAACTTTCACTGCGTTCGTGGACCATAAGCCGCTAACGTACTTAACGTACATATAATATACAAATAAAGCGGAATTCGGTGAATTACCGGAAAAATCACATCCCTGAGAACAAGCCGAAACGAATTTTTGACAAAGCATACGAGCCATTTGATTGGTCCAATCGTTTGCAACTATCCAATCGCAGGGCTGTTTACAATACAGCAGTAGCTTGAGTACATCCGGGTTATTGCGAGACTTCGGGGAAGCGCCGAGCGCGTATGTTTTTTGTTTTCCAAACTTTATTGAGAACAAGGTAAAGGTACAAAATTATGACATAGATGATGATAAAATCGGCGGAAATCCGCGGATCGGAGGAAAACTGCCATCCCTGATATATACATATAAATGTTTATACATATATATTACATATACATACATATATATACACACACACATATATATATAAACATATATTGTAATGTATGTAATATATGTATATATATTACGTATATACAGTATATACAGTATACACACACACATATACGTATATATGTATATATGTGTATGTAATATATGTATATATATATACAGTGTATATATATATAACATACATATACGTATATAACATACTGTATATATACATAACACACACACACACACACACACACACACACACACACACATATATATATATATATATACAGTATATATATATATATATATACTTGCTGCTCTTGTTTTTTTGTTTTTTTTTTGTTTTTTTTTTTCCTCTTGCCTTCTGATTGTTGCTCTGAGTGTTGCTATCCCTGTGCTGTTGCAATCCTGGAATTTCCCCATTGTGGGACTAATAAAGGCTTATCTTATCTTTATGGGCCCGTAACGAGGCACAAGCTCTTACGGTGGTCAAAGTTTACTGTATGTGCTTTACTTAATGTGTACTGTGCTAAAATAAGAAAATAAAACTGTAAACTTCACCAGCAGTCACGACCATTGCCATCACATATTACAGGGATCCATACACGCAATGTTCACTTTTTTGTGTGCGTGGCTAAATCTCATTGCTCACTTATGTGCCCCTATTGATTAAATTGTTAAATGTTAAGTGTATTTTTATTGCCACCAGCATGTTTGCACCCAGTACTGTGGAAGCTTCTACAGCATCAGGTGCTGACGCTGCCAGCACCGTGTGGGGGACTCTCCAGACGGACTCCAGCAGGCAGTTAGTGGCAGAACCGTTCGGAGGAATTGCTAAATGTAGCTGTGACAGTGAGCACTGAAAGGGTAAAAAGTGTGTTATTTCCTTCTGAGTGCTTATGATTCTGACAATTGAGTTCCGAGAGCAAAACAACTACTGCACAGTGCATTGCTTGTTTGAACGTCATTTTTCAGACAGCGGCAAAAATCCCAAAATCACGAAGACAAGAGTCATGCAGGGTACTGTACGGAGGCTGTCCTGTTTAAATAAGCTGAATGTTGAGAGCGGAGCTGCAGCAAGTTTCTCACAGCTTCCATTGTTTGCCACATAAGTTATGAACCCTGTTTAAATTACAAGACCACAGAATCCTAAAAACAATTGCAATAATATTGCATATCACGGTGTTGAGCTATCCACCGTCACCACAGAGGAAATTCCTCCACTGTGACAGCCCTAAATAATGCATAAGGAATGTTAACCTTGACCCCAAACCCATAGTCAGAGGCCAGGATCCCAAGATGAACCTGTGTAGCAAGTTTGGTGACTCTAGCTTGGTTGTTGAGATACAAGTTATAAGCCGTTTTGATGTTGACCTTTGACCTTGCAATCCCAAAACCATAGCCACACTTCAGGTCACAGGGTGAACCTGTGTGCCAAGTTTGGTGACCCTAACTTTACTTGTTGTACAATAATAAGGCAGAGGGAATGTTAACCTTGACCTTTGACCTTTTGACCCCAAATCCGTAGTCTGAAGTCACAATCCCAACGTGAACTTGTGAACCAGGTTTGATGGCCCTAGCTTTACTTGTTTTATCGTAATAGTGCAAATGGAATGTTAACCTTGACCTTTGGACCCCATACCCATAGTCAGAGGTCAGGATTCCAAGGTGAATCTGTGCACCAGGTTTGGTGGCCCTAGCTTGATGCATTTTATAGTAATAGTAAATGTAGCATTTACCACAGTACAACTGCAATGTTAACTTTGATCCCAAACCCATAATTAGGTCGGGCTGTAAGTCATCCAAGATGGGCAGCCCCTCACAGCACCAGTAAATATACAGGGAACAGACATCGAGATGGTGACATCCTATAAGTACCTGGGTGTTCATCTGAACAATAAACTAGACTGGTCACACAATACTGACGCACTCTACAAGAAGGGACAGCGCAGGCTGTTCCTGCTGAGGAGACTCAGGTCTTTTGGTGTACAAGGGGCGCTGCTGAAGTCATTCTATGACACGGTGGTGGCATCAGCCATCACTTTTGGAGTGGTCTGCTGGGGCAGTGGCATTACTGCAGCCGATAGGAAGAGACTGAACAAACTGATTAAGAAAGCTAGCTCTGTCCTGGGGCAGCGCCTTGATCCGATGGAGGTGATAGGAGAGAGAAGGACGGTGGCTAAACTGTCATCTCTGCTGGAGTCCGAGTTCCACCCTATGCAGGACATACTGGATGCACTGAGGAGCTCATTTAGCAGCAGACTACATCATCCCAGGTGCACAACCGAGAGGTTTCGTAGGTCCTTCCTACCAACAGCTGTCAGACTGTACAACCTAAGCACGGCTGCTCGCAGAGATAGCAAAAAGACGTAACAAACTAATAGTTTTTTGAATGCAAAAGATGCAATAGACTTACACAATGGTCCCCTCCGGCATACAACTAGGAACATACCGGTCACTATGGAGGGTGAGAATATGTATGGGCACATAATCATACCATGTAGGATAACTAAGTAGACGGTTATGCTGTTTCATTCCATCTAGCAACAATGCTCTGCACTGTGTGTGTTTATATATTTACATATTTATTCCATCTAGCTACAATGCTCCGCACTGTGTTTTTATATATCTACATATTATTCCATCTAGCTACATTGCTCCGCACTGTGTGTGTTTATATACTTGCATATTTATTCCACCTAGCTGCAATGCTCCGTACTGTGGGTGTTTATATATTTACATATTTATTCCATCTAGCTACAATGCTCTGCACTGTGTGTTCATATATTCATATATTTATTCCATCCAGCTACAATGCTCTGCACTGTGTGTCTGTGTGTGTGTGTGTATATATTTATTTTATAGTAATATGTACATATGTATATTAGCCGCTCTTGCTTGCTTGTTTTTTTCTTGCCTTCTGATTGTTGCTCTGAGTGTTGCTATCCCTGTGCTGTTGCAATCCTGGAATTTCCCCGTTGTGGGACTAATAAAGGCTTATCTTATCTTATCTTAAGATGTGTATTAGATACAACTACTGTATCGATTTGAAAAGGCGACATCATTTCTTTCAGTAGCAATGGTGTTTTGAAGATTTAGGGAAAAATCTGACCTGATCTTTGACCTCAAGGTCATCTGATGAGCGTGAAATTGTAACATGCGCATCAGAATATATCAAACCATGGTACGAAGTTTCAAAACAACTGGAACAAAACTGTAGCAGAAGTTGATTTCACAAGACGGTTACCGTCTATAAAGCGAGGTGAAACAGGAGCCCATAGGTCAGGGCCCACAATTCCCGCAAAAATCATCCGATCAGAACCAAATTGCAATACGTGCATCCTCAGTGTATATAAAACCATGTACCAAGTTTCACAACAATTAGATCAAAACTGTAAGAGGAGTTGATTTTACAAAAGTGGGACAGGTTGATGGACTGACCCATAACATAATCCCCCTTTGGGCTTCAACCGGCAGGGGACAAAACTGTAGGAGGAGTTGATTTCACAAGATACTGTCTATTAACTGAGGTGAAATAGGACATCATAAATCAGGGGCTACAACTCCTACAAAAGTCATCTGATCTGAGCCAAATTGTAATATGTGCATTATCAGTGTATATGAAACCCTGGTACCAAGTTTCAAAACAATCAGTACAAAACTGTAGAAGTTGATTTCCCAAAACTGGGACGGTTGGATGGATGGGTGGACAGACAGTCTGCCCCATAACATAATCCCCCTTCAGTCTTCGCCCAAAGGGGTCTTTGATCCCTTTTGGTCTTCGACTGCAGAGGGATGAAAATTGCCAATCACTGAGTCTGCAACGTACATCTAATGACGTTGACGTGATGCAGGTACATAAAGCCTGCTTTACAACGGAGGTGTAGTGTAGCTATTAGTGAAGGGCTTTGAATGGTCTTTGTGACTAGAAAAGCACTATATAAGCTGAGGTCCCATTTAGAAAACAAGAAGCACAAAAATGGCTACAATTACAAAGAAATTAATTTGTGAAACCCCTTGAATTAAAGCAGAACCTGAGCTAACTACAACATGTGTGATGTTATTAATCATTTGAAAAAATAATTCAAGTATACTGTGCTTATTTCCTTTCTTAACCTTCCTCTTGTGTTAGGGTCGGCACCGACCCGTTTTAGTTTATAAATGCATAAAAGAATCACTTAAAATTTGTTTATTGCGGACTTCCGGTCTGGACGCCATGGCGACTGCAGCTTAACACTGAAGCTCTCAGACCCAATCCAGGATAACACCTTGAAAATCAAACTTAACGGATTTTTGGAGGAGTGAAAATCAAAAGACAAAATCATCATGTCTAAAGGAAAACAGAAGAAACTGAAATTCTCCAGGCCAGGACACGTATCGGCCGGAGAATCTGAACTGGAAGATCTCCGTTCAGAAGACGAGGAACTGGTGATAGCTAACAAAAAGGTTAACCTGAAATCACTATTTGAGGAGCTACGACGATTTCGCCGAGAAGTTACGGCCGAATTTCGGGAATTCAGAGAAGAATTGAAAAGGACAAACAGCAGAGTGGACCAGGCCGAGAACCGAATCTTGGAAACAGAGGAACGAATAAAAGTGCTCGAAGATTCTGTGCTGGACCTACGCAAAAGACAAGCATCTATAGAGGCTAAGCTAGCCAACCAAGAAGGAAGACAAAGAAGAGACAACATAAGAATTCATGGTCTGATAGAAGGAGCCGAAAACGGTTTTAACTCAATGGCAGAATGCGTGGAATCCTTACTAAGAGAGAAATTGGATATTCCACAAACCACCGACTTGAAGATAGAAAAGGCACATCGTTTATTAGCCGCTAGGCCGGCGGCGGAAGCGCCCCCACGTTCGGTGTTGGTAAGATTTTCCAATTTCAAAATAAAACAAGAGGTTGTAAGACTGGCCTGGCAGAAAAAAGGATTTATGCACCAGGAGAGAAAAGTCTTCGTGGAACACGATTACGCCCCGGAGGTCCTTAAAAAGCGCAGGGAATACAATGACGCGAAAAAGGTGTTAAGAGAGAAGAAATTGCGCTTTCAGACTCCATTTCCTGCGAAGTTAAGGGTCTTCTACGGCGATGAAACGTGTCTCTATAATTCGGCGGAAGAAGCAACAGCTGACATGGCGAAAAGAGGGCTCCCGGTAACGGTATTTAAACCCGCAGCAGACCCGAGTGAGAAGATCAAAGCGCAAACATGGACAACACAAAGACCTTCAAAATCCACGGACCAGCAGCGGGAAACCCAGCGCCAGAGCGTCGCGGATAAACTATCCGTTTTCAGGTTGGAATAGCGACCTTTTTTTTTTTTTTTTTTCTCTTGAATCAATCCGCACATCCAACCCCCCTCATACAAGGTAACAAACATTAAAGGAGATGCGTATTCAACATGTGGTAAAACATTTCATGGAACAGTCATAATATTTGAAACAAATAAGTCTTTGTAATAAAAAACAAAAAAAACAAACAAAAAAAAAAAAAAAAAACGTTAAAATAGAAAAGTGACAATAATCCACATGTTCTCCTCATACTAACAAATACTGTTTTTGCGTGAATGTTTGATGTGATGGGGGTGGGAGGGTGCACACAATTTCACAGGGTTTAGGCATAAAAGGAAAAAAAAAAAAATCATTACAAGTTTGGATTGGGTTCTGAAACTCACGTTAAAAGCATGGGACAACTTACAGGGGTAAGAGAGGGCCCTCAACACGTAACAGAGTTTGAGGAATTTCCCTCAGGGCCTTCACTCCATCAAGGCTCTTACAGGGTCTTTAAAAAGACCTCAGCTCAGGAAGTTCTTCTGACAGCTTTTTGTTTTAAAGTTTTATACACTATGTTCTTAATGTTTTTCTTGTTTTTAATGTTCTTTCAGTTTCTGAGTAGCACAAATGAGGGCCACCACACAGTTATACTAAACAAAACAACACAATGGAGAAACAGGGTGTAACCAAAATAATTTCATATAATGTAAAAGGAATCCTGAATCCAGTTAAAAGATCCAAGATTCTAGGCAAAATGAAAAAAGACAAAGCAGGAATAATATTTTTACAAGAAACCCACCTAACAGACGTGGAACACAATAAACTCAGTAGACAAGGGTTTAAAATGATCTCTTCATCTTCATATAAGTCAGGGAGGAGGAGGGGAGTAGCGACATTGATATCAACCAAAATTACATTTGAAAAAAAATCAGAACACAAAGATAAAGAAGGGAGATACAGTTTGGTAACTGGGCGGCTAGAGGGAGAAGATATCACCCTGCTGAATGTGTATGCTCCTCCAGGGGCTAACTGGAAATTTTATAAAAATGTATTCGACCTAATGATAACTAAAGCTCAAGGTTTAGTGATATGTGGTGGGGACTTCAATCTTAGACTGAATCCATACTGGGATGCTTCTGGTAATTCTCCACATCAAAATAACACCCAAAACAGGAAGACTCGGATGCTACTAAAAGAAATGGGAATCTGTGACGTGTGGAGGGAACTCAACCCCAGTGTAAAAGACTATACATTTTACTCAACTCCACATTCATCTTACTCAAGGATTGACTATTTTTTTATGTTTAATAGAGACATTGGAAGAGTAAAAACATGTAAAATAGGACTGATGGATCTCTCTGACCACAGTCCGATCTACATGGACTTAAATATCCAAAAATACACAAATAATACATTTTCTTGGAGGTTCAATTCAAATGTCCTGAAAGGACCATTGAAAGATGAATTGGAATCAGATATTCTCAGATATTTGGAAGATAACGATAATGGAGAAGTATCCCCTTTAATACTGTGGGATGCATGCAAAGCTGTAATAAGAGGAAAGATTATTGCAAAACTGGCAACCCAAAAGAAACTAAGACAAGAAAAACTATCCACATTAGAGTCAGAACTTAGGAACCTAGAAAAAGAACACAAAGGCAACACTCATTCTACTGACTCGCTCAAGATTAAGGAAATTAAAAACCAAATAAATGAGATCTACACAATAGAAATCCAGAAGAAACTTACATTTTTGAAACAAAAATACTATGAAGCAGGCAGTAAATCGGCAAAATTGCTAACCTATAAATTGAGGAAACATCAAACAGAAAGAGCAATCTACAAAATCAGAGACCCAGTATCAAAGGAAATAAAATTCAGAATTCAGGATATTCTTAAAAGCTTCGAGAATTACTATAAGAACTTATACTCCCACAAAAAACATAAAAACGCATCCGAACCATTCCTAAACACATTAAACCTTCCCCAACTTACGGAGTCACAAAATAAAACACTACTGTCAGAAATACATCCTAAAGAATTGGAAAAAGCAATTATGAAACTTAAAGCTAACAAATCCCCAGAGTGTGGTACAAAACCTTTAAACAGCAACTATCTCCTCTCCTCCTGAAAACATTTAATTATGTCCTCCACACAGGGGAAATCCCCCCCTCCTGGAGAGAAGGGGTCATTGCAGTTATACCTAAACCTGAAAAGGATAAACTAGAGTGCTCCAACTACAGACCAATCAGTGTACTAAATCAGGACTAAAAGCTTTTTACCATTATCCTTGCCAAAAGGTTAGAAAATATACTGACAGACCTAATTCACTTAGACCAAACAGGTTTTATAAGACAAAGACAGACACAAGACAACATTCGACGCACTTTACACATAATTCATCATATAAAAAAATATAACTTAAATGCAGTCATATTGGGATTAGATGCTGAAAAAGCATTCGATTCGGTTGACTGGTCTTTTCTATATAGAATCTTATCCAGTTTCAATTTTCATAACAACTTCATTAGAACTATACAGGCATTATATAAAAAAACCAACAGCTAAAATAAGGATTAACGGTAATTTATCATCATCTTTTGAACTGGAAAGAGGATGTCGTCAGGGCTGCCCCCTGTCTCCACTGCTCTTTGCAATCTTCATAGAACCTCTGAGCCAATGGATAAGACAAAATCAAAAAATTCAAGGTATTACACTTGGTCAGAAGGAACATAAAATAGCACTCTTTGCTGATGACATTTTAATATACCTAGGGCAGCCGGACACTTCTTTACCAGAACTAACCTCAGTTTTTTCAGAGTATGGAGATTTATCGGGGTACAAATTAAACATGCATAAAACCCAAGTTTTAACATTCAACTATGACCCAAATCATTATTCACTAAGCAAACTCAAAACTAACTGGGAGTCGGAATCTATGAAATATCTGGGGGTCAATATCCCGAAACAACTCAACAAAATTATATCACTAAACTATGATCCACTGGTGACAAAAATAAAATCTGACCTAGCAAGATGGAATATGATACCATTCTTGGGTACTGCACAAAGAATTGAAGCAGTCAAAATGAATATACTTCCACGTCTTCTATACCTTTTCCAAACAATACCGGTAGAACCTCCCAAAAAAACATGGCAAGAACTGGACAGAAGGATCTCAAGATTCATATGGCAGGGCAAGAGACCTAGAATCAGATATAGAACCCTACAGCTAAACAAAGACAAAGGTGGGCTCGCGCTGCCAAATATCAGGGACTACTTTAAAGCCGCACAAATTAAAACTTTAGTAGAGATATGTAACCCAGTCTACACTGCACAATGGAAGGAGATCGAATGCCAAATAACAAGTGACATCCCCCTACAGGCGATAATAGGGAACAATGCCTTACCTAAGCTTTTGAATAACACTAACCCGTGGATAGAGACCCCGCTAAAAATTTGGTTTAAGATAGTCAGAGAGAATCAAACTAAAGAGCCCTATCGACTTCTGCAATGGATTGCCTATGATCAGGACTTTACTCCTAATAAAACAGACACCAGATTTAAAAAGTGGAAGGAGAAAGGGCTGATAAAATATTACAATTTTTTTAAAGGGCAAATCTTAAGAAGTTTTGAAGATTTGAAAAAACAAAGCCTAATAAATCAAGACCTTTACAGGTTCTTCCAGCTTAGACACCACATAAACAATATACTTAAAACGGAGGTTTTGGAAAGGGCCCAGTCAGGTGTTCTGAAGGTCTTCTTAATGGCATATAAAGGGATCCCAGGGATCAGATACATTTCTAAAATATACCAAGGTCTTCAAGACTTAAAAGGAGACAACACATCTTATATAAAAGAGAGATGGGAAAAAGAGGGGAATTTCACTTTACAACTGGAAATATGGGAAAAGCTAAATAAACAGCAATGGAAAAGTACCTCATCCCTGCAGTGGAGAGAATTTGGATGGAAAAACTTGGTAAGATTTTTCAGAACACCTGCACAAAACAAATTTACCCATAAGGGATTGAACTGTTGGCGCTTGTGTGGTGAAAAGACTGCAAATCATTTTCATGTGTTTTGGTCATGCCCAGTTATCCACCAATATTGGACCAATGTACAGACAATATTGGGGAAAATATTCAAAATAACAGTTCCCTTTTCTTTTGTAACTTTGTATTTGGGGTTAATACCGGACTCACTGGAAAGACGAGGAGAAAAATACTTATTCAATGTTTTAATATTGGCAAGCAAAAAAGCTCTAACTAAAAAATGGATGTTGAAGGACTGTCCTACACCTGAAGATTGGATTAACGTGATCCAAGACATTTACTCGATGGAAAAGTTGACATTCGCACTGAGACAGGACATGGATGGGTTCATAATCTTTTGGCAACCCTGGATCGCATATGTGTCTTCCATTAGAACTAATCTTTGACAAATACCATTTCAATAATGGTTCCGCTCTTTGTTCCAAAGCTACTCAGATGCTCTTTTATCTTTATTTACTTACTTTTTCTTTTTGTTTGTTTTTTGCTGGTTTGTTTGGTTTTTTTGTTTTTTTCTCTTTAATTTCACTTTTTCTTTCACTTTAAAAAAAAAAAAAAAAAAAAAAAAGGGGTGTTGTAAGAATTAATCTTCCATTGTTGTCAGATATCAGAAAATAAGGGAACATGTGATGAAAATGTAAACATTGCATTGCTGTAACGACCTGTATACCCTTTACAAAAACTTAAATAAAAAAAAAATTTGTTTATTGCATCAAGGCTTTTTGACTTTGTCAGGAACCTTGATTTCAACAAAATTAAACAAAAAAAAATTTTTTTCACTACATTATAAAATGCTCTGGATGAAATCATGTCCTTTGTGGTGTTAGGGTCGGTTTCAACCCGGTTATTAAAAATAAGATTATAAAGCAATAATTAGAGCCAAAATTGAAATCATAAGTGCAATGTCAGCCTAACAAGGTAACCAAGAGATGACAAAAAAAATTGGATGATGAGTTATTGTTTTTAGTGTATTTTAAAGCTGATTTAAGACACGGGTCTAAATTGACCCATTAACACCGGGGATGGTAACAGAAAGCTAACACAGGAGGAAGGTTAAAGAAGAAGTTAAGATGTTTGGGATAATAGCAGTTAAACGTCATAATGGGTATAGACTTAATATCCAACGGCTGAGCCTGACCTCATCCAGTCCCTCTTCTTCATGGAAAGTCCGTGACAAGAAAAGGCAAGTCAACGTGTTGTTATGTTTTGTGAACATAATGAAGTCTCTCCCAATACGCATAGACCCCCTATGAAAAAAAACAACACACAAATCAAAAACAAAATGAAATTGTTGGTACAATAACTGCACACTTAAGACACACAAAGAAAAAACTGAATCAAGAACTTACGATTTCAGCCCATTTCCATATTGGCCAATATGAGTGGACTCAGGGGACCGTTTGCTTGACTTTCCAAACTGAATCACATGTTTTGCCTCATCTAATAAAAGAAAGGTTTCTCACATAAACATATGACTGTACATCCCACCAAAAAACACATACTGTACCTACACAAATATGAACTAAACATTTATTTTGGGTTGGCAGTTATGTCAGACTTACTGTGATCCATCCCAATACCATCATCCAGAAAACAGAGCATAAAACCACCTCGCAATTCTGGCCTTTTCTCTGTCAGAAAAACAGCAAAAAAAAAAAAAAAGGCAGAAACTGTGACCACTATGTTTTTGTGTTTTAATGTGTGAAACTGATTGAGTTACTCTGAGGCACACCTGTGTAAATGTCTATCCGTGTGGCACTGGCATCTCTGTAAAAATAAAAGATAACAAAATGAGAGACTAGTTATTGTATCTCACTGCCAAGAAAGACATGTAGTAGTTATAATAGTTTTACTAGAATCATGTACTCTGTACAATAAGTTACCTTGAATTATCCACAAGCTCTGCCAGGGCTCCAAAAAGGAACTCATGGGTTGTCCTGAAAGTATATCATGAAATTACCATGAACAGAACAGTAAGGAAAATTGGTCAGAAAATTGGATGTGTGACAGATGCTTTATGGCAGAATCTGAACATTATCCAGGGTTTCTGTTGGTAACATTTCTGTGTGGCGACCTGCCATGCCAAAAACTGAACTGCCACACCAAGAAAAATTTAGGTCTGTAATTTTAAAAAAAAAGAGCCACACAGGAACCAACTTTAAAAAAAGAGAAAAGAGCCATAAAAGAGATGTCAAAGGGCCGCACATGGCTAGAGAGCAGCAGGCTTGCCACCCGACACATATACTGCATATTTTTTGCTAAGGAAATAAATGAAGGGATGTCACTCTGCAAGCGAACAATGCAAGTCAAAACAGTCAAACCTAAAAAGCAGACAAAGATGTCAGTGTTTTTTTAAATACTCCGGGTGGTGAAGACGGTAGCTGTAGCTCTCCTGTTCCAGGTCAAGTAAGTAAATGCATGAACACCATGATAGCTTTGATACTGGCATCACCGGCATTTTTACAAATAGCCCATTTCCTTTTGTTGCCCCATGTGAAACTCTGCACAGATCAATGGCTGATTGCAAAACACCGATCTATAGTTCAGTGGTTTAACTGTGTTGCAAAATGCACCAGTGGTTGAACTGTGTGGCAAAATGCACCCGACAGTGTAGTTTTTCATGTCAGCACTCAATAGTTGTACTGTATATTTTTTAAAAGAAGAGTGCGGTTTGTGTGTTAAAGGAGTCATTGCACTTTTTCCACATTTTAATAACTTACACATCTTAATGAAGTGTTTGTTTATTTTGGTCACATTAGCCATGTTTACATGGACAAATGTAACCAGATTAAAAGCCTGATCGGAATAAAAATGCTTCACGTAAACATGCCAATCTGAAGATTCTGTCCCGATCACATTCCTTTGGATCAAAATTTCCTTCCGATTGAGACGGGTGGGTTATGCTAATTGTTGATCCGATTGGTGTGCATATAAATATAAGCTAGCAGAAGACATGGTGGGAACAGAACTGGTCTGTATCGTCCTGCTGTCTCCCTCTGTTCATCATATGCAGAAGTATGTACTGCTGGACTTGTAGCTTCATTACGAAGATCAGCAGAAGCAAAAGTACAGTCTGAATAACACAATATAGGTCCATTTCAAAAACAGAAAGACACGAAGCGGGTTTGTTTACACTGGAAGTTACTTCTTCTACTATTTCCGGAATGTCAGACAATTCTGCGCATGTCAAAATGATTTAGTCCATTCAAACGTGGGGCATGTAAATGCATGTCATAATCGGATCAACTTTTTCAGGGTCCATGTAAACAGTAAAATTCTGATCTGAAATGTAATCAGATTAACTTGACCGGTCCTCCACTAAAGGTGTGTTCACACCAAACACGAGCAGGCAGCGCAAATCCATACAAAGTGAATGGGAAGACGCAAGTATGCGTGAATTTTCGTCATCGCGCATCCACTAGTTAGCTAGCGGACAGAGCAAAATTATCACCATTGCAGAGTAAACTAGTTAGAAAATGAAAC
This sequence comes from Pholidichthys leucotaenia, assembly GCA_020510985.1. Lineage (NCBI taxonomy): Eukaryota > Metazoa > Chordata > Actinopteri > Cichliformes > Pholidichthyidae > Pholidichthys > Pholidichthys leucotaenia. Next base: position 95,656,181 of record CM035838.1, on the reverse strand, counting down.
TCGCTTACCGGGAGACAGGAGGACTGGGAACTCTTCAGCTGAATCGGGTTTTTGGAGTTATTTACCCACGGTTTCCAGTCACGGACGCCCTAGCAAGCTAGCAAATTCGCGCCACCCGTTCGCGTTTGGTGTAAACACACCTTTAGAGAGTTTGTTACCATAAGAACAATTGAATACCGTGTCACAAGAGGTGCAGTAAGCAGGGACTGTATTATTCCACTCAGAAAAAGCACTTTCAGTCTGCATTCTCTGTTAAAGCTGCATTAGAATGGAATTCTATCCCCAAATCTATCAGAGAATTGGATTAATATAAATTATTTAAAGTTCATTCAAAGAAATGGCTAACTGACAATCAGTTCTGCCAGCAAAAAACTAAGTTGCATTTTTTAAGTGTTTTAATAGTGTTTCTGTGCTGAACTCCTCTTGTTGCTACCTGCTGCTGTCTTTGTTTTTATGTGCCTGCATGTATGATTCATTGATGCCTTGTTTTATGTTATATACATATTATTGTTTGCTTCTGTTTTGCATGTTTCTTTTGTGTCTAATAATTCTGGTTGCTATATGTGGTTTTAATTTGGCTCATATTTTAACTAATACCAACATTTCTCATCTTATTGTTTTGCATGATTGGTACCGTTTGTCGCATGTTTTAAATGTTAAATGTCGTAATCACATGTAGTTTGTGACAATAGTCTATAACATGATGTTTTAATAAGCTTTTATATTAATGCCAATATTTTGTTATTAGTTTTCTTCTATGTTTCTTGTAATTTTATATTTATTTGTTTTTACTTTTAGGGTGACTTGTAACATCTGTCCTGGGACAAAAAATGAAAAATAGCCTTTTCGCCAGTTCTGGCACATTTACAAAACTGTTCATTAATGTGCACTGTCCCTGCTAAATAAACCAATAAATAATGGATTGAAGAAATTTTGCGCATGTAAACATGGCTATTTTCTTTACTTTTTTTAAATTATTGAAGCAAATTTGTTTTTTTTATTTTCCTGGCTTTCTTGAAACACTCTGATTTAAAGCCTGTCACTTTAAGAAACATCCTTCAGCTATTCAACCCCGGCCACCCTCTTACTGTGTCAGTTAGCCATTAGCTGAGTAGCTTCTAGCCTCCTTCTAGCTTGGATGAGCAGCGCTGGCTCACTGATCCATGGTCAGTTGTGTATTTGACGTCGCTCAGGCCCACCTCCCAACAACCTCGCCGGGATGCCACAACAAAGAGCCAGGGCCGCACACCAGGGCTGCTGGCCAAGCTGAAATGCCAAGCCACGGGATCTCAAAGTGCAGTGTCTGCCTCTGTGGGACTAAGCTCCTCTCCCACAGCCAGCTGAGGGATGCGCTGTCACAAAGCACCTCCCACCTGCCTGCGGGGGTGGAGCGGAGTTGCACGGAGCCCCAGAGGACTGTGGAGGAGATCAAGGAAGCAACCTCGGGTTGTGGCATAGGCGGTTGCCGCAACCGGCACACCAGCACTGGCTGCAAAATCACAGCAAAACCACTGGAAGATGGGCCGCAGCAACGCAAGGTATATTGTGGACTGTGGATTGGTGAACCGGGTGGTAACAGGGATGGTTATTAGGGTGACTAAGATCTGAAGAAAATGACAATATAAGCCACACTTGGTTCGAGCTTCCTGGTACCAGTGTTAGCTTGGGGGCTAATAGGCTACCTTGCATCTACATGACAGACAGCTAGGCGGGTCAATAACAGAGCAATGGGCTGGTCTCAAGGACGGCAGTGAGTTGTTTTGTCCCAATTCATGATGTTAGAGCAGGGGTCACCAACTGGTGGACTCTGGTCAGGGTCCAGACCTCGAGAGTCCTCTGTCCGGACTCCAAAGCTTTTTAATGTAATTTTGGGAAAAATTATACCGTTTTGTTTTAACCGAACGAAAAGGCAGAACTCAAGTGCTGTATTGGCAGTGGCCGCCCGGAGATTTTATGGTGTGGGACCTTGGGCATTCTCCGTGGGATACAGCAGGAGGTAAAATCATTGTTTGCTGTGGATGGACAGCCACGCTGAAATGCTGCTGTGAAATTGTGTCCACCGCCACTCTGCCTGCCTGCGATGGTACGGGTCCACCCAGGCGTTTGTTGACGGAAGGTCCCCATGGCTCCTCCATACCTTTTTGAGACAGCACCTCCATTGCACCAGCACAACGTTGTTTATGGTGGCAATTTCCATAACCCTCTGATATCATGTCAAAACAATAATTTGCTCTGTGTGTTACTGAACATGAAAAGTTCCACACACATCCACCTCCTCTCTCCCTGTGACAGAGTGTTACCCAGACAGACCCAGACGAGGTTAAAAAGATAAAAACATTGTTAACATTAAAAAACCTCCAAAGGAATGTGCTGTGGAATTAATAATATTTTAGGCTTACAGTTTGAAACTTTTTTTAAATATTTAAAATATAGTATAGAGGCAGACTTTTGTGAGATTTTGTTTTGTAAATCCATCCATCCATCCATCTTCTACCGCTTTTCCGGAGGTCCGGGTCGCGGAGGCAGCAGTTCAAGCAGAGAAGCCTAGACTTCCCTCTCCCCAGCCACCTGCTCCAGCTCTTCAGAGGGGATACCAAGACGTTCCCAGACCAGCTGGGAGACATAGTCTCTCCACCGAGTCCTGGGTCTGCCCCGGGGTCTCCTCCCAGTGGGACGTACCTGAAACACCTCAAGTGGGAGGCATCCAGGAGGCATCCTAATATTATTCTTTTTCAATGTATGTAATTTAGTTTGTGTTCTCCTGTAAAACTTCCCATTTTTAGGATTTAAGTTGTAAATTTTAGAATTTTAGAGCCATTTATTTGGAGTCAAAAACACATTTAGTGTTCTCCTGTATTATTATGATTAAATTATTACATTTTATTTGAAACTGAGGAAAGAATTGATTTGATTTTTTGTTAAAAAAAAAACAACACAGAACTAAAAGCAGCTAAAATATCTGCTGAATAAAATAATGTGTAAAAGCAAATGATATTGGCCTGCTGGAGACAGCTGTGGTCTTCTTAAAGAATATCCATGAAACGATGACCGTTCTTAAAAGCACGTTTTCAGAGAAATTTGTCCATGTGACTTGTCACATTTCTCTTCCATTTCTTTTATTAAAAGATGTGTGAAGTAAATTCATGGGTCACTGCAAACACTTGACTTTAAAAGTACCAAGCTGTCACACAGTGAGAGGAAAAAATCCTGAAAAAAAAATGCATCAAGAATCATTTTAGAATCATAATTGTATCATGAGGTGCCTAAAGATCCCCAGCTGGGCCTCAGCTGGGGAGAAGGACTGACTTATCGGACCTCTTACACTTGTAGTTGATGACCCCGTGTTAGATTCCACAGAAAAGTCAAAAACGTTTCTGGGAGAGAAAAACGAGATAAAGACTGTGTGGTTTGGGTTTGTTTCGATTTTTTAAGAGAATTGACCGTTTTGAAAATTTTTTTGACAATTAGGTGACCAGTAGACTCATTTCAGACAGTTAAAACCTACAAACACACCATTTTTCAGTCAATGACCCCTTTAAATGTTTTTTCGGAAGGAGATGTCACGGACAAAAAGAGTAGCAGAGATGCCCGTTAATGCGAGATGAACCATGATGTAGCAACAAGCACAGAGCGGAGCTAAACATGGACCCTGCCGAGCCGTTGTCTCCAGCAGCCAAGACGATTAGAGCGCTGCAGACTCAGTGCGTGAGTAAAAAAGTGCTCATTCTTTTCACTGTGTTGTGACCGTAGTCTCTTCACCAACCACTATGATATTAAGTAATTTATGTTCATTATTATGCATCTGGCAAGTTATAATGATCAAAATTCACAAAGTCAGTGACTTAAATCCATTAACAGCCTTCTGACAACCTAAACCTGCCAACATTTAGATTTCAAAATATGGGAGATTTTTCCTGTTGCCTGGTTGGCAAAGAGTGTTCTAAAAAACTGTAAACATATAGAAATATAACAGGTCATTTTAGTTAATTTTATTTGATTAAATTTAATTTTATTAATACTTTTATATTTCATTGAAATCAGAGATGAAATTGTTCTATTCTGGCTCTGCAAAATTATGATCAAGTTCAGGGTTTCTGCTGGTAAAATTTCTGCATGGCGGTATGCTAAAGAAAATAAATGAAGGAATGAGCTCCGCAACACCAGCAACTTGATAAAACACTTGCAAAAGTATCATGGTAAAGGAGTATGCTGAATTCTGTCAAGAACTGAGCAGAAAGAAGTGCTTTTCCAGCTGGAAGGCTGGATGCTAAAAGTGAAATCCAAGCAAAAGAACAAAACTGAAAGTAAAAACCAGACTGGAGCATGGGAACGAAGATATAACATGGGCTTACCTTTCAACAGAGAGTTACAGTTGATGAGAGGTAGGTGAGAGAAACATAAATAGCAAATTATAACAGTGAACTGGAAGCAGGACTAGAACAACAGGGCTACATGAAATGGAACAGGAACGACTTCAAAATGAGAGCAAACCTAAGAATGGACAGAGAATATGTGGGGGGGAGTTGTTTCTGTGTATATTGCAGTTAAATGTAATAATGTTTTAGTATAATTTTTATTACAATGTAGGCTATTCTTGCCTGTAAAAAAAAGAACTGTGCTGTGTATATCTGGGTTATTATGCCTTTGTTTTACTGTGTAAACAGGATCTAGTCAAGTGGACCCCTGACCAAGTGAGCACCCCATGTGGACCCCGGTATCCAATCTATACAAGTACATTTTCAATCCAATGATTTACAAAGTCCATCCATCCATCCATCCATCTTCTACCGCTTTTCCGGAGGTCCGGGTCGCGGAGGCAGCAGTTCAAGCAGAGAAGCCCAGACTTCCCTCTCCCCAGCCACCTGCTCCAGCTCTTCAGAGGGGATACCAAGGCGTTCCCAGACCAACTGGGAGAGACAGTCTCTCCACCGAGTCCTGGGTCTGCCCCGGGGTCTCCTCCCAGTGGGACGTGCCTGAAACACCTCAAGTGGGAGGCGTCCAGGAGGCATCCTAATCAGATGCCCATACCACCTCAACTGACTCCTTTCAATGTGGAGGCGCAGCGGTTCTACTCTGAGCCTCTCCCGGATGACTGAGCTCCTCACTCTATCTCTGAGGGTGAGTCCAGCAATCCTACGGAGAAAGCTCATTTCAGCCGCTTGTATCCGCGATCTATTTTCTAAAGCCTCATTCAGAACATTATAGTCCCACAGACTAGATCTTCATCTGGGGGCAGCCAGCCCTGACGAGCAGCAGCGGTGGAAAAGAAAAGTCTTTTGAAAGCAGAAACTGAGCCAAAACCATCTCCGGGTCAGCTCAGTTATATGTATATATATATATATATATATATATATATATATACATACACACTACCGTTCAAAAGTTTGGGGTCACCCAGACAATTTTGTGTTTTCCATAAAAAGTCACACTTTTATTTACCACCATGAGTTGTAAAATGAATAGAAAATATACAGTAGTCAAGACATTGACAAGGTTAGAAATAATGATTTGTATTTGAAATAATAATTTTTTCCTTCAAACTTTGCTTTCGTCAAAGAATCCTCCATTTGCAGCAATTACAGCATTGCAGACCTTTGGCATTCTGGCTGTTAATTTGTTGAGGTAATCTGGAGAATTCTGACACAATGAGCAAACACATTGTACCATTAGAACACTGGAGTGATAGTTGCTGGAAATGGGCCTCTATACACCTATGTAGATATTGCACCAAAAACCAGACATTTGCAGCTAGAATAGTCATTTACCACATTAGCAATGTATAGAGTGTATTTCTGATTAGTTTAAAGTTATCTTCATTGAAAAAAAGCAGTGCTTTTCTTTCAAAAACAAGGAAATTTCTAAGTGACGCCAAACTTTTGAATGGTAGTGTGCACGCACACACACACACACACACTTTACACTTCTTAGTGATCGGGAAAAGTCTTTCCAACAACTTTACACAAACTCCTGTTCTCCTTCTTCGCATTTATAAATCACTGGATGGAGAATGTACTTGTACATGTACAGATTGGATTCCGGGGTCCACTTGGGGTGCTCACTTGGTCAGGGGTTCACTTGACCTATGTTGAAGCATTCAAAAGTTATAGACAGTTTTCCAAGGTGAAAGGTGAACGGTGCCAAATGGCACAGTTCAAAAATGCCTGGTTACAACCTGAGAAAAAATGCTGTGTAATATATTCATTTTTTGTGGCATTGTTATAAAATTTTGACCTGAACTTGATAACACTTGGTTCTACATTCCTGTTGTGTTTTCCAGCCAGTATCTTACAGCTGTATGTTATTTGCAAGCATTTCAATCTAAAAAACACCCAGGTAAACTTTATTTTCTTCAAATTCAGTATGTTTAGATCATTGTGACTCAGTGGCCAGAAGCACTTAGAGGGACTCTGACTGCTTTGCCCAAAAAAATCAGAGCGTTTTCTTTTAAATGAGACCAACCCCATGAAGATACTGCAAAGGGTTGAAGAACAGCTTTTGATTTTGACTTTGGGTATGTTATTTTTAGGCATTTTTAGGGAAACTGACCCCTGAGTAGGGATGGGCATTCGGTGAAATTTTCTTCACCGATCGTCGGGAGAATTAATGATTAATAATCGGTTAATCATTAACATTTTTAGGTAGGTAACAAGGCAGGTAGACTACATTAGAACATCAGGTATCAACACGGAGAGCCGCACAACTCAAATCCACCTCTCTCTCTCAAATCCCTCTCTCTCTGTTCGCTGTTCTTGTGTTGGCTCGGCTCGGGAATCTCGCAAGCTGATTGGCCGAGACATTTCACCCCGCAAGCTGATTGGCCGAGACGTTTTACCCAGCTTCTCTCCCTGCCGAGCGGCCACCCAACAAACGAAGACCGCATTCATTGCTCTATCGCTCGTGTTGCTTAGTCTAGCCGCGTGGAACTTTTTGCTGTTCTCTTGTGCCATTTTGTGCGAAATAGTCTTCCCGTCGAGCCACTACGCCGCCTCCTGCAGCTTCCCTCAACGATCCTGCGCCTCTAGCACCTGAGGAGCAATAAAGCTCTCATTAACCTGTGCAGTAAATCATTTTCATCTTGAGTTACGTATCTTGTTATAAGAATAAAAGAGTTCTAAAAACATCACGGTGCGTCTTGACGCCATGGTGTATTCCGGTTCCCAAAATTTGATTAATTCCTGAAAACCTTTGCCCTCCACGGCACTGACAGGGAGCATGTCTATTTCGACCATCTTCACTATCAGTTCGGTGACCTTCTCTGCTCGTTGAGCACTGCAGCTCCTCCGTGCTAGCATCGAGTCCAGGCTAGCCTGGGTTAGAGATGAACCGCCGCCACCGTCTTATCAGGCTTGGATGAGTGGTGTTCAAATGATACATCATTTGTGTTGTCGATGAGGTATATTTGTATGCTGCATTGCAGTGATTGCAGTACACCTGGTCATTTTTTATACTGAAATGGTCCCACGCAACACTTCGCCGTAACCGCTTCATGATTTGGCGATTGCCCTACGGAAGCTCGCATGTATCAACTGAGGCACGCCAGGGTACGGCGATGGTGTAATGTTGCCCCCTGGTGCCCAAATTTTGCCAGTGGCACAGTTAAATGCATTGCATTGTTTGAGGACGGCCGTGCACTAGGCCTAATAACCTACATTCGGATTGTTTAAAAAAAAAAAAAAACGGTTTGTCGACGAAAATGAACTTCCTCGGTGAAATTCTTAATGATCAATTATCGGTTAATCGGTAAATTATGCCCATCCCTACCCCTGAGTGTAAGGGGTTTAACCTTCGATAATTGAAAATAAAAAAAAGTTTGTGTTCTTAAATTGGTTTTTAAGTGTTTAAATTATCAGGTACCACCACTGTTTGGTGAGGTCATTAAGAGATGACAGAACTCTGGAAGAACCACTCCATGGGGCTCTGCCCGGGGAGACTGTGTCATCCCAAAGTACAGTGGATATAAAAAGTCTACACACCCCTGTTCAAATGCCAGGTTTTTGTGATGTAAAAATGAAGCCAAGAGAAATCATTTCAAAACGTTTTCTACCATTAATGTGACCTATAACTTGTACAACCCAATTGAAAAACAAACTGAAATCTTTGCATAAATATGCACACCCTGTTATAACTGGGGATGTAACTGTGCTCAGAATTAACCAATCATATTCAAACTCATGTTAATGGGAGTCAGCACACACCTGCCACTATTTAAAGTGCCTCTGATTAACCCCAAATAAAGTTCAGCTGTTCTAATAAGCTTTTCTTGACATTTTTGTAGTCACATCTTACAGTACAAGCCATGGTCCGCAGAGAGCTTTCAATGCATCAGAGGGATCTCATTGTTCAAAGGTATCAGTCCGGAGAAGGGTACAAAAGAATTTCCAAGGCATTAAATATACCATGGAACACAGTGAAGACAGTCATCATCAAGTGGAGAAAATATGGCACAACAGTGACATTACCAAGACCAAATTGATGAAAAGAAGAGAAGAAAACTGGTCAGGAAGGCTGCCATGAGGTCGACAACAACATTGAAGGAGCTGCAGGAATTTCTGTCAAGTACTGGCTGTTTAGTAAATGTGATAACAATCTCCCATCTAGGGTGGCAAGACAGAAGCCTTATCTTATGAAGAGAAACATCCAAGCCCGGCTACATTTTGCAAAAACACATTTGAAATCTCCCAAACGCATGTGGGAAAATGTGTAATGGTCCGATGAAACCAAGGCTGAAAATTTTGGCTATAATTCCAAAAAGGTATATTTGGCGCAAACAACACTGCTCATCACGAAAGGAACACCATACCTACAGTGAAGCATGGTGGTGGTACCATCATGCTTTGGGGCCATTTTTCTTCAGCTGGAACTAGGGCCTTAGTCAAGGTGGAGGGAATTATGAACAGTTCCAAATACCAGTCAATGTTGGGACAAAACCTTCAGGCTTCTACTACAAAGCTGAAGATGAAGAGGAACTTCATCTTTCAGCACAACAATGACCCAAAGCACACATCCAAATCAACAAAAGAATGGCTTCACCAGAAGAAGATTAAGGTTTTGGAATGGCCCAGCCAGAGTCCAGACCTGAATCCAATCAAACATCTGTGGGGTGATCTGAAGAGAGCTGTGCACAGGAGATGCCCTCACAATCTGACAGATTTCGAGCGTTTTTGCAAAGAGTGGGCAAATATTGCCACATCAAGATATGTCACGCTGATAGACTCCTACCCAAAAAGACTGAGTGCTGTAATAAAAGCCAAAGGTGCTGCAACAAAGCATTACTTTAAGGGTGTGCATATTTATGCAAACAGGTTATTGTTAGTTTATTTTTTATTTTTCCCCTTAAAAGATGTCAGTTTGTTTTTCCAATTGGGTTGTACAGGTTATCAGTCACATTAATGGTGGAAAAAGTTTTGAAATGATTTATCTTGGTCTCATTTTTTTACATCACAAAAACCTGGCATTTGAACGGGGGTGTGTAGACTTTTTATATCCACTGTATAAGTCCTTTTTTGGCCATAGCTGCTTCTCTGCTAAAGGAGCAAGACTTTGGAACTCTGCCAGCTGAAATGAAATGGCAATCTGATTTTAAGGTTTTTAAAAAAGAGCTTAAAAAATGGTTTTGTATAAATCAACAGTGTGTACATGATAGGGCTAAAATTGGAGTGACCATAACATGATGGTATTATTTTTTTCTTTTTCTCTTCTTTCTTTTTGTGCGTGTATATGAATGTATGTAGGTACGTTTTTGTTGTTTTTGTATATAGATATATGCACACATAACTACTTTTTCTTCTGCATTTTTGTAAGTATTAACATCTTAATCCTTCGTTTATTTACATTTTTTTCTGTTTTCTCCATTTACCCTTTCTTTTATTCTTCTTTTCCAAAAAGCCTCCTATGGACTGGTGTTGTGAATTAGTATGTATTGCTAAAGCACTTAAGCAAAGTATCTGCTTTGTCCAGTAATTTGTCTGTCCATATCAAATAAAATAAAATAAAAAATTAACATATTGCAGTTGCAATAGTGTCATGTATTTTCTGACACCCCCCCCCCGCCCCCCCCCATAAACATATGTTGCCACAGTGTCAAAGTCTTCAAGCCAGAGGAAGCACTGGAGTTTCAATTATGAAAAAAAAATTAAAATTTTACCATAAATTGTTTAAAATTTATTAGAAAAACAATAATTTCATTTTAAAATAGACAAAAAATTGCCATAAAACAATCCACAAATTAATGATAATAAAGTCTCAAATGTAAAAGAAGAGTCAGAATTTTACATGAAGAAATTACAAATTTATGAGGGAAAATAGTTGCAAATTTAGGTAAAAACAAATTTACTAAGAAAAAGTAGAAAACCTCAAACATTCAAGACCAAGTCATTACTTTAGTACTGGCTTTTAAGTGGGTGCTTTTAGTACTCTTACTCAACTAGTACTTTTGGGGGTGTCTACTTTTAATTATTAATTTCATAAGACAACACTGCTTTAACATGAGTGCAGTTTCTAGCTACTATACGCTGCTCTGATCATATAATTTAAGGTTGTGTGAGTTAATTACTACAGTATTATAAATGTTTTTTTTCCCCCTATGAGTGTCATGTTTTCTCATGTTTACACAGGCTTCATACACCCCCCCCCCAACCAAAAAAAAAAAAAAAAAAATTTATATACGTTGCCACCACGCCCAAAGTCTTTAGGCCTGAGGAAACAGTGAGTCAGTTATGGGGTTAATCAGCTATATAAAATGTATTTGATAAATGTGTCAGTGGTACATTGCATTAATGCAATTCTCAATGTTTAGTGGCGTAACAATTACACAAATCCACAGTTCTGTTCATAACTTGGATTTCTTGCTCTTGCTTTGAATCATACACTATGAATCAAAGTATAAATAAAAAGCTGAAATACATGTTTTAAAGTGATCCCTTGAACATGATTTGGTTATAACAAAAAAGGAACTCCATTATTTTGAAATAAACTGTCCACTCTTCATCAGAACAATCTTTATTTTTTCCCCAAGTATTAACACATGGGTATTATATTAGAAGACAAAATTGCAAAAAATTTCTGACATCAACATTATGACTGTAGGTCTAAGCTCTAGTTTTTAGTTTTGTTACACCTACCCTCATTTAGAGGTGGGCATTCTCATTTTTGTAATAATTAAACCTTTTTGATATTTGTCTGCTACAGACTCAAAAATGTAGCTTGGATACCATAACAATGAACTAATCTAAGGGGAAGATGCTTTTAATTCAGTTCTATGTTGTTATATACATTTACTGCACTATGTAGCAGTTTAGGTGCATCTCAAAAACTAGAATGTCATCAAAATGTTCCTTTATTTTTCATAACTTAATTCCAAAAGTGTATTTTCATATATCCTATACTCCTTGCCAGTACAGGAAAATATTTCTCACGTTTTTGTTGTTTAAATTTTTATGATTAATTTATAGCTTAGGAAAATCAGAAATCTAGTATCTCTAGAATCCCTCATTTTATTTTTAAATACATTACAATTCAAACTATAAATTCCACATATCCCTGACTTCACAGCTGTCCAGAAGACAACAATGAACACACTCCACAAGGAGGTTAAAGGGGTCATTGACTAAAAAATGGTGCGTTTGTAGGTTTTAACTGTCTGAAATGAATCTACTGGTCACGTAATTATTAAAAAAAAAAATTCTAAACAGTTAAGTCTCTTTAAAAAAAAAAAAAAAAAAAAAAAACACAACACAGCCTTTATCTCATTTTTCTCTCCCAGAAACGGCAGAAACATTTTGGACTCTTCCAGGCAAATTGCATACATCATGATTAGAAAAAAAGCCAACCCACCACCATCCTTGAGACCTGCCCACTGCTCTATTATTGTCCCGCCTAGCTGTCAATCATGCAGATATAGATGGAAAAAGGTGGGGTGGGGCGGCTAAAAGTAACCTATTATGCTCCAAGCTAACATTGGTAACAGGAGGCTCACTCCAAGCATGACTTATATTGTTACTTTATTCAGATCTTAGTCACCCTAATAGTCATCCCTGTTACCAGCTGGTTCGCTGGTCCACAAACGGTGGCATGCCGTGTGTCACTCCGGCCCATCTCCCAGTGGTTTCGTCATGATTCTGTAGCGGATTTCCAGCACCTGCACGCCAATCGCTGTAACCTGGCCCGGGACCCAAGGTTGTTGGCTCTCACGGCCAGCTCCTCACAGTCCTCCGGGGCTTTGCATGACTATGCTCTCGCGAGCAGCGTAGGGTCGCCGCCTTGTGAGGAAGCGTCCCTTATATAACACTACAGCCAGGCTTGTAACCATTTGTGCATTTTTAGAAGTAAAAATTGTTATTACCTCTTGTAAATTATCTTTAAATTAGGTTTATTCGACAATGGGATGCAATTATCGGCAAGCGAGCAATTCTCAGCATAACACCGCTCCCTTCAGTAAGGTGTTTATGCACCACAAACTAATAAAAATGAAAAGCTCCGCTGTCTGTATAAACCCCCCGTGCCACCATCATGTCGCTAAACGTTATAAAAACATCGGTATTTTTGTGTGTAGCCACAAGCAGCTGAGAAATCTGGTTCTCATACCAAATGTCTATCAGAGCCTGCATCTCACTCCTCCAAGTCCAAGAGACATTTTTTTTAAACTTTTCTCCTCGGTTTTCTCCGGTAAAAGTAATTCTTGGCTCCGCGTGGCTGTCTTTATTGTTATTTTCTACCCAAAATGGAGGCTGAAGAACTTGGAGCTCTTCAGCTGAATCGGGGTGTTGGATTTATTTATTTACCCATGGATTTCTACCACGGACGTGCTACCACGGAAACACACATCAAGTTTTCAAGATGGACAACTTTTTCAGGTGAGTGGCAACGTCGCCTGTCTGCATCTTAATGTCTTTTCATGTATTTACATTGAGTTATAATGTAATCGTGCTGCGTGAAAAATTTGCCCATTCACGTTTGATGTGAAGGCACCTTTACGGTAAACGCCACTTTCTCTTTTCACTTTCTGTTGCTGTGGTTACACAAACGCCGAGGGGCACGTCTGCCCTTTGGGCCGCTGGATACTCCGTTCACATTCACACGGCAAGCGAAGCGCACCAGACTGCATTTGCAAGCGAACCAAGACCCCTCCCTTTCAGGGGGATCAGAGTTCGCTTGTTTGGTGTGTACCAGAGTTCCAACGCGCATTCAGACGGCATGAAACAAACCGAACTACCCACGGAATACACACTTTGGTCCTTCAGTCCAGACCAAACAGTGGCCGTGTGAATGCGCCATTAAAGTATTTCATGCTTTCATCTACTGAAAACCTTTATGGAGATGTGACTTCCTTTTCCAGCAGGACTCACCACCAGCCCTGACAATTAGAACTGCTACAAAATGTCAAAATGTTCTGCTAAAAGTAATTTTATTGTACCCGACTGACCAGCATTCAATTGAGCTGAACTCCACAGATTCCCTATGGAGTCTAGTCAAGAGAAAGATTACAAATACAAGATGAGCGGAAAGCCACTATAAGGCTGTGTGTCCACCAAACATGTTTTTTGTCACCCAACCACCCTGAGCATTTTTTTTTTTTTTTTTTCCAGCATTTGTGCATGGCGTTCTGGGGAAAAGTCTGTGCCCTGTATCCCAGCAACAGCTTGTCACTCTCAGCTCAGCACTTCCACTTTTCCTATTGTCAAACTTTCTACTGATTTTTTAATAACAGTCTCTAAATAGCAATGGACAGGAAACATTTTCTTGCAGCTCTGGATGTAAAATATGATGACACAGAAAACAGGAAGTACAGACTAGTACTGGCGTCCTATGTCCCGCCCATACAGCAGTTTTGATTGGCTGCTTGGTCTGACATTGACAAGCTCAGCTGGAGTCTCTGAAAAGTTGAACTTTTTTCAGCTCTAAGCACCCTGAGTGCCGTGACAAAAAACAGCCACCGCCGAGGGCACTCAGCGCTGTAAACACTGGACTACATAAAGAATGAATGAAAAACAGCTGCCCAGAGCGGAAAAAACACGCTTGGTGGACACGCCGCCTAAAGCATCTTGAGTTCCAATAACACCTCAGCAGCGCTACAAGATGATCGCCTCCATGTCATGTTCCACTGATGTGGTAATTCTTAGTAAAGCAGCCCCAGCCAAGAAACTAAGCTCATAACTGAACAGTTTTCAAAAGCTGGACATTTCTCTACTGTTAATAATCCTCATTTTGGATTGCTCTTTGGGAATATTCTAATAATCTGAAATACCTGATTTTGGATTTTCATAAGCTATAAATCAAAAAAAAAAAAAAAAAATCACAATTAAAACAAATGAAAAAAAACTTGAAAAAATTGCCCTTTAGTTGTAAAGGATATGACCGTTTACTTTTGAAATAATATCCGAAGTAAAAGAAAAAGCTAAAAAAAAACAACCAAAACATTTTTTAAAGATACAACGATGCATAACTTTGAAAGGAGCAATGCACCCCTCCTTGACAATGCACCAGTAACTCGAAGAAGTGCAGTTTGGAGGCATTACACACTTCCATGGGCTCCACTAAACAGTAAACGGGACCCCATCCCCCCAGGAAACATCCAACTAATGAATGAAATTGTTTTTATTGGACACCAAAAGCCCACCAAATGCCACAAAAATTAATTAAATCATTTTTATTTTAATATTTAACAACAAATTGCCATTCTTGTAGTAACTAACGTTACATAACATGTCCAAACAGCGTATTAAATTAAATCTAATGGGACCAAGTGACATCAAGTCAACTAATGGGACACGTTTACACATATTCCAGAATTATTCTAATATAGTCAAGTGAAAAAAATTAGGACACCCCATTAAATATTCAGTTATTTATTAAGAAATGATCAAATATCTATGTCTAACCTTGTTTTTATTTGCATTTTTAACATTTATTTTAGCCATTTTAAGTGGGAATGAATGTGGGGGTGTCCTAAAAAAGATGGGGGGTGTCCGAATTTATTTCTCATTATTTGTTTAGAATTACATTTTACAGAAAATTTGAAAAAAGTCTTCAATTCATTTTTAATTGTTTAGTTGTAATACATGAATCTCCCAGTATTTTTAACCTTGATATTAAATATCCATCTGTCCAAATATGTTAAAAAAACACACACAAAGGCTTATACAGGGTGTCCTAATTTTTTTTCACATGACTGTATATTCCTTGAAATTTAATTTGATAATTTTGCCGTTTTGTGTTCTGTTCGGTCCTGTTTGTTGTTTAATCCCAATACTAACCGGTGGTGTTTGACTGCAACCATCCTTCTCCACACTTGCACTGGGGAGACTTCTGCCACATGGATGAGCGCTGTACTGTAACGGCTACTACAGCAGCCAGGGGAAGACAAACATTTCAGCAGCAGTGTCCGCACCATAGGGTCTGCACTCTGCAGGTAAACTTTCTCTCTTCACAAGCGAACTTTCAAAATAAACGCTCTAATCTGGTCTCATTAACCTTCAAAATAAGAGTGAGCAGATTGTCACATGAAGAACAGACTGATCATAGACATAAATAATAAAAATAAGCGCTGAATTATACTTCTGCCAATTGTTATTATATCATCAAGTCTAAATAGTTCCGTATATTGCATTCACTTGTTTAAAAACCTGCATCTCTTATCTGATGCTAGGTTATGGGTCATAATTGATTGCAGGGGCAGCAGTGAGAGCGAGCGAGACAGAAAGAAAGAAGAAAAACAGGTACGTAGCAGCCATTACAGTACAGCTCTCATCCATGTGAAATTATAAGTCTCCCCAATGCAAGTGTGGAGAAGGATGGTAGCAGCCCAACCATTCCTTCTGCTGGGTAATGTCAGGCATTTTGTCCTTCAATTGATCGATTACAATTTCAGAAAGCTTAAAATAAACAAATTGTGCCAAATTATAAAAGGAATACGTTTTGAATCCCATCCATGACTACAACAATGCTCCATCCATCCATCCATCTTCTTCCACCTAATCCTTTTTGGGTCGCAGGGGGGCTGGAGCCTATCCCAGCATCTTTGGGCGAGAGGCAGGGTACACCCTGGACAGATCGCCAGACCATCACAGGGCCAACACAGAGAGAGACAGACAACCATTCACTCTCACAGTCATACCTAAGGACAATTTAGAATCCCCAGTTTGATGCCAATTAACCTAACTTGCATCAACAACAATGCTCATTTGTCGTAAATATTTAATAATGATTTTATTCATTATTTGGGCTACTTAAATGTCCGGTTAGTATTTGGATTAAAAAAACAAACAGAACCAAACAGGACACAAAATGCCAAAATTATTAAATTTCAAGGAATATATTACAGTGGGTCTTGAATATTTGTAAACGTATCCAGTTAGTTGACTTGATGTCACTTGGTCTTATTAGACATAATTTAATGTGCTATTTGGGCATTTTGTGTAACGCTAGTTACAACAACAATGGCCATTTGTTAGGGGTGGGGGGGGGATCAATTCCGTGATGGATCGCGATACTTGGCACTGGCGACAATGCATTGATCTTTTATTTTTAAATAATGTGCACATATATACTTTTCGGTTATCAGTTAATCAATGGCATTTTCAGTCCACTAGATGGTGCAAAGCAAACACCCAGTCAAGTGAAGTCAGAGCTTGTCTTGGTGACTGCAGCCAGCTTTGAACGCTAGGAAGCAGTTAGCTCAAAGTTAACTCAAATGATGGGCCTTTTTTTGGATTTTATAACAAAGATGGATGGAAAGACCTTGACATGACACACAACCCACAAGAAGCGCTGCACAGAAAAAAGAAAAAACACTCGGAATACGGCGAGCCAGCACACGTCTTGGAGCAGCATTAGCAACAGCTAAGCTAAAGATACACCAGCATGGAGCTTTTTCTACAAGCGTCATAAGTAAAGTTTATTTATGAAGCGCTTTTCACAGACAGTCACAGAGCACTGCACAATAAAATGGAATAAAAGGAAGTTGATAGATCCAAAATAATTTCAAAAATACAAAAACAAGTTAAAACACAAGGTTATAATTATTTAAAAATATCAGACTTAACATTAAAAAGCAGTTGAAATTCAACGTAAAGCCTCCTTAAACAAAAAATGTTTTAGCTGCTTTTTACATGAGTCCAGAGTCAAATAAACATAGCTGGAGTGGGAGTCTATTCCAAACAGCACCGTCTACCACACTCCCTATGTGCAGAGACACGTCTTCATGGAAAATAAAGCCCCAAGAATACTTTATTATATGAAAAAGATCACAACAGTTTTATTTTGGGATATAATTTGACGTTGAGTAAGGTGAAAAAATTTGAGAAATATGGGATTGTGATACTCACTTATCGCGATATTGTGATTATTGTTGAATCGAGATAGGATCAAATTGTGATGCAAGAATTGTGATCCGAATCGAAAGGTCCCTCGTGATTCCCACCCCTACCATTTGTCATTAAATATTAAAAAATTGCATTTGGCAGGCTTTTGGTGTCCCAGAAAAATGATTTCATTCATTCTTTAGATGTTTTCTGGGGGTTGTGGTCCCGTTCTGTGCCATTTACTGTTTAGCGGAACCGCCCTTGCATCACATATTTTTTGTCACAAAATTTGGTCAACTGAGATGACAGAACCAGTAAGTGAGATGCTGTGATGGGCTTTTACATACAACTCAAATTTGTACTCTAAACCAGAATTATGTATTGTGCCAGGTTAATAAAAAAGTAGCTACCAAAATGCTGGTACTTACGAATTTGTGTGGAGGTACTCAAAGGTAAGCTGAGCTCTGCTCAGGCTGCTGTAGTTGGAGTAGGCCATATCCAATCTGAAAGTATTTATACTTAGTCACCTGTGTCTTCTTCCCGACAAACAGATCTCTAATCAAAATGTTTCATCCTAAAATTAGAAAAAAAAAAATACAAGTACATATCAACAGCATTGTTCATTTTTCTACATAAATGCATGGTCTACTATGAGGCACCACCGACTAATATGAGCTGATGTAATAATAATATGTGACAACTATTATTACCTCTGCCAAGGTTATGTAATTGGGTTGGTTTGTCTGTTGTTAGCAGAATCACGCAAAAACTACTGGCTGGATTTTGATGAAAATTTCACCAGAGGTAGCCCTTTGGCCAAGGATGAACACCATTGAATTTTGGTGATGATCTCAGAGTGCATACCTCCACCAAGGACCTTGTTCGCATTGTGCAGCAGGATTACACAAAAACCACTGGATGGATTTGGATGAAATTTTCACCAGAGGTGGTTCTTGGCCTAGAGAGGAACCCATAACCATACCTGTCAAGTGATACGGTTTCGCTGTATTTTAATACGGGGAAAATGCAATTTTAGCAAATACCGGCGTATTGCCATTTCTGTACGCCAAAAAGAAAAATATGCGGGAAAAAAAATTATTGAGAGTGTGGAGGAACACCTCGTGTGTGACCCCCATAGCGTACAGGGCTGGCAGTGCGCTCAGCGTCCGCCTGCACCTATTTCGATCCTCCACAAGCGCACCTAAGCAGTGTTTTTGTGAGTTTCAAAATGGCTTCTTGCAGCGCGCCGCCGGCGAAGTAAACAAAGCTTGAAGAAAAGGGAAATCGAGGGACTGGACGTCACCGTTCTCCTTCACCGTCACCATTTATTTATTTATTTTAGATTGCACAATATTCCATGGCAGAATGTTGTGGGCTTTGGTTCGGACAATTGCAACACGATGGTGGGTCGAGACCTTTCCAGACTGAAGGAGAACTCTCCAAATGTTTTCAGGTATGGGCAGTATTATTCACCTTCAAATATTACCTAAATATAACAAAAAAAAATGCTTTAAAATCTTAACAAACATGCTTAGAAGTAACCCAAATCCCCTATAGTGTACTGTTATTTTGTATCTTGGAACTTTGCTTTACATTCAATTCAACTTTATTTATATAGCACCATTTCACAACAACAGTCATCTCATAGCACTATCAACTGTAGGGGGAACCCCCACAGTTGCAGAAAGACCCCAGCAATCAGGCGATCCCCTGTGAGCAAGCACTTGGTGACGGTGGAGAGGAAAAACTCCTTTTTAACAGGTAGAAACCCCCAGCAGAATGTACATCTGAATTATAGAATTATATTGAAAGGGCTGAATAAGATTGATATTTTCATTGTTATTATTATTAACACAATTTCAAAGAGAATTATTTCTGATACTTAACTTATGAAACAAAAATCCATTCTGCTTTTGTTTCAGCATTGGCAGCATAAATGAATGCATTTGAAATAGTTCATGTTGCAGTTGCTGTTTGGTTTTTGTTTGGGGGTTTTTTTTGCTTCAGTTTTCTTTCATCTGCTGATAAATACAGTTTTTAAGTACTCAGTACAGGCGTGAAAGCCCCCCCAATAAGGGAGGCATGAGGTATGCCTTGACAGGTATGCATAACATTTTGGTGATGATCCGAGTATGCATACTTCTGCTAAGGCTCTTATATTCTTAGTGTGTTCACAAGAATCCTCCAAAACTAGAGGATAGACTTTGATGCAATTTTCACCAGAACTGGCTCATGGCCTACACACGAACCCATTACATTTTGGAGGTGATCCATGAGGGACGGAAGGCGCCTTGGCGGAGGCATGCGCTTTCTGAGTGCTTTTCTAGTTTATTTATGTCCTTGCGGGTAAAAGGACCACGTGGGAACCTGTGTGTTGGATGCCAAACATTATAGCACGGAGCAAAGATCGCTTTAAGGCGCGGTATTCAACATCAAAGTGTGGATATTTTTGTGAGCAAAGCTTCTGGCCAAGTTGAACTTCTGCGACAAGATACTAACTTGTGTTAAATCTAGAATGTGATCTGAACGTCTCGAGTCATTTACTGATGCTAATGTTGTTATGTGAGGCTAGCATACGTTAGCTTTGAAATGTTTGAGGCAATCGTAGCTAGCTAGTAAGCTAGTTTCGCTCTTGGTATAATAACGTTAACCGTATCAATCAAATGGCAATTTGCCAACCGCTTTCATTTGAATGTGACTTATAGTTGTTTTCTGCTAGTAAAACACGACTAATACTCACGAACGTTTCGTTTTCTTTGCGTTTCCATGAAATAACCCCCAAGGCCGCAGAGACTTCAAGTAGCACGTCGACGGCAGCCCCAGTAGTCCAGCAGTTTCCCTGGTCTTCACAAATCCCGCCTCTGTTTTTCTGTGTTCAACCTATAGGAACGCTCGATGTAAACATTCCTCCCGATGATTGGATGAGAATTCTTGCTACATAGCAAGGAAACTGTGCACACCAAGAAGAAGAAAATTGGGACCGCATCTACGTCTGTGTTGGGCTGGCGGTAGAATTGATGCGTTTGTGGCGGACAGCAAAGACCGTACGCTGTCTGTAACATTATGGCATCTAGCTCTGACGGGTACGATAAAGATGAGGTGGGCTGGACACTATCCAGGCCTGGGGGCCGGAAAAGAGCAGCTAGGGGGCCAACAAAGACCTAGAAGCAGGTCAGATGAGAGTGATGGGGAGGAAGTGACAATGCGAAGAAAACACGAACTGGCAAAAATGGATGGCAGTTTGAGGAAGTAGGGAATGACTGGAAGGTTGTCATTGAGTTCAGTCGGGGGGGGGGGGCACTATCACCCGGTTAAGCTTACAAAAGCAATTGAGAAAGAAATTGGGAGAGTTAAGTTTGCAAAGTTCTTGAAGAATAACCGGCTGTTAATTCATGCCACAAGTAAACAACAGCAACAGAAAATACTGACAATGACATGACTAAACGGAGAACAAATGAAGGCGCATGTTCCTGGTGTGACAGCTAACTTGAGGGGAGTTATATCAGGTGTCCCCTTTGTGCATGTCTGGAAGAAGTGAAAAAGGAGATCCAAGGAGGAAAGGTGAAGGACGTGAAAAGGCTACAGTGTGGAGAGTGCAATAATTAGACCAGACATTCACAGCAGACTAACTTTATTCACTGTCTCACTTTTCTAAGAACCAGAAAAATCATAGCCCTCATGCCGCAGGGTCTCTCCTTTATATCACCACACTCACTCCCCCTGCTGCCTGAGGTCTTGCATCACAATACATTTACACATCACAATTCATATTGTCCCCACAGCTGCTTATTCCTGCTGCTTGGGGTCTTGCATCACAATACATTCTCCTATCACAATTCCTATTGTCCCCAGTTGCTTAATCCCCCATGCTCTTCAGGCAGAGGAATTTACTGCCTCTCCTTTACTTCCAGTCTGAGATGAATATCCCAGCATGGGTTCCCCATACCAGAGTAAAAAAGAAGGTTCGCTGAAGGACACACAGTCTGTCATGATTCAGTGTGTGGAACCACTCCCTAAATCAGTCCTAATAGGATACATGTATTTCAGTGTCAGAGAATACGTCCCAAAGCCACTCAGGTGCTACAAATGTCAAAGGATGGGTCACACTGCTCAGCAATGTAGGGGAAAGCTAAGATGTGCTAGATGTGGAGGGGAGCATGAATATGGTAAATGTGACAAGAACGCCAAAGTAAAGTGTTGCAGCTGTGGGGGTGAGCACAGTGCTGCATATGGAGGATGTGTTGTGCAGAGGGAAGCTAGACAAGCCCAGGAAATCAGAATAACTAAGAAAATCTTGTATGCAGAAGCTCTAAAGACAGTTATGCCTCATTTCCACTAGCACGGCTTAGCACGTCATGGTACAGCTCATCACGCTTCGTAAGTCTTTCCACTAGCCCCAACACGGTTTAACAGCAGCGATTCTCAGCCTCGCTCAAGGGCAGGGTCCAGTCGTGCTGAGCTGTACCGTGTTGTGACGTTAAAAGACTGGTCGCCGCTGATTGGTCAGGTCTTAACGTCACGAAAGTGACTGTCTTCGCCGTCTTCTGATACACGACCGCCATATGCAATATTTCACGGACAAACTCGGTCACGGAGTAAATACGATATTAATACAGACAGCGTTGTAGGTTTTGCGGAACTCTACACCGTGGTCCAATGAAGAGGTGCGGAGTTTTCTCTGCTTGGTGGCAGTTACACAGTGAGGAGTGACCCGGACCCATATACAGATGGCTGGCCAGCTTAATAGAAACCGGACTATGGGCAAGCTGAAGATGATTGTGAGAGAACCATCGATGGTGAGTGATTTGTAATAACGTGCATCTGTTTGCTTATTTATCCTGTTGGTGGTGAGCTCACTTTTTTTAACCATACAGTGCCGTTTTGTGCTGGCTAACGAGTTTTAGCTAGCGCTAGCTAGTACCAACTGCTGATTCACGCTTGTTTTCTCCTAAATATTCGCTTGTGAGAGCAAAACGATTAAATATGTTAATCCTGGTTAAAGTCCTGGTTTTTGTTTTGTATTGCACTTTTGTGCTGCGCATTAAATTGTGTGCAATTTAATGCTAGAATGTTTCCACATGCCAGGGGTTAGCCTCCCTGTTGTGGATACTGGTGAAATGGACCACACGAGCCGAAATCTCTCATATTAAAATTGCTTTTTCAGACCACTGATTTATAAAGTCATTCATATAATTTTCTAAAGCGTCAGAATAGACACACACACCTATTCTGTGGATCCTGCAGTGCATGTCAGGGAAACAAAGCATTTTTTGTCACATCCCACCACTGAATTTCACAGGTGTATTTCCCGAATACAGTTACATGTCCAAAAATTAGGATGTCATGAAAAACTTCAATATTTTTTGTCACTCATTTCAGAAAGTGAAATCCGTATATTATATAGATTCATTACACAGAGTGATATATTTTGTATGGGCAACCCCCACAACAGACTGGGACATGCAGAGCGCTCAGCTGGAGCAATTGGCAGAACAATAGCTGATATCAATAGGCAGCCTCCCTTTGTCTAGTTCAGGCGCCAGTATCCTGCTGTTATTTATGACTTCCTGCTCTGTACTGCAATGCAAATGTCTTCCTGTCAGTAATCCTCCGATTGATGTATGTGACTCTCAAATGCAAATGTCCCATGCCTTCCTGCAGTTACTTTGATGATAATGTGCCTTTCATATATTGTCTGTAACTGGGTATAAAAACTGCATATGCTCTGTAGCTCAATCTCTCTCTGACTACTGCTTCTGACACACACATTCTGTGTCTCCTCATGAGAGCCTGAGGACCCGCTCCAGCCCGCCTGCACAGGGCTGGAGTGACTTCTATGATGGTTTATATTAATCATATATCCCATACCTACATATGTATAAGCATATTAGAATGTTTAGTGATTACATATGTGCAATAACCTCACGCCTCAGAACAGGACAAGAGGTCTCAACCACCAGCGAAGATCAAAGAGCATACGGAGTCGCAGTGGTGGAGACCAGATCGATCTCCCTGACTTCCCAGGGTCAGGTGGAGGAGACAGAGGACAATGGAGGAGATCGATCGCCCTGACCTCCCTGGGTCAGGTGGAGGAGACGGAAGACAAAAGAGGGGGGATTAAGTTAATGCGGGATGTCAGCTTTGATATGCAATGTCTTTTGTTGTGTGTAGGTATAAGTATGAAGGTCTGAATGTGTTCGACCTCTTATTCTGCTTCTGCACTGAGATGAGACTTGTTAGAGGAGCAAAGCTGATAATAAACTTTGGTTTATAAATCACATCGCCTCGTTATTCCAAGCTCTTCTACACTGGTGACCCTGATGTGAGGATGGAACAGAGACGTTCTCCCGCGATTGACTCATCGGAGGCGACTCAGGCAAGCGCCGGCGCCCATGCAGACAGGGGAACAGATGGACGATGTTCCCCCACAGCAGAAGCTACAGAGAGGGCTCAACCGAGCACCAGCCCCGCCGTGAGAGCGGAAGAAAGGCGCTCTCACCCGGCGGACACATCAGGGACGGCCCACACAAACGCCATCACCGTCAAGCTGCCAGACTTCTGGCAGGAAGACCCAAGCTCGTGGTTCCAGCAAGCTGAGGCTCAGTTTGCACTGGCGGGCATAACGGCAGACGACACAAAATTTTATCACATCGTCGCCAAACTCGACGCTGCCACGTCAAGATGTGCGCGGAGCATAATCCAATGGCCGCCCGCCCATGACAAATACAGAGAGCTTAAGGCGATCATCGTGGAGAATTTTGTCCCCTCAGCCGAGGAGAGAGCAGAGAAAATCCTGGCGATCTACGGCCACAGAGGATGCCGACCCAAGGCCCTCATGGAGGACATGCTGCAGCTTAAGGAAGAGGACAACGACAACTTCCTTTTCCGATATATCTTCCTCAGCACTCTGCCACCACACATGAGAGGGACGCTGGTCAACATGCGGTGCAACACCCAGCAGGACTTCCGCGCGCTGGCCCGAGAGGCGCAGCGGCTCATCAACGCCTGCGGCGAACAGATGGCCACGGCAGCATCCGCAGATCTCAGCGCGGAAGCCCAGAGCAGCAGAGAACCACGGACAACCGAGCAGAGCCCGCCCACCATGGCGGCAACACGACCAAGACGCAGCAGGCGGAACGACCTCTGCTATTACCACCACCGTTTCGCCGGGAGAGCGTACAAATGCGTGCCCCCCTGCAAATTCAAAAGTTCAGGAAACGCCAAAGCCGAGAGGCCGTTAACAGCTGCGGCTCTCGGCGAGAAAAATAAACTACTGTATGTGACTGACGGACACACTGGGAGACAGTTCCTGATCGACACCAGAGCTCAGCTGAGTTTTATCACCCCTTCCCACGCAGACCGGGCCATGGGTCCCCGGGGAAATGGAGCGATGGCAGCCAACGGCTCGATCATCGACACCTTCGGTGAAAGGAACCTGCCTCTTTGCATCCACGGCCGCAACTATAGATGGACATTTATTGTAGCGGCGGTGAGCTTTAACATGTTGGGCGCTGATTTTTTGTGTGCACATGGGTTGTTAGTCAATCTAGCAAATAGACGCTTGGTTAATGCACTGTCATTTTCTTCTATCCCCTGCTCAGCTCGAGTTTCTCCACCACCTGTGCAGGCCAACGTCACAACATCAGGAGGTAAGTTTGACCAACTCCTCACCCAATTTCCAGCACTCACAGTTCCAAAATTTTCAGCAACAGTAGCTAAACACGGGGTTGAACACTTCATTCCCACAACGGGCCCACCCGTGTTCGCCAAAGCTCGGCGCTTAGACGCGACCAAGCTCGCCATAGCACGGGACGAGTTTGCCACCCTTGAAAAATTAGGCATTATTAGACGCTCGAAAAGCCCCTGGGCATCGCCACTCCACATGGTCCCGAAAACCGACGGTTCTTGGAGACCGTGCGGCGATTACCGCAGATTAAACAATGCGACAGCGCATGACCGCTACCCAATTCCTCACATCCAAGATTTCTCACTACATCTGGCGGGTGCGCGCATTTTTTCTAAAATAGACCTGGTCCGCGGCTATCACCAAGTCCCCGTTCGAGCGGAAGACATTCCTAAAATGGCCGTAATAACCCCTTTCAGTCTTTTTGAATTTTTGCGGATGCCGTTTGGCCTCAAAGGCGCTGCTCAAACCTTTCAGCGCATGATGGACGCGGTATTACGCGACCTCCCCTTCGTGTTTGTCTACCTCAACGATATGCTGGTAGCCAGCCAGACAGAGGAAGAACATGAACAACACCTCACTACAGTTTTTCAGAGACTAGAAGAGCACGGGTTAATAATCAACCCAGCCAAATGCAAATTCGGCGTGTCACAAATTGATTTTTTGGGGCACAGAGTTTCACCGAAGGGGGCAGTCCCATTGCCAGACAAAGTCCACGCGGTAGAAAATTTTCCACGACCACAAACGGTCAAATCGCTGCAAGAATTTTTGGGAATGGTGAATTTTTACAACCGTTTCCTCCCCCGCGCAGCTCAACTCATGCAGCCCCTGTATGCCGCGCTCAGAAAACAAAAGCCTTCCAACGCGGTCGAATGGACCCCGGAGCGCGAACGCGCCTTCGCGGAAGTAAAAAGTGCTCTAGCGAACGCCACATTGTTGGTTCACCCTGATCCCTCGGCCCGCATAGCGCTAACCACAGACGCTTCAGACTTGGCCATAGGGGCAGTTGTGGAACAACACGTTGGCGGGACCTGGCAACCTTTAGCATTTTTCAGCAAATCGTTAAACCAAACCGAGCGTAAATACAGCACTTTTGACAGGGAGCTGCTAGCGCTTCATTTATCCATCCGCCACTTTCAGTTCTGGTTAGAAGGGCGGCGTTTCACGGCCTTTGTAGACCACAAACCGCTCACCTTTGCGATGGCTAAAATTTCAGAACCATGGTCAGGCAGGCAACAAAGACAGCTAGCTGCAATTTCAGAGTTCACCACAGACATTCGACATGTGGCAGGCAAACTTAACGTGGTAGCAGACTGCCTCTCTCGCGCTGTGACATCGCCAGAGCACGAGGAGACAGATTATACTACCTCAGCCGCAGAACTCTTCACCAACGCGGACACGTACGCGGCCCCAATTCACGTAGGGATAGATTACGCAGCCATGGCAGAGGAGCAAAGCGGTGATGCGGACGTGCGCGCGCTCCTGTCTGGACCAACAGGGTTAAGACTGGAGGAAAGGGGTTTACGTGACGGTGTACCCCCCCTAATCTGCGACATCTCAACCGGCCGACCTCGCCCGGTAGTCCCAGCTGCATGGTGCCGCCGTATTTTTGACTCAATTCACTCCCTCGCGCACCCAGGTGTGCGCGCCTCGGTTAAAATGGTCGCCGAAAAGTTTGTTTGGCCGGGCCTGCGCAAAAATGTAAAGGAATGGGCAAAAACTTGCATGTCTTGTCAGCGCGCCAAAATACACAAACACACAAAAGCCCCTTTAGAGCCTTTTCGAATCCCAGCTAGAAGGTTTGACCACGTTCATGTCGACCTCGTGGGACCACTACCTTCGTCTCAAGGCTTCACACACCTGTTAATGATAGACCGTACTACGCGCTGGCCTGAGGCGGTCCCTCTGGCGTCAACCACAGCAGCGGAAGTCGCTGGCGTTTTTGTTTTTTTTTTGTTTTTTAAATATTCAGTTCTTTATTAATAAATGTTCACATATCTATGTCTAACCTTGTTTTTGTTTTATTTGCATTTTTTCAACATTTATTTTAGCCATTTTTTTTTTTTTTTTAAATTTAAGTTTTTGTAAAGGGTATACAGGTCGTTACAGCAGTGCATTGTTTACATTATCATCACATGTTCCCTTATTTTCTGATATCTGACAACATTGGAAGATTAATTCTTACAACACCCCCTTTTTTTTTTTTAAAGTGAAAGAAAAAGTGAAATTAAAGAGAAAAAAAAAGAAACAAAAAAACAAAAAAAAAACCCCAAAAAACCAAACAAACCAGCAAAAAACAAACAAAAAGAAAAAGTAAGTAAATAAAGGTAAAAGAGCATCTGAGTAGCGTTGGAACAAAGAGCGGAACCATTATTGAAATGGTATTTGTCAAAGATTAGATCTAATGGAAGACACATATGCGATCCAGGGTTGCCAAAAGTTCATGAACCCATCCTTGTCCTGTCTCAGTGCGAATGTCAACTTTTCCATCGAGTAAATGTCTTGGATCACGTTAATCCAATCTTCAGGTGTAGGACAGTCCTTCAACATCCATTTTTTAGTTAGAGCTTTTTTGCTTGCCAATATTAAAACATTGAATAAGTATTTTTCTCCTCGTCTTTCCAGTGAGTCCGGTAGTAAACCCAAATACAAAGTTACAAAAGAAAAGGGAACTGTTATTTTGAATATTTTCCCCAATATTGTCTGTACATTGGTCCAATATTGGTGGATAACTGGGCATGACCAAAACACATGAAAATGATTTGCAGTCTTTTCACCACACAAGCGCCAACAGTTCAACCCCTTATGGGTAAATTTGTTTTGTGCAGGTGTTCTGAAAAATCTTACCGAGTTTTTCCATCCAAATTCTCTCCACTGCAGGGATGAGGTACTTTTCCATTGCTGTTTATTTAGCTTTTCCCATATTTCCAGTTGTAAAGTGAAATTCCCCTCTTTTTCCCATCTCTCTTTTATATAAGATGTGTTGTCTCCTTTTAAGTCTTGAAGACCTTGGTATATTTTAGAAATGTATCTGATCCCTGGGATCCCTTTATATGCCATTAAGAAGACCTTCAGAACACCTGACTGGGCCCTTTCCAAATCCTCCTTTTTAAGTATATTGTTTATGTGGTGTCTAAGCTGGAAGAACCTGTAAAGGTCTTGATTTATTAGGCCTTGTTTTTTCAAATCTTCAAAACTTCTTAAGATTTGCCCTTTAAAAAAATCGTAATATTTTATCAGCCCTTTCTCCTTCCACTTTTTAAATCTGGAGTCTGTTTTATTAGGAGTAAAGTCTTGATCATAGGCAATCCATTGCAGAAGTCGATAGGGCTCTTTAGTTTGATTCTCTCTGACTATCTTAAACCAAATTTTTAGCGGGGTCTCTATCCACGGGTTAGTGTTATTCAAAAGCTTAGGTAAGGCATTGTTCCCTATTATCGCCTGTAGGGGGATGTCACTTGTTATTTGGCATTCGATCTCCTTCCATTGTGCAGTGTAGACTGGGTTACATATCTCTACTAAAGTTTTAATTTGTGCGGCTTTAAAGTAGTCCCTGATATTTGGCAGCGCGAGCCCACCTTTGTCTTTGTTTAGCTGTAGGGTTCTATATCTGATTCTAGGTCTCTTGCCCTGCCATATGAATCTAGAGATCCTTCTGTCCAGTTCCTGCCATGTTTTTTTGGGAGGTTCTACCGGTATTGTTTGGAAAAGGTATAGAAGACGTGGAAGTATATTCATTTTGACTGCTTCAATTCTTTGTGCAGTACCCAAGAATGGTATCATATTCCATCTTGTTAGGTCAGATTTTATTTTTGTCACCAGTGGATCATAGTTTAGTGATATAATTTTGTTGAGTTGTTTCGGGATATTGACCCCCGACTCCCAGTTAGTTTTGAGTTTGCTTAGTGAATAATGATTTGGGTCATAGTTGAATGTTAAAATTTGGGTTTTATGCATGTTTAATTTGTACCCCGATAAATCTCCATACTTTGAAAAAATTGAGGTTAGTTCTGGTAAAGAAGTGTCCGGCTGCCCTAGGTATATTAAAATGTCATCAGCAAAGAGTGCTATTTTATGTTCCTTCTGACCAAGTGTAATACCTTGAATTTTTTGATTTTGTCTTATCCATTGGCTCAGAGGTTCTATGAAGATTGCAAAGAGCAGTGGAGACAGGGGGCAGCCCTGACGACATCCTCTTTCCAGTTCAAAAGATGATGATAAATTACCGTTAATCCTTATTTTAGCTGTTGGTTTTTTATATAATGCCTGTATAGTTCTAATGAAGTTGTTATGAAAATTGAAACTGGATAAGATTCTATATAGAAAAGACCAGTCAACCGAATCGAATGCTTTTTCAGCATCTAATCCCAATATGACTGCATTTAAGTTATATTTTTTTATATGATGAATTATGTGTAAAGTGCGTCGAATGTTGTCTTGTGTCTGTCTTTGTCTTATAAAACCTGTTTGGTCTAAATGAATTAGGTCTGTCAGTATATTTTCTAACCTTTTGGCAAGGATAATGGTAAAAAGCTTATAGTCCTGATTTAGTACACTGATTGGTCTGTAGTTGGAGCACTCTAGTTTATCCTTTTCAGGTTTAGGTATAACTGCAATGACCCCTTCTCTCCAGGAGGGGGGGATTTCCCCTGTGTGGAGGACATAATTAAATGTTTTCAGGAGGAGAGGAGATAGTTGCTGTTTAAAGGTTTTGTACCACTCTGCTGTATAGCCATCAGCTCCTGGGGATTTGTTAGCTTTAAGTTTCATAATTGCTTTTTCCAATTCTTTAGGATGTATTTCTGACAGTAGTGTTTTATTTTGTGACTCCGTAAGTTGGGGAAGGTTTAATGTGTTTAGGAATGGTTCGGATGCGTTTTTATGTTTTTTGTGGGAGTATAAGTTCTTATAGTAATTTTCGAAGCTTTTAAGAATATCCTGAATTCTGAATTTTATTTCCTTTGATACTGGGTCTCTGATTTTGTAGATTGCTCTTTCTGTTTGATGTTTCCTCAATTTATAGGCTAGCAATTTTGCCGATTTACTGCCTGCTTCATAGTATTTTTGTTTCAAAAATGTAAGTTTCTTCTGGATTTCTATTGTGTAGATCTCATTTGTTTGGTTTTTAATTTCCTTAATCTTGAGCGAGTCAGTAGAATGAGTGTTGCCTTTGTGTTCTTTTTCTAGGTTCCTAAGTTCTGACTCTAATGTGGATAGTTTTTCTTGTCTTAGTTTCTTTTGGGTTGCCAGTTTTGCAATAATCTTTCCTCTTATTACAGCTTTGCATGCATCCCACAGTATTAAAGGGGATACTTCTCCATTATCGTTTTCTTCCAAATATCTGAGAATATCTGATTCCAATTCATCTTTCAATGGTCCTTTCAGGACATTTGAATTTAACCTCCAAGAAAATGTATTATTTGTGTATTTTTGGATATTTAAGTCCATGTAGATCGGACTGTGGTCAGAGAGATCCATCAGTCCTATTTTACATGTTTTTACTCTTCCAATGTCTCTATTAAACATAAAAAAATAGTCAATCCTTGAGTAAGATGAATGTGGAGTTGAGTAAAATGTGTAGTCTTTTACACTGGGGTTGAGTTCCCTCCACACGTCACAGATTCCCATTTCTTTTAGTAGCATCCGAGTCTTCCTGTTTTGGGTGTTATTTTGATGTGGAGAATTACCAGAAGCATCCCAGTATGGATTCAGTCTAAGATTGAAGTCCCCACCACATATCACTAAACCTTGAGCTTTAGTTATCATTAGGTCGAATACATTTTTATAAAATTTCCAGTTAGCCCCTGGGGGAGCATACACATTCAGCAGGGTGATATCTTCTCCCTCTAGCCGCCCAGTTACCAAACTGTATCTCCCTTCTTTATCTTTGTGTTCTGATTTTTTTTCAAATGTAATTTTGGTTGATATCAATGTCGCTACTCCCCTCCTCCTCCCTGACTTATATGAAGATGAAGAGATCATTTTAAACCCTTGTCTACTGAGTTTATTGTGTTCCACGTCTGTTAGGTGGGTTTCTTGTAAAA
This sequence comes from Pholidichthys leucotaenia, assembly GCA_020510985.1. Taxonomy (NCBI): domain Eukaryota; kingdom Metazoa; phylum Chordata; class Actinopteri; order Cichliformes; family Pholidichthyidae; genus Pholidichthys; species Pholidichthys leucotaenia. Next base: position 95,625,156 of record CM035838.1, on the reverse strand, counting down.
ATATTATTCCTGCTTTGTCTTTTTTCATTTTGCCTAGAATCTTGGATCTTTTAACTGGATTCAGGATTCCTTTTACATTATATGAAATTATTTTGGTTACACCCTGTTTCTCCATTGTGTTGTTTTGTTTAGTATAACTGTGTGGTGGCCGTCTTTTGTGCTACTCAGAAACTGAAAGAACATTAAAAACAAGAAAAACATTAAGAACATAGTGTATAAAACTTTAAAACAAAAAGCTGTCAGAACTTCCTGAGCTGAGGTCTTTTTAAAGACCCTGGAAGAGCCTTGATGGAGTGAAGGCCCTGAGGGAAATTCCTCAAACTCTGTTACGTGTTGAGGGCCCTCTCTTACCCCTGTAAGTTGTCCCATGCTTTTAACGTGAGTTTCAGAACCCAATCCAAACTTGTAATGATTTTTTTTTTCCTTTTATGCCTAAACCCTGTGAAATTGTGTGCACCCAAACATTCACGCAAAAACAGTATTTGTTAGTATGAGGAGAACATGTGGATTATTGTCACATTTCTATTTTATCAAGTTTTTTTTTTTTTTTTAATTAAAAAGACTTATTTGTTTCAAATATTATGACTGTTCCATGAAATGTTTTACCACATGCTGAATACGTATCTCCTTTAATGTTTGTTACCTTGTATGAGGGGGGTTGGATGTGCGGATTGATTCAAGAGAAAAAAAAAAAAAGGTCGCTATTCCAACCTGAAAACGGACAGTTTATCCGCGACGCTCTGGCGCTGGGTTTCCCGCTGCTGGCCCGTGGATTTTGAAGGTCTTTGTGTTGTCCATGTTTGCGCTTTGATCTTCTCATTTGGGTCTGCTGCGGGTTTAAATACCGTTACCGGGAGCCCTCTTCTCGCCATGTCAGCTGTTGCTTCTTCCTCCGAATTGTAGAGACATGTTTCTTCGCCGTAGAAGACCCTTAACTTCGCAGGAAATGGAGTCTGAAAGCGCAATTTCTTCTCTCTTAACACCTTTTTCGCGTCATTGTATTCCCTGCGCTTTTTAAGGACCTCCGGGGCGTAATCGTGTTCCACGAAGACTTTTCTCTCCTGGTGCATAAATCCTTTTTTCTGCCAGGCCAGTCTTACAACCTCTTGTTTTATTTTGAAATTGGAAAATCTTACCAACACCGAACGTGGGGGCGCTTCCGCCGCCGGCCTAGCGGCTAATGAACGATGTGCCTTTTCTGTCTTCAAGTCGGTGGTTTGTGGAATATCCAATTTCTCTCTTAGTAAGGATTCCACGCATTCTGCCATTGAGTTAAAACCGTTTTCGGCTCCTTCTATCAGACCATGAATTCTTATGTTGTCTCTTCTTTGTCTTCCTTCTTGGTTGGCTAGCTTAGCCTCTATAGATGCTTGTCTTTTGCGTAGGTCCAGCACAGAATCTTCGAGCACTTTTATTCGTTCCTCTGTTTCCAAGATTCGGTTCTCGGCCTGGTCCACTCTGCTGTTTGTCCTTTTCAATTCTTCTCTGAATTCCCAAAATTCGGCCGTAACTTCTCGGCGAAATCGTCGTAGCTCTTCAAATAGTGATTTCAGGCTAACCTTTTTGTTAGCTATCACCAGTTCCTCGTCTTCTGAACGGAGATCTTCCAGTTCAGATTCTCCGGCCGATACGTGTCCTGGCCTGGAGAATTTCAGTTTCTTCTGTTTTCCTTTAGACATGATGATTTTGTCTTTTGATTTTCACTCCTCCAAAAATCCGTTAAGTTTGATTTTCAAGGTGTTATCTTGGATTGGGTCTGAGAGCTTCAGTGTTAAGCTGCAGTCGCCATGGCGTCCAGACCGGAAGTCTCCGCTCGCGTTTTTTTGACAAACTGGGTGGCACGTTTCGGCGTCCCATCGGACATCACGTCCGATAGGGGGCCTCAATTTGTCTCAGAGCTCTGGTCAGCCATGGCCAGCAGCTTAAGGGCGACAATTCACCGCACCACCACTTATCACCCTCAGGCTAATGGGTTATGTGAGCGCTTTCACAGATCTTTAAAGGCCGCCCTCAGGGCCTCGCTAATGGATACAAATTGGGTAAATAAACTTCCCTGGGTTTTATTGGGGTTGCGTGCTGCGCCTAAAGAGGATCTAGATGCCTCCCCAGCAGAGTTAGTGTTTGCACAACCTCTCAGACTCCCAGGTGAGTTTTTACCAGAGAACCCAGAGCCTGGGCATCTTCCAACCCTGAGGCCATTAGACAGTAACGGACCAGACACTCTCCCTGGACCGGCACATCACTCTTTTCCACGGGTTTTTGTCCCCCAAGCTTTAAAAAACGCTGAGTTTGTTTTTGTTAGGCATGAAGCTTTAAAGTCAACCCTCCGTCCACCATACGACGGACCATTCAGAGTGCTGGAACCTGGTGATAAGCATTTTGTGCTTGATTTAGGGGACAGAAAAGAAACAGTCAGCATTGACAGACTTAAACCTGCTTTCTTGTTGAGAGACGAACCTGCACGGGTGGCGAGGGCACCTCGGCGGGGTAGACCCCCCAAGAAAAAAGACTCAACCCCCCTGCAGGGAACAAATAACCACTCTCCTCCCCAAGCTGCAGATTCCTTACAGGAAGGTCCCGCCAGGACGCCAAAGCGGACCTATAGCAGATTCGGGAGAAGATTAAAACCCAGACGGCACAGGGACTGATGCAAATTAACCAAGAGTGGTTAACTATTTTATCAGATTGTGCCGTGACAGTTTTAAGGCTGATTTGTGATATTACTACACTGTTATGGTTACCACTGAATTCTCTACAGAAGCATGACTGCTGGAAAGTGTCACAACGGCCCTCACGGACCGTCACAAGACGCCTCAGTCACCAGTGGGTTTGCAGTGGTAATTTATTGTAGAGTAAGGAAGAACACACACAGAACACATACAGCGGCTGAGTGAAGTCTGAGCCGGGGAACACCCGATGCGCCAGACGACAACGTTGATGATGAGCTAGGCAAACAGGAACATACCTGAACATAAAGGAGCACCATCAAAACGTAGCAGGATATAACAGGAGATCGTAACAGGAGAACATAACAGAATATAACAGAATATAACAGAATATGACAGAATATAACAGAGACTGCCGCGCTGGAGGACATTTAGCACCCGCTTATATCTCTGGCGGCTAATGACCCCAACGCGGCACAGCTGCTGCTAATGACAGCAGAGCAGCAGCTGACTTTGACAGCAGGGAGCTCCCCCGGGCGCCTTCACAATAAGAGCCCGAGGAGCTGGAAGGAACCCTCAGCTGCCAAAGCCAGGGAACAAAAAGATATGAGACCCGAGTGTGGCCAGAACCGACACTCGAGTTATGACAGTACCTCCCCCTCAAGGCCGAGCTCTGAGCGGCCAGAGTACCACCCAAGCCCCCCCACTCCACCCCCCTAGGGTGGGTGGATGGGGCGCTGGCAGGAGGGAGAGAAACAACCAACAAGGCTATAGGGAAAAAAAAAACCATAATCCCTAAAACGTGGGTAACAAAACCACAGGCAATATATATATATGGGCAAACAACGAATTGACATAAGGTGGAGGGAAAGGACCACCAAACATTGGAACAAGAAAGGAGTGAAACACAAAAATCACAGATCAAAACCCCCCCCCCCCCCCCCCCGCCCCCCCCCCCCCCCCCCCCCCCAAACAGTCTCACAGAAACCCCGGGAGGAGTGTAGTTCTGACCCAGAAAGTTCGGGAGGGCCGACTGGCAACAGGAGGCCACAAAACAGGCAGGGGGAGAAAAGAACAGTTCGGGCGGCCTACCCCGGTCCCATGCTCGGAAGCAGAGAATCTCAGGCGGCCGGACCAGGTCGCCACACAGGGAGTCCAAAATGTCGGGAGGGCCGACCCAGAGAGCCAAATTGGCGAGACAGTCTTTCGGGCGGCCGACCCGCATCGCTAGCCCACCAGAACCGTTGAGTCAAAGTAGCCGGCGGTTTCCGCTGAAAAAGGGAGAGATGAGGGAGAACCGGGCGAAGCAATCGGAACCCCAACGGCCCCCAGGTGAACATGGGCAGCGCGCCTCAGGGAGACGAGGAGGATGACCAATGGAGATGAGAGTGAAGAAGAAAACGAGCCTGTCCAGCATCCGGTGGCTGGGGATCTGCAGCTCCCTCACCGAACCTAGGACCTGCTGGTGCAGCACCCACGGTGGACCCCGATTGGGCCTCCGAACCAAACCCACGGTGGACCCCGATTGGGCCTCCGGAACCAAACCCACGGTGGACCCCGATTGGGCCTCCGGAACAGCACTCCCGGTGGACCCGGTCGGCGTGGGCACCAGACCGACCTCCAACCTCGAAACCGGAACCTCTGGCGCAGCAGGCGAGAGCAGCCCCTCGCCGGCGACCCCCTGGGAAGAGGACTCACACAAGAGAGAAAACCCGGGATCAGGATCACCGGCAGCGCCAGAACCGGCGATATAAGCTCGACGCAGCGGGCGGCTGCACCCGGCTCATCTCCCCTTGAGACAGGCAAAAAAGCTCTAAGAGGTGAAAAAGAAAGACAAAGTAGAGCACTTGCCTGAGCTCGGGGTTCTGACGCCGTCCAGGACTGCGAAGATCCGGGCTCAGAAGTCAGGAGGTCGTCCTCTAGGCTCCCACTCAGCTGGGTCGGGCTCCGCAGCTGGCATGATGGTGCGTGCAGCTAGAGAGTCCTCCGGCACCGATGTCCACGCCGGTGGCCCGCACGGCGTGGTGGCAGGAGAATCTCGCCCTGCTGGACTGGACCGCTCCTCCGTGGAACCCCGGGGACGCTTCATCGGCGATGGCTCCACACTGCAGTCCGCTCTCCTCCTCCGCCCATGGCGTGGCTGCGGAACCGGAACCAGGCTCTCCAGAACCGCAGGCCCCCTCCTCATCCAGCGACGTTGGCCTGACGTCGAGGACCGCTCAGCGGAGGGAGACACAGAGGAAGCAGGGTTAATATTTTCATCCACAGCGGGTGGAGGGAGCTCGGGGGGCTGCATACCCCGAACTCCACCCCTAGGAGTCAGACAAGGCAAAACAATGTCAAAAGAAGAGAAATCATCATGCACTTGCCTTTCCCCTAAGGGTAAGATAGTCTCCGCTGTGGGGGACGTCATTCCTTCCTTTCCCCCGCTGGATGGCGACAGAGGGCCCTCTGGGGAAGACGAGATGAGGCCACTCGAGGCGGATCCGGGATGAAGCTCGCCGAAACGGAGCTCTCGTGACACACAGCAGCCAGGATAGGCGACGAGGAAGAGGGGGCGACAGCCGGGGTCAGTCGGGCATGGAGCGCTGACGGGACAGCAGGCGAGGGCCCGGGGGAAGACGAGGCTGCGGGGATTCCCCTCTGACGAGGCGCAGGAGTGACAGCTGTGTGGGGGGTTGAGCCCTTGCGGCGACCCGGAACAGCATCCAGACGGGGGTCTAGCCGAGGTTGGAAGCCGGATTGACGACGGTTCCTTGTAGGGGGTGAGGCGAAGGTGAGGTCCGGAAATCGCCGTTCCTGAGCAGAAACGGCGGCAAGCAAGTCAGCAAACTCAGAAAACTCACGCAGCGCTGGATTCCTCTCCACGAGTCTAACCGCCGCCACCACATGCTTCATACACGCTGGAGGATTCTCAGCGGAGCAAGCAGCTGCCACCCGGTCCCAGATCTTGTCTGCTGTCATCTGCAGCTTCTCTGGGGGAATCCCGAGTGACGACATGCCCGATGGGAAAAGACCTCCGGATGGTGCGAACTCCCGGGCCGGAACGGAGGCAGGAGCGGGATCCCGAAGCGAGGGGCGACGTCTCCGCCGCTTCAGCTTCCTGCCAGGATTTCCCTCCAGCCCTCGGAGTCTCTCACGCTGGGTGGCGATGTCATCTCTCCTCACGCTTACCTCTGGATGATCGGGGAAGCGGGGAAGAGAATCCAGAATCTCCTCGGCTAGGTCCAGGTATCTACAAATGTCGCTGGGAGCGTCCAACAGCGTAGCGGTGAAGATGGTGTAGTCCACCTCCTTCAGAACCTCCGCTTGCTGCCTGCCAAGGCGCCGACAATGGCCCCTGGATGACGACATACTCCCCGCTGCAAACACTCAGACAGGTAGGAATTAACAGTCCCCTACTGCAAACTGCACGGTGAATGGCGTCTCGAAACAACGCCTCCTCTCCGGGCGTTAGGCGGCAGTCTACTGTCACAACGGCCCTCACGGACCGTCACAAGACGCCTCAGTCACCAGTGGGTTTGCAGTGGTAATTTATTGTAGAGTAAGGAAGAACACACACAGAACACATACAGCGGCTGAGTGAAGTCTGAGCCGGGGAACACCCGATGCGCCAGACGACAACGTTGATGATGAGCTAGGCAAACAGGAACATACCTGAGCATAAAGGAGCACCATCAAAACGTAGCAGGATATAACAGGAGATCGTAACAGGAGAACATAACAGAATATAACAGAATATAACAGAATATAACAGAATATAACAGAGACTGCCGCGCTGGAGGACATTTAGCACCCGCTTATATCTCTGGCGGCTAATGGACCCCAATGCGGCACAGCTGCTGCTAATGACAGCAGAGCAGCAGCTGACTTTGACAGCAGGGAGCTCCCCCGGGCGCCTTCACAATAAGAGCCCGAGGAGCTGGAAGGAACCCTCAGCTGCCAAAGCCAGGGAACAAAAAGATATGAGACCCGAGTGTGGCCAGAACCGACACTCGGGTTATGACAGAAAGATTCTTCCTTGTTTTCCCTGTCAAGAGGTTTAACAGTATAGTATGTCATAGAAATTATCTTAAACTGTAGACTTACTTTGATTGTCCTTTTCTTAGTCGTTTGGGGGGGGGGGGCTGTGGTTTATATTAATCATATATCCCATACCTACATATGTATAAGCATATTAGAATGTTTAGTGATTACATATGTGCAATGACCTCACGCCTCAGAACAGGACAAGAGGTCTCAACCTCCAGCGAAGATCAAAGAGCATACGGAGTCGCAGCGGTGGAGACCAGATCGATCTCCCTGACTTCCCAGGGTCAGGTGGAGGAGACAGAGGACAATGGAGGAGATCGATCGCCCTGACCTCCCTGGGTCAGGTGGAGGAGACGGAAGACAAAGGAGGGGGGATTAAGTTAATGCGGGATGTCAGCTTTGATATGCAATGTCTTTTGTTGTGTGTAGGTATAAGTATGAAGGTCTGAATGTGTTCGACCTCTTATTCTGCTTCTGCACTGAGATGAGACTTGTTAGAGGAGCAAAGCTGATAATAAACTTTGGTTTATAAATCACATCGCCTCGTTATTCCAAGCTCTTCTACAGTGATATATTTTGTATGGGTAACCCCCACAACAGACTGGGACATGCAGAGCGCTCAGCTGGAGCAATTGGCAGAACAATAGCTGATATCAATAGGCAGCCTCCCTTTGTCTAGTTCAGGCGCCAGTATCCTGCTGTTATTTATGACTTCCTGCTCTGTACTGCAATGCAAATGTCTTCCTGTCAGTAATCCTCCGATTGATGTATGTGACTCTCAAATGCAAATGTCCCATGCCTTCCTGCAGTTACTTTGATGATAATGTGCCTTTCATATATTGTCTGTAACTGGGTATAAAAACTGCATATGCTCTGTAGCTCAATCTCTCTCTGACTACTGCTTCTGACACACACATTCTGTGTCTCCTCATGAGAGCCTGAGGACCCGCTCCAGCCCGCCTGCACAGGGCTGGAGTGAGTTCTATGATGGCGGTATGATAATAAACACCCTCAAAAACACTCAGCTCGCCGCTTATTATTTCATGCCGCCACAGCTAGAATGTTTCCACATGCCAGGGGTTAGCCTCCCTGTTGTGGATACTGGTGAAGTGGACCACACGAGCCGAAATCTCTCATATTAAAATTGCTTTTTCAAACCAGTGATTTATAAAGTCATTCATATAATTTTCTAAAGCGTCAGAATAGACACACACACCTATTCTGTGGATCCTGCAGTGCTTGTCAGGGAAACAAAGCATTTTTTGTCACATCCCACCACTGAATTTCACAGGTGTATTTCCCGAATACAGTTACATGTCCAAAAATTAGGATGTCATGAAAAACTTCAATATTTTTTGTCACTCATTTCAGAAAGTGAAATCCGTATATTATATAGATTCATTACACAGAGTGATATATTTCAAGCGTTTATTTATTTTAATTTTGATGATTATGGCTTACAGCCCCTGAAAACCCCAAATTCAATTTGGCAAAAAATTAGAATATTACATAAAATTAACTTTAAAAAATAGTTTTTAAATATAAATGTTGGCCGCTGAGGTGTTGGTTAATATGGGCTGTAGCCGTAATCATCAATATTAAAATAAACACTTGCAATATATCACTGTCCCTGTAATGAATCTATATATGGGTTTCACTTTCTGAAATGAGTGAAAAAAATATTGAATTTTTTCATGGTATTCTAATTTTTGAGATGTGCCTGTATAAGTGTTGAACTTGCTTGAAACTAACCATCATCCATTTCTGTCGTTCATCTAGGCAGGAGAAATCAGCCGCCCCACAACCTACCTCGCCACTGTGGAAAGTACTGAAATCCTTTCCTTTTATAGGTAAATTGTCAAAACCATAGTAGAACAATTTCCACTTAATATAAAAGGGACTGAACTGAGATTTATTTGATTGTGTGAATATGGCACATCAACTGTAAAATAAACCACTTGTTAATGTATTTATTTTTTTGTCAGATCACTTTTGTGATCCTTTGTGAGTTATGTTCATAACTGTATGTTTTGGCAAATGTGAGATGTTCAGTTATCAATATAATTTACTTTATATGTGTAGTTTATAGTCTATCGTCAATAAATTCATGCAGTAACAGGACACATTATAAATATTTGAGACCAGTTGTAGTGCTTCCTTTTATATTTTAGCAATGCCAGTACAAAACACCGCCCACACTTGAAGCCAGGGCAAGAAGAGACACTTTTACAGACAAGACAAACTTTTATTGATAAAAACTTCATATTTTGACTGACCGACTCCATACTCGGTGATGCACAACTTCAGTTAATGTACTAGATTCCATTCAAGTGAATGTATTAATTCATTCTGATTGCTGAGGCCACAGTAAAAGAGATGATTTTAAATGTAACCCAGCCCTTGTAAAATCTACTGAAGTGCAGCTACATGAAAATTGTGGTTAAATACAACAACAAAGTACTTTATTGTCACATTCAAATTGTAATCCCTCCTGTTTTGTTTTTCTTTTGACTTCGTGGATGAAATATGGGTGGGCAATATAAGCTTGCAGCTTCAGCCATCACCCATTTCAGATAACCTATGTTGAACTGTATAATCAGAGGATTATTGTTTAATTTGACCTTGTTAGATTTTTCCCTTTGTTATATGATTCTATTTTCTTTTAATCTTTACTTTTAATCAATCCGAAGGTAAAGATTCATTCATTAATTCACATTCCACACTGGCTTTAGCAACAAGTGTATTTCCCAAATAAGTTTTAAACTTGCTTTAAATTAACCACCATCCCATTTGTCTTTTGTCTAGGCAAGAGGGAAACTGTCACCCCAACTGGACCTTGCCTCACTATTTACAGAGATGCGGCTGTAGATCTGTCGAACCAGGACCAGGTACGGACCGATCCAGTTGCTTCTCAGTGAGGCAGCGTGTGACCATTCCAGTTTTTTGTTTTTTTGTTTTTACAGTTTGAATTTTGCACATTCTGAATAATCTGGAATTTGCAGCTGATTGTAATAAACAATTTAATGACTTATGTTGTTTGCATCATGATTTTCTATCTTGATTTTTCTATTTGGTCTGTTAAGACAACCGGTGGGAAAAGAGTCAACTGTACAAAGGATTAATCGGTGACCTTGAAAATAATGGCTCAGTTTTAAGAAAAAAGTAACCAAAACAATTATTTATTACTGAAGGACTATATTGTTAGAAGACTGTACAGAAGACCCTGCATACTTTAGTGACAGTACCAGTATATGGAGGAATTTAGGTAAACTTGAGTTTCCTTTAGTTTTTTTGGCCTGCCTCAGTATGTCATTTTTCACCCTCCTGTTCACAAAGCGCATCACAATTGATTTCTTTGTTTTGTTATCTTTCTTCGGTAAAGCATAACAGGCTGAGATCGCATTGGCTTCTACCTTAATGTCTTTATCATTAAGGAACTGAAGCACTTGGTTTTCTAGGGACATTGATTCACTTATGGAAGCATGTTCACCACTCAGTCCTGTTGCGGCATGGGCGTAGGACTGATATCTGATGTCTAGTCCACTTATAACTAGGTCATCAATGCGAGAACCTTGTTCAAGATCCTCAACGCGTTGCTCCAAAAGACGCCCGTGTTGCTCCAGGTCCATAATTTTTTTGTCTTTTTCTTTTATTATTGAATGTAGGGCTTGTACCTCTTGTATTAGGTTTATTATTTTGGCCTGTTGGTTAGTCATTTTGGCCCAATTCTTCTAACACAAAGTTCAGAGATTTTTAATTTCTTCATTTCCTCTTTTTTGGGTGGCATTTTACTGACCTGTGGATAGAAATAAACAGAGAATCCGGCTAGGCTATCGCCGGCGCCTGCCTCCGTCTACCTGGCCAGTTATGTCGCACACCGCCGGCACAGCCGGAATCCACCGATCACAGCCACTCGTCGCCGTCTGGCTGGGTGGCTCCTCCGCTGGGCCCCGTCACCGCCAGTTATGTCGCACTCCGCCGGCGTAGCTCTAATCCACCGATCACCTCCGCCGATCGGTGGCCGATCACCGTCGCTCGCTGTCGTCTGGCTGGGTGGCTCTTCCGCTAGGCCCCGTCACCGACCGCCGTCAGTCTGGTAGTTCCTCGGCTGGGCCTCGCAAATTGGGCTCCGATTCAGGCCACTGTCCTGCTGAATCCAGGTGGCCCCCGTCTCTCACCAACGCCGCGCCCGAGCTCCCAATCGCCGCCTCGGTTGGTTCGTCCGGTAAGCCCTCACCGAGGACTGAGCCGCTTCGTGTCGGAGTTAGGTGACGCACAGGGGCTAGTGTTAAGCTAACCAGTATTAGCTTGGCAGAAGCTTCAGATAGAGCGCAGCGGTTCTACCCGATTAAAGGGGCATTCCGACGGGATTCTGACGGGGGTGGAAATTCAGCCCGTGGGGTCCGTCACGAGCGCCGATCGCTGTTGATTAGGTTCTTTTAATGGGAAGAAATCAGCGACTTTGTCTCAGCATTGAAAAAGTGTGACCATCTCGGTCGCCATCTTGAAAAAATTCTGGGTCATATTAGCATCTGCTCTTCATCATAATGGGTTAGGGCAGGGGTGTCTAATCATGTGCCATGGAGGGCCAAGACCCTGCAGGCTTTACCTCCAACCAGTGTCTTCAACAGCAGATTCCACTGAACTTCTTCCACTGACTGATCAGTGAGATCACCTGCTGAAGAGATTGGGTTGAAGAGAGAACCTGCAGGGTCTTGGCCCCCCATGACACATGATTGGAAGCCCCCGGATTAGGTTTAATGGGATTTTGTGGCGGTTTGGGAAAACCCCCACAAACAGACTAAGGACAGACAGCTCGCTACTCCTGGTTTTTTCCGCTACACTACTGAGACGTAACGTGCCATTCATGCCTTGTGATGTTAATGTTGCTTTTCATGCATTGTGTTCATGCGTCCTGTCCTTACTGTGACCTAGAGACTCAGATCAATATGTAGATGTGCCTTTTAACCTCTTTGTTCTGCAGCTGGAGCAGAGTCTAGCAAATCTGCCTATTGTGATGTATGTCTCACAAATGCAAATATCTCATGCCTGTTCCGCAGTCCCTTTGATCAGACCAACTGCTGTGAATCTGCTTTGATGTATTGTTTGAGTTGGGTATAAATACTGCACAGGTTCTGTAACACATCCTCTCATTCTCTCACTTCAACCTCTGCTGCAGGACACAGACTTTGTGTCCTCCTCTCCTTCTCTGAGAGCCGTGGGCTCGCTCTCGGCGCGCTTGCACGGCGCCGGGAGCGGAGCTTGTGATGGCGGTATGATAATAAAACTCTACTTAAAACCTCCAACAACGCTGCCTTATTTTATCATTCGCCGCAATTTAACATTTTAACACAAACTGCTTTATGGTTCATAATTCTGTTGACAGACTTACACCAAACCAAAAGTGATTTCTCAAACTGCTGGATTATTCTTAGCTTTTCCAATCTTTCAGTATTTAATTTATGCCACATGGTGGTAACCTTCACGTATAAAAAAGAGACATCTGCAAAAACTTCAGAGGTTTATTGTCAGTGAAATTCCCAGTGCAATACGACATGAATGCATGTCTAGTACATTGTTGATGCAGAGAATATATATTTCTACAGTACATGTATCTAGTAAATCAAGTATTTTCCATGTAACCTTGTGACTGCATTATTTTAATTGCTTTTAATCCTAGATCAAGTTTGTTTTGGCCTAAAATGCATGATAACTGTCAAATATATCTTATTATACCTAACTCAGTAAAGTTTACTTTCTGAATATATATTTTGTGGCTAATATAGTTATTAACATGGCGATCAAGTTGTGTCAGCTGATCATTTTTTTCTATGACACATCTCAGACTCAGTGCAGAAGCAGGTACTTGCATGATGTCTCAAACTGTCAACAGTCTCTCCATGATTTTCAAGCAGATCAGAGCAATTTGTTGCACAGGAAATAAACGTTTCTACAGACATTCTTAAGCTCTATAACCACTGATGGTTTGTGAAGCTGTGCTGACATCAGTGACAGGCTGATGAAATCCGTGACAGGTCAGGTTCGCCCAGAGCGAATGAAGCAGTAATTTCCCCACAACAGAGCCATCTGAAACACACACAGCATACATATTTTAGTACCTAACAGCGATAACTTGCAGACATTAAAGTGTAGTATGACGTACTTATAGCAAACTAGCATTAGCAACCATTAGCTTACCGTCATATATGACCTAGTTTGTATCCTCACGTCTTCGGCTCTCCCAGAAACTGCAGAACTATTTCCAGAGTGTTTCATCTCGCTGCCTGTACCCTTGTCTGGCGGTCCTTTTTGGCGTTTACGGTGAAAAAAGCCACAGACGGAGGAGTCGCCTTGTACAGCTGTATGTGTTATGTTTTGCTTGGGTCGCGTGTTCTACGTCACGGGAGTGTGGCGCCGCCTCGCTGTTATAGAAATCCCAGCCACCCCAGCTCAACACGGTTGTAATGGAGACAAAAGCATGCCGAATCATGTCGAAGTGAATCGAGATGTGCCGAAGTATGCTAGGCTAATGGAAAAGTGCCTTTAGAGAGGCAGGAATAGTCAGAAACACAGCTGGCCTTCCTCAAAGAAGCTCAGTTCAAATGGAAGCCCAGCAATCAACGGGTCCCACGCAAGCACAGGATCGTGCAGCTGCAAGGAATGTTTGTGTTCACAAATGCAAAATGGATGATGACACATTGATAGTTAAGAGGACAAACTTTATAGCTTTTATCTGCCACACCATGAATGTTGCTGCACAGCTAAAGAAGAAAAGTGACAGAATCAAAACCACTGTGGAAGCAACAGGAAGCTTCCTAGATGTGAAAGATATCACAGCTGACCAGATTCATGCTTTATTGAAAGTTGAAACTGGGGAGACTGCACATGCTGAAACAAGACTTTAATTATGGTACTACACATACTACAGTGGAATGCGAGGAGTCTTATAGCAAACAGACAAAAACTCAAGAAGTATCTTTATGAACTAGAAGTTGTTCCACAGGTAGTGTGTGTACAGGAGACATGGCTTCAACCTCATTTAGACTTTGTTATTCCAGGATACAGTTCAATTAGACAGGATAGAATTAACACTAAATGGAGGAGGATGTGCCACTTTCATTAAAGGCCAAATGTCACGTAATTTTTTTTTCTAAATGACAACGAATTTAGATAAAATACACATAGCTTAAACCAAATATTCATACCGGAGACCATATCACCCACCTGTATTTACATAATTGCACAAAATACACCAGGTGAAGGCCCCACCTTGCTTGCTGGCTTGTGACAGCCAGTCCAGACCACGCCCATGTTTTTGACATCACCAGTTGTACCCTGGCTGCCCTGCCTATCAACATTCACACTTATCAACATTGGACAATCATGACGGAAAGTGACAGCGATTGTGAACAAATTAGTTTAGTTTTGTCTTTTTTTTTTTGTCTTTTTTTTTGTCAGTGGTTCAGACAGTGACAGAGACATAGAACCTTACAGGTTCAAGCCGTCCGAGACGGAATCAGATGCTTTGTCTGATGACAACAGTTCCAACGATGACCAGAGAGCAGAACCAATGGAAAATGTCATTGAACTGGACATTAATCGCCTCCAGAATTGTGAAGCCGAAGGGGGTCTGTCCAGGGCGCCCCATAAATATTGATTTTTCGGAAGCCATTATTATTACAGTGGAGGAGAGCCGCTGCTGTCAAGAAATTGACCAGATCAATATGAAAATGGAGGCGCATACCTGTCAAGTGAGACGTTTTCGCCGTATTTTGGTGCCAAGCGCGGCTATGGGAGACGGCGGAGTGGTTTGGGACACTTTTCTGGGAAATGTTTTAAATGTAGTTCGTGTTGTTATTGTCAAATATTTTAAAGAAAATACGGGGAAAATGCAATTTTAGCAAAAACGGGCGTATTGCCATTTCTGTACGCCCAAAAGAAAAAATATACTGGAAAAAAAACTGAGTGTGTTGAGGAGCCCATCCTGTGTGTGATCAGCCACAGCTGGTGCTGGCAGATTGCTCAGCGTCAGCTATTCGCACTACCATGAGAAGTGTGGAGTCAATCATTAGTTTAATTGTCGGGGCGGGCTGATCGCTCAGCGTGAGCTATTATCACTACTGTTCGAAGTGTGGAGTCAATCATTAGTTTAATTGTCTGGGCGGGCTGATCGCTCAGCTTGAGCTATTCTCACTACAATGAGAAGTCATTAGGACAATGGTTTAACACGTTGAGCTGTGCAGCGGTTGCGGAACAAACAGAGATCGCCTGACAAATACAGAATTCTGCTTTTTTTTTTATTTAGCGCCGGACGCTGAGTTGTGTTGTTATTGTCAAATATCCATGAATCCTTAAAATATTTGACAATAACAACACGAGTTGCATTTGGGGCATTTCCCAGAGAGGTGTCCCTTGTTGCTCCGCCGTTCCTTATAGCCGCTTTTTACGGTGTTGAAGTACGGCGAAAACGTCTCACTTGACAGGTATGAAAACATTTCCCAGAGAAGTGTCCCTTATTACCCAGCTGTCCCTGATAGTCCCGTTTTAAGGTATGGGTGAAATATCCAATTTTTTCTTTCTTGTTGCTCACTTCAACTTTCCAGTCTCCATATAAACAATCAATTGAAATACCCCAAGCATCAAACTAGGGTACAATCGATTTCGTCACTTCCGCCTTCTTCCCCAGGCGATTCCAGGGGCCGTGTCAGGCCAAGCGCGGCAGTCTTAAATTAACGAATATTCCGTTGTTACTGAAGCATATGCACCAAGACCCGAACGGATCGGTTCCCTTTTATATCTAGTTTCAAGATATTTAAAGTACCCTGTTACGTGACATTTGGCCTTTAAAGATGACCTGGCGTATTGGGTGATTCCCTCCCCTGAGGATATAGAGTGTAATATTATTGAAATATGTAGGCCAAATGGAAAAGGAAATATTAAGCTGATTAATTATTACAACCCATGTAGGAAGTTAACAGCAGATATTTTCAGTGTTATGGCAGGGGAAGGGCATATGAAAGAGGTATGGTGTGGAGACTTTAATGCCCATAATAGCTTGTGGGGAAGCACACATACAGATAATAATGGAAATGTTGTGGAAGAGATGTTAGATGAAAGATCGTTAATTTGTCTCAACAGTGGTGAAGGTACCAGGGTGGATGTGTATAGGGGCACATTCTCATGTATTGACCTGACTCTGGTATCTGATTCTTTAGTGAGCACCTGTGAATGGACGGTTATGAACAGGACAACTATGGGGAGTGATCACTTCCCAATGCTTACAGTCATTAAAACTGAAGGACTGTATGTATACAAGAGGGAAGATGTTTTACAAGGTGGTGTTTTGGCAAGGCAGATTGGGGAAAATTTAGGCAATACTGTGTTCAATCGTGTCATTTGGTAACATTAGAAGGTGGCATAGAAGATTGTTCGTCAGGTAACCAATCATATTCTGAATGCTGCAATAGCAAGTACAGTATACCTAAGAAAACAACACAGGGTAGGAAGAAGGTTGTACCCTGGTGGAATGACGAATGTAGTATTGCAATAAAAGAGCGAAACAAGGCATTCAGAGAGCTGAGGAAGAATATGACTAGTGAAAACTTATAGAGTATTAAAAAGAAAAGGGCAGTAGCTTGAAGGATTATTAAAAACAGGAAAAGGTCAACATGGAGAGAATTTTGTTCCACCCTTGGTAGGAAAACAGAACTAGGTGACGTCTGGGGTATGTTTAAAAAAATATGTGGGAAAAGGGTATCAGTTAAAATTCCAGCTTTAGTAGATGGGGACAAGATGGCTGTATCAGACAAAGAAAAGGCAGAAGTCCTAGGTAGAGCATATGCAGCAGTGCATAGAGGAGACCATCTTGGTGAGAGTCATAGACAGCAAAGGCAGCATAAACAGAGAAAATGCAAACTTAAAAAAATGAAGTGAAAGAGGACATGACTGTGTTAGACCTTGAGCTCACAATGTCAGAGCTTAAGAGAGCTTTGCAAAATGGTGGATACACAGCTCCAGGATATGATCAGGTAAGCTATACTATATTGTGGCAGTTGCCTATGCAATCAGTGCAACTGGTGCTGAAACTGTTTAACAGGATATGGAAGGAGGGGTTTATCCCAAGTGGTTGGAAAAAGGATGGACTTCTTATGAAATTGAATAAAATGGACATTGGTGGTAGTGTGGTGCACATATGTGGGTTTCATATGCTTCACATGTGTATTACTGTATGCTTATTGTATGCTTCACGTCTCAGAGGAACAAAAGGTCTGAACCTCCTCGGGGTAACAGGAGGATGTAAGTCTGGCCTTTTGTATGCAGAGAGATGGCCTTGAGAGATTTCCTGACCACCAGGACCTTAGGTGGAGACGAGAAGACCTGGAGGGGGATGCATTGTGATTTGGGATTAAAAGACAATGTGACTGTGTGCTTTGATGTCCTGGGGTATAAAAGGGACAGATGTTGGGGGATTCCTTTCTCTTTCTCTTTCTGTTTTTGGATGTTGGAGAATGTGAATGTGAATAAAACCGGACTTGAGAAATAAACTCAGCCTCGTCCTTCCACACTTCTCCACACTGGTGACCCTAAGACGTATCATGAGCGGAGACGAATCTCCCGAGCCAGATTCGTCAGGAGCCAGCCAAACGAATGCAGCCACGGTTCAGCTACCGGACTTCTGGCTGAACAATCCGCGCTCCTGGTTTAGCGCAGTCGAGGCACAGTTCCACCTCCGGAGGATTTCGGTAGACGCCACAAAGTTCTACCATGTGGTTGCAAAGCTGGACAACCACACAGCCCAGCGAGTGGAGAGCCTGATCAACCACCCGCCGGACAGCGACAAGTACAGCACGTTGAAGGCTGCACTCATCCGTTACTTCACCCCCTCGGTGGAGGAGCGAGCAGAGAGGCTCCTGGCGCTGACTGAATTTGAGAGCGACAGACCTGCAGACCTGATGGGGAAGATGTTGAGCTTGAGAGACTCCGAAGATGATAACTTCATCTTCACCCACCTTTTCCTCAGGACCCTACCGTCAGCGGTGAGAGTGACCCTGGCCAGTTCACCACTGTTGGCCCGACGAGACTACCACGAGCTGGGCCAGGAGGCGCAACGACTCGTCGACGCCAATAAACGGTGCGCGGCTACGGCTGCAGCAGCGGAGCCAGGCGCAACGTCCAGAGAGGGCAGAGGGCCAGAGGGCCAGAGGCTGCAGCACCAGACTCACCGACGACGGCGGCGGCAGGGGCCAGGAAACACGGAGCAGACGATGTCCTTTGCTTCTACCATCGCCGCTTCGCAGAGAGGGCACGCAAGTGCATTCCACCGTGCCATTTCAAGCGCTCGGGAAACGCCAAGACCGGGGGTCGGTAGCAGCTGCGGCCCTCGGAGAGGAGAACAAGCTGCTCTACTTGAGGGATGTGCACTCGGGGAGGCATTTCCTCGTGGACACGGGCTCCCAGCTGAGTTTCATCACACCTTCCTACGCTGACTGGCTGGCGCCTTCCAGTGGTCCCCGGGTGTCAGCAGCGAACGGCTCGGCGATTAAGACCTTCGGTGAGAGGACTCTGCTTCTGTCTTTACACGGCCGTACATTCGAGTGGACTTTCGTCATAGCGGCAGTCAATTTCAACATGTTAGGGGCTGATTTTTTGTGCTCACATGGTTTGTTGGTCGATCTTGCTAACAGACACCTGGTTAATGCACTCTCTTTTTATTCTATTCCCTGTACAGCTCGAGTGGCCCCGCCAACAGCACAAGCCAACGTCACAGCTGCAGGTGGTAAGTTCCACACACTCCTCACTCAGTTCCCAGCACTCACGGTTCCAACATTTTCAGTGACCGTGGCTAAACACGAGGTGGAACATTTTATTACTACCACCGGACCGCCCGTTTTTGCAAAAGCTCGGCGCTTGGATTCAGCTAAACTGACCATAGCGCTCGAGGAGTTCGCCAACCTGGAAAGGTTGGGCATCATCAGGCGTTCGAAGAGCCCATGGGCTTCACCGCTTCACATGGTCCCGAAAGCTGATGGCTCGTGGCGACCTTGCGGTGATTTCCGCAGGCTGAACAACGCTACAGCGCACGACCGCTACCCGATCCCGCACATCCAAGATTTTTCAGTTCATTTGGCGGGGGCGCGCGTTTTTTCTAAAATAGACTTGGTACGCGGTTACCACCAGGTCCCAGTGCGCGCTGAGGACATACCCAAAACAGCGGTAATAACTCCTTTCAGGCTTTTCGAGTTTTTGCGCATGCCGTTTGGGCTTAAAGGCGCGGCGCAGATGTTCCAACGCATGATGGACACGGTTTTGCGCGATCTCCCTTTCGTATTCGTCTACCTGGACGGCATATTGGTAGCCAGCGCGTCCGAAGACGAACACGAAAACCACCTCACGGCAGTTTTCCGGAGGTTGGCAGAGCACGGGTTAATAATTAACCCAGCGAAGTGTCAGTTCGGGGTGACGCAGATTGATTTTTTGGGGCATCGCGTCTCCCCAGAAGGAGCGGTCCCTCTGCCTGACAAAGTGCGCGCAGTAACAAATTTTCCCCAACCACAAACAGTCAAAGCGTTACAGGAGTTTTTGGGAATGGTGAATTTTTATAACCGTTTCCTCCCCCGCGCAGCGCAGCTCATGCAACCATTGTATGCTGCACTAAAAAAACAAAAACCCACAAATAGAGTCGAATGGTCTCCGGAGCGAGAGCGCGCATTCTCTGAAGTCAAAACAGCCCTGGCAAACGCTGCGTTGTTGGCACATCCAGTCCCAGCGGCCTGCATGGCGCTCACTACTGACGCGCCAGATGTGGCCATAGGGGCGGTCGTGGAACAGTATGTAGCCGGAGCCTGGCAAACACTCGCCTTTTTCAGTAAGACCCTGCGCGACAGCGAACGAAAATACAGTGCATTCGACAGGGAGTTGTTAGCTCTCCACTTGGCCATTCGCCACTTCCAGTTCTGGCTGGAAGGACGCCGTTTCACCGCGTTCGTTGACCACAAGCCGCTGACTTTCGCGATGGCCAAGATTTCAGAACCTTGGCCGGGCCGGCAGCAGAGACAGCTGGCCGCGATATCGGAGTTTACTACCGATATCCAGCATGTGGCAGGTAAACTTAATGTAGTGGCGGACTGCCTCTCACGCGCCATGGTGGCTCCAGCCCGCGAGGAGGTAGATTCTGCAGCCATGGCCACGGAGCAGGTTATCGACGCGGAAGTGCGCGCGGCCCCGGTCCGCGTGGGGATAGATTATGCAGCCATGGCTGCGGAGCAGGTTAGCGACGCGGATGTGCGCGCACTCCAGTCTGGACCAACAGGGTTAAGGCTGGAGAACAGGGTGCTGCAAGACGGTATGCCCCCCCAATCTGCGATGTCTCCACTGGGCGGCCGCGTCCTGTGGTTCCAGCCGCGTGGCGCCGCCGCGTTTTTGACTCGATCCATTCTCTGGCGCACCCGGGAGTGCGTGCTTCGGTCAAAATGGTAGGAGAGAAATTTGTATGGCCGAGCCCGCGCAAACAAGTTAGAGAGTGGGTGGCAGTCTGCATGGCTTGTCAGCGGGCCAAGGTTCATAGACACACGAGAGCTCCCTTGGAGCCGTTTCACATCCCAGCTAAAAGGTTTGATCATGTCCACGTGGACCTCGTAGGCCCCCTCCCGCCCTCACAAGGGTGCACACATCTTCTGACAATGGTTGACCGCACCACGCGCTGGCCGGAAGTGGTTCCGCTGTCGTCAACCACAGCCGAGGAGGTTGCGCGCGCATTTTTAACGGCATGGGTAGCGCGTTTTGGAGTCCCGTCGGACTTTACGTCCGACAGAGGCCCTTAATTTGTTTCCGAACTTTGGTCAGCGATGGCCCGCAGCCTGGGGGCAACGATCCACCGCACGACCGCGTACAACCCGCAGGCTAATGGGTTATGCGAACGTTTTCACAGATCACTGAAGGTGGCTCTCAGAGCATCGCTTACGGATGCAAATTGGGTGGACAAGCTACCATGGGTTTTATTGGGGTTGCGTTCTGCACCTAAAGAGGATTTAGAAGCCTCCCCAGCTGAGCTAGTTTTCGCACAGCCACTTCGGCTGCCCGTGGAATTTCTCCCAGATAATCCAGCGCCAGAGTGCTCCCCGGCTCAGCGGTTACAGAATAGCACGGGCCCGAGCACGCTACCTGGCCCCGTTCACCATATTTTTCCGCCTGTTTTTGTGCCTAAGGCTTTAAAAAATGCGGAGTTTGTTTTTGTCAGACATGATGCCCATCGTCCGCCTTTACACCCACCTTATGACGGACCATATAGAGTGCTGGAAACAGGGGATAAGCATTTTTTGCTAGATTTGGGGGGCAGAAAAGAAATGATTGGCTTTAACAGGCTCAAACCCGCTTTTGTGGTAGCTGACGAAGTTGTGCAATTGGCTAAGGCTCCTCGGCGCGGCAGACCCCCTAGAGAGCATTCCCCAGAACACCCACAGAGGTTGACTAACAGTTCTCATTCCCAGGCAGCAGCTCCACAGCAGGAAGACGCCGTGGAAGTGGTACAGCCTGCTTACAGCAAATAGGGGAGAAGGCTGAGACCCAAGCTGCACGTGGACTGATATGTAGTCATTTTATTATGACATGCAATCTGTGGTTATGTTGTTCCATCTTAGACGTTTGGGGGGGGTCATGTGGTGCACATATGTGGGTTTCATATGCTTCACATGTGTATTACTGTATGCTTATTGTATGCTTCACATCTCAGAGGAACAAAAGGTCTGAACCTCCTAGGGGTAACAGGAGGATGTGAAGTCTGGCCTTTTGTATGCAGAGAGATGGCCTTGAGAGATTTCCTGACCACCAGGACTTTAGGTGGAGACGAGAAGACCTGGAGGGGGATGCATTGTGATTTGGGATTAAAAGACAATGTGACTGTGTGCTTTGATGTCCTGGGGTATAAAAGGGACAGATGTTGGGGGATTCCTTTCTCTTTCTCTTTCTGTTTTTGGATGTTGGAGAATGTGAATGTGAATAAAACCGGACTTGAGAAATAAACTCAGCCTCGTCCTTCCACACTTCTCCACAGTAGGATGGATAATATTGTGGAATATTGGATAATGGATTTTTTTTTTAAAAATTTTAACGCACTGGACAATTAGAGTTAAAGTAGGATCAGAAGTTTCTAATGACTTGAAATAGAAAATGGTGTTCCTCAGGGGAGTGTGATAATCCCTGTTTTATTCAATATAATGATTAATGACATGTTTGAGGATCAAGAGGGATCCATCAAGATAGCACTATATGCAGATGATGGAGCCATATGGATGCGGGGAAGAAATGACAAATTTGTGTTCAAAAACATCAGGAAAGCAATGGAGAAAGTGGAAAAGTGGTCATATGACTGGGAATTTAAATTTTCAAACAGTAAAACCTGCTATATGACTTTCACAAAAAAACGCAGAACTGGTACAGAACCATTAACATTATATAATCAACCAATAGAGAAAGTCACTGAGTTCAAATATCTAGGATTGTGGTTTGATAGTGCATACACATGGAGAGTTCATGTTTAAAATCTGGAGACAAAATCCAAAAAAGTCATTAATCTCATAAAAACGGTAGCTGGACACAAATGGGGTGCAGATAAACAGGCATTAATTGACATTTACAGAGCACTAATGTGACTGACAATAGACTACGGATGCATGATTTATGGAGCAGTGGCAAAGACGACTCTGGAAAAAATAGAATGCAGCATAGAGTGTTTCGTCTGTGCATTGGAGCTGTCAGAACAACACCAAACAATGCAGTTTTAATAGAAGCAGGAGAAATGCCAATGGATTTGAGAAGAGATAAACTCACATTATCATACTGGGTCAAGCTGAAAGGAAGTGACAAAGCAAATATTTCAAAAACAACACTACAACACTGCTGGGAATACTCTAATTTCCAGAGACATGGGTTTGGGTGGACTGTGGAGTGTGTAAATGAAGAGGCATATTCATTTCAGACGATTTATTACACACTCACATCTCACATCTCACAAGCAAAGAACAGACTGACTGGTCACATCAAGCATTCCTCTCTCTATATCAAGTCACACTTCACAAGGTTCAAGGCACTTCCTCCTACACAGCATGACATCTACACTACACTTCATTCAACCCCCTCTCACCCACTTGGGCATTGTTCTCCCATGTGTATTCGTTGTCTCTGTCTAAGGTGTGAAATAACCTGAGGCCCACACTGCCCCCCCAGCATCTTAGATAGAACAATAGAACATCAGTCCACATGCTGTTTCGGCTTCAGTCTCCTCCCATATCTGCTGTAACTGGGGTTTACCGCCTCCGTGGCGCTGCTGTGCCGGTGGGAGGCTGCTGGGAGTGTGTCCGACTGCGGGTGAGCCGTGGAGAGGGGTGGGGGGGGGGTTTCACTCTGTCCATGTGGCTGCTCTGATGAATCGTTCCCCTGGGGAGGTCTCCATGGGGGTCTTCCACGCCGAGGGGCCCTCGCCAACAGCACTTGCTCATTCGCCACTACAAAGGCTGGTTTGAGTCTGTCTATGCCAATTCTCTATTGTCTACCCCCCAAGTAGGGCGGATCTCTGGCGCCTTAAAACCAGATGCTTCGGGTAGATGGTGACTCGTCAACCTGGGAAGGTAGCCCATCTAGGGGAAGGTAAACCCTGATTTCAAACCTCCGCTGCCTTGCGGCACACCCGGTCATGGGAAAGGCTTCGGGAGTCAACCCTGAGGAAAAATCCGGAGTCGGAGTCCCTAAGGCAGTTCTCTGTTGTGCTCAACATCGTTCTGGCAGCTCCTGCGACAGCGCTGGTGCCAAACTGTAGCAGCCCTGCTGTTCCTTTGGATTCATCAGTGACGTGGAGAGGGGGGACATGCTGCATGGGCAACATCTTGTCCTCCATATCTTCCTGCCCAGGCTTGAATCCTACCAACGCCTAACGCTGGAAGGTAGAACACCAGATCACTGGAGAGGACACTCCAGCTTCGCCTTTGGCGTAGACAAAACACGGGGAATAACAGTTACCGGTTATAAGCCACCGCTCAATTGGCGTAGAGCGCGGCGCCAGGGGTTGTTCCCGACAGTGGGAAGGATCATCGGATCTCACTGGACAGCTACCGCCTGCCTCAAGCTGGGCAGCCCCCAGCCAATAAGGTGTTGTCCCGCCACAGCTTGCTTTCCTCATTGGGTGCATGGGGATGAGGAGAAGTCCGAACGGCAGGCTGAGAACCTTTGCACCAAGCAAGACAAAAAACAAAAGAGACCAACTCTAAAACTGGGAACTTGGAACGTCCGCACTATGATGACAGGACTCGCTGCTAACCTCAAGGACATCAACGACACCAGGAAGACTGTCATCATCAATAATGAGCTGAAGAGACTGGAAGTGGATATCGCCGCTCTCCAGGAAACATGGTTGGCTGACGCAGGCACACTGAGAGAGAAGGACTACACGTTCTACTGGCAGGGAAAGGGCAGTGACGAACACAGGGAACATGGAGTGGGCTTCGCAGTGAAGAACATCTTGCTGAAGATGGTGGAACCGGGCAGCAGTGGCTCTGCACGACTCCTCACCCTCCGCCTGAACACCACTCAAGGCCCAGTCACCCTCGTCAGTGTGTATGCCCCAACACTGACAGCCACACCAGAGGCAAAAGACGAGTTCTACGAGAATCTCGCAACAACTGTCAGGATCATCCCCAACTCTGAACAACTCATTCTCCTTGGAGACTTCAATGCCAGAGTGAGTGCTGACCACGACTCTTGGCCCTCCTGTCTTGGACCATTTGGCGTGGGCAGAATGAACGACAACGGACAGTGGCTGCTCGAGTTCTGCACATATCACGATCTGTGCATCACAAACTCGTTCTTCAAGACCAAGCCCCAACACAAGGTTTCCTGGCGACATCCGCGCTCAAAGCACTGGCACCAGCTGGACTTGATCCTGACCAGGCGCACCTCACTGAAGAACGTACTAATCACCTGTTCGTTCCAGAGTGCAGATTGCGACACAGACCATTCATTGGTGTGTTGCAAGGTCAAGCTGCAGCTGAAGAAATTCCATCGTGCTAGACAACCTGGAAAGGCACGGATTGACACCAGCAAGATGGCCCAACCAGAACTTGTTGAGCAGTTTGCCTCCACCTTTGAGAAGGAACTTGGTGTACCACAAGAAGGAGAATCTGCAAAGCAGAAGTGGGAAGAGCTGTGAAACACCATCCACCGCACAGCCTTGGCTACCTTTGGGAGGAAGACCTCGAAATCACAGGACTGGTTTGATGCCAAGTTGACTGAGATGACCCCCATCATTGAAGCCAAGTGCTCAGCACTTGCTGAGTACAAGAAGTACCCAAACGAGAAGAATCTCCAGATTCTCAGGGCTGCGAGAAGCAAAGTTCAGCAGACTGCTCGGCGCTGTGCCAACGAGTACTGGACTCAGCTCAGCCAAGGCATTCAAACCGCTGCCATAACAGGGAACATCCGTGGTATGTACGATGGCATCAAGAAAGCACTTGGTCCGGCTCAGAGCAAGACGGCCCCGCTCAAATCCTCCACTGGGGAGATGATCACAGAAAAGAACAAGCAGATGGAGAGATGGGTGGAACACTACTCCGACCTCTACTCCAGACAGAACACCGTGACACCATCAGCCCTTGATGCCGTCGACTGCCTGGCATCCATGGATGAACTTGACGCCGAGCCAACCATCGACGAACTCAGCAAGGCCATTGATAGCTTGGCCGCTGGCAAGGCACCCGGCAACGACGGCATACCCCCCGACCTGCTCAAGCACTGCAAGACCACCCTACTGCTGCCATTGCATGACGTCCTCTGCCAGTGCTGGAAGGAAGGTGCCGTACCACAGGACATGAGGGACGCCAAGATCATCACCCTCTACAAAAACAAAGGGGAGAGAAGCGACTGCAACAACTACAGGGGCATCTCCCTCCTCAGTGTTGTTGGCAAAGTCTACGCACGAGTTGCTCTCGTTCATCTACAGAAGCTTGCCGAACGTGTCTACCCTGAGTCTCAGTGTGGCTTCAGTGCTGAGCGATCGACGGTAGACATGATATTCTCCATCTGCCAACTCCAGGAGAAATGCAGAGAACAGAACATGCCCCTGTACGTCGCCTTCATCGACCTCACCAAAGCGTTCGATCTGGTCAGCAGAGAGGGCCTTTTCAAGATCCTGCCAAAGATAGGATGCCCACCAAAGTTGCAAAGCCTCATCGAATCGTTTCACACCAGCATGCAGGGGATAGTGCAGCACAACGGCAACGTCTCAGAGCCATTCAACATACGCAGTGGAGTGAAACAGGGCTGTGTACTTGTGCCAACCCTCTTTGAGATTTTCTTTGCTATGCTCCTGAGGTATGCCTTCAGCACAGCAACAGAGGGAATCTACCTGCACACAAGATCTGACGGCAGGCTTTTCAACCTCGCCCACCTGAAAGCCAGAACCAAAGTACGCGAGGCTCTAATCAGAGATATGCTGTTCGCAGACGATGCTGCAGTCGCAACCCACACACAGCAGGAGCTTCAGACCCTGATGGACCGCTTCTCCCAGGCATGCAAGGACTTCGGGCTTACCATCAGCCTGAAGAAGACTAATGTCTTGGTGCAAGGCACAGAAGCACCACCAACCATCACCATCGACGACTACGAGCTGGAGGTCGTGAATCAGTTCACGTACCTGGGGTCCACGATCAGCAACAACCTCTCCCTTGATACAGCGATCGACAAGAGGATTGGAAAATCAGCCTTCACACTCGCTCGCCTCACCACACAAGTGTGGAGAATCCCAAACTCTCTGTCAAGATGAAGATGGCAGTGTACAACGCCTGCGTCATCAGCACACTGCTCTATGGGAGTGAGACGTGGGCAACATACGCCCGGCAGGAAAGGAGACTGAACTCCTTCCACTTGCGCTGCATTCGCCACATCCTGGACATATCCTGGCAGGACAAAGTGCCCAACACAGAAGTTCTGTCCCGCGCCGGCCTTCCCTCCATGTTCACTCTACTCAGGCAGTGCAGGCTCCGCTGGCTAGGCCACGTTCACCGTATGGAGGATGGCAGAATCCCCAAAGACGTCCTCTACGGAGAACTGGCGACTGGCAGGAGAGACGTTGGCCATCCACAGCTGCGCTTTAGAGACGTCTCAAGAGAGACATGAAGGCCCTGGAGATCAACACAGAGCGCTGGGAGGACCTTGCAACGGACCGCTCCAAATGGAGAGGCACCCTGACCAGACAGCTCAAGGCGGGTGAAAAGAGACTGACTGCTGCAGCAGATGAAAAAAGGACCCGCAGGAAGAACCGCCACAGACCCAGCAGCACGGAGACCACCCACAAGTGCGACCTGTGTGACAGGGACTGCCATTCGCGCATCAGCCTGTTCAGCCACAGGCGGTGCTGTTCCAGCAGAGTAGACGTTTAGGATTCTCTTCCATGGTCATCATAGACCGACGGAGGCCGACGAGAACCCCCCAAGTCTAGCACAAAATGCTTATCTCCTGTTTCCAACACTCTGAACGGTCCATCATAGGGTGGGCGCAATGGAGGGCGGTGGGTGTCGTGTCTGACGAACATGAACTCCGCGTTCTTCAAAGTTTTAGGCACGAAGGCACGCAGAAAACTGTGGTGGGCAGGGCCCGGCAGCGTGCCTGTGTTTGCGCTACGCTGCAAAAGCTGAGACGGGGAGCTGTCCGGTGCGGAATTGTCTGGTAGAAATTCCCCGGGCAGCCGTAGGGGCTGTGCAAAAACGAGCTCTGCCGGGGAAGCTTCCAAATCCTCTTTTGACGTGGAGCGCAACTCCAATAAAACCCACGGCAGCCTGTCTACCCAGTTTGCATCGGTCAGTGAAGCCCTGAGTGCTGCTTTCAGTGATCTATGAAAACGCTCGCATAAACCATTGGCCTGTGGGTTGTACGCGGTTGTGCGATGAATTGCAGCACCCTGCGGGCCATCGTGGACCAGAGGTCAGAAACAAATTGCGGGCCCCTGTCGGACGTAATGTCTGACGGGACTCCAAAACACGCCACCCATGTTGTTAAAAAAGCGCGTGCTACGTCCACGGATGTGGTTGCTGCCAGCGGGACTGTTTCTGGCCAGCGCGTGGTGCGGTCCACCACTGTCAGGAGGTGCGTGCACCCTTGTGATGGCGGGAGGGGGCCCACGAGGTCCACGTAAACATGGTCGAACCTCTTAGCCGGTACCGGAAACGGCTCCAAGGGAGCCTTCGTGTGCCTGTGTACCTTGGCTCGTTGGCAGGCCACGCAGGCTGCAGCCCACTCTTTTACTTGTTTGTGTAGGCTCGGCCACACGAACTTCTCTCCCACCATTTTGACAGACGCGTGCACTCCTGGGTGCGCCAGAGTGTGAACCGACTCAAACACGCCGCGGCGCCACGCAACCGGGACTACCGGACGCGGGCGTCCCGTGGAGACGTCGCAGATTGGGGGGGGCCGCCATCTTGCAGCACTCTGCTCTCCAGCCTTAACCCTGTTGGTCCAGACTGGAGTGCGCGCATATCTGCATCGCTAATCTGCTCCGCGGCCATGGCTGCGTAATCTATCCCCACGTGGACTGGGGCCACCACGGCGCACAAGAGGCAGTCCGCCACCACGTTCAGTTTACCTGACACATGCTAAATTTCGGTAGTAAACTCTGAGATCGCAGGCAGCTGTCTCTGCTGCCGGCCCGACCACGGTTCTGAAACCTTGGCCATTGCGAACGTTAGTGGCTTGTGGTCTACGAACGTGGTGAAGCTGCGCCCTTCCAGCCAGAACTGGAAGCAGCGTATGGCCAGATGGAGAGCCAGCAATTCTCTGTCAAACGCGCTGTATTTACGTTCGCTGTCGCGCAAAGCTCTGCTGAAAAATGCGAGCGGCTGCCAAGTCCCGGCGACGCGCTGCTCCACGACCGCCCCTATGGCCACGTCTGAAGCGTCGGTGGTAAGCGCTATCCGGGCCGTCGGGTCCGGATGTGCCAGCAGTGCGGCATTTGCCAGGGCTGCTTTAACTTCCGAGAACGTCCACTCTCACTCCGGGGTCCATTCGACTCCATCCGCGGGTTTCTGTCTCTTGAGCGCGGCGTACAACGGTTGCATGAGCCGCGCCGCGCAGGGAAGGAAACGGTTATAAAAATTCACCATCCCCAAAAATTCCTCCAGCGCCCTGACCGTCTGAGGCCGGGGAAAATCTGCCATGGCGTGCACTTTGTCGGGCAACGGGATCGCTCCTTCCGGAGAGACGCGTGCCCCAAAAAATCAATCTCCATCACGCCGAACTGGCATTTTGTCGGGTTGATTATCAACCCATGCTCCTCCAACCTCCGGAAAACCGTCCTGAGGTGGGTTTCGTGTTCGTCTTCGGACATACTGGCTACCAGGATATCGTCCAGGTAGATGAACACGAATGGGAGGTCCTGTAGCACTGCATCCATCATGCGCTGGAACGTCTGTGCTGCGCCTTTTAACCCGAATGGCATGTGCAGGAACTCGAATAAACCGATAAATCCTGTATGTGGGGAATTGGGTAGCGGTCGTGTGCTGTGGCGTTGTTCAACCTGCGGAAATCACTGCACGGTCGCCACGATCCCTCAGCCTTAGGGGCCATGTGTAGCGGGGATGCCCATGGGCTGTTTGATCGCCTGATGATGCCCAACCTTTCCAGGTTGGCGAACTCCTCGCGTGCTATGGCCAGTTTAGCTGCGTCCAAGCGCCGAGGTCTTGCAAAAACGGGCGGTCCGGTGGTGGTGATAAAGTGCTCCACCCCGTGTTTAGCGATGGCCGCCAAAAATGTCGGGACCATGAGTGGTGGGAACTGAGTGAGCAGTGCGTGGAACTTACCGCCTGGAGTTGTGACGCTGGCTTCTGCTGTTGGCCGGGTCCCTCGAGCTATACAGGGGAGAGATTCAAAGGACAGTGCATTAACCAGGCGCCTGTTAGCAACATCCACAAGTAAACCATGTGCACACAGAAAATCAGCGCCCAGAAGCGGGCAACACAGTGCTGCTATGATAAAAGTCCACTCATACGAGCGGCCATGTAGAGATAAGGTCAATGTTCTCTCACCGAACGTCTTAATCTCTGAGCCGTTTACTGCCACCATTCCGGGGCCGCTAGGTCCTACCAGCCGGTCAGCGTAGGACGGCAGGATGACGCTCTTCTGGGCTCCGGTGTCGACGAGGAAGCGTCTCCCCGAGCGCAAGTCCGTAACGTAGAGCAGCTTGTTCTCTTCACCGGTGGTCACAGCTGCTACCGACTGCCGGCCTTGGCATTTCCCGAGCGCTTGAAGTGGCACGGTGGCGCGCATCTGCGCGAGTTCCCTCCAAAGCGGCGGTGGTAGAAGCAGAGCGTGTCTTTCTGGTGCTCCTTGGCCCCCGTTGCCGCTACCGTGGTGGCTCCTCACCTCCCCTGGTCGTCTCTCTGGGCTCCGCTGCCACCGCGTTGACTGTGATCGCCCTGGTGGTGAGGATGATCCGGTCTGCCTCCTGGGCTAGCGCACGGTAGTCTCACGCGGCCAGCAACGGCGAATTGGCCAGAACCGCTCTTGCTTCTGTTGGCAGGTTCCGGAGGAAAAGGTGGGCAAACAGAAAGTGCCTATCGCCCGTGCCCATCAACGCCAGCATCTTCTCCATCAGGTCTACGGCCGACCCATCTCCTAACTCGGTCCGCGCCAGGAGCCTCTCCGCTCTCTCACATTCCGAGAGCGTGTATCGCCGGATGAGCGCAGCCTTGAGCGCCTCATATTTGCTGCTGGCTGGTGGCTGATCGAGCAGGCTCGCTACCTGCTGGGCTGTGTGGGAGTCCAGCGCTGCTACCACATGGTAGAACTTGGTGTCATCTGCCGTTACTCCCCGGAGGGCGAACTGGGCCTCGGTGTGGTGGAACCAAGAGCGCGGGTTGTGCTGCCAGAAATCTGGTAGCTTGACTGAAACTGCACACTCGTTGCTGGGGGTTCCAGTCCTGGCTGTCTGCGGGTTGGCTTCAGCGTCTCTAGGGCTTCCCGACCGGGCCGGCTCCGGGGTTCTTGCCTCGTGTTCCATAATACGTCTTAGGTCACCAGTGTGGAGTGTGTAAATGAAGAGGCATATTCATTTCAGACATTTTATTACACACTCACATCTCATAAGCAAAGAACAGACTGACTGGTCACATCAAGCATTCCTTTCTCTATATCAAGTCACACTTCACAAGGTTCAAGGCACTTCCTCCTACACAGCATGACATCTACACTACACTTCATTCAACCCCCTCTCACCCACTTGGGCATTGTTCTCCCATGTGTATTCATTGTCTCTGTCTAAGGTGTGAAATAACCTGAGGCCCACAGGACAATTGAAAGAAGGACCAGAATGTATGGGCTGCACACTATTGATATAGCTAACACCAGTCCACTGAGTAATGTTCCCTCTTGGCTGTTTCCAGGAATAGAAGTAGACACTAGCCTGCTAATGAGGAAAAAGGATTGGCATATGAGTGAAGTTGGTGTTAAAACAAGCATTTACCTCAGGAATAATTACTATAACCTCTTACTATAACCTCATTTTATGACACGGTGGTGGCATCAGCCATCACTTTTGGAGTGGTCTGCTGGGGCAGTGGCATTACAGCAGCCCATAGGAAGAGACTGAACAAACTGATCAAGAAAGCTAGCTCTGTCCTGGGGCAGCGCCTTGACCCAGTGGAGGAGATGGGAGAGAGAAGGATGGTAGCTAAACTGTCATTTCTGCTGGAGTCCGAGTTCCACCCTATGCAGGACATACTGAATGGACTGAGGAGCTCATTTAGCAGCAGACTACATCATCCTAGGTGCACAACCGAGAGGTTTCGCAGGTCCTTCCTACCTACGGCTGTCAGACTGTACAACCTAAGCAAGGCTGCTCGCAGAGATAGCAAAAAGACGTGACAACCTAATAGTATTGAATGCAAAAGACACAATAGACTTACACAATGGTCCCCTCCGGTATACAACTAGAAAAGTACCGGTCGCTATGGAGGGTGAGAATATGTATGGGTACACAATCATACCATGTAGGATAACTAAGTAGACGGTTGTGCAGTTTCATTCCATCTTGCAACAATGCGCCAATGTGTGTTTATATATTTACATATTTATTCCATCTAGCTACAATGCTCCACGCTGTGTGTTTATATATTTATATATTTATTCCATCTAGCAACAATGCTTCACACTGTGTGTGCTTATATACACTACCGTTCAAAAGTTTGGAGTCACCCAGACAATTATTTTGTGTTTTCCATGAAAAGTCACACTTATTTACCACCATGAGTTGTAAAATGAATAGAAAATATAGTCAAGACATTGACAAGGTTAGAAATAATGATTTGTATTTGAAATAATAATTTTTTCCTTCAAACTTTGCTTTCGTCAAAGAATCCTCCATTTGCAGCAATTACAGCATTGCAGACCTAACATGATTGCACAAGGGTTTTCTAATCATCCATTAGCCTTCTGACACAATGAGCAAACGCATTGTACCATTAGAACACTGGAGTGATAGTTGCTGGAAATGGGCCTCTATACACCTATGTAGATATTACACCAAAAACCAGACATTTGCAGCTAGAATAGTCATTTACCACATTAGCAATGTATAGAGTGTATTTCTAATTAGTTTAAAGTTATCTTCATTGAAAAAAAGTGCTTTTCTTTCAAAAGTAAGGAAATTTCTAAGTGACCCCTATGGCTGTGTTGTTAGACATGTATATGTTGGACACTGCATATGTGATTTAACCTCATGATGAAGGAGAGCCACAGAGCTGCAGTCCCCTGCGGTGCGGAGCCGCAGAGCCTGGACCCCCTGCAGTGGACAGGGGACAGAAGACTTCCTGACCGCTGAGGCTCGAGAGGAGAGAAGGGGGAGTTATGTAAATAAAAGGTTGATGAATGTGAATAAAGGGATTTTGGTAGAGGTGTGTGATTTCCCCTGCGAGGGAGATGGTTTGATGGGAGAATGTTTAAAAGGGAGAACTTTGGTGTGTTCACGCTCTTTTGTTCACTGCTCAGGAATGAGAGCAGACAGTGGGATGATTACTTGAAATAAACTGGAATTAAATGCAATTCGGTTTCGTTATTCATGTCTCCCCACATTGGTGACTGACGACGTTGAGAATGAACGAAGAAGGTCTCAGGGTCCCGGACTCACAGCGCTCAGAGCTGGCGAGCGCAGTGGCCGTTAAGCTGCCTGATTTCTGGCAGGATAACCCACGGTCGTGGTTTCTGCAAGCAGAGTCGCAGTTCGCGCTCGCAGGAGTAACGGTGGATGACACTAAGTTCCACCATGTCATCGCTAAACTGGACAACAGCACAGCTCGGTGCGTGCAGAGCTTGGTGGAGCAGCCACCCGCGACCGACAGGTACGGCAAGCTGAAATCCACCCTCATCAAGTTTTTCACCCCCTCGGCCGAAGTGAGGGCGAGGAGGATCCTGTCTTTGCTAGACCAAGGAGGACACAGGCCGAGCGCCCTGATGGAGGAGATGATACAGCTGAGAGGGTTGGACAACGATGATTTCATTTTTCAGTTCATCTTCCTCTCCAACCTCCCGACGCATGCGAGAAGCACGCTGGCCGGCAAAAAGTGTCACACCCTGGAGGAGTTCCGGGAGCTGGCCCAGGAAGCAGATGGGATCCTGGACGCCTGCGGCGGGCAAGCAACCACAGCGGCGACCCGAGACAGCGGGGAGCCAGAGGCGGCAGACCCAGACTGGCCGACGACGGCGGCAGCACGGCCACGACGAGGTGGAGCCAATGGTCCGGCGGCAGAGGCGCGGACACGACACAGCGGAGGAGAAGATCTCTGCTTTTTCCATCGGAGGTTCGCAGAGAAGGCACGCAGGTGTGTGCCGCCCTGCAACTTCAGGAGTTCGGGAAATGGCAAGACCGGGGGTCGCTAGCAGCTTCGACCCTCGGAGAACGCAGCAAGCTGCTCTACATCACGGATGCGCATTCCGGACGAGAGTTCCTCATTGACACCGGAGCCCAAGTGAGCTTCATCACCCCAACATACGCGGACCGGGTGGCTAGACCCCACGGTAGCGGAGCTACGGCGGCAAATGGCTCGAACATCAACACCTACGGGAGAAGGACCTTGCCTTTGTGCTTACATGGCCGCACATATGAATGGACTTTTGTAATAGCGGCGGTGAGTTTCAACATGTTGGGCACGGATTTTTTGTGTTCACACAATCTGTTAGTTGATCTTGCTAATAGACGGCTGGTAAATGCACTCTCTTTTTACTCTCTCCCCTGTTCAGCTCGAGTGTCCCCGCCACCAGTACAGACCCACGTCACTACAGCAGGTGGTAAGTTTCACACACTCCTCACCCAATTTCCAGCGCTCACTGTGCCCACTTTTTCAGCGACAGTCGCAAAGCACGGGGTGAAACACTTTATCCCCACATCTGGTCCTCCCGTGTTTGCAAAAGCTCGGCGCTTGGATGCAGTTAAGCTCACCATTGCGCGCGAGGAGTTCGCCAGCCTGGAGAGGCTAGGCATCGTTCGTAGGTCGAAGAGCCCGCGGGCTTCGCCGCTGCACATGGTACCGAAAGCCGATGGCTCCTGGAGACCGTGCGGGGATTACCGCAGGCTAAACAACGCTACGGCGCACGATCGTTATCCCATCCCACACATTCAGGATTTTTCCGTGCACCTGGCGGGGGCGCGCATTTTTTCAAAGATTGATCTGGTTCGCGGCTATCACCAAGTCCCAGTCCAACCGGAGGACATTCCTAAAACAGCGGTAATAACCCCGTTCGGACTTTTCAAATTTTTACGCATGCCGTTTGGCCTCAAAGGGGTGGCGCAAACATTTCAGCAGATGATGGATGCCGTGTTACGCGATCTCCCTTTCGTGTTTGTGTACCTCGACGACATTTTGGTAGCGAGTACTTCAGAGGACGAACACGAAACGCACCTCACAGCAGTTTTTAGGAGGCTGGGAGAGCACGGCTTAATAGTTAACCCAGCCAAGTGCCAGTTCGGCGTCGAGCGGATCGATTTTTTGGGTCACCGCGTCTCCCCGGAGGGAGCGGTTCCGTTACCAGATAAAGTACGCGCGGTAGCGGATTTTCCCCGTCCACAAACGGTCAAATCACTACAGGAATTCTTGGGGATGGTGAATTTTTATAACCGATTCCTGCCCCACGCAGCTCAAATCATGCAACCGTTATATGCCGTGCTCAAAAAACAAAAACCGACCCAGGCGGTCGAATGGTCCCCGGAGCGGGAGCGCGCGTTCACAGAGGTTAAGAAAGCCTTGGCTGACGCTGCGCTCCTGGCCCACCCAGACCCTGCAGCACGTATCGCGCTGACGACAGACGCTTCAGATTTAGCCATAGGGGCCGTTATTGAGCAACAGGTAGCCGGAGTTTGGCAGCCTTTGGCTTTCTTTAGCAAATCTTTAAGCGCGGCTGAACGAAAATACAGCACGTTCGACAGAGAACTGTTGGCGCTGCATTTGGCTATTCGTCATTTCCAGTTCTGGCTGGAAGGACGGTGCTTCACCGCTTATGTGGACCACAAGCCGCTCACATACGCCATGGCCAAAATTTCAGACCCGTGGTCCGGCAGGCAGCAGAGGCAGCTGGCCGCAATCTCGGAATTTACCACTGACATTAGGCACGTTGCGGGCAAATTCAATGTAGTAGCAGATTGCCTCTCGCGCGCGTTCACGACTCCAACACGCGCAGAGGCAGAACGGGCCACCGTGACCGTGCCGCAGGAGAGCGGCACGGTGGCGCGCGCAGCCCCGGTGCACGTGGGTATAGATTACGCAGCCATGGCAGCGGACCAGGGGGCGGACGCAGACGTGCGCGTGCTCCAGTCTGGACCAACAGGGTTAAGGCTGGAGAGCAAGTGTTTACAAACCGGTATGCCCCCCCGATCTGCGACATGTCGATGGGGCGCCCGCGTCCGGTGGTTCCGGCCACGTGGCGCCGCCGTGTTTTTGACTCGGTCCACTCACTGGCGCACCCGGGGGTGTGCGCGTCGGTGAAACTGGTGGCGGAAAAGTTTGTTTGGCCGTGCCTGCGCAAGCACGTGAAGGAATGGGCAAAAACCTGCATTTCCTGTCAACGGGCCAAAATTCACAAGCACACAAGAGCCCCGTTAGAACCGTTCCGCATTCCGGCCAGAAGGTTCGACCATGTGCACGTCGACCTTGTGGGCCCCCTACCGGCATCGCAGGGGTTCACGCATCTTTTGACAATGGTGGACCGCACCACACGTTGGCCGGAAGTGGTCCCACTTGCGACGACCACGGCCGCGGAGGTGGCTCGCGTTTTTTTAACGGCTTGGGTGGCGCGCTTCGGGGTTCCGTCGGACATTACGTCCGATAGAGGACCTCAATTCATCTCTGAGCTGTGGTCAGCGATGGCCAACGGCTTAGGAGCCAAAATTCACCGCACTACGGCTTACCACCCTCAGGCTAATGGTTTATGCGAGCGTTTTCATAGGTCTTTGAAGGCAGCACTCAGAGCGTCGCTCACGGATGCAGATTGGGTAAATAAACTGCCATGGGTTTTATTAGGGTTGCGTTCTGCGCCTAAAGAGGACTTAGACGCCTCCCCAGCGGAGCTGGTATTCGCACAAACTCTGAGGCTGCCAGGCGAGTTTTTACCAGAGCACCCAGAGCCCCCACCTCTCTCTGCTCTGGGACCGTTAGTTGGCACGGGAGCAGACACGCTCCCGGGTCCGGTTCATCACGCTTTTCCACGAGTTTTCATCCCCAAGGCTTTGAAAAATGCCGACTTCGTTTTTGTCAGGCGCGAGGCCCTAAAAGCAACGCTCAAACCACCTTACGAAGGGCCATTTCGAGTGCTGGAGGCAGGTGATAAGCAATTTGTGCTAGATTTTGGAGACAGAAAAGAGACAGTCAGTATTGACAGACTAAAACCTGCTTTTGTCATGAAGGACGTGTCTGTACCGGTCGCAGTGGCGCCTCGATGAGGCAGGCCCCCGCAAAGGGCAAATAATCACTCTCTTCCTCAGTCAACAGAGCCGAAGCAGAAAGGCGCCGCAGGCAAGGCGGGGCCAACTCACAGCAGGTTCGGCAGACGGCTGAAGCCCAAGCGGCGCACAGACTGAATGTTGGTGTTGATTATTCAGTAGTGAGTAAGGTGTTATTAAATTTTAGGAAATAGTCTGTTCTTCATCGTTTGGGGGGGGTTATATAGCTGTGTTGTTAGACATGTATATGTTGGACACTGCATATGTGATTTAACCTCACGATGAAGGAGAGCCACAGAGCTGCAGTCCCCTGCGGTGCAGAGCCGCAGAGCCTGGACCCCCTGCGGAGGACAGGGGACAGAAGACTTCCTGACCGCTGAGGCTCGAGAGGAGAGAAGGGGGAGTTATGTAAATAAAAGGTTGATGAATGTGAATAAAGGGATTTTGGTAGAGGTGTGTGATTTCCCCTGCGAGGGAAATGGTTTGATGGGAGAATGTTTAAAAGGGAGAACTTTGGTGTGTTCACGCTCTTTTGTTCACTGCTCAGGAATGAGAGCAGACAGTGGGATGATTACTTGAAATAAACTGGAATTAAATGCAATTCGGTTTCGTTATTCAAGTCTCCCCACAACCCCAAACTTTTGACCGGTAGTGTATTTATATATTTATTCCATCTAGCTACAATGCTCCGCACTGTGTGTGTTTATATATTTACCTCCGCCAGGCCGCAGGCCGCAGGAGGTTATGTTTTTGCCAGCGTTTGTCTGTCTGTCTGTTTGTCTGTTGGTTAGCAAGATAACTCAAAAAGTTTTGGACGGATTTCAATTAAACTTTCAGGCGTTGTTGGAAATGGTACAAGGAAGAACTGATTAAATTTTGGGGATGATCCGGATCACCGTCTGGATACAGGAATTTTTTAAAGGATTCTTTAACATTGTGAGATACGGCCATTTTCAACATGTGTGCAGGCGCAATGGAGGGCGCTGGTCGTCATGTCTGTCGAACACGAACTCTGCGTTCTTCAAAGTTTTAGGCACAAAAGCACGTGGAAAACAGTGGTGGGCCGGGCCCGGCAGCGTGCCTGTGTTTGCGCTACGCTGCAAAAGCTGAGACGGGCAGCTGTCCGGCGCAGGATTATTTGGCAGAAATTCCCCGGGCAGCCATAGGGGCTGCGCAAAAACAAGCTGTCTGCCGGGGAAGCTTCCAAATCCTCTTTTGCCGCGGAGCGCAACCCCAATATAAAACCCACGGCAACCTGTCTACCCAATTTGCATCCGTCAGTGAAGCCCTGAGTGCTGCTTTCAGTGATCTATGAAAACGCTCGCATAACCCATTGGCCTGTGGGTTGTACGCGGTTGTGTGATGAATTGCAACGCCCACAGCCTGGGAGTTTGCAGATGGAGGAGATGGACACAACAGCAACACTTCAGTTTATTACCTCCGCCAAGGAGGTAATGCTTTTACTACTGAACCACTAATCCTATCATTGTGAATCCAATTGCTAGTCATATGTTTTCATGATCAAGGAATCTGAAAACGTACACACTGCGGAGCGTGTAAATAACGAGGCGGATTTGACTCAGACATTTTATTACACGTCTCACACAAGAAGCATAGACAGAATGAATACTCAGCAGAGACTCTCCTCTTAAAAAGCATGGCATTCTTCTAGAAGCTTCTAACACACAAAAGGTCACATTGCATTCACTTCCTTAATCCTTTAACATCCTTCTAGAAGTTTCTAACACACAAAAGATCACACTGCATTCAACCTTCACACCTCCCTGTTATCTCCCAGGGAAACTCTGCTCTTTGTTCTTGTCTAAGATGCTATACAATTATGCACTCCCCATGTGTCACCAAACGACCCCCCCCGAGCATCTTGGATAGAACAATAGAATGACAGTCCATATGCTGTGGTAGAATCATTAAACATCAATCCACATGCTGCTTGGGCTTCAGTCTTCTCCCGTATCTGCTGTAACCAGGATTCACCGCCTCCGCGGCGCTGTCATGCTGGGGAACTGATGTTTGAGGGGTAAAAGTCTGTCCGTGTGGGTGCTCTGGGGAATCTTTTCTCTGGGAAGCTCCCCGTGGGGGTCTTCCATACTGAGGGGCCCTCGCCAACAGCACTTGCTTGTCCGCCACCACAAAAGCGGGTTTGAGTCTGTCTATGCCAATCTTTTCCTTTCTACCCCCCAAATCTAGCAAAAAATGCTTGTCCCCTGTTTCCAGCACTCTGAACAGTCCATCATAAGGTGGGCACAGTGGAGGGCGATGGGCATCGTGTCTGACAAAAATGAACTCCGTGTTTTTCAAAGTTTTAGGCACAAAAACGCGCGGAAAACTGTGGTGAGCAGGGCCCGGCAGCATGCTTGTGTCTATGCTACGCTGCAACAGCTGAGACGGGGAGCTGCCCGGCGCGGGATTATCTGGAAGAAACTCCCCGGGCAGCCGAAGTGGCTGCGCAAAAACGAGTTCAGCCAGGGAAGCTTCCAGATCTTCTTTAGGCGCAGAACGTAACCCCAATAAAACCCACGGTAGCTTGTCTACCCAATTTGCATCCGTCAGTGACGCCCTGAGAGCCGCTTTCAATGACCTATGAAAACGTTCACATAACCCATTAGCCTGTGGATTGTACGCGGTTGTGCGGTGAATTGTGACACCCAGGCTGCGGGCCATTGTTGACCAGAGTTCGGAAACAAATTGAGGGCCTCTGTCGGATGTAATATCCGACGGGACTCCAAAACGCGCCACCCATGCTGTTAAAAACGCGCACGCCACCTCCTCGGCTGTGGTTGCCGCCAGTGGAACCACTTCCGGCCAGCGTGTGGTGCAGTCCACCATTGTCAGAAGGTGCGTGCACCCCTGTGATGGCGGGAGGGGGACCACGAGGTCTGCGTGAACATGGTCGAACCTCTTAGCCGGGATGCGAAACGGCTCCAAGGGAGCCTTCGTGTGTCTGTGTACTTTGGCTCGTTGGCACGCCATGCAGGCTGCCGCTCACTATTTCACTTGTTTGCGAAGGCTCGGCCACACGAATTTCTCTCCTACCATTTTGACCGACGCGCGCACTCCCGGGTGCGCCAAAGAATGAATCGAGTCAAACACGCGGCGGCGCCACGCGGCCGGGACCACGGGACGCAGGCGCCCCGTGGAGACATCGCAGATTAGGGGAGGCATGCCGTCTTGCAGCACCCTGCTCTCCAGCCTTAACCCTGTTGGTCCAGACTGGAGCGCGCGCACATCCGCTCACTAACCTGCTCCGCGGCCATGGCTGCGTAATCTATCCCCACGCAGACTGGGGCCGCCACGGCGCGCGAGAGGCAGTCTGCCACTACATTCAGTTTACCCGACACATGCTGAATATCGGTAGTAAACTCTGAGATCGCGGCCAGCTGTCTCTGCTGCCGGCCCGACCACGGTTCTAAAACCTTGGCCATCGCGAATGTTAGCAGCTTGTGGTCAACGAACGCGGTGAAACTGCGCCCTTCCAGCCAGAACTGGAAGTGGCGAATGGCCAGGTGGAGAGCCAGCAACTCCCTGTCAAACACGTTGTATTTACGTTCACTGTCGCGCAAAGTCCTGCTGAAAAAGGCGAGCGGCTGCCAAGCCCCGGCTACGTGCTGCTCCATGACCGCCCCTATGGCCACATCTGAAGCGTCAGTGGTGAGCGCTATGCGGGCCGTTGGGTCTGGATGTGCCAGCAATGCGGCGTTTGCCAGGGCTGCTTTGACTTCCGAGAACGCCCGCTCTCGCTCCGGGGTCCATTCGACCTTATCCGCGGGTTTCTGTTTTCTGAGCGCGGCGTACAGTGGTTGCATGAGCTGCGCTGCACGGGGAAGGAAATGGTTATAAAAATTCACCATTCCCAAAAATTCTTGTAGCGCCCTGACCGTTTGCGGCCGGGGACAATCTGCTACTGCGTGCACTTTGTCAGGCAGCAGGACTGCTCCTTCGGGAGAGACGCGGTGCCCCGGGGTCGCTCCGGGGTCCATTCGACCCTATCTGCGGGTTTCTGTCTCTTGAGCACGGCGTACAATGGTTGCATGAGCTGTGCCGCGCGGGGAAGGAAACGGTTATAAAAGTTCACCATCCCCAAAAATTCCTCCAGCACCCTGACCGTCTGAGGCCGGGGAAAATCCGCCACGACACGCACTTTGTCGGGCAGTGGGATCGCTCCTTCGGGAGAGACGCGGTGCCCCAAAAAATCAATCCCCGTCACCCCGAACTGACATTTCGCTGGGTTAATTATTAACCCGTGCTCTTCC
Source organism: Pholidichthys leucotaenia (assembly GCA_020510985.1). Classification (NCBI taxonomy): domain Eukaryota; kingdom Metazoa; phylum Chordata; class Actinopteri; order Cichliformes; family Pholidichthyidae; genus Pholidichthys; species Pholidichthys leucotaenia. The sequence continues at coordinate 95,584,228 of CM035838.1, read as the reverse complement.
AACCTCCGGAAAACCGTTGTGAGGTGGGTTTCGTGTTCGTCTTCGGACGCGCTGGCTACTAAGATATCATCCAGGTAAACAAACACGAAAGGGAGATTGCGCAGCACTGCATCCATCATGCGTTGGAATGTCTGTGCAGCCCCTTTAAGCCCAAAAGGTATGCACAAAAACTCAAATAAACCGAATGGAGTTATTACCGCTGTTTTGGGTATGTCCTCAGCGCGCACTGGAACTTCGTGGTAACCGCGGACCAGGTCTATTTTAGAAAAAACGCGTGCTCCTGCAAGGTGAATGGAAAAATCCTGAATGTGAGGAATTGGGTAGCGGTTGTGCGCTGTGGCGTTGTTCAACCTGCGGAAATCCCCGCAAGGTCGCCACGAACCTTCAGCTTTAGGGACCATGTGTAGCGGGGAAGCCCATGGGCTGTTTGAGCGCCTAATGATGCCCAACCTCTCCAGGTTGGCGAACTCCTCGCGCGCTATGGCCAGTTTAGCTGCGTACAAGCGCCGAGGTCTTGCAAAAACGGGCGGCCCGGTGGTGGTGATAAAATGCTCCACCCCGTGTTTAGCGATGGCTGGCGAAAACGTCGGGACAGTGAGTGCTGGGAACTGAGTGAGCAGTGTGTGGAACTTACCGCTTAAAGCTGTGACGTTGGCTTGTGCTATTGGCCGGGTCACTCGAGCTATATAGGGGAGAGAGTCAAAAGACAGTGCATTAACCAGGCGTCTGTTAGCGACATCTACCAACAAACCATGTGCACATAGAAAATCAGCCCCCAGTATATGGAAATTCAATGCTGCTATGACAAAAGTCCACTCAAATGTATGGCCGTGTAGAGACAAGAGTAGAGTCCTCTCACCAAAGGTCTTAATCCCCGAGCCGTTTGCTGATGCCATCTCGGGGCCGCTAGCTCCTGCCAGCCGGTCAGCGTAGGTTGGCCGGATGAAACTCTTCTGAGCGCCGGTGACCACGAGGAAATGCCTCCCCGAGCGTGCGTCCGTCAAGTAGAGCACCTTGTTCTCCTCCCCGAGGGTCGCGGATGCTACCAACCCCCGGTCTTGGCGTTTCCCGAGTCGCTTGAATTGGCACGGTGGTATACATTTGCGTGCCCTCTCTACGAAGCGGCGGTGTTAGAAGCAAAGCGTGTCTCCCCCGCGTTCCTTGGCCCCCGCTGCTGCTGCCGTCGATGGCTCCTCGCCTCCTCCGGGCATCACGCCGAGCTCCGTCGCTGCTACAATGGTCGTGAACTCCCTGCTGGCGATGATGATCAGGTTTGCTTCACGGGCTAGCGCATGATAGTCCCGCTTGGCCAGCAACGGCGAATTGGCCAGGGTCGCTCTTGCCGCTGACGGAAGGTTCCGGAGGAAGAGGTGGGTAAAAATGAAATGGTCGTCGTCTGTGCCCTTTAACCTCAGCATCTTCTCCATCAGGTCTATGGCCGACCCATCTCCCAACCCGGTCCGAGTCAGGAGTCTCTCTGCTCTCTCACCATCCGAGAGTGTGAAGCTGGATGAGTGCAGCCTTCAGCGCGCCGTACTTGTCGTCGGTTGGTGGCTGATCAAGCAGGCTCTCTACGTGCTGAGCCGTGCGGGCGTCGAGCGCTGCGACCACATAGTGGAATTTTGTGTCATCCGCCGATATCCCCCGGACGGCGAACTGCGCCTCAACTAGGTGGAACCAGGAGTGCGGATTGTGCTGCCAAAAATCCGGTAGCTTGATCGCAACAGCACATGCGTGGCTGGGGGTTCCCATCGAGGCTGGCTCCGGGGGTCTTTCGTTGTGTTCAATGATTCGTCTTGGGTCACCGTGTGGAGCGTGTAAATAACGAGGCGGATTTGACTCAGACATTTTATTACACATCTCACACAAGAAGCATAGACAGAATGAATACTCAGCAGAGACTCTCCTCTTAAAAAGCATGACATTCTTCTAGAAGCTTCTAACACACAAAAGGTCACATTGCATTCACTTCCTTAATCCTTTAACATCCTTCTAGAAGTTTCTAACACACAAAAGATCACACTGCATTCAACCTTCACACCTGTTATCTCCCAGGAAAACTCTGCTCTTTGTTCTTGTCTAAGATGCTATACAATTATGCACTCCCCATGTGTCACCAAAACACAAACACTGTATGGGGGGGAACTGTGGCGCTTGGCAGAGGTCTGCGCTCTCCGAGTGCTTTTGTAGTTATATATTTATTCCATCTAGCAACAATGCTCTGCACTGTGTGTCTATATATATATATTTATATTTATATGTACATATGTATACTCGCTGCTCTTGTTTTTTCTCTTGCCTTCTGATTGTTGCTCTGAGTGTTGCTATCCCTGTGCTGTTGCAATCCTGGAATTTCCCCATTGTGGGACTAATAAAGGCTTATCTTATCTTACAACTCTATACTGACAGTTCAAAGAATAAAGAGGGCTCTGTTGGAGTTGTAGTATAGATTCCAGAGTTTAAAGTGACCATCGCAAAAACACTCTCCAACAGTACATCCGTGTTTACAGCAGAGATGGTGGTGTAGCACCTTGGGGGAGTCAGATTATTTAGCATCTCAGACAAGAGACAGTGGATAAGCATGGGAGAACAATGCTCAGGAGGTTCCTGGCGAGATAGCTGGAAGGAGTCAAGGACGTAGGGGGTTGAATGCAGTGTAATGCAAATGTCATGTTGTGTGTGGAGAAATGCCATGAAACTTGTGAGGAGGATTCGGGTAAAAGAAGAGTGCCTGCTGAAATGTGTCATTCTGTTCTGTGCTTGAAAGATGTGAAGTGTGTAATAAACCGTCTGTTGTGAATATGTCTCTTATTTTACACACTCCACACTGGTGACCCAAGACGTATTATGGAACACGAGGCAAGAACCCCGGAGACAGCCCGGACTGGAACCCCCAGCCACGCGTGTGCGGTTTCAGTCAAGCTACCGGACTTCTGGCAGCACAACCTGCGCTCTTGGTTCCACCACACCGAGGCCCAGTTCGCCCTTCGGGGAGTAACGGCAGACGACACCAGATTCTACCATGCGGTCGCAGCGCTGGGCACCCGCACAGCTCAGCAGGTAGCGAGCCTGCTCGATCAGCCGCCAGCCCGCAACAAATATGAGGCGCTCAAGGCTGCGCTCATTCAGCGCTACACGCTCTCGGAATGTGAGAGAGCGGAGAGGTTCCTGAGACGGACCGGGTTCAGCCGTCGACCTGATGGAGAAGATGCTGGCGTTAATGGGCACGGACGACGGGCACTTTCTGTTTGCCCAACTTTTCCTCCGGAACCTTCCAACGGTGGCAAGAGCGGTTCTGGCCAATTCGCCGTTGCTGGCCGCGCGGGACTACCGTGCCCTAGCCCAGGAGGCAGACCAGATCATCCTCACCACCAGGGCGATCACAGTCAACGCGGCAGCGGAGCCCAGCGAGACGACCAGAGGAGGCGAGGAGCCACCAACGGTAGCAGCAGTGGGGGCCAAGGAGCGCCAGAGAGACACACTCTGCTTCTACCACCACCGCTTCGGAGAGAACGCACGCAGATGTGCGCCACCGTGCCAATTCAAGCGCTTGGGAAAACGCCGAGGCTGACGGTCGGTAGCAGCTGCGACCCTCGGTGAAGAGAACAAGCTGCTCTACATGACGGACGTGCGCTCGGGGGGGTGTTTCCTCGTGGACACTGGAGCCCAGAAGAGCTTCATCCTGCCGACCTACGCCGACCGGCTGGCAGGACCTAGCGGCCCCGAGTTGTTGTCAGCAAACGGCTCGGAAATTAAGACCTTTGGTGAGAGGACGCTGATCTTATCTCTACACGGCCGTACATACGAGTGGACTTTGTCGTAGCAGCACTGAATTACCATATCCTGGGGGCTGATTTTCTGTGTGCACATGGTTTACTTGTGGATGTTGCTAACAGGCGCCTGGTTAATGCTCTGTCCTTTGATTCTCTCCCCTGTATAGCTCGAGTGACCCAGCCAACAGCATAAACCAACGTCACAGCTACAGGCGGTAAGTTCCACACACTGCTCACTCAGTTCCCAGCACTCACAGTCCCAACGTTTTCGGCGGCCATCGCTAAACACGGGGTGGAGCACTTTATCACCACCACCGGGCCACCCGTTTTTGCAAGACCTCGGCGCTTGGACGCAGCTAAACTGGCCATAGCGCGCGAGGAGTTCGCCAACCTGGAAAGGTTGGGCATCATCAGGCGTTCGAACAGCCCATGGGCATCCCCGCTACACATGGTCCCTAAGACTGAGGGATCGTGGTGACCGTGCGGTGATTTCCACAGGTTGAACAACGCCACAGCGCACGACCGCTACCCAATTCCCCACATACAGGATTTTTCCGTTCACCTCGCCGGAGCGCGCATTTTTTCCAAAATAGACCTGGTCCACGGTTACCACCAAGTCCCAGTGCGGGCGGAGGACGTACCCAAAACAGCGGTAATAACTCCATTCGGTCTATTCGAGTTCCTGCGCATGCCATTCGGGTTAAAAGGCGCGGCACAGACATTCCAGCGCATGATGGATGCAGTGCTGCGTGATCTCCTGTTCGTGTTCGTCTACCTGGACAATATCCTGGTAGCCAGTGCGTCCGAAGACGAACACGAAACCCACCTCACGACTGTTTTCCGGAGGTTGGAGGAGCACGGGTTAATAATCAACCCGGCGAAATGCCAGTTCGGCATGACGGAGATTGATTTTTTGGGGCACCGCGTCTCTCCCGAAGGAGCGATCCCACTGCCCGACAAAGTGCGTGCCGTGGTGGATTTTCCCCGGCCTCAGACGGTCAGGGTGCTGGAGGAATTTTTGGGGATGGTGAACTTTTATAACCGTTTCCTTCCCCGCGCGGCACAGCTCATGCAACCATTGTACGCCATGCTCAAGAGACAGAAACCCGCGGATAGGGTTGAATGGACCCCGGAGCGACAGCGGGCGTTCTCGGAGGTTAAAGCAGCCCTGGCAAATGCCGCACTGCTGGCGCATCCGGACCCGGCGGCCCGGATAGCGCTCACCACCGACGCTTCAGACATGGCCATAGGGGCTGTCGTGGAGCAGCGTGTCGCGGGGGCTTGGCAGCCGCTCGCCTTTTTCAACAGAACTTTGCGCGACAGCGAACGTAAATACAATGCGTTTGACAGGGAGTTACTGGCTCTCCACCTGGCCATACGCCACTTCCAGTTCTGGCTGGAAGGGCGCAGCTTCACTGCGTTCATAGACCACAAGCCGCTAACATTCGTGATGGCCAAGGTTTCAGAACCGTGGTCGGGCCGGCAGCAGAGACAGCTGGCCGCGATCTCAGAGTTTACTACCGATATTCAGCATGTGTTGGGTAAACTGAATGTAGTGGCGGACTGCCTCTTGCGCGCCGTGGTGGCCTCGGTCTGCATGGGGATAGATTACGCAGCCATGGCCGCGGAGCAGATTAGCGATGCAGACGTGCGTGCGCTCCAGTTTGGACCAACAGGGTTAAGGCTGGAGAGCAGGGTGCTGCAAGATGGCGGCCCCCCCGAATCTGCGATGTCTCCACGGGACGCCCGCGTCCGGTGGTCCCGGTCGCGTGGCGCCGCCGCGTGTTTGAGTCGGTTCACACTCTGGTGCACCCAGGAGTGCGCGCGTCGGTCAAAATGGTGGGAGAGAAGTTTGTGTGGCCGAGCCTTCGCAAACAAGTAAAAGAGTGGGCTGCAGCCTGCGTGGCGTGCCAACGAGCCAAGGTACACAGACACACTGAAGGCTCCCTTGGAGCCGTTTCGGGTACCGGCTTAGAGGTTCGACCATGTTCACGTGGACCTCGTGGGCCCCCTCCCGCCATCACAAGGGTGCACGCACCTCCTGACAGTGGTGGACCGCACCACGCGCTGGCCAGAAGCAGTCCCACTGGTGGCAACCACGTCCGCGGACACAGCACGAGCTTTTTTAACAGCATGGGTGGCGCGTTTTGGAGTCCCATTGGACATTACGTCCGACAGGGGCCCGCAATTTGTTTCCGAACTCTGGTCCGCGATGGCCCACAGCCTGGGTGTTTCAATTCACCGCACAACCACATACAACCCACAGGCCAATGGTTTATGCGAGCGTTTTCATAGATCACTGAAAGCAGCACTCAGGGCTTCACTGACAGATGCAAATTGGGTAGACAGGCTGCCGTGGGTTTTATTGGGGTTGCGCTCCGCGCAAAAAGAGGATTTGGAAGCTTCCCCCGCAGAGCTGGTTTTTGCGCAGCCCCTACGGCTGCCCGGGGAATTTCTACCAGATAATCCCGAGCCGGGCAGCTGCCCGTCTCAGCTTTTGTAGCGTAGCACAAACACAGGCACGCTGCCGGGCCCTGCCCACCACAGTTTTCCGCGTGTTTTCGTGCCTAAAACTTTGAAGAGCACGGAGTTCGTGTTTGTCAGACACGATGCCCACCGCCCTCCATTGCGCCCACCCTATGATGGACCGTTCAGAGTGTTGGAAACAGGGGATAAGCATTTTTTGCTAGACTTGGGGGGTAGGCGGGAGAAAATTGGCATAGACAAACTCAAACCCACTTTCGTTGTGGCGGACGAGCAAGTGCTGTTGGCTATGGCCCCTCGGTGTCGAAGACCCCCACGGAGAACTCCCCAGGGAAACGATTCACCAGAGCAGCCACACGGACAGACCGAAGTGCCCCCACCCCTCGCCACAACCCACCTGCAGTCAGACACACTCCCAGCAGCCCCCCACCGGCATAGCAGCGCCACGGAGGCGGTAAACCCCAGTTACAGCAGATACGGGAGGAGACGGAAGCCCAAACAGCGTGTGGACTTATGTTCTATTGTTCTATCTTAAGATGCTGGGGGGGGGGGGCAGTGTAGCACCTTGGGGGAGTCAGATTATTTAGCATCTCAGACAAGAGACAGTGGATAAGCATGGGAGAACAATGCTCAGGAGGTTCCTGGCGAGATAGCAGGAAGGAGTCAAGGACGTAGGGGGTTGAATGCAGTGTAATGCAAATGTCATGTGTGTGGAGAAATGCCATGAAACTTGTGAGGAGGATTTGGGTAAAAGAAGAGTGCCTGCTGAAATGTGTCATTCTGTTCTGCGCTTGAAAGATGTGAAGTGTGTAATAAACCGTCTGTCGTGAATATGTCTCATATTTTACACACTCCACAGTGGCAATAAATAATTATTGCTTTGCAGTGGGTGGAGGAGGTCAGATCGGACCGGGAGGTGGTGTGCACGGACTCACTTGCAGCACTAAAAACCATACAGACACTAAAATCTACAAGGGAAGACTTGGTGATTGAGCTATATCACAGTTTATTTAGGGTACATGGGTGGCGTACAAGTTCAGTTTTGTTGGGTTCCTGCACATGAAGGGTTGAAAGGGAATGACTGTGCAGACAAATTAGCAAAAAGTGCTCTTGGAAAAGAGATAACTATACCATTGCCTCTTGGAAAAGGTGAAGGGAAAGCAGTAATCAAGAAAAAAGGAATTGAGCTATGGCAAAAAAGATGGGATGACGATCATAAAGGTAGATCGTATTACAAAATACAAAAATCTATTGCAATAAAGAGTTTCATCACAACCAAAAGGAGGGAAGACATCATTATGGCAAGACTCAGACTGGATCACACAGGTTTAAACGGCACTTTATTCACCATGGGGAAAAGCGAAAGTGACAAATGTAGAGAATGTGGAGTAAAAGAAAATGTCGAGCACATCTTATTACACTGTCACAAGTATAGAAATGAAAGACAGATAATGGAAAATGAAGTTCAAGAGGCCGGTCGGGAATGGGATTTAACAGGGATTCTGGGAACAGATGGAGATGGAGAGGCAATAAGAATCACGAGAAGAGCTCTTTTCGCTTTTTTAAATAACACAGAATTAAGTCATAGAATTTAGGGGTCGGGCTCAGATGACATAATGCTACACACTCTTGTTCAGTAGGTGGCGGTATGCACCTTTCAGTTGTTTGCTATCTGCCAGTAACCGAGAGAAGAAGAAGAATTTCAAACCACTATTGCTACTGATAACACTGGTCAACACCAAATTTATTGTACAAGGTTTTTTTTAGCTGATTTAGGACAATTTTGATGTGCTGAATTCAAAAATCACTCTGGTTTTGTTCAATCAGGTCAACTTTTTGGACTATAGGCTCGCTTTTTACGTTTTTGTTTACATGTACGGGTATTTTTGCTTTATATGATGCAAAATTCTTTATTTCTTGAAATTCTCTGAATTTTGAACAATGATGATGTAACATTCAATTTACATGTACTTACCTTTATCAATGTCTACTATTCAATTTACAGTACAACTACTTACAACTTAGCATAAAAACCTGACCTGATTGAGAGAAACGGGTGTCATTTTCGGATTCAGCGGTGCAAAATTGTCCTAAATCAGTTGAAAAAACACAGACAACTTACAAAAAAATTAATTTTGTTGTGTAATTTTTGAGTATAGTTATTATATGTTTACAATACATTTGGCATATAAAGTACCAAAATAAAAATAAAGCTTAGTGTAGAGGAGCTGGAAATAATGAGGCGATTTTGTTTAAAAGCAACGTTTTAATATTCAGCTCTCCTAACTTGTCTCATCTGGTGCAGAGCGTGGCAGAAGGTAAAAGAGACAGAGTTCTGCCAGCTCGCTATCTTAATCCCCCCATTGTCCTGTTATCTCCTCTCCTCTTCTTGGGAGGTGATGGAAATTCCCCTCCTCGCCTTGGGGGGTGAGGGTGACTCCTCGGTGTCCGCCATCGTGTCCTGGGACGTCTTTGTTCTTCACACAGCGGGTGAGATTCCTTTGTCCTTTCAGAGGTGTGAAGTTCCTTACATATGCAGTCACTAAGCATTTCACATGTTCAGACATATGTAGGTATGGAATATATGAGTAATATAGACCACAGGCCCCCCAAACAACTAGGAAAGGACAACAGAAAGATTCACAGTCTAGAACAGTTACTACGACATACTACGTGTTACAGCTATTGCCACAGAAGAACTTTCCCGCAGCCATGCTTCTAAGATAGTTCAGTGGTAATCATAACAGTATAGTAAAATCATAAGTCAGTCCTAAACTGTTGCAGCACAATTAGAGAATAATTGTGGAGTGGCTGGTATCAGTCCCTGTGCAGCTTGGGTTTAATTCTTCTCCCAAAACTGCTGTAGGTTGGTTTAGGCGTCCTGCTGGGACCTTCTTGTGAGGGATCTGCAGTGTGGGAAGGGGAGAGATTATTTGTTCCCTGCCTGGGGGCTGAAACTTTTCCCTTGGGGGGGTCTACCTCGCCGAGGTGCTCTCACCAACTGTGCAGGTTCGTCTTTCAACAAGAAGGCAGATTTAAGTCTGTCAATGCTGACTGTTTCTTTTCTGTCCCCATAATCAAGCACAAAGTGTTTGTCACCATGTTCCAGCACTCTGTAAGGACCATCGAATACTGGGCGTAACGTTGGTTTTAGGGCTTCATGCTTAACAAAAACGAACTCAGCTTTTTTTAAAGTTTGAGGGACAAAAACCCTTGGAAAGGAGTGGTGAGCTGGACCGGGTAGGGAGTCCGGTCCGTTGCTGCCTAAAAACCTTGGGGCTGGTTCTGGATTCTCTGGTAAAAATTCACCTGGGAGTCTGAGAGGTTGGGCAAAGACTAATTCTGCAGGAGAAGCATCTAGATCCTCTTTAGGTGCAGCGCGCAACCCCAATAAAACCCAGGGAAGTTTATTTACCCAATTTGTGTCCGTTAGTGAGGCTCTGAGGGCGGCCTTTAAGGACCTGTGAAAACGCTTGCATAACCCATTAGCCTGAGGGTGATAAGCGGTGGTGCGATGAATTGTTGCTCCTAAGCTGTTGGACATGGCTGACCAGAGCTCTGAGACAAATTGAGGCCCCCTATCAGACGTGATGTCCGATGGAACGCCGAAACGTGCCACCCAGTTTGTCAGAAAAACGCGAGCGACTTCCTCCGCTGTAGTTGCCGCTAGAGGAACTGCCTCTGGCCAGCGCGTGGTGCGGTCTATCATTGTTAGTAGGTGTGTGAAACCTTGGGAGGAAGGCAGTGGCCCAACTAGGTCGACATGGATGTGGTCAAACCTTCTAGCAGGGATTGGAAAAGGCTCCAGAGGGGCCTTTGTGTGTCTGTGTATTTTGGCGCGTTGACAAGAAATGCACGTTTTTGCCCACTCTTTTACATCTTTGCGCAGGCCTGGCCACACAAATTTTTCAGCAACCATTTTGACCGAAGCGCGCACACCTAGGTGCGCGAGGGAGTGAATTGCGTCAAAAATGCGGCGGCGCCAAGTGGCTGGCACTAACGGGCGAGGTCGGCCAGTTGAAATATCGCATATTAGGGGGGCACGCCGTCGCGTAACCCTTTTTTCTCCAGCCTTAACCCTGTTGGTCCAGACAAGAGTGCGCGCACGTCCGCGTTGCTGTTTTGTTCTTCTGCTATGGCTGCATAATCTATCCCTTCATGGACAGGTGCTGCGTATGTGTCTGTGTTAGTGAAGAGTTCCGCTGCTGAGGCAGTATAGTCTGTCTCCTCGCGCTCTGGCGGTGCCACAGCGCGAGAGAGACAGTCCGCTACTACGTTAAGTTTGCCTGCTACGTGTCGAATGTCTGTGGTGAACTCTGAAATCGCAGCCAGCTGTCTTTGTTGGCTGGATTGATTATTAGCCCGTGCTCCTCCAGCCCCTGAAAAACGGTAGTGATGTGCTGCTCGTGTTCCTCTTCTGACGAGCTGGCAACCAGCATGTCGTCGAGGTAGACGAAGACAAAGGGGAGGTCGCGTAGGACCGCGTCCATCATGCGTTGAAAAGTTTGGGCCGCACCTTTGAAGCCGAAAGGCATTTGCAAGAATTCAAAAAGGCCGAAAGGGGTTATAACCACCATTTTAGGAACGTCTTCAGCTCGGACAGGGACCTGGTGATAACCGCGGACTAAGTCTATCTTTGAAAAAATGCGCGCACCCGCTAGGTGCAGTGAAAAGTCTTGAATGTGAGGGATTGGGTAGCGGTCATGCGCTGTAGCGTTGTTTAATCTGCGGTAATCTCCGCACGGTCGCCAAGAACCGTCGGATTTCGGAACCATGTGAAGTGGTGAAGCCCAGGGGCTCTTTGAGCGTCTAACAATGCCCAATTTTTCGAGAGTTGCAAACTCGTCACGTGCTATGTTGAGCTTGGCCGCGTCTAAGCGGCGAACTTTGGCAAAAACGGGAGGTCCCATTGTTGGAATGAAGTGTTTAACTCCGTGTTTAGCTACAGTGGCTGAAAATTTGGGGGTTGTGAGTGCTGGAAATTGGGTGAGGAGTTGCTCAAACTTACCTCTTGCCGTGGTGACGTTGGCCTGCACAGGTGGTGGAGAAACTCGAGCTGAGCATGGGATAGAAGCAAAAGAGAGTGCATTAACCAGGCCCCTATTTGCCAGATCCACTAATAACCCGTGTGCACACAAAAAATCTGCGCCTAACAAGTTAAAACTCACCGCTGCTACAACAAATGTCCATCTGTAGCTGCGGCCGTGGATGAGGAGGTGCAGGCTCTTTTCGCCGAACATGTCGATGTCAGAGCCGTTGGCTGCCACTGCTCCGTTGCCCCGGGTACCCATGGCTCGATCTGCGTGGGAGGGCATGACGAAACTCAGCTGAGCTCCTGTGTCGATGAGGAACTGCTTGCCTGTGTGTCCGTCCGTCACGTACAACAGCTTATTTTTCTCGCCGAGAACCGCTGCTGTTAACGGCCCTCGGCTTTGGCGTTTCCCGACATCGTGAATTTTGCAGGGGGGAACGCATTTGCGGGCTTTCTCAGCGAAGCGGTGATGGTAATAACAGATGTCGTTCTGTTTGTTACGTTTGGTCCGCGCCGCTGTCACCGTGGGCTGGGTCTGCTCCGTGGGTTGTGGCTCTCCATGGCTCGGGGCGTCAGTTTTGAGGTCTGCGGATGCCGCTGTGGGTGTCAGCTCCTTGCAGGCGTTGACGAGCCAGTAAGCCTCGTTGGCCAGTGTGCGGAAGTCTTGGTGGTTGTTGCACTTCATGCTGGCGAGTGTCCCTCTCATGTGTGGCGGCAGCGTGCTGAGGAAAATAAACTGGAAGAGGAAATTGTCATTGTCCTCTTCCTTGAGCTGCAGCAAATCCTCCATGAGGGTCTTCGGATTGCCCCCTCTGTGGCCGTAGACCGCCAGGATCTTCTCGGCTCTTTCCTCCGCTGACGGGACGTAGTTCGCCACGATGGTCGCCTTGAGTGTCTCGTACTTGTCCCGGGTCGGTGGTCGCCGGATCAAGCTCTGCACACACTTCGAAGTGGCAGAGTCGAGTTTGGAGACGATGTGATAGAACTTCGTATCGTCTGCCGTGATGCCCGCCAGTATGAATTGTGCTTCAGCCTGCTGAAACCAAGAGGCGGGGTCTTCTCGCCAGAAGTCTGGCAGCTTGACAGCGACGGCGTTAGTGTACACCATCACTGTTGTGCCCGCCGGGTGAGGGTGCCTTGCTTCGGCTCTCACGGCGGTGCTGGAGCTCGGTTGAGCTCTCTCAATTCCTTCTGCCGGAGGGAACGGTTGTTCGTCCGCTCCCTCGTCTGCGTAGTTGCTGGCGTCTGCCTGAGTCGCCACGGATGAGTCGCTTGAAGAAGAACGCCTCCGGTCCATACTCGCGTCAAGGTCACCAGTGTAGAGGAGCTGGAAATAATGAGGCGATTTTGTTTAAAAGCAGCGTTTTAATATTCAGCTCTCCTAACTTGTCTCATCTGGTGCAGAGCGTGGCAGAAGGTAAAAGAGACAGAGTTCTGCCAGCTCGCTGGTTAAATACAGGCACACATCAAAAGACAGGCATTACAAAGGCTGATACCCCTCGTTATCTTAATCCCCCCATTGTCCTGTTATCTCCTCTCCTCTTCTTGGGAGGTGATGGAAATTCCCCTCCTCGCCTTGGGGGGTGAGGGTGACTCCTCGGTGTCCGCCGTCGCGTCCTGGGACGTCTTTGTTCTTCACACGGCGGGTGAGATTCCTTTGTCCTTTCAGAGGTGTGAAGTTCCTTACATATGCAGTCACTAAGCATTTCACATGTTCAGACATATGTAGGTATGGAATATATGAGTAATATAGACCACACTTAGTACCCTAACGATCGTTGATCCATTTGCATTCTTTATTTTTTTCACATATTACTTCTGGTTTGAAAAAAGGAACCACATGATGTTTAGTAAGAGAATCCAAGCGAAACAGAAACCACAAAAAATTGGAAGGTAGAAAGCTCCCTATCCTGTCTCACAAGTAATAATAATTTCAGTCTACCAATTTATTTTAAAAGCCTTTATTCCAGCATATGTAACAGGCAAAATAAATTTATTCCGTGTTGTCTGACACAAGCTTCCAGGAAAACAATTGTTCTAGATAATTTTTAAAGTTATTCTTCATTATTAATCTGAACAGCAAATTTAAGTCATTGTCATTTTCAGGTCCTAGCATCTATTCAAGAGTATTGATTGGGTCATTAAAAAAATCTTTACAAAGATAAATCAACAGATACAAATCTTTTTACTTAAAAAACAAACTCTTAACCCTCCAGTAAGAATCAACCAAAATAGTAGCAATCTTCTATTTCAATATGGTTATTGATTCCAAGTTAGATTACAATTTGCAAATGATCCATCTGAGTACAGTATTAAAAGTCTCTTATGCAAAATGTAAAAATCAACAATCAATTTAACATACATTTGCATTTATAATTACTAGTACATACCCGTGCATACCCGTAGAAACCAAGTATAAGCAAGTATTTCTGCATGCCTGTTGAAGGGTCTCCTCCTGTCTCAGACAGCTACATTGTTCACAGTCATGCCTGCGGCGTACTGCTTGAACCTGAGGGGTTTCATGTTCATGGCATCTTTTCTGACGTGCAGCAGTTCTCCTCATTCTATTGCTCTCCATCTGGCGGGTCTTCTTCTTCGTTCAGACCACTAGTTGAGGGATAGGTGCGAAGTAATTCCAGTTCATGGGCAGGATCATGAAAATAGATCTGAGCAAAAAATGGCTTTCGACCCTGTTCAGGAAGGCCTGTGTATGCCCGTAGAAACCAAGAAACTGGAGCACCTGGAGAAAATCAACGCTTTGCTTGGCATTTTACACATTTGTAGTGTAGACTGCCATTCTTCACAGTTACACATTTTTACTGTGTCAGCACCTCTAAAAACGACACTGCTGAGAAAGCGACGCTTTTGCTTAGTTTCTTCATCTTGGGCAACAATACGAAGACTGCTTGATCTGGCAACTCTGCTCGCGGCAATGTAGAATTGGCCATGGCTGCAGAAATCTGTTGTGCAGAAAACACGAACATGCTGTAAAGACTGGCCCTGTGACTTATTCACCTTGCCAACTTTGAGCCATATGACATCATAAAGACACATTAGTCTAGGCATCGTGAGTGATGGTCTATATGACATCATAAAGACACATTTGTCTATGAGCCATATGACATCATAAAGACACATTAGTCTCTAGGCATTGTGAGTGATGGTCTCCTGTATATGACATCATAAAGACACATTTGTCTATGTGCAGTCATATAGACATCATATCTTTATGACGGCATCGTGAGTCCTATGATGCCTGAGTTCAGATCATAGGCCGTCCTGTGATGTCCTATAAACGTGACAGACACATACACAGACACACAGAGATTTCTTGCTTTAATAGAGTGAAAAACACTTGTGCACAGTAATACCTGAAAAATACAAAAAATATATTTTTTCTGACTGGAGAAATTAGGTCAGTTGCTGAGTGTAGTTTCATGGTGTGTTTTAACTCAAGCAAATGCAGCACTTTAAATGTGAAGTAAATAGTGCCTGTAATGCACAGAACCAAACAAAAATGTTGCAAGTATCACATGGAAACTTACTGTGGTCCCATTACAACTTATACTTCCTCCATGATAACCATCCACATTACTATGGCTGTAAAATGTTTGGGAGAAACAAAAATCACTTAAAAGTAGTCTTCAGTGTAATGATTCTTCATCAATCACCAAATAATTTCTTCAGGAAGAGAAAGATGAAAATGTTCAGCTATCAATCAAGGGTTCCTGCAAAAACGGTAAAATAATGTTATATTGTCTCTGCACGTCTCGCAAAGACACCTCATCATGATGTGGGGAAAAAAGTGATCCAAGCACACAAGGCTCTAATATCAAAGTGAGCAGAACTTGCATTTTGTTGGTCCAGTCCATTGTTGTGATGGCAACGTGACGATGAATGTGGTCGACAAGCAGCTAAGCCAAGTATCAGACAAACGCCAAGCAGACACAGGCTGACTTCTAACAGGTGCTGCACTGCCACATTACGCTCCTCCTAAAGAAAAATGTAGACAATATATTAACAAAATCTGTCTTGCAATTATACCTCAACAAGCTTTGCTGTACCATGCTGTACCCGTGTTAACATCACTGTAAGAGTGGGGTCCTTTCTGGAGCTGAGGCTATAGCAACTCTGGGATTGAGTAGGCAGTTGGTTGGTCGCCTCTACATGGAGGAAAGAAATACTTTTTTCTGATGCAGGGCACTCTGGTGGAAGACTTTATAAAAATACACAATACATTCTTAAACAGGAAAAACAAAAATGGCAATAAAACACATACAAATCTGGAATTCATAACGATATATTCTTCTCAGGCTAATGAGTTTTTGAGCATTTAATCAACAAATGCAAAAAAAAATATATATATATAGAAAGGGAATGAACTTACGGACTCATTGGCAGGAGGTTAGCAGGGGCACTTACGGAAAGGCAGGTATAGGTAGTATTTTCAGAGAAAAAATCAAGTTTGAAGTTGAGAATTTCATTGCCTAGGAAGCAAAATAATTAGAGAATGTATAAATATACAGACTTTATTTCATGTTTTTAACTACTTCAAAACCAACCTTCAAGATTTAGCTGACTGGCTCTTATGGTCATGTTTAGACCAATGTCTGTTAATAAACCACTTGATGAGCTTGATGATAAAACAAGAGGAACCATGAGATGCCAATGGGTGATGGAAGAATCATTCTCTGCTGAGTTAACTGTAGTCTCGCTATTTTTTCCCTGCTCCATCAGGGGTGAGGTAACTGTGGAAACTGGGCTAGATGAGCTTGTATTTGCTCTCACACACAGCTGGAATTGTGCTAAGGACAACAGTAGATGGTTCCAATCCTATGAGAGAAAAACCAACACATAAAATGCAAAGAAATGCTTGTACCCATTTATTTACCCACTAAACATATAAAAGAGCATTGTTGAAAGTTTTGTATTTGTGAATCATTTAAAGCCAAAAGTTTGGCTAAACTCTCTTTCAATCTTCAAAATGAATTTAGATTGAATCTTTACCTTTACGTCGGGATTAGGGAGTGTGTGAGTGTAACTGTAAGCACCGAAGCAGATGAATGAGATGGCCAAACTCAGCACACAGAGAAAAAAGGTTGCCCCTGGAGGATTATGGGATATATAATCTTTAAGGTTATTTGCTGGTAGCCAGAAACCCATCATCACACTCCACATACAGCTAGGACACGTTGAGCTGTAAACAGAAGAGAATCCTGTCACTTAAAAAGTTTGAAGTTTTTTTCCTTCAATCAATAAGCTCTGTTTGAAGAAAAAAACATTTGCTTGTTACACACTGTAGTAGTAAATGGATTGGTTATTGTTAAGACTGGATTAACATACAGCAAGCTGTTTGAAAGAAAGGTCTATAATATTAATATAACAGCTATAAATTATTATTACTGTGGTGGCACTGTGTGTGTGTGTGAGTGTGTGTGTGTGGTCCTCCACCCAGAGTCGGGAGCCAGGGGAAGATGGAACAAAGGACTGAAGGAGGAAGTGGTACCGGGGGGTCTCAGACGTGACAGAAAGGACTATTCGCCCCCCGAAGAGTTCAGGAGACGCTAGAGCCACTGGAGGAAGAGAGGGTGTGAGAAGCGGGACTGGCGTTATATGATGTTAATGTGCCACGCATCTCTTTGTCCACTGAATGTACTGTTTTTGGCTTCCTGGGTCTCATGGGATGAAAATAAAGGTTATAAAAAGAAGGCGCCCAGAGACCCAGTTAGATTTTTACTGTACTTGATGTTGGAAGAGGAATAAAGTTCATGTATCATCCAGCTCGTTGCCTCGTCTGCTTTCTTCTTCCACATTGGTGACCCCAAGACGTGCTATGGAGAGCGAGCCGAGCACTGCCCCGGAGACAACCCAGAGGGAGACCACCAGCGCTGTGTGCGCTGTCACAGTCAAGCTCCCAGACTTCTGGCTTCACAATCCGACCGCATGACTCTTGTGTGTAGAAGCCCAGTTCGCACTCCGCGGGATCACAATGGACAACACAAAGTATTACCATGTGGTCGCTGCACTGGATGTGTGTGCCATGCAACAGGTAATAAGCCTGCTCCAGGACCTGCCGGCCCAAGGGAAATATGAAGCGCTCAAATGGATGCTACTCCAGCGTTATACCCTGTGTCTGACAGTGAGAGGGCAGAGAGACTCCTAACACGTTCAGAGTTAGGTGACGGATCAGCTGTGGAGCTCATGGAGAGCATGTTGGCGCTGATGGAGAAGAACGACGAGTCTTTCCTGTTCGCCCACTTGTTCCTCAGGAAACTACCGACTACAGCAAGGGTGATCCTGGCCAACTTGCCGCTGCTGGTGACCAAGGACTACTGCACCCTGGCGCAGGAGGCAGACAGCATCATTTTAGCAACCAGGGCTCTCAGCGTGAATACAGCAGCACCGGCATCCATGAGGGACTCCAGTGAGGTTGAGGAGCCGGGACATACACCAGGAGACATAGGAACAGGGCAATCTGTTTCTATCGTCGCCGCTTCAGCTTGAATGCCCAACGCTGCCTGCCACCATGCCAATTCAAGAAGCAGGGAAACAGCATGGCCAGCAGTCAGTAGCAGCTGTGACCGCTGGCGACAGAAAGAAGCTGCTTTTTATCACGGACACACGTTCGGGGAGACGTTTCTTGGTGGACTCTGGCTCTCAGAAGAGCCTTATCCTGCCGGCCAGCGCAGACAGGTGGGCAGGAGGCAGCGGTCTCGAGCTTACGGCCGCCAATGGGTCTACCATCAGGACATTTGGTGAACGAATGCTGACGATATGCTTACACGGACGCAATTTTCAGTGGGACTTTGTGGTAGCTGCATGTTCTACCTTTAGGCACAGATTTTTTATGTGCTCATGGGTTGTTAGTTGATGTTGCCAACAGATGGTTAGTGGATACTGTCTCTTTCACCTTCCTGCCCTGCACAGCTCGGGGA
Organism: Pholidichthys leucotaenia; assembly: GCA_020510985.1. Lineage (NCBI taxonomy): Eukaryota > Metazoa > Chordata > Actinopteri > Cichliformes > Pholidichthyidae > Pholidichthys > Pholidichthys leucotaenia. The sequence goes on along the minus strand of CM035838.1, from coordinate 95,566,004 downwards.
GCTGGGTCAACAACACTTGCTAATGTTATAGCTCCAGGGGGTAAGTACCAGCATTTACTGTACTTGCACAGTTCCCAGCACTCACGGCCCGACTTTTTTGGCTACAGTAACTAAACACGAGGTCGAACATTTCATAACCACAAAAGGCCCGCAGGTGTTCTCGCGACCTTGTTGCCTGAACGCAGCTAAACTGGCCAGCGCGCGCGAGGAGTATGCCAACTTGGAGCAGCTGGGCATTGTCAGGTGCTCCAACAGCCCGTGGGCATCCCCGCTACACATGGTGCCTAAGGCTGACGGGTCGTGGCGATCGTGCGCCGATTTCCAGCTCTTGAACAATGCCACAGAACACGATCAGTATCCCATCCCGCATATCCAGGTTTTTTTCATGCAACTGGCTGGGACGTGTGTTTTTTCGAAAGTGGATCTGGTCCACGCGGAAGATGTTCCAAAACAGCGGTAATAACTCCTTTTGGCCTTTTCGAGTTTTTATGCATGCCGTTCGGATTACAGGGTGCCACGCAAACCTTCCAGAGAATGATGGACACAGTGCTCCATGACTTGTCCTTCATTTTTGTCTACTTAGACGACATTCTGGTGGCTAGCATGTCCCAGGACAAGCACCTTGCCCATCTCAAGATGGTTTTTCGGAGGTTGGAAGCACACAGGCTTATAGTTAGCCCGGCAAAGTGCCAGTTCAGTGTGCCAGTGATTGATTTTTTGGGTCACTGCATTTCGCCGGAGGGAGCAATTCCGCTACCGGATAAAGTGCGTGCCGTGTCGGATTTTCCGCGTCCGCAGACCATGAGGGCCCAACAAGAGTTTTTGGGAATGGTCAATTTTTATAACTGTGTCCTCCCCCAGGCAGCCCAGCTGATGCAGTCGTTGTACGCCGCACTTAGGAAAAAGAAGCCCGCGGAAAACATCAACTGGACCCCCGTGCGAGTCCAGGCTTTCGCAGATGCCAAAAACAGCACTCGCTGATGCTACTTTGCTAGCCCACCCTGACCCGTCAGCACGGATAGTGCTCACCACGGATGCATCCGACGTTGCGATGGGGCATTGGTGGAGCAGTCCGTCTCCAGTTCGTGGCAGCTGCTCGCATTTTTCAGTCGTACTTTGCACGACAATGAATGCAAATGCAGCATGTTTGACAGAGAATTGTTGGCTCTCCACCTGGCAACGCGCCATTTCCAGTTTTTGCTAGAGGGGCGTGAGTTCACCGCGTTCGTGGATCATAAACTGCTAACATACGCAATGTCCAAGGCCTCGGAACTGTGGTCGCCCTGGCAGCAACGGCATTTGGCCGCGATCTCAGAGTTCACGACCAACATTCAACATGTCGGCGGTAAGCTCAATGTCATGGCCGATTGCCTGTTGCGCGTGTTAGTCTCCCTGGTCTACATGGGAATAGATTTCCCTGCCATGGTTGTGCAGCAAGCCGGGAACGCGGACATTTGCGCGCTCCAGTCTGCGCCTACTGGGTTAAAGCTGGAGAGCAGGGTGGTGCAAGAAGGGTGCCCTCCCTTGCTCTGTGACGTCTCCACCGGTCATCAACGCCCGGTGGTTCTGAGCTCTTGGTGCCGCTGCCTTTTTGAGTCAGTCCACTCTCTTTTGCATCCCGTCGTGCGCACTTTGGTTAAAGTGGTGGGGGCAAAATTTGTCTGGCCGCGCTTGTGCAAGGACGTGAAAGAGTGGGCTGCAGCATGCGTCACGGGCCAGCGGGCTAAAGTGCACAAGCACACCAGAGCCCCCCTCGAGCCGTTCCAAATCCTGGCCAGGAGGTTCGACCACGTCCACGTGGATTTAGTGGGACCCCTCCCGCCGTCACAAGGTTTCACGCACCTTTTGACAATCGTGGACCGCACCACACGCTGGCCTGAAGTGGTCACGCTGGCTTCCCCCACGTCCGTGCAAGTGGCTCGCGCTTTTTTGTCAGCTTGGGTTGCACGGTTCGGATCCCCGTCGGACATCACTTCCAACAGGGGTCCATGATTCGTTTCGGAACTCTGGTCCATGATGGCCCAGAGCCTGGGGGTCAAAATTCACTGCACTACTGCGTACAACCCCCAGGCTAACGGGTTATGTGAGCGTTTTAATAGGTTGCTTAAAGCCTGCTTCAGGCTCCATTTCCCTCTAGTCCAGGGGTGTCAAACTCATTCCATGGAGGGCCAAGACCCTGCAGGTTTTACTTCCACCCAGTCTCTTCAGCAGGTGTTTTCACTGATCAGCAATCAGTGGGAAGAAATTCCGAGAAAACACCTGTTGAAGCCACTGGGTGGAGGTAAAACCTGCAGGGTCTTGGCCCTCCATGGAATGAGTTTGACACCTGTGCTCTAGTCCGTTTTGGTCCGTGTATGCTTTGGATGAGCCCGGCACGCACGCGGCGCTGCTCATACTCACTTTTTTCATCTACCCAGGCCAAGCGGTTGACGCATGCGCATAACCATCATTTGTAGTTTCACTCCCGCCTGATAGGTAGCGCCAAGGCGCTGGTGTTCCACAGTTTTCACCAACGAAGAAATGGCGGATTTCTTCACAAAGTTTCTCTTCAAATATAGTCCATTTCTGCTGTTTGACTTCTCGGTTTTCACTCCTTTTCCACGAAGATGCTGCTGCCGCTGCGAAAGAAAGTATGTATGTTTGATTCATGTATGTTTTTATTCTCGTTTTCCACCTCCTCGTTGTCTTCCTCTACTGATGTATGCTGTGTCGATATCGCCACCTTGTGAGTAGGACGTTCAGTCTTACACATGCGCTTTTCAACACGTACAGGTTGTGGGCAGGTGGCGCGGTCACAAAATTTGGGCTGCGTGCGGTCGTCCACAGTCGAGCACTGCAGACACTAACGGAGTGGAGACGATGACGTAAATTTTGTCACACGAGGTTTCCAGTTACAGGTACGTGGACAGCAGAGGTGTAGCATGAAGTAGGCTTGAAGCCTGCACCACCACACTACCATGTACAACCCCCAGGCTAACGGGTTATGCGAGTGTTTTCATAGGTTGCTTAAGGCAACGCTCAGAGCTTCACTCACAGATGCAAATTGGGTCGGCCGCCTTCCAGGGTTGTGCCTTAAAACTTTATTCATGCTGCATTTCCCCTCTAGTCCACTGTGGTCTGCGTGCGCTTTGGATGAGCCTGGAACGCACGTGGCGCTGTTCATGCTCACTTTTTTCATCTACTCAGGCCAAGCGGTTGACGCATGCGCACAACCATCATTTGTAGTTTCACTCCTGCCCGATAGGTAGCGCCAATGCACTGACGCACCAGGATTTTCACCAACGAAGAGACGCTGCTTGCTTTCTGCTGCTTGACTTCCTGGTTTTCACTCCTTTTCCACGAAGATGCTGCTGCTGCTGAAGTATTTATGTATGAGTCGTGTATGTTTATTCTCATCTTCTGCTTCTTTGTTGTCTTCTTCATCTACTTTGTCTTGGTATTCTGTGCTGATATCGCCACCTTGTGAATGGGATGTTCAGTCTTGCACATGCGCTTTTCAACGCGTTCAGGTCATGGACAGGCGGCGCGGTCACAAAATTTGAGCTGCACACGGTCATCCGCAGTCAAGCACTGCGGACACTAGTGGAGTGGAGATGATGATGTAAATTTTGTCACACAAGGTTTCTGGTTACACGTACACGGACAGCAGAGGTGCAGCATGAATCCAGCTTTAGGGTTGCGCTCCGTGCCTGTAGCAGGCTTAAGGAGGCAGCCTCCATGACAAAACTCATTTTTTTCTCAACCGCTGCGGATCCCTGGAGAGTTTTTACCAGAAAACCCCGCACCCGGGGCCGATCCACCCACGCAATTTTTTGCACAGTACGGAGGCTGTTTACGTGCTGGGCTTGGCCCACCATTGTTTTCCCAACACCTTCGTCCCGAAAAGCTTACAGAACGCCAGTTTTGTTTTTGTCAGGCACGATGTACACCGGACCCTGCTGCGCCCACCTTACGACGGACTGAAGTGACTAGACGGTCTCCTAGTATCACAATATCTGGCCGGAAAGCCGGTCACCCGCTTCATTCCCGGTCCATTTCCGGTAATGTTGAAAATGGCGACAGTCAATTTGAATGCACGCTTTTCGTCATTGGAGCAATTCGAAACAATTTTTACTGAATTCTGTGATTCTGACCACAAACCATTTGTGGTTGATGACTGTAAGACTGTGGAGACAGCAAACAAAGTGGCCAAAACGCCTTTCCCAGCAATTGTGAAGTACAGTTTATGTACAGCCGTGGACAAAATTGTTGGTACCCCTCTGTTAATGAAAGAAAAACCCACAATGGTCACAGAAATAACTTGAATCTGACAAAAGTGGTAATAAATAAAAATTCTATGAAAATCAGACAATGCTTTTGAATTGTGGTTCAACAGAATTATTTTAAAAAATAAACTCATGACTTCCGGTCTGGACGCCATGGCGACTGCAGCTTAACACTGAAGCTCTCAGACCCAATCCAGGATAACACCTTGAAAATCAAACTTAACGGATTTTTGGAGGAGTGAAAATCAAAAGACAAAATCATCATGTCTAAAGGAAAACAGAAGAAACTGAAATTCTCCAGGCCAGGACACGTATCGGCCGGAGAATCTGAACTGGAAGATCTCCGTTCAGAAGACGAGGAACTGGTGATAGCTAACAAAAGGGTTAGCCTGAAATCACTATTTGAGGAGCTACGACGATTTCGCCGAGATGTTACGGCCGAATTTCGGGAATTCAGAGAAGAATTGAAAAGGACAAACAGCAGAGTGGACCAGGCCGAGAACCAAATCTTGGAAACAGAGGATCGAATAAAAGTGCTCGAAGATTCTGTGCTAGACCTACGCAAAAGACAAGCAGCTATAGAGGCTAAGCTAACCGACCAAGAAGGAAAACAAAGAAGAGACAACATAAGAATTCATGGTCTGATAGAAGGAACCGAAAATGGTTTTAACTCAATGGCAGAATGCGTGGAATCCTTACTAAGAGAGAAATTGGATATTCCACAAACCACCGACTTGAAGATAGAAAAGGCACATCTGTGGCGGTTCGTTTTAACCCCACAACAGACTAAGGACACTCAGCCCTCTTTTCTCTGTTTTTCTGCTGCATTACTGAGAAGCAATGTGCCATTCATGTATTTGTGATGCAAACATGCATGTGTTGTGATGTAATGCGCCATTCTGTATAGTGTGCATATGGCTTGTCCTTACTATGCTTTTTCTGAGCATCTTAGATGTGCTTTGGTGTATTAATGTCTACAGGTAGACGAGTTTCTTCTGTCTCACCTATGTGATGTTAATCGATGCCTTTCATCCTTTGTACTCATGCGTCCTGTCCTTACTGTGACCTAGAGACTCAGATCAATATGTAGATGTGCTTGTTAGCCTCTTTGTCCGCACCTGGAGCGAGGTCTAGCTAATCTGCCCTTGGTCTCACAAATGCAAATACCTCCTGCCTGTTCTGTTATCCCTTTGATCACTGTGGGGTATGTCTCTTTCATGTATTGTTATGGACAAGTATTTAAGGCGCAACTCTGTAACGCAATCTCTCTCTTTCACTCTCACTCTGATCCTGCAACTGGTGGACACACTGTGTCTGCCTCTCCTTCTCTGAGAGCCTAGGGATCCCGCTCCGGGCTGCTCCACTATGCACCGGAGAGGGGATCCCGTGAAGGCGACATGATTAATAAAACCTGCTTAAAACCACAGCACTGCTGCTTATTTTTTCATGCCGCTTCACTGGTGACCCCGACGTGATATGAACACGCACACGTTTTGTGCGAATGCAACCTTCCGAGCTGGACAGCCGCACAGCTGCGTTGGCGACCCCTTGAAGACGCAGCCTTCTGTTTTGGATGACCACGCTGGACCGGCCGCTCTCACAGAGAGCGCACGCACCTTGTCCTCTCTCCACGACGGCAACCTCCAGGGCCGACGGGGAGCGCAGCGCGTGGAACTGAACGCACCATGGCCGCACGAGCGACAACGATTGTCTCCTCTCTCTCACCGCTCCAACGCAGCTGCACAAGCCCGGGGCACAAAGATCGTCTATTGCCTCGCACCGCTCCAACGCATCTGCATGGGCCTGAGGGACTAAAGATCGTCTATTTCCTCTCACCGCTCCAACGCACCATGGCCAATCTACAGCCACAGCTCAACCTGGATTTTACCGGCGCCGTCTGCGCTGTTCTCCACCAAGTTTCTGCACCCTGACTCGCCACTCCAGCGGCCCACCCACGCACTGAACCCCCGCGCACGCATCGGGGAGTTACAAGGACGGCGCATCACGCACGGGACAAGTAACAGCTCCACAGACTGCCTTCCTCCTTCGCCGCTGCCTTTCAGGGCTGCCCGCTCACCTGAAGCACGCATGCAGCACGCTCGAAGGATTTGTTAACAGTCTCAGCCACGCCAGAGACCGCCATCGTCCTCCGCCGCTGCCCACAGAACCTTCAGGGCTGCTCGTTCACCTGAAGCAAGCACGCAGCTCGCCACTGGATTTTTTAATGGTCTTAGCCACGGCACAACGGGATTTCAGCCGTCAGCTGTTCCCGGGAGCTTTGGGGTTGCTTCAGCACCCAAAGCCAACAGTCCCCCTGCTTTGTTTACTTTTTCTCTTACAGCCGCTCCTGCTTTTCTTCATGGCCACGAGAGGAGTCAGAGACTAATTTTTCTTCTTGTGATCTCCGCACGTGCAACGGGACAAACCCTCGACGTCACGGAGCAGCAAGCAATTTTTGCGCGGCTCAGGACGATTTCACAGCTCCTGCCGGCACTTACTACCCCTCCCCTCCCTCCCCCTCCGCCTGCAGCGAGCTTCTCCCACAGCTCGCTCACACAGATGGATTATCGAAGTCGCGACCCCCTGCCGCGTCCTCTGGGGGGGGAGCGTGTGTGGCGGTTCGTTTTAACCCCACAACAGACTAAGGACACTCAGCCCTCTTTTCTCTGTTTTTCTGCTGCATTACTGAGAAGCAATGTGCCATTCATGTATTTGTGATGCAAACATGCATGTGTTGTGATGTAATGCGCCATTCTGTATAGTGTGCATATGGCTTGTCCTTACTATGCTTTTTCTGAGCATCTTAGATGTGCTTTGGTGTATTAATGTCTACAGGTAGACGAGTTTCTTCTGTCTCACCTATGTGATGTTAATCGATGCCTTTCATCCTTTGTACTCATGCGTCCTGTCCTTACTGTGACCTAGAGACTCAGATCAATATGTAGATGTGCTTGTTAGCCTCTTTGTCCGCACCTGGAGCGAGGTCTAGCTAATCTGCCCTTGGTCTCACAAATGCAAATACCTCCTGCCTGTTCTGTTATCCCTTTGATCACTGTGGGGTATGTCTCTTTCATGTATTGTTATGGACAAGTATTTAAGGCGCAACTCTGTAACGCAATCTCTCTCTTATTTTTCCTTTTTTTTTTTTTTTTTTCCTTTGAAAGACAAAAGTAAAATAGAAAGATGTCTTTACCTTCTTTACATGTTTCAACTGCACTGCAGCCTTCATCAGAAGAGTCAGCTGATTGCTGCCAGGTGACATTTATCAGCTGATTTTCGTAGGCGGGGCCAGCTCAGCAGATCTGTCAGATCCACCGAGCCGGCCCCGCCTCCCGCCGTCCCGCCTCCTACCATACATACGAGGGATCACGGAACCAATTCAAAGGATCATGAAAAAATACAAAATAAACACAGCAGTCAAACCACACAAAAAATTAAGACAGTTATTAGTACACCCCAAGGACAGAATAGAACAAGACAATAAATGCAATGTATTATATGAAATATCATGCAGATCATGTAACAAAACCTACATTGGAGAAACCGGAAGATTATTCACCACAAGAAAAAAAGAACACCAAAAGGAATGTGAGAAGGAAACGCAAGGACGACTCACAAGATCACAAAAAGAAAAAGCAGAACAAGAAACATTAAAATCAGCTATATCGGACCACTGCAAAAGAAATAATCACATCATGGACTGGGACAACACAAAAATTATTGGATCGGAGAGCAACAGACACAAACGTTGGATCAAGGAGGCAATAGAGATCAGAAAGCGGGGAAAAGACACCATGAACCGAGATGAGGGGGCCTTTATGCTTTCTCACACCTGGGACCACATTCTCCAGAGACCATCTGACGGCGGGAGGCGGGGCCGGCTCGGTGGATCTGACAGATCTGCTGAGCTGGCCCCGCCTACGAAAATCAGCTGATAAATGTCACCTGGCAGCAATCAGCTGACTCTTCTGATGAAGGCTGCAGTGCAGTTGAAACATGTAAAGAAGGTAAAGACATCTTTCTATTTTACTTTTGTCTTTCAAAGGAAAAAAAAAAGGAAAAATAATTGAAAGAAGACAAAATGAACCTGTTTGATGCAATCTCTCTCTTTCACTCTCACTCTGATCCTGCAACTGGTGGACACACTGTGTCTGCCTCTCCTTCTCTGAGAGCCTAGGGATCCCGCTCCGGGCTGCTCCACTATGCACCGGAGAGGGGATCCCGTGAAGGCGACATGATTAATAAAACCTGCTTAAAACCACAGCACTGCTGCTTATTTTTTCATGCCGCTTCACTGGTGACCCCGACGTGATATGAACACGCACACGTTTTGTGCGAATGCAACCTTCCGAGCTGGACAGCCGCACAGCTGCGTTGGCGACCCCTTGAAGACGCAGCCTTCTGTTTTGGATGACCACGCTGGACCGGCCGCTCTCACAGAGAGCGCACGCACCTTGTCCTCTCTCCACGACGGCAACCTCCAGGGCCGACGGGGAGCGCAGCGCGTGGAACTGAACGCACCATGGCCGCACGAGCGACAACGATCGTCTCCTCCCTCTCACCGCTCCAACGCAGCTGCACAAGCCCGGGGCACAAAGATCGTCTATTGCCTCGCACCGCTCCAACGCATCTGCATGGGCCTGAGGGACTAAAGATCGTCTATTTCCTCTCACCGCTCCAACGCACCATGGCCAATCTACAGCCACAGCTCAACCTGGATTTTACCGGCGCCGTCTGCGCCGTTCTCCACCAAGTTTCTGCACCCTGACTCGCCACTCCAGCGGCCCACCCACGCACTGAACCCCCGCGCACGCATCGGGGAGTTACAAGGACGGCGCATCACGCACGGGACAAGTAACAGCTCCACAGACTGCCTTCCTCCTTCGCCGCTGCCTTTCAGGGCTGCCCGCTCACCTGAAGCACGCATGCAGCACGCTCGAAGGATTTGTTAACAGTCTCAGCCACGCCAGAGACCGCCATCGTCCTCCGCTGCTGCCCACAGAACCTTCAGGGCTGCTCGTTCACCTGAAGCAAGCACGCAGCTCGCCACTGGATTTTTTAATGGTCTTAGCCACGGCACAACGGGATTTCAGCCGTCAGCTGTTCCCGGGAGCTTTGGGGTTGCTTCAGCACCCAAAGCCAACAGTCCCCCTGCTTTGTTTACTTTTTCTCTTACAGCCGCTCCTGCTTTTCTTCATGGCCACGAGAGGAGTCAGAGACTAATTTTTCTTCTTGTGATCTCCGCACGTGCAACGGGACAAACCCTCGACGTCACGGAGCAGCAAGCAATTTTTGCACGGCTCAGGACGATTTCACAGCTCCTGCCGGCACTTACTACCCCTCCCCTCCCTCCCCCTCCGCCTGCAGCGAGCTTCTCCCACAGCTCGCTCACACAGATGGATTATCGAGGTCGCGACCCCCTGCCGCGTCCTCTGGGGGGGGAGCGTGTGTGGCGGTTCGTTTTAACCCCACAACAGACTAAGGACACTCAGCCCTCTTTTCTCTGTTTTTCTGCTGCATTACTGAGAAGCAATGTGCCATTCATGTATTTGTGATGCAAACATGCATGTGTTGTGATGTAATGCGCCATTCTGTATAGTGTGCATATGGCTTGTCCTTACTGTGCTTTTTCTGAGCATCTTAGATGTGCTTTGGTGTATTAATGTCTACAGGTAGACGAGTTTCTTCTGTCTCACCTATGTGATGTTAATCGATGCCTTTCATCCTTTGTACTCATGCGTCCTGTCCTTACTGTGACCTAGAGACTCAGATCAATATGTAGATGTGCTTGTTAGCCTCTTTGTCCGCACCTGGAGCGAGGTCTAGCTAATCTGCCCTTGGTCTCACAAATGCAAATACCTCCTGCCTGTTCTGTTATCCCTTTGATCACTGTGGGGTATGTCTCTTTCATGTATTGTTATGGACAAGTATTTAACGCGCAACTCTGTAACGCAATCTCTCTCTTTCACTCTCACTCTGATCCTGCAACTGGTGGACACACTGTGTCTGCCTCTCCTTCTCTGAGAGCCTAGGGATCCCGCTCCGGGCTGCTCCACTATGCACCGGAGAGGGGATCCCGTGAAGGCGACATGATTAATAAAACCTGCTTAAAACCACAGCACTGCTGCTTATTTTTTCATGCCGCTTCACATCGTTCATTAGCCGCTAGGCCGGCGGCGGAAGCGCCCCCACGTTCGGTGTTGGTAAGATTTTCCAATTTCAAAATAAAACAAGAGGTTGTAAGACTGGCCTGGCAGAAAAAAGGATTTATGCACCAGGAGAGAAAAGTCTACGTGGAACACGATTACGCCCCGGAGGTCCTTAAAAAGCGCAGGGAATACAATGACGCGAAAAAGGTGTTAAGAGAGAAGAAATTGCGCTTTCAGACACCATTTCCTGCGAAGTTAAGGGTCTTCTACGGCGATGAAACGTGTCTCTATAATTCGGCGGAAGAAGCAACAGCTGACATGGCGAAAAGAGGGCTCCCGGTAACGGTATTTAAACCCGCAGCAGACCCGAGTGAGAAGATCAAAGCGCAAACATGGACAACACAAAGACCCTCAAAATCCACGGACCAGCAGCGGGAAACCCAGCACCAGAGCGTCGCGGATAAACTATCCGTTTTCAGGTTGGAATAGCGACCTTTTTTTTTTTTTTTTTTTTCTTTTCTCTTGAATCAATCCGCACATCCAACCCCCCTCATACAAGGTAACAAACATTAAAAGAGATGCATATTCAGCATGTGGTAAAACATTTCATGGAACAATCATATTATTTGAAACAAATAAGTCTTTGTAATAAAAAAAAAAAAAAAACTTGTTAAAATAGAAATGTGACAATAATCCACATGTTCTCCTCATACTAACAAATACTGTTTTTGCGTGAATGTTTGATGTGATGGGGGTGGGAGGGTGCACACAATTTCACAGGGTTTAGGCATAAAAGGAAAAAAAAAAAATCATTACAAGTTTGGATTGGGTTCTGAAACTCACGTTAAAAGCATGGGACTACTTTCAGTGGTAAGAGAGGGCCCTCAACACGAAACAGAGTTTGAGGAATTTCCCTCAGAGCCTTCACTCCATCAAGGCTCTTACAGGGTCTTTAAAAAGACCTCAGCTCAGGAAGTTCTTATGACAGCTTTTTGTTTTAAAGTTTTTTACACTATGTTCTTAATGTTTTTCTTGTTTTTAATGTTCTTTCAGTTTCTGAGTAGCATAAAAGAGGGCCACCACACAGTTATACTAAACAAAACAACACAATGGAGAAACAGGGTGTAACCAAAATAATTTCATATAATGTAAAAGGAATCCTGAATCCAGTTAAAAGATCCAAGATTCTAGGCAAAATGAAAAAAGACAAAGCAGGAATAATACTTTTACAAGAAACCCACCTAACAGACGTGGAACACAATAAACTCAGTAGACAAGGGTTTAAAATGATCTCTTCATCTTCATATAAATCAGGGAGGAGGAGGGGAGTAGCGACATTGATATCAACCAAAATTACATTTGAAAAAAAATCAGAACACAAAGATAAAGAAGGGAGATACAGTTTGGTAACTGGGCGGCTAGAGGGAGAAGATATCACCCTGCTGAATGTGTATGCTCCCCCAGGGGCTAACTGGAAATTTTATAAAAATGTATTCGACCTAATGATAACTAAAGCTCAAGGTTTAGTGATATGTGGTGGGGACTTCAATCTTAGACTGAATCCATACTGGGATGCTTCTGGTAATTCCCCACATCAAAATAACACCCAAAACAGGAAGACTCGGATGCTACTAAAAGAATTGGGAATCTGTGACGTGTGGAGGGAACTCAACCCCAGTGTAAAAGACTATACATTTTACTCAACTCCACATTCCTCTTACTCAAGGATTGACTATTTTTTTATGTTTAATAGAGACATTGGAAGAGTAAAAACATGTAAAATAGGACTGATGGATCTCTCCGACCACAGTCCGATCTACATGGACTTAAATATCCAAAAATACACAAATAATACATTTTCTTGGAGGTTAAATTCAAATGTCCTGAAAGGACCATTGAAAGATGAATTGGAATCAGATATTCTCAGATATTTGGAAGATAACGATAATGGAGAAGTATCCCCTTTAATACTGTGGGATGCATGTAAAGCTGTAATAAGAGGAAAGATTATTGCAAAACTGGCAACCCAAAAGAAACTAAGACAAGAAAAACTATCCACAATAGAGTCAGAACTTAGGAACCTAGAAAAAGAACACAAAGGCAACACTCATGCTACTGACTCGCTCAAGATTAAGGAAATTAAAAACCAAATAAATGAGATCTACACAATAGAAATCCAGAAGAAACTTACATTTCTGAAACAAAAATACTATGAAGCAGGCAGTAAATCGGCAAAATTGCTAGCCTATAAATTGAGGAAACATCAAACAGAAAGAGCAATCTACAAAATCAGAGACCCAGTTTCAAAGGAAATAAAATTCAGAATTCAGGATATTCTTAAAAACTTCGAGAATTACTATAAGAACTTATACTCCCACAAAAAACATAAAAACGCATCCGAGGCATTCCTAAACACATTAAACCTTCCCCAACTTGAAGATGGCGGAGAGACATAACACTTAAACAAAGAGCTCTCCCTAGCCGGATTAAAAATCATCGGTAAATGGCCAACTCGACATAAACGAATCAATAAACTAAGGGATGAAAACACGAAGGAACCGGGCACAAGGACAAAAACAGGGTAAAATTGAAGAATTCCTCTCCAACAACGCAGGAAAAACCGCTGTACGCAAAGCCCAAAAAAACGAGATGTCCACAGCAGTGAAAATGGAGGACGCCAGACTCGACAACATGAACGCTGGCATCGCCAGTTTGGGTGAAGAGTTGAGAGAATTCAAGCGACAGCTACAACAGGATTTAGCGGCTCTTAAGGAGGAACTGAAAAAAGAAATTAAGGAGGAAATCATGGACCTCCGAAGAGAAATGGAGCGTAAATTAACGGAAAACATGGAGGAGCTGCGCTCCCAGCGGGCGTGTATGACAGAAGCGCAGACCCGAATTTCGGAACTAGAAGATTGGAAAAGCGAGGCAAACGAACAACTACAGACCCTGACGACGCAAACGCAGAGGATGCAGGAGAAAATAAACGACTTGGAGAGCAGATCCCGACGAAGCAATATGCGCATCTTTGGAATTCCGGAGGGCATTGAAGGCAACTCGATGACAAAATTCATGGATCAGTTCTTAAAAAAAGAACTGGAAATACCCGGAGAAACGGATCTGCAGATTCAACGGGCGCACAGAACACCGGCACAGAACCCGAAAACAAACTCTCCACCCAGGTCAGTTGTGGTAAACTTTGTGAAATATGACATAAAGGAAAGAATCCTGACGCAAGCATGGAAAAAAAAGATACGAATCGGCGACAAACAGGTATTTTTTGACCATGACTACCCGACAGAAATCGTGCAGCAGCGGAAGAAATATGCCAATATTAAAAAAACGCTGAAAGAGAAAAAAATTAGATTCCAAACGCCGCTAACGAAAATGAGGATTCATTGGGAGGAAGGCACAAGAACCTACAACACGGCCGAAGAGGCAGCGCGGGATATGATGGAGCGGGGCCTTGAGGTGAGCGTGCCGAAGGAGACGGCTGGAGCAGCGGCGGCCCTGAACGCACCACGACAGACGGAGTGGAGACGAGTGAACGGCGGAAGAAGGGGGAGAGACGTAGAGCAGCGGGCCCAGGACAAGCTACAAGGCTTTCAACTGAAAGCCTAGATCATAACAAAGATTAAGAAAGGCACAGAAGAAATGAAGGCCAAGAAGACAAGGTAAAAGAGAAACAGACGGCTAGGAGAGGTTTAAGTGATATTTGTTGGACATTTCTAGACTTATGACTATTACTTTGATAGTAATTAGAAGTCTAGGGAGGGCCCTTCACTCTGTGAAGACAAACCCCCCACCCACCAACAGGGACCAGTGGGCAGAAGAAAGGCCCAAAGTACGGAGGTCGAGTTTTTTTAATGTGTTTTTATATAAATATGTGTTATTTTTGTTGTTAAAGGGGCTAGGAGCACAAGTTAAAAAAATGGAAAAACATGAATATGGGTAAAAATCTTAAGATAATGACACTAAACGTGAATGGTCTGAACTCACCTGTTAAAAGGGAAAGAATAATAAGAAAATTCAAGAAGGAAAAAGCTGAAATTATATTTATGCAAGAGACACATTTGAGCAAGGCAGAACATGTGAAACTAAAGAGATTTGGCTATAAGAACTCCTACTACAGTTCATTTAAGGGAGGAGCAAAAAGGGGGGTTATGATACTAATCTCAAACAAAATACAATTTGAAAGTGAACAGGAAATCCAGGATAAAGAAGGCAGGTATGTAATAATAAAGGGAAGAATAGATGGTATGCAGATCACATTAGTGAACATCTATGCCCCACCAGAAAGTGACAAGGGTTTTTTTCAACATCTGTTTGATCTCATAGCAACACACAGTGAAGGAGTCCTAATTTGTGGAGGAGACTTAAATGCTGTCATGGATCATGAAGTTGACACAACAAGTGTTAAGAAGACAAAAAAACATGTAACAAAGTTCATAAGAACCTCACTGGCAGAAATGGGTATGGTAGACATATGGAGGGACCTACACCCACTCGAAAAAGACTATACACATTATTCAGCAGCCCATAAAGTACACTCTAGAATAGATTACTTCCTTATGAATGAAGGTGACAGACACAGGGTGAGAAATTGTTGGATTGGAGGGGCAGAAATATCAGATCATAATCCTATATACATGGAAATATATTTAAACAATAGAAAACGACAAACAACATGGAAACTTAACATAGGACTGTTAAATGATGAGAAAATGAAAGAAAGAATAAAAATAAACATAAACGAATATATCCAAGAGAATGACAATGAAGAAGTGGACCCAACAATACTATGGGACGCACTAAAAGCCGTGTTAAGGGGTAAATTAATTGTTGAAACAGGAAAAGCAAATAAGACTAAGCTGGAAGCGTATGAACAAAGATGTGAGAGACTAAGGGAATTAGAACGTAAACATCAAAGCACAAATGATCCAAAAATATATCAAGAAATTAAAGAAGAAAAAACAAAGATAAAAGAAACACAAATGGATGAAATTGAAAGGAAAAATAGATATCTAAAGCAAAAATATTATGAAACGGGGCCAAAAGCCACAAAACTGCTGGCAAAACGGTTAAGAAAACAACAAACAATGAATAATGTATACAAGATTAAAGACCCCACCACAAATAAAACCACAGTTAACCCAGAAAACATCGAAGAAATTTTCCATAATTTCTACCAAGAACTATACTCGCAACCTGAAGAAACAAATACTAAAGATATCAAAAAATTTCTAGACACATTGGACTTGCCATCAATAGGAAATCAACAAAATGAAAAACTAACAGCAGAAATAACAACACAAGAGATCAGAGATGTGATTAAGTCACTTAAAAACAGTAAATCACCAGGTAGTGATGGATACCCATCTGAGTTTTATAAACTGTTTATAGAAGAACTCATGCCACAACTCCTAAAGTCATTTAATTGGACGCTGAACAACAACAAAATACCTCCAACATGGAACGAAGCAATCATTTCAGTTATTTTAAAACCAGGGAAAGATAAAGAACAATGCGGAAACTATAGACCAATCTCTTTATTAAATGTAGATTATAAAATATACACAACAATTATATGTAAACGAATAAAGACATTCTTGACGGAATTGATAGAAGATGATCAAACTGGATTCATAGAGGGACGCCAAACACATGACAATATCAGGAGAACAATACATATAATTAACCAAATACATAAAGAAAAGAAAAGCGCAGTAATAATGAGTTTAGACGCAGAAAAAGCATTTGACAGGGTTAACTGGAAATTCCTATATAGTGTACTGGAGCGCTTTGGATTTAACGAAAAATCAGTACAATGCATAAGGACGCTATATCAAGAACCTGTGGCAAGAATCAAGATAAACGGTAGCTTAACAGACAAAGTAAATATACAAAGATCAACTAGGCAGGGATGCTGCTTATCGCCCACCTTGTTTGCTCTGTTCATAGAACCATTGGCTCAAGCGATACGACAAAATAAGAAATTAAAAGGTGTAACAATAAAGGGGGCGGAACACAAGATTGGGCTATTTGCAGACGATATTATAGTTTACCTTGAACAACCAGATAAATCAATAATGGAAATGATGAACTTGATAGAAAATTTTGGAAAATTATCAGGATACAAGATAAACATAACAAAAACACAAGTACTGACATTCCACTATAACCCTCTAAACCAGATAACTGATAAGATCAAACTAAACTGGAAGCAAAAAGAAATAAAATACCTTGGAGTGAACATACCTAAAGACCTAAGCAAAATATATAAAGCAAACTATGATAGGTTGGAACAAGAAATAAAAAAAGATATTGATAGATGGTCAATCTTAAATATGGATCTGAATTCAAAAATTGAGACAGTCAAAATCAGCATACAACCTAGATTACTTTACCTCTTCCAGGCTATACCAACAGAGATTCCAGATGCCCAATTCTCAAAGTGGGACAGGATGATATCGAGATTTGTTTGGGGAGGTAAAAAACCAAGAGTGAAATATAAAACCCTCCAATTACCAAAAGAGAAAGGAGGCATGGGCCTACCGAGTCTAAAGGAATATTACTACTCAGCACAAATAAGATATATCATATGTTGGTGCGACGAGGGATATGAGGCAAAATGGAAAGAAATGGAAAAGGAAATTGAGGGACTCCCAGTACAAAGCATAATAGGGGATAAAGATGCATATAAGCAAATCAAACAAATAGACCCAATCACTAAATTTACTTTAGAACTGTGGTATAAAATAGTACAAAAATATAATATAAGGGAAGACATAAAACTATTGAAATGGGTAGCATTTGACAGTCAGTTTGAACCGGCAAAACAAGATAGGGGATACAAAAATCTGGTGAACAAGGGAATCACAGCATGGGGCAATATCGGAAAAAAAGATCTCGGGAGCTTTGTAAATATCAGGAGAAAATTTAAATTAGAAAGATCGGAATTTTTCAGATATCTGCAGATGAGAGATTACTATATGAAGAAGATTAGGCATAACCTCCAAACAGATGTGAACGAGATTATACAACTTATTTTAAGCTCATATGCAGGAAATAAAATAAGAATTATTTCAAAACTATATCAGAAACTTATGACAAACAATCATACAAGTAACTATATAAAGGAGAAATGGGAGAAAGAGCTCAATTTAAACATAACAGAAGAAAGCTGGCAGGAAATATGGAAAACACAACACACATCAACAAATTCAAGGGCATGGAGGGAATTTGGATGGAAAAACCTGATTCGCTTTTTCATTACACCACAGATTCAAGGAAAATATACAAATACCCAATCTTTATGCTGGAGGGGATGTGGGGCTCAAAATGTAGACCACTCACATATGTTTTGGAAATGCTACAAAATATCATCATTTTGGAAATCTATGCATGTGACAATACAGAGGATATTAGGATATAATATACCAATGAACTGTAACCTGATGTACTTATGTGATCTTAAAAAAGACAATGTTATACAGGCTGAGGACAGATATCTAGTTAAAATCTTGTTGATTGCATGTAAAAAAACTATCACAAAAAAATGGCGATCAGAAGTTCTTCCTGACCAAGAACAATGGACTGACATTGTTGAGGACATACGTATGATGGAAAAACTAACATATCGACAAAGAATGCAAGAAGGAATATGGGAGAAAAAATGGCGGAAATGGACACACTACAAAGTGCAACAACGAGGCAGAAATTGAAAGAATAACCAAAGACACTGAAAAAACCAGAAGAATTAAGAGATGGAAACTAAAAACTTGATGCTCCAACATTTGTCCCCCCCCCCTTTTATTTTTTTTTTTTTTT
The DNA here is from genome assembly GCA_020510985.1 of Pholidichthys leucotaenia. Classification (NCBI taxonomy): domain Eukaryota; kingdom Metazoa; phylum Chordata; class Actinopteri; order Cichliformes; family Pholidichthyidae; genus Pholidichthys; species Pholidichthys leucotaenia. Next base: position 95,547,760 of record CM035838.1, on the reverse strand, counting down.
TTATTTTTTATTTTTATTTTGTTTATTTTTTTTTTATTTTTCCCTACCCTAACCCCTTTGTTTTTTAAATGTAGAATGTGATCTGAATGCATTATATATGATGAAAAATGAATAAAAATCTAAGTTACAAAAAAAAAACCTTCCCCAACTTACGGAGTCACAAAATAAAACACTACTGTCAGAAATACATCCTAAAGAATTGGAAAAAGCAATTACGAAACTTAAAGCTAACAAATCCCCAGGAGCTGATGGCTATACAGCAGAGTGGTACAAAACCTTTAAACAGCAACTATCTCCTCTCCTCCTGAAAACATTTAATTATGTCCTCCACACAGGGGAAATCCCCCCCTCCTGGAGAGAAGGGGTCATTGCAGTTATACCTAAACCTGAAAAGGATAAACTAGAGTGCTCCAACTACAGACCAATCAGTGTACTAAATCAGGACTATAAGCTTTTTACCATTATCCTTGCCAAAAGGTTAGAAAATATACTGACAGACCTAATTCATTTAGACCAAACAGGTTTTATAAGACAAAGACAGACACAAGACAACATTCGACGCACTTTACACATAATTCATCATATAAAAAAATATAACTTAAATGCAGTCATATTGGGATTAGATGCTGAAAAAGCATTCGATTCGGTTGACTGGTCTTTTCTATATAGAATCTTATCCAGTTTCAATTTTCATAACAACTTCATTAGAACTATACAGGCATTATATAAAAAACCAACAGCTAAAATAAGGATTAACGGTAATTTATCATCATCTTTTGAACTGGAAAGAGGATGTCGTCAGGGCTGCCCCCTGTCTCCACTGCTCTTTGCAATCTTCATAGAACCTCTGAGCCAATGGATAAGACAAAACCAAAAAATTCAAGGTATTACACTTGGTCAGAAGGAACATAAAATAGCACTCTTTGCTGATGACATTTTAATATACCTAGGGCAGCCGGACACTTCTTTACCAGAACTAACCTCAGTTTTTTCAGAGTATGGAGATTTATCGGGGTACAAATTAAATATGCATAAAACCCAAGTTTTAACATTCAACTATGACCCAAATCATTATTCACTAAGCAAACTCAAAACTAACTGGGAGTCGGAATCTATGAAATATCTGGGGGTCAATATCCCGAAACAACTCAACAAAATTATATCACTAAACTATGATCCACTGGTGACAAAAATAAAATCTGACCTAGCAAGATGGAATATGATACCATTCTTGGGTACTGCACAAAGAATTGAAGCAGTCAAAATGAATATACTTCCACGTCTTCTATACCTTTTCCAAACAATACCGGTAGAACCTCCCAAAAAAACATGGCAGGAGCTGGACAGAAGGATCTCAAGATTCATATGGCAGGGCAAGAGACCTAGAATCAGATATAGAACCCTACAGCTAAACAAAGACAAAGGTGGGCTCGCGCTGCCAAATATCAGGGACTACTTTAAAGCCGCACAAATTAAAACTTTAGTAGAGATATGTAACCCAGTCTACACTGCACAATGGAAGGAGATCGAATGCCAAATAACAAGTGACATCCCCCTACAGGCGATAATAGGGAACAATGCCTTACCTAAGCTTTTGAATAACACTAACCCGTGGATAGAGACCCCGCTAAAAATTTGGTTTAAGATAGTCAGAGAGAATCAAACTAAAGAGCCCTATCGACTTCTGCAATGGATCGCCTATGATCAGGACTTTACTCCTAATAAAACAGACACCAGATTTAAAAAGTGGAAGGAGAAAGGGCTGATAAAATATTACGATTTTTTTAAAGGGCAAATCTTAAGAAGTTTTGAAGATTTGAAAAAACAAGGCCTAATAAATCAAGACCTTTACAGGTTCTTCCAGCTTAGACACCACATAAACAATATACTTAAAAAGGAGGTTTTGGAAAGGGCCCAGTCAGGTGTTCTGAAGGTCTTCTTAATGGCATATAAAGGGATCCCAGGGATCAGATACATTTCTAAAATATACCAAGGTCTTCAAGACTTAAAAGGAGACAACACATCTTATATAAAAGAGAGATGGGAAAAAGAGGGGAATTTCACTTTACAACTGGAAATATGGGAAAAGCTAAATAAACAGCAATGGAAAAGTACCTCATCCCTGCAGTGGAGAGAATTTGGATGGAAAAACTTGGCAAGATTTTTCAGAACACCTGCACAAAACAAATTTACCCATAAGGGATTGAACTGTTGGCGCTTGTGTGGTGAAAAGACTGCAAATCATTTTCATGTGTTTTGGTCATGCCCAGTTATCCACCAATATTGGACCAAGGTACAGACAATATTGGGGAAAATATTCAAAATTACAGTTCCCTTTTCTTTTGTAACTTTGTATTTGGGTTTACTACCGGACTCACTGGAAAGACGAGGAGAAAAATACTTATTCAATGTTTTAATATTGGCAAGCAAAAAAGCTCTAACTAAAAAATGGATGTTGAAGGACTGTCCTACACCTGAAGATTGGACTAACGTGATCCAAGACATTTACTCGATGGAAAAGTTGACATTCGCACTGAGACAGGACATGGATGGGTTCATGAACTTTTGGCAACCCTGGACCGCATATGTGTCTTCCATTAGATCTAATCTTTGACAAATACCATTTCAATAATGGTTCCGCTCTTTGTTCCAACGCTACTCAGATGCTCTTTTATCTTTATTTACTTACTTTTTCTTTTTGTTTGTTTTTTACTGGTTTGGTTTGTTTTTTTTTGTTATTTGTTTTTTGTTTTTTTTTTTCTCTTTAATTTCACTTTTTCTTTCACTTTAAAAAAAAAAAAAAAAAAGGGGTGTTGTAAGAATTAATCTTCCAATGTTGTCAGATATCAGAAAATAAGGGAACATGTGATGAAAATGTAAACACTGCATTGCTGTAACGACCTGTATACCCTTTACAAAAACTTAAATAAAAAAAAAAAAATAAACTCATGAAACAGGCCTGGACAAAAATGATGGTACCCCTAGAAAAGATTGAAAATAATGTGACCATAGGGACATGTTCAACCAAGAAGTGTTCTCTAATTAACATCACAGGTGTTTACAAACTTGTAATCAGTCAGTCAGCCTATTTAAAGGGTGACAAGTAGTCACTGTGCTGTTTGTTGACATGGTGTGTACCACACTAAACATGGACCAGAGGAAGCAAAGGAGAGAGTTGTCTCAGGAGATTAGAAAGAAATTTATAGACAAGTATGTTAAAGGTAAAGGCTATAAGACCATCTCCAAGCAGCTTGATGTTCCTATGACTACAGTTGCACATATTATTCAGAAATTTAAGATCCACGGGACTGTAGCCAACCTCCCTGGACGTGGCCGCAGGAGGAGACGGACAATACAAATGGTAACAAAAGAGCCCAGAACAACCTCTAAGCACATTCATGGTGAACTCCAAGGTCAAGGTACATCAGTGTCCGATTGCACTATCCGTCATTGTTTGAGCCAAAGTGGACTTCATGGGAGACGACCAAGGAAGACACCACTGTTGAAAACAAATCATAAAAAAGCCAGACTGGAATTTGCCAAACTGCATGTTGACAAGCCACAAAGCTTTTGGGAGAATGTCCTATGGACAGACGAGACAAAACTGGAACTTTCTGGCAAGGCATATCAGCTCTATGTTCACAGACGGAAAAATGAAGCATACCAAGAAAAGAACACTGTCCCTACTGTGAAACATGGAGGAGGTTCTGTTATGTTCTGGGGCTGCTTTGCTGCATCTGGCACAGGGTGTCTTGAATCTGTGCAGGGTACAATGAAATCTCATGACTATCAAGGTATTCTAGAGAGAAATGTGCTGCCCAATGTCAGACAGCTTGGTCTCAGTCGCAGGTCATGGGTCTTGCAACAGGATAATGACCTAAAACACACAGCTAAAAACACCCAAGAATGGCTAAGAGCCAAACATTGGACTATTCTAAAGTGGCCTTCTATGAGCTCTGATCTAAATCCTATTGAACATCTGTGGAAGGAGCTGAAACATGCCATCTGGAGAAGGCACCTGTTTTATGAAAATATTTAGACAGGTTCGTGAGGAGTCGGCGCACAGGAAAGAATTCACACTGAGACAAGAACTGCTATAATAAAATGTGTCTTTTATTCCTCACAGAACATATCTTCACACACAAAAGATCAATGCATTCACATTAGACAGACTGCTAGAATAAGCTGTATTCCCTTATTCCCCACAGACCATATCTTCATATACAAAAGATCAATGCACTTCATGTCATTTCATCAGCCCTTACCAATAATACAGAAGACCGGAGAGCCTTTGGCAGTCTTTTGGCAGGCGCGTGCATCAATCAGCTTGGCAATTCGCGCGAAATCCACAGCAGACTCTACTGTTTGGCAAAACACCTCTGCCTTTTAAAGGGTAGAGTTACGTACACAACGAAGGAGCCACTCTTCGTTGCCAGGCAACTTCCCCCCCCATGGAATCGCGTAGAGAGCGGGGGGGCTAGTCCCCGCTCCCAGGCGATTGCAGCCAGACTTCTCAAAACATATAACATCTGTTCACACACACACATATGTGAGAAATAAAGGTTAAGCCTTGTTCCATAAACATGCCACAGTGATTCAAGGAGTGAGAAACTTGCTGTGCTGAAGATAAATCCATCATGGGAAGAGAACTGAACTGGACCGTCAAAACATATTAAAACAACTGAGAAACAAATCAGGGCACACATTAAAAACACATTTATATTACAGCACCCTTCAAACCTGAGACAACTGAAGCAGTTTGCTCATGAGGAGTGGGCCAAAATACCTGCTGAGAGGTGCAGAAGTCTCATCGACAGTTACAGAAATCATTTGATTGCAGTGATTGCCTCAAAAGGTTGTGCAACAAAATATTAAGTTAAGGGTACCATCATTTTTGTCCAGGCCTGTTTCATTAGTTTGTTTTTTAAAATAATTCTGTTGAACCACAAGTCAAAAAGCATTGTCTGATTTTCATTGTTTAATTTTCATAGAATTTTTATTTATTACCACTTTTGTCCGATTCAAGTTATTTCGGTGACCATTGTGTGTTTTTCTTTCATTAACAGAGGGGTACCAACAATTTTGTCCACGTGTGTAAGATTGAGATGTACGCTCCAGGACAAGACGCGAAAATCGAAAGCCACCGGCGCTCAGGAGAGACTGTAGGTATATATAGCCTTTATAAGTTTTGCATAACTGTACAAATATGCAAGAAATATTAGGCCTTGGATAAATTATTTAAAGATAAAATAATTATTAAAGATGGCTCGGAGGTATAAAAAGTAATTATAAATAGTCTTTATAAGTTTCAGTTAAAGTCTACATTTTTTAAATCACTAAATAATTAGCTGAACCACATGGTAACAATGTATTTCCCCTTTATACCTCCCGCAGTTTCACTCAATAGTAGAAAAGAAAATGCACAATAAAATTTAGTTAAAAAAAAATTCTGAACCTATTCAAAATCCTGGCTGTGACACAATAACACACAAAGTACAAATATGCAAATAATACAAGTAAATACAACGGCTTCATTAAATAATACAATGGCGAATATCAATTCAAGCACAGAGGACCAACTCTCGCCTCTCGGCCAATTATTGTAAGCGTAGACCATAGATATAAAAGGCTAGATTGGCAGCAGGTCACTGGAGCGCGAGATTTCCGGCCGCCATATTGGTACAGGAATCACAACAAATCCACAGCTCAGCTTAACGCACAACACTCTGATTAAGTCTTCATTTCTGTCACCATGGGATGGTTTTCCGGCGCTCAGACCATGTCCCTTCTCATCGCTGTCTCTCATTGGGCAGCGTCTCTGCGGGCTCCCAGCTGTCAGTGTTACAGGACGGCTGGGGCCCAATTAATCCTCATCAGCTGAGGCGCTGCTAATGAGGATAAAAAGGAGCAGCTTCGATCATTCGGGGCTGCGACTTAAGCACTGTTATGCTGGAACCCTTACGGTAAGTGTTGAGTATTTGTTTTTAAATAATTTAATGACGTGTTGTCAAAAATAAAGGTAAAAACTCTGATTTTCATTTGGGAGGTCACTGATTTCTGTACATGCATGACTGCCATGAGTGTAATATATATTGTAATTCAGTATCGATAGTTATGGCAATATTTCTCATGTAATATTAGTATACAGTGTTACATTGTGTTCTTTGTTACTGGGTCAGTATTGGTAGCCAATATTACCAACAATGAACTTTGGGTTCTTGTAACTAGTTTGGTAGTTACTCAAATAGTGTGAGGATGTGGCGGATGATAAAATAAGGCAGCGATGCTGTGGTTTTAAGGAAGTTTATTATATCATACTGCCGTCACGAGCTCCTCTCCCGGCGCCGTGCATGCGCGCCGGGAGCGAGCCCACGGCTCTCAGAGAAGGAGGACACAATGTCTGTGTCCAGCAGCTGTAGTTGCAGAAGTGAGATTGAGAGGCAGATTTACAGCACAGTGCAGCTTATATACTCAACTCAAACAATAGATCAAAGACATTCACAGCAGTTAATCTGGGCATTTGCATATCAGAGGTACAGACAGGATGCATGAACACTATGCATGGATGACAATTTAACCTCACGGCTGTAAACGCAGCATGCAGCGGAAAAAACCCAGGAGTGCGAGCTGACTGTCTCTGTGTTCTGTCTGTGTGTTGTGGGGGTTGAATCAAACCGCTACACTGCTCCCCCCCAGAGGGAACGGTAGGGGACCGTGACCTCGATGTTGCAGTCTGGGCAGCAAGCAGGGAAAAGCTCTGTGCAGGAGGGGGGGGGGGGGGGGTAGTACATGCTGACCGGGCGCAGGAAAATCGTTCGAGTCGCGCCAAAAGTGTTTGCTGCTCCGCGATGTCCCGTCTGAACATGCAGAGATCAGAAGAAGAAAAATTTGTCACTGGCTCCTCCCGCGATTAAGTCCTGCAAGGATTAATAGCGGCCATGAAGAAAAGACAAGGCTGCGTGGCGGCTGTAATGAGAGCAGAGGGACTGGCGTGTTGACTTTAGGTTCAGGCGTAACCCTAAAGCCTCGGGAACCGCAGACAGCTGAATTCCCCTTGTGTGCCGTGGCTAAGACCATAAAATCCAGTGAGCAAGCTGCGTGCCTCAGGTGAACGAGCAAGCCTGAAGGGCCAGTGTGCAGCAGAAGGAAGGCGGTCAGAAAAGCCGTATGTGTCCCGTGCGTGGTGCGCCGTCCTTGTAACTCCCCGGTGCGTGCGCCGGGGTTCCGTGATGGGTGGGCCAGCTGGAGAGGAGAACCAGGGTCAGGGAGCTTAATCATCCCTGTTCAGTGTGATGGAGCGGTGCAGGGAAGTAGACGCTCTGTCACTCGCTCGGTCATGGTGCGTTCAGGTCCACGTGTGCTCCGTCGGCCGTGGGAGTCGCCGTCGCGGAGAAAGGACGAGGTACATGCGCTCTCGATGTGGAGGAGCTGCGAGCGCGGCTGGTCCAGCGTGGATGTGCCGATCTAGGCATGCAGATCTCACCATGAAGTTTGCTGCGGCTTTCCCGGTCGTGGGTGGTCTCCGGAGAGTTTCACCTGGAAACTCTGCGTCGAAATCTCCCTGAAGCAGAAGGGAGCTGTTGCGTTCGCTTGTCGTCGGAGAATCACCGCCGGGTGTTGCGTTCGCTGGCAGCGTGTTCGTTTCAGCGTCGGGTCACCAGTGCGGCGGATGATAAAATAAAGCGGCGTTGTTGGTTTTAAGTAGAGTTTTATTACCATACCGCCGTCACAAGCTCCGCTCCCGGCGCTGTGCAAGCGCGCCAAGAGCGAGCCCACAGCTCTCAGAGAAGAGGGGACACAAAGTCTGTGTCCAGCAGCTGTAGTTGCAGAAGTGAGATTGAGAGGCAGATTTACAGCACAGTGCAGCTTATATACTCAACTCAAACAATAGATCAAAGACATTCACAGCAGTTAATCTGGGCATTTGCATATCAGAGGTACAGACAGGATGCATGAACACTATGCATGGATGACAATTTAACCTCATGGCTGTAAACGCAGCATGCAGCGGAAAAAACCCAGGAGTGCGAGCTGACTGTCTCTGTGTTCTGTCTGTGTGTTGTGGGGGTTGAATCAAACCGCTACAAGGATAGTTTTTCTTTTTCCTGTATACACTTGGCCTAATGAAAGATTTAGGTTTATCAAACCGTCTTTACACAATAATTACAAATATATGTGTACAAACATCTACCTCCTGTATCAGACCAACATCATGAAGGTTTGCAGATAGTAATTTACAGGTATGTTATTTGAAAATTGAAACTTTACAGATAGAATTTTACAGTACCTATTTCGCATTTGTCTATTACAGGGAGGGGGTACAAGAAAATCTGGTGATGATCAATCCAGTCATATCTCATAGACATTACTATTTCTGTCTTAGATTACATTTTGCCTGACATTACTATAAATATTTGCTATGATGGATAGGAGGGGACAGGGTGGATATTACGTGTGATGAAGATGATGATGATGGTGATGACGATGGGCTGGGCTCTGGGTTAAATTTATAAAGCCTACATCTACTGCTTTAAACTGTGTTTTGATTCAATTAACACTTCACCTCACTTTGCAATTGATTAAAATGAGCTTGCTGCTTTCATGTTGAGTGCATTATTCTATGCAATAAATTTAATAAATTTGTAATGAACATTGGTGTATTGTATAAATTTGTTATGTGGGCCTAAAATCAATAAGAATTTCAAATTGATTTTAAACAACTGCTATACAGATCCAGGTAGATGGGGGGGGGGGTATAATGTCTGTCTAGTTAAATGAAGAAACTTGAATAATTGATTTGTAATTTTTTATTCTCTTTATTTATTTCAAAGTTTACATATCTAGGCCAATTTGTATAGCACAGGCTGAAATATTTCTTTTATAAACATTTTTGACAATTGGGGGGGGGGCAATAAGCTGGTTGCCAAATATAACAAATACAGCCCAGGACAAAGTATGAATTAATCAATTTCGGCCATATATTTATGCATAAATGGCCACAATGAAAGAGCTAGCCTTAATTATTAATCAGGGGGTATGGTAACTTTTTTTTTCAGCTCATTTGACAGTTCTTGATTGAGACACTGCAAAATGCCATAATTTAATAATTATGAAGCTCTTAAACACCTAATATTTATGCAGATTATGCTGAAAGTAAACCACTATGCGCTGTGTTGTACTGTGATGTAAACATGTTCACTGAAGCCTGTCAAACGTTTAACAAAGGAGAATGACCCAAGCAGGTGTCTGCACTGGACCACAGGGATGTGCTACAGATATCCTGTACCAAGATGGCGGACGCGCGTCACGCCACCGCAAGCACGGACTGGCCAGCGCTGCCAATCTAGCCTTTTATATCTATGACGGAGACCGCCTGGCTACGGTACATACCTCTGATAATTAGGGAACTTACTAAAACATGGAGACAAGATTACCAGTTGATGCTCTTATTTATGGAAAGAAATTGTGACTACAACCAAACGAACCAAATAAGAACATTAAAAAAAACAAAACAACTCCCAACAGGACACAGCCACAACCACAGCTCACTACCCCTGAACTACAGCTGTTACCGTTGGCGTCATATTGCTACGAAGCTAACTGATCACTAACGTCCTACCTTGGAAGAGCAGCTTCTAATCACGTTGCCGTTTTTGTCAAAATATAGTTGGTGGAAGGTAAACGGAAGCCTGACATTTAAGAAGTTTAAAGTTCATTTACCGCAGAATCAAAACAACGACACGACACCACCGTCAGTTTACGGCTGTGCACTGATTCGACGACAGCCATCACGTGATCTTTATTTGGTCTTAAATGTGAATCATACAAAAGGCATTAAAAATGACTTGTGAAACAATATAACTTTTAATCATGATGATACAAGTAAACATTAAGAGAATTTATGCAACAAGATGTTGGAGCATTTCTACCAGGCCGTTGTCAGCGCTTCTTTGCTGCTGTCTGTTGGGGTAGCAGTATCTGAGCCAATAGACTTGACAAGACCAATAGACCAATAGACTTGACAAGATTATCAAGAAGGCTGGCTCCGTAATTGGTCTCAGACTGGAGACTTTTCAGAATGTGGTGCACAGGAGGACACTGAACAAACTTATCCATCGTGGACAATCCTAATCACCCCCTCCACCACACACCGTACAGAGTGTGGAGCACTTGCTACAGCTCCGCTGCCAAACGCTCAAGTACAGGAAATCTTTTCTGCCACATGCCATTTCACTGTACAAAAACTCACTCTAATGTTGAATCTTGGTCATAACAATGCTGTCATACTGTGCCTTCCAGTCTAATTGGTACTAACTAATTAACTAACCTGCACTTGTATAGCGTTTTTCTAGTCACAAAGACCACTCAAAGCGCTTTCACTCGTACTAACCCTCTATTCTAAGGGCCTATAGGAAACATATCTATGGACAATTTAGAACAGCCAATTAACCTAACATGCATGTCTTTGGATTGTGGGAGGAAACTGGAGCCCCCCGGAGTAAACCCACGCAGCACAGGGAGAACATGCAAACCCCACACAGAAAGGTTCCAACCCCTGCCAGCCTGGGGATTCGAACCAGGAACCTTCTAGCTGTAAGTCAACAGTGCTAACCACTGCACCACTGTGCTGCCAAATTGGTACCTCACATTTCACCCTGCGCCTGATAGTCCTGCATTGTACAGCTAGTAGGATCCATGTATCTATACGGGTCATCATCTATTCATCTGCGATATACTATACAGTGGATATAAAAAGTCAACACACCCCTGTTCAAATGCCAGGTTTTCGTGATGTAAAAAAGTGAGACCAAGATAAGTCATTTCAAAACATTTTCCACCATTAATGTGAGCTATAACCTGTACAACCCAACTGACAAACTGAAATCTTTTGAAGAAAAATAAACTTACAATAACCATGTTGCATAAATATGCACACCCTTAAGCTAATACTTTGTTGCAGCACCTTTGGCTTTTATTAAAGCACTGTCTTTTTGGGTAGGAGTCTATCAGCGTGGCACATCTTGATGTAGCAATATTTGCCCACTCTTCTTTGCAAAAACACTCAACATCTGTCAGATTGCGAGAACATCTCTTGTGCACAGCCCTCTTCAGTTCATCCCACAGGTGTTTTTTTTTTTTTTAATTTTAATTTTGTATACTTTATTGATCCCCAGAGGGGAAATTGAGGGCATCCACCTGGATGGATAAAGCAGCCACGGTACGGCGCTATCCCTTAACCATTCACACACACATTCACACCTAGGGCCACTTTAGATTTTCCAATTAACCTAACCTGCATGTTTTTGGCCTGTGGGAGGAAACCAGAGAAATCCCGGAGTAAACCCACGCAGATACGGGGAGAACATGCAAACTCCACACAGATCACTGTTGGTCAGGGGCTGGAATCGAACCAGGGATCCCATGGCCAAGGGTGAGTTGCTGTGCTGGCGCACCACCCAGATGTTCATCATTATGGTAATACTTCCAGCCATGGGGGAATCTGATATTTTGATGATTAAGGTCAGTTGTGTGCCATTTAATAGGTAAAACACTAATGGGAACAGGAGGATGGGGACAGACTGACAGTGAGAGGTTTGTAGTAAATGGTGTGGCACCATAGTGGCACACTTTCTTGGAGGTGGGTGCTGTTGTATATTAACAACAAGCAGCACGGACGTGACGGCACAGGTGATGTCATCACGCCATGCCTATAACAGGGGACTGGTGGGCAGCAGCCTAGGCTCTTTGGCGCTATGCCTCTATGACATACACCAGCCTTTACTCCCAGTTAGCTAGTATATTAGCTTGCTACTAGCCTCTTCAATAAAGAGCTGCTGTTCAGCACAGCCATTGCCTCCACTGTCTCTGATTTACAGACATAACACTGGCGACTAGGAGAAACTTTATCAACATCGACATGGAAGCATGTTTGGCAACCCTGCCTCCATTTCTCACAGCCCCAAGTGAGCCGCCCATGGCCTCGCTGGTTTGATTCATTCCGGATGTACGTGTCGGCTATGGAACTAGCTAGAATCGGTAAGGTGCGGATGCAGGCGTTCCTGATTCACAGCCTGGGTACCGAGGGACAGTGGGTGTTTAGTACATTGGGTCAAGCAAATACATATGAGGAGCGCATTGCACTGCTAGCCAAACACTTTGTGACGCCCGTGAGCGTGCTGGCGAGAAGGATAAGGTTCCGCCAGCACCGACAGGGAGCAGTAGAAGCAACCTAGCAGTACGTCACGGACCTCCACTGTCTGGCAAGCACACGCAGGTTTGGCCAAATAGAGGATGAAATGGTGCGGGACCAGCTAGTGGAATACACCAGCAACCCACGGCTGCGGGTGAAGCTGCTGATGGTGCTGGATGACATGCCGCTGGCAAAGGCAATGGAGTTAACGTTTCAGCTGGAGGTCACCGACAAGCTACATTGCAGCTAGGTGATCCACAACAACGGACCCCGCTAGCACAAGCAGTTACCTCAGTAGAAGAACCTGGTTACACTGCGACCTTCTTAGAAGATGCCAAGGTGAACACTGCAGGACAACGGAACATCACAAATGGTAAATGGTAAATGGCACTCACTTATATAGCGCTTTTATTCTCATCTCTTGATGACCAAAGCGCTTTACAGATCCTGCTATTCACCCATTCACACACACATTCACACACTGATGGCGGCACAAGACACAAAACATACGGTGACTGTGGTTCCCTGACCCACCGAACAAGAGCGTACTCCTGCCTGGCCAGGGGGCAGCAATGCCAATGATGCGGAAAGCCTAATCACTTCACCGAAGTGTGCCAATCAACACCATTGACAACAAGCCCACCACCTAGTTCAGTTGAATCACCACCGATAACCACCATCCATGTAGTGGACTCCAGGAGAGCGGTGTACAAATGGTGCACAGTGAGGCTCGACAGCGTCAGCTTGCTGTTATTACTGGACACCGCCGCTGTGAGGTCCATGATGAACTGGGTCACAGTTAAGAAATTCTTCCCTAGCCATCCCATCAGAAAGAATGCAGCAGAGCTTTACGATTATGGGCACACTCGTATCAGATTAGTAGGGATCATAACGCTGACCGTTCGCTACAGGTCGAGTCCTCCCGGCGTTCACCTTCCAGGTAGCCACACATAGAGACAACATCCTGGGGTGCGACCTTTTCTATGAATTAGGCTTTAACATTAACGATAACCAAGGACTCCATTTGACTGCTGATGATGGGGGCAAATGGGGGCTTGCTTGGATGCTTGCTTGCTTGGATGATGGGGGCTTGCTTGTTTTTTTTTCTTGCCTTCTGATTGTTGCTCTGAGTGTTGCTATCCCTGTGCTGTTGCAATCCTGGAATTTCCCCGTTGTGGGACTAATAAAGGCTTATCTTATCTTATCTTAAATCACACCCAGAAGAGGGTACAGCCGCCCCAAGCATGACATGGCAAGAAGAAGAACCGAACACAGAGAGAGGGCACAAATCGGACCGGCATAAGCCTCAGGAAGCCACTGCAGAGCTGCAGGAGAGGGGGTTCATGGCCAAGAGGGACGCCGGTGAACGACAACAACCTGGCATGTGTCCTGTCGCCGGCGACAGCAACACAGCGCCGCAACCACAAACAGCACATGAGGAGAGAGGGCAGAAACCAGACTCATCTCACATCCTCACCCAGCATCAGCCTCAGGGAAGGGAAGGCCTTGTTTGAGTAAAATCAATCAATAATTGCAAAAAAGAATATTGTATTCATAATAAATGTCAAATTTACAACATGTCAATAATTAATGTGTTTATCATTTCCCTTTGTCTAAACTTTAAAAAGCACAGTTGGCATTATTTACATTCACAATGTCACTTGTACTGATATATGGGGGGCTGAAAAGTTCGTAGGCTGAAAAGTTCATAGTGGTCAAATTTGACCAAATGCAGTTCATTTTTCAACCGCAGGGATCCAAGTGCGACAACACTGATGGAAGAAGCAGGTGGACCAAAGAGAAGACTGTTGAAAAATAAACCACATTTGTGACCAGCCATGGAAAAACTAGGAACAAGTCTCCTGAAGGGTATTTTGAGTTATTTAGAGATTCTAAAAGTGTGGAATCTAAGCTTTCCAATGATGTCTAACATGGAAATACAACAAGATATGAAAAAGATGTGGCCACTTGAATGTTAGCACTTCTCAAACTACTTCTCTGAGGAAAATCAGGTTCAAAGTTTCCAAGGATTGTCACCTTCCAGGGGAGCCAGGTGGGGGCTGTAACAAAAGCTGGTCATTTGCATGACTTAGCATGAACCCAACCCCCTTACAGTGCTTATCAAAGGGAGCTCTGGAAACCCTCCTTGAGGTTTCTAAATGTGCTGCTGATTGACTTAAATGAATAACAAAGACATGTGACTAGCCAAACAAACCGGATATGTAAATCAGCTGTGGTATCCACACCCCAAAACCAGGAAGTGGTCTTGCTGATATTTCCCTCTGAAACTACTCTATTTCAAATATAAAGTTTACGGTTTTAAAATCTCCTGCATTGTTATTTGAAGCATGGAGTAGCTTCTTCATAATTTCAACAAGCATATTTTGCAAAAAAACATAAATCACAAATTTAAAAAAAAAAAAAAGGTATTTGTTTTTCAGGAATCCCATCAGGCCAATGTGTTGCTGGTTTACTCGTGGCGGGTCACATTTGGTCATATTTGACCACTATGAACTTTTCAGCCCCCCATACAATGTATGACAACAATTAAGGTGTCCAGATGATTTTTATTGGCTTGAACGCCCAAACATCAGGATGACCCATGTGCAGCAAGTCTTTGTAGGGGGAGGTGCTCCACTGAAAAGGGGGCACTTGGTCCCAGGTCGGCCCACTCACTGCCAGCATACCATACTCCCGGAACATCTCATAGGAGGTCATCTGCGTGGGAACACACACAATGTATTTTCATTTGAGGTAAAGGGAAGCATAATCAATAACCCACCAGCAGGGGAAAAAATATCAAACCTTCATGTCAGTTCCTCCATGTGGTCTCTGTTTTAGGGCACCAAAAGGATAAGTTCCATTAGCTGGGTTCAAGTCTGAACGGGCTGAGATTGCATTCTCCCCATTCTGAGGAGGGTTACAGCCTTCACACTTAGACAGTGGGTCCTCCTTAAAGTTATTATACCTGACAGGAAAATAATGTATTTTTGAATTTAAACCAGTATATGAATAAAATGCCCCCCTTCATTACATGAGTAGCACACAAACCTTACCTCATGAGATGGATCATGGAATCCACATCAGTGACATCTGTTTGGTTTCTTCTGAATATCTGAGCTCGAGGGTTCTGGTCCAGGGAGAACCATGAGCCGAACTTCTCAACCAACTCATTGTAGCCACTGGCATTGAATATTTCTACATAGTACCTGCATGCAATGTGAATATTTAGAAAGGAAAAAGGCTGAAAATTAAAGCTTAAAAGCTGAAAATAATAATTTGACATTCTCATACTATATACTTACGGAATGTTGTAACTTGACCAGTACCCCTTCATCAGTTCTTGACTTTTATCAGTATAAACGACAAGTCCTCTGCAGTATTGCAAAATGGGGCATTTACATTTTAGATAATGTATTGTGATGAAAATCAGCCGGATTATTTATTTATTTGTAACTTACGGAATCTGCTCCAACACAACAAAGAGCCCCTCTTTGATGTCAGTCTTTCCTGGAGTAAAGCGGTTATAGTCCACAATCATCCATTGGTTGTTATACCTACAAAACCCATATGACCACAGTCCAAAGTGATTAAGGTTCATTTAAACTGCCATTTATTGTGCATCTAAAAATTTCAAGCAACTGATTCAGCATTCCACAGCAGAGCCATGATGACATGTAATCCATTTGAGGTCTCATGTGACTCCTGACTATAAAAGGTCTTTATTCCTATCAGTCCAGACAGCAGCCTGTAAACTCACAAGCAGACCATCAATGATAGAGTAACTCATTCCGGCCTGATGAAATCACCCCGACGGTGCTCAAATCTCCTGACCTTTGACCTTAACTTGGGCACTGCTTAGATGCAAACCCACTTGAGGATCAATCTGCATGAGTTTGCTGAACATTGGGGAAATTGGCTAGGAGGAGTAACAATTTTAGTCAAACCATAAATGCCCAGATCTCCTGACCTTGACCTCAACCTGGATGCAGACCCACCTGAGGATCATTGTGAATGAGTTTGGTGAGCATTGGTGCAAACGGCAGAAGTGGCGACTCCTGTGAAATGTGGATGGATGGATGGACGCCACATCATTGCATTGGCTCCTTTTGGCTTTGCCAAAATAAGCTAAAAAAAAAAAATAAATTACAAGTGTCCAAATCTCCTGACCTTAGACTTTGAGCACAACCTGGATGCAGAGTATCACTGTGTGTGAGATTGGTGAACCTAGTCAAGTGCCTAGGAGGAGTAGTGATTTCTGTGAAATGTGGACAGACAGACAGATGGTAGACACGTATTTGAAATGACAACACAGAGCTGGTGTGTAGAGGGGCAGGGAGTAACGTTTAGCGTTACTCCCTAACTATCTCCTAGCGCGCTACCATCACATTAGCTTTTTTCAGTTTTGCCGGAATGAGCTAAAAATCTAATTTTAATTCATCAGTAATTATGGCTCTTTACACTAGAGATTAAAACCTGTGCACAAAATCATTTTGACAAACATTGTAAAACTGTATAAATGCATGTAATGGGAAGCTTACGTTCCACTGTTGTACTTGCTAAATATCTTTGCCCATTCATTCCCATTAACAGCCAAACGATTAGCAACAATGTTCCTCAGCCACTCCATGACTGTTCCTTCGGGCTGAACAAACTTCCACAGAGCAGGGTTGTTGTTGCCAATGGTGGTTTCCAGGGTAACCTGCATACAGGAAATGTCCAACAATTTAAACACACACACACACACACACACACACACACACACACACACACACACACACACACACACACACCTCCTGTTGTTTATTCAGAGATAAAAGTTCTTACCAAGCCACTACTTAAAATATAAAAGTCATCTCCAGAGAAGATAGATCCAGGATACGATGAGAATGCCTGTGTTCCTCCAGGAAGAAAAACATTGTCTGAAAAAGAGAATCTAATTAAGTCAGATGTATGTACTTGTATGTTAGAAGATTGACTAATGTCTGTATTGTAAACTAGTTACAGGCTAAATCCAACAAGACAATTAAAAACTTTAAAATCTATTTATAAATCTACTATATTTGGTTTTCCCCATCAAGAAAGTAAGGAAGATTCCTTCTAAAGCAATAATAAAAATAAGGCATTCTTTTTACCTAAAGGAGAGGCTTTAAAGTCAAAAATGTATTTCTTCATGATGCGCAACATGGAGGGGTAGTTGTTCCAGGTGTCATGAGACACCAGCAGTTCCTTATTGTTTGGCAGCAGCTTAATCAGAGCAGAGCAGGAACCAGACCCAAGGGGTCGAGTTTGGCTAGATTTATTCAGAGCCGATTCCAAGTCCTCAAGGTCTCCGCCCATTTGGAAAAGTCTGGATGGAGACAGAGTGGCAGTGGGGTATGTGAAAAAACAGTAGGTACCTGATCAAAGAAATAGTATGAAAGATGAAACAGCAGCAATAACTTACAGGAAACCAAATGGATCGATGGAGAAAGGTCCTATTGGAAATGACAGCTCGTCATTGTAGCCGTCTTCTAGACCTTTGAGCTGCAGCAAAGCCAGACGCACCTGCAACACAGAAAGAGCAGCACCAATATTTGACATCTTGGACTTGAAATATGTTTTATTCTGCAAATGTTAATCAAGTACCTGATACCAGTAGGGTGAGCTTGGCTGCTTCTCCATTTGCTCCTGAACCCACTGCAGATTGGTTGTGATGAATGTCTTAAGGCGTTGGCAGTAGGCAGATTCAACAGTAGACGGCCCACAGTAATCCACTAGAGTGTTTATCCAGTGCATATAGATGAGCTAAACAAATAAATGCACCAAAAACTTAGACAAAGCACAGACATTCGCTTTGATTTCCCACTAACAGAGATATGGACTGACCTGAGATGTGACTGTAGCCTCCACTGCTCCAGCAGCATAAGCTTGGATGCTGTCATTGTACCGACTGCTGGTAGTGATCTCCAAGAAAGACCACCTGACAGGGGAGCACACGGGAATAAATGAAAGAGACAACAATATCTGAAAACAACAGTTATTTGCGTCACTGCCAGTTAAAAAAAAAAAAAAAAAAAAAAAAGACTCGGAGTCGAGAATAAATTTCCACATAAAACTGAGAACATGCAAGGCATCTGAACTGAAGGTGTTAGACTCCCAGTCCTTAAAAAATTCATATGGCAACGAGATGCTATGGTTTTACAGAAAGTCATTTGACTATTGCATCAATAATTTAAACAGTCTCTTATATCTTCCTCTACTCTAGTAATAAATGTGCTTTAAATTACTCAGCAGTGGCTGTGGTCTTGTGTTGTTTATTGTCACTCATAGTATTGATGTTACACTTGATTTGTACTAAGACTTCAAATTTATGTTTGACTCTAGGGCAGAGATGGATAATATATAGATCTATTTACTCCACTGCCTTACTCTTACAACTTTCTCACAAGATTGTATTTCAAAATGGTAGTTTTATTAGATGATACTTTTTTTTAATCCTACACGAGTATTTTTACTCAGGGACATTTGGTCAGACTCTCTGACCAACTTTTGATTTCACCGATTTGAAAAATGGGTAGAAATGTGCTTTGTATCACAGTAATAACTTGTTCTTACCAGAAATGGCTAGATCTTTAGTTGTTCTAATGAGTTTCTCTACTCTGGCTAGGGAAATGTTTAATTTATTACTGACTACATTGTCTTTAGATGATTTTGATTAAATTAGGGGGTAAATGTGGCGCTTTTCCGGAGGTCCAGGTTGCGGACCTCTGGAAAAGCGGGAGAAGATGGATGGATAGATGGATGGATGTGGATAGTTTTTAGGTTTCCTCACACTAGCACATTTAAAAAGAAAAATCTCAAACATTGATGAGCGTATATTTCCAAATTTACATGAAAAAGTTGCATATTAATAAAGTTATACATTTATATGAAAAAAGCCACAGATTTATTAGCAAAAGTCACTAATTTATATGAACAAAGCAGTAAATTTACAAGGAAAATGTCTCAATGAGAAAAACTTGATAAATCTGAGGATAAAGTCTTAAAAGTACAGGGAAAGTCACATTTATGAGGGGAAAAAAAGCAAATTTAAGAGAATAATAAAAATTGCAGATTTGAGTAAAAAGTTGCAAACTTGTGCTAGTAACTATTATAAAGTGGTAACAAATTTTGATATGCTTACCTGCCACTAACTATACATGCATTCAATTAATAAAATATTTTATTCCAGCATTTTTCTTTGGGCTCCTAGTTTTATTCTTGTGCTCCTGTATTTTTATACCTTGGCGCAAAGGCAACGTAGGCATATGGTAATCACTCCATGTGTCTGTCTGTCTGTTAGCAGCTTTTCAGCTCACCCACTCAAAATCAACTGGAACTAAAGGCTTGTATCATTGTATTGCCATATTTTCTCGACTTTTAATTTCCTACAATTTCCAGATAAGGCTTGGTTTTCAAAATAAACACAAATTTAACTCACCTTTACCATCAACGCAGCTGCAAAAAAAGGTATTGTAATAACTATGCCCGACCACTAGAAGTGGCAGTGTGACTTTTTTTTTTTTTTTTTTTACAGCCCCCCCCCCATACTACCATGCCACAGGCACCGAGGTTACTTTGGTTATGGAGGTTGTAATTAGAGATGGGTAGTAACTAGCTACATTTACTCAAGTAACAATTTACTCAAGTAACTTTTTCACAAAATTATATTTTACTAAGCAGTCGTTTCAGGATCCTTTACACTCATGAGTACAATTATGAGGACAAAAGCGTACATTTACTCATGTATATTTGGTTAGACTCGCGTTAGTTTTGATTTCACTGACTAGAAAATTGGCTAGATATTTGTTTGCTAGTCCTGTAACAACTCTTTTTTTTTAATATGTTTACATGTTATTTTTAGCTCAGTTCCAAGAGAACAAGAAAAAAAATGTAAATTTAAATGAAAAACAATTTTATCACAAAACTCACAACACGGTATTAAAAAGGAAAAAAAAAACTGTAAAAATTGTTCAAAAATGACACGAGAAAATTTCACAAAATTATTGTCCCAAATATACAAGAAAACATCAGAAATTTACAAGACAAAAATTTACATTTGAAAAAAATGCAAGTTTTCATATTCATGGAAAAAGCATTTGTAAAAATAACGTAAATTTACAAATCTACAATCCATCCATCCATCCATCTTCTTCCGCTTAATCCTTTTTGGGTCGCGGGGGGGCTGGAGCCTATCCCAGCATCCTTGGGCGAGAGGCAGGGTACACCCTGGACAGATCGCCAGTCCATCGCAGGGCCAACACAGAGAGACAGACAACCACTCACTCTCACAGTCAGACCTATGGACAATTTAGAATCCCCAGTTTTGATGCCAGTTAACCTAACATGCATGTTTTTTGGCATGTGGGAGGAAACCGGAGAAATCCCGGAGTAAATACGTTTGTTATGAGACGTCACAAATTTACAAAAAAAAAGTAGAAAATTTGAGACTAAATTGCTGCAAAAACTTGTGAAGAAAAAAGTTGCATATTTATCAAAAATATTAGAAATTTAAGAGGAAAAGGTGGTAAAAGTATTAAGAAAAAGAACTTCAATAAAGCTGGCAAGATATTCACAGATTCTGACTTTGAGGATCAATCACTCCTAAACAAAATGTTGTTAGAACACAAACCAAACCAATCTAATACATTTTTGGATTGCATTGCTAAAATTGCACTATTTTCCTGACACTTGAATTGTTTAATTTAACTTGGGCCAGTCACGAGAGAGATTAATGTGGAACTGTTTTGCTTTGTTGCTTGAATATTTTTTGACAGATTTGAGATTTCATGTTAAGATAATTTAATAAATACAGGAATTTAAATGAGATTTTTTTTTTGTAAATTAGTCTATATTAACCAATAAAAAAAAAATTAAATGAATTGCAAAATTAGTTGTTAGATTAGTCGACTAATCGTAAAAATGATCGTTAGGTAACACTGGTCAACACCAAATTTATTGTCCAAGTTTTTTTAGCTGATTTAGGACAATTTTGATGTGCTGAATCCAAAAATCACATTGGTTTTGCTCAATCGGGTCAACTTTTTTGAACTATGGCCATGTTTTCTTACGTTTTTGTTTACATGTATGGGTATTTTCGCTTTATATGATGCAAAATTCTTTTTTCTTGAAATTCTCAGAATTTTGAACAATGATGACGTTCAATTTACATTTACATCAATGTCTACTATTCAATTTACAGTACAACTGTACAACTGCTTATAACTTAACATAAAAACCTGACCTAATCGAGAGAAACGGATGTCATTTTTGGATTCAGCGGTGCAAAATTGTCTTAAATGAGTTGAAAAAACACAGACAACTTACAAAAAAATTATTGTTATGTTGTGTAATCAAGAAAAAAATAATTGTTTAGGACAGCACTATTGCACTTAATACCAGAGAAGCTATTGAATTTTATTTCAAATAAATATTTCCTAAAAATATGAAAAAATGTTGTTGTTTTTTTATTTAAGTTTTTGTAAAGGGTATACATGTCATTATAGCATTGCATTGTTTACATTTTCATCACATGTTCCCTTTTTTTTGTTTTTTGACAACATTGGAAGAATAATTATTACAACACCCTTTTTTTCAAGTGAAAGAAAAAGAGAATTAAAGAAACAAAAAACAAAAAAAATAAAACAAGAAAAAACAAAAAACAAAAAGAACAAAAAAAAATAAGTAAATAAAAATAAAAGAGCATCTGAGTAGTGTTGGAACAAAGAGAGGTGCCATTATTGAAATGGTATTTGTCAAAGATTAGATCTGATGGAAGACACATATGCGATCCAGGGTTGCCAAAAGTTCATGAACCCATCCATGTCCTGTCTCAGTGCGAATGTCAACTTTTCCATCGAGTAAATGTCTTGAATCACGTTAATCCAATATTCAGGTGTAGGACAATCCTTCAACATCCATTTTTTAGTTAGAGCTTTTTTACTTGCCAATATTAAAACAGTGAATAAGTATTTTTCTCCTCGTCTTTCCAGTGATTCCGGTAGTAAACCCAAATACAAAGTTACAAAAGAAAAGGGGACTGTTATTTTGAATATTTTCCCCAATATTGTCTGTACATTGGTCCAATATTGGTGGATAACTGGGCATGACCAAAACACATGAAAATGATTTGCAGTCTCTTCACTACACAAGCGCCAACAATTCAACCCCTTACGAGTAAATTTGTTTTGTGCAGGTGTTCTGAAAAATCTTAACAAATTTTTCCATCCAAATTCTCTCCACTGCAGGGATGAGGTACTTTTCCATTGTTGTTTATTTAGCTTTTCCCATATTTCCAGTTGTAAAGTGAAATTCTCCTCTTTTTCCCATCTCTCTTTTATATATGATGTGCTGTCTCCTTTTAAGTCTTGAAGACCTTGGTATATTTTAGAAATGTATCTGATCCCTGGGATCCCTTTATATGCCATTAAGAAGACCTTCAGAACACCTGACTGGGCCCTTTCCAAATCCTCCTTTTTAAGTATTTTGTTTATATGGTGTCTAACCCCCCTCATGGATCGTCACCTTATCGTGGTGGGGGGGTTTGCGTGCCCCAGTGATCCCAGGAGCTATGTTGTCCGGGGCAATTTGCCTCTGATAGGGTCTCCCAAGACAAACTGGTCCTGGGTGAAGGGCCAGACGAAGAACGATCCAACAGACTCTCATGATAAATTGTATATCAAGGATTCAGTGTACCCCGCCCGGTATGGGGTTACCGGGGCCCCACCCTGGAGCCAGGCCTGGGGGAGGGGCTCGAAGGCTAGCGTCTGGTGGCCGGGTTTCCACCCATGGGACCCGGCCGGGCTCAGCCCGAAGGAGTTACGTGGGTCCGCCCTCCAGTAGGTTCACCACCTGCAGGAGGGATCATGGAAGTCCGGTGCTATGTGGATTAGGTGGCAGTCAAAGGCGGAGACCTTGGCGGACTGATCCCAAGCTTTCTAAACTGGCTTTTGGTACGTGGAATGTCACCTCTCTGGTGGGGAAGGAGCCTGAGCTGGTGTACGAGATTGAGCGATACCGGCTAGATATAGTCGGCCTCACCTCAACACACAGCTCCGGTTCCGGAACCAGTCTCCTGGAGAGGGGCTGGAGCTTGGCCTTTTCTGGAGTTGCCCCGGGCGAGAGGCGACGAGCAGGGGTAGGTATTCTTGTATCGCCCCACCTTGCTGCCTCTATATTGGAGTTTTCCCCGGTGGACGAAAGGGTTGCTTCCCTGCGCCTTCGGGTTGGGAAACGGGTCCTGACCATCATTTGTGCCTATGCACCAAATGATGTTTCAGAGTACCCACCCTTTTTGGAGTCTGTGACTGGGGTGCTGGAGGGTGCTCCTCCTGGAGACTCCATTGTCCTACTGGGGGACTTCAATGCGCACGTGGGCAACGACAGTGAAACCTGGAGGGGGGTGATTGGGAGGAACGGCCTGCCCGATCTGAACCCGAGTGGTGTTCAGTTATTGGACTTCTGTGCTAACCACAGTCTGTCTATAACGAACACCATGTTCAAGCATAAGGGTGTCCATATGTGCACCTGGCACCAGGACACCCTAGGCCGCAGGTCGATGATCGATTTTGTTATCGTATCATCAGACCTGCGACCGTATGTCTTGGACACCCGAGTAAAGAGAGGTGCAGAGCTGTCAACTGATCACCACCTGGTGGTGAGTTGGATCCGATGGCAGGGGAGGAAGCCATTCAGACCTGGTAGACCCAAACGTATAGTGAGGGTGTGCTGGGAGCGTCTGGCTGAGGCCCCTGTCCGGGAGGTCTTCAACTCCCACCTCCGGAAGAACTTCAACCACATTCCGAGGGAGTCTGGAGACATGGAGTCTGAATGGGCCATGTTCTCCACCTCTGTTGTTGAAGCGGCAGCCCAGAGCTGCGGCCGCAAGGTGGTCGGTGCATCTCGTGGTGGCAACCCCCGAACCAAGTGGTGGACACCAGTGGTGAGGGGGGCCATTAAGCTGAAGAAGGAGTCCTATCAAGCTTGGTTGGCTTGTGGGACTCCCGAAGCAGCTGAGGTGTACCGGCAGGCCAAGCGGAGTGCAGCTCGGGTGGTTGCTGAAGCAAAAACCCGGGTATGGGAGGAGTTCGGTGAGGCCATGGAACAAGACTTTCGGTCGGCTTCAAAGAGATTCTGGCAAACTGTTCGGCGGCTCAGGAGGGGAAAGCAGCTCCCCGTCCACACTGTGTATGGTGCGGATGGGACACTGTTGACTTCAACTGGGGATATCGTCGGGCGGTGGAAGGAATACTTCGAGGATCTCCTCAATCCCACTGATACGCCTTCCACAGAGGAAGCAGGGTTTGGGGACGAGGGGGATGACTCGCCTATCACAGGGGCTGAGGTCGCCAAGGTGGTTAAAAATCTCCTTGGTGGCCGGGCCCCGGGGGTGGACGAGATTCGCCCCGAGTACCTCAAGGCCCTGGATGTTGTTGGGTTGTCATGGTTGACACGCCTCTGCAACATTGCGTGGAGGTCGGGGGCAGTGCCTTTGGCATGGCAAACCGGGGTGGTGGTTCCTCTCTTCAAAAAAGGGGACCGGAGGGTGTGCTCCAACTTTAGAGGGATCACACTCCTCAGCCTCCCTGGGAAGGTCTATGCCAAGGTACTGGAGAGGAGAGTCCGGCCGTTGGTCGAACCTCGGATTCAGGAGGAGCAATGTGGTTTTCGTCCTGGCCGTGGCACATCGGACCAGCTCTTTACCCTCTCGAGAATTCTTGAGGGTTCGTGGGAGTTTGCCCAACCAGTTTACATGTGTTTTGTGGACTTGGAGAAGGCATTTGACCGCGTCCCTCGTGGATTTTTGTGGGGGGTGCTTCGGGAGTATGGGGTATCGGGCTTGTTGTTACGAGCTATTCGGTCTCTGTACGACCGTTGTGAGAGTTTAGTTCGCATTGCCAACACTCGGTCAGAGTCATTCCCAGTGAGAGTTGGACTCCGCCAGGGCTGCCCTTTGTCACCGGTCCTGTTCATAATTTTTATGGACAGGATTTCTAGGCGCAGCCAGGGAATGGAGGGTGTCATGCTTGGTGACCACAGGATCTCATCTCTGTTGTTTGCAGATGATGTTGTCCTGTTGGCTTCATCCAGCAATGACCTACAGCTCTTGCTGGGACGGTTTGCCGCTGAGTGTGAAGCGGCTGGGATGAGAATCAGCACCTCCAAGTCCGAGTCCATGGTCCTCAGCCGGAAAAAGGTGGATTGTCCTCTCCGGGTTGGGGACAGGCTCCTGCCCCAAGTGGAGGAGTTTAAGTATCTTGGGGTCTTGTTCACGAGTGAGGGGAAAATGGAGCGAGAGATCGACAGACGGATTGGAGCAGCATCTGCAGTGATGCGGACGTTGTACCGGTCTGTTGTGGTGAAGAGGGAGCTTAGTTCTAAGGCAAAGCTGTCGATTTACCAGTCAATCTACGTTCCTACTCTCACCTATGGTCACGAGCTTTGGGTAATGACCGAAAGAACGAGATCGCGGATACAAGCGGCTGAAATGAGCTTTCTCCGTAGGATTGCTGGACTCACCCTCAGAGATAGGGTGAGGAGCTCAGTCATCCGGGAGAGGCTCAGAGTAGAACCGCTGCTCCTCCACATTGAAAGGAGTCAGTTGAGGTGGTATGGGCATCTGATTAGGATGCCTCCTGGACGCCTCCCACTTGAGGTGTTTCAGGCACGTCCCACTGGGAGGAGACCCCGGGGCAGACCCAGGACTCGGTGGAGAGACTATGTCTCCCAGCTAGTCTGGGAACGCCTTGGTATCCCCTCTGAAGAGCTGGAGCAGGTGGCTGGGGAGAGGGAAGTCTGGGCTTCTCTGCTTGAACTGCTGCCTCCGCGACCCGGACCTCCGGAAAAGCGGTAGAAGATGGATGGATGGATGGATGGATGGTGTCTAACCTGAAAGAACCTGTAAAGGTCTTGATTTATTAGACCTTGTTTTTTCAAATCTTCAAAACTTCTTAAAATTTGCCCTTTAAAAAAATCGTAATATTTTATCAGTCCGTTCTCTTTCCACTTTTTAAATCTAGTGTCTGTTTTATTAGGAGTAAAGTCTTGATCATAGGCAATCCATTGCAGTAATCGTTAGGGTTCTTTAGTTTGATTCTCTCTGACTATCTTAAACCAAATTTTTAGTGGGGTCTCTATCCACGGGTTAGTGTTATTCAAAAGTTTAGGTAAGGCATTGTTCCCTATTATCGCCTGTAGGGGGATGTCACTTGTTGTTTGGCATTCCATCTCCTTCCATTGTGCAGTGTAGACTGGGTTACTGTCAGAAAATTGTATATATGTACAAATATATATACTGTATATATGTACAAATATACGTATATACTGCGCCACCGTGGGCTGCACGGTGGCACAGTGGTTTAGCACTGTGGCAGCACAGTTTTACCCTCGGCCGGGGGATCGCGGGGATCATGAGATCGTGGGTTCGATCCCAGCCCCCGACCAACAGTGAGCTGTGTTGGGTTTGCATGTTCTCCCCGTGTTGCGTGGGTTTACTCCGGGATTTCTCCGGTTTCCTCCCGCATACCAAAAACATGTAGGTTTAGGGCGCTCGCGCACGCAGCGACCGGCAGCCGGTGGCTTGTCACCAGACTGCAAACCAAATCTACCTACGGGTACAAATAAGTAACCAAAAAAAAAAAAAAAAAAAATGTTATCATTTCATAATTAGTTTTAGCTGAACTTTTCTGTATTTTTCCCTTACAATGGCTGCAACAATGCTGCATCAGGAAGGTTTAACTCACCCTGTAACAGACATGCCTCAACAGACCGGAATAATCTGTATTTACTTAAGGTTTAGAAACTGGTGTGCAAGAAGTCCTATGCTGATATGGAGTTGTTTTGTGTAACACAGGAAAGCCTGACCATTTTATGTTCTTACAAAGCCTGACTGTTTGATGTTCTTATCAGTCACCACAAAGCCTGACTGTTTCACGTTCTTATCAGTCACCACAAAGGTGCCCATAAAGGTGCAGTAGATGTTTCCTGTGTCTGACCTGTTCTGTATAAAAGGGAAGTGCTGGCCTTGTATGGCAGCGCGCATTTCCCATCTGTAATCAGAGGTGTGTGTTGCTCCTTGTACAAGTAAAAACTTTGAACACATTTTGTGTCTCGAATCTTATTAAGGTACGAACCTAACAGAGTACTATTATTTTGTGAGTTTTGAGTTTCAGATTCCTGACATGTGTGGTGCCGTGACCCGGATGACCAATATCCAGACTGGGTGAGGACCAGGACAGACTCCAGGTTGAAAACCATGCATGGTCTGACTTATAGTCAGCTTTGAAAACCCGCCTTGAGGGAACTCTGTGAGCCTCGTCGGAGTCCTAACTCTGTCTGGTGATGGTCATCCGCACAGAGTCTGAAGAGTAAGTGAAAGTTATTTGTCTTATTGCGGAAAGTAATTGTCATCGTTGAAAACCACAGGTCAACTAAATACGAGTAATGGTAGTATAAGGTGACGCCCTGTACTTTTCCTGGTGGTTAAAATTATTGTGTGAGCATCTAGTTCCATTCAAAAGGTGAATGCAATAATTTTATGAGGTAGTGTGACGGCGTTTCACAACTACAAGTAAAATGGGCAATTGTGCTGGAAAACCGGATAGACAGAAGAGTAAACAGAAAAAGATTGTGTTGTTTTCCGGCCGAAGAGTCAGGTTTCAAAAAGTAAAAGGTGCTGCGTATTGACTGATAGGTCAAGCTTTAGCTAAGTAATGGTAATATAAGGCGGCGTCCTATATATTTTTCCTATCTGATCATACCAGGTAATGATCCTGTAAGAAATTACAGGAGCCCTAATATAGGCTGCGTAAGATCTAGCCCCATCAACAAGTGAGCGCACTTAAAAAAATTGGGCAGTAATAGTGTTGCAGTGGGCGTACTGACAACGTTCCTGACTTATATAAACAGATAAAGCGAAAAATAAAAAAAAAGGAAACTGCGCGCCGAACGGTAAAAAAAAAATTACAATAACCGATTAAAAGAAAAAGATCAGATAAAGGATCCTGAAAAATATTTAAACAAAAAAGATTATTCCTTTAAACCCACACTGGATGTGGATGAATGCACAGTCTTAGAGTCGACGGAAAAACTTACAACAAAAAGAGAAATATCAAAACCAACCGAGCATCGAACCATTATTAAATGAAAAAGATAATCCTTCCCCAACTTATCAATGCCACGATCCTAAGGAGGGTCCATACGGCAAATTATTTAAAGAAGCCCAAGAGGTTGGGAAAAGGAGGAGGCAAATAAAATCATAATAATTAGACCATAATATTTAAAGACGGACGGATTAAATGGCAGCAGAACTGGATAACGTTAAAATGGACAATGAGAAAGTTATTTTATCTCTTATCTATTCTTTGTGTGTGAGCCTTAGATAGAGGCAGTGTAGAGGGAACAAAACTCCTCTGCTCTCTCTGTTTGTGTGTGTGATTGATCTGTGAAGAAAGTGGTCTAAATATGGGTACTTTTATAAGGTTTTGGGTTTTTATTTTTTCAATTTAACTCTGTGGGGTCTTGATTAATGTTGCGTACGTGATAAACTGTTTACATATTTAAAAAAAAAAGCAATTTTGACGCACTGCTGACCTTTGTCCTTGACTGAAACATGACAGTGCACTTTATAGAAAAAAGGACTGACGTGTGACAATGTGACTACAGGCCATACTATGATCATATTATGATGTCATTTAATAATGTCTAATCACTGAAGGTATTATGTTTACCCTATATCACATGATTTAGAGCACAGAGGATCAAAAGAGATTGATTAATGTGTCTGTGCATATGATCTGCCAGAGGCTATGGATTATCAGACAAAGGTCTTGGAGAAAGAATCCTTAAATTGATGGGCATTTTTTGAAGCCAAGTATGACTTTGTATGACATTGTAGATAACATAAGGTGTACTGATTCAAATGACTTTGACTTTACAAATATAATGTTTATATGATTTTATATTGATGTTACTCACCACATAATGGTGCGGTGTAGCGGTTTGATTCAACCCCCACAACACACAGACAGAACACAGAGACAGTCAGCTCGCACTCCTGGGTTTTTTCCGCTGCATGCTGCGTTTACAGCCGTGAGGTTAAATTGTCATTCATGCATTGTGTTCATGCATCCTGTCTGTACCTCTGATATGCAAATGCCCAGATTAACTGCTGTGAATGTCTTTGATCTATTGTTTGAGTTGAGTATATAAGCTGCACTGTGCTGTAAATCTGCCTCTCATTCTCACTCTGCAACTGCTGCTGCAGGACACAGACTTTGTGTCCTCCTCTCCTTCTCTGACAGCCATGGGCTCGCTCCCGGCGCGCACGCACGGCGCCGGGAGAGGAGCTCGTGACGGTGGTATGATATAATAAACTTCCTTAAAACCTCAGCATCGCTGCCTTATTTTATCATTTGCCGCACTGGTGACCCGATGCTGAAACGAACACGCTGCCAGCGAACGCAGCAGCCTGACTGATCTGCCCTCCCTTCTGCTTCAGGGAGATTTCGACGCAGAGTTTCCAGGTGAAACTCTCCGGAGACCACCCACGACCGGGAAAGCCGCAGCAAACTTCATGGTGAGATCTGCACGCCTAGATCGGCACATCCACGCTGGATCAGCCGCGCTCGCAGCTCCTCCACATCAAGAGCGCATGTACCTCGTCCTTTCTCCGCGACGGCGACTCCCACGGCCGACGGAGCACACGTGGACCTGAACGCACCATGACCGAGCGAGTGACAGAGCGTCTACTTCCCTGCACCGCTCCAACACACTGAACAGGGATGATTAAGCTCCCTGACCCTGGTTCTCCTCTCCAGCTGGCCCACCCATCACGGAACCCCGGCGCACGCACCGGGGAGTTACGAGGACGGCGCACCACGCACGGGACACATACGGCTTTTCTGACCGCCTTCCTTCTGCTGCACACTGGCCCTTCAGGCTTGCTCGTTCACCTGAGGCACGCAGCTTGCTCACTGGATTTTATGGTCTTAGCCACGGCACACAAGGGGAATTCAGCTGTCTGCGGTTCCCGAGGCTTTAGGGTTACGCCTGAACCTAAAGTCAACACGCCAGTCCCTCTGCTCTCATTACAGCCACCACGCAGCCTCGTCTTTTCTTCATGGCCGCTATTAATCCTTGCAGGACTTAATTGCGGGAGGTGCCAGTGACAAATTTTTCTTCTTCTGATCTCGGCATGTTCAGACGGGACATCGCGGAGCAGCAAACACTTTTGGCGCGACTCGAATGATTTTCCCGCACCCGGTCAGCATGTACTACCCCCTCCTGCACAGAGCTTTTCCCTGCTCGCTGCCCAGACTGCAACATCGAGGTCACGGTCCCCTACCGTTCCCTCTGGGGGGGGAGCAGTGTAGCGGTTTGATTCAACCCCCACAACACACAGACAGAACACAGAGACAGTCAGCTCGCACTCCTGGGTTTTTTCCGCTGCATGCTGCGTTTATAGCCGTGAGGTTAAATTGTCATCCATGCATTGTGTTCATGCATCCTATCTGTACCTCTGATATGCAAATGCCCAGATTAACTGCTGTGAATGTCTTTGATCTATTGTTTGAGTTGAGTATATAAGCTGCACTGTGCTGTAAATCTGCCTCTCATTCTCACTCTGCAACTGCTGCTGCAGGACACAGACTTTGTGTCCTCCTCTCCTTCTCTGAGAGCCGTGGGCTCGCTCCCGGCGCGCACGCACGGCGCCGGGAGAGGAGCTCATGACGGCGGTATGATTAATAAAACCTGCTTAAAACCTCAGCATCGCTGCCTTATTTTATCATCCGCCGCAGCAGTAACAATATATTTCAGAAATGTGACAGTAATGAGGAATGTGTTTTTCCTGATTCGGCGGTGGCCAAGCTGGGTCAGGGTAAACTACATTCACCCCATAATTTACCAAGGAATATATAAAATGAGGCATTCCTGGGAAAAATTTAAATCAAATTCTAATTAGGCAAAACGTCCACCTTTCCGTTGATTGAAAGAGTGTGACGCAATCTTTATTCATTTATTCAAATTCAACCCATCTGTGTTCAACTGGACAAACTGATCTTATTTATCAATGCTGAAGCATGTTAAAAATGCACAGATAGTTATTTTGTTTTTCTTAAATGGAATTTGTAAACTATTTTACGAGATGTCACAAAAAGAAGCTATAATTATTGAAATCTATTTTTGAAGGAACTGGGCTACCTGCAGATTTTATTTAAAGTTAAAAATGGTAGCACACTTCCTTTCAGTAAAAGAATCAAATACCCTGTAACTTTGCTGCATGTGAGCCTCCATGTATCAAAACAGGGGGTATCAAAGAAATTAATTAGCAAATAATTAGCAATCCTTAGAAAAATAGATAATGCATAAAAATTATCAATAAATGATTGATGATGAATTCAATTCGACTTTATTTACATAAGCGCTTTTCATTTCATTTTCTGTAGTACCCAGGATAAACGTATGGCTGCAGTTTATAACTAAAATACATGCTGGGCAATACAGACCACTTTTTATTATTCATGGGATAATACAAATAATAAGATCATGCCCTCTATTTACAGCAGGACAACGATTCCATATTGTTGCCAGCTAGACTGTTGTCGTACACTATAACCTTGTTGTCACAGCCACACCTTAAGCTTGTACCAAATTCCTTGTGGTTATTTACTGATGGCCCATTTTTTGATAAAGAAAAAGGCAACAGAGGGGCGAGCGGTGGTTCTCTCTCCCATCAGCAGAGGGGGGTGAACGGCAGCTCTCTCTCTCTACTTAGCAAGGGAAGAAGCGAGCGACAGGCTTGCTCTGTAAAAAAGGCCTGATGGACCAACATCCACTGCTTATGCTGTAACAATGTTGTCTGGGGTCCTGATTGTGTAAAAATTCCACAACCTGCATCTTTGATTACAGCACTTACATCTGTGCAGACAGTAAGTATGCTTATAACGCATGCCACCTGCATACTGTTACCTTGAATCTGCGAGGGTTTGTCATCTCCACAGAAAAACCAGCAAAACATCGACAGCAATTATTGTAACTATGTAATGTTCTGATGCTACCATGTTCTGTGGCAGTTATTCACTGCCCTGCCCACACTAATGGCACCGACTTGTCTAGCTGCGGTAATCGCTTGGCTGATAACGCTGCTCACTGTGCTGCTATTGGTCTTTTAGGAACCGTCTGTCTTATTAATAATGTTGATGTTGATGTTTTAAAAGACTGTCAAAATAATATGGACCTTCCTCCTGTTTCATGTGTAAATTTGCTCTGCCACCCACATTATACAAATGAGCTGTCCTGGTGGCACATGGCCAATCATGTGCCAACAGGAGGGAAATCAATGATGAGGATGTTGGAAAACTGTGAGGATGTTGGAAAACTGTCCTAGTTTTTGAAAGAAGTAACAAAAACATGCTAAAAAGTGCATCATTTGTTTACAAAATAATGCTCAAGGAGCAATGGAAAGCTACAATATTGCTTGGTGTTGATTGACACCTTTACAAAGTGGACAAAAATTCGTCCCACATCCTCAGCAAATGCTGCATTTGTGTGTAAAACTCTATTGAAATTGGGGTTCCAGAACTTATTTGTGCAAATAATGGAACTCATTTTACAGCACCTAACAATGTAGATATTACTGTGTTGCTTGATGCACAGAAGGAAATGACTATGCCCCCTGGAGCAATTGTTTCAAACAATGGAATTTATTGCACTACTGATGGTAAAATAATCCTTCCTCCCTCCTTGTATCGCTGGCTGTCGATCTTGACTCGAAGGCACAGGCTGAAAAACATTTTTTCTGCCCAGGAATTTTGAAAGAAATGAAAAAAGTGTGCCAACAATGTTTAATCTGCATACAAAACAATGCACAAGGTGCAATGAGGACGAGACATGGTAGTTTCCCACCACCTAAAACGCCCTTTCCTCAATGGTGTATGGATTTTATTGAACTATCTAAAGTGGGACAGCTGCAGTATTGTCTGGTCCTCATTGACACCTATACTAAATGGACAGAAATTCATCCTACAGCAAAGGCAGATGCTAAATTTGTTTGCAAAGTTTTACAAAACATATTTCCCACGTTTGGAAAACCAGAGACCATTTATGCAGATAATGGCACACACTTCACAGCACAAATGGTTAAGGATCTTACTTCTGCCATTGGAACACAGCTGAAGTTTCACACTGCTTATCACCCACAAAGTGCAGGTCTAGTGGAAAGGGAAAATGGTACTGTTAAGCAAATGCTAAACAAAGTAATGCATGGCCAACGAATTTCATGGCCTAAAGCATTAACTGTAGTGAAGCTAACCATTAACACCATCCCAGAAAAGAAGAGTGGGTTATCTCCATTTGAATGTGCTTTTCATAGGCCCTATATTCTACCTGATCTACTCCCATTAACTGCCACTAACCCTTATAAGACTCTTGGAGAGCATTTGAAAGAATGTAAACAAATGAAAGATTATGTTGAATCTGTCAGATCTCTCTCTACTCCACAGGAGGGCCCAGAAAATCCCCTCCAGCCTGGTGATTATGTCTTCATAAAGAACCATCACCGTCAGAATTGGAATTCCGTGAGGTGGGACCATACCAAGTGTTGTTGACCACACCTACCGCAGTGAGGATTGCTGAAAGACCTTCTTGGATTCATCTGTCACATGTTAAAAGACTTCAGGTGCCCCTTGGTGACCTCCAGCCACCCCTAGGGTAAGTCCAGTTACAAAGGGGAGTCTAGTCCTTTTAAGGATAAGACTCGTCTCAAACCTGGTGAAGACAGTGACCTAAGTCTATAGGCACACTCCCAGGGGAATCAGGCACCATGGTGATCCTGAGACTGACTCTGACCTTCTTGAGCATCCTGCTATTGGTCCTCACCATTATCACCTCACCACCCTTGAGAAGAGATAATAGAAATGTAGAGGAACATGTCACAGAAACACCGTTTATGACTAATCAGTGATATCAGTATATGTTCCTCAATGCTCGTCTGACAAGAGGAAACGGCAGTTGTTGGGCTTGTTCTTTGTTGCCTTTAACCACTAAGGGACCAATCCTAAAGGCTGAACCCTTTCCTATAAACGTATCTGACTGTGTACTAGAGATTTCAGCCTGGGGATTCCTACCCAAGATTACTATGAAAAATCATGATAACACCTCTTATTGAATGACATGTCCTGATCAGATTATGGCTATGAATGTAACACAACCATTAACTAGATTTGCCTTTACAAAGAAAAATGTGACTTTCCCAGCATGTGTATATTCAAATGGTACCATGGCGTTGGGAAGACTTCTTCCACGACAATGTTTGACAGTGTTGTTACCTTGCACCTCACAGTGCAGCGGAGCAACAGATTGTTCTTTTACACCCGTATTACCTAGTCCAAGGTATAGATCACAAAATTATACTGTCAGGAAGACTAGCACTACGGGCACAGTTCAAAGTAATGGCACCTATGTTATCAAAGAAATTCATTGGTTATGTGGTTCCAAACTCTACGCTCAATTACCTCCCAATTGGGGAGGAATTTGTGCCCCAGTGACTGTTACTGATGGATCATTTGTTCTCTACTCTGATGACAACTCCTCAGGACACACTAAGAAGAAAAGAAGTATTCAGTCCCTCTTTAGTGCTGCTGGACTTACTGTCCCACAGAAATATAAATTATGGACACTGGGTGACAAGGTTGGACATTCAATTTTCGCCCCATATGGAGTTGGTCAGTTAATGACAAAATTTGAAGAAATGAACTAGAGACTGTTAATGTTTGTTAATGCCACTACTGTTGTTTTGAAGGTTTTATCCAGTGTAACTGAACAAACTAGAGTTATGGTTATGCAAAACAGAATAGCATTGGACCTGGTTTTGGCTGTCCAAGGAGGTGTATGTGCTATGTTTAATGGGTCCTGTTGCACTTACATTCCATCTGTCTCTGAAAGTATGGATACCGGTATTACCGTCATGGAACAAGTGCAACAGGCAATCATGAATGATTATGATGAGAAGCTACAATCTGGTTGGTTAGACTGGTTATTCACAGGAAGTTGGTGGCAGGTGCTTCTTAAAGCCTTTATGCCTTTTATTATAATAATGATATGCATGTTTCTGTCATGTTGCTGTGTGATTCCCTGCGTCAAATCAATGATGTCTCGCGCTCTGTCTCAACATACATTTATGATACAACAAATGTTCCAAGACCAATACGCTCCTTTAAATACCGAAGAGGTGGATAACAATGATAATTGTGCTCCTGTTTAAATTTGGAAATGATACTCTATGAAGACAATGTAGAAAATCTTTTGAAGTTACATTGTTCTGATGTCTGTATGTGATAAAAATTATGGACTGATAAACAGGAGGAAATTGTCAGAAAATTGTATATATGTACAAATATGTTATCATTTCATAATTAGTTTTAGCTGAACTTTTCTGTATTTTTCCCTTACAATGGCTGCAACAATGCTGCATCAGGAAGGTTTAACTCACCCTGTAACAGACATGCCTCAACAGACCGGAATAATCTGTATTTACTTAAAGTTTAGAAACTGGTGTGCAAGAAGTCCTATGCTGATATGGAGTTGTTTTGTGTAACACAGGAAAGCCTGACCATTTTATGTTCTTACAAAGCCTGACTGTTTGATGTTCTTATCAGTCACCACAAAGCCTGACTGTTTCACGTTCTTATCAGTCACCACAAAGGTGCCCATAAAGGTGCAGTAGATGTTTCCTGTGTCTGACCTGTTCTGTATAAAAGGGAAGTGCTGGCTTTGTATGGCAGCGCGCATTTCCCATCTGTAATCAGAGGTGTGTGTTGCTCCTTGTACAAGTAAAAACTTTGAACACATTTTGTGTCTCGAATCTTATTAAGGTACGAACCTAACAGAGTACTATTATTTTGTGAGTTTTGAGTTTCAGATTCCTGACAGTTACATATCTCTACTAAAGTTTTAATTTGTGCGGCTTTAAAATAGTCTCTGAAATTTGGCAGCGCGAGCCCACCTTTGTCTTTGTTTAGCTGTAGGGTTCTATATCTGATTCTAGGTCTCTTGCCCTGCCATATGAATCTTGAGATCCTTCTGTCCAGTTCTTGCCATGTTTTTTTGGGAGGTTCTACCGGTATTGTTTGGAAAAGGTATAGAAGACGTGGAAGTATATTCATTTTGACTGCTTCAATTCTTTGTGCGGTACCCAAGAATGGTATCATATTCCATCTTGCTAGATCAGATTTTATTTTTGCCATCAGTGGATCATAGTTCAGTGTTATAATTTTGTTGAGTTGTTTCGGGATATTGACCCCCAGATATTTCATAGATTCCATCTCTCAGTTAGTTTTGAGTTTGCTTAGTAAATATTGATTTGGGTCATAGTTGAATGTTAAAACTTGGGTTTTATGCATGTAATTCGTACCCCGATAGATCTCCATACTCTGAAAAAACTGAGATTAGTTCTGGAAAAGAGGTGTCTGGCTGCCCCAGGTATATTAAAATGTCATCAGCAAAGAGTGCTAGTTTGTGTTCCTTCTGACCAAGTGTAATACCTCGAATTTTTTGATTCTGTCTTATCCATTGGCTCAGAGGTTCTATGAAGATTGCAAAGAGCAATGGAGACAAGGGGCAGCCCTGACGACATCCTCTTTCCAGTTCAAAAGATGATGATAATTTACCGTTAATCCTTATTTTAGCTGTTGGTTTTTTATATAATGCCTGGATAGTTCTAATGAAGTTGTTATGAAAACTGAAACTGGATAAGATTCTATATAGGAAAGACCAGTCAACCGAATCAGATGCTTTTTCAGCATCTAATCCCAATATGGCTGCATTTAAGTTATATTTTTTTATATGATGAATTATGTATAAAGTGCATCTAATGTTGTCTTGTGTCTGTCTTTGTCTTATAAAACCTGTTTGGTCTAAATGAATTAAGTCTGTCAGTATATTTTCTAACCTTTTGGCAAGGACAGTGGTAAAAAGCTTATAGTCCTGATTTAACACACTGATTGGTCTGTAGTTGGGGCAGTCTAGTTTATCCTTTTCAGGTTTAGGTATGACTGCAATGACCCCTTCTCTCCAGGAGGGGGGGATTTCCCCTGAGTGGAGGACATAGTTAAATATTTTCAGGAGGAGAGGAGATAGTTGCTGTTTAAAGGTTTTTTACCACTCTGCTGTATAGCCATCTGCTCCTGGGGATTTGTTAGCTTTAAGTTTCATAATTGCTTTTTCTAATTCTTTAGGTTGTATTTCTGACAGTAGTGTTTTATTTTGTGACTCAGTAAGTTGGGGAAGGTTTAATGTGTTTAGGAATGTTTCGGATGCGTTTTTATGTTTTTTGAGGGAGTAAAAGTTCTTATAGTATATAGTTCTCAAAGTTTTTAAGAATATCCTGAATTCTAAATTTTATTTCCTTTGATACTGGGTCTCTGATTTTGTAGATTGCTCTCTCCGTTTGTTGTTTCCTCAATTTATAGGCTAGCAATTTTGCCGATTTGCTGCCTGTTTCATAGTATTTTTGTTTCAGAAATGTAAGTTTCTTCTGGATTTCTATTGTGTAGATCTCATTTATTTGTTTTTTAATTTCCTTAATTTTGAGCGAGTCATTAGAATGAGTGTTATCTTTGTGCTCTTTTTCTAGGTTCTTAAGTTCTGGTTCTAATGTGATTAGTTTTTCTTGTCTCAGTTTCTTTTGGATTGCCAGTTTTGCGATAATCTTTCCCCTTATTACAGCTTTGCATGCGTCCCACAGTATTAAAGGGGATACTTCTCCATTATCATTTTCTTCCAAATATCTGAGAATATCTGATTCCAATTCATCTTTCAGTGGTCCTTTCAGCACATTTGAATTTAACCTCCAAGAAAATGTATTGTGTATTTTTGGATACTTAAGTCCATATAGATCGGACTGTGGTCAGAGAGATCCATCAGTCCTATTTTACATGTTTTTACTCTTCCAATGTCTCTATTAAACATAAAAAAATAGTCAATCCTTGAGTATGATGAATGTGGTGCTGAGTAAAATGTATAATCTTTTACACTGGGGTTGAATTCCCTCCACACGTCACAGATTCCCATTTCTTTTAGTAGCATCCGAGTTTTTCTACTTTGAGTGTTATTTTGATGTGGAGAATTACTTGATGCATCCCAGTATGGATTCAGTCTTAGATTGAAGTCTCCACCACATATCACTAAACCTTGGGCTTTAGTTATCATTAGGTCAAATACATTTTTATAAAATTTACAGTTAGCCCCTGGAGGTGCATATACATTCAGCAGGGTGATATCTTCTCCCTCTAGCCGCCCAAGTACCATACTGTATCTCCCTTCTTTATCTTTGTGTTCTGACTTTTTTCCAAATATAATTTTGGTTGAGATCAATGTCGCTACCCCCCTCCTCCTCCCTGACTTATATGAAGATGAAGAGATCATTTTAAACCCTTGTCTATTATTTTATTTAGCGAATGCAAAGTCCTTAAGCCAAGCAGTTGCCTCCTGGTTTGCTGTATGGAGGGTGTGTAATCCTCCTTCCAGTCTTTGGAGCGGGCAAGCCTCTATGATGTGTTCCATTGTTTGCTCCTCTCCACATGCGCACAGTGGGCTAGGGCTACTGCCCCATCTGTAAAGGCTGACCAAGCAGGGGCCATGTCCAGTCCTGAAGCGATTGAGTGTAGACCACTGTCTCCTTGGGAGGTTGGTGCCCGGGACCTGTTGGTTGGGGTTTATCACCAGCTGTTTGTTTGGGACCTCCTTGGTCTCCCATTCCTCCTGCCAAGCTGTCTGGATGGTAAAGTCAGCTGGGGGAGGGTTTTTCCAAATCGGCCGTCTGGATGAAAGTCGGGCAGTGGGTGGAGTGTAGATATCTGCATGGATTGGTAAGTGAGGAGAATCTTTAACTTTTTGGAGCATCCTTTGAGTTAATGCTGCTCGCCGGATGTGTGGAGGGGCTATGTTTGACAGTACAGAGAGCCAGGGGAGTGGTGTTGAGCGGATTGTTCCAGTTATAGTTCTCATGGTTGTGTTGAGCTGGGTGTCTACATGGTGTGTGTAAGATGACCTGGACCAGACAGGGGCACAATATTCTGCTACAGAGTATGAAAGGGCCAGTGCTGAGGTGCGCAGGGTGGAGACTGCCGCCCCCCATTTTGCACCAGCGAGCTTGCAGAGCAGGTTGTTTCGTACCTTCACCTTAGCAGCCGTCCCCTTTAGATGTTCCTTGAAGGATAAGGTCCTATCAAGAGTCACTCCAAGATAAGTTGGATTTGGGACATGCTTAAGCTTGAGTCCGCTCAGGTGGATGTTTAGTTCTCTGGCAGCTTTTGCATTGTGGAGATGGAATACACTGGAGACGGTTTTTGCTGGGCTTGGTTTTAGGCGCCAGATTTTGCAGAACTGGTCTAGTTTGGCAAGATCTTCCGTGAGCACCCGTTCCAGTGGTTCAAAGTCTGGTGCTTGGAATGCCAAACAGATGTCGTCTGCATAGGTGAATTTGCGGGATTTTGTAGTAGGCAGGTCGTTTATGTAGAGGTTGAACAGAGTTGGAGCTAGAACTGAGCCTTGTGGGAGTCCGTTTTTCTGCATTCTCCATGCACTTGTGTTCTGACTGAGGTGGACTCTGAACCTTCGGTTGGTCAGCAGGGTTTTTATAATTGCTGTTGCCCAAGCAGGGATCGCCTTTATAAGTTTCAGGAGGAGGCCTTTGTGCCAGACCGTATCATAGGCGGCTGTAAGGTCGAGAAACACAGCCCCTGTCTTCAGTCTGCTCTCGAAGCCATTTTCGATGAAGGTGGTTAGGGCCAGTACTTGTTCTCCTGTACTGCGGTCCTTGCGGAAACCTGCTTGATCCACACTTAGAATATCCTCTACCTCTGGGGAAATGCGTTGCAGAATTAGGCGCTCCATGATTTTGTAAGGAACGCTGAGTAGGGAGATTGGGCGGTAGCTTGCTGGTAATTTGTGGTCTTTGCCAGGTTTTGGGATGGCAATGACCTTTGCTGTCCGCCATTTCTTTGGGATCGAGTTTGTTTGTGTGATCCTTGTGTAGAATTGTGTCAACCAGGTTAGGGCTCGGGGGCCAAGATTTTTCATGAATTCTGGGAAGATGTTATCGTATCCTGCTGCCTTTCCACATTTCAGGCTCTGTAGGACTTTCTCCAGTTCAGCAGCCTCGAAGGGTTCAGGGTTCGTTTCCTCTACAGGCATTTTTTGGTGTTTTTTTTAGCTCGGTTGTAACTGCTCTTTTGGTGTCTTTGTCTTGGGGTGCTTTGGCGATAGTCAGTAGGTGGGATGCAACTTGGTTGGGTGTGACGGATGCTCGGCTTTGGCTAGGGGGCTTCTGTGCAGCTCCTAGGCGACGGATGAGGCTCCAACATTTCCTGCTAGAGTGGGTAAAGCTCCGGTCAGCAACTGTCTCCTCCCATTTCTTTCGCCGAGCTGTATTTAGCGATTCAATGAGATGGTCTGCTACCTCTGGGTCCCCTGATGTTTGATAGGATTGTAGGAGGGCAATTTTGGTTGAGATCAATGTCGCTACCCCCCTCCTCCTCCCTGACTTATATGAAGATGAAGAGATCATTTTAAACCCTTGTCTATTGAGTTTAGTGTGCTCCACTTCTGTTAGGTGGGTTTCCTGTAAAAATATTATTCCTGCTTTGTCTTTTTTCATTTTGCCTACAATCTTGGATCTTTTAACTGGATTCAGGATCCCCTTTACATTATATGAGATTATTTTGGTTACACCCTGTTTCTCCATTGTGTTGTCTTATTTAGTATAACAGTGTGGTGGCCCTCTTTTATGCTACTCAGAAACTGAAAGAACATTAAGAACATAAAAAACATTAAGAACATAGTGTATATAAAACTTTAAAACAAAAAACTGACAAAAGATCTTCCTGAGCTGAGGTCTTTTTAGTGACCTTAGAAGAGCCATGATGGTGTGTTGGCTCTGAGGGAAATTCCTCGGATTCCGTTACGTGCCGAGGGCCCTCTCTTACCCCTGTAAGTT
Organism: Pholidichthys leucotaenia; assembly: GCA_020510985.1. NCBI lineage: Eukaryota > Metazoa > Chordata > Actinopteri > Cichliformes > Pholidichthyidae > Pholidichthys > Pholidichthys leucotaenia. Next base: position 95,506,556 of record CM035838.1, on the reverse strand, counting down.
GTCCCATGTTTTTAACGTGAATTTCAGATCCCAATCCGAACTTGTAATGATTTTTTTTTTATGCCTATACCCTATGAAATTGTGCACAACCTCCCACCACCATCACAGCAAACAGTCACGTTAATACAGTAGTTGTTAGTGTGGAGACACCATGTGGTTCATTGTCACATTTCTATTTAACAAGTTTTTTTTTTGTTTTTTTTTAAAGCCTTATTTGTTTCTAATATTATGTCTGTTCCATAAAATGCTTTACCACTTGCTGATTCTGCATCTCCTTTAATGTTTGTTACCTTGTAGGAGGAGGGTTGGATGCGCAGATTGACTAAAAATATCGTTATTCCCTCCTGTAAACGGCCAGTTTTTCCTTGTAGCTCTGGCGCTGGGTTTCCCGCTGCTGGCCCGTGGATTTTGAGGGTCTCTGTGTGGACCACGTTTGAGTCTTGATTCTTTCGATCGGGTCTGCTGCGGGTTTATACACTGTTACCGGGAGTCCTCTTCTCGCCATATCCGTGGTTGCTTCTTCCGCCGAGTTGTAGAGACACGTCTCATCCCCGTAAAAAACCCTCAGCTTCGCCAGAAATGGAGTCTGAAAGCGCAGTTTCTTCTCTCGTAGTATCTTTTTAGTGTTGTTGTATTCCCAACGCTTTTTAAGGACCTCCGAAGCATAGTCGTGTTCCACGAAAACTTTTCTCTCTTGGTGCATAAATCCTTTTTTCTGCCAAGCCAGTCTTACAACCTCTTCTTTTATTTTGGAGTTGGAGAACTTCACCACCACCGATCGTGGTGGCGCTTCCGCCGCCGGCCTAGGGGCTAATGTACGGTGCACCCTTTCTATCTTCAAGTCGGTGGTTTGGGGAATATCCAACTTTTCTCTCAGTAAAGACTCCACGCATGCCGCCATTGTGGTGAAACCGTCCTCGACTCCTTCTTTCAGACCATGAATTCTTATGTTATCTCTTCTTAGTCTTCCTTCTTGGTCAGTTAGCTTAGCCTCCAATCTTGACTGGCGTTTGTGTAGTTCCAGCACGGTATCTTCCAGCCCTTTTATTCTTTCCTCTGCTTCCAAGATTCGGCCCTCGGTCTGGTCCACTCTGCTGTTTGTCCTTTTTATTTCGTCTTTGATTTCACGAAATTCGGCCCAACACTCTCGGCGAAATCATCTTAATTCCTTAAGTACCATTTTTAAGCTAACCTTGTTGCTAGCTTCATTCAGCTCCTCGTCTTCTGAATGGAAATCCTCCGGATCAGATTCTCCGGCCGATGCGTGTGCTGGCCTGGTAAATGTCGATTTCTTCTGTTTTCCTTTAGGCATTATGACTGTCTTTTGAGTTTCACTCTTCCAAAAATCCGTTAGATCTGATTTTCAAGGTATTTTCCTGGATCGGGTCTGGGAGCTTCAGCGTTAAGCTGCCATCACCATGGTGTCCAGACCGGAAGTCGAAAAAATGTTTTTTACCCAAATTAAGTGATGTAGTCTGACCAGCAGATCATGGATGGCATGTGAGGTGATTTTGGTGAAGCTGCACTTAATACCTGAGAAGTTATTGAATTTTATTAATAATTAATTCCCCCCCCAAAAAAAAATATGAACAAAGTTATTTCTTCAACATACAGTGGTGTGAAAAAGTGTTTGCCCCTTCCTGATTTCTCATTTTTTTGTATGTTTGTCATACTTAAATGTTTCAGATCATCAAACAAATTTAAATATTACACAAAGATAACACAAGTAAACACAAAATGCAGTTTTTAAGTGAAGGTCTTTATTATCAAGGAAAAAAATCCAAACCTACATGGCCCTGTGTGAAAAAGTGATTGCCCCCTAAACCTAATAACTGGTTGGGCCACTCTTAGCAGCAACAACTGCAATCAAGCATTTTTATTTTTTTTTTTGTTACTTATTTGTACCCGTAGGTAGATTTGGTTTGCAGTCTGGTGACAAGCCACCGGCTGCTGGTCGCTGCGTGCGCGAGCGCCCTAAACCTACATGTTTTTGGTGTGCGGGAGGAAACCGGAGAAATCCCGGAGTAAACCCGCGCAACACGGGGAGAACATGCAAACTCCACACAGCTCACTGTTGGTCGGGGGCTGGGATCGAATCCACGATCTCATGATCCCCGCGATCCCCCGGCCGAGGGTAAAACTGTACTGCCACAGTGCTAAACCACTGCGCCACCGTGCAGCCATTTGACTAGGCACTTGACTAGGCCACTCAAAAGTCTTCATTTTGTTCTTCTTAAGCCATTCAGAGGTGGACTTACTGGTGTGGTTTGGATCATTGTCCTGTTGCAGAACCCAAGTGCGCTTCAGCTTGAGGTCACATACAGATGGCCGGACATTCTCCTTCAGGATTTTTTGGTACACAGCAGAATTCATGGTTCCATTTACCACAGCAAGTCTTCTAGGTCCTGAAGCAGCAAAACAGCCACAGACCATCACACTACTACCACCATATTTTAGTGTTGGTATGGTGTTCCTTTTCTGAAATGCTGCATTACTTTTACGCCAGATGTAATGGGACACACACCTTCCAAAAAGTTCAACTTTTGTCTCGTCAGTCCACAGAGTATTTTCCCAAATGTCTTGGGGATCATCAAGATGTTTTCTAGCAAAACTGAGACAAGCCTTTAAGTTATTTTTGCTCACAGTGGTTTTCGTCTTGGAACTCTGCCATGCAGGCCATTTTTGCCCAGTCTCTTTCTTATGGTGGAGTCATGAACAGTGACCTTAACTGAGACAAGTGAGGCCTGCAGTTCTTTGGATGTTGTTGTGGGGTCTTTTGTGACCTCTTGGTTGAGTCGTCACTGCGCTCTTGGGGTAATTTTCAGGTTCAGGTTATTTTATTTGTACCCGTAGGTAGATTTGTTTTGCAGTCAGGTGACATCCATATTTACAGACCACAATTACATTCAACATGAACACAAACACAGGCACACATGAAGCTGACTATAAACACGATAAAAGTACTCAAGGCTCCACCAATCGGGGCATAGGACAAAGAGATAAAACGAAGAGAGAAGGGTCATATTAAAAAGTTAAAGCCTAGTCAAAGAGGTTAAAAATGCAAAAGTCTAAAACCCAATAAAAGATTTAGAACCCAAATAAAAAACCTACAAAAATAAGTAAATATAAAATAAAAATTAATAAATAGGTAACAAAATTATGTGCAATATATTGTTACATCTTGTTCAACTCTTTGACAGCAGCAGGAACAAAGCTGTTTTTGTAGCGCTGGGTTTTACTTTTTGGGACAGCAAACCTCCGTCTGGAGGGAAGAAGCTGAAAGTGGCAGTGCAAAGGGTGGGAGTCATCATTTAAAATGGAGGTAGCAATCCTCTGTACCTGTCTGGTGTACAGGGATGTCAGGCTCAGCTGTGACTCACCAAGCAAATGACTGGACCATCTAACTACCTGATCCAAGGATTTCCTGTGTTTCAGTTTTATCTGATCAAACCATGACACTAAAGAAAAGGATAAAACAGATTCAATAAAAGCCCGATAAAACACTGTCATTATGGTTCGGTCAATTTGGAAGCGATCAAGTTTCCTTAAACAATGCACATGTTGCTGACCCTTTTTGCACACCCTTTCACAGTTCTCTTCAAAGTTTAAATTACTATCAATAATCGTCCCAAGATATCTGTAAGATTGCACACATTCAGTGGTCTGGCCTTTTAGTACAGTTACTTTGTGCCTGGGAGTTTTCCTCCTAAAGTCAATAATCATATCTTTCGTTTTTGTTGTATTCAGCTGCAGGTAGGAATCCTCACACCAGTGAACAAAATCATCAACTACTGGGCCGTGGCCACTCTCACCATCCTGGAGGAGACTGACATCAACTGAATCATCAGCATATGTTATAATGTGTCTGTTGTCATGTCTGCTCCGACACAAGTTTGTGTACAGGATGAAGAGTAGTGGTGACAACACACACCCCTGAGGACAGCCAGTAGAAGAACACTTTTGGTCAGACAATGTACCATTGACCCTTACTCTCTGTATCCTGTTGGTTAAAAAATCCAGAATCCAACCCACCAGATTATTACTCAAGTCGAATTGTTGCAGGAGACTTTCAACTAAAATATGAGGTTGGATTGTATTAAAGGCGGAAGAAAAGTCCACAAATAAAAGCCTGGCGTGTGTCCCATTAAAATCCAGATGTTTAAAAAAACATGTTAAACAGAGTGACGGTGGCATCCTGCACTCCTCTGTGAGGCCTATAGGCAAACTGCAAAGGATCTAATGCATGCTCAGTCTGCTTTAGGACCTCAAATCTGACCAGTTTTTCAAAAATTTTCATTAAAATTGAAGTCAAAGCAACTGGTCTAAAATCATTTATCGTTTTTGGACAGCTGGATTTTGGAACATGGACAACCACAGCATCCTTCCAGATCTTAGGCACATGTTGTGTCTGTAAGGACTTATTAAAAATGTAGTGAAACACAGGACTCAGTTCATGTGCACAGGACTTTACCAATTTTACTAATTTTGGTCAGCCGGCCACTCTTGGGAAGGTTCACCACTGTTCCATGTTTTTGCCATTTGTGGACAATGGCTCTCACTGTGGTTTGCTGGAGTCCCAAAGCTTTAGAAATGGCTTTATAACCTTTTCCAGACTGATAGATCTCAATTACTTTCTCATTTGTTCCTGAATTTCTTTGGATTGCAGCATGATGTCTAGCTTTTGAGGATCTTTTGGTCTACTTCACTTTGTAAGGCAGGTCTTATTTAAGGGATTTCTTGATTGAGAATAGGTGTGGCAGTAATCAGGCCTGGGTGTGGCTAGAGAAACTGAACTCAGCTTTCCAAAGATATGATAAACCACAGTTAATTTATGTTTTAATGGGGGGGGGGGTGCCACTTTTTCCACACAGGCCCATGCAGGTTCGGATTTTTTTTTTTTTATACCCTTAATAATAAACACCTTCATTTAAAAAGTGCATTTTGTGTTTACTTGTGTTATCTTTGTCTAATATTTAAATTTGTTTGATGATCTGAAACATTTGTAAGTGTGACAAACACAAAAAATGGGAAATCAGGAAGGGGGCAAACAATTTTTCACACCACTGTATCTGTATGGACTGCATGTATGTAGGGATGGATGTGTGTAAATGTTGATATGTATAAAAATATAGTTAATTGTCTACTTGGGGTTCGTAATAGAGGTAATATGTATATATTTCACATGGGTGGCATTTAGGGAAAGAGGAGTTGGAATAAATAAGTGTTAACTTCTTCCTTCTCCTTTTCAAGCACTGTAGACTGTCACTTTTATTGCACTTGTTATTTGTTTTGTTTTTTTGTTCAAAATAAAGTATCTCATCATCATCATTTGACACCTCTCTCTTTGCCATGCGCCTAGATTCCCAATACTCCTGTCTACTTTCTTCATCTCCCTGACTATCCTACTTTTTCTTTGCTAACCTCTTCCTTTCAATACTTTCCTGTACCTCCTCATTCCACCACCAAGTCTCCTTGTCTTCCTTCCTCTGTCCACTGGATACACCACATACCTTTCTACCCATTTCCCTCCATACTTCTGCTGTACTTTCCCAGTCATCTGGTAATTCTTCCCTGCCACCCAGAGCCTGGAACAACTCCTTCCTGAACTCTGTGCAACCTTCTTCCTTCTGTAACTTCCCTCACTTAATCTTTGGCTCTGCCTTCACTGTTTTCCTCTTCTTGCTTTGCAAAGTCATCCTACAGACTACCATCTGATGCCGTCTAGCTACATTCTCCCCTGCCACCACCTTGCAGTCTCCTATCTCTTTCAGATTTCTCCTTCTGCATAAGATGCAGTCCACCTGTGTGCACCTTCCTCCACTCTTGTAAGTCATCCTATGTTCCTCTCTCTTCTTGAATTATGTGTTCACCACAGCCATTTCCATCCTTTTAGCAAAATCCACAATCATCTGTCCTTCCACATTTCTCTCCTTAAGACCATACCTACCCAGGACCTCCTCATCACCTCTGTTCCCTTCATCTACACGTCCACTAAAGTCCTCTCCAATCACCACTCTCTCCCTCCTGGGAACACTCTCTACCACTTCATTCAACTTACTCCAGAATTCCTCTCTCTCTTCTGCCTGACATCTAACTTGTGGGGCATGCGCACTGACAACGTTCAACATCACACCTTTGACTTCTAGCTTCAAACTCATGATTCTGTCTGACTCCCTCTTTACCTCCTGAACACTCTTCACATACTCTTCCTTCAAGATTCGTCCTACTCCATTTCTCTTCCTATCTACACCATGGTGCAACAGTTTAAATCTCCTTCCAATGCTCCTAGCCTTGCTTCCCTTCCATCTGGTTTCTTGAACACACAGTATATCTACCTTTCTTCTCTCCATCATATCAGCCAACTCTCTGCCTTTACCAGTCATAGTCCCTACATTTAACATCCCTACTCTCACCTCCACACTTCTACCTTTCCTTTTCTCTCTCTTCCTCTTAACACGCCTTCCCCCTCTCCTCTTCCTCGATCCTCAACCAACAGCAGCCCAATTTCCACTGGCACCCTGTCAGTTAACAGCAGCGGTGGTGGTCATTGTTAACCCGGGCCTCGACCAATCTAGTATTAAAGTCTCATTCGTCATGATCCGCATGTTTGATTTGTCAAAGGTTTTACATCGGATGCCCTTCCTGGCACAACTCTCCCTGATTTACCCGGGCTTGGGACCGGCATTAGGAGTACACTGGCTTGTGCACCACCCTGTGGCTAGTAGCTTATCCAAAATATGGATAAGCTACCACTCCCCATAAATTTACCCACCCTTCAAATTGATGGACAGCATTTTGTAAAAGACAAAATTTCAAACAAATCATTATGTAAATACTTGAATAACTTATCAAACAGAAATCCCATAATGCAGCTATTCCCACAAGCAGACTTTAGAAAATGGAGAACTAAATACAGCAGTTATTTTTTTTTTTTTTTTTGTTACTTATTTGTACCCGTAGGTAGACTTGGTTTGCAGTCTGGTGACAAGCCACCAGCTGCTGGTCGCTGCGTGCGCGAGCACCCTAAACCTACATGTTTTTGGTGTGCGGGAGGAAACCGGAGAAATCCCAGAGTAAACCCGCGCAACACGGGGAGAACATGCAAACTCCACACAGCTCACTGTTGGTCGGGGGCTGGGATCGAACCCACGATCTCATGATCCCCACGGTCCCCCGGCCGAGGGTAAAACTGTGCTGCCACAGTGCTAAACCACTGCGCCACCGTGCAGCCCAAGTGCAGTTATCCATTAAGCCCTAAAACAAAAGAAATCCATTTCAAAATTCTAAACAACATTTATCCATCCAATGAACTGCTAAGAGTGAGATTTAACATAGACCACAATAACTGTACCGATTGTGAAGCTGAAACTACTGTTCATGTTTTTTTTTTTTCCTGTGCCTACTCCTTGACATTTTGGGAGGATTTACAGGACTGGTTATCAACAAAAACGCCTCTACAAGCTCCCCTCACAAGGAACAATATTGTATTTGGTATCACCATGATGGACAAGAAAATAGACTTAATACTAAATAAGATAAGATAAGCCTTTATTAGTCCCACAATGGGGAAATTCCAGGATTGCAACAGCATAGGGATAGCAACACTCAGAGCAACAATCAGAAGGCAAGAAAAAAACAACATCTAGTAAACATATGTCCATATTACTATAAATGTATATATATAGACACACAGTGCAGAGCATTATGGCTGGTGAATGTGCAGCAGAAAGTCTAAGCTCTCTCTCCGCGGATGCAGCGGGCCAGCTGGAAGTCTTTGGGCATGATGGTGACCCCCTTAGCGAAGAAGAGACCCACCAGGTTGGCCTCGCAGGTCTCCTGCAGAGCCATGACGGCGAAGCTCAGGAAACGCAGGACGGTCTTGAAGTCCTGAGCGATCTCCCTCACCAGGCGCTGGACGGGCAGCTTACGGATGAGCAGCTCCGTGGATTTCTGGTAGCGACGGATGTCTCTCAGAGCACGGGCCTGTGACGGCGAGGCCTCTTCACTCTGCCGGTGGCCAGAGCGCCTCTCCGAGCAGCCCTGGTGGCTAGCTGTCTCCTGGGGGGGGGGGGGGGGCTTCTTCCTCCAGTAGATTTTACGGGCGGTCTGCTTGGTTCTTGCCATCGCTCTTTATTATTCTGTCTTATATTTCTTTCACGCCGCCTAAACTCCAGCCCGGCACCCGCATCGTTTTCGCTACAGCTCCCGGTATGTCGAGTTTCCCATTAGCACCGGGCGGCAGCCAAGTGCTAGCTAGCACTAGCTCCTCCCCGCTGTAACGTCTCCCGCTGCAAACCGTGGCTCCGTCCGCCGACCCGGGAGACCCCCGGGGCGATCCGTGCGTCCGTGATATATATACAGAGTGAAAGGTGTAGAAAGAAGAAGGAAGATTAAAAAAAAAAAAAAGGCTGTTGCAACAGGCAGCCGACTCGTGTGGCGCCACCGGTCCGGCGGAACCGGAACCGGGTACTCCTGGTAACTTGATACTCCCGGTAACTTGATACTCCTGGCCCAGTATTTCATTCATGTGGCTATCGAAAAATTAAACCAAATTTTTCAGTATTTAAAAAGGACCTTGTCACAAACCATGTCAGCTCTTTCAAGTTAACTAACTAACTAACTAACCTGCACTTATATAGCGCTTTTCTAGTCACAAAGACCACTCAAAGCGCTTTCACAAGTACTAACCCTCTATTCTAAGGGCCTATAGGAGACAGATATCTAGGGACAATTTAGAACAACCAATTAACCTAACATGCATGTCTTTGGATTGTGGGAGGAAACCGGAGCCCCCGGAGTAAACCCACGCAGCACAGGGAGAACATGCAAACTCCACACAGAAAGGTTCCAACCCCTGCCAACCTGGGGATTCGAACCAGGAACCTTCTAGCTGTAAGGCAACAGTGCTAACCACTGCACCACCGTGCTGCCCACGGTGGTGCAGGGCATTAGCGAGGGCGAAACACGCAGTTGCTCTCCATGGAGCTTATGAAGATCTAAAAATATTTGAAGACCTCTAATGTTACACTAAATTGGCTTTCATTAGTGATGGGTCCGGCAACACCGATGCGTCGGCGCATGCGTCGAGCTCATAGAGCGAAACCCTGTGTCGGTGCGTATCGCTTTAAGAAATTCACGTGACCGATATGTCACGTGACGCTAGCGCATCGAAACACTGACGCGCCAGCGTTTATAAGGAAGCGCATCTGTCAACGGGATGCATTTGCCCAAAGACTCTCGTATGTGTTGCGGACGGTCCTTGTGCAAATTTATCACAAATTATGGAGCATGAGCAGCCTCAAGGAAAAAGAAAGGTTTCCGCCGTGTGGGACCATTTTGATCTGATGTCGGAAAATAAGGTATTTAAAAATAGTATTTTTAAAATACTATTTTCTTTGTTTTAATTTCCTTGTTGTTTCATCCTGTTCCTCTCAGAGTTTCCACTTGATTTATCTGAATTCAAATTCATTTGAAAGTGACTCTTAGTTTACTCATATTTTCTGCAGGCTAAATGTCGCATTTGTTCGACAGAGCTGTCGTATTTAAAGGCCAAATGTCACGTAACAGGGTACTTTAAATATCTTGAAACTAGATATAAAAGGGAACCGATCCGTTCGGGTCTTGGTGCATATGCTTCAGTAACAACGGAATATTCGTTAATTTAAAACTGCCGCGCTTGGCCTGACACGGCCCCTGGAATCGCCTGGGGAAGAAGGCGGAAGTGACGAAATCGATTGTACCCTAGTTTGATGCTTGGGGTATTTCAATTGATTGTTTATATGGAGACTGGAAGGTTGAAGTGAGTAACAAGAAAGAAAAAATTGGATATTTCACCCATACCTTAAAACGGGACTATCAGGGACAGCTGGGTAATAAGGGACACTTCTCTGGGAAATGTTTTCTTACCTGTCAAGTGAGACGTTTTCGCCGTACTTCAACACCGTAAAAAGCGGCTATAAGCAACGGCGGAGCAACAAGGCACACCTCTCTGGGATCTGTCTGTTCCGCAACCGCTGCACAGCTCAACGTGTTAAACCATTGTCCTAATTACTTCTCATGGTAGTGAGAATTGCTCCCGCTGAGCGATCAGCCCGCCCAGACAATTAAACTAATGAGTGACTCCACACTTCGAACAGTAGTGAGAAGCGCTCCCGCTGAGTGATCAGCCCGCCTCAGCTGTGAGTGATCACACACAGGAGTGCTCCTCAAGACACTCAGTTTTTTTTCCAGTATATTTTTTCTTTTGGGCGTACAGAAATGGCAATACGCCCGTTTTTGCTAAAATTGCATTTTCCCCTTATTTTCCTTAAAATATTTGACAATAACAACACGAACTACATTTAAAACATTTCCCAGAAAAGTGTCCCAAACCACTGCGCCGTCCCCCACAGCCGCGCTTGGCACCAAAATACGGCGAAAACGTCTCCCTTGACAGGTATGCGCCTCCATTTTCATATTGATCTGGTCAATTTCTTGACAGCAGCGGCTCTCCTCCACTGTAATAATAATGGCTTCCGAAAAATCAATATTTATGGGGCGCCCTCGACAGACCCCCTCCGGCTTCGCAATTCTGGAGGCAATTAATGTCCAGTTCAATGACATTTTCCACTGGTTCTGCTCTCTGGTCATCGTTGGAACTGTTGTCATCAGACAAAGCATCTGATTCCGTCTCGGACAGCTCGAACCGGTAAGGTTCTATGCCTCTGTCACTGTCTGAACCACTGACAAAAAAAAAAGACAAAACTAAACCAATTTGTTCACAATCGCTGTCGCTTTCCGTCATGATTGTCCATTGTTGATAAGAGTGAATGTGGATAGGCAGGGCAGCCAGGGTACAACTGGTGATGTCAAAAACATGGGCGTGGTCTGGACTGGCTGTCACAAGCCAGCAAGCAAGGTGGGGCCTTCACCTGGTGTATTTTGTGCAATTATGTAAATACAGGTGGGTGATATGGTCTCCGGTATGAATATTTGATTTAAGCTATGTGTATTTTATCTAAATTCGTTGTCATTTAGAAAAAAAAATTACGTGACATTTGGCCTTTAAACAAAAGCGCCTCCTCAATGCTGAGACATTATAGGGCCAGGCATGAAAATGAAGTCCCGGATACACCCAGGATAGACTCAGGTATACAGCCCTTCTACTACTTACTCACAGTTGCTTTATTGATAATTAATTTATTCTTTACTTCATTTTTAACCATCAAGCTTCCAGGAAGCAGATGCTGGATGAGGCTCTGCTCAGTTTCATCGTGAAGGACTGCCAGCCCCTCAGCATTGTGGAGAGTGAAGGGTTCAGGGAACTGGTTCAGGCCCTTCAGCCCTCATATGTTTTGCCAACCAGAAAGGTTTGTGTGGAAATTATCTAAAGTAGTAGTTGATATATCAAATTTATTTAATCTTTAATTTAAATATATGGATTTGCTTTTGGTTTGACTTGGTGTAATTTTCAGACCATCAAACAAATGGTGGCCAAAAAGTACGAGGAGGAACGGGAACGAGTGGAAAAAGGAAGTACAACAAGCTGTGGCAGTGAGTATAACAGCTGACATGTGGACATCTGTGAACATGGAGGCTTACTTGGCTCTGACCTGTCACTACAATAATGAGAATTTGCAGTTGTGTACGTCTGTGTTGGGTGTGCAGTACTTTCCACAAAGTCACACTGCTGACAATTTGGCCCAAGTCAAAAGGGGCATGATGGAGGACTGGGCCATAACCAATAAAGTAAAGTGTTTTGTGACCGACGCAGCACCAAACATGATTGCATCCACTAGACAGCTCCAAATTCGGCATTCAATTTGCATTGCACATAGTCTCAATTTAGACGGGACCGTCTTCACAACAGCTGTCTGCACCCACTTCAGGCATGTTATTCAGCATTATTTGTTTGTTGTTGTTTGGAAATCATGTACTAAAATGCCAATTTGTTGTTTTTTAGATAACCTTTGGCAACATCTCGACATCGAAGTGGGCAGGCAGACCAAAAGTGCCACAGCTGATGCCATCCAGGAGGTGCAGAGATACCTGGCAGAGGGCAATACTGCCAGGTCCCAGGATCCTATGAGATACTGGGAACCAAAAGACCATCTATCCAAACCTCTTTCAGCTTGCCTTACAACTTCTCCAGCTGTAGAAAACACCCGCTCACACGGCACAGATGAGGCTGGAGTGCAGAGAAACTGTATCAAAAAAGCGTAACAGACTCAATTTCAAAAAGTTGGAAAAGCTTTTTTGTTTTAAATAAAAATTTGTAAAAAAAAAAAAAAAAAAAAAACAGTCCACAAGCATCTTCATTCACAACACGTTCACTTAGATTTTCAAGTTATGATACATGTTCACATTATTTATTGACTGTATCTAAAAAGATCAATGATATTTGAAATTAAAATGAAGATATGAAATAATACAATATAAAATACAATGACTTAAATTACATACTGCTCACAAAAACAAAGGGAACACTAAACATCCTAGATTTGAATGAAATATTCTTATTAAATACTTTTGTGGTCTATATTAACCATATATTCCATAACCTACATATGATAGAGCAAGTGGAAATGTTTGGTGATTACATATGTAAGGAACTTCACACCTCTGAAAGGACAAAGGAATCTCACCCGCCGAGTGAAGAACAAAGACGTTCCCGGACGCGGCGGGGGAGACCAGACGAGCCACCCTCACCCCCCAAGGCGAGGAGAGGGATTACCATCACCTCCCAAGACGAGGAGAGGAAATACCAAGACAATGGGGGGATTAAGATAATGAGGGATGTCAGCCTTTGTTATGCATGTCTTTTGTAGTGTGCTTGTATATAATCAGTGAGTTGGCGAGATTCTGTCTCTTTTTCCCTTCTGCCGCTCTCTGCACCAGATGAGACTTGTTAGAAGAGCTGAACATTAAAACTTCACTTATAAACCAAATCGCCTCTTCATTGCCCAGCTCCTCTACACTGGTGACCTTGACATGAGTATGGACCGGAGGCGTTCTCCCACAAGCGACTCATCCGTGGCGACTCAGGCAGACGCCAGCAGCGACGCAGACGAGGGAGCAGACGGACAGCTGTTCCCCCCGGCAGAAGAGGTTGAGAGGGCTCAACCGAGCACCAGCACCGCCGTGAGAGCCGAGGCAAGGCACTCTCACCCGGCGGGCACAGCAGTGATGGTGTGCACGAACGCCATCGCTGTCAAGCTGCCAGACTTCTGGCAAGAGGACCCCGCCTCTTGGTTTCAGCAGGCTGAAGCCCAATTTATACTGGCGGGCATCACAGCTGACGATACTAAGTTTTATCATATCGTCTCCAAACTCGACTCCGCCACTTCGAAGTGTGTGCGGAGCATGATCCGGCGACCACCGGCCCGGGACAAATACGAGACGCTCAAAGCGACCATCGTGGCGAACTACGTCCCATCAGCGGAAGAAAGAGCCGAGAAGATCCTGGCGGTCTACGGCCACAAAGGGGGCAATCCGAAGGCCCTCATGGAGGATTTGCTGCAGCTCAAGGAAGAGGATAATGACAACTTCCTCTTCCAGTTTATTTTCCTCAGCACGCTGCCGCCACACATGAGGGGGACACTCGCCAGCATGAAGTGCAACACCCACCAAGACTTCCGCACACTGGCCAGCGAAGCTCATCGGCTCGTCAACGCCTGCAAGGAGCTGACACCCACAGCAGCATCCGCAGACCTCAAAGCTGACGCCCCGAGCCACGAGGAGCCACAACCCACGGAGCAGATCCAGGCCACGGTGACAGCGACGCGGCCAAAACGTAACAGACAGAACGACGTCTGTTATTATCACCACCGCTTCACCGAGAAGGCCCGCAAATGCGTTCCCCCCTGCAAGTTTACGATGTCGGGAAACGCCAAAGCCGAGAGCCGTTAACAGCAGCGGTTCTCGGCGAGAAAAATAAGCTGTTGTACGTGACGGATGGACACACAGGCAAGCAGTTCCTCATCGACACAGGAGCTCAGCTGAGTTTCGTCATGCCCTCCCACGCAGATCGAGCCATGGGCACCCGGGGCAACGGAGCAGTGGCAGCCAACGGCTCTGACATCGACACGTTCGGCGAAAAGAGCCTGCACCTCCTCATCCATGGCCGCAGCTACAGATGGACATTTGTTGTAGCGGCGGTGAGTTTTAACTTGTTAGGCGCAGATTTTTTGTGTGCACATGGGTTATTAGTGGATCTAGCAAATAGGCGCCTGGTTAATGCACTGTCTTTTGCTTCTATTCCATGCTCAGCTCGAGTTTCTCCACCACCTGTGCAGGCCAACGTCACCACGGCAGGAGGTAAGTTTGAGCAACTCCTCACCCAATTTCCAGCACTCGCAATCCCCAAATTCTCAGCCACTGTGGCTAAACACGGGGTTGAACACTTCATTCCCACAACGGGACCTCCCGTTTTTGCCAAAGCTCGCCGCTTAGACGCGGCCAAGCTCAACATAGCACGGGACGAGTTTACAACTCTTGAAAAATTGGGCATTGTTAGACGCTCGAAGAGCCCCTGGGCCTCACCACTTCACATGGTTCCGAAATCCGACGGTTCTTGGAGACCGTGCGGAGATTACCGCAGACTAAACAACGCTACAGCACATGACCGTTACCCAATCCCTCACATTCAAGATTTTTCACTACATCTAGCGGGTGCGCGCATTTTTTCAAAAATAGACTTAGTCTGCGGTTATCACCAAGTCCCAGTCCGAGCAGAAGACGTTCCTAAAACAGCGGTAATAACCCCTTTCGGCCTTTTTGAATTCCTGCGAATGCCTTTCGGCCTCAAAGGCGCTGCTCAAACTTTTCAACGAATGATGGACGCGGTTCTACGCGACCTCCCCTTTGTTTTTGTCTACCTCGACGACATGCTGGTAGCCAGCTCGTCTGAGGAAGAACACGAGCAGCACCTCACTACGGTTTTTCAGAGGCTAGAAGAGCACGGGCTAATAATCAGTCCAGCCAAATGCAAATTCGGCGTATCGCAAATTGATTTTTTGGGACACAAAGTCTCTCCAAAGGGGGCAGTTCCACTTCCAGAAAAAGTTCATGCGATAGAAGGTTTTCCACGGCCACAAACGGTCAAATCGCTACAGGAATTTTTAGGGATGGTTAATTTTTACAACCGCTTCCTCCCCCACGCAGCTCAGCTCATGCAACCCCTATATGACGCGCTCAAAAAAAAGAAAGCTTCCAACGCGGTCGAATGGACCCCGGAGCGCGAACGCGCTTTCGCGGAAGTAAAAAACGCCCTAGCTAACGCCACATTGTTAGTTCATCCAGATCCCTTGGCCCACATTGCACTAACCACAGATGCTTCAGACCTAGCTATAGGGGCAGTTGTAGAACAACTTGTCAGCGGGGTCTGGCAACCTTTAGCATTCTTTAGCAAATCGCTAAACCAAACTGAACGCAAATACAGCACTTTTGACAGAGAGCTGCTGGCGCTTCATTTATCCATCCGCCACTTCCAGTTCTGGTTAGAAGGGCGGAGTTTCACGGCTTTTGTAGACCATAAACCGCTCACCTTTGCTATGGCTAAAATTTCAGAACCATGGTCAGGCAGGCAACAAAGACAGCTAGCTGCGATTTCAGAGTTCACCACAGACATTCGACACGTGGCAGGCAAACTTAACGTAGTAGCGGACTGTCTCTCTTGCGCTGTGGCACCACCAGAGCGCGGGGAGACAGATTATACTGCCTCAGCAGCAGAACTCTTCACTAACGCAGACACATACGCAGCACCTATCCATGAAGGGATAGATTATGCAGCCATGGCAGAGGAACAAAACAGTGACGCGGACGTGCGCGCACTCCTGTCTGGACCAACAGGGTTAAGGCTGGAGAAAAAGGGTTTACGCAACGGCGTGCCCCCCCTAATATGCGATGTTTCAACCGGCCGACCTCGCCCGTTAGTACCAGCTACATGGCGCCGCCGCATTTTTGACGCAATTCACTCCCTCGCGCACCCAGGTGTGCGCGCCTCGGTTAAAATGGTCGCCGAAAAGTTTGTGTGGCCAGGCCTGCGCAAAAACGTAAAAGAATGGGCAAAAACTTGCATTTCTTGTCAACGCGCCAAAATACACAGACACACAAAAGCCCCTCTGGAGCCTTTTCCAATCCCTGCTAGAAGGTTCGACCACGTTCATGTCGATCTTGTGGGGCCACTACCTTCCTCCCAAGGTTTCACACACCTGTTAACAATGATAGACCGCACCACACGCTGGCCAGAGGCAGTCCCTCTAGCGGCAACTACAGCGGAGGAAGTCGCTCGCGTCTTTTTGACAAACTGGGTGGCACGTTTCGGCGTCCCATCGGACATCACGTCCGATAGGGGGCCTCAATTTGTCTCAGAGCTCTGGTCAGCCATGTCCAACAGCTTAGGGGCAACAATTCATCGCACCACCGCTTATCACCCTCAGGCTAATGGGTTATGCGAGCGTTTTCACAGGTCTCTAAAGGCTGCCCTCAGAGCCTCACTAACGGACACAAATTGGGTAAATAAACTTCCCTGGGTTTTATTGGGGTTGCGTGCTGCACCTAAAGAGGATCTAGACGCCTCTCCCGCAGAATTAGTTTTTGCACAACCTCTCAGGCTCCCAGGTGAATTTTTGCCAGAGAACCCAGAGCCAGGGCGCCTTCCAGTCCCAAGGTTTTTAGGCAGCAACGGACCGAACTCTCTCCCCGGTCCAGCTCATCACTCCTTCCCACGGGTTTTTGTCCCTCAAACTTTAAAAAATGCTGAGTTTGTTTTTGTTAAGCATGAAGCTCTAAAACCAACTTTACGCCCAGCATTCGATGGGCCATTCAGAGTGCTGGAACATGGTGATAAACACTTTGTGCTTGATTATGGGGATAGAAAACAAACAGTCAGCATTGACAGACTTAAACCTGCCTTCTTGTTGAAAGACGAACCTGCACAGTTGGCGAGAGCACCTCGGCGAGGTAGACCCCCCAAGAGAAAAGACTCAGCCCCCAGGCAGGGAACAAATAACCTCTCTCCTTCCCACACTGCAGATTCCTCACAAGAAGGTCCCAGCAGGACGCCTAAACCAACCTACAGCAGTTTTGGGAGAAGAATTAAACCCAGACAGCACAGGGACTGACACCAACCACTCCACAATTATTCACTAATTGTGCTGCAACAGTTTAGGACTGACTTATGATTTTACTATGCTGCTATGTTTACCACTGAACTCTCTTAGGAGCATGGCTGCTGGAAAGTTTCTTCCGTGGCAACAGCTGTAACACGTAGTATGTCGTAATAACTATCCTAGACTGTGAACCTTTCTGTTGTCCTTTCTTAGTTGTTTGGGGGGCCTGTGGTCTATATTAACCATATATTCCATAACCTACATATGTTAGCGCAAGTGGAAATGTTTGGTGATTACATATGTAAGGAACTTCACACCTCTGAAAGGACAAAGGAATCTCACCCGCCGAGTGAAGAACAAAGACGTTCCCGGACGCAGCGGGGGAGACCAGACGAGCCACCCTCACCCCCCAAGGCGAGGAGAGGGATTACCATCACCTCCCAAGACGAGGAGAGGAAATACCAAGACAATGGGGGGATTAAGATAATGAGGGATGTCAGCCTTTGTTATGCATGTCTTTTGTAGTGTGCTTGTACATAATCAGTGAGTCGGCGAGATTCTGTCTCTTTTTCCCTTCTGCCGCTCTCTGCACCAGATGAGACTTGTTAGAAGAGTTGAACATTAAAACTTTGCTTATAAACCAAATCGCCTCTTCATTGCCCAGCTCCTCTACAACTTTGTTCTTTACATAGTTGTGCTGACAACAAAATCACACAACAGCAGGTGAAATTGATTGTCAGTGTTGCTTCCTAAGTGGACAGTTTGAGGGACAGTGTTCCCTTTATTTTTTGGAGCAGTATATTATTGTATATACTAGGTCATCAAATCAGTGTCAGTTGAGTCTGTCAACTAGGTTGCCTGTAGGGATTTTTAAGGTCCAACAGGTGTCAGTATTGAGTGATACAGTATCAACACAGTATCAATACAGTTTTGCAATGTGTCAAAACGCATCATGACGCCTCATGGACCCATCACTAGTTTCATCCTTTGCTTTTGTTTTTTAAATTTTATTTTAATTCTCATGTTTATTATTTTATGAATATACTGTAACGTCGCGGCCATGTTAAGGGGGGCAGGGATTTCCCAGCATGCTTTGCCAGTTGAAACGTTACTGTGTGTGTGTGTGTGTATTAAATGTGTTATTACTGAGTTATTATACTGCTGGGTCATTATAACTGCGTTATAATGACCCAGCAGTGTTTAGCAGGATTAGGGCAAGATGCATCATGTGTGTGTAACCATGACTGAAACGGAGGTCTGGGAGAATGACCTCCCCTCCTCTCTGTGCTCAGAAGTAGTGGGGGTTGGTGGTGTGTAAATAAAGCCTGTTTGTCACAACCATCTTGCTCCTCTTCTTTGTGTGAACCTCGCAAACGTCACAACACACTGTGATTCCAAAGTGCCTTGCTGACCGTTGTCAGCTCAGTGTGTTGCTGATGTCTTTAATGTTTATATATTGTTAATAGAATTCAAAAAAAAATTTTAAAAGTACGAGCGTTGCCTGACGCTGACGTCAGCTGACCTGGGCTGAGTATTCCTTTGCTGATGTTAATAAGTTGGCAACAGCTACACGTACGCTAGCCGAAGATGGCAAAAGATTGTCAACGCTGGCAAATGCTAGCAAAAGTCTATTAAAGTTCGTAAAAGTTGGTGCGCGCTGGATTAAAAAAACTGCTCACGAACATAATTTCACCAACGTTTGGACTAATGTCTCTGACTCTTCAAAACGACTGTAAAAGTCGGTCCAAGCGCTATAGCGTGAACCCAGCTTTACCGAAGTACAAAATGAGTGTCTTTTTTTTTGGGGGGGGGGGGTCACAAATTTACGGAAAAAAAAAAGCCTAGGTGAGATTAAAGTCCTTACTCAATACTCAAGTAACTTGCTATATATTTTACTTACTCAAGTGCTTTGTGTGTTTGTTTGGTCACTACCATTACTTGTACTTGACTTGAGTACAAATTCTGGCTACTCAACACACATCTGGTTATGACATATTTTCACTTCTTATCGTCTAAAAGCGATTAAGTGGATGGTAGAAAACATAAATAATGACACTGTTAAAAGCCAACTCCGGGTTAAAGACTCACCCTGATGTGTTGATGTCGTCAGTGAAATTAGCCCAAGCCACAAAATCCTTCTGATAACCTTCGACAACAGACAGCTGTCCTGTCTGCCTGTCGATCACAGCCGTTCGTATTTCAGCACGCACAGACACACGTGTACAGATACAACACAACACAGTTAAAATGTCTAAAACAGTTAAAACATTCGTAAACCGAGAAGAAGAAACAGTACTACATGTTGGCGCCATGTTTCTTTAGTCAGATCATATGATATCCAGCTGACTAGTCACCTGACCTTACACTTCTTCTCTCGGTTGCTGGTCGATAGCAAGCAAATGAAAAGTGCATACCGCCACCTAGTGTACAAGAGTGTGTAACATTATGTCATTTGAGCCCAACCCCTAAGTTCTATGACTTAGTCCTGTTTTTTTTTTCCACAATATTTTTATTGAACCTTTTTTAAAAACATAACACAAACAATCAAACACGAACACTAAAGTAATTAAAAAAATGTACTAAAACACACCAACAACCACTAACAGGAACAGGTCTTCAACAATGCTCCTCTGTTTAGTCTAGGCAATCCATTACATAAGTATACATATCATACATTCACCAGTTTGGAATTTACAAGGTCCACACACATCATTCACCTTCTTCTTCAAGAGTTATGTTTAAATTTTTTACATAATCAATAAAAGGTCTCCATATATTCTCAAACACAATTTCCTTTGATTTCAGTATATATGTTATTCTTTCTAATGGAAGGTTTGTTAACATCTGTCTTAACCACTGAGTCACATCTGGTCTATGAGTCTTTTTCCATAATAGTGCAATACATTTTTTGGCATTAAGCAAACTGACGTCTATGAATGTTCTTTCACTTTTATTAAAATTATGCTTTTCTGGGTACAGACCCAACAAAAACAGTTTAGGATTCAATATGATTTGTTTTGAGATTATTTTTTCAATTGTTACGCTCACCTCTTCCCAAAACATTCTTATTAATCTACATTCCCATAAACAATGAAATAGGGTTCCTTTACTTTCCATGCATTTTGTGCATGTATCTGGTATATTTTTGTTGTATCTATTTAACTCCTCCGGTGTAACATACATCCGCATTAACCATTTGAAATGTATCAATTTAAGGCGTGCATTTATTGATTTGGTTTGAGCTTCTGTACAAGCCAATTCCCATTGTACCTCTGAAATTTCAGTTTGCAGATCTTCTTTCCAGTAGTTTAATCTTTTCAGTGAATTTTCACTTGAAGATAGTGTCAATGAGTTATAAAACTCTGAAATAATACCCTTTCTTTTACTATCTTTCATCATCATTTTTTCCAAGGATGAATAAATAGGTCGAGTGAGAGCTTTATTTTGATTTGATCGAATAAAGTTTCTAAGTTGAAGATATTTAAAAAAATGTGTTCTATTGAGATTAAATTTGATCCTCAGCTCTTCAAAAGACATTATGTTGTCTGCACATGGCAAATATAAATCCTGAATCTTTTGTATCCCTTTTAAATTCCATACTTTAAATACAGCGTCCGCTCTCCCTGGTTTAAAATATTGATTACCCCATATTGGACTAAATTGTGACAATAACTGTGGTTCTTTTAAATAGTTTTTAGCTTCACACCATATTTTGATCATATGCTTTACAAATGGATTTTTAACTTGTTTTTGTAATTTTTTTGCCGAATCTGAGTATATGAATATGGGAAGAGGTAAAGGTAAATTGTATGATTCCATTTCAGTCCAGTGAGGGAGATCATTTGATGAAAAATAATATGTCATAGACCTCAGTTGTGCCGACCAATAATACAACATAAAATTTGGACATTTCAGACCTCCACGATCAAATGGTAAATATAATAAAGACAAACGTAATCTAGCCCTCCTGTTGTTCCATATAAATTCCACTAACTTTTTTTTTATTCTTGAGAATAGATCTAAAGGTGGTGATAAGGGAATGTATTGAAATAAATAAAGTATTTTAGGTAAAATATTACTTTTAAGTATATTGATTCTCCCGATCATCGACATTGGTAGTGACATCCATCTCTGAGTTAACTCATTGATATCTGACATTAAGGCTTCATAGTTGACACTGGCGACTGATTCTAGCTTAGGCATAATTTGGATTCCTAAATATTTAAACTGATTTACAACATTGAATTGATTTACCTCAGGGGCTGGGTAATTTCTCAGGGTCTCATTTAGCATTAATATTGAAGATTTAGTTTTATTTATTTTATATCCTGATATTTCCCCAAAATTCTTTATTAAATTCAACAAGGTTGGAATTGATTTTTTTAGATTCGACATAAACAAAATTATATCATCGGCGTACAGGGAGATTTTATGTTCTGTTGGTCCAACTTTAATTCCATATATTTGTGAATGTAAACGTATCGCTATCGCTAAAGGTTCAATTGCCATAGTAAACAGTAAAGGTGAAAGTGGACAGCCTTGTCGACATCCTCTATTGATTTTTATTGGTTTTGAAATATTGTTATTTGTTAGGATTTCTGCTGTAGCATTATTGTATATTATTTGAACCCATTTTATGAAATTATTTCCAAGTCCAAACCTTTGTAGGACTTCAAAAAGAAAGGGCCATTCAACTCTATCAAAGGCCTTTTCGGCGTCCAATGATAGGAGAGCTGTATCCGGTGCTTCTTTATTAAAATAAATAATATTAAATAGTCTTCTTACATTATGGAAGCCTTGTCTACCCTTTATAAAGCCATTCTGATCTCGATTAATAATATTTGGTAAAATTTCTTGTATTCGTCTTGCTAAAATTTTACAGATTATCTTAAGGTCGGCGTTTAATAGGCTTATTGGTCTCATATTTTCACATTTATTAGAGGGCTTACCTGGTTTTGGCAGCAGTATAATTAAGGCATTATTTATGTATGATGGTAAATTATTATTTTGAAATGCTTCTAAAACCATTTCCAAAAAAGGTTTTATTAATTTATTCTTAAATTTTTTATAAAGGTCAACTGGAAGACCATCTGGTCCTGCACTTTTTCCTGATTTCATATTATCAATGGCTAGCCCAACTTCTTCTTGACTAATTTTAGACTCCAATATCTCCCTGTTTTCATTTGGAATACACGGTATAGATAGTTTGTTCAAAAACCCATTTAGTTTTGTTAAATCAGGTTCATTTTTGGTATCATATAATTTTTCATAGTAATCTCTAAAGGCTCTATTAATTTCTAAAGGATCTATAACTACCTGTCCGTTACTTATAATACTGGTTATTGGTGTTTTAATTTCCAATTGTTTAATCTGCCATGCCAATAATTTTCCTGATTTTTCACCTTGTTCATAAAAAGATTGTTTCAATCTTAGAAGACTCGAGGCAGCTCTATTCGCTGATTTTTTGTCGTATTCAGCTCTCAAAATCAGTAATTCATTCTCCAACCTTGGATCTCTTCCTGCATACACTTTTTCCTGAAGACTTTTTATTTTATGTTCCAATTTAGCTCTCTCCTCTCGAGTCTTCTTAGATTTTGATCCTGTATAACTAATAATATGTCCCCTAATAAAAGCTTTGAAAGCCTCCCACTTTACACATGCTGATGTTTGTGTAGTATTGATGTCAAAGAACTCGTCTATCTGTTTTTCTATATACTTGACAAATTCCTCATCCTGAAGCCATTTATGCTGAAATTGCCATCTGCCTGATTCCTTTGTCAATTTTTTATCTACATATATTAGACAACAGGGTGCATGATCAGAGATCACGATGTTATCATAAAAGCAGTTTTGAATCTTGGACCTTAATTCTGTGGAAATCAAAAAATAATCAATACGTGAGAATGTCTTGTAGGTACTGGAATAACAAGAATAGGCTTTAACTTGTGGTTTCATTTCTCTCCATATATCTAACAATCTCAATTCTTTCATAAAATGATTAATAGTCATCCTACATCCAATGTGCGTACAATCCAGTCCTGTTGATCTATCCACACCTGGATTCAATGTACAATTAAAATCCCCTGCTATTATATGTTGCCCTGTAAGTGATGATAAGATGAGAAATAAATTAGCAAAGAACTTCTGATCATCTATATTGGGACCATATAAGTTCACAAGATTTATATTTTCTAATAGCAAAGAACCTTGAATGATTACATATCTTCCAAATTTGTCTCCAATTACATTTTTCACTTGAAAAGGAACTGATTTATGTATGAGAGTCATAACTCCCCTGGCTCGGGATGAAAATGAAGAGGTGAATACACTTCCCTGCCATCTACTCCTAATTCTTTTAACATCCTCCTCTATCAGATGAGTTTCTTGTAAAAACACAATTCTTGAACCCATGTCCTTTATTTTATTCATAACTTGTTTAAGTTTTTTTAAATTTTGTAGACCTCTGCAATTCCATGAAGTTAAATTAAGATTAACACTTTGGTCCATGATCAATAGAGAGTTTGGGATTACCTTGCAGTGTAAACATGCTCATACAGAGAAGCAAAAACATGAGTGGTTGAACATTCATCCTACAAACTACACACAAACAAATTTCCCCTTCCCACACTTGTGGCAAACCCCCCAAAATCAAAAGAAAAATTCTGTCTCCCGATATAGCCATCGACCGTTCCACACCCACGGGGAACAGCCTAAGCCACTCCTTCTTCATCCTCCCAATCACCCTAACTCTACTGCTTTTAATGACGTAACATTAACTCTCCTCTGTAGTTTTCCAACTTAACTCCAAAATTTTTAACAACTTTTTACATCATAGTTTGTTTGTTTTTGTTTGTTTTGTTTTTGTTTTGTTTTTTTAATATATAATACAATCTATATTTTGTAAACTTACTATTTACTTCAAGTCAGTCAGATGCCTGTGCAAATGCTTAATTATTCTACCTTATATTTTGTTCATGCTTAGCTCCCACCAGTCTCTTCTTCTTCTTTGATCTTCTTGATGAACTCCTGCGCCTCCTCTGGGGTCTTGAAGATGTGGGTTCTGCCCTCATACGTGGTCAGCAGTCTCGCAGGATAGATTACACCATGACGAATCCCAAGGTTGCGCAGCTCCTTACGTACGGGATCAAACTGCTTCCTCAATTGCTGGATTCCTGTGGCCAAATCTGGGTAGAACCGCACCTGCTGGTCCTGGTGTTTAATCTCTCCTTTAGCACGTGCAGCGTTGAAGATCTTCATCCTGTCTCTGTTGCTAAGAAACTTCATAATTAAGGTCCTCGGCGGTCCCTTATCTCTCCGTGGGCCAATGCGATGTGCTTTTTCCAGAACCACTGCTGATTGCAACTCCTCGCTGCCCAGCACCTCCGGAATCCACTTTTCCAGAAAGGAACATACGTCCCGACCTTCTGATTCCTCTGGAAGACCCACCAGCCTCAAATTATTCTGTCTCGACCGAGATTCCAAATCCAAAATATTATCTTCCAGAGATTTATTTTTTTTTTCCAAAGTGCGCACCTTTAATTGAAGACGGGTGACGTCATCTTCAGCACTAGCGAGACGGAGCTCCATCTGCGCCGTTCGTTCTACACAGTCACCCAATTCCTTTCTTATTCCTTCCAACGCTGTCATAATCCCATCAAATCTAGAGGAAAAGTCCGCTCTCATTGAACTCATGGCAGCCATCAGCGCATCTGCGCCTCCCCGCGCAGACATCGCACCGTTGCCAGCCTCCTCCGCCATATATGGAGTTTTGTTTGCTGCGTCACAGACCTGAAAGTCCGTTAATTTGGACTGTTTCGGCGGCTCGCTTTTTCCTTTTCCTGGTTTTCCAGCCTTAGGCTTCGCCGACATATCCTCGCCCAAATGCTGAGATACGTTCTGTCCCAAATGAGAGAGTTATTTGCCGATTTTTTTTCTCCAGGAGCAGAGCAGAGCGAGACACGTCCGTCCTACGTGGCAGCCATAACCGGAAGTCGAGAGCATTATTTTGATTTGATCGAATAAAGTTCCTAATCTGAAGATATTTAAAAAAAAAATGTGTTCTATTAAGATTAAATTTGATCCTCAGCTCTTCAAAAGACATTATGTTATCTGAACATGACAAATATAAATCTTGAATTTTTTAGATCCCTTTTAAATTCCATACTTTAAATACAGCATTCGCTCTCCCTGGTTTAAAATATTGATTACCCCATATTGGACTAAATTGTGACAGTAAGTGTGGTTCTTTTAAATATTTTTTCGTTTCACACCATATTTTAATCATATGTTTTACAAATGGATTTTTAACTTGTTTCTGTAATTTTTTTGCCGAGTCTGAATATATGAATATGGGAAGAGGTAAAGGTAAATTGTATGATTCCATTTCAGTCCAGTGAGGGAGATCATTTGATGAAAAATAATATGTCATAGACCTCAGTTGTGCTGACCAGTAATACAACATAAAGTTTGGACATTTCAGACCTCCACGATCAAATGGTAAATATAGTAAGGACAGACGTGATCTAGCCTTCCTATTGTTCCATATAAACTCCACTAACTTTTTTTTAATTCTTGAGAATAGATCTGAAGGTGGTGGTAAAGGAATGTATTGAAATAAATAAAGTATTTTGGGTAAGATATTACTTTTAAGTATATTAATTCTCCCAATCATCGACATTGGTAGTGACATCCATCTCTGAATTAACTCATTAATGTCTGTCATTAAGGCTTCGTAGTTGGCACTGGCGACTGATTCCAGCTTGGGCACAATTTGAATTCCTAAATATTTAAACTGATTTACAACATTGAATTGATTTACCTCAGAAGCTGGGTGCTTTCTCTGGGTCTCATTTAGCATTAATATTGAAGATTTAGTTTTATTTATTTTATATCCTGATATTTCCCCAAAATTCTTTATTAAATTCAACAAGGTCGGAATTGATTTTTTAAGATTCGACATAAACAAAATTATGTCATCAGCATACAGGGAGATTTTATGTTCTGTTGGTCCAACCTTAATTCCATATATTTGCGGATGTAAACATACTGCCATCGCTAAAGGTTCAATTGCCATAGTGAACAGTAAAGGTGAAAGTGGACAGCCTTGTCGACATCCTCTATTGATTTTTATTGATTTTGAGATATTGCTGTTTGTTAGGATTTCTGCTGTAGCATTATTATATATTATCTGAACCCATTTTATGAAATTATTTCCAAATCCAAACCTTTGTAAGACTTCAAAAAGAAAGGGCCATTCGACCCTATCAAAGGCCTTTTCGGCGTCCAATGATAGGAGAGCTGTATCCGGTGCTTCTTTATTAGAGTAAATAATATTGAATAATCTTCTTACATTATGGAAGCCTTGTCTTCCCTTTATAAAGCCATTCTGATCTCGGTTAATAATATTTGGTAATATTTCTTGTATTCGTCTGGCTAAAATTTTACAGATTATCTTAAGGTCAGCATTTAATAGGCTTATTGGTCTCATATTTTCACATTTATTAGAGGGTTTACCTGGTTTTGGCAACAGTATAATTAAGGCATTATTCATGTATGATGGTAAATTACTATTTTGAAATGCTTCTAAAACCATTTCCAAAAAAGGTTTTATTAATTTATTCTTAAATTTTTTATAAAGGTCAACTGGAAGACCATCTGGTCCTGCACTTTTTCCTGATTTCATATTATCAATGGCTAGCCCAACTTCTTCTTGACTAATTTTAGACTCCAGTATCTCCTTGTTTTCATTTGGAATACACGGTATAGATAGTCCGTCCAAAAACCCATTTAGTTTTGTTAAGTCAGTTTCATTTTTTGTATCATATAATTTTTCATAATAATCTCTAAAGGCTCTATTAATTTCTAAAGGATCTACAACTACCTGTCCGTTACTTATAATACTGGTAATTGGTGTTTTAGATTCTAATTGTTTAATCTGCCATGCCAATAATTTTCCTGATTTTTCACCTTGTTCATAAAAAGATTGCTTCAATCTTAGAAGACTTGAGGCAGCTCTATTCGCTGATTTTTTGTCATATTCAGCTCTCAGAATTATTAATTCATTCTCTAACTTTGGGTCACTTCCTGCATACACTTTTTCTTGAAGAATTTTTAATTTGTGTTCCAGTTGGACTCTCTCCTCTCGAGTCTTCTTAGATTTTGAACCTGTATAACTAATAATATGTCCCCTAATAAAAGCTTTGAAAGCCTCCCACTTTATACATGCTGATGTTTGTGTAGTATTAATATCGAAGAACTCATCTATCTGTTTTTCTATGTACTTAACAAATTCCTCATCCTGAAGCCATTTATGCTGAAATTGCCACCTACCTGGCTCCTTTGTCAATTTCTTATCTACATATATGAGACAACAGGGTGCATGATCAGAGATCACTATATTATCATAAAAGCAGTTTTGAATCTTGGACCTTAATTCTGTGGAGATCAAAAAAATAGTCAATACGTGAGAATGACTTGTAGGTATTAGAATAACAAGAGTAGGCTTTAACTTGTGGTTTCATTTCTCTCCATATATCCAGCAATCTCAATTCTTCCATAGAATGCTTAATGATCATCCTGCATCCATTGTGTGTACAGTCCAGTCCTGTTGATCTGTCTATACCAGGATTCAATGTACAATTAAAATCCCCTGCTATTATATGTTGCCCTGTAAGTGATGATAAGATAAGAAATAAATTAGCAAAGAACTTTTGATCATCTATGTTGGGACCGTATAAGTTCACCAAATTTATATTTTCTAATAACAAAGATCCTTGAATGATTAAATATCTTCCAAATTTGTCTCCAATTACATTTTTCACTTGAAATGGGACTGATTTATGTATGAGAGTCATAACTCCCCTGGCTCGGGATGAAAATGATGAGGTGAAAACACTTCCTTGCCATCTACTCCTAATTCTTTTTACATCCTCCTCTATTAGATGAGTTTCTTGTAAAAACACAATTTTTGAACCTATGTCTTTTATTTTATTCATAACTTGTTTAAGTTTTTTTAAATTTTGTAGACCTCTGCAATTCCATGAAGTTAAATTAAGATTAACGCTTTGGTCTATGATCAATAGGGGGTTTAGGATTACCTCGCAATATAAACATGCTCATACAGAGAAGCAAAAACATGAGTGGTTGAACATTCATCCTACAAACTACACACAAACAAATTCCCCCTTCCCACCTTCGTGGTAAACCCCCCAAAATCAAAAAAAAAATTCCGTCTCCCGCTATAGCCATCGACCGCTCCACACCCACGAGGATCAGCCAAAGCCACTCCTTCTTCATCCTCCCAATCACCCTAACTCTACTGCTTTTAATAACGTAACATTAACTGTCTTCTGTAATTTTCAAATTTAACTCCAAAATTTTATAGCAATTTTGTACATTTTTTTTTAATTTAATATGTAATACAATCTATATTTTGTAATCTTGCTCTATGCTTCAAATCAGTTAAATGCCTATGTAAATGCTTAAATATTCTACCCTATATTCTGTTCATGCTTAGCTCCCACCAGTCTCTTCCTGGATCTTCTTGATGAGCTCCTGCGCCTCCTCAGGGGTCTTGAAGATGTGTGTTCTGCCCTCATATGTGACCAGAAGTCTTGCAGGGTAAATCACTCCATGACGAATCCCAAGGTTGCGCAGTTCTTTACGGATGGGGTCAAACTGCTTCCTTAATTGTTGGATTCCCGAGGCCAAATCTGGGTAGAACCGCACCTGTTGATCTTGGTATTTAATTTCTCCTTTGGCCCGCACCGCGTTGGAGATCGTCATCCTGTCTCTGTAGCTGAGAAACTTCATAATTAGCGTCCTCGGTGCTGCCTTGTTACCTCTCGGTGGGCCAATTCGGTGGGCGCTTTCCAAGACGACTGATGAATTTAGCTCCACGTTGTTCAGCGCCTCCGGGATCCACCCCTCCAAAAAGGAGCATGAATCACGACCTTCGGCTCCCTCCGGTAGACCCACCAGCCTCAGGTTGTTCCGTCTCGACCGGGACTCCAAGTCCAGGACATTATTTTCCAGACATTTATTTTTTTTTCCAAAGTGCGCACCTTTAATTGAAGTCCGCCGATTTCATCCTCCGCACTGGAAACACGAAGCTCCACCTGCGTCACTCGCTCCACGCAGTCACCCAATTCCTTTCTCATTGCATCCAACGCTGCCATAATCCCATCAAGTTTAGCGGAAAAGTCTGCTCTCATTGAGCTAATGGCAGCCAGCACTGCACCTGTGCCGCCATCATCAGCAGTTACCGCACTACCGCTAGTTTCATCCGCCATATTCGCAGCTTTTCCTGCTGCGCCACAGACGTGAAAGTCCGTTAATTTGGACTGCTTCGGCGGTTCAATTTTTCCCCCACCTGATTTCCCAGCCTTAGGCTTCACCGGCATATCCTCGCCCAAACGCTGGGAAAAATTCTGTTCCAAATGAGAGAGTTATTTGCCGAATATTTATCTCTAGGAGCAGAGCAGAGTGATACGTGTCCTTCTAGGTGGCCGCCATAACCGGAAGTCGACTTAGTCCTGTTATTTAAAAAAGAAAAAAGAGCCCTTCTTGTGATTCTTATTGCCTCTCCATCTCCATCTGTTCCCAGAATCCCAGTTAAATCCCATTCCCTACCGGCCTCTTGAACTTCATTTTCCATTCTCTCTTTCATTTCCATACTTGTGACAGTGTAATAAGATGTGCTTTTGGGGACCTTGGGGAAGTCAGGTTATTTAGCACCTCAGACAGAGACAGGGAATAAGCATGGGAGAACAATGCCCAGGAAGGACAGAGGGGGTTGAATGCAGTGTAGTGTACATATCATGCTGTGTGGGGAAGTGCCATGAGACTTGTGAAGTGTGACTTGGGATATAGAGAGGAGAGCTTGCTGTAACCAGTCAGTCCATTCTGTGCTTGTGAGATGTGAGTGTGTAATAAATTGTCTATCATGAATCTGCCTCTTCATTTACACACTCCACACTGGTGACCCAAGACGTATTATGGAACATGAGGCAAGAACCCCGGAGCCGGCCCGGTTGGGAAGCCCCAGCAACGCAGCAGCCATTCCACAGACAGCCCGGATTGGAACCCCCAGCAACGCGTGTGCGGTTTCAGTCAAGCTACCGGATTTCTGGCAGCACAACCCGCGCTCTTGGTTCCACCACACTGAGGCCCAGTTCGCCCTCCGGGGAGTAACGGCAGGCGACACCAAGTTCTATCATGTGGTAGCAGCGGTGGACTCCCGCACAGCCCAGCAGGTAGCTAGCCTGCTCGATCAGCCACCAGCCCGCAACAAATACGAGGCGCTCAAGGCTGCGCTCACCTGGCGTTACACGCTCTCGGAATGTGAGAGAGCGGAGAGGCTCCTGACGCGGACCGAGTTAGGAGATGGGTCAGCCGTCGACCTGATGGAGAAGATGCTGGCATTAATGGGCACGGACGATGGGCACTTTCTGTTTGCCCACCTTTTCCTCCAGAACCTTCCAACAGAGGCGAGAGCGGTTCTGGCCAATTCGTCGTTGCTGGCCGCGCGTGACTACCGTGCGCTAGCCCAGAAGGCAGACAGGATCATCCTCACCACCAGGGCGATCACAGTCAACGCGGCGGCGGCGGAGCCCAGCGAGACGACCAGAGGAGGTGAGGAGCCACCGACGGTAGCAGCAGCGGGGGCCAAGGAGCGCCAGAGAGACACGCTCTGTTTCTACCACTGCTGCTTCCGAGAGAACTCACGCAGATGTGCGCCACCGTGCCAATTCAAGTGCTCGGGAAAACGCCAAGGCCGGCAGTCGGCAGCAGCTGCAACCCTCGGTGAAGAGAACAAGCTGCTCTACATGACAGACGCGCGCTCGGGGAGGTGTTTCCTCGTGGACACCGGAGCCCAGAAGAGCATCATCCTGCTGACCTACGCTGACCGGCTGGCAGGACCTAGCAGCCCCAAGATGTTGGCAGCAAACGGCTCGGAAATTAAGACCTTTGGTGAGAGGACACTGATCTTATCTCTACACGGCCGTACATACGAGTGGACTTTTGTCGTAGCAACACTGAATTACCATATCCTGGGGGCTGATTTTCTGTATGCGCATGGTTTACTGGTTGATGTTGCTAACAGGCACCTGGTTAATGCACTGTCCTTTGACTCTCTCCCCTGTATAGCTCGAGCGACCCAGCCAACAGCACAAGCCAACGTCACAGCTCTAGGCGGTAAGTTCCACACACTGCTCACTCAGTTCCCAGCACTCACGGTCCCAACGCTTTCGGCGGCTATCGCTAAACACGGGGTGGAGCACTTTATCACCACCACCGGGCCGCCTGTGTTTGCACGACCTCGGCGTTTGGACGTAGCTAAACTGGCGATAGCACGCGAGGAGTTTGCCAACCTGGAAAGGTTGGGCATCATCAGGTGATCGAACAGCCCATGGGCATCCCCGCTACACTTGGTCCCTAAGGCTGAGGGATTGTGGCGACCGTGTGATGATTTCCACAGATTGAACAACCTCACAGCGCACGACCGCTACCCGATTCCCCACATACAGGATTTTTCCGTTCACCTCGCCGGAGCACGCATTTTTTCCAAAATAGACCTGGTCCGCGGTTACCACCAAGTCCCAGTGTGCATGGAGGACGTACCCAAAACAGCGGTAATAACTCCGTTCGGTTTATTCGTGTTCCTGCGCATGCCATTCGGGTTAAAAGGCGCAGCACAGACGTTCCAGCGCATGATGGAT
Organism: Pholidichthys leucotaenia; assembly: GCA_020510985.1. Classification (NCBI taxonomy): domain Eukaryota; kingdom Metazoa; phylum Chordata; class Actinopteri; order Cichliformes; family Pholidichthyidae; genus Pholidichthys; species Pholidichthys leucotaenia. Next base: position 95,474,746 of record CM035838.1, on the reverse strand, counting down.
GCAGTGCTGCGTGATCTCCCGTTCGTGTTCGTCTACCTGGACGATATCCTGGTAGCCAGTATGTCCGAAGACAAACATGAAACCCACCTCAGGACGATTTTCCAGAGGTTGGAGGAGCACGGGTTGATAATCAACCCAGCGAAATGCCAGTTCGGCGTGACGGAGATTGATTTTTGGGGCCACTTCCAGTTCTGGCTGGAAGGGCGCAGCTTCACCGCGTTCGTAGACCACAAGCCACTAACGTTCGCGATGGCCAAGGTTTCAGAACCGTGGTCGGGCCAGCAGCAGAGACAGCTGGCCGCGATCTCAGAGTTTACTACCAATATTCAGCATGTGTCGGGTAAACTGAATGTGGTGGCGGACTGCCTCTCACGCTCCGTGGTGGCCCCAGTCTACGTGGGGATAGATTACGCAGCCATGGCCGTGGAGCAGATTCGCGATGCAGACGTGCGCGCGCTCCAGTCTGGACCAACAGGGTTAAGGCTGGAGAGCAGGGTGCTGCAAGATGCCCCCCCCCCCCAATCTGCGATGTCTCCACAGGACGCCCGCGTCCGGTGGTCCCAGTTGCGTGGCGCCGCCGCGTGTTTGAGTCGGTTCACACTCTGGCACACCCAGGAGTGCGCGCGTCAGTCAAAATGGTGGGAGAGAAGTTTGTGTGGCCGAGCCTACGCAAACAAGTAAAAGAGTGGGCTGCAGCCTGTGTGGCGTGCCAACGAGCCAAGGTACACAGGCACACGAAAGCTCCTTTGGAGCCGTTTCCGGTACCGGCTAAAAGGTTCGACCATGTGCACGTGGACCTCGTGGGCCCCCTCCCGCCATCACAGGGGTGCAAGCATCTCCTGACAGTGGTGGATCGCACCACGCGCTGGCCAGAGGCAGTCCCGCTGGCGGCAACCATGTCCGCGGACGTAGCACGCGCTTTTTTACCAGCATGGGTGGCGCGTTTTGGAGTCCCGTCGGACATTACGTCTGACAGGGGCCCTCAATTTGTTTCCGAACTCTGGTCCGCGATGGCCCGCAGCCTGGGTATTACAATTCATCGCACAACCGCGTACAACCCACAGGCCAATGGGTTATGCAAGCGTTTTCATAGATCACTGAAAGCAGCACTCAGGGCTTCACTGACGGATGCAAATTGGGTAGACAGGTTGCCGTGGGTTTTATTGGGGTTGCGCTCCGCGTCAAAAGAGGATTTGGAAGCTTCCCCGGCAGAGCTCGTTTTTGCGCAGCCCCTACGGCTGCCCGGGGAATTTCTACCAGATAATCCCACACCGGGCAGCTGCCCGTCTCAGCTTTTGCAGTGTAGCGCAAACACAGGCACGCTGCCGGGCCCTGCCCACAACAGTTTTCCGCGTGCCTTCGTGCCTAAAACTTTGAAGAACGCGCAGTTCGTGTTCGTCAGACACGACGCCCACCGCCCCCCATTGCGCCCACCCTATGATGGACCATTCAGAGTGTTGGAAACAGGGGATAAGCATTTTGTGCTAGACTTCGGGGGTAGACGGGAGAAAATTGGCATAGACAGACTCAAACCCGCCTTTGTAGTGGCGGATGAGCAAGTGCTGTTGGCGGGGTCCCCTCAGCATGGAAGACCCCCACGGAGAGCTCCCCAGGGAAACGATTCACCAGAGCAGCCACATGGGCAGAACGAAGTCCCCCCCCCCCACCACCACCATGGCTCACCCACAGTCAGACACGCTCCCAGCAGCCCCCCACCGGCACAGAGCGCCACGGAGGCGGTAAACCCCAGTTACAGCAGATATGGGAGGAGACTGAAGCCAAAACTGAGTGTGGACTAATGTCTGTCTTAGAAGCTGGGGGGGGGGGGGGGGGTTGGGGACCTTGGGGAAGTCAGGTTATTTAGCACCTCAGACAGAGACAGGGAATAAGCATGGGAGAACAATGCCCAGGAAGGACAGAGGGGGTTGAATGCAGCATAGTGTAAATATCATGCTGTGTGGGGAAGTGCCATGAGACTTGTGAAGTGTGACCTGAGATATAGAGGAGAGCTTGCTGTAACCAGTCAGTCCATTCTGTGCTTGTGAGATGTGAGTGTGTAATAAATCGTCTGTCATGAATCTGCCTCTTCATTTACACACTCCACATGCTCAACATTTCTTTTACTCTACATTCTCTACATTTGTCACTTTCGCTTTTCCCCATGATGAATAAAGTGCTGTTTAAACCCGTGTGATCCAATCTGAGTCTTGCCATAATAATCTCTTCCCTCCTGTTTGTTCTTTTATAATTCTTTATTCCAATAGATTTTTGTATTTTGTAATGCAATCTACTTTATAATCTTCATCCCATCTTTTTTGCCATAGTTCAATTCGTTTTTTCTTGATTACTGTCCCTTCTCCTTTTTCAAATGACAATGGTATAATTATTTCTTTCCCAAGTGCACTTTTTGCTGATTTGTCTGCACAGTCATTCCCTTTCAACCCTTCATGTGCAGGAACCCAACAAAACTGAACATCTCCACCACCCCTGTGTATCCTAAATAAACTGTGATATAGCTCAATCACCAAGGCTTCCCTTGTAGATTTTAGTGTCTGTATGGTTTTTAAAGCTGCAAGTGAATCTGTGTAAACCACCACCCTGTCTGGTCTGACCTCCTCCACCCACTGGAAACCAATAATTATTGCCACCATCTCTACTGTATACACGGATGTATTGTTGGAGAATCTTTTTGAGATGGTCACTTTAAACTCTGGAATGTATACTCCAATTCCAACAGAGCCCTTGTGAAGGAACAAAATAAGTGCAGGCGGGACACGGCGAGCTGAAGGTTTAAGAGTTTTTATTCCTCCATCCTGAGACACACTGCAGCACCGTGTGCTGTGTGTACGCCCTGAGTGCGTTGTCAGTGCGTTGTGAGTGAACTCTGAGTGTGTTGGTTAAGGCATGTCAAGTCAGCACATTTATACAGACAAGAGAGAATGCATGGCACATTTACATATTAATATACATAACAGTCAATACATATCAATTGCTTTGATTAACTGGCACCAGACTTCTCTCCTTACTCCGGGGATGTATAACAATAGGACAAATGAGAATGCAAGGCACATTTACATATTGATATCAGTCCACACATATCAATCGTGTGATTAACTGGTTATCCCCCAAGGGGCTCTCTGTTTGTATGCAAACCCTGCTGAGCGTGAACATTATCAGTCTGCATTGTGCTGGGTGCCCACACTGCTCCCCCTAGAATGGTCAGAAGGGGTTGTGACCCCCCCCCCCCCCGTCGTTTGGCTCCAGCTCCAGTAGAACTGGCGGCGGGCATGTCAGTCTGTGGGGGGGACGTGGGAGGGGTTGAAAAGGGCAGTGTGCTCCGCTCCGGTCCCGCGAGGATGTGGGGAAGGTGAGCGGCCCAATTCCCCGAGGATGCATAGTGGCTGTGGTAAACTGAAGCTGTATTAGGGACTCGGCAGTTTGGCTTTAGGTGCGGGAAACAGTCCTAAAGTCATCGGGGAAAGCAATCGGCTAAATTCCCGATGTGCGCCGCGGCTGAGAAACCCATACAAAGTCCTGTGTGAGGGCTGTACATCCGCTCCAGGTGCGCGAGCAGCCCTGAAAGTTCTGAGGATGGCGATCGGCCGTTTTTCTCGGGCCTGTGCAGCGGTGGAGAACGATGTATCACTCTGTGGAGCCGGTATTGTCCCGTGCGTGGCGTGTGCTTGGCGCAGTGACCACATAGCTGAAAGTTGCGCAGAATGTCCGCTGTCGAGAGTTGAAGTCAGGGTCAGGGAGCTTGATGGAAATCAGCGCAGTCTGCGTCGATGATTTTCCCTGTTCAGGCTGTTTCTGTGCGTTCGCTCGTGTCACTGATCAGAAGGTTGCATGCGTCTCGGTCCCAGCACTGCGCTCTCGGCCTTGGAGGTCGCCATCGTGGAGAGAGGACAAGGTGCACATGCTCCCGTGTGGATACGAAGGATGTAGGCGATCTCTGGTCCTCTGGGATCCACGGTGCGGTGGGAGGCAGCAGACGGTCATTCTCCCTCGTCAGGTCACCAGTGTGGAGGAACAAAATAGTCCACAGCGCGGCAGAAGGGAGAGACAGTCCCTAAAAAATCAGGCGAGGGACGCACCGTGACGCGTTCTGAGGCTTCCCGTCCGGGTCATCTCCGGGGTGTTCGCCTCGTGTTCCTTCTTCGTCAGGGTCACCAGTGTGGAGGCTTAAAATAAGTGCAGGCGGACACAATGATTCTGAAGGTTTAAGAGTTTTATTCCTCCATCATCATGAGATACACAGCAGCGCTGTGTGCAGCGGCGGCCGTTCAACGCGCTGGAACTCGGAGCGGAGCACACTGCCCTTTTCCAGAGGGCCCCAGCGGCAACGCTGGCGGTCAACAGGCTGTATTCATGTTAGAGGGTCAATAAAGAATCTGTGCTGACCTACGCTCGTGCCTTACCTCCACATCCTTTCCTTTGCACCCTCTACACCCTCTTTGTTTTTTGAGCCGTCAGCTGCAAGTAGTTATATTATTCCTGAGGTAAATGCTTGTTTTAACACCAGCGTCACTCATATGCCACTCCTTTTTCCTCATTAGCAGACTGGTGTCTACTTCTTTTCCAGGGAACAGCCAAGGGGGAACATTACTCACTGGACTGGTGTTAGCTCTATCAATAGTGTCTAGTCCGTACATTCTGGATTTTCTTTCAATTGTCCACCCAAACCCATGTCCCTGGAAGTTAGTATATTCCCAGCAGTCTTGTAGTGTTGTTTTTGAAATATTCGCTTCCTCACTTCCTTTCAGCTTGACCCAGTATGATAATGCGAGTTTATCTCTTCTCAAATCCATTGGCATTTCTCCTGCTTCTATTAAAACTGCATTGTTCGGTGATGTTTTGATGGCTCCAATGCAGAGGCGAAGCGCTCTATGCTGCATTCTATTTTTTCCAGAGTCGTCTTTGCTGCTGCTCCATAAATCATGCATCCATAGTCTATTGTCAACCTCATAAGTGCTCTGTAAATGTCAATTAATGCCTGTTTATCTGCACTCCATTCATGTCCAGCTACAGTTTTTATGAGATTAATGACTTTTTTGCACTTTGTCTCCAGATTTTCAACATGAACTCTCCATGTGTATGCACTATCAAACCACAATCCCAGATATTTGAACTTGTAGAGGATGTGCTCAAGGATGAGGCTGAGTTTATTTCTCAGGTTCAGCTTTATTAACAGAACACATACTCTAACAATCTCCAAGCAAGAAAAGAGACAGATCAATATCACATCGCTCTTTTATATCCCAGAACATCGAAGCTCAAGTCACATGGTGTCTAAGCAAACATACAGTCACATGGTACTTAATCCCAGTCACAATGTAACCCTTTTGATCTTCCACCATTGTTCCTTAGCCTTCGATGGTCCGGAAATCCCTCCAGGGCGTCTCTCTGAGACAAAGGCCAAATCTCACACCTTCTCGATGTCTCCTGCAGACTCAGTCCTTTTGTCCCTCGAGACGTGCAGCACACAATAAACATACAGCAATACCTTTGTGGAAAATATGTACCCAACATATGTGCCACATGACCCCCCCAAACGTCTAATATGGGACAAACATAGTCAGAGATGCATGACATAAAAACATTACTACATATCAATCCACCAGTTGCCTAGGTCTAAACCTCCTGCTGTATCTGCTGTAAGCCGGCCTTGCTGCTTCTGCAGTGTCCTCCTGCACCTGTGGATTAGAACTGTTAACCAATCTCTGTGGGTGTTCTGGAGAATGCCTTCTCGGAGGTCTGCCGGGATGGGAGGCCCTCGCCAACTGCACTTGTTCATCCGCCAACACAAAAAGCGGGTTTGAGTCTGTTTATACAAATCAACTCCTTTCTGTCTCCCAAATCTAGCAAAAAATGTTTCTCTCCTGTTTCCAGCACTCTGAAAGGTCCATCATACGGCGGCCACAAGTTTGGACGATGAGCATCATGTCTAACAAAAACAAACTCCGCATTTTTTAAAGCCTTCGGCACAAAAACACATGAGAAACTGTGATGAACCGGGCCAGGAAGCATGTTCGCTCCTGTGCCGCTCTGCAAAAGCTGAGCGGGGGGGCAATTTGGCGCAGGATTGTCGGGGAGAAATTCCCCGGGCAAACGGAGAGGTTGTGCAAAAACTAACTCAGCTGGGGAGGCCTGCAAATCCTCCTTAGGTGCAGAACGCAACCCCAATAAAACCCATGGAAGTTTGTCCACCCAATTTGTATCCGTAAGCGACGCTCTGAGGGCTGCTTTCAATGACCTATGAAAACGTTCGCATAAACCGTTAGCCTGGGGGTTATACGCGGTAGTGCGGTGGATCTTCACCCCTAGGCTGCGGGCCATCGATGACCAGAGTTCAGAAACAAATTGAGGACCTCTGTCGGACGTTATGTCCGACGGAACTCCAAAACGTGCAACCCAAGCTGTTAAAAACGCGCTCGCAACTTCCTCCGCTGAAGTTGATGCCAGAGGGACCGCTTCCGGCCAACGCGTGGTGCGGTCCACCATCGTCAAAAGGTGTGTGTACCCCTGTGACGACGGAAGGGGGCCCACCAAGTCGACATGCACTTGATCAAAGCGCTAAGCCGGAATGTGAAAAGGCTCCAAAGGAGCCCTAGTGTGCTTGTGTATTTTGGCTCGCTGACACGTTACGCAGGCTGCCGCCCATTCCTTGACCTGTTTGCGCAACCCCAGCCAAACAAATTTCTCCCCCACCATTTTGATCGATGCGCACACCCCCGGGTGCGCCAGGGAATGGACCGAGTCAAAAACGTGGCGGCGCCACGCAGCTGGTACCACGGGGCGCGGCCGTCCCGTGGAGACATCGCAGATTAGGGGGGGCATACCACTTTGCAGCACCCTGTGCTCCAGCCTTAACCCTGTTGGTCCAGACTGGAGCGCACGCACATCCGCATCGCTAACCTGCTCCGCAGCCATGGCTGCATAATCTAAACCTACGCGGACCAGGGCTGCGTGTGCTTCCGCGTCGCTACCTTGGCCCGCGGCCATGGCTGCAGAGTCTGCCCCCACGGGGTCTGGCGCCGCCACAGCACGCGAGAGGCAGTCTGCCACTACATTATGTTTACCTGCGACATGCTGGATATCGGTGGTGAACTCCGATATCGCGGCCAGCTGTCTTTGCTGCCGGCCCGACCAAGGTTCTGAAATCTTGGCCATCGCAAACGTTAGCGGTTTGTGGTCCACGAACGCGGTGAAACGGCGCCCTTCCAGCCAGAACTGGAAATGGCGGATGGCCAAGTGTAGGGCCAACAGCTCCCTGTCGAACGCACTGTATTTTCACTCGCTATCGCGCAAGGTTTTGCTGAAAAACGCAAGCGGCTGCCAGGTCCCCGCTACAAACTGTTCAATGACCGCCCCTACCGCTAAATCGGAAGTATCAGTGGTGAGCGCCATGCAGGCCGTTGGAATTGGGTGTGCCAACAAAACCGCGTTTGCCAGGGCTGATTTGACTTGGGAGAATGAGCGCTCTCGCTCAGGAGACCATTCGATTTTATTTGTGGGTTTTTGTTTCTTTAGTGCAGCGTACAATGGTTGCATGAGCTGCGCTGCGCTTGGGAGGAAACAGTTATAAAAATTAACCATTCCCAAAAACTCCTGTAACGCTTTGACCGTTTGAGGTCGTGGGAAATCTGTTATTGCGCGTACTTTATCGGGCAGAGGGACCGCTCCTTCTGACGAAACGCGATGCCCCAAAAAATCAATCTGCGCCACCCCAAACTGACACTTCGCTGGGTTAATTATTAACCCGTGCTCTGCCAGCCTCCGAAAAACCACTGTGAGGTGGCTTTTGTGTTCGTCTTTGGACGTGCTGGCTACCAAAATGTCATCCAAGTAGACGAACACGAAAGGGAGGTCGCGTAGATCCACGTCCATCATACGCTGGAACGTCTGCGCGGCACCCTTGAGCCCAAAAGGCATGCGCAAAAACTCAAAAAGCCCGAAAGGAGTTATTACCGCTGTTTTGGGTATATCCTGAGCGCGCACTGGGACCTGATGGTAACCACGCACCAAGTCTATTTTAGAAAAAATGCGCGCCCCCGCCAAATGAACCGAAAAATCTTGGATGTGCGGAATCGGGTAGCGGTCGTGTGCTGAGGATTTATTCAACCTGCGGAAATCACTGCAAGGTCGCCACAAACCATCAGCCTTTGGGACCATGTGTAGCGGTGAAGCCCAGGGACTTTTAGAACGTCTAATGATGCCCAGTTTTTCCAAGTTGGCGAGTTCCTCGCGCGCTATGGACCAGTTTAGCTGAGTCTAAGCGCCGAGCTTTTGCAAAAACGGGCGGCCTGGTGGTAGTGATAAAATGTTCCACCCCATGTTTAGCCACTGTCGCCGAAAACGTTGGGACTGTGAGTGCTGGGAACTGAGTGAGTAGTGCGTGGAACTTACCACCCATAGCTGTGATGTTGGCCTGTGCAATTGGCGGGGCCACCCGGGCTGTGCAGGGAAGAGAGTGAAAAGATCAACCAATAAACTATGTGAGCACAAAAAATCAGCACCTAACATGTTGAAATTGACTGCCGCTATGACAAAAGTCCATTCAAATGTACGGCCGTGGAAAGAGAGAGACAGGGTTCTCTGCCCGAAGGTCTTAATCGCCGAGCCGTTTGCTGCTGACACCCCGGGACCACTGGAAGGTGCCAGCCGGTCAGCGTAGGAAGGTGTGATGAAACTCAGCTGGGAGCCTGTGTCCACGAGGAAGTGCCTCCCCGATCGCGCGTCCCTCAGGTAGAGCAGCTTGTTCTCTTCACCGAGAGCCGCAGCCGCTACCGACTCCCGGTCTTGGTGTTTCCTGAGCGCTTGAACTGGCACGGTGGAATGCACTTGCGTGCCTTCTCGGCGAAACGGCGATGGTAGAAGCAAAGGACGTCGCCTGCTCCGCGTCTCCTGGCCTCCGCCGCTGCTGTCATCGGTGAGTCTGGTGCTGCAGCCTCTGGCCCCCTGCCATCTCCGGATGTTGCGCCCAGCTCCGCTGCTGCGGTCATGGCCGTGTGTCGCCTATGGGCGTCGACGAGTCGCTGCGCCTCCTGGCCCAGCTCGTGGTAGTCTCGGTGGGCCAGCAGCTGTGAACTGGCCAGGGTAACTCTCACCGCTGAGGGTAGTGTCCTGAGGAAAAGGTGGGCGAAGATAAAACCATCATCTTCGGAGTCTCTCAAACTCAGCATCTTCGCCATCAGGTCTGCAGGTCTCTCGACCTCGCCCTCAGTCAACGCCAGGAGCTTCTCTGCTCGCTCTCCCAGCGAGGGGGTGAAGGAACGGATGAGAGCAGCCTTCAATGCGCCATACTTGTCGTCATCTGGCGGGTGGTTAATCAGGCTCTGTACTCTCTGGGCTGTGTGGCTGTCCAGCTTTGCAACCTCATGGTAGAATTTCGTGGCGCCTGCCGAAACTCCCCGAAGATGGAACTGTGCCTCGACTGTGTTAAACCAGGAGCGCGGGCTATGCTGCCAGAAATCAGGTAGCTGGACTGTGGTAGCTGCATTAGCCTGGCTGGCTCCTGATGAGTCCGGTGCAGAAGAATCGTCACCGGCCATAATACGTCTTAGGGTCACCAGTGTAGAGGATGTGCTCAAGGATGAGGCTGAGTTTATTGCTCAGGTTCAGCTTTATTAACAGAACACATACTCTAACAATCTCCAAGCAAGAAAAGAGACAGATCAATATCACATCGCTCTTTTATATCCCGGAACATCGAAGCTCAAGTCACATGGTGTCTAAGCAAACATACAGTCACATGGTACTTAATCCCAGTCACAATGTAACCCTTTTGATCTTCCACCGTTGTCCCTTAGCCTTCGATGGTCCGGAAATCCCTCCAGGGCGTCTCTCTGAGACAAAGGCCAAATCTCACACCTTCTCGATATCTCTTGCAGACTCAGTCCTTTTGTCCCTTGAGACGTGCAGCACACAATAAACATACAGCAATACCTTTGTGGAAAATATGTACCCAACATATGTGCCACAAACTCACTCAGTTTTTCTATTGGTTGATTGTATAATGTTAATGGTTCTGTACCCGTTCTGTATTTTTTGTGAAAATCATATAGTAGGTTTTACTGTTTGGAAATTTAAATCCCCACTCATATGACCACTTTTCCACTTTTTCCATTGATTTCCTGATGTTTTTGAACACAAATTTCTCATTTCTTCCCCTCATCCATATGGCTCCATCATCTGCATATAGTGCTGTTTTGATGTTTCCCTCTTGATCCCCAAACATGTCATTAATCATTATGTTGAATAAAACAGGGCTTATCACACTCCTCTGAGGAACACCATTTTCTATTTCAAAATCATTAGAAACTTCTGATCCTACTTTAACCCTAGTTTTCCTGTGTTAAAAAATCCATTATCCAATTATACATCCTTCCACCAATGTGCGTTTTATTCAATTTGATAAGAAGTCCATCCCTCCACAGTGAGTCATAAGCCTTTTCAGTATCCAGATAAACTATAACCATTGCTTCCTTCATTCTGAGAGTCTTTTCAATATCATTACTTACCCTAACTAGAGCATCCACTGTGGATCTTCCTCTTCTAAAACCATTCTGATAGTTGTTGATTAACTGTCTTTGCTCTAGTACATATGACAGTCTGGAAACTAACACCTCCATCCATTTCCCTAAGTGTGACAATGCTATTGGCCTGTAGTTGCATGGAAGAGCTGGATCTTTCCCTGGCTTATTAAAAGGTAAAATTACAGCCTTTTTCCATCGGCTTGGGATAACCTCCTCCTTCCATATTCTGTTAAACAATTTCAGCACCAGTTTAACTGCTTGCATAGGTAACCGCCGGAACATAGCATAGCTTAATTGATCATATCCTGGAGCTGTGTATCCACTATCGTGAAAAGCTCTCTTAAGTTCTGACATTCTGAGCTTAAGGTCAAACGCAGTCATATCCGCTTTCATTTCCTTTTTTAAGTTTCCACTTTCTCTGAGTTTATGCTCCTTTTGCTGTCTATGACTCTCACCAAGATGTTCTCCTCTATGCACTGCCGCAGATGCTCTACCTAGGGCTTCTGCCTTTTCTTTGTCTGATACAGCCATCTTGTCCAAATCCACTAAAGCTGGAATTTTAATTGATACCATTTTCCCACTCATTTTTTTAAACATACCCCAGACATCACCTAATTCCGTTTTCCTACCAAGGGTGGAACAAAATTCTCTCCATGTTGACCGTTTCCTGTTTTTAATAATCCTTCGAGCTACTGCCCTTTTCTTTTTATAATCTATTAAATTTTCACTATTATATTCTTCCTCAGCTCTCTGAATGCCTTGTTTTGCTCTTTTACTGCAATACTGCATTCCTCATTCCACCAGGGTATGACCTTCTTCCTACCCTGTGTAGTTTTCTTAGGTATACTTGCTATTGCAGCGTTCAGAATATGACTGGTTACCTGACTTGACCATTCTTCTATGCCACCTTTTAATGTTACCAAATGACATGATTGTACACAGTATTGCCTAAATTTTCCCCAATCTGCCTTGTCAAAACACCATCTTGTAAAACAGCTTCCCTCTTGTATACATCACATTACTCATCATAGCAGTCAAGAATTGGGAAGTGATCACTTCCAGTAGTTGTACTGTTCATAACGGTCCATTCACAGGTGCTCACCAAGAATCAGATACCAGGGTCAGGTCAACACATGATGATGTGCCCCTGTGCACATCCTCCCTAGTACCTTCACCACTGTTGAGACAAATTAATGATCTTTCATCTAACATCTCTTCCACAGCATTTTCATTATTATCTGTATGTGTGCTTTCCCACAAACTATTATGGGCATTAAAGTCCCTACACCACACCTCTTTCATATGCCATTCCCCTGCCATAACACTGAATATATCTGCAGTTAACTTTCTACATGGTTGTAAAAATTAATCAGCTTAATATTTCCTTTTCCATTTGGCCTACATATTTCAATGATATTACACTCTATATCCTCAGGGGAAGGAATCACCCTATATGCCAGGCCATCTTTAATGAAAGTGGCACATCCTCCTCCATTTACACCATTAATTTTATCCTGTCTTATTGAACTATATCCTGGAATAACAAAATCTAAGTGAGGTTGAAGCCATGTCTCCTGTACACACACTACCGCTGGAACAACTTCTAGTTCATAAAGATACTTTTTGAGTTCTTGTCCGTTTGCTATAAGACTCCTTGCATTCCACTGTAGTATGTGTAGTACTGTGGAAGATGTGTTCAATGACGAGACATGAGTGTATTCCTCAGGTTCGGCTTTATTGCAGAACACAATCCTCCAACATTCTCAAAAAGCAAGAAGAGGCAGAATCATGATACATCACACTCTTATACCTCCGGGGCATTAAGAACTCAAGTCACATGGTGCTTCTGCAAACATTCAATCACAATGCAAGTCTCTGAAGATTCACCATTGTCTCTTATTCTCTGGCGTTCCGGAAAACCCCCCAGGGCCTCCTCTCTGAGACAAGGGTCCGACTTCACACCTCCTCGACATCTCCTGTCGGCCCCCGTCGGTCCAGACTCTTTGTTCCTCCAGACGTGAAGCCCCAATCCACATAAGCCATACATTTGTGGGAGATATGAACCAGACATATGTGCCACACTCTTGTGGGAAATATGAACCAAACATATGTGCCACATGACCCCCCCCAAACGTCTGCATGGGAGAAACATACTCGTAAATGCATAACATAAAAGACATTACCACATAACCAACAATCAATCCCCTAATCTCTTAGGTCTTAGCTTCCTGCCGAATCTGCTGTAGGCCGGCTTCTGCGTTTGCAGCGTCTCCTCGCACCTGGGGATTAGATTTGTTAGCACATCTCTGTGGGAGCTCTGGAGCATGCCTACTCGGTGGCCTGCCCCGGCGGGGGGCTTTCCCCAACTGCACGCGTTCATCAGCCAGGACAAAAGCGGGCTTGAGTCTGTTTATGCAAATTAGCTCCCTTCTGCCCCCCAAATCTAGCAAAAAATGCTTCTCATTTTTTTCCAGCACCCTGAACGGTCCATCGTAAGGCGGACACAGCCCTGGGCGTTGTGCATCATGTCTAACAAAAACAAACTCTGCGTTTTTCAAAGCCTCTGGCACAAAAACGCGTGGAAAACTGTGATGCACTGGGCCAGGCAGCGTGTTTGATCCTGTGCCGCTCTGCAACAGCTGAACGGGGGGGGGCAATTTGGCGCAGGATTTTCCGGAAGAAATTCCCCCGGCAAACGGAGAGGTTGTGCGAACACTAACTCCGCTGGGGAGGCCTGCAAATCCTCCTTAGGTGCAGAACGCAACCCCAATAAAACCCATGGCAGTTTGTCCACCCAATTTGTATCCGTGAGCGATGCTCTGAGGGCTGCTTTCAATGACCTATGAAAGCGTTCACATAAACTGTTGGCCTGCGGGTTATACGCGGTAGTGTGGTGTACCTTCACCCCTAAGCTGCGGGCCATAGACGACCACAGTTCGGAAACAAATTGAGGGCCTCTGTCTGACGTTATATCCGACGGAACTCCAAAACGCGCGACCCAAGCTGTTAAAAATGCGCGCGCAACCTCTTCCGCCGTTGTTGACGCCAGAGGTACCGCTTCCGGCCAATGTGTGGTGCGGTCCACCATCGTCAAAAGGTGTGTGTGCCCTTGAGACGAGGGAAGCGGGCCCACCAGATCAACATGCACATGATCGAACCGCTTAGCCGGGATGTGAAAAGGCTCCAAAGGGGCCCTCGTGTGCTTGTGTATCTTAGCCCTCTGGCACGCTACACAAGCTGCTGCCCATTCCTTGACCTGTTTGCGCAACCCCGGCCAGACAAATTTCTCCCCCACCATCTTGACCGATGCGCGCACCCCCGGGTGCGCCAGCGAATGGACCGAGTCAAAAACACGGCGGCGCCACGCAGCTGGAACCACGGGACGAGGCCGACCCATGGAGACATCGCATATTAAGGGGGGCATACCTATTTGCTGCACCCTGTGCTCCAGCCTTAACCCTGTTGGTCCAGACTGGAGCGCGCACACATCAGCGTCACCAACCTGCTCCGCAGCCATGTCTGCATAATCCAAACCTACGTGGACCAGGGCTGCGCGCGCTCCCGCGTCACTGCCCTGGCCCACAGCCACCGAGTCTGCCCCCATGTGGCCTGGCGTTGCCACAGCACGTGAGAGACAGTCTGCCACTACATTGTGTTTGCCTGCGACATGCTGGATATCGGTGGTGAACTCCGATATTTATTGCAGCTAGCTGTCTTTGTTGTCGGCCTGACCAAGGTTCTGAGATCTTGGCCATCGCAAAAGTTAACGGTTTGTGGTCCACGAAAGCGGTGAAACGACGCCCTTCCAGCCAGAACTGGAAATGGCGGATGGCCAAGTGTAGGGCTAAAAGCTCCCTGTCAAACGCGCTGTATTTACGCTCGTTATCACGCAAGGATTTGCTAAAGAACGCGAGCGGCTGCCAGGTCCCTGCCACACACTGTTCAATGACTGCCCCCACCACTAGGTCCGAAGCGTCGGTGGTGAGCGCCAAACGGGCTGTTGGAACCAGGTGCGCTAACAAAACGGCACTTGCAAGGGCTGATTTGACCTGGGAGAAAGCGCGCTCCCGCTCCGGAGACCATTCGACCTTATTCGTGGGTTTTTGTTTTTTTAGTGCCGCGTACAGTAGCTGCATAAGCCGCGCTGTGCTCGGAAGGAACCAGTTGTAAAAATTAACCATTCCTAGAAACTCCTGCAGCGCTTTTATCGTTTGAGGTCGGGGGAAATCTGTTATTGCGCGCACTTTCTCCGGCAGGGGAACCGCTCCTTCTGGCGAAACGCGATGCCCCAAAAAATCGATTTGCGCCACCCCGAACTGGCACTTCGCTGGGTTAATTATCAACCCGTGCTCTGCCAGTCTCCGAAAAACCACTGTGTGGTGGGTTTCGTGTTCGTCCTCGGACGTGCTGGCTACCAATATGTCATCTAAATAGACGAACACGAAAGGCAGGTCGCGTAAAACAGCATCCATCATGCGTTGGAAAGTTTGCGTGGCGCCCTTTAACCCAAACGGCATACGCAAAAACTCAAAAAGCCGAAACGGAGTTATTACCACGGTTTTGGGAATATCCTGCGCGCGCACAGGGACTTGATGGTAGCCGCGCACCAAGTCTATTTTAGAAAAAATGCGTGCCCCCGCCAAATGAACTGAGAAATCCTGGATGTGCGGAATCGGGTAGCGGTCGTGTGCTGAGACGTTGTTCAACCTGCGGAAATCGCCACAAGGTCGCCACGAGCCATCAGCCTTTGGGACCATGTGTAACGGGGAAGCCCAGGGGCTGTTCGAGCGTCTAATTATGCCCAGTTTTTCCAGGTTGGCAAATTCCTCGCGCACTATTGCCAGTTTAGCTGAGTCCAAGCGCTGGGCTTTTTACAAAAACGGGCGGCCCAGTGGTGGTGATAAAATGCTCCACCCCGTGTTTGGACACTGTCGCCGAAAACTTCGGGACCGTGAGTGCTGGAAAGTGAGTGAGCAGAGCATGAAACTTACCACCCGCAGCTGTGACGTTGGCGTGTGCAGTCGGCGGAGCCACCCGAGCTGTGCAGGGGATAGAATGAAAAGAAAGTGCATTAACCAGACGTCTATTAGCAAGATCAACCAATAAACCATGTGAGCACAAAAAATCAGCCCCTAACATGTTAAAACTGACTGCCGCTACAATAAAGGTCCACTCGAATGAACGGCCCTGTAAGGACAGAAGCATGGTCCTCTCACCGAAGGTCTTAATCGCTGAGCCATTCGCTGCTGATACTGACACCCAGGGAGCTTTAGACGGCATCAGCCGTTCCGCGTAGGTAGGCGTGACGAAACTCAGCTGGGAGCCCGTGTCCACGAAGAATTGTTTCCCCGAGTGTGCATCTGTCAGGTAAAGCAGCTTATTTTCTTCTCCGAGGGACGCAGCTGCTACCGGCCCCCGGTCTTGGCATTTCCCTGACGCTTGAAGCGGCACGGTGGGAGACATCTGTGTGCCCTCTCCGCAAAACGGCGGTGGTAGAAACACAGGCCGTCTTCAGCTCCGCGTCGCCTGACGCCTGTCGCCGCCGTCGTCGGTTCGTCTGGCGCCGCCACCACTGGCTCCAAACCATCTCCGGGCGCCGTCCTCTGCTCAGCTGCCGCGGCCGAAACCGCGCTCCGCTTGTGGGCGTCGACGAGTCGCTGCGCCTCCTTGCCGAGCCCATGGTAGTCCCGCTTGGCCAATCGGGGTGAGTCTGCCAGGGTCACTCTCACTGCTGGCGGTAGCGTCCGGAGGAAACGGTGGGCGAAAATAAATTCGCCATCCTCGGAGTCTTTCAGTCTCAGCATCTTCACCATCAGGTCTGCCGGTCTGTCGTTCTCCGACTCCGTCAACTCTAGGAGCCCCTCTGCTCGCTGTTGCACCGAGGGGGTGAAATGGCTGATCAGCGCCTCCTTCAATGCGCCGTACTTGTCGGTGTCCGGTGGGTGGTTAACCAGGTCTTCCACCCTCTGGACCGTGTGACTGTCCAGCTTCGCCACCACATGGTAGAACCTCGTTTCATCCTTTGAGATTCTCCGGAGGTTGAACTGCGCCTCGACCGCGCTAAACCAGGAGCACGGGCTGTGCTGCCAGAAATCGGGCAGCCGGAGCGTGGAGGCAGCCATCAGGCTCGCCTCTGATGAGCTCCGCTCGGGAGAATTCTCTCCGCTCATTCTTTGTCGTGGGTCACCAGTGTGGAAGATGTGTTCAATGACGAGACATGAGTGTATTCCTCAGGTTCGGCTTTATTGCAGAACACAATCATCCAACATTCTCAAAAAGCAAGAAGAGGCAGAATCATGATACATCACACTCTTATACCTCCGGGGGATTAAGAACTCAAGTCACATGGTGCTTTTGCAAACATTCAATCACAATGCAAGTCTCTGAAGATTCACCATTGTCTCTTATTCTCTGGTGTTCCGGGAAACCCCCCAGGGCCTCCTCTCTGAGACAAGGGTCCGACTTCACACCTCCTCGACATCTCCTGTCGGCCCCCGTCGGTCCAGACTCTTTGTTCCTCCAGACGTGAAGCCCCAATCCACATAAGCTGTAGAAGAGCTTGGAAGAACGAGGCGGTGTGATATATAAACCAAAGTTTATTATCAGCTCCTCTAACAAGTCTCATCTAAGTGCAGAAGCAGAAGCAAGAAAAGAGACTGAATACCTCCGGCTCTGTGAACTTATACTTGCACATAACAAAAGACATGCATATCAAAGGCTGACATCCCTCATTATCTTAATCCCCCATTGTCTCTGTACTCCTCCTCATGGCCCTGGGGGGTGAGAGCAGCTCCTCCGGTCTCCACCGCAGTGTCTGGGAACGTCTTTGTTCTTCACTGGCGGTTGAGAGTCTTTGTCCTTTCTGAGGTGTGAAGTCGCCTTACATATGTAATCACCAAACATTCCCACATGCTTCAACATATGTAGGTTATGGAATATATGATTAATATAGCCCACAGCCCCCCCAAACGACTAAGAAAAGGACAATAGAAAAATTCACAGTTTAAGATAATTACTATGACATACTAACTGCTATACCTCTTGCCACAGAAGAAACTTTCCAGCAGCCATGCTCCTAAGAGAGTTCAGTGGTAATCATAACAGCATAGTAAAATCACAAGTCAGTCCTAAACTGTTACAGCACAATTAGTGAACAACTGTTGAGTAGTTTGCCTCAGTCCCTGTGCTGTCTGGGTTTTAATCTTCTCCCGAATCTGCTGTGGGTCCGCTTAGGCGTCCTGCTGGGACCTTCCTGTAAGGAATCTGCAGCTTGGGGAGGAGAGTGATTATTTGTTCCCTGCAGGGGGGCTGAGTCTTTTCTCTTGGGGGGTCTACCCCGCCAAGGTGCTCTCGCCAACTGTGCAGGCTCGTCTCTCAACAAGAAGGCAGGTTTAAGTCTGTCAATGCTGACTGTTTCTTTTCTATCCCCAAAATCAAGCACAAAGTGTTTATCACCAGGTTCCAGCACTCTGTATGGCCCATCGTATGCTGGGCGGAAAGTTGGTTTTAAAGCTTCATGCCTAACAAAAACGAATTCAGCATTTTTTAGAGCTTGGGGGACAAAAACCCGTGGAAAAGAGTGATGTGTCGGTCCGGGGAGAGAGTTCGGTCCGTTGCTGCCTAAAAACCTCGAGGCTGGAAGATGCCCTGGCTCTGGGTTCTCTGGTAAAAATTCACCCGGGAGCCTGAGAGGTTGTGCAAAAACTAATTCTGCTGGAGAGGCGTCTAGATCCTCTTTAGGCGCAGCACGCAACCCCAATAAAACCCAGGGAAGTTTATTTACCCAATTTGTATCCGTTAGTGAGGCTCTGAGGGCGGCTTTTAAAGACCTGTGAAAACGCTCGCATAATCCATTAGCCTGAGGGTGATAAGCGGTGGTGCGGTGAATTGTTGCCCCTAAGCTGCTGGACATGGCTGACCAAAGCTCCGAGACAAATTGAGGTCCTCTATCGGACGTGATATCCGATGGGACGCCGAAACGTGCCACCCAGTTTGTCAAAAAAAACGCGAGCGACTTCCTCCGCTGTAGTTGACGCCAGAGGGACCGCTTCTGGCCAGCGCGTGGTGCGGTCTATCATTGTTAACAGGTGTGTGAAACCTTGGGAGGAAGGTAGTGGCCCCACGAGGTCGACATGAATGTGGTCGAACCTTTTAGCAGGGATTGGAAAAGGCTCCAGAGGGGCTTTTGTGTGTTTGTGTATTTTGGCGCGCTGACAAGAAATGCAAGTTTTTGCCCATTCTTTTACGTTTTTGCGCAGGCCCGGCCACACAAACTTTTCGGCGACCATTTTAACCGAGGCGCGTACACCTGGGTGCGCGAGGGAGTGAATTGAGTCGAAAATACGGCGGCGCCATGTGGCTGGGACTAACGGGCGAGGTCGGCCGGTTGAAATATCGCATATTAGGGGGGGCACGCCGTCACGTAAACCCCTTTCCTCAGCCTTAACCCTGTTGGTCCAGACAGGAGTGCGTGCACGTCCGCGTCACTGCTTTGTTCCTCTGCCATGGCTGCATAATCTATCCCTGCATGGATAGGTGCTGCGTATGTGTTCGCGTTAGTGAAGAGTTCTGCGGCTGAGGCAGTATAATCTGTCTCCTCGTGCTCTGGCGATGTCACAGCGCGAGAGAGGCAGTCTGCTACCACGTTAAGTTTGCCTGCCACATGTCGAATGTCTGTGGTGAACTCTGAAATCGCAGCCAGCTGTTTTTGTTGCCTGCCTGACCATGGTTCTGAAAGTTTAGCCATCGCAAAGGTGAGCGGTTTGTGGTCTACAAAAGCCCTGAAACTCCGCCCTTCTAACCAGAACTGGAAGTGGCGGATGGATAAATGAAGCGCTAGCAGCTCCCTGTCAAAAGTGCTGTACTTACGCTCAGTTTGGTTTAGCGTTTTGCTGAAGAATGCCAAAGGTTGCCAGATCCCGCTGACATGTTGTTCTACAACTGCCCCTATAGCTAGGTCCGAAGCGTCTGTGGTTAGTGCAATGCGGGCCGAGGGATCGGGGTGAACTAACAATGTGGCATTAGCTAGAGCGCTCTTTACTTCCGCGAAGGCGCGTTCGCGCTCCGGGGTCCATTCGACCGCGTTGGAAGCTTTCTGTTTTCTGAGCGCGTCATATAAGGGCTGCATGAGCTGAGCTGCGTGGGGGAGGAAACGGTTGTAAAAATTAACCATTCCTAAAAATTCTTGCAGCGATTTGACCGTTTGTGGCCGTGGGAAACTTTTTATCGCGTGAACTTTGTCTGGAAGTGGAACTGCCCCTTTCGGAGAAACTCTGTGTCCTAAAAAATCAATTTGCGACACGCCGAATTTGCATTTGGCTGGATTGATTATTAACCCGTGTTCTTCTAGTCTCTGAAAAACCGTAGTGAGGTGCTGCTTGTGTTCTTCCTCAGATGAGCTGGCTACCAGCATGTCGTCGAGGTAGACGAAAACAAAAGGAAGGTCGCGTAATACTGCGTCCATCATCCGCTGAAAAGTTTGAGCAGCGCCTTTGAAGCCGAAAGGCATCCGCAAAAATTCAAAAAGGCCGAAAGGGGTCATTACCGCTGTTTTAGGAATGTCCTCTGCTCGAACTGGGACTTGATGATAACCGCGGACCAGGTCTATTTTTGAAAAAATGCGCGCACCCGCCAGATGCAGTGAAAAATCCTGAATGTGAGGAATTGGGTAGCGGTCATGTGCTGTCGCATTGTTTAATCTGCGGTAATCTCCGCACGGTCTCCAAGAACCGTCGGATTTCAGAAGTGGCGAGGCCCAGGGGCTCTTCGAGCGTCTAACAATGCCTAATTTTTCAAGGGTAGTAAACTCGTCCCGAGCTATGGTGAGTTTGGCCGCGTCTAAGCGGCGAGCTTTGGCAAATACGGGTGGGCCCGTTGTGGGAATAAAGTGTTCAACCCCGTGTTTAGCCACAGTGGCTGAGAATTTGGGAATTGTGAGTGCTGGAAATTGGGTGAGGAGTTGTTCAAACTTACCTCCTGCCGTGGTGACGCTAGCCTGCACAGGTGGTGGAGAAACTCGGGCTGAGCAGGGAATAGAAGCAAAGGACAGTGCATTAACCAAGCGTCTATTTGCTAGATCAACTAATAACCCGTGTGCACACAAAAAGTCTACGCCCAACAAGTTAAAACTCACCGCCGCTACAACAAATGTCCATCTGTAGTTGCGGCCGTGGATGTGGAGGTGCAGGCTCTTTTCGCCAAAAGTGTCAATGCTGGAGCCGTTGGCTGCCACTGCTCCGTTGCCCCGGGTGCCCATGGCTCGATCTGCTTGGGAGGGCATGACGAAACTCAGTTGAGCTCCTGTGTCAATAAGGAACTGCTTGCCGGTGTGTCCGTCCGTCACATATAACAGCTTACTCTTCTCGCCGAGAACCGCTGCCGTTAACGGCTCTCGGCTTTGGCGTTTAAATTTGCAGGGGGGAACACATTTGTGAGCCTTCTCGGCGAAGCGGTGGTGGTAATAACAAACATCGCTCCGTCTGTTACGTTTTGGCCGTGTCGCTGTCACCGCGGGCTGGATCTGCTCCATGGGTTGAGGCTCGCCGTGGCTCTGGGCATCAGCGTTGAGGTCTGTGGATGCTGCTGTGGGTGTCTGTTCCCTGCAGGCGTTGACGAGTCGTTGAGCTTCGTTGGCCAGCACGCGGAAGTCTTGCTGGGTGTTGCATCGCATGTTGGCGAGCGTCCCTCTCATGTGTGGCGGCAGCGTGCTGAGGAATACGAATTGGAAAAGGAAGTTGTCATTGTCCTCCTCTTTAAGCTGCAGCAAGTCCTCCATGAGGGCTTTAGGTCTGCATCCTCTGTGGCCGTAGACCGCCAGGATCCTCTCGGCTCTCTCTTCGGTTGAGGGGATGTAATTTGCCACGATGGTTGCTTTCAGTATTTCATATTTGTCTTGGGCCGGCGGCCGCCGGATTATGCTCCGCACACACCTCGAAGTGGCGGCGTCGAGTTTGGCGACGATGTGATAGAACTTCGTATCGTCGGCCATGATGCCCGCCAGTGTAAACTGGGCTTCAGCTTGTTGAAACCCCGAGGCGGGGTCTTCCTGCCAGAAGTCCGGCAGCTTGACAGCGACGGCATTTGTGTAGACCATCACTGCTGTGTCCGCAGGGTGAGAATGCCTTGCCTCGGCTCTCTCAGCGGCGCTGGTGCTCGGTTGAGCCCTCTCTATCACTTCTGCCGGGGGGGAACGTCGTCCATCTGTTCCCCTGTCTGCATGGGCGCCGGCGTCTGCCTGGGTCGCCACAGATGAGCCGATCGCGGGGGAACGCCTCAGGTCCATACCCGCGTCAGGGGTCACCAGTGTAGAAGAGCTTGGAAGAATGAGGCGGTGTGATATATAAATCAAAGTTTATTATCAGCTCCTCTAACAAGTCTCATCTAAGTGCAGAAGCAGAAGCAAGAAAAGAGACCGAATACCTCCGGCTCTGTGAACTTATACTTGCACATAACAAAAGACATGCATATCAAAGGCTGACATCCCTCATTATCTTAATCCCCCCATTGTCTCCATACTCCTCCTCATGGCCCTGGGGGGTGAGGGCAGCTCCTCCGGTCTCCACCGCAGTGTCTGGGAACGTCTTTGTTCTTCACTGGCGGTTGAGAGTCTTTGTCCTTTCTGAGGTGTGAAGTCGCCTTACATATGTAATCACCAAACATTCCCACATGCTTCAACATATGTAGGTTATGGAATATATGATTAATATAGCCCACATAAGCCATACCTTTGTGGGAGATATGAACCAGACATATGTGCCACACTCTTGTGGGAAATATGAACCAAACATATGTGCCACAGTACCATAATTAAGATCTTAAGTTTCACCATGTGCATTCTCCCCAGTTTCAGCTGTCAATAAAACATGAATCTGGTTGGCTTTGACATCATTCATATCTAGGAATCTTCCTGCTGCTTCCACAATGGTTTTGATTCTGTTACTTTTGTTCTTTAGCTGTACTGCAACATTAATGGTGTGGCAGAAAAAAGCTACAAAGTTTGTCCTCTTAACTATCAATGTGTCATCATCTATTTTGCATTTGTGAACACAAAAATTCCTTGCAGTGGCATGATCTTGTATTTGTATGAGATTTCTTGATGGATGTGCTTCCCTTTGAACTGAGCTTCTTTGAGGAAGGCCTGTTGTGTCTCTGACCATTCCTGCCTCTCTAACTTTCTTTAGAGCTTCCGCATATGAAATTTTCTTACTTATTCTAATTTCCTGGGCTTCTCTAGCTTCCCTCTGCACAACACATCCTCCATATGCAGCACTGTGCTCACCCCTACAGTTGCAACACTTTACTT
This sequence comes from Pholidichthys leucotaenia, assembly GCA_020510985.1. Lineage (NCBI taxonomy): Eukaryota > Metazoa > Chordata > Actinopteri > Cichliformes > Pholidichthyidae > Pholidichthys > Pholidichthys leucotaenia. The sequence goes on along the minus strand of CM035838.1, from coordinate 95,451,910 downwards.
TGGCATCCTTTTTACATTTACCATATTTGTGCTCCCCTCCACATCTAGCTAGCACATCTTAATTTTCCCTTACATTGCTGAGCAGTGTGACCCATCGTTTGACATTTGTAGCACCTGAGTGGCTTTGGGACATATTCTCTGACACTGTAATTATATATATATATATATTGTGGAAATGTGAGAATGACGAGGCAGAGTTCTCTCTCAAGTCAGCTTTATTCACATCTCCAACATCTCAAAGCAGAAAAGAGAGCCACACAGGGAACTCTCGTAAAAAACAGGAATCTTACAGTTCACAAGTCACATGTATCTCAGACCACGTTGCATCAAAAGGACAGTAACAATGCATCCCCTCTTTAATCCTTTAATTATACCTCACAGTCTCAAGCCTTGCATACCAAAGCTAACACTCTTGCAGTAATCACCAAGGAAGCTCTGCCTTTGTTCTGATCTAAAATGTAAGTCACAAAGTATGTGTGTCCACCACACAAAAGTCAGCTTTATTCACATCTCCAACATCTCAAAGCAGAAAAGAGAGCCACACAGGGAACTCTCGTCCTTAAAAAACCAGGAATCTTACAGTTCACAAGTCACATGTATCACAGACCACGTTGCATCAAAAGGACAGTAACAATGCATCCGCTCTCCATGATATCACCCCCACTGTCTACAGTGCATCCCCTCTTTAACCCTTGTGTTTCCACGTGCCACATAACGATGGTGGTGGGGTGGGGATCATATGGACCCCTGGGTTTTTTTGTTTGTTTGTTTGTTTTTTTCCAGAATGGATAGTTTATCTGCCAGTGTTTTTTTAGGGGGTGTGTGTGTCCCACCTCGGGGTTTTGGGTGAAAGGGGTCATGTTGACCCCCCCTGAGTATTTTCCGAGGGGGGGTCGTCTCAACCCCCTTTTGGATATTTCAAGGGGGTCATATCGACCCCGCTGTTTCTTTTCCATGGAATAGATGGCTGATCTCCCCAGTGGTTTGTCGAGGAAGGAGGGGGGTGGTCTCAGGATCGACTAGACCCCCCAACCTTGAGACTTTGGATGAGAGGGGGTCATATGGACCCCCTTTGTATTTTTCTGAGGGGGTCATATCGACCCCCGCTTGCTTTTTTTTTTTTTTCTCTCTCTCTCCAAGGAATAGATAGTTGATCTCCGGGTGGTTTTATGTTGAGGACTTGGGGGTGGAGGTGTTACTGTCGAAGAATAGATAGTTGATCTCCGGGTGGTTTTGAGTTGAGGACTTGGGGTGAGGGGTGGGGGTCGACTAGACCTCCCACCTCAGAGGGGGTCATATGGACCCCCTTTGTATTTTTTTTGAGGGGGTCATATCGACCCCGCTTGCTTTTTTTTTTTCTTCTCTCCAAGGAATAGATAGTTGATCTCCGGGTGGTTTTGTGTTGAGGACTTGGGGATGGGGGTGGGGGTCGACTAGACCCCCCCACCTCGGTGTTTTGGGTGGGATGGGGTCGATATGACCCCCCCCCCTTTGTATTTTTTTTTTTTCCAAGGAATAGACAGTCGATCTACCCACCCGGTGGTTTGTGGAGGACTTGCTGTTTGACCGAGGAGGAGGAGGAGGAGGAGGAGGAGGAAGAGGCGAGAGGACCGCGGCTGGCGGGAGCGCAGACGGGGCAGTACTTGAGCGCGCATCTTCCGCACACGTGCAAGCGACACCTGCGGCACACCGTTTTGGTCTTGGTGTCCTTGCTCCTGGGACACACGCGGCACCTCTTCCTCTTTTCTTCCAAAGACCGCGGGGGTACTCCTCCTCGCGAGGCGGCCTCAGAGTCGGGGTCGTCGTCGTCGTTGTCGCCGCGGCGGGGGATCCTCTCCCTCTCCCTCTCCCTCGCCCTCTCCCTCGCCCTCTCTCTCCTCCTCTTCCTGATCACGAGCGGGGCCACGAGCGCCTTGCCCAGCTGTTCCGTGAACAACCTGCGCCTGTTGCGTCTGCCGGCCATCCACGCGGGATTGAGCTCCCGCCACAGGACGAAGGTGTTGTACGCAGAAACGTCCACCATGTTGTGGAACAGGACCAGGGGCCAGCGGCAGGTTTTTCTCCTGCAGCTGTACGTGGCCGCGACCTTGTCTAGGTTGTCGACGCCTCCCTTGGTGCGATTGTAGTGGAGCACCGCGAGGGGTTTGCGATCGGCGCGGTCGCTCAGCAGCGGGCCTCGCAGGTACCTGTCGGCGGTGGCGAGGAGCAGCACGTTCTTGTTCCTCTTGGCGAGGTAGGACACCAGGGCGATGTCGGGAGCCCCGGACGAGGAGAATGCAAAGGACGAGGAGCCGACCGCCCTGCCCCTGACGTCGAGCAGCTCTCGCGGGATCTCGGGCCTGTTGGCGCGCAGGGTCCCCAGTAGGATCAGGCCCCGTTCGGCGAGGAGCCTGCGCGCTAGCTCGTGGGACGTGAAGAAGTTGTTGCAGGTGACGTTCCGCCCGGGTCCCAGTCCCTCGGTGAGCTCGAGGACGACTCGGGCGGCCAGGTTCTTTTCGGGGAGACCTCCCCTTTCGGGTTTGCCGGTGTAGACCTGCATCTTTCACGCGTAGCTGGAGCGGGCGTTACACGTCACCCACAGCTTGATGCAGTACTTGGCGGGCTTGCTGGGCATGTACTGTCTGAAGGGACAGCGACCTGGGGAAGGGGTGGGGGGGTTACATAAAGGAAAAGAAAACAAACAAACAAACAAGAGAAGGTGGATTAATTTTTTTTTTTTTTGGGAGAGAGAGAGAGGGAGAGAGAGAGAGAGAGAGAGAGAGAGTTAGATTTCTATATTTTTTGTTTTGTTTTTGTTTTGTTTTTTACACCCAACACCACGGCTACTTACCCCTAAAGGGAACCATTCGTTCGTCCACGGTGACCTCGGGTCCGGGCTCGTACAGGAGCGACAGCCTCCTCTGCCACGTGTCCCACACGCGCCTGATGGGCGCCAGCTTGTCTCCTGATGAGGAACAAGAAGAAGAGGAAGGAGAAGAGGAATAGCGTCTGGCCTCTCTGGTGTCGCGATCGTCGAAACGCAGGACGCTCGAGTACGAGCGGAAGGTCTTGAGGGACATGACGGACCGGAAGACGGGGCGTCCGCTCTCGGCGTCCCAGAGGCTCTCGCATGCCTCGCCTCGCGACCTGTACACGCCCGCGAGGATCAGCAGCCCCACGTAGGCGCGCAGGTCGGTCCGATCCATGGGCCTCCACCCGTCGAGCCCTCGCGACGTCCTCCTGGCGCCTTCCAGGTTGGTCATGGCGATCACTTCGTCCTCCAGCTCGGGCTGAAAGTAAGCGAGGAACGCCGAGGCCACGTCCACTACGGCCTCGCGCGCCGTCCCCGTGGGGCCCTGGCACTGAAGTCGAGGCCGACGTCGACGCCCGCACTGCCGCGACTGCGGGGCAGGCCTCGAGCTCCACGTGATGTTCCCTCGACTCGAGGTCATCGATTCCGCGGGAGCGTCGCGATAGTCATAGTGATACTGTCCTTCTTCTTCTTCTTCATCATCCTCGTCGTCCTCCTCTATGTTCGATTCCTCGTCTTCTTCCTCGTCGTCCTCGTTGTCGTCGTCCTCCCCTGTATCAGACTCCTCTTCTTCACCTTCGTCTTCTTCTTCGTCTTCTTCTTCTTCTTCGTCGTCTTCTTCGTCTACCTCTTCTTCTTCGTGTTGCCGTTGTCTTCCTCGCCGTCCCCGCGGTCTTTCTCTCGGCAGGCTCTCGGGGACGTTGGGAGTCGCTCGCGGTCTGGTATCGCAGCGGGGTCCCGTGGAGCGGTGCCGCGTCGCATATACCGACTCGTAATCGTCACCCCCGTGGTACTGCGGAGCCGGTACAGGACTGAAAAAGAAGAAGAAGACACGACGGGAGAGGGGGATTCTACTTCTACTTCTATTTCTTCTTCTTCTTCTTCTCCTTCTTCTTCTTCTCTTCTTCTTCTTCTTCTTCATGTTGCCGTTGTCCTTCCTCGCTGTCCCCGCAGTCTTTGTCTCGGCGGGCTCTCGGGGACGTTGGGAGTCGCTCGCGGTCCGGTATCGCCACAGGGTCCCGTGGAGTGGTGCTGCGTTGCATATACCGACTCGTAATCGTCACCCCCGTGGTACTGCGGAGCCGGTACAGGACCAAAAAAAAAGAAGAAGAAGAAGAAGACATGACGGGAGAGGGGGATTCTACTTCTACTTCTATTTCTTCTTCGTCTTCTTCTTCCTCTTTCCTCCCGGTCCATGGACGCGTGAGTGACATGTCGTAGAGATGCTAGGGAGCGAGCGAGCGAGCGAGCGAGCGAGCGAGCGAGAGGGAAAGAAAAGAGAGTGAGGTCCTTGGGCTTCTTTTTTTTTTTTTCTTCCTCGAGGGAATTGGCAGTCACGGACCCGAAGCGAGGGACCCTTAGTAACGTGACTTCCTGTCGTCTGTCCTCGGGGGACGATGGGCAAGTTTGCGACTGGACCTTGGTACTACGGCCCGGTTTCGTGAAGGACCCCCCCCCCCCCCATCCCCAAGACGTAATCTCTTGTCTGTTTTATGGGTCTGTAAGGAGTAGTAGGTAATTGTAGCATTTTCTGGCCTCGGAGGGATTTTTCTCCTCAGACGTCATCGCTCGTTAAATTTTATGTAAAAAGCAGTGTGAGACTTATGTGCAATGTAATAATGGATGAAAAGTCATGAGTACAGCACTACAGCCCGGTTTCGTGAAGGACCCCCCCCCCCCCCCCCATCCCCAAGACGTAATCTGTTGTCCGTTTTATGGGTCTGTAAGGAGTAATAGGTAATTGTAGCATTTTCTGGCCTCGGAGGGATTTTTTCTCCCCAGACGTCATCGCTCGTTCATTTTATGTCTTGGCTGATTAGTTTATTTTTAAAGATGCAAATATACGGTATACAGGAATATATGCAGTTATTTACTCAGACTATCCACACTTTGCAGAAACATATGGAAAAAAAATATACAGTCATACAGTATTTCAATGTGAAATCAGATTCGGTGACATAATGTGAACGAAGTAAAAAGCAGTGTGAGACTTATGTGCAATGTAATAATGGATGAAAAGTCATGAGTACAGCAAACAGGTAGGACTAGGTGAATGTTAGGAGTTCATCACAGTGATGATGGCTTGAGGAAAGAAACTGTTCCTGTGACGGGTGGTTTAAACTCAAATGAATGAATGAATCTTTATTTATTTATGAATGAATGAATCTTTATTTGTTTCGGATAGTACAGGTTAAAAGGAACTGAATAATATAGCAAAAGGGGGAAATGAAAATCCAACAAGGTCAAATTAGACAATAACTCCTCTGATTATACAGTTCAACAAATGTTATCCGAAATGGGTGATGGCTGAAGCCGCAGCTTATATTGCCCACCCATATTCCATCCAAGAATTCAAAGAAAAAAAACAAAAACAAAACAAGAGCGATTACAATTCAGAACAAAGCTAAGACAAAATGTGACAAAAAACCCCAACAACAACTAAGTAACAGCACAACGCAGACTGGATATGACAATCCTTATGTGATTTTACATGTCATCTTGTATATATGTTTGGAGTATTTCTTCCTTTAGTTTTTGTTTAAATTGTCCAAGCGTTGTACATGATTTTAATTCGGGTCCAAAATCGTTCCGTAATCTGACTCCTTGCACTGAGACACAGTGTTGCTTGGTGGTAGTTCTCACTGTAGGCTTTTGAAATATACATGTTCCTCTGAAGTGATTTTGTCTCTCCCTTATTTGGAACAACTTTTGGATATTTGCGGGCAGTGATAAATTCTTCACTTTAAACATTATTATTATTGCAGTTTTAAAGTCAACCAAATCTTTCAACTTGAGAGCTTTTAGTTTAAGAAAAAGTGGGTTTGTTGGTTCCCTATAAGCCGCTTTGTTTATTATTCTAATAGCTCTCTTTTGAAGCGTAAAGAGTGGATGTATGTTTGTTTTATATGTATTTCCCCATACTTCATTACAATATGTCATGTATGGGAGTATTAATGAATGATACAAGGTATATAGTGTGGGTCGATTCAGCAAATATTTCACTCTGTGTAATATTGCAATTGATTTGGATACTTTACCTTTAATATAATTAATATGTGACTTCCAACACAGTTTATTATCAATTATTACTCCAAGAAATTTAGTTTCGGATACCCTTTCAATCTCTACACCATTTACACTGAGTTTAGGTATATAAAATAAATAAATAAAAGGTAAATAAAGGTAAATAAAAGAATAAATACCCCAAACATTCTTAGAGTCACTTCTGGTGAAAATTTCATCCAAATTCATCATCAACTCAAACGTGTGTGCGTGTGTGGACCCTGACCACCACTCTGTGTGTGTGTGTGTCTGTGTGTGTGTGTGACCCCTAGGTAGATCGGATTGCATTTGTATATGTGTGTGTGTGCGTGCGTGCGTGTGTGTGTGTGTGTGCGTGTGTGTGGTCACAGACAAGCACAATGCACTCACTCTCTGCATTCCACTGAGTTATATTTTAACAGGATAGAGACCTGAGGTTTCTCTCCCCCCAAAAAAAGAAACACTATATTGTGGTATATATTACTCATATATTCCATACCTACATTTGTTAGAGCATGTGGAAATGTTTTGTGACAGCATATGTAAGGAACTTCACACCTCGGGAAGGACAAAGGAATCTCACCCGCTGTGTGAAGAACAAAGACGTCCCAGGACGCGGCGGCAGAGACGAACTAGACACCTTCGCCCCCCAAGGCGAGGAGAGGAATTCCCATCACCTCCCAAGACGAAGGGAGGAGATAACAGAACAATGGGGGGATTAAGATAACGGGGGATGTCGGCTTGTGTAATGCATGTCTTTGATGTGTGCCTGTATTTAACCAGCGAGCTGGGCAGAAATCTTTCTCTTTGCCTTCTGCCAAGCTCTGCACCAGATGAGACAAGATAGAAGAGCTGTTCATTAAAGACTCTGTTTTTAATACAAAATCGCCTCATCATTTCCAGCTCCTCTACACTGGTGACCTTGACGCGAGTATGGACCGGAGGCGTTCTTCAAGCGACTCATCCGTGGCGACTCTGACATACGCCAGCAACGACGCAGACGAGGGAGCCGGACATCTTTTTCCCCCGGCAGAAGGAATTGAGAGGGCTCAACCGAGCTCCAGCACCGCCGTGAGAGCCGAGGCAAGGCACTCTCACCCGGCGGGCACAACAGTGATGGTGTGCATGAACGCCGTCGCTGTCCAGCTGCCAGACTTCTGGCGAGAAGACCCCGCCTCTTGGTTTCAGCAGGCTGAAGCCCAATTTATACTGGCGGGCATCACGGCTGACAATACTAAGTTTTATCATATCGTCTCCAAACTCGACTCCGCCACTTCGAAGTGTGTGCGGAGCTTGATCTGGCGACCACCGGCCCGGGACAAGTATGAGACGCTCAAGGCGACCATCGTGGCGAACTATGTCCCACCAGCGGAAGAAAGAGCCGAGAGGATCCTGGTGGTCTACGGCCACAGAGGGGGCAATCCGAAGGCCCTCATGGAGGATTTGCTGCAGCTCAAGGAGGAGGACAATGACAATTTCCTTTTCCAGTTTATTTTCCTCAGCACGCTTCCACCACACATGAGAGGGACACTCGCCAATACGAAGTGCAACACCCACCAAGACTTCCGCACACTGGCCAGCGAGGCTTATCGGCTCGTCAATGCCTGCAAGGAGCGGACACCTACAGCGGCATCCACGGACCTCAAAACTGACGCCCCGAGCCATGGAGAGCCACAACCCACGGAGCAGACCCAGCCCACGGTGACAGCGGCGCGGCCCAAGCATAACAAACAGATCGACGTCTGTTATTATCACCACCACTTCGCCGAGAAAGCCCACAAATGCGTTCCCCCCTGCAAGTTCACGATGTCGGGAAAACGCCAAAGCCAAGGGCCGTTAACAGCAGCGGTTCTCGGCGAGAAAAATAAGCTGTTGTACGTGACGGATGGACACACAGGCAAGCAGTTCCTCATCGACACAGGAGCTCAGCAGAGTTTCGTCATGCCCTCCCACGCAGATCGAGCCATGGGCACCCGGGGCAACGGAGCAGTGGCAGCCAACGGCTCTGACATTGACACGTTTGGCGAAAAGAGCCTGCACCTCCTCATCCACAGCCGCAGCTACAGATGGACATTTGTTGTAGCGGCGGTGAGTTTTAACTTGTTAGGCGCAGATTTTCTGTGTGCACACGGGTTATTAGTGGATCTAGCAAATAGGCGCCTGGTTAATGCACTATCTTTTGCTTCTATTCCATGCTCAGCTCGAGTTTCTCCACCACCTGTGCAGGCCAACGTCACCACGGCAGGAGGTAAGTTTGAGCAACTCCTCACCCAATTTCCAGCACTCACAACCCCCAAATTCTCAGCCACTGTAGCCAAACACGGGGTTAAACACTTCATTCCGACAACGGGACCTCCCGTTTTTGCCAAAGCTCGCCGTTTAGACGCGGCCAAGCTCAACATAGCACGGGACGAGTTTACAACTCTCGAAAAATTGGGCATTGTTAGACGCTCGAAGAGCCCCTGGGCTTCACCACTTCACATGGTTCCGAAATCCGACGGTTCTTGGAGACCATGCGGAGATTACTGTAGATTAAACAACGCTACAGCGCATGACCGCTACCCCATCCCTCACATTCAGGACTTTTCACTGCATCTAGCGGGTGCGCGCATTTTTTCAAAGATAGACTTAGTCCGCGGTTATCACCAAGTCCCAGTCCGAGCTGAAGACATTCCTAAAACAGCGGTTATAACCCCTTTTGGCCTTTTTGAATTCCTGCGAATGCCTTTTGGCCTCAAAGGCGCTGCCCAAACTTTTCAACGTATGATGGACGCAGTCCTACGCGACCTCCCCTTTGTTTTCGTCTACCTCGACGACATGCTGGTAGCCAGCCCATCCGAGGAAGAGCACGAGCAGCACCTCATTACCGTTTTTCAGAGGCTGGAAGAGCATGGACTAATAATCAATCCAGCCAAATGCAAATTCGGCGTATCGCAAATTGATTTTTTGGGACATAAAGTCTCCCCGAAGGGGGCAGTTCCGCTTCCAGACAAAGTTCATGCGATAGTAGGTTTTCCACAGCCCCAAACGGTCAAATCGCTACAGGAATTTTTGGGGATGGTTAATTTTTACAGCCGCTTCCTCCCCCAAGCAGCTCAGCTCATGCAGCCCCTATATGACGCGCTTAAAAAAAAGAAAGCTTCCAACGCGGTCGAATGGACCCCGGAGCGCGAACGCGCTTTCGCGGAAGTAAAAAACGCCCTAGCTAACGCCACAATGTTAGTCCACCCAGATCCCTCGGCCCGCATTGCACTAACCACAGATGCTTCAGACCTGGCCATAGGGGCAGTTGTAGAACAACTTGTCAGCGGGGTCTGGCAACCTTTAGCATTCTTTAGCAAATCGCTAAACCCAACTGAACGCAAATACAGCACTTTTGACAGAGAGCTGCTGGCGCTTCATTTGTCCATCCGCCACTTCCAGTTTTGGTTAGAAGGGCGGAGTTTCACGGCTTTTGTGGACCATAAGCCGCTCACTTTTGCTATGGCTAAAATTTCAGAACCATGGTCGGGCAGACAACAAAGACAGCTAGCTGCGATTTCAGAGTTCACCACAGACATTCGACACGTAGCAGGCAAACTTAACGTAGTAGCGGACTGTCTCTCTTGCGCTGTGGCACCGCCAGAGCGCGAGGAGACAGATTACACTGCCTCAGCAGCGGAACTCTTCACTAACGCAGACACATACGCAGCACCTATCCATGAAGGGATAGATTATGCAGCCATGGCGGAAGAACAAAGCAGTGATGCAGACGTGCGCGCGCTCCTGTCTGGACCAACAGGGTTAAGGCTGGGGAAAAAAGGGTTGCGCGACGGCGTGCCCCCCCTAATATGCGATGTTTCAACCGGCCGACCTCGCCCGTTAGTACCAGCTGCTTGGCGCCGCCGCATTTTCGACGCAATTCACTCCCTCGCGCACCCAGGTGTGCGCGCCTCGGTCAAAATGGTTGCCGAAAAGTTTGTGTGGCCAGGCCTGCGCAAAAACGTAAAAGAATGGGCAAAAACTTGCATTCCTTGTCAACGCGCCAAAATACACAGACACACAAAAGCTCCTCTGGAGCCTTTTCCAATCCCTGCTAGAAGGTTCGACCACATTCATGTCGACCTCGTGGGGCCACTACCTTCCTCCCAAGGTTTCACACACCTGCTAACAATGATAGACCGCACCACGCGCTGGCCAGAGGCAGTCCCTCTAGCGGCAACTACAGCGGAGGAAGTCGCTCGCGTTTTTCTAACAAATTGGGTGGCACGTTTCGGCGTCCCATCAGACATCACGTCAGATAGGGGGCCTCAATTTGTCTCAGAGCTCTGGTCAGCCATGTCCAACAGTTTAGGGGCAACAATTCATCGTACCACCGCTTATCACCCTCAGGCTAATGGGTTATGCGAGCGTTTTCACAGGTCCTTAAAGGCCGCCCTCAGAGCCTCATTAATGGACACAAATTGGGTAAATAAACTTCCCTGGGTTTTATTGGGGTTGCGTGCGGCACCTAAAGAGGATTTAGACGCTTCCCCTGCAGAATTAGTCTTTGCTCAGCCTATCAGACTCCCAGGTGAATTTTTACCGGAGAACCCGGAACCAGGGCACCTCCCAGTCCCAAGGTTTTTAGGCAGCAACGGACCGGCCACGGTCCAGCTCATCACTCCTTTCCACGAGTTTTTGTTCCTCAAACTTTAAAAAACGCTGAGTTTGTTTTTGTTAAGCATGAAGCTCTAAAACCAACGTTACGCCCAGTATACGATGGCCCATACAGAGTGCTGGAAAATGGTGACAAACACTTTGTGCTTGATTATGAGGATTGAAATGAAACGGTCAGCATTGACAGACTCAAACCTGCCTTCTTGTTGAGAGACGAACCTGCACAGTTGGCCCGAGCACCTCGGCGAGGTAGACCCCCCAAGGGAAAAGTCTCAGCCCCCAGGCAGGGAACAGATAATCTCTCTCCTTCCCACACTGCAGATTCCTCACAAGAAGGTCCCAGCAGGACGCCTAAACCAACCTACAGCAGTTTTGGGAGAAGATTAAAACCCAGACAGCACAGGGACTGATACCAACCACTCCGCAATTATTCACTAATTGTGCTGCAACAGTTTAGGACTGACTTATGATTGTACTATGCTGTTATGTTTACCACTGAACTCTCTTAGGAGCATGGCTGCTTGAAAGTTTCTTCTGTGGCAACAGCTGTAACACGTAGTATGTCGTAGTAATTACCCTAGACTGTGAACCTTTCTGTGTCCTTTCCTAGTTGTTTGGGGGGCCTGTGGTATATATTACTCATATATTCCATACCTACATATGTTAGAGCATGTGGAAATGTTTTGTGACAGCATATGTAAGGAACTTCACACCTCGGAAAGGACAAAGGAATCTCACCCGCCGTGTGAAGAACAAAGACGTCCCAGGACGCGGCGGCAGAGACGAACTAGACACCTTCGCCCCCCAAGGCGAGGAGAGGAATTCCCATCACCTCCCAAGACGAAGGGAGGAGATAACAGAACAATGGGGGGATTAAGATAACGGGGGATGTCGGCTTGTGTAATGCATGTCTTTGATGTGTGCCTGTATTTAACCAGCGAGCTGGGCAGAAATCTTTCTCTTTGCCTTCTGCCAAGCTCTGCACCAGATGAGACAAGATAGAAGAGCTGTTCATTAAAGACTCTGTTTTTAATACAAAATCGCCTCATCATTTCCAGCTCCTCTACAATATACACTTTTTTTTTTAACATTCATTAATGCTCCCATACATCACATATTGCACAGAAGTATGTACGATGCTTGGACAATTTAAACAAAAATAAAGAAATAGATACCCCAAACATTCTCTATACACAAGCTGACATGTGTGATCCCTATAAATTTATTGGGTTTGATTCCAGGCGTAGAGTCCCTTCTGGTGAAAATTTCATCCAAATTCATCATCAACTCAAACCACTGTCATTTCTTTGGTTTCCTATAGGAAGGCTATTTTTTCTCATAGGATTTCGCAGCTTCTTCCCCTCTGCCATCAGACTGCTGAACACTAATAAGTGACTTATTGACTCTCGTGCACTACGTACGGCAGCTCAACCAGACTCATGTCAATCAACGCTGTTTTTCTCTTTGCATTACCGACTGCGCTATGTGATGCTCCACAATATCTGCTGCTCGCTAATATATTTAAAAATTGCTTAGACTAGTATCACTCATTCTTATTCTACATTTTATTGCATGTATAGTTTTTTATTTCTTTTATTTTTATCATGTTTAATGTTGCAGCATTGCACCGAGACAAATTCCTAGTTTGTGTACTACGTGACCAATGGCAATAAATCTGATTCTGATTCTGATTTGTATATGTATTTTTATACATAAACTGTGGTTTGATTCAAACAAATTAATGCTCACAGGACACAGAGAGTAATGGTCTTGTGTGCGCGCGCGTGTGTGTGGACAGCCCTCACCAACGAGACCACTAGGTGGATCGGATCGTATTTGATGGTAGTAGTCGTGACCATCCCAGGACGCTAGAGGGCGCTATGACAGGAGGGGTCTTGGGGGGTGGGGGGGAAAGATGCCGATATAGGGGGTTGAGTTTCCGGCTTTTGGTGGCGACGGGGGTCTTCTTGACCCCCACCCCCACCCCAGGATGCTAGGGGGGGGTCTTCTAGACCCCCCCACCCCCCAACCCCAGGACGCTAGGGGGCGCTATGATATGATGGAGGGGCTGGGGGTTGGGGCTTCCGGTTTTTGGTGGCGACGGGGGTCTTCTTGACCCCCCACCCCCACCCCACCCCAGGACGCTAGGGGGCGCTATGATACGATGGGGGGGGGGATGCCGATATAGTGGGTTGAGTTTCCGGTCTAACCACCAGCGCCAAACACACACCCAGGCCGCTAGGGGGCGCTGGGACAAGATGCGAGGAGGTGGGGTCCGGGTGACCCCTGGGGGTCACACAAGGGTTAAATAACATTTTCTATGCTGATGATCTCTGTTTGTTAAGTTTGTCTACTGCAGCGATGCAACATCTCCTTTCGGTATGTGAAAAATTTGGTGAAAAAAATGACATCTTGTTCAACTGTACTAAATCTATGTGTATGGCTTTCAAACTGAAGGGTGTCAATACGTCGAATGCTGTTATGCCACTTTGTGGTAATAGCTTAAACTTTGTTGAAAAAGTCAAATACCTAGGTGTGTGGATTGAATCTGATAAGACCAATGTTGATTGTAACAGGCAACTCAGGAAACTCTATGCTCAAACAAATTTACTGTTGCGAAATTTCCATAGATGTTCTCCTGAAGTCAAATGTATGTTGTTCAAGACCTTCTGTACCTCAATGTACTGCTCTCCTTTATGGTTTAATAGCAATGTTGCTGTTAGGAACAAAATCCGCATTGCATATAATAACTCCCTAAGAAGGTTGTTAGATATACCACGAAGGTCAAGTGCAAGCAAGATGTTTGTGTCCTTGAACATTCCGTCTTTTGGCGAGTTGATACGAAAGAATATTTACAGTTTTATGGGAAGGTTGCTGGCATGTAACAATCATCTTATATCAGCAATTGTCAACTCGTCACTCACACTTCACTCCAGCATTTGGAAGTGGTGGCGTTCCATTTTATACTGAGTCCAATACTGTATGTTATTGTTGTTATAAGAGCGCCGAGTGACTGCTGATCTGTATATACTTTTACTTATTTATTTATTTATTTTCTACTCGTTTTAGTTCTGCATTTAATATGAACCCTGAGTTTGAAATAAACGTTTGAATTTGAATAAAAACATCCCGCAACATCCTGAAGGGACTAATTAGCTGCCACTTGAGTGCAAAACACGTATGTGGACTATACATTAAAATGAATTTGAAAAACTTTTAAAAACGCCATTTTAAATGCCTCTGCTACTCCACTCTTACTGATTTAACACGAGGCCAGCCGAAACCGGAAGCTCCGCCCATTATTGTTCCTACAGCGGCACCCCCAGGTGGACATAACTGTCATTTATCAAACGTTTGTTATACTGTACTGTTATCCGCAAGGCTTTTTGTGATATCCTACCGTGTAGCAATGATCACACTTGAGTTATTTCTTTGGCTAACTCTGCCGTTTATTCTGCAACACACATAATATGACTGAACATGGATTCTGCGCGGGGTTTTCACACTCTTGTTCTAATGTGTCCCCTTCATAGTAGTGCTGAACAATACAGGTAGTTCCCCCTAGAGGCATGTGCCAGTAATGTTCTATTTTAGACTTGCAGTCTACCACATCCCTCCCCTCTAGATTAAACTACTCTTAATTACACTAGCCAATTACTAGACATCCTGGAACTCCCATTTAACCCTGAACTATCACAGTTACTTTTTAATTTCTTAAACACATGTGTCATACACATAATTTCTTTCTTTTTTTTTTTTTTTTCACATGTATAACACACATAACAGTCTAACTGGGGATTTGGTTTGACTACCGCATCCCAGTGAGGTTCCAGGACGCATTCTTGTCCTGTGGCTGGGGAACTCACTACTGACTAAGTATAGTCCTTCAAGTAGTCTGGAGCTTTCCTAGCTCGCTGAGATCTTCTCACGGCGGGTGAGCCAACTGCAGGTGAAGACTCAGACTGCTCCACTGTTTCGGCTGCTGCAGTGCTGCCCGTAGAATCTGCAGAGACGGTTACCTCAGGTTTCACCTGAAGTGGTGGTTCGTTGATGCTCTCCTCAGGATGGGTGTCAGACAACACCTCTGGTGCCATCGGCAGGGGAATGGAGCTCCTACCACGAACTTGGTCGATGTGTCGCCTCACCACTTGTCCATGACCTAATGTCACCTTGAATGACACAGGGCCTGTCTTTTCTGTTATTTCTCCTGGTACCCAGGCTGGTCCTGAGCCGAAGTTGCGGGTGTAGACCACGTCTCCTTCTCTCAGTATTCTCTCTCTAGCATGCATGTCATGATAACCTTTTTGTTTCTCTTGTTTATCATGCACTTTGTTTCTGAAGTCTGGATGTATTAAGTCAAATGTTGACCTCAACTTCCTTCCACACAACAGCTCAGCTGGTGACTTGCCAGTTGTAGATTGGGGTGTTATTCGATAGCTGAACAGAGCTCTCGACATTCGGGTTTCAATAGAGTCTCCTGTCATCTTTTTCATGAGTGACTTGAACGTCTGCACGGCCCTCTCGGCTAAGCCGTTAGAAGAAGGATGGTATGGCGCAGTCGTGATGTGACGTATGCCATTCTTTTCAGAAAACTCTTGGAACTGTTCACTCGTAAAACATGTACCGTTATCTGATACTATGATTTCAGGTATGCCATGTTGGCTGAAACTCTTTCTAAGACATTCAATGGTAACAGTAGAAGTAGAGCTACTCACAGAATATGCATCGATCCACTTTGAGTATGCGTCAACTATGATCAGGAACATTCTTCCCATCCATGGACCTGCGTAGTCAATGTGAATTCTTCTCCATGGTTTATCTGGAACTTCCCAGGGATGTAGTGGGGCTGCTGGAGGACTGTTCCTGTTCTCCTGGCATGCCGCACATGACTTCACAAGCGCCTCCACCTCTGCATCCATGTTGGGCCACCACATGTAACTCCTCGCCAACGCTTTCATGCGAGTGATGCCAGGGTGTGCTTGGTGTAGTTGTTGCAGTAAGGCATTCCTACCAGGTGGTGGAACAACCACGCGTCCTCCCCACAGGATACAACCTTCCTGGGTGCTGAGCTCATCCTGTCGTCTGGCATAGGGAATGAACTCAGGACTGTTCATCTTCGGCCATCCTCGCAAGATGTATTCTCGCACTCTTGCTAGAACA
Organism: Pholidichthys leucotaenia; assembly: GCA_020510985.1. NCBI lineage: Eukaryota > Metazoa > Chordata > Actinopteri > Cichliformes > Pholidichthyidae > Pholidichthys > Pholidichthys leucotaenia. Next base: position 95,436,060 of record CM035838.1, on the reverse strand, counting down.
GGGTCTTTGTCTGTCCATTTCTTTATTTGTTGCGCGTTCACCAGGGGCACGCCGATATCTTCAAACAATAGCACTCTCTCCTCCTCCTCAGGCGTGCTGTCTCTTCCTCCATCCAAGGGTAGCCTACTCATCGCGTCAGCATTCGTATGGTCCCGTCCGGCTTTGTAAACGATGGTGTACTCATACGCTGCTAATGTAACGGCCCATCTCTGAATTCTCTGAGATGTCATCTGGGGTATGGCTCTCATTTCACTGAACAGTGAAATTAGTGGCTTGTGGTCAGTCACTACAGCGAACTGTCTCCCGTACAGGTATTTGTGGAATTTTTTTACACCAAATACTACTGCAAGGCCCTCCTTGTCTAGCTGGGAGTAGTTTTTCTCAGCTGCACTAAGAGTTCTTGAGACGAACCCTATGGGTCTCTCTGAGCCATCCTCCATACGATGAGAGAGTACAGCACCCACACCGTAGGGTGATGCGTCACACGCCAGGATGAGTGGTTTGTTTGAATCATAGTGCACTAACACACTACAGGACTGAAGTAGCACTTTGGACTCTTCAAACGCCTTCTGCTGCTTGACCCCCCATGACCATTTTTCTTCCTTCTTAAGTAAGGTATGTAGTGGTGCCAGCAGCGTGGAGAGCTTTGGGAGGAACCTATGGTAATAGTTCAACAAGCCCAGGTAGGCTTTTAACTCAGTAACATTTTGTGGCTCAGGCGCCTCCGCAATGGCTTCCACTTTGTCTGTTAGAGGGTGTAGACCACTGGCGTTGATCTTGTGGCCTAGGAACACCACCTCTTTTCCCATGAACTCACACTTGCTTCTTTTCAACCTCAGACCGCTTTTCTCCAACCGTTGAAGCACTTCCTCCAGCGTTTTCAGATGTTCTTGTTCATTTGGTCCTGTACAAAGGATGTCATCCAAATAAATGGCGACATTCGGAATTCCACCTAGGATGCCCTCCATAGTTCTCTGGAATATAGCAGGACTGGAAGCTACTCCAAATGGTAAGCGTGTGTAGGTATATAAGCCTTTGTGTGTATTGATGGTTACATACTTTCTTGATTCTTCTTCCAGGACTACTTGTTGGTAGGCGTGACTCATGTCTAATTTCGTGAAGTGTCGGCCGCCGTTCAGCTGTGCGAAGAGGTCCTCCACTTTAGGAATTGGATACTGATCCACCCGTGATGCTCGATTGACAGTGAGTTTGTAATCTCCACATATTCTAATGGAGCCATCCGGCTTTCTCACTGGGACTATGGGCGCCGCCCATTCTGCAACCTGCACTGGCTCAATGATCTTGTCATCCAGCAGCCTCTGTAGCTCGCTTTCGACCAGTGGCTTGACTGCATAGGGCACCGGTCGGGGTTTGCAGAATCGTGGTTGGGCCTCCTTGTCCACATTAATCTTTGCAGTGACACCTTTTAGCTGTCCTAAGCCTTCTTTGAACACCTCAGCGTGTCTTTCGAGGATCTCCTCCAGCTGCAATTTGGGCTGAGATTCCACTTTATTCACCAACTGATCAATCATGGCCAGTTCTTGTAGCCAACTTCGCCCTAGTAGATTTGGTCCTTCGCTCCCAACTACTACTACAGGTAAGTCCTTTTCTTTGTTTTCGTGCTGCACCTTCACTTGTGCCATGCCTAGCACGTCTAGCTTCTCTCCTGTGTATGTTTTTAATTTTAATGAACAGGGATTTAATTCTGCTGTGTCTGTTTTCTTCCACAGTTGTGTATATTGCTGTTTACTTAATATGGTTACTCCACAGCCTGTATCAACTTCAAATGTTACTTTCATTCCATTAACATTCATGGTACGCGTGATGGGCGCTACCTTGGTCAGCTCCTCTGACGTGTTGTAAATTGTGTGAAAACCCATGTCTTCTGTATCACTTTCTCCCTCCCCTCTCAGTTGATTTGCTCGCTGTTCCTTTCCTGGGCCCTTGTTTTCATACTTTTGCCCATTAACTGTCGCTTTCAGCACCTGTGCGCTGTCCACCTTTATTCTACATGCTTTCTTAATGTGCCCTCGCTTGCCACAATTATGACACAGCTCAGTGGCAAATTTGCACTCGGCGGCATTGTGCTGGCCTTTGCAGCGATAACAACTGGGGAATTTGTGCTGAGTTTTGTCAGTCAACACTTTGTGGACACCTACTTGGGTCTTAGGCACACGAACATGCGTTGCTGTGTCCTCTGTTAGCTTCCCTTGCATCTCTCTCACATCTTTAGATGCTGTTTCCATCGCTTGGCATAATTCCAAAGCCTTCGCAAAAGTGAGTTTTGTTTCAAATAAAAGTCGCCGTTGCATACGGTCATCATTCACTCCACACACAAGTCTGTCTCTTAACATTTCTTCCAATGAGTCTTTGTAATCACAGTGCAGTGCTAATTTCCTCAATTCTGCCACATACTCTGCTATGGACTCAGTGTTCCTCCTTATGCGTGAATTAAATTTGAATCGTTGCACGATTTCACTCGGTTTGGGGCTGAAGTGCTTCTGAAGCTCAGCAGTAAGCTGGTCGTACGTTTTATCTTTCGGTAATGCAGGGCTTATTAAATTTCTCAACAAGCTGTAAGTAGTTGCACCAACTCCACTCAACAGTACAGCCTTCCTTTTGTCTGGCTCCTCAACATCATTAGCTTGGAAGAAAAAGTCCAACATTTCACCATATTCTTCCCATGACTGAGTCGAGTTATCAAAAGGGGTTACCGTTCCGATTACAGCCGCCATTGCTCGTCGTGGTGGGGAAACCTCGTTTTTCCTCCTCTGAACTTGCACTCGAACTACTGGAGTCACTTGAGTTCGCCACACTTGCAATGTTCTCTGTTTCTCGCCGCTGATTTTTTTCTTTTAATCCTCGTCGCCAATTGTGTGATATCCTACCGTGTAGCAATGATCACACTTGAGTTATTTCTTTGGCTAACTCTGCCGTTTATTCTGCAACACACATAATATGACTGAACATGGATTCTGCGCGGGGTTTTCACACTCTTGTTCTAATGTGTCCCCTTCATAGTAGTGCTGAACAATACAGGTAGTTCCCCCTAGAGGCATGTGCCAGTAATGTTCTATTTTAGACTTGCAGTCTACCACACTTTTATTATGAAAGCGAACAGAAGGGGAGGGAGCGGATATGTTCCTTCATCCATCTTCTTCCGCTTAATCCTTTTCGGGTCGCGGGGGCGGGGTGGGATCTCGAGCCTATCCCAGCATCTTTGGGCGAGAGGCAGGGTACACCCTGGACAGATCGCCAGTCCATCGCAGGGCCAACACGGAGACAGACAACCATTCACTCTCACAGTCATGCCTAAGGACAATTTAGAATCCCCAGCTTGATGCCAATTAACCTAACCTGCATGTTTTTGGCATGTGGGAGGAAACCGGAGAAATCCCGGCGTAAACCCACGCAGACACAGGGAGAACATGCAAACTCCACACAGATCACTGGCTTCGTTGGTTAATCTGTGACGGTGCGGTGGTGAATAAACGTGTCAGCTAGCATTCCAAGTGTGTTGTTTTTATCGTTTATCACAGTGCATTTTATTTTGGCAATATAAGCTGCGGCTTCAGCCATCACCCATTTCGGATAACTCACGTGGAATTGTGTAGTAGAAGGAGTCTTTGTCTAATTTGACCTTGTTGTTATATTATACAGTTTCTTTTAACCTGTAATGTACTATCCGAAATAAAATAAATTCATTCATTCATTTTACTCAGGGACAAGTTATAGTCACCCAGTGAATTTTCATTCTTCGTTTCCTCTAGTCTTAACTGCTTTAACTGTCCTAATTGCTTTTAATGTGTATTTATTCATATTTATTAGTATTAAGGTGTTTATTACCTTTACTAGTATTAGTATTGATGTGTATTTATTACCTTGGCATTCTTTGCGGACAGCAGATAAGAATTTCATTGCTCAGGAAATGTTGCATTTCTTAATTGTGCACATGATAATAAAGCCTTTGTGGGTGGGGCCAAACGTACAAGGTCTATGGAGACTGGAGACCATAAACTTTGCCATAGAGACATAAAATTTGGGTGTGTTTGAATCCATATCTGCAGTTATCCATGCAGAGGGGGGTGCTACAGGACTACTGTACGCAGCAAGTGGTTTAAGTACGCTCATTCCCTAACAGATGGAGGACGAATATGCATTGTAGTTAAAGAACCCAGGTGGTCTCTGAAATATTGCAGACCTCATTAACATGGATGTCCCATTGTAATTTCGACTTCATCTTGCACAAATATGTAATCTCATTAGTGTAGAGATGTTTCTCTTCCATGTATTGGTGTTGTATGATGTTTTTATGAGATAAGGTGGACCTCATTATGTAACATTTATTGGTGTTAAGTCATCTGCCACTGTCTACTTAAGGCAGGGGTGTCCATGGAGGGCCAAGACCCTGCAGGCTTCACCTCCAACCAATGTCTTCAAACAGCAGATTTCGCTGAATTTCTTCCCACTGATTGCTGATAAGTGAAAACACCTGCTGAAGAGACTGTCGAGAAAAGAAAACCTGCAGGGTCTTGGCCCTCCATGGCACATAACTGGACACTCCTGACTTATCTACAGTATTCAGATCCTGTTGCAGGAAGATGGTCACCTGGAGATGTTATCTCATGACTCATACACACAAACATGAGAAAGTCACTACACGTTAAGCAAGAAAATATACTTTATATAAAAGCTGACATGAGTTTCATTAAGGTATCTTTTTTTTTTTTTACAAAACATTATCATTGTAGAATAATTAGAGAAACATTTGAACCAGGTGATGAATTTTTTCTGATGAATTCTGATCGAGTTCTTCTTCCACAGATGAGACGGATCCATTCTTTTCATAGCTCGATTAACGTTAAACTGCCCTGGATCTCTGGTCAGGTTTGCATTTATATATTTAGGGTCCTCAGTCTTCTGCACCCCCCTCAGTCTCCATTGCTTCCATGATTCCTTCCAAAACTTCTGATTTTCGGGCCTTTTTGGAAACAACTGTCAGAGAAAGGAAGGGAATACATTAATACACTGTAATTTCTTTATTCAAAAGGGTCATAGCTAGTCCTTAGCTTAAAAAAGTACTGAATTACCATGAAAATGTTCGGCTGTTTTCCATCTAAGTGTCTCCACTGTATCGTCGGCATCAGCCCACTCCAGCACAAGACGTCTTCCGTACAGGTGGGTGCTGTGGCACAGGGCAGCAAAAGCTTTCTGCGTGGAAAACAAAGGGGTATTATTTGCACTAGATAATCTGTCTATGCAGTATATAAGCACAACATGAATTTATATTCCCTAAATAAGCATCTTAAAGTCTGCATTGCTTAAAGCTGTTAATCAAATCACAGACCAACCTTAGCATCTTGATTGGTGAGGAAATCAACAAATCCAAAGCCTCTATGATTCCCCGAACCAGCTGCTTTCTTTGGAAGACGAACAGTCTTCAGCTCTCCAAATGTGCTGAAGGTGGGGAAGACACGATAATATTAAATAAACTCATCCCAAGCAATGTAAATAAAAAGCACAGTGGGTTTGCATCTGTGCACCCTTTACCAGAAGAGCTCTCGAATTTCTCTGACAGTGGCTTGGAAGGGAACATTTCGCACAAGGATCTTGGATCCTGTCTGCTTCTTCTCCACTTGCTTTTTTTTCCGTGATACCTCAGTAGCCCTGAGCACAGAAAATTATTTTAATGTGACATTCTCATGCACATGTAACACTTGCTGTTTTTTTCAATAGAAATAACAGTGCATTTTTATTTCTTGTAATTTATATTTTTTTATTCCAACAATTTTTTTAGTTTTTAATCATCTTTCTAAAGCATCTTTGTTCTTTGTTAGTATGGTGTAACCCTGTTGAAGGAAAATACATTTACTTATTTGTAAGTTTTGTTCACTGCTTAATGTAAAAAATACAGTTCATGCTTGTGGGGGAAGCTGGCCTTGGGTGGATTGAAACCGTCAGTGCAGACACCTGTCTGGAAACAAGGATAAGAAAAGAACCCTGAGGCCAGAAACTTCCATTCCTACTCTCCACTGTGAAGGACAACTCCTTGTCAGCAGCCGCTCTGATTCTAGATGTGATTAACATTGTAAATAGGAGAAACATAATTTTGTTCTACTGTACATGACTGGCTTTTGATTATTATTATATGGAAGCTTCATGTGTGATGTAACCTTGATTCTCAGTGTATAAAAATGAGAAGGCTGCACTGCACTGATGAGCATACTTTGAAACTGCTGTTGCTGTACGCTCCTCTTTCAAGACAAAATAAAGGTTTGCTGAGCTTTATTCAAGCTCTGGTTATTTAACTTAAGAGAATTTTTCTAACACCTGTTAAGGAAAGTGCCATCCTAATAATAATTATTATAACACTTCTCTGAAAATTCTCTTTTATTTTTTATCACTGATGGACATCTTACCTTGTGGCTTTCTCTGAAATCTTCAACTCCAACTGGTGATCATCCAGACTACAGTGCTAGTGAAATGTTGAGACAGAGTGACCACACATAAACAACTATTTGTAGAAAAGGCTCAGAGTTTTAGTGGCTGTTGGGGTGGTACAATACCTGCAGCTGCCTCAGGGCCTTCTGTGCTGCTTCTGCTGTCTGATATTGAACAAAACCATAACCCATGGACAGAAGTTTACCTGGAGGTAAAAACAACAAGCATGAGCGTGCTGAATAAATAAACACGGGTCATGTTTGGGTGAAATTAAAAGCATGTGAACAGACTCAAGAGTAATGACTACTTGCGTCTGAACATACAGTGGTGTGAAAAAGTGTTTGCCCCCTTCCTTATTTCTCATTTTTTTGTGTTTGTCACAATTAAATGTTTCAGATCAAACAAATTTAAATATTAGACAAAGGTAACACAAGTAAACACAAAATGCAGTTTTTAAATAAGATAAGCCTTTATTAGTCCCACAATGGGGAAATTCCAGGATTGCAACAGCACAGGGATAGCAACACTCAGAGCAATAGTTAAGATACGGAAGATATAAATAAGAGCAGTGTACATACATACATACACATAAATATATATATACAAAGTGCAGAGCATTGTAGCAAGATGGAATAAACAGCATAACCGTCTACTTAGTTATCCTACATAGTATGAATATGTACCCATACATATTGTCACCCTCCGTAGCGACCAATATTGTCCTAGTTGTATATACTGGTGGGGACCATTGTGTAAGTCTATTACGTCTTTTGCATTCAATACTATTAGGTCGTTACGTTTTTTTGCTATCTCTGCAAGCAGCCCTGCTTAGGTTATACAGTCTGACAGCCGTAGGTAGGAAGGACCTGCAAAACCTCTCGGTTGCGCACCTAGGATGATGCAGTCTGCTGCAAAATGAGCTCCTCAGTGCGTTCAGTATGTCCTGCACAGGGTGGGACTCGGACTCCAGCAGAGATGACAGTTTAGCCACCATCCTTCTCTCTCCTATCTCCTCCACTGGGTCAGGGCGCTGCCCCAGGACACAGCTAGCTTTCTTGGTCAGTTTGTTCAGTCTCTTCCTATCGGCTGCTGTAATGCCACTGCCCCAGCAGACCACTCCAGAAGTGATGGCTGATGCCACCACCGTGTCGTAGAATGTCTTCAGCAGCACCCCTTGTACACTAAAAGACCTGAGCCTCCTCAGTAGGAACAGCCTGCGCTGTCCCTTCTTGTAGAGTGCGTCAGTATTGTGTGACCAGTCTAGTTTATTGTTCAAATGAACACCCAGGTACTTGTAGGATGTCACCATCTCAATGTCTGTTCCCTGTATGTTTACTGGTGCTGTGAGGGGTTGCCCTTGATGAAGGTGAAGGTGTTTATTATTAAGGGGGAAAAAAAAAATCCAAACCTACATGGCCCTGTGTGAAAAACTGATTGCCCCCTAAACCTAATAACTGCTTGGGCCACCCTTAGCAGCAACAACTGCAATCAAGTGTTTGCGATAACTGGCAATGAGTCTTTTACAGCACTGTGGAGGAATTCTGGCCCACTCATCTTTGCAGAATTGTTGAAATTCAGCCACATTGAAGGGTTTTTGAGCATGAACCGCCTTTTTAAGGTCATGCCACAGCATCTCAATCGAATTCAGGTCAGGACTTCAACTAGGCCACTCAAAAGTCTTCATTTTGTTTTTCTTAAGCCATTCAGAGGTGGACTTGCTGGTGTGTTCTGGATCATTGTCCAGTTGAAGAACCCAAGTGCGCTTTAGCTTGAGGTCATGAACAGAAGGCCGGACATTCTCCTTCAGGATTTTTTGGTAGACAGCAGAATTCATGGTTTCATTTACCACAGCCAGTCTTCCAGGTTCTGAAGCAGCAAAACAGCCCCAGACCATCACACTACCGCCACCATATTTTACTGTTGGTATGATGTTCCTTTTCTGAAATGCTGTGCTACTTTTACACCAGATGTAATGGACACACACACCTTCCAGAAAGTTCAACTTTTGTCTCATCAGTCCACAGAGTATTTTCTCAAAAATCTTGGGGATCATCAAGATGTTTTCTGGCAAAACTGAGATAAGCCTTTATGTTCTTTTTGCTCAGCAGTTTTTGTCTTGGCATTCTGCCATGCAGGCCATTTTTGCCCAGTCTCTTTCTTATGGTGGAGTCATGAACACTGACCTTAACTGAGGCAAGTGAGGCCTGCAGTTCTTTGGATGTTGTTGTGGGGTCTTTTGTGACCTCTTGGATGAGTTGCCGCTGTGCTCTTTAGTGGTAATTTTGGTCAGCCGACCACTCCTGGTAAGGTTCATCACTGTTCCATATTTTAGCCATTTGTGGATAATGGCTCTCACTGTGGTTTGCTGGCATCCCAAAGCTTTAGAAATGGCTTTATAACCTTTTCCAGACTGATAGATCTCAATTACTTTGTTTCTAATTTGTTCCTGAATTTCTTTGGATAGCAGCATGATGTCTAGCTTTTGAGGATCTTTTGGTCTACTTCACTCTGTCAGGCAGGTCCTATTTACACACGTGGACAAATTGTTGGTACCCCTCTGTTAATGAAAGAAAAACCCACAATGGTCACAGAAATAACTTGAATCTGACAAAAGTGGTAATAAATATAAATTCTAAGAAAATTAACCAATGAAAATCAGACATTGCTTTTGAATTGTGGTTCAACAGAATTACTTTAAAAAACAAATTCATGAAACAGGCCTGGACAAAAATGATGGTACCCCTAGAAAAGATTGAAAATAATGTGACCATAGGGACATGTTCAACCAAGATGTGTCCTCTAATTAACATCACAGGTGTCTACAAACTTGTAATCAGTCAGTCGGCCTATTTAAAGGGTGACAAGTAGTCACTGTGCTGTTTGTTGACATGGTGTGTACCACACTAAACATGGACCAGAGGAAGCAAAGGATTAGAAAGAAAATTATAGACAAGCATGTTAAAGGTAAAGGCTATAAAACCATCTCCAAGCAGCTTGATGTTCCTGTGAATACAGTTGTACATATTATTCAGAAATTTAAGATCCACGGGACTGTAGCCAACCTCCCTGGACGTGGCCGCAGGAGGAAACTTGACGAAAAATGGAAGAGACAGATAATACGAATGGTAACAAAAGAGCCCAGAACAACCTCTAAACACATTCAAGGTGAACTCCAAGGTCAAGGTACATGAGTGTCAGATCGCACCATCAGTCGTTGTTTGAGCCAAAGTGGACTTCATGGGAGACGACCAAGGAGGACACCACTGTTGAAAACAAATCATAAAAAAGCCAGACTGGAATTTGCCAAACTGCATGTTGACAAGCCACAAAGCTTTTGGGAGAATGTCCTATGGACAGACGAGACAAAACTGGAACTTTTTGGCAAGGCACATCAGCTCTATGTTCATAGACGCAAAAATGAAGCATACCAAGAAAAGAACACTGTCCCTACTGTGAAACATGGAGGAGATTCTGTTATGTTCTGGGGCTGCTTTGCTGCATCTGGCACAGGGCGTCTTGAATCTGTGCAGGGTACAATGAAATCTCAAGACTATCAAGGTATTCTAGAGAGAAATGTGCTGCCCAGTGTCAGACAGCTTGGTCTCAGTCGCAGGTCATGGGTCTTGCAACAGGATAATGACCCAAAACACACAGCTAAAAACACCCAAGAATGGCTAAGAGCAAAACATTGGACTATTCTAAAGTGGCCTTCTATGAGCCCTGATCTAAATCCTATTGAACATCTGTGGAAGGAGCTGAAACATGCCGTCTGGAGAAGGCACCCTTCAAACCTGAGACAACTGGAGCAGTTTGCTCATGAGGAGTGGGCCAAAATACCTGCTGAGAGGTGCAGAAGTCTCACTGACAGTTACAGAAATCGTTTGATTGCAGTGATTACCTCAAAAGGTTGTGTAACAAAATATTAAGTTAAGGGTACCATCATTTTTGTTCAGGCCTGTTTCATGAGTTTGTTTTTTAAAATAATTCTGTTGAACCACAATTCAAAAGCACTGTCTGATTTTCATTGGTTGATTTTCATAGACTTTTTATTTATTACCACTTTTGTCAGATTCAAGTCATTTCTGTGACCATTGTGGGTTTTTCTTTCATTAACAGAGGGGTACCAACAATTTTGTCCACGTGTGTAAGTGATTTCTTGCTTGAGAACAGGTGTGGCAGTAATCAGGCCTGGGTGTGGCAAGAGAAATTGAAGTCAGCTTTCCAAAGATGTGATAAACCAGGGTTAATTTATGTTTTAACAGTTTTAACACCATCCAAAGAACTGCAGGCCTCACTTGCCTCAGTTAAGGTCAGTGTTCATGACTCCACCATAAAAAAAGAGACTGGGCAAAAATGGCCTGCATGGCAGAGTTCCAAGACTAAAACCATTGCTGAACAAAAAAACATGTCAGCTTATCTCAGTTTTGCCAAAAAAACATCTTGATGATCACCAAGACTTTTGGGAAAATACTCTGTGGGCTAACGAGACAAAAGTTGAACTTTTTGGAAAGTGTGTGTCCATTACATCCGGCGTAAAAGTAACAGCATTTCAGAAAAGGAACATCATACCAAAAGTAAAATATGGTGGTGGTAGTGTGATGGTCTGGGGCTGTTTTGCTGCTTCAGGACCTGGAAGACTTGCTGAGGTAAATGAAACCACGAATTCTGCTGTCTACCAAAAAATCCTGAAGGAGAATGTCCGGCCATCTGTTCGTGACCTCAAACTGAAGCACACTTGGGTTCTACAGCAGGACAATGATCCAAAACACACCAGCAAGTCCACCTCTGAATGGCTGAAGGAAAACAAAATGAAGACTTTGGAGTGGCCTAGTTAAAGTCCTGACCTGAATCCGAATGAGATGCTGTGGCATGACCTTAAAAAGGCGGTTCATGCTCGAAAATCCTCCAATGTGGCTGAATTACAACAATTCTGCAATGATGAGTGGGCCAAAATTCCTCCACAGCGCTGTAAAAGACTCATTGCCAGTTATCGCAAATGCTTGATTGCAGTTGTTGCTGCTAAGGGTGGCCCAACCAGTTATTAGGTTTAGGGGGCAATTACTTTTTCCACACAGGGCCATGTAGGTTTGGATGTTTTTTCCTTAATAATAAACACCTTCATTTAAAAACTGCATTTTGTGTTTACTTGTGTTATCTTTGTCTCATTCATTCATTCATTCATTCATTTTCTTCCGCTTAATCCTTTTCGGGTCGCGGGGGGGCTGGAGCCTATCCCAGCATCTTTGGGCGAGAGGCAGGGTCCACCCTGGACAGATCGCCAGTCCATCACAGGGTCAACACAGAGAGACAGACAACCATACACTCTCACAGTTATACCTACGGACAATTTAGAATCCCCAGTTTGATGCCAATTAACCTAACTTGCATGTTTTTGGCATGTGGGAGGAAACCAGAGAAATCCCGGAGTAAACCCACACAGACACGGGGAGAACATACAAACTCCACACAGATCACTGTTGGTCGGGGGCTGGGATCAAACCCAGGATCCCCCGGCCAAGGGTGAGTTGCTGTGCTGCTGCAGTGCTAACCACTCCGCCACCGCGCCGCCCATCTTTGTCTAATATTTAAATTTGTTTGATGATCTGAAACATTTAAGTGTGACAAACATACAAAAAAATGAGAAATCAGGAAGGGGGCAAACACTTTTTCACACCACTGTATATAGTTATATAAATATTAACAGGAGTTCAAGACACCACCATTTTGAAGCGGATATTTAAAAAAAAAAAATCTTTTTTCTTTATTAAGTTTAGATTTTTTTTTTCCCCAAAATTTAAGTGGAAGTTGTGGCTCAGCATTGAAGGTTATAATCAACTGTTCAAATATCCAATGGAAAAAAAAATGTTTTTTTAGACTTAAGTAATGATATCACTATTAAATGAGTAATAATATATTCATCTTAAGTACCTGTTTTATCTTTTTTCTTGGAGATGGTGCAGGACTTGACCTTGCCACATTTGGAGAAAGTCTGCAATAAATAAAATTATGAAAAAGCAATTAACAGCTGAGGTTTTATATATAAACATGAGGATCATATTCTTGAATTAACCCTACCTCTTGTAGTTTGTCCTCTGTTGTGCTGAAATTAAGATTCTTAATGAAAAGAGTAGAACCTGGTACAGATTCCTCCTCTTCATCATCGCTCTTCTCTACTTCCTCCTCCTTCTTGTCTTCTTTCATTGCCTCATCTTTATTTGAAACAGAGAAAAATTACATGTATGTTGATATGGCTACAGCACTTTCATATCTAGAAAACACTAAAACTTTTAAAGCCTGGTGGTGTTTGAGCATTTAATAAAGGTCACCTGGTTCTGGTTTTGCTGTGGTGAACACCCCAACAGGTGCCCACTCCAGATACAGTGGGACATGGTGGAACTGAAATGGGAAATAAATCAGGCTTAAAAGTCCCCAGACAACATATATGGTATAAAAATGTTGTGAAAATTAAAGGACACACACACACACACACACACACACCTTGCTGTAAGCCAACCTGGTGAAGGCTCGTTTTGCTTCAGTTGGCTCCAAAAACTCAATGATGGCAGTGAGTCCTGAAGGTGGAAGCAGTACTCTCCCCAAAGAACCATGAGGTGAGAAAACATTTTCAAGCTCCACCACAGTCACTCCAGCTGGAAGGTTTTTCACCAGGATCACAGTCGTACTCCTCTGTGCTGCTGGCTGTGCATGAGCAGGAACAATCAGGAAATGATCTCAGTTCTTATATACGGATTACAGTCGAGCTTAAAAGGTAACGGTAAGAGAAGTTTACAATAAATTTACCTGACTAAAGGAATCCAGACTCACACCATTGTCCAGTAAGAACTGTCGAGTCTCTTGAATAATCTGCGTCTCTCCCAGGGCCATCCTCACTGCAATGCTTCCTTTTGACTCCTACAGGAGACAGAAACAATCAAAGAAGCTGAATGCTGAAACATTACTCACAATTCCCATGCTGTTATGATAGCACCAGGGGTTAGCTACTTGTGTTAGAATAAGACTGGTTTTACGGTCACTCACGTGGTCCAGGACTTGGCTTTTGGTGGTATTGTATTTTTCAGCAATGACATCTGCCACTGCACTCGTACCCAGAAATAAAGTGTTCCAGTTGTGTGAACTGAAAAAGAAGCAGAAAATGCACATTTCGAGCCAGCAAACAAGAGAACAGAAAAGGGGAAAGTGAATTTAGCCATTTATACCTGGAGCTTGAGGCTTTAGTTTTAGCATCTTTTTGTCGCTTATATGAGGAGGAACCGGGACCGCCAGCATCCGAGGATTCCGCTTTTTCCTTCTTCAAAGTAGAAGGAAGGAGATGAAGCATCCTACCCTGCAAAAAAAGGTTTCAATCAGCCAAAATTTGAAAGCTGGGCTGCAACATTAAATTATAAAAGAAAACCAAAAGTGACAGAACATCCACAAATACCTGAAATACATGTCCATCTAGCTTAGCAAGAGCCGTCACTGCATTCTCTGGAATCATGTAGGTCACAAACGCAAACCCCTTAGGTTTCTTGGTTAGACTGTCAATGGGGAAAAGCACCTCAGCTAAAGGACCTGCAAAAAGTTTAGAAACATAAAAGCATAGGCACATATTTCTCCTCTCATGAAAACTTCTAAATATTGTGTACATATAATCATTAATTTACCATGTTTAATAAACAGCTCTTTGATGTCCTCTTCTGTACAGGTGTAAGGAAGGTTTCTGACGAAGAGTCGGCCTGACTCTGAAACATCTTCTTCCTCCTCATCCTCCTTTAGCTTCTTCGTAAAGTTTCTGTCAATTTCTTTGCCCTTTCCATCTCTCTTGCCCTTAGCTGCAGCAGCGTCCACACGGAAGACTTCAATGTAACGCCCTCCTGAAACAGAAGTGTGCAGCGTGTCAGTCAATTTTCACAAAAAAATACTTTTAGTGCTAGAAGGTAAAGGAAAAAAGTGAAAAAAAAACCCTCCAAAATTACAGTAACAGACTGAAGGCAATGTCCCTGTTTTTATGGATTAATAAAAATGTAGGTTTGCTGTTCCTGGAATCTTAATTTGTAGTTATGGCTTGGTTCAAACGCTAAAAAGCACAATAACCAATGACAGACAAATCAAATATGTCCAAGGTATTGAGTTAAAGCTTCTACATAAATTTAAAATCAATCCAATCAGAAATGTAAAAGCTACAGTGATGACAAGTTGTTGGACGAACAAACGGACGGGTCAAAAACATTACCTACACAACTTCATTGCATGGGGTAAAGCTGCGTAGGGTATAATACATGGTTTAATTGATGTGGAATGCTGGGACACAACAGTAAAATTTTCAGGTCCTGATTTCGTTCAATAAGACATCGTCAAACATGTGTAATGACAATAAAGTTGAATCTCATCTCATCATCTCAAACAACATTTTGCATATACAGGTGCATCTCAATAAATAAGAATGTCATGAAAAAGTTAATTAAATTCAGTAATTCAATTCAAAAAATGAAACTCCTATATTATATAGATTCATTACACACAGAGTGATGTAGTTCAAGTGTTTATTTCTTTTAATTTTGATAGTTATGGCTTACAGCTCATGAAAACCCCAAATTCAGTTTCTCAAAAAATTTGAATATTTCATAAAATTAATTTTAAAAAATGTTTTTTTAATAGAAATGTTGGCCGACTGAAAAGTATGTCCATGTACACACTCAATACTTTCTGGAAAATGAAACCAGTATCTCCATAAAGCTTGTCAGCAAAGGGAAGCATAAAGTGCTCTAAAATGTTCTGGTAGATGGCTGCACCAACTTTGGACTTGATAAAACACAGTGGACCAACACCAGCAGATAACATGGCTCCTCAAATCATCACTGACTGTAGAAACTTCACACTGGACCTCAAGTAACTTAGATTCTGTGCCTCTCCACTCTTCCTCCAGAATCTGGGACCTTGATTTCCAAATGAAATGCAAAATTTACTTTCATCTGAAAAGAGGTCATCTGCTGGTGTTGGTCCACTGTGTTTATATCAAGTCCAAAGTCAGCACAGTCGTCTACCAGCAAATTTTAGAGCACTTCATGCTTCCCTCTGCTGACAAGCTTTAAGGAGAAACTGATTCCATTTTCCAGCAGGACTTGGCACCTGCCCACACCGGCAAAAAGTGTCAAAACCTGGTTTAATGACCATGGTATCACTGTGCTTTACTGGCCATAAAACTAGCCTGACTTCAACTATATAGAGAATCTATGGAGTATTGTCAAGAGGAAGACGAGAGACACCAGATCCAACAATGAAGACAAGCTGAAGGCCGCTATCAAAGCAATATGGGCCTTTTTAACACCTCAGCAGTACCACAGGCTGATCACCTCCACACCACACCATATTGATGCAGTAATTCATGCAAAAGGAGCCCCGACCAAGTACTGAGTGTGTACATGGACATACTTTTCAGTAGGCCAATATTTCTATTAAAAATCCATTTTTTAAAATTAATTTTATGTAATATTCTATTTTTTGGAGAAAATGAATTTGGGTTTTCTTGAGCTGTAAGCCATAACCATCAAAATTAAAAGAAATAAACACTTGAAATATATCACTCTGTGTGTAATTAATCTATATAATATAGGAGTTTCATTTTCTGAATTGAATTACTGAATTTAATTAACTTTTCGATGACATTCTAATTTATTGAGATGCACCTGTATTACAAAACCATGGCTATGGAAGAAAAAGGGTCACAGTCAAGATCTGGCCAAGTGGCAAATAAATTCTCAGAGTTTAGAATAAATATGATCTCCAAGGACTTTATGTTTCATTTGTAAGTTTGTCTGTCTTTCTGTTATCAGGGTTACGCAAAAACTACAAACCCAGTTTTAATTTGGTGAAAGGGTGGAGTCAGGGCCACAAGATAAAAATACGACATCTTGAAGGAGATTCAAATCAATGGCTTACGATTTTTTTCTTTTAAAGAGAACAATGGGACATCTGGCACTTTCATTCACTTCTGGGAGAATTATGCATTCTGGGAGGTGGGTATCTAGGAGCTTGTAGTATAAGCTGTGGATCTGTGTAGACATTAATCAGGATCTGTTTGTGGAAAGGTCTAGAAATTGGTTAGTGTGCTTAAGTGTCTGCAGAGAGATGAACTCCCTGAACATGTTCTAGTTTTTCAACGAGAAAAGTACATCAAAAGTGTGCTTTCATTTAAACAAAAAGGATTAGCCAGAGTTTTGCTTAATCCAGCAATTATCAGGATCCATCCATCCATCTTCTACAGCTTATCTGGTGGTTCAGATCATTGGGGCAGCAGTCTAGGCTTTTCCGCTTGGACTGCTGCCCGGTTCACATAACACCATGATCCCCATGATCCCTCCTGCGAGTGGGGAGCCTACTGGAGGGTGGACCCACATGGCTCCTTTGGGTGCACTGGGTCCCTGATGGAACTTTTTCATGGGAATCCACTGGACTTAGTCTGGCCCTTCAGCCAGGACCAGTTTGTCTTGGGAGACCCTACTAGGGGCAAGTTGTCACCCAACAACACAGCTCCTCCTGGAATTATTAGGGCACACAAACCCCTCCATCATGATAAAGTAGCGATTCACGGAGGGGGATTATGTGAATAAATGTTTGGTGGTGGTTGGAGAGGCCGTAGGTGCAGATTAGCAGCCAAATTTCTGTCAACCTTCCCCAGGGCAGCCTTGGTTAGAGGTAGCATACCACTATTAGTTTCTGTCTGTGGAGTGAATGAATGAATGGATTCATTTTCTTCTTCTTCTTTCGGCTGCTCCCTTTAAGGGTCACCACAATGGATCATCTGCCTCCATCTCACCCTATCCCTTGCATTTTCCTCTGTAACACCAACCCTCTCCATGTCCTACTTCACTACATCCATGAATTTTCTCTGTGGTCTTCCTCTTTTCCTCCTGCCTGGCAGCTCCATCTTCAACATCCTTTGTCCAATATATCCACTATCCCTCCTCTGCATATGCTCAAACCATCTCAGCCTTGCCTCTCTTACTTTGTCTCCAAATCGCTCAACCTGAGCTGTCCCTCTGATATACTCATTTCTAATCCTGTCCCTCCTAGTCACTCCCAATGAGAATCTTAGCATCTTATAAAGATCATTTAATACATTTTTTTAAAATTAATTTCATGTTGAAGATGGAGCTGCCAGGCAGGAGGAAAAGAGAAAAACCAAAGAAGATTCATGTAGAGTGGGGCAAAAAAGTATTTAGTCAGCCACCAATTGTGCAAGTTCTCCCACTTAACAGATGAGAGAGGTCTCCAATTTTCATCAAAGGTGTACCTCAACTATGAGAGACAAAATGAGGAAAAAAAAATGCAGAAAATCACATTGTCTGATTTTTAAAGAATTTATTTGCAAATTATGGTGGAAAATAAGTATTTGGTCAATAACAAAAGTTCATCTCAATACTTTGTTATATACCCTTTGTTGGGAATGACAGAGGTCAAATGTTTTCTGTAAGTCTTCACAAGGTTTTCACACACTGTTGCTGGTATTTTGGTCCATTCCTTCATGCATATCTCCTCTACAGCAGTGATGTTTTGGGGCTGTCGCTGGGCAACACGGACTTTCAACTCCCTCCAAAGATTTTCTATGGGGTTGAGATCTGGAGACTGGCTAGGCCACTCCAGGACCTTGAAATGCTTCTTACGAAGCCACTCCTTCATTGCCCGGGCGGTCTGTTTGGGATCATTGTCATGCTGAAAGACCCAGCCACGTTTCATCTTCAATGTCCTTGCTGATGGAAGGAGGTTTTCACTCAAAATCTCACCATACATGGCCCCATTCATTCTTTCCTTTACATGGATCAGTCGTCCTGGTCCCTTTGCAGAAAAACAGCCCCAAAGCATGATGTTTCCACCCCCATGCTTCACAGTAGGTATGGTGTTCTTTGGATGCAACTCAGCATTCTTTCTCCTCCAAACACGACAAGTTGAGTTTTTACCAAAAAGTTCTATTTTGGTTTCATCTGACCATATGACATTCTCCCAATCCTCTTCTGGATCATCCAAATGCTCTCTAGCAAACTTCAGACCAGCCTGGACATGTACTGGCTTAAGCAGGGGGACACGTCTGGCACTGCAGGATTTGAGTCCCTGGCGGTGTAGTGTGTTACTGATGGTAGCCTTTGTTACTTTGGTCCCAGCTCTCTGCAGGTCATTCACTAGGTCCCCCCATGTGGTTCTGGGATTTTTGCTCACCGTTCTCGTGATCATTTTGACCCCACGGGGTGAGATCTTGCGTGAAGCCCCAGATCGAGGGAGATTATCAGTGGTCTTGTATGTCTTCCATTTTCTAATAATTGCTCCCACAGTTGATTTCTTCACACCAAGCTGCTTACCTATTGCAGAATCAGTCTTCCCAGCCTGGTGCAGGTCTACAATTTTGTTTCTGGTGTCCTTTGACAGCTCTTTGGTCTTGGCCATAGTGGAGTTTGGAGTCTGACTGTTTGAGGTTGTGGACAGGTGTCTTTTATACTGATAACGAGTTCAAACAGGTGCCATTAATACAGGTAACGAGTGGAGGACAGAGGAGCCTCTTAAAGAAGTTGTTACAGGTCTGTGAGAGCCAGAAATCTTGCTTGTTTGTAGGTGACCAAATACTTATTTTCCACCATAATTTGCGAATAAATTCTTTAAAATCCTTCAATGTGATTTTCTGGATTTTTTTTTCTCATTTTGTCTCTCATAGTTGAGGTATACCTATGATGAAAATTGGAGACCTCTCTCATCTTTTAAGTGGGAGAACTTGCACAATTGGTGGCTGACTAAATACTTTTTTGCCCTACTGTACGTAGTGAAAGAGGACATGGAGAGAGGGTTGGTGTTACAGAGGAAGTTACAAGGGATAGGGTGAGATGGAGGCAGATGATCCGCTGTGGTAACCCCTAAAGCAGGGGTCACCAACTAAAACTGCAAAAGGTCCGAAAAGTCGGTCCTCCTCCCCCAGCCAAGGTCCGAACTAGGTGTGGGAATCTTTAGGCACCTCATGATTCGATTATGATTCAGAACTCCAATTCGATTCTAAAACAATTCTCAATGCATCTTGATGCATTTTTTTTTTTCGATTCAGAATTTTTCCCTCCCACTGTGTGATAACTTGGTCCTTTTAAAGAAAAGTATTTGCAATGACCCATGAATTTACTTCCACCATTTTTTATTAAAACAAATGGAAGAGAAATCTGACACATGGACAAATTTATCTCAAAATGTGCTTTTAAAAACGGTCATCATTTCATGGCCATTCTTTCAGAAGACCACAGCTGTCTGGAGGCAGACCAGAATCATTTAACTTGCTTTCACCCATTATTTTATTAAGCTCATGTTTTAGCTGATTTTAGCTCTATATTAAATTTTAATAAAAAAAATTAAATTAAATCTTTGTTCAATTTCAAGCAAAATATATAATTTAAAATTTTTATAATACAAGAGAACACTAAATGTGTTTGTTAACTCCAAATAAATAGGTCTAAAATTCAAAAATCTACAACTAAAATCCTAAAAATGTCTTCCAGGAGAACACAAATTAAAATGTATTGCATTAAAAAAGATTAATATCTAAAAAATTAAATTTCACAAAAAGTCCACCTCAATATTTTCAGTGCAAAAAAACTGTTTCAAACTGTAAGACAAAAAAAAAAAAAAAAAAGGACAAAATATAATTCCATTCTACAGAATTCCGCCAACATTTTTTTTTTATCTCAACAGTAAACTCTGTTACAGCATGGATAAAGCTATAACTCCATGATTACAGGGAGAGGGGAGGTGGAACTTTTCATGTTCAGTAACACACAGAGCTTTTACTGAGTTTTCATGTGATGTCAGAGGCTATGAAAAGGGTCTCCATAACCAGTGACCTCACCTCTGCATCCCACCATGAACTACTCTTGGCAGAACAGGAAGGAGTACCCCGGTAAATGCACTCAATTTCATAACAGCGCTTCATTTCGTGGATACAGACCTTAAACGAAGCGTGCCTGTCCAAGGTAGATATCCTGGCTGTTGGCCTTGTGTCGGAGGGGGGGGGGGGGGAGTGAACCGTGATTTTGCGACCCACTGCATATATTCTGGAGTGGTTGGAGCCACAGAGTGAGAGTGGCGTTCGTGGGACAGCAAAGAGGGGAGTCTGCAGCAGGACGGCGCCCAAAGGCTTATCCCATAATTTATCCGGGCGGTCGCTGATACAGCAGTTCAGTTCCGCTTTTTTCCCGTCAAAACAAAACAGTCTCCCTTTTTCCCAAATTGTATCAAAAGGCTTCAGGGTCTGGACAGAGGACTCTCGGGGTCCAGATCTGGACCAGAGTCCGCCAGTTGGTGACCCCTGCCCTAAAGGAAGCGATTGAAAGAAGAAGAACTTTATGCAATTTGTTGGCAATGTGATCAAAATCAGCTTATATAATATAAAATAATTTAGGGGCAGCAGTAGCTCAAGAGGTAGAGCAGGTCGTCCAATAACCGGAGGGTTGGTGGTTTGAATCCCGCTCTCCCCAGACATCCTGCTGTTGTGTCCCTGGACAAGACACTTTACCCACCTTGCCTCCAATGTCCATGACACTGGGTATGAATGTGTATAAATGTTTGGTAGTGGTCGGAGAGGCCGTTGGCGTAGATTGGCAGCCATGTTTCTGTCAGTCTGCCCCAGGGCAACTGTGGCTACAGTAGTAGCTTACCACTATCACTGTTTGTCTGTGGAGTGAATGCATAATGTATCCATTGGAAAGTGTCTGAGTGTCCATGAAAAGCACTATATAAATCCGATATATTATTATTATTAAAAATAACCTAACATTTCTTACTTTCAAATAGGGATGTCCCAATCCGGGGAAACCTGATTAAGGCTTTTGTGACTCAATTGGTATTGGGGTCACTGGGTTCCTATCTGTTCAAATCTCTGCTGTTTTCCATCAGTCACAGTTGTTTTACATCAGCCTCGCCATAACATGATAGCTGTACACAGGGATGAGAATGGGGTTTGGGAAAAAAAGAGGAAACTAAGCCGGGGGTCTTGGGGGACGCAGGCCCCCAAGCCGGATCCAAGGCGGAGCCTTGGTGGGGGGTCTGGGGGGCAACGCAGACTGCTAACGAAATCTGGTGTTTTAGAATGCTCAAATGTGGTCTTATATTTAAAGTTAGAAGTAAGTACAAATGCATTTATAGTTTACCTTTTTAATCTGCTGCTGCATCACATGTGTAAATTTATGATATCTGAATGGTATGTTGATGTAATAATACTAAATTATATTTTACTACTATTTAATATGTTTAGAACTGACACAGAATTACATTTACATAGTTCTAGAACAGACAAAATAA
Source organism: Pholidichthys leucotaenia (assembly GCA_020510985.1). Classification (NCBI taxonomy): domain Eukaryota; kingdom Metazoa; phylum Chordata; class Actinopteri; order Cichliformes; family Pholidichthyidae; genus Pholidichthys; species Pholidichthys leucotaenia. Next base: position 95,414,295 of record CM035838.1, on the reverse strand, counting down.
TTTAACCAAGTAAAATAAATTATAAATATTAACAAAATTCCATCACCAAGTCTATCACCCATTTATTAAAATATACTGACATTCTGCAAACATTTTGATTTATTAATGTGTGCATTTGTTAGTGTTACTAGGAATATAAAAAAGTTGCATATTAGTATATTTTAATATTTGAAAGATAATCTAAGAAAGTAAGTAAAACCTAAAAGATGTTTTATATTTTTACGCAATGACCATAAAGAAATTATGTTTACTAATAAAAGCAAAGATATCTTAGGAAAGGCAACCCATCACCACCCATGACAAAAAAACTTACACATGCATTATGTAACTCCTCCTAGTGAAACAAAAAATGATAAATTATATTCAAAATTCTTAGATTGCATTTCAAATTGTGAGAAAATATGTAATAACATTTATCTATTAACAATCGATAAGTTTCAAAACAGGCATGACGTCACAACTTACACATGCTATTTCATAATTCATTACGCGAAAATTCTCAAGTACATTACTTATAACGAGAAAAAAAACCTTACCTCGGAATGTGTCTTCCGATCACTAATTGCTGTAATCAGGGCCGACTGTGATGAACTTTGATTGACTGGCATCTGAATTTGACCGTGTCCATTGATCGTTTTGAACGCAGCACGAGCGAGTAGTTCGATCTCCTTGTAGCCACAATTTTGAGATGTTTCTGTTTTGAACAGTGTTCAACTAAGGCAACACAACCACGAGATCTATAACTCAAGAAATCGTTGCAATAAACACACTGGGCTTTCCCTGGTACTTCGCATTTCGCTATGAAGTCGGCCACTTTTTCAACCACAACTTCCGTATTTTTACCGATCTTTACAGTCATTGACACAGTTTTTTCGAGCCATTCCCAACGAAACTTGTTCCTTATCCCTTTGTCGATTTCTAGAATTCTTGCTTTGTTTTCTTTCGTGAGTTTTAGGTTCACCATTTTCATGAAATCGGGAAAACTCAGTTGATTGAACTGTCCGCCATTTGCATTTCGCTCCGCGTGTTGGATATGACAAAGGAATAACAAAATTGCCGATTGGTTGCTTCAATAAGTATCAGCCAATCAGTGGCCTTGTTACATTACGTTACTGATCTCGCTGGGTAGCGCGTTCTGCGCGGTGGATTTTAGCAGCCGATCGAAAATACGACTCGCCGCTCATAACATACCTCACCCCCCCCCCTAAAATTTTCTCCTCGAATTTAGACGATTCACGAGAATGACCCTAGACATGATCAAATCCGAGGAATTCCGCGGATCCGCGGAGGATTCTCATCCCTGTGTACAGTGTTGCAGCAGGGAAGGTATTGCCAACAAGTCTGCTGTGTGGAATATTTTCCGAGTATTGAAGTGTCAAGGAAATAAATGGCATATATATTTTTTTTAAATAACTTTAATGTTCTTGGCATATATATTTTTTTTAAATAACTTTAATGTTCTTAATGATGTGTAGTTTGCAAGAATGTGTTGTAGGAAAGTGTATCAGACTGTGATTCTCTATCAGCCAATCCTCAATCTTAAATGACTCATCAGTATGGGGGACCCAAAAAAAATCTTGACATCGCTACTAATATATTTAATATATTATATTATATAAATAAATATTAATATTAAATATTATATTTAATATTTGTACTATATTCCATTAACTATCTGCAGTGTAAAACTTTTTTGAACACCACCACCCTGTATCTTATTTATACATGAATGTATTCAGAAATCATAGTTACTCAATATTTCTCACCTATGTAATCTTTATTCTTCTTTAAAGCCTTCTCCACTTCTTCTTCAGAGTGCAGGTCCACATACACATAACCTGAGGCACACAGATAACACTTGTGTTTACACAGCTCCCTGTGTACAACTGCTCTAGATACATACAACATACATACAATACAGATCATTGTTGAGAGAAGAATATATTAAAATATTCTCATTAACAAACCTGTTCTATTTCCAGTTTCGTTCTTTCCAATCCTGACAGCTGCAGGCTTCAGTGGGGTCATAAATTCTTGGATTTGTTTCTGTTGATGTGGCATGAGAAAATACGTTGGTGTCATAGATAAAGCCAGTGAAATACAGTGAATGTTATAAATGCAGAATATCTTTACTGCATCATGAAAATCAAAAAGCCTTTGTTTGCTCACCTCTTTAACGCTGAATGGGACTCCTCTCAGCTTAACTGTGAAGTCTGTCGTGGGCTCCATCTGCAAAGAGACGAAGGCATGTAAACCAACAGAAATTTAGATCCCAGTGGAATGAAAAAAGATGACTGTGTAAATGTGTCCGAACCGTCACCGCCTGTTGGGCCGTTTTCTTCCCTTTGCTCTGCTTCTTACTCTCAGAAGAAACCGACGTTTTGTTTTTTGACACATTTTCTTTGTCCCCACTCTCATAGGCGCTGTCTGTATGCTGTACAGCAGCATCGTTCGCCTCTTCATCATCACCATCTTCATCCGCTTCCATGATGTCTGTCGTTTTTGTCACCTTTGAGCGCAAGTAGTCCATATCAGACAAGCCAGATTTCAGTGCCTCTTTATTGGTGTCTGAAAACAACATCACACTTTTTAATGCAATCAATAAAGACATTTAACTTTTACTCTATGTACACATAGCTTATATAGTACACATAGAGTGATCTAAGAGGATGCAACTTTATTCTTTGATCTACACCAAAAGAGGGACACAAACCTCCATCTTCATCATCATCTTGTTCCTCATCCTCAGATTCCTCTGAGTCAAAGTTGAGATAATCATCTGAAGCAGGCGTCTTCTTCCTCTGAGCTTTTGTTGCTCTGCTTTCTGGTTCAGCTGTTTCCTGTGCGGTGTCATTTGCCCAGATTGGTGCTTTGCTTCGATTCTGGTGCACTGACAGAAACTCCTTAAATTCTGGTTCATCTTCCAGCTGAAACCAGCAAAGAATGTAAATATGCAGAGATTCAACATTATATACTGACACTGCATGCCTGCCCACCATTTAAAAAAAATCTCATTCTCTACCAGAATTTATGAGGGCTGCTCATTAAAGATTTCCCATGACCCACTTCCAGTTACTGTAAGAGGCTGAAATTGCACATGTATAATACATACACACATGGACAAAATTGTTGGTACCCCTCTGTTAATGAAAGAAAAACGCACAATGGTCACAGAAATAACTTGAATCTGACAAAAGTGGTAATAAATAAAAAGTCTATGAAAATTAACCAATGAAAATCAGACAATGCTTTTGAATTGTAGTTCAACAGAATTATTTTAAAAAACAAACTCATGAAACAGGCCTGGACAAAAATGATGGTACCCTTAACTTAATATTTTGTTGCACAACTTTTTGAGGTAATCACTGCAATCAAACGATTTCTATAACTGTCAATGAGACTTCTGCACCTCTCAGCAGGTATTTTGGCCCACTCCTCATGAGCAAACTGCTCCAGTCGTCTCAGGTTTGAAGGGTGCCTTCTCCAGACGGCATGTTTCAGCTCCTTCCACAGATGTTCAATAGGATTTAGATCAGGGCTCATAGAAAGCCACTTTAGAATAGTCCAATGTTTGGCTCTTAGCCATTCTTGGGTGTTTTTAGCTGTGTGTTTTGGGTCATTATCCTGTTGCAAGACCCATGACCTGCAACTGAGACCAAGCTGTCTGACACTGGGCAGCACATTTCTCTCTAGAATACCTTGATAGTCTTGAGATTTCATTGTACCCTGCACAGATTCAAGACACCCTGTGCCAGATGCAGCAAAGCAGCCCCAGAACATAACAGAACCTCCTCCATGTTTCACAGTAGGGACAGTGTTCTTTTCTTGGTATGCTTCATTTTTACATCTGTGAACATAGAGCTGATGTGCCTTGCCAAAAAGTTCCAGTTTTGTCTCGTCCGTCCATAGGACATTCTCCCAGAAGCTTTGTGGCTTGTCAACATGCAGTTTGGCAAATTCCAGTCTGGCTTTTTTATGATTTGTTTTCAACAGTGGTGTCCTCCTTGGTCATCTCCCATGAAGTCCACTTTGGCTCAAACAACGACGGATGGTGCGATCTGACACTGATGTACCTTGACCTTGGAGTTCACCTTGAATGTGTTTAGAGGATGTTCTGGGCTCTTTTGTTACCATTCGTATTATCCGTCTCTTCCATTTTTCATCAAGTTTCCTCCTGCGGCCACGTCCAGGGAGGTTGGCTACAGTCCCGTGGATCTTAAATTTCTGAATAATATGTGCAACCGTAGTCACAGGAACATCAAGCTGCTTGGAGATGGTCTTATAGCTTTTACCTTTAACATGCTTGTCTATAATTTTCTTTCTAATCTCCTGAGACAACTTTCTCCTTTGCTTCCTCTGGTCCATGTTTAGTATGGTACACACCATGTCAACAAACAGCACAGTCACTACTTGTCACCCTTTAAATAGGCCGACTGACTGATTACAAGTTTGTAGACACTTGTGATGTTAATTAGAGGACACATCTTGGTTGAACATGTCCCTATGGTCACATTATTTTCAATCTTTTCTAGGGGTACCATCATTTTTGTCCAGGCCTGTTTCATGAGTTTGTTTTTTAAAGTAATTCTGTTGAACCACAATTCAAAAGCATTGTCTGATTTTCATTGGTTAATTTTCATAGAATTTTTTATTTATTACCACTTTTGTCAGATTCAAGTTATTTCTGTGACCACTGTGGGTTTTTCTTTCATTAACAGAGGGGTACCAACAATTTTGTCCACGTGTGTATCTCTATAGGTCATGTGGTAATTTGCAGCTCTGAACTCCTGATGTTCTCTTATACAGGTGCTAAGCTGGAGTAAGGCGTGATAATGGAGCCAGTTGAATGCCGGGTGCTCATCAAGTTCCTGTACTTGACAGGCCACACACCACGGGAGATGTTCGATGAGATGAACAAGACTTACAGGGAGGATATTGCATCGTATGACATAGTCAAGCACTGGCATAGACAGTTCAAGTGTGGTCGGACGTCAGCAAAAATGGAACCCATTCCTGGGGGACCACAGTGCACCACTGAGCACAACACTATCCAGGAAGTGGAGGCTACCATTTTGGAGAATAGTCACATAACTGTTCACCAACTAGCCCAAGATGTCAAGATCAGTGTGGGGACTATGGAAATAAAATTGTCCATGACCATTTGCACACACGGAAGTTGTCTGCATGATGGATTCCCTGGTTGCTCACACCTTTCCAGAAGTAGGAACAAGTCATGTGCTCTCAGGCTCTTTTAGCCATGTGACAAGAAAACCAGTAGGACTTCTTTGACAGACTAATCACACAGGACGAAACATGGATCCATCACTATGATCCAGAGATGAAAGATCAGTCCAAGCAATGGAAGCATTATGACTCACCATCTCTGAAGAAGGCATGTGCCCACTGTCCAATCCCTGGCAGGCAAGGTCATGCTCATGGTCTTTTGTAACCAGCATGGAGTATTGATGATGGATTTCCTGGCAAAGGGTACCACAATTACTGGGACTTACTACACTTCGCTGCTGCAGAAATTGCGGAAGACCATCAAAACTGAGAGGTGTGGCATGCTGACTAAAGGTGTCTACCTCCTGCAAGACAATGACCCGATTGTGCCAGAATTTTCTTCAGTTAAACAAAGACAACCGAAATAATAGTTTTCGGAGCCAAAGAAGAAAGACTCAAAGTTAGTACTTAGCTTCAATCAATAATGTTAAAAAACAGCAGCCAAGCCAGAAATCTGGGTGTGGTTCTGGACTCAGACCTGAATTTTAACAGCCACATTAAAACAGCAGTGAAGTCAGCCTATTATCACTTAAAGAACATAGCAAGGATTAAAGGTCTGATGTCTCAGCAGGATCTACAAAAACTTGTCCATGCATTTATCTTCAGTAAACTGGACTACTGTAATGTTGTCCTCACAGGTCTCCCTAAAAATCCATCAGACTGCTGCAATTAGTTCAGAACACTGCAGCTCAAGTCCTCACTAAGACCAAGAAAGTAAATCATACAACTCCAGTCCTCAGATCTTTACACTGGCTTAATGTCTGTCAAAGAATAGATTTCAAAATACTCATGTTGGTTAATAAAGCTCTGAATGGTTTAGGGCCAAAATACATCTCAAATCTGCTGTTCCATTATGAACCACCCAGAGCACCTCAGGTGATCAGGGTCAGGCCTACTATCTGTGCCCAGAGTTAGAACCAAACATGGTGTGACAGCGTTCAGTTTTTATCCTCCTCGCATATGGAACAATCTCTCAGAAAGCATCAGGACTGCTGAAACTCTCAGCTGCTTTAAATCCAGGTTAAAAACTCTCCTATTTGCCGCGGCCTTTCAGTAGAACAACTGTTAATCTCCTACAATGTACTGTAACTGATTTCTGGCACGTTTTCTGTCTTATTAACGCGCGCTGCTGAAGACATTCTATGACACGGTGGTGGCATCAGCCATCACTTTTGGAGTGGTCTGCTGGGGCAGTGGCATTACTGCAGCCGATAGGAAGAGACTGAACAAACTGATCAAGAAAGCTAGCTCTGTCCTGGGGCAGCGCCTTGATCCGGTGGAGGAGATAGGAGAGAGAAGGACGGTGGCTAAACTGTCATCTCTGCTGGAGTCCGAGTTCCACCCTATGCAGGACACACTGAATGCACTGAGGAGCTCATTTAGCAGCAGACTACATCATCCCAGGTGCACAACCGAGAGGTTTCGCAGGTCCTTCCTACCAACGGCTGTCAGACTGTACAACCTAAGCAGGGCTGCTCGCAGAGATAGCAAAAGACGTAACAACCTAATAGTTTTTTGAATGCAAAAGATGCAATAGACTTACACAATGGTCCCCTCCGGCATACAACTAGGAAAATACCGGTCGCTATGGAGAGTGAGAATATGTATGGGCACATAATCATACCATGTAGGATAACTAAGTAGACGGTTGTGCTGTTTCATCCCATCTAGCAACAATGCTCTGCACTGTGTGTGTTTATATATTTACATACTTATTCCATCTAGCTACAATGCTCCGCACTGGGTGTGTTTATGTTTATATATCTATATATTTATTCCATCTAGCTACAATGCTCCGCACTGTGTGTTTATATATCTACATATTATTCCATCTAGCTACATTGCTCCGCACTGTGTTTACATATTCATATATTTATTCCATCCAGCTACAATGCTCTGCACTGTGTGTCTGTGTGTGTGTATATATATATTTTATAGTAATATGTACATATGTATATTAGCTGCTCTTGCTTGCTTGTTTTTTTTTTCTTGCCTTCTGATTGTTGCTCTGAGTGTTGCTATCCCTGTGCTGTTGCAATCCTGGAATTTCCCCGTTGTGGGACTAATAAAGGCTTATCTTATCTTATTCTGTTTTAACTTGTTTTTGTTTTTCTTTAATTTACTTTTTAGTTTGCTTTTAAATTCTTATGTATTCCTTTTGCAAATGTATATTTTAATGTTTCATTTATTTTTTTTAAATTTGCTTTTAAAATTCTTATGTATTCATTTTGCAACTTCCTGTAATGCCTTAATGTTTTTATGTAAAGCACTTTGAATTGTCTCGTACACTAAATGTGCTATACAAATATTCTTGCCTTCACAACTTGCATGTTGCCCAGACGGAAGCACAGTCCTGCTACTATGAAATCCTTACTCACCCCCTTTTCTCTCCCAATCTCACACCATCTGACTTCCACCTTTTTCCAACCAACAAGTCATTTTTGAAGGCCAAGCACTTACAAGATGATGAAATGCTGATATCCAAGGTCAAGTTGTGGCTTCTAACACAACCTGCAGACTTCTACAGGTGAGGTCTCCGCAGCTGCATAAAGTGATCAGTGCAGTGTGACCCTTGGTGGTAACTATGTAAAGAAAGACTAATAACTGTTCAAAGTTTGGTTCTTCTCAGTCCATGGGAAATGAGTAAAGGGAAATCTTTAATGATCATCCATCATAATGTGACCATTTAACCGGTTAAACGCAGAAATCTAGTTACTCACATTTCCCATTACACTGTTGGTTTCCTTAATCTGCTTCTTTTTCTGAAATTTAAAACAAAGACATTATGAACAATTATGCACAAATTCTTTGGAATCTAATTATATAAACATTATTCAAACAATCAGTGTAATATTGTGATACTTTGCTGCAGCATTTTATCAATTCAGACAGTATCACAATGCAAAAAAAACAAAAAACATACAAGGTATTTCAGAAAAGTAACAGGACTTGGTGCGCTGTGTGAGCTATGATAAGGGTAAGGATTAACGCATTGTGTCAGTGTATTATAATATTAGAGAAGTTCTCTGACAATTCTGCGACTGTCGGTCTCATCTCTGATGGGGACGATGCGGAGTACACTTCGTGGACTGGTGCCTACAGAAGTGATCCAGATCAATGCGAGGAAAACTAAGGAACTGATGGTGGACTGCCACAGGCGAGGACAACCCCCCACAGCACCAGTAAACATCCAGGGAACAGACATTGAGATGGTGACATCTTACAAGTTCCTGGGTGTTCACTTGAACAATAAACTGGACTGGTCACACACCACCATCGTGCTCTACAAGAAGGGGCAGTGCAGGCTGTTCCTCCTGAGGAGACTCAGGTCTTTTGGAGTGCAAGGGACACTCCTGAAGACCTTCTACAGTTCGGTGGTGGTATCATCCATCACATTTGGAGTGGTCTGCTGGGGCAACGGCATCACGGATTCACGGCATCGACCTAGTGGAGGAGATAGGAGAGGGGAGGATGGTGGCTAAACTGTCATCTCTGCTGGAGTCTGAGTCCCACCCCATGCAGGACATGCTGAATGTATTGAGGAGCTCATCTAGCGGTAGGCTGTGCCATCCTAAGTGCACGACGGAGAGGTTCCGCAGGTTCTTCCTACCTACGGCTGTCAGACTTTACAACCTAACCAGGGCTGCTTGTAAAGGTCATATTAAATGTACTAAAAGTAATAACTCTGCACAATAGAGATTGCCCCCTCCAATACACAACTAGGACAAGAACAATCATTACTGAGGGTGGCAACAACACTGTTGATTCAAATGCAAAATATACTGTCTGGGTACATATTCATATGCTGCTGGGTAATTTAACAAACTGTGATGCTGTTTATACCATTTAGCTGCAATGCTCCTGCACTGTGTATATATATCTGTGTACATCCATCCATCCATCCATCCATCTTCTACCGCTTTTCCGGAGGTCCGGGTCGCGGAGGCAGCAGTTCAAGCAGAGAAGCCTAGACTTCCCTCTCCCCAGCCACCTGCTCCAGCTCTTCAGAGAGGATACCAAGGCGTTCCTAGACCAGCTGGGAGACATAGTCTCTCCACCGAGTCCTGGGTCTGCCCCGGGGTCTCCTCCCAGTGGGACATGCCCAAAACATCTCAAGTGGGAGGCATCCAGGAGGCATCCTAATCAGATGCCCATACCACCTCAACTGACTCCTTTCAATGTGGAGGACCAGCGGTTCTACTCTGAGCCTCTCCCGGATGACTGAGCTTCTCACCCTATCTCTGAGGGTAAGTCCAGCAATCCTACAGCAAAAGCTCATTTCAGCCGCTTGTATCCGCGATCTTGTTCTTTCGGTCATTACCCAAAGCTCGTGACCATAGGTGAGAGTAGGAACTTAGATTGACTGGTAAATCGACAGCTTTGCCTTAGCTCTCCCAGAAGCTTTGTGGCTTGTCAACATGCAGTTTGGCAAATTCCAGTCTGGCTTTTTTATGATTTGTTTTCAACAGTGGTGTCCTCCTTGGTCATCTCCCATGAAGTCCACTTTGGCTCAAACAACGACGGATGGTGCGATCTGACACTGATGTACCTTGACCTTGGAGTTCACCTTGAATGTGTTTAGAGGTTGTTCTGGGCTCTTTTGTTACCATTCGTATTATCCGTCTCTTCCATTTTTCATCAAGTTTCCTCCTGCGGCCACGTCCAGGGAGGTTGGCTACAGTCCCGTGGACTGTAACATCTCAAGTGGGAGGCATCCAGGAGGCATCCTAATCAGATGCCCATACTACCTCAACTGACTCCTTTCAATGTGGAGGACCAGCGGTTCTACTCTGAGCCTCTCCCGGATGACTGAGCTTCTCACCCTATCTCTGAGGGTAAGTCCAGCAATCCTACAGCAAAAGCTCATTTCAGCCGCTTGTATCCGCGATCTTGTTCTTTCGGTCATTACCCAAAGCTCGTGACCATAGGTGAGAGTAGGAACTTAGATTGACTGGTAAATCGACAGCTTTGCCTAGAACTAAGCTCCCTCTTCACCACAACAGATCGGTACAACGTCCGCATCACTGCAGATGCTGCTCCAATCCGTCTGTCAATCTCTCGCTCCATTCTCCCCTCACTCCTAAATAAGACCCCAAGACACTTAAACTCCTCCACTTGGGGCAGGAGCCTGTCCCCAAACCAGAGAGGACAATCCACCTTTTTCCGGCTGAGGACCATGGACTCGGACTTGGAGGTGCTGATTCTCATCCCAGCTGCTTCACGCTCAGTGGCAAACCATCCCAGCAAAAGCTGTAGGTCATTGCTGGATGAAGCCAACAGGACAACATCATCTGCAAACAACAGAGATGAGACCCTGTGGTCACCAAGCATGACACCCTCCATTCCCTGCCTGCGCCTAGAAATCCTGTCCATAAAAATTATGAACAGGATTGGTGACAAAGGGCAGCCCTGGCGGAGTCCAACTCTCACTGGGAATGAGTCCGACTGAGTGTTGGCAATAAGAACCAAACTCTCACAACGGTCGTACAGAGACCGAATAGTTCAAAACAACAAGCCCAAAACCCCATACTCCCGAAGCACCCCCCACAAAAAACCACGAGGGACACGGTCAGATGCCTTCTCCAAGTCCACAAAACACATGTAAACTGGTTGGGCAAACTCCCACGAACCCTCGAGAATTCTCGAGAGGGTAAAGAGCTGGTCCGATGTGCCATGGCCAGGACGAAAACCACATTGCTCCTCCTGAATCCGAGGTTCGACCAATGGCTGAACTCTCCTCTCCAGTACCTTGGCATAGACCTTCCCAGGGAGGCTGAGGAGTGTGATCCCTCTAAAGTTGGAGCACACCCTCCGGTCCCCTTTTTTGAAGAGAGGAACCACCACCCCAGTTTACCATGCCAAAGGCCCTGCCCCCGACCTCCACGCAATGTTGCAGAGGCGTGTCAACCATTTCACAGTGGTGTGAAAAAGTGTTTGCCCCTTTCCCGATTTCTCATTTTTTTGTATGTTTGTCACACTTAAATGCTTCAGATTATCAAACAAATTTAAATATTAGACAAACACAAGTAAACACAAAATGCAGTTTTTAAATGAAGGTGTTTATTATTAAGGGGGGAAAAAATCCAAACCTACTTGGCCCTGTGTGAAAAAGTGATCGCCCCCTGCTGTTAAACCATAAATTAACTGTGGTTTATCACATCTTTGAAAAGCTGAGTTCAATTTCTCTAGCCACATCCAGGCCTGATTACTGTCACACCTGTTCTCAATCAAGAAATCACTTAAACAGGACCTTCCTGACAAGGGAAGGAGACCAAAAGATCCTCAAAAGCTAGACATCATGCTGTGATCCAAAGAAAGTCAGGAACAAATAAAGTAATTGAGATCTGTCAGTCTGGAAAAAGGTTATAAAGAAATTTCTAAAGCTTTGGGACTCCAGCGAACCAGTGAGAGCCATTATCCACAAATGGCGAAAACATGGAACAGTGGTGAACCTTCCCAGGAATGGCTGGTCGACCAAAATTACCCCAAGAGCGCAGCGACGACTCATCCAAGAGGTCACAAAAGACCCCACAACAACATCCAAAGAACTGCAGGCCTCACTTGCCTCAAGTTAAAGTCAGTGTTCATGATTCCACCATAAGAAAGAGACTGGGCAAAAATGGCCTGCATGGCAGAGTTCCAAGACGAAAACCATTGCTGAGCAAAAATAACAAAGGCTCATTTCAGTTTTGCCAGAAAACATCTTGATGATCTCAAAGACTTTTGGGAAAATGCTCTGTGGACTGACGAGACAAAAGTTGAACTTTTTGGAAGGTGTGTTTCCAATTACATCTGGCGTAAAAGTAACACAGCATTTCAGAAAAGGAACATCATACCAATAGTACAATATGGTGGTGATAGTGTGATGGTCTGGGGCTGTTTTGCTGCTTCAGGACCTGGAAGACTTGCTGGGGTAAATGGAACCATGAATTCTGCTGTCTACCAAGAAATCCTGAAGGAGAATGTCTGACCATCTGTTCGTGACCTCAAACTGAAGCACACTTGGGTTTTGCAGCAGGACAATGTTCCAAAACACACCAGAAAGTCCACCTCTGAATGGCTTAAGAAAAACAAAATGGAGACTTTGGAGTGCCCTAGTCAAAGTCCTGACCTGAATCTGATTGAGATGCTGTGGCATGACCTTAAAAAGGCAGTTCATACCCGAAAACCCTCCAATGTGGCTGAATTACAACAATTCTGCAATGATGAATGGGCCAAAATTCCTCCACAGTGCTGTTAAAGACTCATTGCCAGTTATCGCAAACGCTTGATTGCAGTTGTTGCTGCTAAGGGTGGCCCAACCAGTTATTAGGCTTAGGGAGCAATCACTTTTCACACAGGGCCATGCAGGTTTGGATTTTTTTCCCCTTAATAATAAACACCTTCATTTAAAAACTGCATTTTGTCTTTACTTGTGTTATCTTTGTCTAATATTTAAATTTTTTTGATGATCTGAAACATTTAAGTGTGACAAACATACAAAAAAAAAGAGAAATAAGGAAGGGGGGAAACACTTTTTCACACCACTGTATGTATAATCATCTACTACTTTGGCTAACCAGTTGTTATTATCTTATTAACTATTGCTCCGAGTGCTGCTATCCCTTTGCTGCTGTAATCTTGGAATTTCCCCACTGTGGGACTAATAAAGGCTTATCTTATCTTATTAAGGGAATATATAACTGAGGACCGTCAAGAGGGCCGTCACAATGGAGCTGTGGAGAATCTCGAGAGAATCCTTCCAGCAGTGCATGGAGGTGTGGAGGAGAAGGATGGGAATTTGCGGGGGAATATTTTGAAGGGGAAAACTTGTAGTTTATATCTGAAATAAATTTTTTGCAACCCCAGTCCTGTCTCTTTTCTGACACACATCTTGTGTGTGTGTGTGTGAAAAACCCAGTCACAGGGGGTGCACAAGCTAATGTACTCCTAGTGCCGGTCCCAAGCCCAGGTAAATGGGGAGGGTTGTGTCAGGAAGGGCATCCGACGAACAACTTTTGCCATATCAAACATGCAGATCATGACGAATGAGACTTTCATACTGGATCAGTCGAGGTCCGTGTTAACAATGACCACCACCGGTGCCGTTAACCGACAGGGTGCCAGTGGAAATTGGGCTACTGTTGGTCGAAGATTGAGGAAGAGAAGGAAAGCATGTTAGGAGGGAGAGAGAGAGAAGGAAAGGCAGAAGTGTGGAGGTGAGAGCAGGGATGTTAAATGTAGGGACTATGACTGGTAAAGGCTGGTGGTAAAGTTGGCTGATATATGATGGAGAGAAGAAAGGTAGATACAGTGCTGTGACAAAGTATTTGCCCCCTTCCTGATTTCTTATATTTTTGCATATTTGTTACACCTAAATGTTTCAGATCATCAAACAAATTTTAATATTAGACAAAGATAACCTGAGTAAATACAAAATGCAGTTTTTAGATGATGATTTCATTTAAGGGAAAAAAGATATCCAAACCTACCTGGCCCTATGTGAAAAAGTAACTGTCCCCTAACTGCCCCCTAAACCTGATAACTGGTTGTGCCACCATTGATGCCAACAACTGGCAATGAGTCTTTTACATCGCTGTTGAGGAATTTTGATCCACTCTTCTGTGCAGAATTGTTTAAATTCAGTCACATTGGAGGACTTCATGAACCGATGGCCGGACATTCTCCTTCAGGATTTTTTGGTACAGAGCAGGATTCATGGTTCTGTCAATTAGGACAAGTTGTCCAGGTCCTGAAGCAGCAAAGCAGCCCCAGACCATGACACTACCACCACTACGTTTGACTGTTATGTTTTTTATGAAATTCTGTGTTAGTTTTATGCTAGATAAAACAGGACACATGTCTTCCAAAAAGTTCAACTTTTGTCTAGTCAGTCCCCAGAATACGTCAAACAGGTTCATTTTGTCTTCTTTCAATTATTTATCCTTTTTTTTTTTTCCTTTGAAAGACAAAAGTAAAATAGAAAGATGTCTTTACCTTCTTTACATGTTTCAACTGCACTGCAGCCTTCATCAGAAGAGTCAGCTGATTGCTGCCAGGTGACATTTATCAGCTGATTTTCGTAGGCGGGGCCAGCTCAGCAGATCTGTCAGATCCGCCGAGCCGGCCCCGCCTCCCGCCGTCAGATGGTCTCTGGAGAATGTGGTCCCAGGTGTGAGAAAGCATAAAGGCCCCCTCATCTCGGTTCATGGTGTCTTTTCCCCGCTTTCTGATCTCTATTGCCTCCTTGATCCAACGTTTGTGTCTGTTGCTCTCCGATCCAATAATTTTTGTGTTGTCCCAGTCCATGATGTGATTATTTCTTTTGCAGTGGTCCGATATAGCTGATTTTAATGAGATCAGAAAGCGGGAAAAAGACACCATGAACCGAGATGAGGGGGCCTTTATGCTTTCTCACACCTGGGACCACATTCTCCAGAGACCATCTGACGGCGGGAGGCGGGGCCGGCTCGGCGGATCTGACAGATCTGCTGAGCTGGCCCCGCCTACGAAAATCAGCTGATAAATGTCACCTGGCAGCAATCAGCTGACTCTTCTGATGAAGGCTGCAGTGCAGTTGAAACATGTAAAGAAGGTAAAGACATCTTTCTATTTTACTTTTGTCTTTCAAAGGGAAAAAAAAAAAAAAAAAAAAAAAAAAAAGGATAAATAGTCCCCAGAATATTTTCCCCAAAGTCTTGAGGATCATCTAGATGTTTTCTGGCAAATGTGAGATGATTCTTTGTGTTCTTTTTGTCCAGCAGCGATTTTTGTCTTGAAACTCTCCCATGGATGCCATTTTTGCCCAGTTTCTTTGTAATTGTTCCATCATGGACCAGTATTCAAACTGAGGCAAGTGAGGCCTGCAGTTCTTTAGATGTTCTGGGTTTTTGTTTCTCATCTGATCTTGAATTTCTTTAGATCACAGTGGGATGTGTTGCTTTTTGAGATGTTTTAGCCTACTTCAGGTTGTCAGAAAGGTTCTATTTAAATGATTTCTTGATTCAACAAGTCTGGTAGTAATCAGGCTTGGGTGTAGCTACTGAAACTGAACTCAGCTTTCCAAAAAAATATGGTTAATCACAGTTAATTCATGATGTAATAAGAGGGGCAATTACTTTTTCGCATAGGGCCAGGTAGGTTTGGATAGTTTTTTTTCCTTTAATAAATGAAATCATCATTTGAAAATGGTATTTTGTATTTATTCAGGTTATCGCTGTCTGATATTAAAATTTGTTTGATGATCTGAAACATTTAAGTGTGACAAATATGCAAAAATATAAGAAATCAGGGAGGGGGCAAAAACTTTTTTCACAGCACTGTATACTGTGTGTTCAAGAAACCAGATGGAAGGGAAGCAAGGCTAGGAGCACTGGAGGTGGATTTAAACTATTCTACTATGGTGCAGATGGGAAGAGAAATGGAGTAGGAGTAATCTTGAAGGAAGAGTATGTGAAGAGTGTTCAGGAGGTAAAGAGGGAGTCAGACAGGATCATGAGTTTGAAGCTAGAAGTTGAATCAGGAAGGAGAAGGAAGCAGCGCTGAAAAGTGGAGACAGGGACTGCTACAGGGAGGTTAAATACCGGTTTAACAGAGAGCTGAAGAGGGCTAAATCTGTGTATTCAGAGAGACTCCAGCAGCAGTTCACTGCTAATGATTCGGCTTCTGTGTGGAGAGGACAGGCAAATCACCAACTATCGGCCTCAGGCTCCTAAAGGTCAGGATGACAAAGCCCTTTGTCAAAGACTGTCCCAACACTATGCCCGTTTTGACACCTCGTCATCTGTGTCCAACTCCCCCCCTCCCTCCAGCTCCACAGCCTCCACAATCCCTACTTCATTAAAGTCACCCCCCCCTCCTCCCCCCCTGCCCTTATCATCAGTGAGCAGGACGTGCTCAAACAGTTCTCCAGACTGAACCCGCGCAAGGCCCCCAGCCCGGACGGCGTGTCTCCCTCCACCCTGAGACACTGTGCGAAACAGCTGGCTCCTGTCTTCATAGACATTTTTAACACCTCCCTTAAGTTATGCCACGTGCCGTCCTGCCTCAAATCCTCCACCATCATCCCTGTCCCCAAGAAGCCACGGATCACTGGACTTAATGACTACAGACCTGTAGCGCTCACCTCTGTAGTCATGAAGTCCTTTGAGCGCCTGGTCCTGCCCCACCTCAAGTCCATCACCACCCCTCTCCTGGACCCGCTGCAGTTTGCCTACCGAGCCAACAGGTCTGTAGACGACGCAGTCAACCTGGCCCTCCACTCCATCCTGCAGCACCTGGACTCCCCGGGAACCTACGCCAGGATCCTGTTTGTGGACTTCAGCTCCGCATTCAACACCATCTGCCCCGCTCTGCTCCGGGACAAGCTGTCCCTGCTCAACGTGCCTGACTCCCTCTGCAGGTGGATCACCGACTTCCTGACGGACCGGAGGCAGCATGTGCGGCTGGGAAAGACTGTCTCAGACTCTACTAGCATCAGCACCGGATCACCCCAGGGCTGTGTACTTTCCCCCCTACTCTTCTCCCTTTACACCAACTCCTGCACCTCCAGCCACCAGTCTGTCAAGCTGATCAAGTTTGCGGACGACACCACCCTCATCGGGCTCATCTCCAACGGCGACGAGTCCGCCTACAGGAGAGAGGTGGCCCAGCTGGCGTCCTGGTGCAGCAATAACAACCTGCAGCTGAACGCTCTGAAGACAGTGGAGATGATTGTAGACTTCAGGAAAGTCACTACCCCTCTGCCCCCCCTCACCCTCTCAGGCTCTCCCATCACCACTGCTGATTCCTTCCGCTTCCTAGGCACTACCATCACCAGGGACCTCAAATGGGAGCCGACCATCAGCTCACTCATCAAAAAAGCCCAGCAGAGGATGTTCTTCCTGCGGCAGCTGAGGAAGCTCAAGCTACCCACCAAGATGTTAGTGCAGTTCTACACAGCCATCATCGAGTCCATCCTCACCACCTCCATAACCGTGTGGTACGCAGGAGCCACTGCCAGGGACAGACTAAGGCTGCAGCGCGTCGTGCGCACTGCTGAGAAGGTGATCGGCTGCAAGCTCCCATCTCTCCAGGATCTGTACATCTCCAGGACCCGGAGGCGTGCTGGCCGGATCATAGCCGATCCCTCACACCCTGGTCACGTACTGTTTGCCCCCCTCCCCTCTGGTAGAAGACTTCGGTCCATCCAGACTAAAACCTCCCGTCACATGAACAGCTTCTTCCCCTCTGCCATCAGACTGCTGAACACTAAGTGACTTATTGACTCTCGTGCACTATGTACAGCAGCTCAACCAGACTCATGTCAATCATCACTGTTTTCTTCCTGCATTACCGACTGCACTATATAGTTCTCCACAGTATCTGCTGCTCGCTAATATATTTTAACTGCTGACCAGTACCACTTACACTTATTCTACACTTTATTGCATGTATAGTTTATTTCTTTTATCTTATCATGTTTAATGTTGCAGCATTGCACCGAGACAAATTCCTAGTTTGTGTACTACATGAACAATGGCAATAAACCTGATTCTGATTCTGATTCTGAAGGTGTGATGTTGAATGTTGTCGTCAGTGCATATGCCCCCACGAGTTGGGTGTCAGGTAGAAGAGAAAGAGGAATTCTGGAGTACGTTGGATGAAGTGATAGAGAGTGTACCCAGGGGGAAGAAAGTGGTGACTGGAGTGGACTTTAATGGACATGTAGAAGAAGAAGCAATCTATATTGTCATTCAGTCCATACAGCCAATCATGTACAGTAGAAAGAAATTACGTTTCTCCTATCTACAATGTTAATCACATGTAGAATCAGAGGGGTCGCTGCCATGCAAGGCGCCACCACAAACAACTTCTCCTTCCCCCATTTTATTACGCTGAGCACCAAGCTAGAAGGCGGGAAGTACCATTTTTATATGGTCTTTGGTATGACCCGGCCAAGACTTGAACCCCCATCCTCCCGGTTGTGGGGAGGATGCTCTACCAGATAGGCCACCAGTGATGAGTGGTGAAGGGAACAGAGGTGATGAGGAGGTCCTGGGTAGGTATGGTCTTAAGGAGAGAAATGTGGAAAGACAGATGGTTGGGGATTTTGCTAAAAGGATGGAAATGGCTGTGGTGAACACATACTTTAAGAAGAGAGAGGAACATAGGGTGACTTACAAGAGTGGAGGAAGGTGCACACAGGTGGACTACATCTTATGCAGAAGGAGAACTCTGAAACGGGAGACTGCAAGGTGGTGGCAGGGGAGAATGTAGCTTGACAGCATCGGATGGTAGTCTGTAGGATGACTTTGCAAAGCAAGAAGAAGAAAACAGTGAAGGCAGAGCCAAAGATTGAGAGGGGGAAGTTACGAGCTGGAAAGGATGTACATCAGGTTAGGTTGATTAAGACAAATGGTGATGTACTCACAAATGACGAGAGTGTATTGAAGGTGGAAGGAGTACTTTGAAGAGCTGATGAATAAAGAAAATGAGAGGGAGAGGAGGATGGATGAAAGAAAGATAGTGAACAAGGAAGTCCTGAGGATCAGCAAGGTGGAAGTGAGGGCAGCTCTGAAGAGGATGAAGAATGGAGAGGCGGTTGGTCCAGATGACATACCTGTGGAGGTGTGGAGATGTTTAGGAGAGATGGTAGTGGACTTTTCAACTAGATTGTTTAACACAATCTTGGAAAGGAAGAGGATGCCTGAGGAATGAAGAAGTGTTTTGGTACCAATTTTCAAGAACAAAGGTGATGCTCAGAGCTGTAGTAACTACAGAGGCATAAAGTTGATCAGCCACGCTATGAAGATATGGGAAAGAGTTGTTGAAGCCAGGTTAAGAGGAGAGGTGACAATCAGTGAGCAGCAGTACAGTTTCATGCCAAGAAAGAGTACTACAGATGCAATGCTTGCTTTAAGAGTGCTGATGAAGAAGTATAGAGAAGGTCAGGAGTTGCACTGTGTCTCTGTGGATCTAGAAAAACCATATAATACGGTGCCAAGAGAGGAAGTGTGGTACTGTATGAGAAAGTCAGGAGTGGCAGAGAAGTATGTGAGGGTGGTGCAGGACATGTATGAGGCCAGCGAGAGTGATGAGGTGTGCTGTAGGAGTGACAGATGGATTCAAGGTGGGGGTGGGATTACATCATGGATTGGCCCTGAGCCCATGAGGCCAGGCAGGAGTCTTTGTGGACCATGATGTTTGCGGACAACATTGTGATCTATAGTGAGAGTAGGAGCAGGTGGAAGAAAACCTGGAAAGGTGGAGGTATGCTCTGGAGAGATGAGGAACAAAAGTCAGTAGAAGCAAGACAGAATACATGTGTGAATGAGAGGGAGGCAGGTGTAATGGTGAAGATGCAAGGAGTAGAGGGAGTGAAGGTAGATGAGTTTAAATATCTGGGGCCAACCATCCAAAACAATGGAAAATGCAAAAGAGAGGTGAAGAAGAGAGTGCAGGCAGGGTGGAGTGAGTGGAGACAAATCTCAGGGGTGATTTGCGATAGAAGGATAGCAGCAAGAGTGAAAGGGAAGATTTACAAGACGGGAGTGAGACCTGCTATGATGTATGGTTTGGAGACGGTAGCGTTTACAAAAAGACTGGAGGCAGCGCTGGAGGTGGCAGAGTTGAAGATGCTAAGATTCTCATTGAGAGTGACTAGGAGGGACAGCGTTAGAAATGAGTATATCAGAGGGACAGCTCAGGTTGAGCGGTTTGGAGACAAAGTAAGAGAGGCAAGGCTGAGATGGTTTGGACATGTGCAGAGCGATAGTGGATATGTTGGACAAAGGATGCTGAAAATGGAGCTGCCAGGCAGGAGGAAAAGAGGAAGACTACAGAGAAGATTCATGAATGGAGTGAAGGAGGACATGGAGAGGGTTGGTGTTACAGAGGAAGATGTAGGGGACAGAGTAAGATGGACATAGATAATCTGCTGTGGTGACCCCTGAAGGGAGCAGCCGAAAGAAGAAGAAACACCATTGAATACGACTCCAATTTTACAGCTGAATTTATACTAGTTAGAAACCAAATCTGTGTCAGAATCAAAATTACACACGACAGCCAAGGAGAAGCCTTTTATTTCTAGATTGTAATCTCCAAACAAAGATACAGTGGTGTGAGAAAGTGTTTGCTCCCTTCCTGATTTCTCATTTTTTTGTATGTTTGTTACACTTAAATCTTGCAGATCATCAAACAGATTTAAATATTAGACAAAGATAACACAAGTAAACACAAAATGCAGTTTTTAAGTGAAGGTGTTTGTTATTAAGGGAAATAAAATCCAAACCTACATGACCCTGTGAAAAAAAGTGATTGCCCCCCCCAAACCTAATAACTGGTTGGGCCACCCTTAGCAGCAACAACTGCAATCAAGTTTTAGCAATAACTGGCAATGAGTCTTTTAAAGCGCTGTGGAAGAATTTTGGCCCACTCATCTTTGCAGAATTGTTGTAATTCAGCCACATTGGGGTGTTTTCAAGCATGAACCGCCTTTTTACAGTCATGCCACAACATCTCAATCGATTCAGGTTAGGACTTTGACTAGGCCACTCCAAAGTCTTCATTATATTTTTCTTAAGCCATTCAGAGGTGGACTTGCTGGTGTGTTCTGGATCATTGTCCTGCTGCAGAACCCAAGTGCGTTTCAGCTTGAGGTCACAAACAGATGGCTGGACATTCTCCGTCAGGATTTCTTGGTCGACAGCAGAATTGATGGTTCCATTTACCACAGCCAGTCTTCCAGGTCCTGAAGCAGCAAAACAGCCCCAGACCATCACACTACCACCACCATATTTTACGGTTGGTATGAAGTTCCCTTTCTGAAATGCTGTGTTACTTTTACGCCAGATATAATGGGACACACATCTTCCAAAAAGTTCAACTTTTGTGTCATCAGTCCACAGAGTATTTTCCCAAAAGTCTTGGTAATCATCAAGATGTTTTTTGGCAAAACTGAGATGACCCTTTATGTTCTTTTTGCTCGGCAGTGATTTTCATCTTGGAATTCTGCCATGCAGGCCATTTTTGCCCAGTCTCTTTCTTATGATGGAATCATGAACACTGACCTTAACTGAGGCAAGTGAAGCCTGCAGTTCTTTGGATGTTGTTGTGGGGTCCTTTGTGACCCTTTGGAGGAGTCGTCACTGCGCTCTTGGGGTAATTTTGGTCGTCCAGCCACTCCTGGGAAGGTTCACCACTGTTCCATGTTTTCGCCATTTGTGGATAATGGTTCTCACTGTGGTTTGCTGGAGTCCCAAAGCTTTAGAAATGGCTTTATAATCTTTTCCAGACAGAGATCTCAATTATTTTGTTTCTCATTTGTTCCTGAATTTCTTTGAATAGCAGCATGATGTCTACTTCACTTTGTCAGGCAGGCCCTTTGGGCCTATATCATGCTATTTTAAGCCTTTCAGAGTAAACTATATGCATGTATGTGATAGTATATAACCTTTGGTACACTGGAGAATGAATTTCTTATGAAATATGAGTTATTTTCGCGAGCCCGGAAGTAAGATGCCTCGATCTCTGAGGCTCTGCCTCTCCTTCTTGTGGCTGCCGCCCATTTCATGACGTAACCCCTGAGCCGGCTGCTGCAACGTGTCGCTGGGTTCCGCCCACGAAAACAACATCTACAGTAAACTTTAGAAAAGATGGATGAGCATGTTGAACTCTTTAGCCTCCTGTTATTATTTTAGCCTATAATGTTATTCTTATGTAGTGTATGGTCAATCACGTTTAATATTATGATTTTAGCCTCTGCATTCTGGTCTATTTTGACCATTTCTGAAGAGTAGGCTCTTCTTTAGGAAGGCTGAACAAACTTCTAAATCTCTCACAGCCAAAGACACATTTACGCCACTTAGAAGACATTGTCTTACGTAAAAAAGCAAACAGTTGTTGTCACTGAGCAGATTAGGTGCGAGAGGAACTACTTCTTCACAGCGTCAATGCTAAAGTGAAAGAGTTTTGCCGATCACCGCTCCGTTTTTCTGCGTGGAGAAAGAGGGTGTGTGCGTTAGCCTGGGGGCGGTGCTGGCAGCACAGGCACTTCCTGGAGTGGGCGGCTCACCCACGTTCATATGTATGAACGTGGGGACCCAGTCATTATCAGGGACAGGGCGGAGCAGCAGCTCAGAGAGCAGGGTTTAGGAGGAATACTCAGAGATGCGTGAATGGAGCAAAATACCACTTTGGGGGTGTTTTTGGTGAGGAATTAACATTATAACATGCTTAAAAGCTCAAAAAAGTCGATTTTGCATGATATACACTACCGTTCAAAAGTTTGGGGTCACTTAGAAATTTTCTTATTTTTGAAAGAAAAGCACTGTGTTTTTCAATGAAGATAACTTTAAACTAATCAGAAATACACTCTAATATCTAATATACATTGCTAATGTGGTAAATGACTATTCTAGCTGAAAATGTCTGGTTTTTGGTGCAATATCTACATAGGTGTACAGAGGCCCATTTCCAGCAACTATCACTCCAGTGTTCAAATGGTACAACGTGTTTGCTCATTGCATCAGAAGGCTAATGGATGATTAGAAAACCCTTGTGCAATCATGTTAGCACAGGTGAAAACAGTTTAGCTGGTTAGAGAAGCTATAAAACTGACCTTCCTTTGAGCAGGTTGAGTATCTGGAAAAAATTATTATTTCAAATACAAATCATTATTTCTAACCTTGTCAATGTCTTGACTATATTTTCTATTCATTTTACAACTCATGGTGGTAAATAAGTGTGACTTTTCATGGAAAACACAAAATAATTGTCTGGGTGACCCCAAACTTTTGAGCGGTAGTGTAGGCCCTTTAAATTATTTCTTGATCGATAACAGGTGTGGCAGTAATCAGGCCTAGGTGTGGCTAGAGAAACAGAACTCAGCTTTCCAAAGATGTGATAAACCACAGTTAACTTATGTTTTAACGGTGGGGCAATCACTTTTTCCACACAGGGCCATGTAGGTTTGGATTTTTTTCCCCTTAATAATAAACACCTTCATTTAAAAACTGCATTTTATATTTACTTCTGTTATCTTTGTCTAATATTTAAATTTGTTTCATCATCTGTAACATTTAAGTGTAACAAACATACAAAAAATGAGAAATCAGGAAGGGGGCAAACACTTTTTCACACCACTGTATTTTAAAAAACATCTCTTCACTCCGATACAGCTGCAAATGTCACCGCTGCTGCTACCGGGGTTCACCTGCATGGATCCGCAATCCAGTTGCCTCCAAGTAGTCTGCATCAGGGACTTCTCATTGCCTCAGCACATGTTGTACTGGAGCTGGGGCTCAATTACAATGCGTTTTGCCCAACAGAATTCCTCCCAGGAGAGATGGATCTGTGCGCGTTGCCTCATGAGTCAACTGTATAGTCTCTGGTACATTTTTTTTTTTTTTTATCTCTATGCCACATTTACAGAGACGGGATCCAGTTTCCAGTGGTGCTGGTTTTGGACCATGAATGAGGAAGTTTACATCTGAGGGAAATTAGTTATTATTCATTAGGGTTTCACTGTACTCAATAAGCCGAGTTATGGAGATAAATCTTGTAATAATAATAATAATGTTTTTCAATGACTAATTCGTAGACAAATAATTGTAACTGAAGTAGAAACGTTATTTTAACACATTCTGTGAGTTTCAGCTGTTTTGTAGTTTAACAGACCCATCTGATACAGTCAAACAGAATTTTGCAGAGAGCCCGCAACTTCTCACAGCAGGTGGAAACTTCGCGGCTCGGCCCGCAGATTCTCACGTCATGTTTGTTTTTATACATCCCACTGTGTGTGTGTGAAAATAAGCATACACCATGTTTTTGTGTGTGTGTGCACCATTTATACATGAGGCCCCAGGTTCTCTTCCACCTGCTCCCTACTCTCACTACAGACAACAATGTCGTCTGCAAACATCATGGTCCATGGAGACTCCTGCCTGGTCTCGTCTGTCAGTCTGTCCATCACCCTGACAAACAAGAAGGGGCTCAGAGCTGATCCCTGATGTAACCCCACCCCCACCTTGAATCAATCTGTCCCTCCTACAGCACACCCCACCACTGTCTCACTGTCCTCATACATGTCCTGCACCACCCTCACATACTTTTCTGCCACTCCTGACTTTCTCATACAGTACCACACTTTCTCTCTTGGCACCCTATCATATGCTTTTTCTAGATCCACAAAGACAGTCTTCTGACCTTCTCTATACTTCTCCATCAACACTCTTAAAGCAAACATTGCATCTGTGGTACTCTTTCTTGGCATGAAACCGTACTGCTGCTCCCTGATTGTCACCTCTCTTCTTAACCTGCCTTCAACAACTCTTTCCCATATCTTCATTGTGTGGCTGATCAACTTTAAGCTGGATTTATGCACCCGCGTCGACACAACGCAGTCGATGCAATATCCGACCTGCGTCACCCGATGTGCACTTCTCTAAAGAAGGAGAGGTGCACGTTGGCGACGCAGGCCATAAGAGCTGTGATTAGTCCGCTTTGTCTCCTCCTTCTCAATTCCTGGTTCTTGTCACTGCTCCGCTCTGCCCATTCACGAAGGCATAACTTTCAAACCAAGTTGGTTAAACAACGGTCCAAATTCAAAAGAAAATTGAGAAAGTAAGCACATACAGAACATTTCGTGGCTTGTCATAACCCGAGTAATTACACAGACTGTCAAATAATGGCAGCGGCGGTGGTCGCACGCACCGTTTTCTCTGACTTCTTCTCTTTTTCCTCTGTGCAACGACCATATGGCAAGTATCTTTTTCTTGAAATATATTAGCTCCAACTCCATCACAATCTGCTCATGTCCATCGCTATTTCATAAATAAAAACAAAGAACACAAATCACACTACACACTGGCTGAAACTCATTTTGGCAACGAAACAAGGCATTTCACTCAGTACTCAGAAAAAAATTGCCAATCACTGTGTCAGCAACTGACGTCGGTAATGGCGTTGACGTGATGCGGATGCATAAATCCCACTTTATGCTTTTGTAGTTACTACAGCTCTGGGCATCACTCTTGTTCTTGAAAATTGGTACCAAAACACTTGTCTACTCCTCAGGCATCCTCTCACTCTCCAAGATTGTGTTAAACAATCCGGTTAAAAAGTCCACTGCCATCTCTCCTAAACACCTCCATACCTCCACAGGTATGTCATCTGGACCAACCGTCTTTCCATTCTTCATCCTCTTCAAAGCTGCCCTCACTTCCACCTGTAATCCTTGGGACTTCCTTGTTCACCATCTTTCCTTTATCCATCCTCCTCTCGCTCTCATTTTCTTCATTCATCAGCTCCTTAAAGTACTCTACCTTCTCAACACACTCTTGTTACTTGTTGGTACATTACCATTTCTGTCCTTAATCAACCTAACCTGCTGTACATCCTTTTCAGCTTGATCTCTCTGTCTAGCCAATCGATACAAGTCCTTTTCTCCTTCCTTAGTTTCCAGCCTTTCATACAACTCACTATATGCCTTTTCCTTTGCCACCCCTCTCTTTGCCATGCGCCTCTAGTTAAAAAGTCCACTGCCATCTCTCCTAAACATCTCCATACCTCCACAGGTATGTCATCTAGACCAGTTGCCTTTCCATTCTTCATCCTTTTCGAAGCTGCCCTCACTTTCACCTTGCTAATCCTCAGAACTTCATGGTTCAGTATCTTTCCTTCATCCATCCTCCCCTCTCTCTCATTTTCTTCATTCATCAACTCTTCAAAGTACTCCTTCCACCTTCTCAACACAGTCTCATCACCCATTGGTACATTACCATCGCTGTCCTTAATAAACCCAACTTGCTGCACATCCTTTCCAGCTTGATCTCTCTGTCTAGCCAATCGATACAAGCCCTTTTCTCCTTCCTTAGTGTCCAGTCTCTCATACAACTCACTATATGCCTTTTCCTTTGCCACCTCTCTACCATGGCCCTAGATTCCAAATACTCCTGTCTACTTCCTTGATTTCCCTGACCATCCCACTTTTCTTTGTCAACCACTTCCTTTGAATACTTTCCTGTACCTCCTCATTCCACCACAAAGTCTCCTTGTCTTCCTTCCTCTGTCCAGGGAATGCACCACATACCTTTCTACCAGTTTCCCTCAATACTTTTGCTGTACTTTCCCAGTCATCTGGTAATTCTTCCCTACCACCCAGAGCCTGTAACAATTCCTTCCTGAACTATGTGTAATGTTCTTCTGTAACTTCCCCCATTTAATCTTTGGCTCTGCCTTCACACCCTTCCTCTTCTTGCTTTCCAAAGTCATCCTACAGACTACCATCCAATGCTGCCTAGCTACATTCTCCCATCTCTTTCAGATTTCTCCTTTTGCACAAGATGTAGTCCACCTGTGGACCTCCTCATCACCTCTATTCCTATCATCTACATGTCCATTAAAGTCTACTCCAATCAACACTCTCTCTCCCCTGGGAACAGTCTCTACCCCTTCATCCAACTTACTCCAGAATTCTTCTCTCTTCTACCTGGCATTCAACTTGTGGGGCATACGCACTGACAACATTCAGCACTGCACCTTTGACTTCTAGCTTCAAACTCATGATCCTGTCCAGGGTTTCCTCTGGTAACATTTCTGGGTGGCGGCCTGCCACGCTAGAAAATTTACCGCCGCACCAAGGAGATATGAATTTAAGAAAAATATATGAAGCAATGACTTTCCGCAAGCGCGCACACAAACAACGCGCATGGCTATCATCTGCGTGGAGTTTAGAAGTGCTCCGCCCAAGCGAGCTTTCCAGTCAGTCAGCAGGCAGTGTCTCGCTAGCGGCAGCAACATCTTCGTGGAAAAGGAGTGAAAAGCGTGAAGTGAAACAGCAGAAATAGACTCTATTTGAAGAGAAACTTTGTGAAGAAGTCCGCCGTTTCTTTGTTGATGAAAATCCTGGCGTGTCAGTGCCTTGGCGCTACCTATCGGGTGGGAGTGAAACTACAAATGATGGTTGTGTGCATACGTCAACCGCTTGGCCTGGGTAGATGAAAAAAGTGAGCATGAACAGCGCCGTGTGTGTGCCGGGCTCGTCCAAAGCGTACGTGGCCCAAGGCAGACTAGAGGGGAAATACAACATGAATAAGGCTTGACTGTCCAACAGAAACATGAGTTTATTAAAGTACTTAAACGTGGAAAAAAAAAAATCAGAAGAGGTATGTAAGCACTGGAGGCAATTGTCATGGTTTTAACCCGCTGGAAATGGGAGCAATAATGGAAGAGTCGCTTAGCTAAGAGATGTGGTTAGAATTCATATGCAGCCAGCTTCATTAGAAGGGAAAGGCAAGGGGGACTACTGAATTGCTGATGATATATTTCACCAGCCACTACAATATTAATTTCCCAATTATGTACCTGGCAAGTTAAGATGACCGAAATTCACCAAGTCAGTGACTTTAATCCGTCAGCAGCCTTCAGACAAACTAAATGTGCCAACATTTGGACTTCAAAATAAGGGAGGTTTTTCTTGGCGGTGAGATTTCTTTAAAAAAAAACAACAACAACAAAAAAACCTCCTCTAAATATATAGAGATATTATAACCGAAATAACGGCATCCTTGGTCATTTAAGTTAATTTAAATCATTACATACAATTTTGCTAATATTTTTTATCTCTTTTTACTGATATTAGCTTTTAACTTAGTGTTAGTGTGACGATGGGATGTCACCACTGTATGTCTGGTTATATTGTATGATCATGTTATATTTCTAATGGTAAATGTTATTATGATTATTTGTTAACCCCTTGCACTCCGGGCAATTTTCCTAAAAATGCCAAAAAAAAAAAACGTGCCCAAAGTAAATCGAAAGCTGTTATTCAACCCTTTGCAGCATCTTCATGGGGTTGGTCTCATTTAAAAGAAAACACTTTGAATTTTTTGGCAAAAAAAACAATCTCTCTACGTGCTCCGGCCACTGAGTTACAGTCATCTAAACATACTGAACTTGAAGAAAATAAATTTGGACACAGTGTTTTTTTGGATACAAATGCTTGCAAATAACACACAGCTGTCCGATCCGGCTGGAAAATGCAACAGAAATGTAGAACCAAGTGTTATCAAGCTGAGATCCAAATTTGGTAACAATACCACAAAAAATGAATATTTTACACAGCTTTGTTCTCAGGCTGTTCCCAGGCGTTTTGGAACTGTGCCAAATTGTGCCAAATGGCACAGTTTGGAAAAACGTCTGTAACTTTTGAATGATTCAATGTAGAATCTTCATTTTGGGCTCTAATGAAAGGCCACATTCAGGGCTGTGTCTGTGTGTGTGTGTGGGGGGGGGGTTGTCCCCCCCCGCTACAAAAGACGGAGTTCGGCCCTCGCTACATGACGGATGACACTCCTTGCATGTTTTCACAGCGGCTCCCCCCCCCCCTACTGTGTGTGTGTGTGTGTGGGGGGGGCCCCGCTACAGAAGACGGCCATCGCTACATGACGGAATAGACTCATATGCTTCCCCCCGCAGACCGGGGGGCGTTCAGACCGTGAACGCCCCCCCACCCCCGCTCCTCTTCTGCAGGGGGGGGGGGGGGGCCTTCACGGTCCGAACACTGCAAATGAACCGTTTATCGCGGCGCACGCACTTCGTGCGCAGTACAGTTGTAATTTACCGATCGGGCAAAAGTCATTTTTTGATTACAATTTTCAGGGATAAATAATAAATTTAGCTTATAACACCTTACCTCTTCACAGCAGCAGAGTCCTGGCGAACTTCTCTTCCCCATTGTCAGACGAACGCGACGCTGGTCCGCTCGTGGATCCCGATCAAAACAATTCCAATATTGCGGTTTTGGCGAATGATTTACGACCTTTGTCATCGGCCTCCGTCGGTCTATGATGACGGAAGAGAATCCTAAACGTCTATTCTGCTGGAATGAGTGCAGGTCCCACTTGTGGGTGTTCTCCATGCTGCTGGGTGAGCCTGGGTCTGTAGCAGGTTCGTCCAGCGTCCTTTGTTTTCATCTTGGAGGAGCGGGACGGGAGACCAGTTACGGCGACTATGAGCAACGAGACCAGCAACGGAAGGGGCTAGTTGGCTAGCTGAGGCCCAGCTGGATTCGAGGACGATCGGATCAGATTCTGGCGATATAAGCAGAATTTATTTTACTATCCACAGATTTTCTTTTTCCTTCTTTCCAAGAAAGACTGAAGATGGCTGCCACCGGATTAAAAAGTGGGCTGATGGGCACCACTAATAAGCCTTCTCTACTTCTCTACTTCCTCTTCGTTTTGTCTTTGTGTGTCTGGACCTGCAACAAGAAGGATTTTCCGACAAACTCAACCAAAGGTGAAGTTAAAAAGTTTTATCTGTATGGATTTGGGCTTGGTCATCTCACCCTACACTCTATGTGGTCTTTAAAAGCCCTGAGCAAAAACTTCCAAATTAAGGCAAACATGGCTGTTAAGCAAAAATCACAATATGGCAGAGGATATACAATTAAAGTTCTGTTAGTTCTGCTACTTCTGGCAGGAGATATTCACCTTAACCCTGGACCTGCCACTATTAAACAGCAGACCACTGGGTTAGCACAAAACCGAGCTGTACAAAAGCAAAAACAACATTTATTTTTCCAAACTGTTAATCATGCACGAGTTCTTTGGGACACCAAGGCTAAACCAAAGGGGATCCTCGGTGGTCATTTAAACATACGGAGCATAATCCCCAAAAGAGATGAGATTTCGGTGTTGCTGTTGGACTCAAATCTGGACTACCTTTGTCTCTCAGAAAGCTGGCTACACAGTAACATAGACACTAATATGATCGATATTGTGGGCTACCAGTGTTTTAGAAAAGACAGGCAGGTAGGGAGGGGAGGAGGTGTTTTAATTTACATCAAAGAGAAATATAAATGTCAACTGGTTGATTTGAATACTTCACTTGAATGTTTAGCTGTGAATGTATGTCTCTCTCCGGTAATGAATTTCAACATTGCAGTAGTGTACAACCCACCGTCACACAACTCTTCCTTTTATAATGAATTAAGTGATCTGGTTAAACAACTTGAGAAGAACAGAGAAACAATAATTCATGGTGACTTTAATATCAACTGGTCTGATAAAAAAGACAAACAAAAACTGAAAAGCCTCATGACTAAATTTAATTACCAGCAAATGATCAAAGGACCCACCAGGATAACCAAACAATCCAGAACACTTATTGACATGGTATTTACTAATAAACCAGAACGAATAACCAGAACCTATAATCTTGTAACTGGTCTCTCAGATCATAACATGGTTCTTGCTGTCAGGAAACTTACTAAAAAGCGACTACAGTATTTTGGGGGAGTCGATATTGACAAATCAAATTTTATTATCCCCACATCAAAAAATGAGGAGTTTGAACATTACTTAGAGAATCAAAATTGGGAGCAGCTCATGTCAACATGTGAAGTAGATGATTGTTGTAATTTTATAACTGCAACAATCACAAAGTCTATAGAAAAATTTTCAAAGCAAATTAAAAGTAGACAACAGAAGATTAGCCTACCATGGTTAAATAATGAAATAAGAAAACTTATGAAGAGGCGAGACTATGCACTGAAAACATCACTAACCTCCAAACTACAAAATGATCACCTTGTGTACAAAAGTTTAAGAAATAAAGTGGTACATGAGCTGCGAAAATCAAAAATATCTTATTACAATAAACTGATAGATCATGCAAAGGGTAACAACAGTTCCCTATGGAGGCATTTAAATAACTTAACTAATAAAAAAAACGATCAGAAGGGGGTAAAGGAACTTAGAATCAATGGCAAGACCGTCAGTGACAAGGCTACTTTGGCAAATGAATTTAATTCACACTTTGTGGGCTCTGTGGAAGACTTAACAAAAATTTTTGTGCTGCCAAATGTGCTCAACAACACAAATTCCATACTTCCAACAGACACTTTTCACATCGATGAGGTAAATGAGAAGTTAATTGCTGGTATTGTTAAAACACTGTCAAACTCAAAAACTAATGATATCTACAATATGAGCACCTCCTTTCTCAAAATGCACAGCAAAATATTAATCAAACCACTGACTCATCTCATTAATCTCTCCATTAGGTCTAGTACATTTCCATCTGGCTGGAAAAAAGCTGTCGTCATACCAGTTCATAAATCAGGCAGTAAAGACGATATATGCAATTACCGCCCAATCTCTATTTTACCAGTCCTATCTAAGGTTCTTGAAAAAGTTGTAGCTACACAGCTGATAGACTACTTACAAGACAGTCAACTTCTTCATCCACATCAATTTGGTTTTAGACCAGGATACTCAACAGAAACAGCAAATTGTTGCCTTATTGAAAACGTCAAACAGTCCTTGGACAGGGGTAATGTGGTAGGAGCTGTTTTTCTAGATCTCAAAAAGGCTTTCGATACTGTAAACCACAGTTTGCTTTTATCCAAAATGGTATCTTTTAACTTCTCCCCAAATACATTAGAATGGTTTGCATCTTATCTCCAGAATAGAGAACAGTGTGTAAAAGTTCACCAGGATAAATCCTCATTTTTAAACAACCGCATGGGTATCCCACAAGGGTCCATTCTTGGTCCTTTACTTTTCAGCATTTTTATTAATGACCTGCCGTTACACTGCTCAGCTGCAACATGCCAACTTTATGCAGATGATGCAGTTATTTACACAGCTGCCAAGACTCCAGCACAGGCTGCAGATGTACTGTCTACAAGTATGGTTGATGTCCAAGAGTGGCTCCTCAAGAACCATCTATTGCTGAACCTTCAGAAAACAGTCTCAATGTGCTTTTCAATCAAAAAATGTAACCTGCAACATTTTAAAGTTAATATACATGATCATGACATCAGTTTAGCTACAGAATTCAAATACCTTGGCATTGTACTAGATCCTCAACTCAAATTTAATCTTCATATAAAGAAAATTTCAAAAACAGTAAAAAAAAATCTGAACTGCTTTAAATTAATTAGATATTACATACCTTACGAAGCAGCTGCACTGTATATGCATTCTATGGTTTTTTCTCATATATCATACTGTTTGACAGTCTGGGCTCAAGCAGCCCCTTCCACAATAAGACATATAGGTTCATTATATAATCAAACCCTAAAAATCTTGGACAAAAAGCCCATTAGGTGGCATCACTGTAATGTTTTAAAAAAATACAACCTATTGAGTTTTGAGAGCTTCATTGACCTCTGTCTTCTGAAATTAACGTTCAAATGTTTCCATAAATCAGCACCCGAGCCACTTGCTGGTTTCGTCCAAAGACAGGACAGCAGCAGAGCCACCAGGAGTTCTGTTAACAATAACTGTAAAATATTCCACCGCAGAACCACATTTGGACAAACAGCTTTCTCTATAAAGGGCAGTCACATCTGGAACACAATGCCAAATGAAATTAAAATAATAACGGACTTTAAAACATTCACTAAAAATGTTAAAAACTGGCTGAAAAATAAACAAGAATGTACTCATGTATGAATTAATTGTCTGCAAAGTGAGAGTGAATGAAGGGAAGGAATAAATGTGTTTGTTTATAGTGAGTGACGGAGGGAGGAAGGCCTGAAATAGGCAAATGTGAGTTATGTTATATGTGTTAAATGTGAGTCAGGCTGTTATATTTGTGTATTTATAATATTTATAATATTTATGTTAAATGTGAGTCAGGCTGTTATATTTGTGTATTTATAATATTTATAATATTTATGTTAAATGTGAGTCAGGCTGTTATATTTGTGTATTTATAATATTTATAATATTTATAATTGTGTATTTATAATTTTTCTGCATTGATGTATGTGGTTATTGTGTATATTTTTTTATCTTGATTCTTTTTTCTAAAGCCCATCCAGGGACAAGAGTTGCAAATTAGCTAATAGCTATACACTCTATGTGCAACACATCAGATTGATTGTCTTTGATTAATTGTCTATGTTTATTGCACTGTCCCTGTCAAATAAACTAATCTATCTGCTGCAACAGTAAATATCTCTTCACCCAGCCCAAATTTCTGTGCTTCAATTGGCTCCTGCATTCACAGTAGGCGGGTCCTCCTTCCTAGGTTTTCATTCATTGGCTCTTCATGGTTTCAGAAACCCAATTCAAGGCTCTTATTAGTCGAATGAGAGGTCAATCAGATGAACTAATCTGTTCGCGGCTGTGACTGCAGCTTTTTTTTTCCAGTGGCGCTTGGAGGCCAGCACCATCTCCATCTGCACCATCATCAATATATCATGCATCATGCGTCCGAGCGCGCACGAGGGCGCACGAGAGCGCCCTCGTGCGCCCTAGGACACAGAGACTTGCCCGCCCGCGGAACAACGGAGCGCAAGTGGTTACAGTACACACATTTATTTGGGATCTGTCTTTGTTTAATTTGAATGCCCTTGGGAGATAATTGTATGGTTAAGTATTTTGGGTAAAATAATGGATGATGAGTTATTTCACATACCTTGGCCAACATGTTTCCTGTGCGTGTCCAGGCAAAAGACTCCGTTAGGAGTTGAGGGCTTTTTATAGGACACCAGCAGGAAGGAAACATCTATGGTAAGTTAGAGGGGTGGTTTAGCTTAATAAGGGTTTTGAATTATTTATTGAATTATTTATATTGTTATTGATTGTTATTTATTATATGTTATTTATATTGTATAGTTGGGAAAATATTTATGTATTTTAGAGATTAGTAGGTATGTGTAAATGATGGAAGGCTTATTGTTTTACCTGGGATTATGGTAGGGGCTAATCAGCCCTAATTATCTCTGTTAGTATAAAACAGGTGTGATGATTGTGATTAAGGAGAGAATCATCGTCGATCATTGTTGTTGAAGCAGAGCTTGAAGGATTGTGTCAGATGTCTGGAACGATTTACTTGTAAGTTATAATAAAATGGAAAATTGGAATTGAAGATTTTGGCCGTTTCTTGCCTCAGACCTCGCCACACGTTCACATTTGTCACAGTTAGCTTAGTGTTGGCCTACCAGAAAGCCCGATCAGTCCAACAATTGAGGAAGCAGTTTGATCCCATACGTAAGGAGCTGCGCAACCTTGGGATTCGTCATGGTGTAATCTATCCTGCGAGACTGCTGACCACGTATGAGGGCAGAACCCACATCTTCAAGACCCCAGAGGAGGCGCAGGAGTTCATCAAGAAGATCAAAGAAGAAGAAGAGACTGGTGGGAGCTAAGCATGAACAAAATATAAGGTAGAATAATTAAGCATTTGCACAGGCATCTGACTGACTTGAAGTAAATAGTAAGTTTACAAAATATAGATTGTATTATATATTAAAAAAAACAAAACAAAAACAAAACAAACAAAAAAAAACTATGATGTACAAAGTTGTTAAAAATTTTGGAGTTAAGTTGGAAAACTACAGAGGAGAGTTAATGTTACGTCATTAAAAGCAGTAGAGTTAGGGTGATTGGGAGGATGAAGAAGGAGTGGCTTAGGCTGTTCCCCGTGGGTGTGGAGCGGTCGATGGCTATATCGGGAGACGGAATTTTTCTTTTGATTTTGGGGGGTTTCCCACAAGTGTGGGAAGGGGAAATTTGTTTGTGTGTAGTTTGTAGGATGAATGTTCAACCACTCATGTTTTTGCTTCTCTGTATGAGCATGTTTACACTGCAAGGTAATCCCAAACTCTCTATTGATCATAAACCAAAGTGTTAATCTTAATTTAACTTCATGGAATTGCAGAGGTCTACAAAATTTAAAAAAACTTAAACAAGTTATGAATAAAATAAAAGACATGGGTTCAAAAATTGTGTTTTTACAAGAAACTCATCTAATAGAGGAGGATGTAAAAAGAATTAGGAGTAGATGGCAAGGAAGTGTTTTCACCTCATAATTTTCATCCCGAGCCAGGGGAGTTATGACTCTCATACATAAATCAGTCCCATTTCAAGTGAAAAATGTAATTGGAGACAAATTTGGAAGATATTTAATCATTCAAGGATCTTTGCTATTAGAAAATATAAATTTGGTGAACTTATATGGTCCCAATATAGATGATCAAAAGTTCTTTGCTAATTTATTTCTTATCTTATCATCACTTACAGGGCAACATATAATAGCAGGGGATTTTAATTGTACATTGAATCCCGGTATAGATAGATCAACAGGACTGGACTGTACGCACAATGGATGTAGGATGACCATTAATCATTTTATGAAAGAATTGAGATTGTTAGATATATGGAGAGAAATGAAACCACAAGTTAAAGCCTATTCTTGTTATTCCAGTACCTACAAGACATTCTCACGTATTGATTATTTTTTGATTTCCACAGAATTAAGGTCCAAGATTCAAAACTGCTTTTATGATAACATCGTGATCTCTGATCATGCACCCTGTTGTCTAATATATGTAGATAAAAAATTGACAAAGGAATCAGGTAGATGGCAATTTCAGCATAAATGGCTTCAGGATGAGGAATTTGTCAAGTATATAGAAAAACAGATAGACGAGTTCTTTGACATCAATACTACACAAACATCAGCATGTGTAAAGTGGGAGGCTTTCAAAGCTTTTATTAGGGGACATATTATTAGTTATACAGGATCAAAATCTAAGAAGACTCGAGAGGAGAGAGCTAAATTGGAACATAAAATAAAAAGTCTTCAGGAAAAAGTGTATGCAGGAAGTGACCCAAGGTTGGAGAATGAATTACTGATTTTGAGAGCTGAATACGACAAAAAATCAGCGAATAGAGCTGCCTCGAGTCTTCTAAGATTGAAACAATCTTTTTATGAACAAGGTGAAAAATCAGGAAAATTATTAGCATGGCAGATTAAACAATTAGAAATTAAAACACCAATTACCAGTATTATAAGTAATGGACAGGTAGTTATAGATCCTTTAGAAATTAACAGAGCCTTTAGAGATTACTATGAAAAATTATATGATACCAAAAATGAATCTGATTTAACAAAACTAAATGGGTTTTTGAACGAACTATCTATACCGTGTATTCCAAATGAAAACAGGGAGATATTGGAGTCTAAAATTAGTCAAGAAGAAGTTGGGCTAGCCATTGATAATATGAAATCAGGAAAAAGTGCAGGACCAGATGGTCTTCCAGTTGACCTTTATAAAAAATTTAAGAATAAATTAATAAAACCTTTTTTGGAAATGGTTTTAGAAGCATTTCAAAATAATAATTTACCATCATACATAAATAATGCCTTAATTATACTGCTGCCAAAACCAGGTAAGCCCTCTAATAAATGTGAAAATATGAGACCAATAAGCCTATTAAACGCCGACCTTAAGATAATCTGTAAAATTTTAGCAAGACGAATACAAGAAATTTTACCAAATATTATTAATCGAGATCAGAATGGCTTTATAAAGGGTAGACAAGGCTTCCATAATGTAAGAAGACTATTTAATATTATTTATTTTAATAAAGAAGCACCGGATACAGCTCTCCTATCACTGGACGCCGAAAAGGCCTTTGATAGAGTTGAATGGCCCTTTCTTTTTGAAGTCCTACAAAGGTTTGGACTTGGAAATAATTTCATAAAATGGGTTCAAATAATATACAGTAATGCTACAGCAGAAATCCTAACAAATAACAATATTTCAAAACCAATAAAAATCAATAGAGGATGTCGACAAGGCTGTCCACTTTCACCTTTACTGTTTACTATGGCAATTGAACCTTTAGCGATAGCGATACGTTTACATTCACAAATATATGGAATTAAAGTTGGACCAACAGAACATAAAATCTCCCTGTACGCCGATGACATAATTTTGTTTATGTCGAATCTAAAAAAATCAATTCCAACCTTGTTGAATTTAATAAAGAATTTTGGGGAAATATCAGGATATAAAATAAATAAAACTAAATCTTCAATATTAATGCTAAATGAGACCCAGAGAAATTACCCAGCCCCTGAGGTAAATCAATTCAATGTTGTAAATCAGTTTAAATATTTAGGAATCCAAATTGTGCCTAAGCTAGAATCAGTCGCCAGTGTCAACTATGAAGCCTTAATGTCAGATATCAATGAGTTAACTCAGAGATGGATGTCACTACCAATGTCGATGATCGGGAGAATCAATATACTTAAAAGTAATATTTTACCTAAAATACTTTATTTATTTCAATACATTCCCTTATCACCACCTTTAGATCTATTCTCAAGAATAAAAAAAAAGTTAGTGGAATTTATATGGAACAACAGGAGGGCTAGATTACGTCTGTCTTTATTATATTTACCATTTGATCGTGGAGGTCTGAAATGTCCAAATTTTATGTTGTATTATTGGTCGGCACAACTGAGGTCTATGACATATTATTTTTCATCAAATGATCTCCCTCGCTGGACTGAAATGGAATCATACAATTTACCTTTACCTCTTCCCATATTCATATACTCAGATTCGGCAAAAAAATTACAAAAACAAGTTAAAAATCCATTTGTAAAGCATATGATCAAAATATGGTGTGAAGCTAAAAACTATTTAAAAGAACCACATTTATTGTCACAATTTAGTCCAATATGGGGTAATCAATATTTTAAACCAGGGAGAGCGGACGCTGTATTTAAAGTATGAAATTTAAAAGGGATACAAAAGATTCAGGATTTATATTTGCCATGTGCAGATAGCATAATGTCTTTTGAAGAGCTGAGGATCAAATTTAATCTCAATAGAACACATTTTTTTTAAATATCTTCAACTTAGAAACTTTATTCGATCAAATCAAAATAAAGCTCTCACTCGACCCATTTACTCATCCTTGGAAAAAATGATGATGAAAGATAGTAAAAGAAAGGGTATTATTTCAGAGTTTTATAACTCATTGACACTATCTTCAAGTGAAAATTCACTGAAAAGATTAAACTACTGGAAAGAAGATCTGCAAACTGAAATTTCAGAGGAACAATGGGAATTGGCTTGTACAGAAGCTCAAACCAAATCAATAAATGTACGCCTTAAATTGATACATTTCAAATGGTTAATGCGGATGTATGTTACACCGGAGGAGTTAAATAGATATAACAAAAATATACCAGATACATGCACAAAATGCATGGAAAGTAAAGGAACCCTATTTCATTGTTTATGGGAATGTAGATTAATAAAAATGTTTTGGGAAGAGGTGAGGGTAACAATTGAAAAAATAATCTCAAAACAAATCATATTGAATCCTAAACTGTTTTTGTTGGGTCTGTACCCAGAAAAGCATAATTTTAATAAAAGTGAAAGAACATGACTTCCGGTTATGGCTGCCACGTAAGACGGACGTGTTTCACTCTGCTCTGCTCCTGGAGAAAAAAATCGGCAAATAACTCTCTCATTTGGGACAGAACGTATCCCAGCGTTTGGGCGAGGATATGTCGGCGAAGCCTAAGGCTGGAAAACCAGGTAAAGGAAAAAGCGAGCCGCCGAAACAGTCCAAATTAACGGACTTTCAGGTCTGTGACGCAGCAAACAAAACTCCATATATGGCGGAGGAGGCTGGCAACGGTGCGATATCTGCGGGGAGCGGCGCAGATGCGCTGATGGCTGCCATGAGTTCAATGAGAGCGGACTTTTCCTCTAGATTTGATGGGATTATGACAGCGTTGGAAGGAATAAGAAAGGAATTGGGTGACTGTGTAGAACGAACGGCGCAGATGGAGCTCCGTCTCGCTAGTGCTGAAGATGACGTCACCCGTCTTCAATTAAAGGTGCGCACTTTGGAAAAAAAAAAATAAATCTCTGGAAGATAATATTTTGGATTTGGAATCTCGGTCGAGACAGAATAACTTGAGGCTGGTGGGTCTTCCAGAGGAATCAGAAGGTCGGGACGTATATTCCTTTCTGGAAAAGTGGATTCCGGAGGTGCTGGGCAGCGAGGAGTTGCAATCAGCAGTGGTTCTGGAAAAAGCACATCGTATTGGCCCACGGAGAGATAAGGGACCGCCGAGGACCTTAATTATGAAGTTTCTTAGCAACAGAGACAGGATGAAGATCTTCAACGCTGCACGAGCTAAAGGAGAGATTAAACACCAGGATCAGCAGGTGCGGTTCTACCCAGATTTGGCCACAGGAATCCAACAATTGAGGAAGCAGTTTGATCCCATACGTAAGGAGCTGCGCAACCTTGGGATTCGTCATGGTGTAATCTATCCTGCGAGACTGTTGACCACGTATGAGGGCAGAACCCACATCTTCAAGACCCCAGAGGAGGCGCAGGAGTTCATCAAGAAGATCAAAGAAGAAGAAGAGACTGGTGGGAGCTAAGCATGAACAAAATATAAGGTAGAATAATTAAGCATTTGCACAGGCATCTGACTGACTTGAAGTAAACAGCAAGTTCACAAAATATAGATTGTATTATATATTTAAAAAAAAACAAAAACAAAAACAAAAAAAAACTATGATGTACAAAGTTGCTAAAAATTTTGGAGTTAAGTTGGAAAACTACAGAGGAGAGTTAATGTTACGTCATTAAAAGCAGTAGAGTTAGGGTGATTGGGAGAATGAAGAAGGAGTGGCTTAGGCTGTTCCCCGTGGGTGTGGAACGGTCGATGGCTATATCGGGAGACGGAATTTTTCTTTTGATTTTGGGGGGTTCGCCACAAGTGTGGGAAGGGGGAATTTGTTTGTGTGTAGTTTGTAGGATGAATGTTCAACCACTCATGTTTTTGCTTCTCTGTATGAGCATGTTTACACTGCAAGGTAATCCCAAACTCTCTATTGATCATAAACCAAAGTGTTAATCTTAATTTAACTTCATGGAATTGCAGAGGTCTACAAAATTTAAAAAAACTTAAACAAGTTATGAATAAAATAAAAGACATGGGTTCAAAAATTGTGTTTTTACAAGAAACTCATCTAATAGAGGAGGATATAAAAAGAATTAGGAGTAGATGGCAAGGAAGTGTATTCACCTCATCATTTTCATCCCAGGCCAGGGGAGTTATGACTCTCATACATAAATCAGTCCCTTTTCAAGTGAAAAATGTAATTGGAGACAAACTTGGAAGATATGTAATCATTCAAGGTTCTTTGCTATTAGAAAATATAAATCTTGTGAACTTATATGGTCCCAATATAGATGATCAAAAGTTCTTTGCTAATTTATTTCTTATTTTATCATCACTTACAGGGCAACATATAATAGCAGGGGATTTTAATTGTACATTGAATCCAGGTATAGATAGATCAACAGGACTGGATTGTACGCACAATGGATGTAGGATGACTATTAATCATTTTATGACAGAATTGAGATTGTTAGATATATGGAGAGAAATGAAACCACAAGTTAAAGCCTATTAAGATAAGATAAGATAAGATAAGCCTTTATTAGTCCCACAACGGGGAAATTCCAGGATTGCAACAGCACAGGGATAGCAACACTCAGAGCAACAATCAGAAGGCAAGAAAAAAAACAAGCAAGCAAGAGCAGCTAATAAACATATGTACGTATTACTATAAAATATATATATATACACACACACACAGACACACAGTGCAGAGCATTGTAGCTGGATGGAATAAATATATGAATATATGAACACACAGTGCAGAGCATTGTAGCTAGATGGAATAAATATGTAAATATATAAACACCCACAGTACGGAGCATTGCAGCTAGGTGGAATAAATATGCAAGTATATAAACACACACAGTGCGGAGCAATGTAGCTAGATGGAATAATATGTAGATATATAAATATATAAACACCCACAGTACGGAGCATTGTAGCTAGATGGAATAAATATGCAAATATATAAACACACACAGTGCAGAGCATTGTTGCTAGATGGAATGAAACAGCATAACCGTCTACTTAGTTATCCTACATGGTATGATTATGTGCCCATACATATTCTCACCCTCCATAGCGACCGGTATGTTCCTAGTTGTATGCCGGAGAGGACCATTGTGTAAGTCTATTGCATCTTTTGCATTCAAAAAACTATTAGTTTGTTACGTCTTTTTGCTATCTCTGCGAGCAGCCCTGCTTAGGTTGTACAGTCTGACAGCCGTTGGTAGGAAGGACCTACGAAACCTCTCGGTTGTGCACCTGGGATGATGTAGTCTGCTGCTAAATGAGCTCCTCAGTGCATTCAGTATGTCCTGCATAGGGTGGAACTCGGACTCCAGCAGAGATGACAGTTTAGCCACCGTCCTTCTCTCTCCTATCTCCTCCATCGGATCAAGGCGCTGCCCCAGGACAGAGCTAGCTTTCTTAATCAGTTTGTTCAGTCTCTTCCTATCGGCTGCAGTAATGCCACTGCCCCAGCAGACCACTCCAAAAGTGATGGCTGATGCCACCACCGTGTCATAGAATGACTTCAGCAGCGCCCCTTGTACACCAAAAGACCTGAGTCTCCTCAGCAGGAACAGCCTGCGCTGTCCCTTCTTGTAGAGTGCATCAGTATTGTGTGACCAGTCTAGTTTATTGTTATTGTTATTGTTATTGTTATTCTTGTTATTCCAGTACCTACAAGACATTCTCACGTATTGATTATTTTTTGATTTCCACAGAATTAAGATCCAAGATTCAAAACTGCTTTTATGATAACATCGTGATCTCTGATCATGCACCCTGTTGTCTAATATATGTAGATAAAAAATTGACAAAGGAATCAGGTAGATGGCAATTTCAGCATAAATGGCTTCAGGATGAGGAATTTGTCAAGTATATAGAAAAACAGATAGACGAGTACTTTGACATCAATACTACACAAACATCAGCATGTGTAAAGTGGGAAGCTTTCAAAGCTTTTATTAGGGGACATATTATTAGTTATACAGGATCAAAATCTAAGAAGACTCGAGAGGAGAGAGCTAAATTGGAACATAAAATAAAAAGTCTTCAGGAAAAAGTGTATGCAGGAAGTGACCCAAGGTTGGAGAATGAATTACTGATTTTGAGAGCTGAATACGACAAAAAATCAGCGAATAGAGCTGCCTCGAGTCTTCTAAGATTGAAACAATCTTTTTATGAACAAGGTGAAAAATCAGGAAAATTATTGGCATGGCAGATTAAACAATTAGAAATTAAAACACCAATTACTAGTATTATAAGTAAGGGACAGGTAGTTATAGATCCTTTAGAAATTAACAGAGCCTTTAGAGATTACTATGAAAAATTATATGATACTAAAAATGAATTTGATTTAACAAAACTAAATGGGTTTTTGAACGAACTATCTATACCGTGTATTCCAAATGAAAACAGGGAGATATTGGAGTCTAAAATTAGTCAAGAAGAAGTTGGGCTAGCCATTGATAATATGAAATCAGGAAAAAGTGCAGGATCAGATGGTCTTCCAGTTGACCTTTATAAGAAATTTAAGAATAAATTAATAAAACCTTTTTTGGAAATGGTTTTAGAAGCATTTCAAAATAATAATTTACCATCATACATAAATAATGCCTTAATTATACTGCTGCCAAAACCAGGTAAGCCCTCTAATAAATGTGAAAATATGAGACCAATAAGCCTATTAAACGCCGACCTTAAGATAATCTGTAAAATTTTAGCAAGACGAATACAAGAAATTTTACCAAATATTATTAATCGAGATCAGAATGGCTTTATAAAGGGAAGACAAGGCTTCCATAATGTAAGAAGACTATTTAATATTATTTATTTTAATAAAGAAGCACCGGATACAGCTCTCCTATCACTGGACGCCGAAAAGGCCTTTGATAGAGTCGAATGGCCCTTTCTTTTTGAAGTCCTACAAAGGTTTGGACTTGGAAATAATTTCATAAAATGGGTTCAAATAATATACAATAATGCTACAGCAGAAATCCTAACAAATAACAATATTTCAAAACCAATAAAAATCAATAGAGGATGTCGACAAGGCTGTCCACTTTCACCTTTACTGTTTACTATGGCAATTGAACCTTTAGCGATAGCGATACGTTTACATTCACAAATATATGGAATTAAAGTTGGACCAACAGAACATAAAATCTCCCTGTACGCCGATGACATAATTTTGTTTATGTCGAATCTAAAAAAATCAATTCCAACCTTGTTGAATTTAATAAAGAATTTTGGGGAAATATCAGGATATAAAATAAATAAAACTAAATCTTCAATATTAATGCTAAATGAGACCCAGAGAAATTACCCAGCCCCTGAGGTAAATCAATTCAATGTTGTAAATCAGTTTAAATATTTAGGAATCCAAATTGTGCCTAAGCTAGAATCAGTCGCCAGTGTCAACTATGAAGCCTTAATGACAGATATCAATGAGTTAACTCAGAGATGGATGTCACTACCAATGTCGATGATCGGGAGAATCAATATACTTAAAAGTAATATTTTACCTAAAATACTTTATTTATTTCAATACATTCCCTTATCACCACCTTTAGATTTATTCTCAAGAATAAAAAAAAAGTTAGTGGAATTTATATGGAACAACAGGAGGGCTAGATTACGTCTGTCTTTATTATATTTACCATTTGATCGTGGAGGTCTGAAATGTCCAAATTTTATGTTGTATTATTGGTCGGCACAACTGAGGTCTATGACATATTATTTTTCATCAAATGATCTCCCTCACTGGACTGAAATGGAATCATACAATTTACCTTTACCTCTTCCCATATTCATATACTCAGATTCGGCAAAAAAATTACAAAAACAAGTTAAAAATCCATTTGTAAAGCATATGATCAAAATATGGTGTGAAGCTAAAAACTATTTAAAAGAACCACAGTTACTGTCACAATTTAGTCCAATATGGGGTAATCAATATTTTAAACCAGGGAGAGCGGACGCTGTATTTAAAGTATGGAATTTAAAAGGGATACAAAAGATTCAGGATTTATATTTGCCATGTGCAGATAACATAATGTCTTTTGAAGAGCTGAGGATCAAATTTAATCTCAATAGAACACATTTTTTTAAATATCTTCAACTTAGAAACTTTATTCGATCAAATCAAAATAAAGCTCTCACTCGACCTATTTATTCATCCTTGGAAAAAATGATGATGAAAGATAGTAAAAGAAAGGGTATTATTTCAGAGTTTTATAACTCATTGACACTATCTTCAAGTGAAAATTCACTGAAAAGATTAAACTACTGGAAAGAAGATCTGCAAACTGAAATTTCAGAGGAACAATGGGAATTGGCTTGTACAGAAGCTCAAACCAAATCAATAAATGTACGCCTTAAATTGATACATTTCAAATGGTTAATGCGGATGTATGTTACACCGGAGGAGTTAAATAAATATAACAAAAATATACCAGATACATGCACAAAATGCATGGAAAGTAAAGGAACTCTATTTCATTGTGTATGGGAATGTAGATTAATAAGAATGTTTTGGGAAGAGGTGAGGGTAACAATTGAAAAAATAATCTCAAAACAAATCATATTGAATCCTAAATTGTTTTTGTTGGGTCTGTACCCAGAAAAGCATAATTTTAATAAAAGTGAAAGAACATTCATAGACCTCAGTTTGCTTAATGCCAAAAAATGTATTGCACTATTATGGAAAAAGACTCATAGACCAGATGTGACTCAGTGGTTAAGACAGATGTTAACAAACCTTCCATTAGAAAGAATAACATATATACTGAAATCAAAGGAAATTGTGTTTGAGAATATATGGAGACCTTTTATT
The DNA here is from genome assembly GCA_020510985.1 of Pholidichthys leucotaenia. Taxonomy (NCBI): domain Eukaryota; kingdom Metazoa; phylum Chordata; class Actinopteri; order Cichliformes; family Pholidichthyidae; genus Pholidichthys; species Pholidichthys leucotaenia. Next base: position 95,369,462 of record CM035838.1, on the reverse strand, counting down.
GATTATGTAAAAAATTTAAACATAACTTTTGAAGAAGAAGGTGAATGATGTGTGTGGACCTTGTAAATTCCAAACTGGTGAACATAATATGTATACTTATGTATTGGATTGTCTAGACTAAACAGAGGAGCATTGTTGAAGATTTGACTTTGCTGGTGGTTGTTGGTGTTTTTAGTGCATCCTTTTTTTTTTTTTTTGTAGTACTTTAGTGTTAGTGTTTGATTGTTTGTATCATGTTTGTTAAAAAAAAAAAAAGGTTCAATAAAGATATTGTGGAAAAAAAAACATTGTGAGATACGGCCATTTTCAACATGTGTGCAGGCGCAATGGAGGGCGCTGGTCGTCGTGTGTGACGAACACGAACTCCGCGTTTTTCGAAGTTTTAGGCACAAAAGTATGCGAAAAACAGTGGTGGGCCGGGCCCGGCAGCGTGCCTGTGTTTGCGCTACGCTGCAAAAGCTGAGACGGGCAGCTGTTCGGCGCAGGATTATTTGGCAGAAATTCCCCGGGCAGCCATAGGGGCTGCGCAAAAACAAGCTCTCTGCCGGGGAAGCTTCCAAATCCTCTTTTGCCGCGGAGCGCAACCCCAATATAAAACCCACGGCAACCTGTCTACCAAATTTGCATCCATCAGTGAAGCCCTGAGTGCTGCTTTCAGTGATCTATGAAAACGCTCGCATAACCCATTGGCCTGTGGGTTGTACGCGGTTGTGCGATGAATTGCAACACCCGCAGCCTGGGAGTTTGGAGATGGAGGAGATGGACACAACAGCAACACTTCAGTTTATTACCTCCGCCAAGGAGGTAATGCTTTTACTACTGAACCACTAATCCTATCATTGTGAATCCAATTGCTAGTCATATGTTTTCATGGTCAAGGAATCTGAAAACGTACACACAAACACTGTATGGGGGGGAACTGTGGCGCTTGGCGGAGGTCTGCGCTCTCCGAGTGCTTTTCTAGTTTTCTTTGTTTTTGACTTGCTGTTTCCCTTTGTTTATAGCCCATACTGGATATTGGCAGCGTATAAGTGCATGTTTTATGTGGTTTTCCTCCTCCTGTCTGTCTTCTTGTTCCATGAAGATGGTGGCTCGTTCATATAATGTCCTGACGACTGATAGCTTGTGTGCTGTGGGGTGTTCCGATGTCCATAGTAGGTATTGATCTGTGTGGGTTGGTTTCCTGTAGACTGTGATTTTTATGCTGCCGTCCTCGTTGTGGTGGACTTTCATGTCCAGAAAGGCTATGGTGCCATTTTCCTCCTCTTCGTGTGTGAATTTTATGTTCCCAGTGCTGTCCGTACTGTTCAGATGGTCAGTGAGTTCTTGTGTATGTCCTTTCCTTATTTTTTCCAGAATGTCATCTACATATCTCTTCCAAAGGGTGGGTTTGCATTTTGTGGGTGCTGTGTTGATGGCTTTGTTTTCCAGATCCTCCATAAAAAAGCTGCTCATGATGGCTGATAGTGGGTCTCCCATTGCAAATCCTTCTTTTTGTCTGTAAATTTTTCCTCTGAATTGAAAGTAAGTGGATTTTGCAACAAACTGTAATAATTTGGATATGTCATGAACTGTGAGGTTGGTGCGTCTTTTTAGGGTACTGTCATTGTTGAGGCGTTCTTGCACTATACAGTGGGGAAAAAAAGTATTTAGTCAGCCACCAATTGTGCAAGTTCTCCCACTTAAAAGATGAGCGAGGTCTCCAATTTTCATCATAGGTATACCTCAACTATGAGAGACAAAATGAGAAAAAAAAATCCAGAAAATCACATTGAAGGATTTTTAATGAATTAATTGGTAAATTCCTCGATAAAATAAGTATTTGATCAATAACAAAAGTTCATCTCAATACTTTGTTATATACCCTTTGTTGGCAATGACAGAGGTCAAACGTTTTCTGTAAGTCTTCACAAGGTTTTCACACACTGTTGCTGGTATTTTGGCCCATTCCTCCATGCACATCTCCTCTAGAGCAATGATGTTTTGGGGCTGTCGCTGGGCAACACGGACTTTCAACTCCCTCCAAAGATTTTCTATGGGGTTGAGATCTGGAGACTGGCTAGGCCACTCCAGGACCTTGAAATGCTTCTTACGAAGCCACTCCTTCGTTGCCCAGGCAGTGTGTTTGGGATTACTGTCATGCTGAAAGACCCAGCCACGTTTCATCTTCAATGCCCTTGTTGATGGAAGGAGGTTTTCACTCAAAATCTCACGATACATGGCCCCATTCATTCTTTCCTTCACACGGATCAGTCGTCCTGGTCCCTTTGCAGAAAAATAGCCCCAAAGTATGATGTTTTCACCCCCATGCTTCACAGTAGGTATGGTGTTCTTTCTCCTCCAAACACGACAAGTTGAGTTTTTACCAGAAAGTTCTATTTTGGTTTCATCTGACCATATGACATTCTCCCAGTCCTCTTCTGGATCATTCAAATGCTCTCTAGCAAACTTCAGACGGGCCTGGACATGTACTGGCTTAAGCAGGGGGACACGTCTGGCACTGCAGGATTTGAGTCCCTGGTGGCGTAGTGCGTTACTGATGTAGCCTTTGTTACTTTGGTCCCAGCTCTCTGCAGGTCATTCACTAGGTCCCCCCGTGTGGTTCTGGGATTTTTGTTCACCATTCTCGTGATCATTTTGACCTCACGGGGTGAGATCTTGCGTGGAGCCCCAGATCGAGGGAGATTATCAGTGGTCTTGTATGTCTTCCATTTTCTAATAATTGCTCCCACAGTTGATTTCTTCACACCAAGCTGCTTACCTATTGCAGATTCAGTCTTCCCAGCCTGGTGCAGGTCTACAATTTTGTTTCTGGTGTCCTTTGACAGCTCTTTGTTCTTGGCCATAGTGGAGTTTGGAGTCTGACTGTTTGAGGTTGTGGACAGGTGTCTTTTATACTGATAACAAGTTCAAACAGGTGCCATTAATACAGGTAACAAGTGGAGGACAGAGGAGCCTCTTAAAGAAGTTGTTACAGGTCTGTGAGAGCCAGAAATCTTGCTTGTTTGTAGGTGACCAAATACTTATTTTACCAAGGAATTTACGAATTAATTCATTAAAAATCCTTCAATGTGATTTTCTGGATTTTTTTTTTCTCATTTTGTCTCTCATAGTTGAGGTATACCTATGATGAAAATTGGAGACCTCTCTCATCTTTTAAGTGGGAGAACTTGCACAATTGGTGGCTGACTAAATACTTTTTTGCCCCACTGTATGTAGTGTGACGTCAACAGCAGTCTTTGTGAATAAAGAGATGACGTCATGTGAAATGAGGATCTCGGATGATTCTATTTTTATGTCTTTGAGTTCTTGTGCCAGCTCTTTTGAATTTTTGCCGTGGAAGTCTCATAGTCCAAGGAGGGGTTTGATGATTTCAACTAGGGCTTTTGATAAGTTGTACGTGACTGATCCGATACTGTCTATTATTGGCCGAAGTGGGATATCCTTTTTATGTATTTTCGGAGTTCCATAGATCTGGGGGGTGATGCTGGCTGTGGGGATCAGGTGATCATATGCGTCCTTTGTGATTTTTTTTTCTTTCTAATAGAGGTTTGAGAAGGGCTTTTAGCATTTTTTTCTTTTCTTCTGTCGGGTTTGTTTTAATGATTTCATATGTGCTGCTGTCTGCCAACATGGTTTCCATCTGTTTTTCGAATGCTTCCGTGTCCAAAATTACTGTTGTTCTACCTTTATCTGTTGGGAGGATTGTGATCGTTTTATCCGTCTTGAATGAGTTTAATGCTTTTTCTTCTTTTCTTGTAACGTTGCATTGTGGTAATTTGGCCGTTTTAAGGACTCCTGCGACTGCGTTCCGGAGTGATGCCTTTTCTCCTTGGTCCTGGATTTTTTCACATGCCAGTTCTGTTGCAAGGATGTATTCTTCATGGGGTATTTTAGCTGGTGTAATGGCGAAGTTCAGTCCTCTGCTCCTCACTGTTTTCTCCGTGTCCGTGAGTGTGCGTTGTGATAGGTTTTTGACCCACTTAGCGTTCATTTCCGTGTGCGTTTGTCTTCGTCCGTTCTTCCTTTCTGTGAGTTTTTTTAGTTTTTTCAATTGGCGGTTTTTCGTTGTAATGAATTCTTGTTCGTGTGCGTGTTTTAATTGTGCTTTTATCTGTTCCTGCGTTTCCTGGTCGGTCGGGTAGTGTTTCTTGAACATGTCCATTTCCTCCTTGATTTGGTTGTTGATGTTGTCTACTTTATTTGCCAGAAGAGTCGAAGGCTGCAGTGCAGTTGAAACATGTAAAGAAGGTAAAGACATCTTTCTATTTTATTTTTTGTCTTTTATATGAACAAAAGATAAATAATTAAAAGAAGACAAAATGAACCTATTTGACGTACTTTCAACCTGGGTTCAGAATTCATCATAGTACTGAAACAGCCTTAGTGAAGGTCATTAATGACCTCCTTATCGCATCTAATAATGGACTCGTTTCTGTACTTGTCCTTTTAGATCTTAGTGCAGCCTTTGATACTATCAATCATGATAATTATACTTGATAGATTAGAACACTATGTTGGACTAAATGGAACTTTGCTGCAGTGGTTTAGATCTTATTTGTCCGATAGACTTCAGTTTGTTCATATCAATAATGAGTTTTCTTCCAACTCTAAGCTCAGTCATGGAGTTCCACAGGGATCTGTGTTAGGCCCTACACTTTTTAGTTTATATAAGCTTCCATTAGGCAACATCATTAGAAAGCACTGTATACATTTTCATTGTTGCGCTGATGACACACAATTATATCTGTCAATGAAGCCCGATGACTGTAATCAAGTAGCCAAGTTAGATGCCTGTCTTAAAGGGTACCTATGTCATACATGAAATAAAGATATTATATTGAGCCCCTGTCTCACTTTCTAGTTCAAGTTTTTATTCTGAACAGAGCGCCGGCAATGCGATATCAATCCATTGCCGATGTGCTTGTTCAGCTATGGCAGCAAAACATGCGCGCAGCCATACTGGCGGCTACATGGCCTGCCAGGACGCTTCCTGTGACGTAGTATCATTGATACCGAGAGCGGTTCTGGCCAATTCGCCGTGGCTGGCCGCGCGAGACTACCGTGCGCTAGCCCAGGAGGCAGACCGGATCATCATCACCACCAGGGTGATCACAGTCAACGCAGCAGCGACGGAGCCCAGTGAGACGACCAGAGGAGGCGAGGAGCCACGCTCCTTAATATCCAGCTCAGATATTAAGTCCTTTGCTCGAGTGACCCAGCCAACAGCACAAGCCAACGTCACAGCTTCAGGTGGTAAGTTCCACACACTGCTCACTCAGTTCCCAGCACTCACGGTCTCGACGTTTTCCGCGGCCATCGCTAAACAAGGGGTGGAGCACTTTATCACCACCATCGGGCCACCCGTTTTTGCAAGACCTCGGCGCTTGGATGCAGCTAAACTGGCCATAGCGCGCGAGGAGTTCGCCAACCTGGAAAGGTTGGGCATCATCGAGCGCTCGAACAGCCCATGGGCATCCCCGCTACACGTGGTCCCTAAGGCTGAGGGATCGTGGCGACCGTGCGGTGATTTCCGCAGGTTGAACAACGCCACGGCGCACGACCGCTACCCGATTCTCCACATACAGGATTTTTCCGTTCACCTCGCCGGGGCACACACTCCACACTGGTCACTCACATCACTGCGAGAAATGGACTGTACAGTGAAACCTGTCCGTCGCTGGTACACACCGAGTATTGACTTTTCAGTATCAACGATGTGACGTCATATCGGCATGTGTCAGGGCGGCGCGCATAGTTTTCATTGACTGGCCATGCCGGCGGCCGTATTTGCATATATCTCTGGTGGTAGATGGCTGGCAACAATTATTTACCCAAATAACGAATACTTTGCCTAATGTTTTCAAGTTGAATGCGTTTTCACGACCACCACAGGTACCCTTTAAGGAAATCAAAGCTTGGATGACTTGTAATTTTCTGCTATTAAACTCAGATAAGACTGAAGTTATTCTTGTTGGTCCAAAAAACCTTAGAAATACCTTTCCAAGACGAGGAGAAAAATACTTATTCACTGTTTTAATATTGGCAAGTAAAAAAGCTCTAACTAAAAAATGGATGTTGCAGGACTGTCCTACACCTGAAGATTGGATTAACGTGATCCAAGACATTTACTCGATGGAAAAGTTGACATTCGCACTGAGACAGGACATGGATGGGTTCTTGAACTTTTGGCAACCCTGGATCGCATATGCGTCTTCCATTAGATCTAATCTTTGACAAATACCATTTCAATATTGGCACCGCTCTTTGTTCCAACGCTATTCAGATGCTCTTTTATTTTTATTTTTTTGTTGTTGTTTGTTTTTTGCTCTTTTATTTTGTTTTTGTTCTTTTTTGTATTTTCTTGTTTTTTTTTCTTTAATTTCTCTTTTCTTTCACTTAAAAAAAGGGTGTTGTAATAATTATTCTTTCAATGTTGTCAAAAAACAAAAAGGGAACATGTGGTGAAATTGTAAACAATGCAATGCTGTAATGACGTGTATACCCTTTACAAAAACTTAAAGAAATACCTTTCCAAATCAAACTCTTAATTTGGATCGGGCTACTCTTACTCTGAACAGTTCTTTGAGGAATCTTGGAGTTATTTTTGATCAAGATCTGTTTTTTAATTCACATATTAAATTTGTTTCTAAGACTGCCTTCTATTATCTGCGCAATATTGCCAAGATTAGGAGCATCTTGTCTCTGAGTGATGCTAAGAAACTGATCCACGCTTTTGTTAGCTCTAGATTAGATTATTGTAACTTGTTATCATCAGGTTCATTCATTCATTCATCTTCTTCTGCTTAATCCTTTTCCGGTCGCGGGGGGCGCTGGAGCCTATCCCAGCATCTTTGGGCGAGAGGCAGGGTACACCCCGGACAGATCGCCAGTCCATCGCAGGGCCAACACAGACAGACAGACAACCATTCACTCTCACAGTCATACCTAAGGACAATTTAGAATCCCCAGTTTGATGCCAATTAACCTAACTTGCATGTTTTTGGCATGTGGGAGGAAACCGGAGAAATCCCGGAGTAAACCCACGCAGACACGGGGAGAACATGCAAACTCCACACAGATCACTGTTGGTCGGGGGCTGGGATCGAACCCAGGATCCCCCAGCCAAGGGTGAGTTGCTGTGCTGCCGCAGTGCTAACCACTCCGCCACCGCGCTGCCCTATTATCAGGTTGTCCTAAAATATCTTTACAAAGTCTTTAGTTAATCCAAAATGCTGCTCCAAGAGTTTTAACTAGTTCTAGAAACAGAGATCATATCTCTCCGGTTCTGGCCTCCCTCCACTGGCTTCCCATAGAGTTTAGAATTAAGTTCAAAATCCTTCTTCTCATTTACAAAGCTCTTAATAATCAGGCCCCCTTTTATATAAAAGATCTGATATTACCCTAACACCCTAACAAAAGCACTACGCTCCCAAAATGCTGGATTACTTGTAATACCTAGAATCTCCAAAAGTACAATGGAAGGCAGAGCCTTCTGCTTTCAAGCTCCTTTCCTGTGGATCCAGTTACCAATCTGGGTTCGAGAGTCAGACTCGATCTCTGTTTTTAAGAATAGGGTAAAAACCTTCCTCTTCAATATAGCCTACGATTAGGGAGGGATCTTGTGTCTCTTAATCCTCCCTTTCTTTTACTGTTAATAGATTTAGACTGTCGGGTGACCTCCAATAATGTACTTGGCTTCTCTCTGTTAATGTTTGCTCTCTATATGTCTGTTCTTTTCTTCTTCTCTGTCCCCTCACCCCCCAGCCAGTCGCAGCAGATGACTGCCCCTCCCTGAGCCTGGTTCTGCTAGAGGTTTCTTCCTGTTAAAAGGGAGTTTTTCTTCTCCACCGTCGCCAAGTGCTTGCTCACAGGGGATCGCCTGATTGCTGGGGTCTTTCTGCAATTGTGGGGTTTCCCCTACATTTGAAAGATCTATGAGATGACTATTGTTGTGATATGGTGCTATATAAATGAAGTTGAATTGAATTAAATCTGATGCATTATTATTATATGCAAAGTTACTGTGCAAAATTAAAAAAAGAAATAGTATAAAATTAACATATTCATATATATGTTTTTTCTGCCCCCCCCCAAAAAAAATATGTTGCCACTGCACCAAGGTCTTTAAGCCAGAGGAAACACTGCATTCTTTACATACTCTTCCTTCAAGATTAGTCCTACTCGCATTTCTCTTCCTATCTACACCATGGTAGAACAGTTTAAATCCACCTCCAATGCTCCTAGCCTTGCTTCCCTTCCATCTGGTTTCTTGAACACACAGTATACAGTATCTAAATTTCTTCTCTCCATCATATCAGCCAATTCTCTGCTTTTACTAGTCATAGTCCCTACATTTAAAATCCTTACTGTCACCTCCACCTTTCTTTTTCTCTCACTCCCTCCTGACATGCCTTCCTCCTCTCCTCCTCCTCAATCTTCGACTAACAGTAGCCCAATTTCCACCAGCACCCTGTCAGTTAACAGCACCGGTGGCGGTCATTGTTAACACGGGCCTCGACTGATCTGGTATGGAAGTCTCATTTGTCATGATCCACATGTTTGATTTGGCAAAGGTTTTACGTCGGCTGACCTTCCTGATACAACCCTCCCCATTTACCTGGACTTGGGATCGGCACTAGGTGTATGCTGGCTTATGCACCCCCTGTGGCTGGGTTATAGACACCATGATACTGGTAAAAAATATTAAAGTATGTAAAAGGAGAAGAAAATGTGTCTGTAACCTAACTTTTGCAATAATTTGATGAAGTTTACTGGATCTGAATTTTACATTGTTATTATTATAAATAAAACATGACCTATAGAGATCATCTGTATTCTGAATGACTTATTTGCTTTGTAGTAGGGACTCAAGTCTAACCACAGAAGCCTGGGACTCACTTATGACCTTCTCCCACTTCTGTTCGTACAGTGATCTACGCATCAAATTAAAAGCATTTTTACTCTTTATAAATGGCTCAAACTTTCATGCCATTTCCACAATTTAATATGTTTGATTACCTTTTTTCCCTCAGTTTCAGCCTGAGTACCGGGTTTGTCCTGTCCTGAGATCTGAGTGTGTTTACTCCAGGGTCTAGCTTTAGTGGGGTCTCCAAATGCTTTACACATCTCCACCTACAATACAACACCAGATGTTATAAAATAAAATTATACCAACAACAACATAATGTAGAGCAAATCAAGTGTCTTACCGTCACTCTTGATGTGTCCACGAAGCTCTTGTTGAAATGTTTCAGGGCTCTGTCTGCATCCTCTTCAGACTTAAACCCAACAAAACCAAACTTGCGGAATTTCCCATCTTTGGTGAATTTGAGTGAGCAGTCAGTAATGGTACCAAAGGCAGCAAACATGGACCTGAACCGCTCCTCCTTCATCTGCTCACAAGACATTTATTCACTACAGATTCATCACACTATAGGACTAATCATACTCAATATGCAAATCTGTATTTGTCTTTACAACATTTAACTTGTGTCCCATTTCATGGAAGTAGATAACCATACTCAATATCTGCTGCTGTCTGTTTTGATCTTTTTATGGTATATTCAATATGTGTATATATCACAGCTCCTTTTACAGTATCACACTACTTGCAGTACAGTGCATTATATTACTCCCTCATAGTACAACATCACTTGCAAATTTACATCTGCATACATCTCCTTTGTGGTGTTTATTACATACACATTTTGCATCTATTTAGGCTGATATCGCTCTCAGGCGCACTACTATACTTTCATTATACTGGAATAAGTCTTTGAAATGACCTTTCACTCTCAATCAGGCAACGTACTACAAAAGATAGTTTAAAAAAAAATTGGTTAAAACACACTTGAGCACCAGGTTGTTGAATGAGAATTCTGATGCTTTTGTCTTTATGTAGTTTTCTGGGTTTTTTTTAGTCACTGTTTTAGATTTATATAGGCACTGTCTATGGATACGTAAGCCGGAGCCCAATACACATTGTCTATTGCTACAGAAGAATTGATCAATCCAACAAAACCTTTTCAGATCAGCGCACTATTGCCATCATTGCTGTAGTGTAGGGGAAGAGTGTAGTGTACCTGTGTTCAAAAGGTGTGGGGTTCATCTCCCGATGTTGCCACCCGCTGTCTTTGTAATGTGTGTGAATATGTGATATACACTACTCACAAAAAGTTAGGGATATTCGGCTTTTGGGTGAAATTTCAGGATGCACCAAAAAAGGAATATAGCCTTTACAGGTGAACTTAATTTGACCTTCTCGAACTTTTTGAATGCACATGTCCAACTTGCCAATGTTTCAGTACTTTTTGTATAATTTGCTGTTCTCTATCTAGGTGCTTCACAGCAAAATTCACAACAGGTGTTTGATCCATGACTCGACCAATACATTTTTTGGTTTAACTAGAATTGGTATTTAAACAGTCTTCTTCATCATGCTGTTCACATTTTGACATCAGGAGACCAAGACAACACCAAACAATTGATCAACAGTACCTCGCTATTGCTAGGCTTCAAACAAAATGTTCTCAGAGGGAAGTGGCCACAGAGCTTAGAGCAGGAGTCACCAACCTTTTTGAAACCAAGAGTTACTTCATGGGTATCGAGTCATGTGAAGGGCACCAGCTTGACACACTCCTCTAAAATAACAAATTGTGTGTGTGTGTGTGTGTGTGTGTGTACATATATATATATATATATAAATACACACACACATAAATAATTATCAATAACTTAGAGTGGGTAACAGACAAGATCAATATTCAACACTTTATTTTTATTAATCTCAGCAATTGTTCAGATGATCACTTCTACATTACATTTTTTTAATGAAATGTAGAATGTTTGAAAATGAAATGTTTTCACCAGTCCCTTTTAACCATAAAAAACTAAACCCTTTTAATTCATGAACTATGTTGAACCATGTTTGAAAAAGTTATGCAACATTTAAGAAAAATCAACTTTCATATTAAATAAATCTTATCACATTTTTAACTGAACAAATCTGCTGCAATTCTGCTCAAAATCTGTTACATTTAATAAACACACTTTTGTGTGTTCTTCTTCACTGGAATTATATCCATACAGTTCTTGCCAAGAATCATGCTTGAGTAATAACCAGCGCTGTCCTTTCATGAGAAGAAGCTAAACAAGCACTGAGAGTGCTTATATGGGCGCAGTGGTTAGCACCGCGGCAGCAGTTTAGCCTTGGCTGGGGGATCGCGGGGATCGTGGGTTCGATCCCTGCCCCCGGCCAACAGTGATCTGTGTGGAGTCTGCATGTTCTCCCCGTGTTTGCGTGGGTTTCCTCCCACATGCCAAAAACATGCAGGTTAGGGAGTTAAGGGGCGCTTGCGCACGCAACGACCGGCAGCTGGTGGCTTGTCACCGGACTGCAGAACAAATCTACCTACGGGTACAAAATAAAAAAAAATTTTAAAAAAAAAAGAGTGGGTAGTGAAGTGTCGCTCCACATAGTGGCGCTTCGCCGTCACCCCGCAAATGAAACACACGCAGCTTCCTTTCACGGTAGTAAAAAAAGAACTCTTCCTCCCGCTCACTTTGAAAATGATAAATTTTCTGTCTTTTTTTTTTGCCATGTTTTTGGGCTAGGAAACAGCACTGCGTTCACCATCTTCACTGGCTGCTAGCTTACGCTCCACAAGCGCAAACGTTTTGTCATGCGCACAATACTGACCTTTGAACTAGGTCAGAGTTCACCTTGACTTTACGTATAATAAACATATTTTCATTTTTTTATTTTTAAGACATTGTCATTTTAAAATCTATATAAATGCAAGTGTGATTTTAAAAAATAGCGGCAGAAAAAATTACATCTTAGATGCAGCTCACTTGCGAGTTGTGCTATTTTTAGAACAGGCCTGCGGGCGACTCATGTGGTCCTTGCGGGCGACATGGTGCCTGCGGGCACCGCGTTGGTGACCCCTGGCTTAGAGTGTCACAGACTATCATCAGCAGGTTGCAACAGAGATACAGAGCGACTAGAAGAGTCACAGAAAGGCATAGAAGTGGACGTCCTTTGGCCACATCCCACGCTGATGACTGCTTCATTGTGAACAGTGCCTTGCAGAACCAGATGATGGATGCCACTCAACTCCAGGCACATTTAAGGGAGGTGAGAGGCACCCAAGTGTCACGTCAGACCATTTAAAACCACTTACATCAGGGTGGTCTGCGTACTAGATGATCTGCAAGGGTACCTGACCACACCAGCAGGAACAGGCGTCATTGTCTTGCATGGAGCAGGGAGCATTTACGCTGGACAAGGGACCAGTGGGCCTCAGTGCTGTTCTCTGATGAAAGTTGATTTATGTTGAGCAGAAATTATGGCCACCAACGATGTTGGAGATGTCAAGGAGAGCATTATGCATCAGCCACTGTTGTCACCAGATGAGCCTTTGGTGGTGGTGGTGTTACAGTCTGGGCAGGTGTGTCTAGACAATACAGAACTGCCCTACACCTTGTGAATGGTACAGTGACAAGCTGATACTACCTGAATAACATCATTAATCCAGTCATTGTGCCCCTACATGAACAACATAGGCCTAATTTCATCTTCATGGATGACAATGCTCCAGCTCATGAAGGTCACATCATTAGGGAATGGCTGCTGAAGGCTGGGGTACCTCAAATGGAGTGGCCTGCACTTTCTTCAGACCTGAATTCCACAGAAAACCTATGGGATCAGCTGAGTCACTGTGTAGAGGCTCGTAACCCTGCACCGCAAAACCTCAATGACCTGAGGGCCACCCTTCAAGAAGAGTGGAATGCCATGCCTCAGCAGACAATAAGTCGACTTGTGAACAGCATGAGATGTCACTGTCAAGCTGTAATTCACACACACACACACACACACACACACACACACACACACACACACACACACACACACACACACACACACACACACACACACACACACACACACACACACACCCCGGCCCTGTCAAGCAGCTAGGTAAGCAGAACTGTGCCAAACAGATTCACTTAGCCAAAAGAAGCTTTAGACAGCACATATACTGTACATGTACTGTACAGGTGGTGTGCCATATTGTATTGTTCACAATAATACCGGTATAATTTTTAATACTGGTGTAAAAATGAATATCTCGATATTTGGGGTCTGTTACGCTGCCAACGGAAGTTACGCATTACCATAGAAAACGACAAAAAAAAAACATGGCGCGAGAAGCGGCACTCTGTGCTTGGAACATCTGTGTCTAGCTGTGAGGAAGTAATTTAGTTTTAAGGCTGTTTCAGACTGCTGCCTTCTTAAAAAAAAAATAAAATAAAATGGTGCAGCGATGCAGATAATCTGCCCGCATTTTTTTCCGGACATTAATAACACGGCTTCAGTGAAAAGTTTTACTTCACCCTGAAGCAATGTTGTTGACGTCAGGACTCCGAAGTGTCCAGAGGTTTATTTTCGTTCCCTTGTGGCTGCTCCAGCTTGGTTTATTCAACTAACCGAAAGAAAAAAAATCTGTTAACAGGCCCAGGAGTTGTCTGTGCAACGGACATTTCTAACGCGGGTAAACTGAAAGAGAGAGAGAGAGAGAGAGAGAGAGAGAGAGAGACAGAGACAGAGAGAGAGACTTTGATTTTTAAAAAAAGCCTTTATTGCACAATTAAAAAAAATGTAAGTGCACCAACATCATTCCACCAAGTGTCTCACACTGGAAAGAGTGCTAACATAAGTCTCCCCCCCCCCCCCCACACACAACACAGAGTATTCCTTGCAGTCCACCTATTCCACATTGGCAGTGGCAGTAGTGCGAGTCCTCCTCATAGTCCGTGCAAAGACGAGCCAGAGGCCCAGAGGCCCCCAGTTCTTAAGCAAGGCCAAGTCCCCTTCCTCCGGCAGCAGAGATAGCACTGTGCGGCCGCAGCCAGTTCCGTTGCACATCCCAGAGACAGTTTCCTCATCTCAGATGGATTGGAATTCTTAGACCATGCGGGATTTTCAAGCAAGTCATCATTGCAGCAGGCTCGTCCAGAGCGTAGAAAGTAAACGGTGGGGCATCCATGCCCTGCAGGTAAAGATCCAGTTCCGTGACAGTCAATTACAGTCAATTAGAAACGTCATATAAAAGTCTGATCAAACAATATCCCAAAAATGTGTAAAACAGGCAGAGGGATGACCGCCATTTATTCCTCCTGTTGGGCGTGCTTGACCCCTGTTCTCCCTGCTGCTTTACGCAGGGCTGTCAGGTGTTTCTTGAGGTGAAAACGTTTCCTTTCATCCAGGAGGTCAAGACCAACCTGCCTTCTTAGCACATCAACAGACTTAATGAATTTATCAGTGTCACTGAAGTAGTCAGTGACTTTAATGGCTTTGTTATAGGTTTCATCCAGAAAAGCATTTATTTCTTCCAGTGAATACAAACTCGTGTTTGTACTGCATTTTGCCCCAATAGACTCAGTATTAGACACAGTGTCGGGATCAGATTCCATTTCTTTGTCAGCACAACTCAGCTGACTGGTTGGTTCTCCTGGGCCAGTGGATTCATCATGGGCCACAAGTTCCTGGATGCCACCCACAGCAGCTGACTGTCGCTGTTCCATGCCCTGCTGTGAAACGGTAGCAGCCTCCGGAAGCACAGCCGCTGACGTCACACAGCGAGATTCTGATGCACCATCAGGTCGGTGCTCCGTCTCCTGCTCCGAAACGGTAGCAGCTTCCGGAGGCACAGCCGCTGATGTCACACAGCGAGATGATTGTACATCAGTGACAGTTTTGGCACCATCACCAGCAATGCTCCCGGCCGTAAGCTGGGGCGCGGGCGCCACAGCCGGAGCAGGGCCGGTGGAAGGCCCCGCAACGTCGTCCGCAGTAGCGGCGGGAGCGGAGGCCGCGCCGCCGTCTGCAGCTGCGGCGTGAGCGGAGGGCTCGCCGCCGGCACCATCCGCGGCTCCATCAGGGCCCTCCGCCTGCTGCCTGTGCGGACAAGCGAACCGTTTATGGCCCACGTCTCCACATTCAAAACACTTCATCTGTCCTGAGCTCGCATACACCATATAGGAGCCGTCCCCGTGTTTGACACGGAAGGACACTTCCAGAGTTTGAGTGGGCGAGTCTAGAAACATGAACACCTGTCGCCGGAGTGATTTCACATGTTTTAACTTGGTGTCCTTGCATCCCAAAGTCAGAGTTGTAAACGGGCCCGCAAACTTCCCAAATCTGTGGAGCTCCGTCGCCAACTGCTCGTCAGTGATGAAAGGTGGAACACCTGAGACGGTGATTCGCGTTGATGGGACAGATAAGGGGGACACCTGTACATACATTTCCCTGATAACAACACCGCTTACAATCAGGGTGTGAACATCCTCTTCAGCAGCCAGAAACACAACTACAGCTCTATTCATTCGGGACGCAAAGCCGATCGCATCATGGCCCACCTGCTCGGCCACAGCCAGAAGCACCTCCTCCACAGTAACAGTGCTGTCAGGGGGAACGATCCTCACCCCCTGGTGGATAGATGGAGGTGGCATTTCCAAGGTCGCCATCCTCCACACAAAAAAACAAAAACTGAAAATGCGGCCAGTAGTAGAAAACAGAAAAAAAGTCCAAACAAACCACGGAGTTCCCTATTTCCGAGAGAGAGAGAGAGAGAGAGAGAGAGAGAGAGAGAGAGAGAGAGAGAGAGAGAGAGAGAGAGAGAGAGACTTTGACTTTTAAAAAATGGCTTTATTGCACATTTCAAAATTGCAGAAAGACCAATATCAGTTGTCCAAGTGTGTCACATCTCAAAAGTGCAAACATAACTCATCCCCCTGACCCACTGAACACAAAACATTCCCTACAGCCCATCTATTGATGAACGCCTCCAGATTGTCTACCATTTGATAGTAAGAGAACTCCACCCGGAGTCTGACTTTCAACAAGACCTTGAAAGCGGACACAGGATCCACATTGCCAGCATTGCTTGCCCGATTTTTCCTCGTCAGCCAGATGGCAAGCTTAGCAGTCCCAGATAGGAAGTTCAAAGTGTGGGCAGCCTTCCTTGCCACTTTATACTTCGGACCGTAAATGAACAGACCAAAAGAGAGAGAGAGAGAGAGAGAGAGACTTTGACTTTTAAAAAGAGGCTATATTGTACAATTCAAAAATGCAAGAACACCAATATCACGGCCCCAAGTGTGTCACATCTCAAAAGTGCAAACATAACTCATCTCCCTGACCCACAGAACACAAAACGTTCCCTACAGTCCATCTATTGGTGAATGCCTCCAAATTGTCCACCATTTGGTAGTAAGAGAACTCCACCTGGAGTCTGACTTTCAACAAGGCCTTGAAAGCAGACACAGGATCCACATTGCCAACGTTGGTAGTCCGATTTTTCCTTGTCAGCCAGATGGCAAGTTTAGCAGTACCAGAGAGAGAGAGAGAGAGAGAGAGAGAGAGAGAGAGAGAGAGAGAGAGAGAGAGAGAGAGAGAGAGAGAGAGAGATGGGAGGTCTGATGCAGTGGCCATTTACTAACTAACTAACTAACTAACCTGCACTTATATAGCGCTTTTCTAGTCACAAAGACCACTCAAAGCGCTTTCATTAATACTAACCCTCTATTCTAAGGGCCTACAGGAAACAGATATCTAGGGACAATTTAGAACAGCCAATTAACCTAACATGCATGTTTTTTTGGCATGTGGGAGGAAACCGGAGAAATCCCGGAGTAAACCCACGCAACACGGGGAGAACATGCAAACTCCACACAGATCACTGTTGGTCGGGGGCTGGGATCGAACCCACGATCCCTGCAGAGGTGTCTAGTAGTTTGGTGGAAATGGCTGACAGGTAGGTCAAATGATGAAATAATACTTTTAAATAACCCCACTCTCTCACCGTTTTATTTAGACCCTCTTCCTGATCTGGTGAAATAAACTAAATGAATTTAATATGTTAAAATGACCAAAACCACCTCGTGCCCCAAAGTATAGAAATGAGATGAAGACAGAAGTAATGTGGTGAATGAGTGTCATGGTTATATTATACTGCGGTAGCTGCTTATACTGTAGTTTAGGGTTTACGTTTTTTAATGTAATAAATAGGTTGCATTAACCATAGCTTAATTGTTCTTACATTTATAAGGCAATGTTTTCAGGACTATTCAGATGTTTTACTCTCAGCTGCTTGTAACCGTTCTCTCCTAAATTTGTTTTCTCATTTTTTAAATATCTTTTCATAAAGGTGCATTTTTTTAAATTTTGAACGTTTTTGGTGACAAATTTGTGACCTTTTTCATGCAGAATTGTAACTTTACCTAAAGCCTCAAACCTTGTGTTTTTATTCAGAAAAGGTGAAAAAATCAGAAGCAGCAGCGGATTAAAATTAAGATTAGTCAATCAGTTGTTTTAATAATCAATAGATCAGTTGACTATTAAAATCCAAATTTATAATTTTCCTCCCAGCTGAAGGTTGTAATTATATTTATAACTAGTTTGATACCTGTTATTTTAAAATGCTGGCCAACTAAAACGGTGGTGGTTTCTGGTTTCCAACAACAGGGTGCCCTAGGATGAAGTCAAATTCCCGGCTTGAATTTCTGTCCCACTCCACCCATCAGTGCACTGAAGATGTGGTGGTTTATAATATTTTCTGGTAACATTTGATAAAGAATAAAAAAAGTTTGAAACACATTCTAAACTGCTCTTTATAAACTGGAGAAATATGAGTTTTTGTTTTTACTGAATATGTTGAACATAATTAACGCTGGCTTGTGAAACTGTACTTTATAAATTTAAAAGCAAAAACTGTATTCTGTGACACTGCGAAGAATATCATTATAGTGAAACATCACAGAAATATCGTGATATAATTTTTGGACCCATCACCCACCCCCCCCCTAGTACTGTATATTATTTTTAGACTCCTCTTGTAATAACTTTTAATACTTTATTTAAATTGTTTTACTCATGATTGACCCACCAGGGGGGAAAGGAGAAGGGAGGGGTGGGGAGGGGGAAAGAAAAGAGAGAGGAACAAACAGAAAAAACAAACTGACACAAGTGAAACAAAGAAATGGTAAATGGCATTCACTTATATAGCGCTTATTCTTATTTCTAGATAACCAAAGTGCTTTGCAGATCCTGCTATCCACCCATTCACACACACATTCACACTGATGGTGAGAGAGCTGCCATGCACCGGCGCTGGCCTGACCCACCAGGAGCAACTGGGGGCTCAGTGTCTTGCTCAAGGACACTTCAACATGCAGACTGCAGACAGAGTGGGAATCGAACCAATGACCCTCCGCTCAGTAGTTGACCACACTACACCTGCTGCACAGCCGCCCCCTGTGACAAACAATTTCTTCTTCTGAAAAGGTCTTATCACGAGTCTGGTATCTGCACCTGTAAAGGAACATACTGTATGTGTGTGTACATGTGTATGAGGGCGCGCTCAAAGTGAGTGTGTGTGCGTGAGTGATTTGCCAGGAAACATACAAAGAGGGCGGTAGGTCATAACAAACCCCCCCCCCCGCCCCCAGAAACGCCGAGGAAGGAAGACAGTGCCACCAATCCCCACAGAGCACAAATGCCCTGAAGACAGAGCACAAATGCCCTGAAGCTCCAGGACAGCCGTGCAACCACACCACAGGAGGGACGGACGAGGGAGGCTAGTGTGGTGCGCCCCCGCCCCCATACCAGCCAGTCCCCAACACTCTAGCAGGGAGAACGACAGCCCCCGGGCCCCAGGTCAGGCCAGAACCCGCCCCCCCCGGCCCGCGCCCACCCCAGCACCCCCAACCGACATCAAGCTGTAACTGATGCTCAACGGCACATGACAAATTATTGAGACATTGGCATTTTTTGTTGTGGTATATCCACCACGGTTGTTGGCTTTTGTTTCAATAAATTGTTTGGGAAGAGGAAATCCCATTGCATACTTCTACTTAAATGTCCTACTATCATGATACAATATCAAAGTAGCGTGAACTTTTTACATTTTTCATAAATTTCACTCGAAAACCAAATATCCCTAACTTTTTGTGAGTACTGTATGTGTGTATGGGTAGATAACTGAATCTGTTAAGCACTTTGGTCATCTAGAGATTAAACAAGAGCACTTTGAGGAGAGTGCAATATCCCCCCCTCCGTTTTCTTTGAAGATCCCAATACTTGCTGACTGCGAGCAGTTTTCAACTTTTCAATATAATTATTGTGGCGGAACCAAATTATGATAAGCCCATCATCCACGAATATACAACAAAGTATACAACCCACAGTTGTAGGGCAGAATCCCAAGGTGAACCCGTGTAGCAAGTACGGTGACCCTAAAGAGCTTTACATGTTCTATAGTAAGCGATCATAGGGAGTGCCAACTTTGACCTTTGGACACCAAACCTGTAGTCAGAGGTTATGGTCTCAGAGTGAACCTGGGTACCAGGTTTGGTGGCCCTAACTTTACTCATTTTACAGTATAGTAATAGTGCAAAAGGAATGCTAACCTTGACCTTTGACTTTTTGACCCCAAACCCATAGTCAGAGGTCAGGATCCCATGGTGAACCTGTATACCAGGTTTGGTGGCCCTAGCTTTACTCGTTTTATAGTAACTGGTATAAACTTGACTCAAATAAATAGAATCATTATATAAAAGAGCTCTAAAAATTTTTGACAACAGTTTCACACCATCACTGTCATATTTTGGAGAAATACAAGTTTTGAAAGTTTCAAAGTTTTTAAATATGTCTGTATTGTATATGAAGTACTTAATGGACTTGCACCACCACCACTAAAAGAATTCATTCATTCATCTTCTTCCACTTAATTCTTTTTGGGTCGCGGGGGGGCTGGAGCCTATCCCAGCATCTTTGGGTGAGAGGCAGGGTACACCCTGGACAGAGCGCCAGTCCATCACAGGGCCAACACAGAGAGACAGACAACCATTCACTCTCACAATCATACCTAAGGACAATTTAGAATCCCCAGTTTGATGCCAATTAACCTAACTTGCATGTTTTTGACATGTGGGAGGAAACCGGAGAAATCTCGGAGTAAACCCACGCAGACACGGGGAGAACATGCAAACTCCACACAGATCACTGTTGGTCGGGGGCTGGGATCGAACCCAGGATCCCCCGGCCAAGGGTGAGTTGCTGTGCTGCTGCAGTGCTAACCACTCCACCACCGCGCTGCCACTAAAAGAATTCATTAAATTAAAATCAGTAAATGGCACGTCTGCTAGGGCCACAGCCAGAAGGGACTGTGCGGTACCATTTAGATGTACTATTTTTGTTCAATTGGTTTTATCAGTAAGAGGCACCAACATATGGAATGATATACCTTCTACAATAAGAGAACAGCCTACAGCCAGCACTTTCAAAATACATCTCAAATATTGGCTCAAATCAAATCAACAGTGTGATCACTGAAATTAACCTCATTCTGTCTCAGAGAATGATACACATGGGTATGAGTCATGCTTTTTGAGTTTGTAAGGTTTATATGTCGCGTATGCCTGAATACATTTATGTGGACATGCACCACATCTTTAACTTTATTTACTCTTCTATAATATTGTTGTGGTTGGTCTTCATATGCTGTATAGAATGTACCTTTTTTCTTGATGGGTCTGTTTCCCCTAAAGGCTTGGTCTTCTCCAGGCGGCAGGAGTAGAGCAACCTCTTTTGGAAAGAATTATTTATCTTCTTAAATACACATACTTGTTGTTAAACATTATATACTGACTCTCATATTCTATCCCAATTATGCACCTAAGCAAATGCACTTTGCAAATTATGTATTTTATAGTCCCGCTTGTTGTTATGGTTGAATGTGTGTTGTCTGCATTGTTTGTCAGAATATGTTTTTTGTCTTGTGTTGTTGTTTAAAGGGTACCTGTGGTGGTCGTCTAAACGCATTCAACTTGAAAACATTAGGCAAAGTATTCGTTATTTGGTTAAATAATTATTGCCAGCCATCTACCACCAGAGAAATATGCAAATACGACCGCCGGCATGGCCAGCCAATGAAAACTATGCGCGCAGCTATGACACATGCGGATGTGACGTCACGTCGTGGCTACTGAAAAGTCAATACTCAGCCTGTACCAGCGACTAGGGTGCTTTTGTCAGTGTTTTTGTTTTATTATGGCTGAATTGTCGGACTCTGAGGAAGAATTCGGCCAACATGGCAACAGGTTTGAGCCAGAAAGGTCTTCTGAGGGTGAAAGTGACGAAGTGGTCCTCACACATAATGGAATTTCGTCCGAAAGGAAACGTCTGTGCCCTGTTCCGAGACTGCGCAACCACTTTTCCGCGACGATCTTCCGACAAGGTGAGCTGGGTTTGGGTACACAAAAGAAGTGTTTATCTTTGTTTTTTCGCTTATTATTGAGACATCCAAAGGCTTTACATTCCGCCATGTTGCGATATCCATATCGCATTGTATGTTTTTGTTGTTACAAGAGCGCCGAGTGTCTGCTGATCTGTATATACTTTTATTTATTTATTTATTTTCTACTCGTTTTAGTTCTGCATTTAATATGAACCCTGAGTTTGAAATAAACGTTTGAATTTGAATATCCCGAAAGCCACTGCTCATCCGGGCACTCCAGGCTCAGCCAATATTGATCCAGATCGCGGTATCCACGCTACTACGTCACAGGAAGCGTCCTGGCAGGCCATGTAGCCGCCAGTATGGCTGCGCGCACGTTTTGCTGACATAGCTGAACCAGCACATCAGCAATGGATTTATATCGCATTGCTTTGAACTTGAACTTAAACTTGAACTAGAACGTGAGACAGGGGCTCAATATAATATCTTTTTTTTCACGACCACCACAGGTCCCCTTTAAATCACTCCACTTACATGAAATGTATTTTTTGTTCTTTCACCTGCCAAAGGGACTCCGAATGCAAATTAGCTTCTGCTAACTTCGACACATTTACGTCTGTTTTTTAGCTGATGTTCATTAATGTGCACTGCCCCTTTTAAATAAATAAATAAATAATAGTAAATGAAGCATTTACCATAGTGCAACTTTGACCACTGACCCCTTGACCCCAAACTCATAGTTAGGTGAGGGTATAAGTCGTCCAAGATGTGTATAAGATACAACTACTATATCGATTTGAAAAGTCTACATCATTTCTTTCAGTAGTTATTGTGTTTAGAAGAATTCGGGAAAAATCTGACCTTTGACCTCAAGGTCATCCAATGAGAGTGAAACTGCAATATGCACATCATCAGAGTATCTCAATCACTTTTTCATACAGGGGCCATGTACGTTTGGATTTTTTTTACCCTTAATAATAAAAGCCTTAATTTAAAAACTGCCTTTTGTGTTTATTTGTGTTATCTTTGTCTAATATTTAAATTTGTTTGATGATCTGAAACATTTAAGTGTGACAAACATACAAAAAAATGAGAAATCAGGAAGGGGGCAAACACTTTTTTACACCATTGTAAGTTATGAACCCTGTTTAAATTACCTAGACCACAGGGTCCTAAAAACATTTGCAATAATATTGCATATCGCAGTGTTGAGCTATCCACCGTCACCGCAGGGAAAATTCCTCCACCGTGACAGCCCTAGTGTGAACCCTTGAAATGTCACACTGGTGTCAGAAGTGGGATTTTGAGAGACTGAAGCGAGAATCAAGGTAGAGATTCAACAGCTTGAGCGGCTCATCGCCCAGATGGAGATGGACAGCAGAGAAGACACACCAGCCCCCAGAGTTGCTCACTGCAAAGAATGGGGAAGCAGTGGAAAAGGTGGCTGCTAGCCTGCGCCAGCGGTCTCCCCAGACGCTGCCGGGCACTGGTGCGCATTCAGGCTTGCTGCATCTGCATCGCAGTCGCCCTAAGAAATAAGGGTGAATTAGGGTGGGTGAGTGTGAAGGGGAGAGCACAAATGGATGTGAGTAGGTTGGAGTGTGAATGAGAGCACATGTATAGGTGAACGTGAGTGAGTGTGGGTACCCTGAGGGCGAGTGGGAGCGAGACTGAGCAGGTACAGGAGTAAGAGAGAATGGGTGGATCCAGGAGTGCGAGTGTAGGGCTGTGTGGGTGAGTGAGAGTGAGAAAGTGCATGTGGGTGTGTCTGAGAGGGTGTGAAGGTGTGGGAATGGGTGTGTCTGCTAGTCAGGAGGTGCTGGATTGAGGGGGTAGTGCCTCTTGGCTATGTGGGCTCCCCTAGGCAGCGGGGGGCTTCTTTGGGCGTGGGGGTCCCCGGGGTGTGCGGCGGTGGCGCTGGAGGGGGAGTGGGCCTGCTGTGGGGGTGTCTGGGGGGGCAGTCTCCGGCCTGGGGGGTGGGGGCGCTGGCCTCCCGGCGCCTGGGGCCCAGGGGTTGACGTTGCCCCCCCACCCCCCGGGGGAAGGGGTTGGCAGGCATGGGGGTGTGGGCCCGCCATGCCAGCCGCCTGGTGGCCTGGCCTCCCTCAGCCATCCCTCCGGGGACGGATGCCTGGCTTTCCTGGGGCATGCTGACCTCGGGCATTTGTGCCCTGTGGGGACTGGCAGTGCTGCCTTACCTGCTCGGGGTATCCTGGGGGAAGGGGGGGGGAAGTTGCTGTGACTGGCCCTCCTCTTTGTGTGTTTCCTGATAAACCACTCACATGCATACACTTATTTTACGTGTGCTCTCATATACACGCATAAGGATGCACACGCACAAATGTCTCCCCTTTAACACATGCACAAGTGTCTCCCCTTTAACAGGTGCGGATACCAGACTTGTGTTGAGATCTCTTCGGCGGAAGAAGCAGTCTGTCTTCTCTTTGTTTTAGTTGTTGGTTTATTTGTCTTTTTTGTCTGTTCCTCTCTTCTTTCTTTCCCCCTCCACACACTTCCTTTCCCTATTCTTCACACTGTCAGGTCCTTCATGGGTAAAATAATTTAAATAAAGTATTTACAGGAGGAGTTTACAACAATCTACAGTGCATAGATAGATACTGTATAAAGCTCCTTTTGGCAAAGTAAATCTGGTTTGGCACAATAAGAGTAACACATCTCAGTTCTGCTCACTTAACTGCCTGACAGGACAAGGAAAAAAAAAAAAAGATTGGGGAAGTGGACCAAAAGTAGCAAGCATGTCCCGTATCCTGCCTTTTTCAAGGCAGGATGGGGAGCGCCAGCGGGAGAACTACGAGCCAGCGATCCCACAGCGGTCGAGGGCAGTGATCAACACAGAGGTGACCGTCCCACCGGCCCGCCAACCGGCCAAGCTTCCTGCTTTGGTGGTGAAACCTCGCCGGACGACTACCTTGTCTATGTTGAACTGGCCGCTACGCTGAACGGCTGGACACCTGAAGAGAAAGCTATGCAGGTCGCACTGGCTCTGGAGGGCGAAGCTGTCTGATCTGGCTTGAGGAACATCACAGCTGGCCAGCGGTACAGGGAGCGCTTCGGAGGCGGTTCGGGAGGGCTGTCCACGCTGTCCACGCACAGGAACAGCTAGCCAGCCACCAGCAAGGTGACAGAGGGCCTGGGGGCCTATGCAGCAGATGTCCAGCTGCTGACACAGCGGGGTTCCCGGACTTCGAGCCAGAGGCGGTGAAGAAGCTCGCCCTTCAGAATTTCATTTGGGGGCTCTACCTGGCCCGGCTCTGAGAACACGTCCGGATTCACGCCGCGTGCAGCTAGGAGATGGCCATGGCAGAAGCGGAGCGGGTGGGGCCGATGCCGGAGTGCACAGCTGACGTGTCACCACCAAGACAGAGAGCTTTCCAGGCTATGGCTGAGAATGAGGATGAGGAGGAACAGCGCCAGACCACAGCTGCACGGCCAGCGAGAGTACGACGGCAGCACGAGGAGGAATATTTCCACTGCGGGGAGCCAGGTCAAGTCGCACGCAACTGCCCTGCACCTACCCCATGAAAACCTGCCCCTTCGCCAGCTTTAAACTAGAGCAAGGTGGCACAGACGAAGACCTGCCGCCTCTCACAGAAATTTTCCCCAATGAACTACCACCATGTCTGGGCCAACTTGGATACTCGCCAGGGCTGTACCTGCAGTGCAGCCTGGACAGCATGCCAATCCGGGCCCTAATCGACACCGGTTCCACCATCTCCCTGGTCCGGCCTGGGGCACTGCCCGATACAGATGTATTCGGACCGCAGGGGTGGGAACCCACCCGATGCTGCATCACCACAGCCACTGGTGAGCGCACCAGACTGGGAGGGCAACGAGTTCTTGTCGTGGGAGTGGCCGGTCAGAACACAAACCACCCGTTCTGGCTGGCTGACATCCAAGACCCCTGCATCATTGGACTAGATCTGCTCGCAGCATGGGGCGCAAAGATTGACACTGCCAGCTCTTCTCTCCTTCTGGGGGCTAAGACCATCCCACTCCATGGCAAGAGCCAGATGGGGAACCAGGGGGCCCGCGCGATCAAGGGGCCATCAGCACAGACCAAACTGAGGGGATCACTGCCAGTGCCAACCTTTGCAGCGTCACCACCGCTAGCGGAGGGATTGTCATCACCGCTAGAGACAGCAGTGAGGGGGCCGCCAGCAGAACGAATCGCTACGTCATCAGAAACCCAGCAGGCAGTCAAGCAGCTGTTCCGCAGAGCTACAGGAGGTTAGCGTTGGGGTAGAAACGCCAGCTGTGGGAGCTGCTGGACTGCTACGTCAACGTCTTCACAGCCAGGGATGAAGAGTGCTAGAGGCGGATATCATTGAACCTTCCAGCAGCGCCTGGGTGGCGCCGGTGGTTCTGGTCAAGAGGAAAGCCAGTTTGTGGCAGTTCTGTGAGGACTGTCAGCACCTGAATGATGTCACCCATAACGACTCCTACCTTCTGTCCTGCATTGGCGACATGCTGGATTACATTGCCGGCTCTAGCTGGTTCAGCTTGCTCGATGTCCGCAGAGGCTATTGACAGGTGAAGCTGTCACCAGAGACCCCCAGAAAACAGCCTTCTCCATCAGGCAGGGACTGTGGCAGTTCAAGGTGATGCCGTCTGGACTTTGCAATGCCCCGGCCACCTTTGAATACCTGATGGAGCTAGTGCTGGCCCACATTCACTGGAGCCACTTCATTGTTTATCTCGACAACCTGCTGGTTCATGCAACTGATCTTGGTGGTACCCTGTCCAACCTCTCGCTGGGCCGGGCTGTGGCTCCACCCCCAGAAATGCCACCTTTTTCAGTTTAAAACCACCTTCCTTGGCTATGTTGTCAGCACTGCAGGACTTGCCACTGACCCAGAGAAGGTCTCGCGGGACGTAGGAGAGCTGCGGAGGTTCCTCGGACTGGCCTCCTATTATAGGAGGTTTGTGAAGGATTTCACCACCATCGCCAGTCCGCTGCATCAGCTGACACAGAAGGGCTGCAAGTTCGAGTGGAGTGAGGACTGTGCTGCTGTTTATTCCCGGCTCCGCTCAGCGTTCATCGGAGCCCCCCTGCTGCAGTACCCCAACCCAAACCACCCTTTCACCATGTAACAGACGCTAGTAACCAGGGCGGTGCTATCCCAGGAGGGAGAACACGGAGAGCAGGCGGATGCTTTTTTTAGCTGCACTCTCAGCAGAGCTGAAAGGAATTATTGCATCACCCGCAGAGAGCTGCTGGCAGTCATCCAAGGGCTTCACCATTACTGCCATATGTTTACGGAGGGAGGTCTCAGCTCAGGATGGACCATGCTTCCCTGATCTGGCTACTGAACTTTAAAGAGCCAGATGGACAGTTAGTGAGATGGCTGAAGGCACTGCAGCATTATGATTTTCAGATTGTGCATCGAGCAGGCTACCTCCATGCCAACGCTGATGCACTGTCCTGGCGCCCCTGTACTGTAGAGGCCTGTCGGCACTGCCAGCAGGCAGACGATCGTGACAAAGCAGTCTCACAGGCTGCTGCTCTCCAGAACGATGCGACTGATCATCTACCAGCATTTCCCAGCTATGATGCCACAGAGGCTCTCGGCATGGAGCAGCTTCGGATTGAGCAGGATGGAAATTCTGTTATCTCCTGGGTCCGGCAGTGGCTGGACACGGCCCAATGGCCTGCCTGGGAGGCTGCATCTGCACTGGACCCAGAGACAAAGGCCCTACAATCCCAGTGGGCCAACCTTTGCTGTTGTGAGGGTGTCATCTATCGGCAGTGGCAGTCTCCAGCTGGGCCACATCATGTCTGGCAGCTGCTGGTCCCCCGACGGCTTCGCCCCAAGGTTCTCCAACTGGTCAATGGGTTGGTGGGGACAGGTCACTTCAGGGTGACGAAGACCCTGTAGCATCTTCGGTTCCAATTCTACTGGCCAGGGTGTCGTCAGGATGTGGAGCTCCATGTCCACCGCTGTGACACCTGTGTAGCATCAGCTCTCCTCAGGCTAATTCAGGAAGTCACTCTTCATCTTAAAGAAACTCTCACTCAAGGTCTGGTCAAGAATTGCTGTTTTTCTTCATCATCAGGACCCCAGTGTAAACAATTTCCCTTTGCAGAGAAACCCCATAACGACTTGCTTTTAAAGGAGTAGTATGCATCATAAAATTCTCTCGAGCTTCCTCCCTAAGCAGATAAGAAGTCTTTGTACCAAGAACTGATACTCTTAAGGTTGACTCTTTTTTTGGACATATAGCAGAAGCCCCATAAAACTCTCCAGGTTGCCCCCTCTTCACATACGGTACCAAGGCCTAAAAATTATCTACAGCTCAGCAGTACCTCCTAGTGGACATTTACGAATATGTTTCATTACTTGGGCAATCTGGAACTTTATTTCTGACTGAACATTAACACTTTTTCAAGTTTACATTCCTCAGGATAACTTTGGACACTGGTTTGCAATAATTCATTAATCCTTGATTTAACCCTTTGACTGCCCAGATTAAATGGACGGGTCATGCACCCTCAGTGGCACAGTGCAGCAACTGCACCGGTCATTTTATTGACGTCCCCCAGCTATACTGAGAATTTGTACTAATCTGTATTGATCTGACAGTTTAGAAGGTGGCAGACACGTGCCGAAGGAATCATGGCTAACATGGAATACAGCAAAGAAGAAGAAATCCTCATTATTCTTCCTTTTTCCGCTTTGAGCTCACAGCATCAATGTGGATGCCTTCACGATCGGTCATCGTGGCAGCGATGATGACTGAAACTGCATGAAACAGGGAAAATAGCCGCGTAGTACAAACGAAATTCATGTGGGATAATCATAAGAGTTTAGAGATGTGGAAGTGGGTGTAAATTACTAAGTAAACGTGATACATTGACCACGAAGGATGAAAAACTGAGCTGAGATGGCGACGCCTGCGAGCGGCTGGATTCCCACAGGAAAAATACACCAAACAGAGAAAATAGCCATGTAGTACAAATGAAATTCATGTGGGATAATCATAAGGGTTTGTAGATATGTAAGCGGGTGTAAATTACTAAGTAAACCCAAAACACTGGCAACGATGGGCGAAAACGGACCGGTCACGTGGGCGAGCAAGCCCCCCCACCCCACCCCACCCGGCAACAGGTAAGAGAAATATTTTTTTTGACATTTTATTGATTTTCTGGTTCATATACTTTGAGGAGTAGATAAAAACATACCCCTGTAGACAAATCGGCGTAAAAAAAAGAACCATTTTTTTGTGTAAATGTGTCCAAAGTCCACTTTTGCCTGAGTTATGTAATTTATATAGTTGCCGCGACATTATGCAAATTAGATGTGTAAATTTATTCCTATCTGAAACTTTGGATCATATTCTACATCTTTCTAATTGACAGTAAGCCATTATTCTCTTGTAACTTTCAAGTTATAGCCTTGGAACTATTTTATTGACAAAATTTTTTGACCACTCTTGATCACTAGAGGCCTTGCATTGCCCCAGGTGCCACACGGCGCCTAGGGCAATTAAAGGGTTAAATGTGATTGCATGTCTTAGGAATATTCTTACATGAATGTTATTCAAATGAATGTGAAACTTATTAGTAACAGTATAAATGCATAGTCACTGAATATTAGCCTTCAGTCACTTATGCCAATGCCAGCATGGCATTGGGGTGGAGGATGCGGTGATCTTCCTCCTTCACCGTTCTCTGTCCCACCTGGAGAAGCCCGGGAATATGGTGAGGATCATGTTCTTTGACTTCTCCAGTGCTTTCAACACCATCCAACCGATGATCCTGAAGGACAAGCTGCTGCGCGCAGGGGTGGACCAGCACCTGTCATCATGGATCCTGGACTACCTCACGAACCGGCCTCAGTTTGTGAGAACCCGGGACTGTGTGTCCGACACGATCATCAGTAGCACGGGGGCCCCCCAGGGAACGGTGCTGGCTCCCTTCCTGTTCACTCTTTATACTGCGGACTTCTCACACAACACAACACACTGCCATCTACAGAAGTTCTCTGATGACTCTGCGATCGTTGGCCTCATCTCCAATGGAGATGAAGCTGAGTACAGAGGGCTTATCCAGGACTTCGTGGACTGGTGCCATCGGAACTGCCTCCAGATCAACGCGAGGAAAACTAAGGAGCTGGTGGTGGACTGCCGCAGGCATGGGCAGCCCCTCACAGTACCAGTAAATATACAGGGAACAGACATCGAGATGGTGACATCCTATAAGTACCTGGGTATTCATCTGAACAATAAACTAGACTGGTCACACAATACTGATGCACTCTACAAGAAGGGACAGCGCAGGCTGTTCCTGCTGAGGAGACTCAGGTCTTTTGGTGTACAAGGGGCGCTGCTGAAGTCATTCTATGACACGGTGGTGGCATCAGCCATCACTTTTGGAGTGGTCTGCTGGGGCAGTGGCATTACTGCAGCCGATAGGAAGAGACTGAACAAACTGATTAAGAAAGCTAGCTCTGTCCTGGGGCAGCGCCTTGATCCGATGGAGGAGATAGGAGAGAGAAGGACGGTGGCTAAACTGTCATCTCTGCTGGAGTCCGAGTTCCACCCTATGCAGGACATACTGAATGCACTGAGGAGCTCATTTAGCAGCAGACTACATCATCCCAGGTGCACAACCGAGAGGTTTCGTAGGTCCTTCCTACCAACGGCTGTCAGACTGTACAACCTAAGCAGGGCTGCTCGCAGAGATAGCAAAAAGACGTAACAAACTAATAGTTTTTTTGAATGCAAAAGATGCAATAGACTTACACAATGGTCCCCTCCGGCATACAACTAGGAACTTACCGGTCGCTATGGAGGGTGAGAATATGTATGGGCACATAATCATACCATGTAGGATAACTAAGTAGACGGTTATGCTGTTTCATTCCATCTAGCAACAATGCTCTGCACTGTGTGTGTTTATATATTTACATATTTATTCCATCTAGCTACAATGCTCAGCACTGGGTGTGTTTATATATTTATATATCTACATATTATTCCATCTAGCTACATTGCTCCGTACTGTGGGTGTTTATATATTTACATATTTATTCCATCTAGCTACAATGCTCTGCACTGTGTGTTCATATATTCATATATTTATTCCATCCAGCTACAATGCTCTGCACTGTGTGTCTGTGTGTGTGTGTATATATATATATTTTATAGTAATACGTACATATGTATATTAGCTGCTCTTGCTTGCTTGTTGTTTTTTTTTTTTTTTTTTTTTTTTTTTTCTTGCCTTCTGATTGTTGCTCTGAGTGTTGCTATCCCTGTGCTGTTGCAATCCTGGAATTTCCCCGTTGTGGGACTAATAAAGGCTTATCTTATCTTATCTTATCTTATCTTAATTTAGCTTAGATTTCATGTTAAGTACAGTGGGGCAAAAAAGTATTTAGTCAGCCACCAATTGTGCAAGTTCTCCCACTTAAAAGATGAGAGAGGTCTCCAATTTTCATCATAGGTATACCTCAATTATGAGAGACAAAATGAGAAAAAAAAAATCCAGAAAATCACATTGAAGGATTTTTAATGAATTAATTGGTAAATTCCTTGGTAAAATAAGTATTTGGTCAATCCCAAAAGTTCATCTCAATACTTTGTTATATACCCTTTGTTGGCAATGACAGCGGTCAAACGTTTTCTGTAAGTCTTCACAAGGTTTTCACACACTGTTGCTGGTATTTTGGCCCATTCCTTCATGCAGATCTCCTCTAGAGCAGTGATGTTTTGGGGCTGTCGCTGGGCAACACGGACTTTCAACTCCCTCCAAAGATTTTCTATGGGGTTGAGATCTGGAGACTGGCTAGGCCACTCCAGGACCTTGAAATGCTTCTTACGAAGCCACTCCTTCGTTGCCCGGGCGGTGTGTTTGGGATCATTGTCATGCTGAAAGACCTAGCCACGTTTCATCTTCAATGCCCTTGCTGATGGAAGGTGGTTTTCACTCAAAATCTCACAATACATGGCCCCATTCATTCTTTCCTTTACACGGATCAGTTGTCCTGGTCCCTTTGCAGAAAAACAGCCCCAAAGTATGATGTTTCCACCCCCATGCTTCACAGTAGGTATGGTGTTCTTTCTCCTCCAAACACGACAAGTTGAGTTTTCATCAAAAAGTTCTATTTTGGTTTCATCTGACCATATGACATTCTCCCAGTCCTCTTCTGGATCATCCAAATGCTCTCTAGCAAACTTCAGACGGGCCTGGACATGTACTGGCTTAAGCAGGGGGACACGTCTGGCACTGCAGGATTTGAGTCCCTGGCGGCGTAGTGCGTTACTGATGTAGCCTTTGTTACTTTGGTCCCAGCTCTCTGCAGGTCATTCACTAGGTCCCCCCGTGTGGTTCTGGGATTTTTGCTCACCATTCTCATGATCATTTTGACCCCACGGGGTGAGATCTTGTGTGGAGCCCCAGATCGAGGGAGATTATCAGTGGTCTTGTATGTCTTCCATTTTCTAATAATTGCTCCCACAGTTGATTTCTTCACACAAAGCTGCTTACCTATTGCAGATTCAGTCTTCCCAGCCTGGTGCAGGTCTACAATTTTGTTTCTGGTGTCCTTTGACAGCTCTTTGGTCTTCTTGGCCATAGTGGAGTTTGGAGTCTGACTGTTTGAGGTTGTGGACAGGTGTCTTTTATACTGATAACGAGTTCAAACAGGTGCCATTAATACAGGTAACAAGTGGAGGACAGAGAAGCCTCTCAAAGAAGATGTTACAGGTCTGTGAGAGCCAGAAATCTTGCTTGTTTGTAGGTGACCAAATACTTATTTTACCGAGGAATTTACCAATTAATTCATTAAAAATCCTTCAATGTGATTTTCTGGATTTTTTTTTCTCATTTCGTCTCTCATAGCTGAGGTATACCTATGATGAAAATTGGAGAACTCTCTCATCTTTTAAGTGGGAGAACTTGCACAATTGGTGGCTGACTAAATACTTTTTTGCCCCACTGTATATAAAATGAATTTCATAGGAAATGTATGATTGTTTTCTGAAACTTGTGAGTCAGCCAATCACAGGCTGCCCCGGTTAGATGACGCCCTTCCTTTCATCCCATTGGTCGGCTCCAGACAAAGAACTGCTTGCTGATTGGCTCTTAGCCCATTCCAATCTATTATGGTAGCCGATAATTGGTCTGTCTTGCTGCAAGTCATATGTTTATGACTCAGCAGCGTGCTTCAGTTAAATGCAAACTGAGCCGCACTGGCAACTCAGTCTAGTTGAAGTTCTGTATGTTCTGTAAGTTCTGTGTGTCTGTTCATGTCTGTTAGTTTTAAGAAGTTGGTTTTGTCTGTGTGTGTCTGAATCTTTTTAAGTCCTGTGCTAGTTTTCTTAAATTGTTTTTTGTAAGCTTTTGCCTATTTTTCTGGCAACTGAGGAGAAACCACCCGTTTTAAGTGAGCTCACTTTCTCTGTGGAAGTCAGACTTCCAAAAAGCGTGAGCTCACCTTCTCTGTGGAAGTCAGAGACTTCCAAAAAGCCTTTTCTTCTTCGCCCCAGAAGCTGTGCTTATCCTATTTAAATGTTTTTCTTGGACTTTTTCTGCCGTTAAAGTGGACTGATAGAGATTTTTGGATCTTTTATTTTTCCCTGCCTCATCCACGTATCACAACATTTAGAAACCAGGAGTTGGTGGGTGAAGCCACCTAAATGCACTTTCCCTCCAGCCTTTAGCTGTGCTGTGGGTTGTGGGCATCCTAAATTTCAGACTGGTTGCCGCAAAGACGTCATGCTTGCTCCGGGGCCAGCCTCACTCTGTTGCCAGCTCCTCACCGCACGCCCTCAGCAAAGTCTCGGACCTCACAGCTGTAACCATCGGAAGGACGGCTGGCAACCGCCTTCCCTATTTGCCACTGACTGGCGTTTCACGATCACCGCTGGAAATCTTCTGACTCAGCTGCTGGGATAAATGTGATGTCCAAAATTATAATTGAATATAACCAATATTTCATGGTATAATTAGTCTACCAGCCGTAAAGAGAAGTTATATGCTGAAGGAAATTCATATTATCTTTTCAGTAACCTCCATCCATTTTTGTAGATTAATTCAGAATTTCCTCTTTAAGATAATCAACTTATGTATTTTTCCCCATAAAATTGCATTCTGATTGTGCAAGTTACCTCAGCCTTGCATTGGATTACAGTTGAAATATAAGATCTGATTTCCTCTTGGTTCCACAAAGGTTTAACTATAGATTTCATGCTGAGGAATCCATAAACAGTTGATGTGATATCTAACACCTGTTGATCATTTGAACCTGCTTACCAATATTTGAATGTAATGTCATTTAACCTGAATGAGTTTAATTTAATAAAACTGTAAATGATAGAAGTTGAAGTGTTTTCCTTAGCATATACGCTTTCCTGGGTCACGGCAGTAAAGAACTCACTAATGTTGGAGACTGATTCCTTAATTGATTGAAGGTCCAGAAATTAATTAATAATTTGTTCTTTTGGAACTGGTGCCCCTTATTTACGAGTGCTTTTCTCTCTTATTTAGTGAGTGTTGTGGTGACTGTTTAACCCTCAGTCCCCACACTCACCCACTTCTAAACTAAATGAATAATTCCTGTACCTTATTACACTATATTCTATTAAATATTGCTACACCTGCATGACTCAGAAAGGGCCGAATGAGCAATCCCACGCCCCCTTGCAGCAGTACCAGGTAGGGGCACCCATGGAACATGTGGGAATGGACATTCTGGGCTCTTTTTCAACCACGGATCAGGGGAACTGCTACATTCTGGTCGCAATGGATTACTTCACCAAGTGGTCAAAGGAGTATGTGATCCCTGATCATAGTGCCGCCACCATAGCATCAAAGCTGGTGGATGAGACATTTTGTCGGTTCGGCACACCGGAGGAGCTGCACAGCAACCAGGGACGGAACTTAGAGGCAGAGGTCTTTGGGAAGGTCTGCAGGTGGCTGGGTATCCGGAAGACCTGGACCACCCCATTGCATCCACACAGCGACGGCCTGATCACACGTTTTAACCGGACCCTGACCATCCAGCTCGGCATCCTAGTGGACCAGCGACAGCAAGACTGGGATCTGCACCTGCCCCTGGTCCTGTAAACGTACCAGACAGCAGTTCAGGTTTCCACCCCGTGCACCCCTGCAGCGCTGATGTTTGGACTTGAACTGCACACCCCGGTGTACTTGGTGTTGGGCCCTCCCCCGGAGCCGGAGGGCAAACCGGGGTTAGATTATTTCTTTGGCTTGAGAAAACATCTTCACATGGTACACGAACTGGCTCAGGAGGCCCTGGTAGCAGCGGGGAGCTGACAGAAGCGAGCGTACGACTCCCACTGCCAGGGAAGGGACTTTGCACCCTGGGATCAAGTCTGGGTTTTCTGCCCGGACCAGAAAAAGGGACCGTCACCAAAGCTGGCGAGCCACTGGTCGGGATCGTGCGTGGTCCTACGCAAACTGTTGGGTGTAGTGCACAGGGTGAGGCTGCAAAAGAGGAACCAGGTAGTCAGTGTTTTCTCTGGTAACATTTCTGGGTGGCGGCCCGCCTCACCAGAAAAATTACCGCCATACTAATGAGGCGATATGAATTTAAGAAAAATATATGAAGCAATGACCTTCCACAAGCGCGCACATGAATAACGCGCGTGGCCGTCATCCGCGCGGAGTTTAGAAGTGCCCCGCCGACGCAAGGTTTCCAGTCAGGCAGAGTGTCTTGCTATCGTGACTGTCCAACAGAAACATGAATTTATTGAAATACTTTAACTGCAGAAAAAAATCAGAAGAGGTATGTAAGCACTGGAGGCATTTATCATGGTTTTAACCTGCTGGAAACAGGAGCAATAATGGAAGAGTCACTTAGCTAAGAAATGTGGTTAGAATTCATGTGCAGCCGACTTCATATGAAGGGAAAGGCAAGGGGGACTGATGAATTGCTGAGGATATATTTCACCAGCCACTACAATATTAAGTTGTGTTCCCTATTATGTATGTATCTGGCAAGTTAAGATGACCGGAATTCCCGAAGTCGATGACTTAAATCCGTCAACAGTCTTCAGACAAACTAAATGTAGCAGCATTTGGAGTTCAAAATAAAGGATGTTTGTCCTGCTGTCGGGTTGGTGAGGAGATTTCTAAAAACTATAAATACATAGAAATATTATAAAAGAAATAACTGCATATTTGGTCATTTAAGTTAATTTATTTCTTTAAATATAATTTTAATAATTATATTTTTGAATTCAGAGTTAAAGTTGTTGCTCTGTTCTGGCTCTACAAAATTATGGTCAAAAGTTTAAATTGTATGATGAAAAAAGTAAAAAATTTGCCACATTCTGTTTCAAATTTATTAGAAAAACAGTATTTTTTTTCCACAATATATTTTATTGAAGCTTTTTTTTTTATTACAAACATAGCACACACAGTCAGACACTAACACAAAAGTAATTTAAAAATTAAAAAGAACAATAACAAAATAACAAAAAAAAAGTGTAATAAAAACAACAGCAGCCATTAACAAAAACAAGTCAACAACAATGCTCCTCTGTTTAGTCTAGGTAATCTATTACATAAGAATACATAATATACAGTATATTCACCAGCTTGGAATTTGCAAGGTCCACACATATCATTCACCTTCTTCTTTAGAAGTTATGTTTAATTTCTTTACATAATCAATGAAAGGTCTCCATATATTCTCAAACACATTTTCCTTTGATTTCAGTATATATGTTATTCTTTCTAGTGGAAGGTTTGTTAACATCTGTCTTAACCACTGAGTCACATCTGATCTATGAGTCTTTTTCCACAGTAGTGCAATACATTTTTTGGCATTAAGCAAACTGAGGTCTATGAATGCTCTTTCACTCTTATTAAAGTTATGTTTTTCTGGGTACAGACCCAACAAAAACAGTTCAGGGTTCAATGTGATTTGTTTTGAAATTATTTTTTCAATTGTTACCCTCACCTCTTCCCAAAACATTCTGATTTTTCTACATTCCCATAAACAGTGAAATAGGGTTCCTTTACTTTCCATACATTTTGTGCATGTATCTGGTATGTTTTTGTTATATCTATTTAATTCCACTGGTGTAACTTACATCCGCATTAACCATTTAAAATGTATCAGTTTAAGACGTACATTTATTGATTTGGTTTGAGCTCCTGCACAAGCCATTTCCCATTGTTCCTCTGAAATTTCAATTTGCAGGTCTTCTTTCCAGTCATTCAGTCTTTTCTGTGAGTTTTCACTTGAGAATAGTGTCAATGAGTTGTAAAACTCTGAAATAATGCCCTTTCTCTTACTATCTTTCATCAAAATTTTTTCCAAAGTTGAATAAGTAGGTCGGGTGAGAGCATTATTTTGATTTGAATGAATAAAATTTCTAAGCTGACGATATTTAAAAAAGTGTGTTCTATTAAGATTGAATTTAATCCTCAGTTCTTCAAAAGACATTATGTTATCTGAGCGTGACAAATATAAGTCTTGAATCTTTTGAATCCCTTTTAAATTCCATAATTTAAATACAATATCCGCTCTCCCTGGTGTAAAATACTGATTACCCCATATTGGGCTAAATTGTGACAGTAAGTGTGGTTCTTTTAAATATTTTTTTTAGTTTCACACCATATTTTGATCATGTGCTTTACAATTGGATTTTTAATTTGTTTCTGTAATTTTTTAGCCGAGTCTGAGTATATGAATAAGGGAAGAGGTAAAGATAAATTGTATGATTCCATTTCAGTCCAGTGAGGAGGATCATTTGATGAAAAATAATATGTCATAGGCCTCAGTTGTGCTGACCAGTAATACAACATAAAGTTTGGACATTTCAGACCTCCACGATCAAATGGTAAGTATAGTAAGGACAAACGTAATCTAGCCTTCCAATTATTCCATATAAATTCCACTAACTTTTTTTTAATTCTTGAGAATAGATCTGAAGGTGGTGGTAAAAGAATGTTTTGAAATAAAGTATTTTTGGTAAGATATTACTTTTAAGTATATTAATTCTCCCGATCATCGACATTGGTAGTGACATCCATCTCTGAAGCAACTCATTAATATTTGTCATTAAGGCTTCATAGTTGGCATTGGCGACTGATTCTAGCTTAGGCAAAATTTGAATTCCTAAATATTTAAACTGATCTACAACATTGAATTGGTTTACCTCAGGAGATGGATGATTTCTCTGGGTCTCATTTAACATTGATATTGAAGATTTTGTTTTGTTTATTTTATATCCTGATATATCCCCAAAGTTCTTTATTAAATTTAACAAGGTCGGAATTGATTTTTTAAAATTCGACATATACAAAATTATGTCATTGGCATACAGGGAGATTTTATGTTCTGTTGGTCCTACTTTAATTCCATATATTTGTGGATGTAAATATACTGCCATCGCTAAAGGTTCAATTGCCATAGTAAACAATAAAGGTGAAAGTGGACAGCCTTGTCGACATCCTCTATTGATTTTGAGATATTGCTGTTTGTTAGGATTTCTGCTGTAGCATTATTGTATATTATCTGGACCCATTTTATGAAATTATTTCCAAGTCCAAACCTTTGTAGGACTTCAAAAAGATAGGGCCATTCGACCCTATCAAAGGCCTTTTCGGCGTCCAATGATAGGAGAGCTGTATCCGGTGCTTCTTTATTGGAATACATAATATTAAATAGTCTTCTTACACTATGGAAGCTTTCTCTTCCCATTATAAAGCCATTCTGATCTCGGTTAATAATATTTGGTAATATTTCTTGTAGTCGTTTTGCTAAAATTTTACAGATTATTTTAAGATCAGCATTTAATAGGCTTATTGGTCTCATGTTTTCACATTTATTAGAGGGTTTACCTGGTTTTGGCAACAGTATAATTAAGGCATTATTCATGTATGGTGGTAAATTACCATTTTGAAATGCTTCTAAAACCATTTCCTAAAGTGGTTTTATTAATTTATTCTTAAATTTTTTATAGAGGTCGACTGGAAGACCATCTGGTCCTGCTCTTTTTCATATTATCAATGGCTTGCCCAACTTCTTGCCCAACTTCTTCTTGACTAGTTTTAGACTCCAGTATCTCCCTATTTTCATTTGGAATACCTGGTATGGATAATCCACCCAAAACCCCATTTACCGTATTTTTGGGACTATAAGGCGCACCGGATTATAAGGCGCAATATCAATGAACGGTCTATTTGATGGTCTAATTTCATATATAAGGCGCACCGGATTATAAGGCGCATTAAAGCGGGGTAGTCGGAGCCAGGAAAAAAAAAAAATTTTCGTGCATGGAAAGAAAATCCTATTTATAGTCATTATAGACACATATATAGACCCAATATACGTGTTCTATACACCATCGGCTTTTGGGTATCGACTACCTCGCGAGGTAGTCGGATCTGGGAATTTTTTTTTTTTTTTGCGTGCATGGAAAGAAAATCCTATCTATAGTCATTATAGACACATATAGCGCGATTGTCTGCGAGTGTGAATGACCTGTTCCACGAGCAAATTCACGTTAATTAGTCCGTGGCTGTTTACATCGCCAAAGTGGCCAGGATACTTGCTCGGTACTCGATATGGCTCGCTCTCCTGCGGCAGCCCCGACAAGTAAACAATGCAAACAAATGCCGGGACACTTGAATTCTTTCGTCCCAAAAATATCATTTTTGAATATTAATTACAGCTAAACAGGAGCAGTTTCAATTCAAGATCCATTGGCAGACAGTGGCGTAACTCGCTAGCAATTTAACTTTGAACGACCTGTTGACACCAATATAGCGGTTGGAGTTCTTTGGTTAATCCACCCGGAATGATGGCAAGCTCCGAATTAGTTTGCTTCACTTGGGTTTTGACAGTATCGGTGAGATGGGCGCGCATGGAGTGGCAGATCAATAGGGATGGAGATTTGTGGAAAAAGCCATCCGGCCATTATGTTGAAGCACATTTTACTCCGCGAGGCTCCTGACTACCGTAATACATCCCACAATCCATCAAGCGGTTCGGCTTCGTAGCTTACCAAAGTCGTACTAAAACATTTTTGACAGATTTTTGAGCGCCGTGTACCACATAAAATCGGTTCGAGGTCAGTAAGCACAACCAGAATTAATACATAAGGTGCACCAGATTATAAAGCGCACTGTCGATTTTTGAGAAAATTAAAGGATTTTAAGTGCGCCTTATAGTCCAAAAAGTACGGTAGATTTGTTAAGTCAGTTTCATTTTTTGTATCATATAGTTTTTCATAATAATCTCTAAAGGCACTATTAATTTCTAAAGGATCTATAACTACCTGTCCGTTACTTATAATACTGGTAATTGGTGTTTTAGATTCTAATTATTTAATCTGCCATGCCAATAATTTTCCTGATTTTTCACCTTATTCATAAAAAGTTTGCTTCAATCTTAGAAGACTCGAGGCAGCTCTATTCGCTGATTTTTTGTCATATTCAGCTCTCAGAATCAGTAATTCGTTCTCTAACTGTGGGTTACTTCCTGCATACACCTTTTCTTGAAGAATTTTTATTTTACGTTCCAATTGGACTCTCTCCTCTCGGGTCTTCTTAGATTTTGAACCTGTATAACAAATAATATGCCCCCTAATAAAAGCTTTGAAAGCCTCCCACTTTATACATGCCGTTGTTTGTGTAGTTCAAAGAACTCATCTATCAGAACTCATCTATCTGTTTTTCTATGTACTTAACAAATTCGTCATCCTGAAGCCATTTATGTTGAAAATGCCACCTAACTGGGTCCTTTGTCAATTTCTTATCTACATATACTAGACAGCAGGGTGCATGATCAGAAATCACAATGTTATCATAGAAACAGTTTTGAATCTTGGACCTTAATTCTGTAGAGATCAAAAAGTAGTCAATACATGAGAATGTCTTATAGGTATTAGAATAACAAGAATAGGCTTTGACTTGTGGTTTCATTTCTCTCCATATATCTAGCAATCTCAATTCTTTCATAAAATGATTAATGGTCATCCTACATCCATTGTGCGTACAGTACAGTCCTGTCGATCTATTTATACTGGGATTCAATGTACAATTAAAATCCCCTGCTATTATATGCTGCCCTGTAAGTGATGATAAAGTGAGGAATAAATTAACAAAGAAGTTTTGATCATCAATATTGGGGCCGTATAAGTTCACCAGATTTATATTTTCTAATAACAAAGATCCTTGGATAATTAGATATCTTCCAAATTTGTCTCTAATTACATTTTTCGTTTGAAATGGGACTGTTTTATGTATGAGAATCATAACTCCCCTAGCTCGAAATGAAAATGAGGTGAACACGTTAACTTGCCATCTTCTCCTAATTCTTTTTACATCCTCCTCTAATAGATGTTTCTCGTAAAAATACAATCTTTGAATCTATGTCTTTTATTTTATTCATGACTTGTTTAAGTTTAAGATTTTGTAGACCTCTGCAATTCCATGAAGTTAAATTAAGATTAACGCTTTGATCTATGATCAATAAGGAGTTTGAGATTACCTTGCAATATGAACATACTCTTACAGAGAAGCAAAAACATGGATGATAGAACATTCATCCTACAAACTAAACAAAAACAGATTCCCTTTCCCCACACTCGTGGTAATACCCCCAAAATCAAAAAATTCTGTCTCCCGTTATAGCTAGTGACTGTTCCACACCTGCAAGGATCAGTCAAACCACTCTCTCTTTCTCCTCTCAATCACCCTGACACTACTACTATTCTTATGACATTAACTCTCTTCTGTAGTTTTTTCTACATAACTTCAAAGTTTTATAGCAA
This sequence comes from Pholidichthys leucotaenia, assembly GCA_020510985.1. Taxonomy (NCBI): domain Eukaryota; kingdom Metazoa; phylum Chordata; class Actinopteri; order Cichliformes; family Pholidichthyidae; genus Pholidichthys; species Pholidichthys leucotaenia. Next base: position 95,328,384 of record CM035838.1, on the reverse strand, counting down.
CGTTGTACATCATAACTTTTTTTTTTTAATAGTCTGTATTTTGTAGACATGTTATATGTTTCAGATCAATCAGATGCCTGTACATATGCTTAAATGTTCTACCTTTGTCATGTTCATGCTTAGCTCCCGCCAGTCTCCTTTTGAATCTGCTTGATGAGCTCCTGCGCCTCTTGAGGGTTCTTGAAGGTGTGGGTTTTCCCCTTATATGTGACCAGCAGTCTTGCCGGATGAATTACTCCGTGACGAATCCCTAGGTTGCGCAGCTCTTTGCGGGTGGGATCGAACTGTTTTCTCAATTGTTGTATTCCTGTAGCCAAATCCAGATAGAACCGCACCTGTTGGTCCTGGTATTTAATTTCCCCTTTAGCTCGCGCCGCATTGGTGACTGTCATCTTGTCTCTGTAGTTGAGAAACTTCATAATCAGCGTCCTCGGTGGTGTCTTATCATCTCTCGGTGGGCCGATTCGGTGAGCTCTCTCTAAAACGACTGATGACTGCAGATCCATGTTATTCAGCGCTTCTGGAATCCACTTTTCCAAAAAGGAACACGGGTCCCGTCCCTCCGTTCCCTCCGGGAGGCCTACCAGCCTCGAATTATTCCGTCGCGAGCGGGATTCCAAGTCTAGGATGTTATCTTCCAGACGTTTGCATTTTGATTCCAGTGTTTGCAGTTTAGTTTGCAGGCTGGTGACATCATCTTCAGCGCTTGAAATTCGGAGCTCCGCCTGCGACACTCGCTCCATGCAGCCATTTATTTCTTTTCTCATACCTTCTATCGCTGCTATAATCCCGTCGAATTTAGACGAAAACTCTGTTCTCATGGAGTTGATGGCAGTGAGCACTACCCTCTTCAACTGTTCCCGCTCCGCCGCTGGCTCCCTCCTCCGCCATTGCTTCTGGAGTTTTCTCTGTTTCGCCTCGAGCGTGGAAGTCTGTTAGCTTGGGTTGATTTGTCGAGTTACCTTTTCCTCCACCTAATTTTCCAACCTTAGTCTTTACCATATCCGCGCCAAAACGCTAGGATGGGTTTTTGTTCCAATTAAGAGAGTTTTAGTAATTTTTTTTTTTATTTTCAAGAGCAGAGCAGTGTGAAACACGTCTTCCTACGTGGCCGCCATAACCGGAAGTCCTAGAAAAACAGTAATTTTATAATAATCTGCCTTTGTCCATCAGACAGGCCTCTTCACTGTCCAGTTTTAAAACTCCTCTTAAAACCCATTTTTATTCTCTGGCTTTTGACCCAGTTTGAGACATTGATTTTATTTGTTCTTATTGTCTCTATTGTATGACTATTGTTTTGTTTGTGCTGTTTTGTACTTCAGCTGCATTTTATTGATTTTATATTTTATTTATCATTGATGTACAGCACTTTCTGTCAACTGTCATTTTTAAAAAGCTTTATAAAGTTGGATTGTATTAAAAAAGATCGAAATTAGCCATAAAATAATCCACATTTATAACAGTCTCAAATGTACAAGAAAAGTCATAATTTTGCAAGAGAAAATTACAAATTTGAGGAAAAGTGTTGCAAATTTAGATAAATTTACAGAGAAAAGTAGAAAACTATAAGAAAATTGTTATAAATTTTGGAGAAAAACCTCAAACCTTCAAGACTGAAGTCATTACTCAAGTTTTTAAGTGGGTGCTCTTTGTACCCTTAACTACAATTTTTTTTGGTTGTCTACTTTTAATTATTAATTTCATAGTACTGCTTTTACTTGAGTAGAATTTCTGGCTACTATACCCACCTCTGATCATATAATTTAAGTATGAATGGTTTTTTTCCCCTTCCCTTTCCTACTCTACCCTTTCCTACTCTTCGTCAATGGAAAAAAAGAAACACTAGAATACACTAAAAATACAAAAAAAACCATATTTTGGTTATTTATGTAAACCATGAAAAAAAATCCTGTAGGACAAAACATGACACTTAGTATTTTCTAACCTGTTTGCATACCACCATAGACAGAGAGAGAACCTGAATTAGACAGAGCTCAGAGAGGGCAAGATGAAACAGAAGAGAAGAGCCAAGGAGAGGAAAGTGTTCAGGCAGAGGGTCCAGGAGAGGTGAGAGCAGAGGAAGGAGAGAAGGATGACACCAGTAAAAAGTCCAAACACAAGACATCTGGGTGGGACCCCAACTGGCCCAATATTTTAATATTCAAGCCTTGGTTGTACAATACTTCAAATGGTAAGTCCCATTATGTAATACTGCTGTGCAAAATTTAAAGAATTAAAAAAAAAAAAGTAAAATTAACATATTCTGGTTACAATCGTGTCATGTGTTTTCTGCCCCCCCCACCCCGAAAAATATGTTGCCACCACACCGATCTTTAAAGTGCTGATGACACGTTTTTGACTTCCTCTAATTTTTCAACACATAATACAATATGACGAAATAGGTTGGTCTGTGCAGTTCTAAGTCAAACAGACTTTTTTCACATGAATATCCAACGTTTTCATGAGCGCCACATCACCTGTTGCGTCAGTGACTGGAAACCCCCCCGGCCATGTTGTAACGTCATTGACGGAACACAGCGCTTGGCTGCCCTTTGTACACACAGGATGGAAGTGGTTGAAAACATCGACGATGTTCCAGCACATGTAGTCTGGAATTGGTTTGTGTTGTCCAATCTTCAGACGATTATAGTTCCGAAAAATGGGATGACAATGAAGGATCTGGAGACATCAAACCGTATAGGTTTGAGGCGTGCCAAGCAGGCATTGTGCCTAGCGAGTCAGACTCAGTGACAGTCAGCTGTTCATGTTTTGTGCGCATCATCTGCCTTGTTGTCAGCCACTCCACACAGCCTGGTTCTGTTGCGCCCTTGTAGCGATGTCGGCTCTGGGGTGCAACCGTGGTTAACACGTCTCCTCTCTTTGTTCGCTGGGCGATGGTGGCCCCGAACACCTACTGTTTGTGTTTCTGTGTATTTTTGTAAGTCTTCACCTTTTGGGATCAGTCTTTACGTTCAATACATGTGCTGTGGTGAATCCTGCGCGTAAATCCTCATGTAAATCCTCATTATTTACACGTAAATCCTCCCTCTCCGTGCGCTCTTACGCAGGGCACAGAGAGGGAGCATGAAATAAGGAGGATTTACGTGCAGGGTTCACCACAGCATATTTAATACAGAATGACAGACAATTCCCAAAAAGGTGAAGACGTACAAAAAACACAAACACACTTACTAATGGCGTTTGGGGGCCGGCATCACCCAGAGAACGAATGAGAGGAGACGTGTTAGCCACAGGTGTGCCCCAGAGTTGACATCGCTACAAGGACGCACGAGAACCACGGCGAACATGGAGTGACTAACGTTGTGAGAGTGCTGAAAATACTGGCAGACTAACAGCACAGATGACAATACTACTGACCAGCAGTGCGTTACTGGCAAACGGCCGCGAAGTACACGCACTGCTGGTGATGGTGTGATGAGAAGCACCTGGGGGAGGACCGGGAAACATAATCAGCGGGAGTTTGAATCAGCTGGTGATAATGAGAGAGGGGACGTGGCTGGACCAGTGAGATGTCAGCATGGGATCACAGAAAGAAGGTCAAAGCTATGTGTAAATCCATTAATCCTTCCCCTCCTCGTGCGCTCCTCCTGCCTAAAAGCACACGAGAAGCGCGCGAGGAGGCTTATGACAGTTGGAGCTGAAGCGTGTGATGTGGTCTTTCATGGCTTGCTGTTTATCTAAGCCTGCGACACAAAGCGAAGGCATAGCCGTAAAATTAAAACAAGAAACCAGAGAAACTGAGCTACAAAGCTGCTGTCATTCTAGTTAACAACACCGGTGTCCGTTCTGTCGCGGACGTCATTGGGGTGCCGCCCTTAATTCAGTGGGCGGCACCACAGTCCAGTCAGTGGCTGCAGTTTTTTTGATGATAACTAGTTTATGCAGGCGCTGTTGTAAATATTATATTGATCATCGACAATTGAACTGAATTCAACTTTATTTATATAGTGTAGCGATGTATAGCACCTTGGGAGAGCCAGATTGTCTAGCATCTCAGACAGGAGACAGTGGATAAGTTTGGAAGAACAAAGAGCAGGGGATTCCTGGTGAGATAGTAGGAAGGAGTCAACGATGAATGCAGTGTGATGCAAATGTTCACGTGGACCTCGTGGGCCCCCTCCCGCCATCACAGGGGTGCACGCACCTCCTGACAATGGTGGACCGCACCACGCGCTGGCCAGAAGCGGTCCCACTGGCAGCAACCGCGTCCGCGGATGTAGCACGCGCTTTTTTAACAGCATGGGTGGCACGTTTTGGAGTCCCGTCGGACATTACGTCCGACAGGGGCCCGCAATTTGTTTCCGAACTCTGGTCTGCGATGGCCCGCAGCCTGGGTGTTACAATTCACCGCACAATCGCGTACAACCCACAGGCCAATGGGTTATGCAAGCGTTTTCATAGATCACTGAAAGCAGCACTCAGGGCTTCATTTACGGATGCAAATTGGGTAGACAGGCTGCCATGGGTTTTATTGGGGTTGCGCTCCGCGCCGAAAGAGGATCTGGAAGCTTCCCCGGCAGAGCTCGTTTTTGCGCAGCCACTACGGCTGCCCGGGGAATTTCTACCAGATAATCCCGCGCCGGGCAGCTCCCCGTCTCAGCTTTTGCAGCGTAGCGCAAACACAGGCACGCTGCCAGGCCCTGCCCACCACAGTTTTCCGCGTGTTTTTGTGCCTAAAACTTTGAAGAGCGCGAAGTTCGTGTTCGTCAGACATGACGCCCACCGCCCTCCATTGGGCCCACCCTATGATGGACCGTTCAGAGTGTTGGAAACAGGGGATAAGCATTTTTTGCTAGACTTGGGGGGTAGGAGGGAAAAAATTGGCATAGACAGACTCAAACCCGCTTTCGTTGTGGCGGACGAGCAAGTGCTGTTGGCTAAGGCCCCTCAGCGTGGAAGACCCCCACGGAGAGCTCCCCAGGGAGACGATTCTCCAGAGCAGCCACACGGACAGACCGAAGTGCCCCCCCCCCCAGCAACAGCTCCCCACCGGCACAGCAGCGCCGCGGAGGCAGTAAACCCTAGTTACAGCAGATACGGGAGGTGACGGAAGCCCAAGCAGCATGTGGACTGATGTTCAATTGTTCTATCACAGCATGTGGACTGTTATTCTATTGTCCTATCCAAGATGCTGGGGGGGGGGGGGGTGATGTGTAGCGATGTATAGCACCTTGGGAGAGCCAGATTGTCTAGCATCTCAGACAGGAGACAGTGGATAAGCTTGGGAGAACAAAGAGCAGGGGATTCCTGGTGAGATAGTAGGAAGGAGTCAAGGATGAATGCAGTGTGATGCAAATGTCATGTTGTGTGTGATGTAAATGCCATGAAACTTAAGAGAGGAGTTTCTGCTTGAAAGTTCAGTTTGTTCTGTGCTTGAAAGATGGAGTGTGCAATAAATCGTCTGAAATGATTCCGCCTCTGATTTCACACATTCCACAATAGCGCCATTTCACAACAACAGTCATCTCATAGCACTTTCAACTGTAGGGGAAACCCCCACAATTGCAGAAAGACCCCAGCAATCAGGCGATCCCCTATGAGCAAGCGCTTGGTGACGGTGGAGAGGAAAAACTCCCTTTTAACAGGAAGAAACCTCCAGCAGAACCAGGCTCAGGGAGGGGCAGTCATCTGCTGCGACTGGCTGGGGGGTGAGGGGATAGAGAAGATGAAAAGAACAGACATGTAGAGAGCAAACAGCACGACTGGGACTCAATCTATGGAAGAGAACAAACAGATGTTAATGACCAGCAAAAAAAAATAAATAAAAAAAATTTCATTGAGAGAGAAGAAAGGAGTGAAGCCCAGTGCAATTATTGGAGGTCCCCCGGCTGTCTAAAGCTAACAGCAGCATAACTAAGGAAGGGTTCAGAAACACATGATCCCTCCCTAATTGCAGGCTATATCAAAAAGGAAGGTTTTAACCCAATTCTTAAAAACAGAGATCGAGTCTGACTCCCGAATCCAGATTGGCAGCTGGTTCCACAAGAGAGGAGCTTGACAACTGAAGGCTTTGCCCCCCATTGTACTTTTGGAGATTCTAGGTATTACAAGTAATCCAGCACTTTGGGAGCGTAGTGCTCTGTTAGGATAATAGGGTAATATCAGATCTTTTAAATAAAAAGGGGGCTGATTGTTTAGAGCTTTAAAAGTGAGAAGAAGGATTTTAAACTTAATTCTAAACTCTATGGGAAGCCAATGAAGGGAGGCCAGAACCAGAGAGATATGATCTCTCTTTCTAGTACCTGTTAAAACTCTTGCAGCAGCATTTTGGATCAACTGAAGACTTTTTAGAGATGTTTTAGGACAACCTGATAATAAAGAGTTACAATAATCTAATCTAGAGCTAACAAAAGCGTGGATCAGTTTCTCAGCATCACTCTGAGACAAGATGCTCCTAATCTTGGCAATATTACGCAAATGATAGAAGGCAGTCTTAGAAACGAATTTAATATGTGAATTGAAAAACAGATCTTGATCAAAAATAACTCCAAGGTTCCTCACAGAGCTATTAAGAGAAAGAGTAACTGCATCCAAACTAAAAGTTTGATTTGGAAAGGTATTTCTAAGGTTTTTTGGACCAACAAGAATGAATTCAGTCTCATCTGAATTTAATAGCAGGAAATTACAAGTCATCCAAGCTTTGATTTCCTTAAGACAGGCTTCTAACTTGGCTAATTGATTACTATCATCTTGCTTCATTTACAGGTATAATTGTGTGTCATCTGCATAACAATGAAAATGTATACAGTGCTTCCTAATAATGCTGCCTAACGGAAACATATATAAACTAAAAAGAGTAGGGCCTAGCACAGATCCTCGTGGAACTCCATGACTGAGCTTTGAGTTGAAAGAAAACTCATTACTGACATGAACAAACTGGAACCTATCAGATAAATAAGATCTAAACCAGTGCAACGAAGTTCCATTAAGTCCAACATAGTGTTCTAATCTATCCAGTAGAGTATTATGATCGATAGTATCAAAAGCTGCACAAAGGTCTAAAAGGACAAGTATAGAAACAAGTCCATTATCAGATGCGATCAGGTCGTTAGTGACCTTCATTAAGGCTGTTTCAGTACTATGATGGATTCTAAGCCCAGATTGAAACTCTTCAAATAAACCATTTCCCTGCAAGTGGTAAAATAATTGCGTAACAACAACTCTTTCTTTGATTTTTGAAATGAAAGGGAGATTAGAGATTGGTCTATAGTTAGCTAAAACTCCTGGATCCAGATCTGATGCCCCCAGATTCTTCATTATCATCCCATTCTTCTGAACCATAATCGTCTGAAGATTGGACAAAACAAACCAATTCCAGACTACATGTGCTGGAATCATCATCGATGTTTTCAACCGCTTCCATCCTGCGCGTACAATGGGCAGCCAAGCGCTGTGTTCTCCCGATGACATCACAACATGGCCGGGGGGGTTTCCAGCCACTGACACAATTGGTGACGTGGCGCTCATGAAAACGTTGGATATTCACGTGAAAAAAAGCCTGTTTGACTTGGAACTCCACAGACCCACCTTTCTGCTGCACATTCACCAACCATAATGCTCCGCACTGTGTGTCTATATATATACATTTATAGTAATATGTACATATGTTTACTAGATGTTCTTGTTTTTTTTTTTCTTGCCTTCTGATTATTGCTCTGAGTGTTGCTATCCCTGTGCTGTTGCAATCCTGGAATTTCCCCATTGTGGGACTAATAAAGGCTTATCTTATCTTATCTCATTTTGTCATATTGAAATTGTGTGGCAAAATTAGATGCAGTCAAAATCCTGTCATCAGACCTTTAAGCCAGAGGAAACACTGGGTAATGGTGCTTCACTGCGACAACCTTGCCTCGTACCAGCCAGTTGCCCCGTGGGTGTCCGAGTCAGAGGCCCCATCCCAACTGAGGACCCTAGCTGAGGCTCAGACGGATGCTAATGGGCCCGTGCGTGCTAGTCGCTAACAATGACAGGTGCCCTAACAGGTTCGTATTGGACTTTTAAGTTGGACTTATTGTTCTGGGGACAGAAACCAGATTGATCAACTCTTCCATAGCAATAGACAATGAATGTAGGGCAACGGTATTAATATAATGTAATTGTAGATTTTTGCGAATGAGGTACGGCATGCAGAGTCACGTGACACCAATTGGCCGTTCGGATTCAAGCTGTATCCGTAGAAAACATTCTATGGCTATGGCTTACGTATCCATAGCCACTGTCTTTTCTTTTATATAAATCAGACCTTTTGGGGGGATTATTATGTTTATGATGTATAGTTTTGAATCAGTAATTAGTGTATTTCTTCCTTATTTTTTCTCTCTTTTTTTTTTGGTCTTTAGTGTATTTCTAATATCATTATTCTATTTCCCTTAAAATACTGTAACATCGAGGCTGTGATGTGGGGCAGGGGGAGTTCTCCCGGCATGCTTTGTGCCAAGACTGTTCAAAGACTGTTATTATTCGTGTTCAGAGCGTTATTTTTTTTTTTTAACCGTTATAATTGTGTTATAAGTCTGGTTGTGATAGTGTTGAGCTCCCTGTGTGTGAGAGCTTACCTGTCTGTGTCACCCTGAGTGAGGTGAGTGTCTGTGTGAATGACCTCCCCTCTGTTCTGTGTAATTTGTCAGGGTGTAGAGGCTGGGTTAATCATCTCAGACTAGATGCAGAGGGTAAACACAGAAGGACAATAGGTATGGAGATGAGAGAAATTATGGTGAGGTAGCAGGAAGAAGGAGATGGAGGAGAAGGGATGAATGTATTGTGATGCGAGATGTCATGCAGATGTGAGATGGGCGGTTGATATAAAAGGAGAGCCCCTGGTGTATTGAGACATGCTTTTTCTGTGTATGACTGATGTGAGAGTGAATAAAGTCGTCTGCTGCATAAATCTGCCTCCGTTATTTACACTCTCCACACTGGTGACCCCTAGACGAATTATGGAACACGAGGCAAGAACCCTGGAGTCGGCCCGGACAGGAAGCCCCAGCGACGCGGCAAGCATCCCAGAGACGGCCCGGACGGGAACCCACAGCAACGCGTGCGCTGTTTCAGTCAAACTACCGGACTTTTGGCTGCACAACCCGCGGTCTTGGTTCCACCACACCGAGGCTCAGTTCGCCCTCCGGGGAATAACGGCAGACGACACCAGATATTACTATGTGGTCGCAGCGCTGGACGCTCGCACATCTCAGCAAGTAGCGAGCCTCCTCCAACAGCCTCCAGCCCACGACAAATATGGGGCTCTCAAGGCTGCGCTGACCCGGCGCTACACGCTCTCGGACTGTGAGAGAGCGGAGGGGCTCCTGAGGCGCTCCGAGTTAGGAGATGGATCGGCGGTCGAACTGATGGAGAAGATGTTGGCGTTGATGGGCAAGGACGAAGGGCATTTTCTGTTTGCCCACCTTTTCCTCCGGAACCTCCCAACAGAGGCGAGAGCGGTTCTTGCCAATTCGCCGTTGCTGGCCGTGCGTGACTACCGGGCGCTAGCCCAGGAGGCAGATCGGATCATCCTCACCACCAGAGCCCTCACAGTGAACACGGCGGCGTTGGAACCCAGCGAGACGACCAGCGGAGGTGAGGAGCCGGCGACGGTAGCGGCAGCGGGGGCCAGGAAGTGCCAGAGAGACACGCTCTGCTTCTACCACCGCCGCTTTGGAGAGAACGCACACAGATGTGCGCCACCCTGCCAATTCAAGCGTTCGGGAAACGCCAAGGCCGGCAGTCAGTAGCAGCTGCAACCGCCGGTGAAGAAAACAAGCTGCTCTATGTGACGGACTCACGCTCGGGGAGACAGTTCCTCGTAGACACCGGCTCCCAAAAGAGCCTCATCCTGCCGTCCTATGCTAACCGGCTAGCGGGAGCTAGCGGCCCCCAGCTGGTAGCAGTAAACAGCTCCGACATTAAGACTTTTGGTGAGAGAACACTGACTTTATCCCTACACGGCCGTATGTACGAGTGGACATTTGTCATAGCGGCATTGAGTTTCCCAATCCTGGGAGCTGATTTTCTGTGTGCACACGGGTTGCTAGTCGATGTTGCTAACAGACGCCTGGTTAATGCCATGTCTTTTGATTCTCTCCCCTGTACAGCTCGAGGGGCCGGGTCAATAACACAAGCCAACGTCACAGCTCCAGGCAGTAAGTTCCACACACTGCTCACTCAGTTCCCAGCACTCACGGTCCCAACGTTTTCGGCGGCCAGCACTAAACACGGGGTGGAACACTTTATCACCACCACTGGGCCGCCCGTTTTCGCACTACTTTGGTGCCTGGACACAGCTAAACTGGCCATAGCGCACGAGGAGTTTGCCAACTTGGAAAGGTTGGGCATCATCAGGTGCTCAAACAGCCCATGGGCATCCCCGCTACACATGGCCCCCAAGGCTGAGGGATCGTGAAGATCGTGCGGAGATTTCCGCAGGTTGAATAACGCCACAGCACACGATCGCTACCCGATTCCCCATATTCAGGATTTTTCCGTTCACCTCGCCGGGGCACGCATTTTTTCCAAAATAGACCTGGTCCGTGGTTACCACCAGGTCCCAGCGCGCGCGGAGAAAATACTCAAAACAGCGGTAATAACTCCATTTGGCTTGTTTGAGTTTTTACGCATGCTCTTCGGATTAAAAGGAGCGACACAGACATTCCAACGCATGATGGATGTGGTGCTGCGCGATCTGCCGTTTGTGTTCGTCTACCTGGATGACATCCTGGTGGCCAGTGCGTCCGAGGACGAGCATGTAACCCACCTCAGGATGGTTTTCCGGAGGTTGGAGGAGCACAGGTTAATAATCAACCTGGCGAAATGCCAGTTCGGCGTGACGGGGATTGATTTTTTGGGGCACCGCGTCTCACTGGAGGGAGCGATACCCTTGCCCGACAAAGTGTGCGCCGTGGCAAATTTTCTCCGGCCTCAGACGGTCAGGGCGCTGCAAGAGTTTTTGGGGATGGTTAACTTTTATAACCGGTTCCCCCCCCGCGCAGCTCAACTCATGCAGTCATTGTAAGCCGCGTTCAAGAAATGGAAACCCGCGGACAGAGTCGAATGCACTCCGGAGCGGGAGCAGGCATTCTCTGAGGTTAAAACAGCCCTGGCAAACACCGCACTGTTGGCGCACCCGGACCCGGTGGCCTGGATAGCGCTCACTACTGAAGCCTCGGACGTGGCCATAGGGGCCGTCGTGGAGCAACATGTCGCCGGTTCTTGGCAGCCGCTCGCTTTTTTCAGCAGGGCTTTGCGCAACAGTGAGCATAAATACAGCGTGTTCGACAGAGTTGCTGGCTCTCCACCTGGCCATACGCCACTTCCAGTTCTGGCTGGAAGGGCGCAGCTTCACCGCGTTCGTGGACCACAAGCTGCTAACGTTCGCGATGGCCAAGGTTTCGGAACCATGGTCGGGCCGGCAGCAGAGACAGCTGGCCGCGATCTCGGAGTTTACGACCGATATTCAGCAAGTGTCGAGTAAACTGAATGTGGTGGCGGACTGCCTCTCGCGGGCAGTAACGGCCCTGGTCTGCGTGGGGATAGATTATACAGCCATGGCTGCAGAGCAGATTGGCGATACGGACGTGTGCGCGCTCCAGTCTGGACCAACAGGGTTAAGGATGGAGAGCAGAGTACTGCAAGACGGCAGCCCCCCACCCCCCCCAGTCTGCGACGTCTCCACGGGACGCCTGCACCCGGTGGTTCCAGTTGCTTGGCGCCGCCGAGTGTTTGAGTCAATTCACGCTCTGGCGGACCCAGGAGTGCACGCATCAGTCAAAATGGTGGGAGCGAAGTTCGTGTGGCCAGGCCTGTGCAAACAAGTGAAAGAGTGGGCTGCAGCCTGCATAGCGTGCCAACGAGCCAAAGTACACAGACACATGAAGGCTCCTTTGGAGACGTTTCATATACCGGCGAAGAGGTTTGACCATGTTCACGTGGACCTCGTGGGCCCCCTCGCAGGGGTGCACGCACCTTCTGACAGTAGGGGACCGCACCACACACTGGCCAGAAGCAGTCCCGCTGGCGGCAACCACGTCCACCGACATGGCATGCGCTTTTTTGACGACATGGGTGGCACGTTTTGGAATCACGTCGGACATCACGTCTGATAGGGGCCCTCAGTTTGTTTCCGACCTCTGGTCCACGATGGCCCGTAGCCTTGGTGTTGCAATTCATCGCACAACCGCGTACAACCCACAGGCCAATGGGTTATGCGAGCGTTTTCATAGGTCGCTGAAAGCAGTGCTCAGGGCTTCGCTGACGGATGCAAATTGGGTAGACCGGTTGCCATGGGTTTTATTGGGGTTGCGTTCCGCACCAAAAGAGGATTTGGAGGCTTCCCCAGCGGAGCTTGTTTTTTCTCAGCCACTGCAGCTGCCTGGGGAATTTTTGCCAGATAATCCCGCGCCGGACAACTGCCCGTCTCAGCGTTTGCAGCATAGCGCAGACACAGGCACGCTGCCCGGCCCGGCCCACCACTGTTTTCCATGCGCTTTTGTGCCAAAAACTTTGAAGAATGCGGCGTTTGTGTTTGTCAGGCACGATGCCCACCACTCTCCACTGCGCCCACCCTACGATAGCCCGTTCAGAGTGCTGGAAACAGGGGACAAACATTTTTTGTTAGACTTGGGGGAGTCGTCGGGAGAAAATATTCATAGACAGACTTAAGCCCACCTTTGTGGTGGCGGACGAGCAAGTGATGTTGGCTCGGGCCCCTCGGCGGGGAAGACCCCCACTGAGAACTCCCCAGGTAAACGATTCATCAGAGCAGCCACACGGGCAAGTCAAAGGTTTCCCCACCCCTCACCATGACCCACCCGCAGACAGACACACCCCCAGGAGCCCCCCCGCCGGCACAGCAGCGCCACGGAGGCGGAAAACCCCCGTTACAGCAGATATGGGAGGAGACTGAAGCCAAAAGGATGTGAGGACTGAAACTCGGTCTGAGATTCTGGGGGGGCGGTGTAGAGGCTGGGTTAATCATCTCAGACTGGATGCAGAGGGTAAACAGAGAAGGACAATAGGTACGGAGATGAGAGAGATTATGGTGAGGTAACAGGAAGAAGGAGATGGGGGAGAAGGGATGAATGTATTGTGATGCGAGATGTCATGCAGATGTGAGCTGGGCGGTTGATATAAAAGGAGAACCCCTGGTGTATTGAGACATGCTTTTTCTGTGTATGACTGATGTGAGAGTGAATAAAGTCGTCTGTTGCATAAATGTGTGTGTCTTAAATCATGCTGCTTCTATTTATATGGATGCCGAGAGAAACGCAATTTCATCTTGCCTGCACTACAGTTGTATGTACAGCAATATGACAATAAAGTTTGATTTGATTTGCCTCCGTTATTTACACTCTCCACAAGTGAAGAAATAAATGCCCGTTTGTTTCAAATCCTTTCATTATTGTGTGAACCCTTCAAAGGTCACAATATGTTGGCTGTTGCATCAATATCTTTCTTTCTCTCTTGAGGACCACACTGGTAAGTGTGCTAATGGTATGTTTTCATGTGTTGTCCTTGGTATGTATTTTTTATGCATGTACATATACAGTATTTTTACTAAATAAACTCGATCAATCGACAACATGTTACTGCAGTTTTACTGGCTGTGTTTACTACGTTAATTCTTTGGATAACTGTTGTATGTTACAGTGTAAATCCCTGGTATAGTTTTTTTTTCTGTGCTGCACTTCTGGAGCGAAGCTGTTGCTGTAATTTCATTACACTGAACGCCTTTGGATAATTGTAATTTTCAGGTGGACTGAACCAAAATGTTATCAACACTTACTGTTACCGACAATACAGCGGGTTACTTACCCCGTTAGGGAGGTTTTTAACGATGAGTCTCGACATAGTTGTGGTATATTATAGACTCAAAGATACAACTTGAACAGCTATAAAATGTCAGTAAAGTAGCGTGGACGATCCCCTAAGTCGCCATGTTTATTTAGACGGACTTCTTCGTTTTCTATTGGATTTTCAGTATACGGCAAACAACTTTCAGACTCTTTAGCGCCTCCTGTCGACATGGAAGAAAACAGTCACTTGCGCTGATATTTAGATGAAAAGGAAAAAACACCTCATGCTAATATTTGAGGCCGGGGCTCCGTAGCTTTATGAATAAATATTCATGACTAACTTTACCCAAAACTTTCAAAACCTGAAAACTTTTCTGAGGAAGACATGAGGCTACTTATGGTCTTGTTTTACTCTGGAAAAAAGTGAAAATGAGCTGCTGGTTAATAACATTTTAATTTGGGGGAATTTTTGTATTAAAAATCAGAATACTGGAAAGTAAAGCATTGATCCTGTGTATTTCATCATGAGTATGTGTTGTATATAAAAGTCCTTAAACTCACAAAAAGTAAGAATTGTGGAAATGTGAAAATGACGAGGCAGAGTTTATCTCACGAGTTGTTGAGATGTGTGGAAAGACGAGGCTGAGTTTATTACTCAAAATCAGTTTTTATTCACCACCACATTCTCCAACATCCAAAAGCAGAAAAGAGGGCGCATGCCCCCACAGCTGTACTTTTTATACCCCAGGACATCAAAACAAACAGTCGCATTGTCTTTACATCCCAATTCACAATGCACCCCCTTCAGGTCTTCTGTCTCCACCTGAAGTCCTGGTGGTCAGGAAATCCTTCATGGCCGTCTCTCTGCATACAAAAGGCCAGACTTCGCATCCTCCTGCTACCCCTAGGAGGTTCAGACCTTTTGTTCCTCTGAGACGTGCAGTAAACAATAAGCATACAGTAACAAGCATGTGAAGCATATGGAAACTGCATATGTGCCCACATGAGCCCCCCCAAACGTCTAAGATGGAACAACATCACCACAGATTGCATGTCATAATAAAATCACAATATATCAGTCCAAGTGCCGCTTAGGTCTCAACCTCCTCCCATTTCGGCTGTAAGCAGGCTGTACCACTTCCACGGCGTCTTCCAGCTGTGGATCTGCTGCCTGGGGATGAGAACTGTTAGTCAACCTCTGTGGGTGTTCTGGGGAATGCTCTCTAGGGGGTCTGCCACGCCGAGGAGCCTTCGCCAACTGCACAACTTCGTCAGCTAACACAAAAGCAGGTTTGAGCCTGTTAATGCCAATCCTTTCTTTTTTGCCCCCCAAATCTAGCAAAAAATTCTTATCTCCTGTTTCCAACACTCTATATGGTCCGTCAATAAGGTGGGCGCAAAGGCGGACGATGGGCATCGTGTCTGACAAAAACAAACTCCGCATTTTTTAAAGCCTTAGGCACAAAACCACGTGGAAAACTGTGGTGAAGGGGGCCCGGTAGCGTGCTCGGGCCCGTGCTATTCTGTAACCGCTGAACCGGGGAGCACTCTGGCGCAGGATTATCTGGGAGAAATTCCCCGGGCAGCCGAAGTGGCTGTGCGAAAACTAGCTCAGCTGGGGAGGCTTCTAAATTCTCTTTAGGTGCAGAACGCAACCCCAGTAAAACCCATGGTAGCTTGTCCACCCAATTTGTATCCGTAAGCGACGCTCTGAGGGCCGCCTTCAATGACCTGTGAAAACGTTCGCACAACCCGTTAGCCTGCGGGTTGTAGGCGGTCGTGCGGTGGATCGTTGCCCCCAGGCTGCAGGACATCACTGACCAAAGTTCGGAAACAAATTGCGGGCCTCTGTCAGACGTAATGTCCGACGGGACTCCAAAACGCGCTACCCATGCAGTTAAAAACGCACGCGCCACCTCCTCAGCTGTGGTTGATGCCAGCGGGACCACTTCTGGCCAGCGCGTGGTGCGGTCAACCATTGTCAGAAGATGTGTGCACCCTTGTGAGGGTGGGAGGGGGCCTACGAGGTCCACGTGGACATGATCAAACCTTTTAGCCGGGATGTGAAACGGCTCCAAGGGAGCTCTCGTGTGTCTATGAACCTTGGCCCACTGGCAGGCTGTGCAGGCTGCCGCCCACTCTCTAACTTGTTTGCGCAGGCTCGGCCACACAAATTTCTCTCCTACCATTTTGACTGACGCGCGCGCTCCTGGGTGCGCCAGAGAATGGATTGAGTCAAAAACATGGTGGCGCCACGCGGCTGGAACCACCGGACGCAGCCGCCCAGTGGAGACATCGCAGATTAGAGGGGGCATACCGTCTTGCAGCACCCTGTTCTCCAGCCTTAACCCTATTGGTCCAGACTGGAGCGCGCGCACATCCGCGTTGCTACCCTGCTCCGCGGCCATGGCTGCGTAATCTATCCCCACGCGGACTGGGGCCGCGCGCACTTCCGCGTCGCTAACCTGCTCCGCGGCCATGGCTGCAGGATCTACCTCCGCGCGGGCGGGAGCCCCCACGGCGCACGAGAGGCAGTCCGCCACTACAATAAGTTTACCCGCCACATGCTGGATATCGGTAGTAAACTCTGAAATCGCGGCCAGCTGTCTCTGCTGCCGGCCCGACCAAGGTTCTGAAATCTTGGCCATCGCAAAAGTCAGCGGCTTGTGGTCAACGAACGCGGTGAAATGGCGTCCTTCCAGCCAGAACTGGAAGTGGCGAATGGCCAAGTGGAGAGCTAACAACTCCCTGTCGAATGTGCTGTATTTTCGTTTGCTGTCGCGCAGGGTCTTACTGAAAAAAGCGAGCGGTTGCCAGGCTCCAGCTACAAACTGTTCCACGACCGCCCCTATGGCCACATCTGACGCCTCAGTAGTGAGCGCCATGTGGGCCACTGGGACTGGATGTGCTAACAACGCAGCGTTTGCCAGGGCTTTTTTGACTTCGGAAAATGCGCGCTCTCGCTCCGGAGACCATTCGATTTTATTTGTGGGTTTTTGTTTTTTTAGTGCAGCATACAATGGTTGCATGAGCTGCGCTGCGCGGGGGAAGAAACGGTTATAAAAATTTACCATTCCCAAAAACTCCTGTAACGCTTTGACCGTTTGTGGCTGGGGAAAATTTGTTACTGCGCGCACTTTGTCAGGCAGAGGGACCGCTCCCTCTGGGGAGACGCGATGCCCCCAAAAAAATCAATCTGTGTCACCCCGAACTGACACTTTGCCGGGTTAATTATTAACCAGTGCTCTGCCAACCTCCGGAAAACTGCTGTGAGGTGGTTCTCGTGTTCGTCTTCGGACGCGCTGGCTACCAATATGTCGTCCAGGTAGACGAACACGAAAGGGAGATTGCGCAGAACCGCGTCCATCATGCGTTGGAACGTCTGCGCAGCGCCCTTAAGCCCAAACGGCATGTGCAAAAACTCGAAAAGCCCGAAGGGAGTTATTACCGCTGTTTTGGGTATGTCATCAGCGCACACTGGGACCTGGTGGTAACCGCGTACCAAGTCTATTTTAGAAAAAAAGCGCGCCCCCGCCAAATGAACTGAAAAATCTTGGATGTGCGGGATCGGGTAGCGGTCGTGCGCTGTAGCGTTGTTCAGCCTACGGAAATCACCACAAGGACGCCACGAGCCATCAGCTTTCGGGACCATGTGAAGCGGTGAAGTTCATGGGCTCTTCAAACGCCTGATGATGCCCAACCTCTCCAGGTTGGCGAACTCCTCACGCGCTATGGTCAGTTTAGCTGAATCCAAGCGCCAAGCTTTTGCGAAAACGGGCGGTCCGGTGGTAGTAATAAAATGTTCCACCCCGTGTTTAGCCACTGTCGCCGAAAATGTTGGGACCGTGAGTGCTGGGAACTGAGTGATGAGTGTGTGGAACTTACCACCTGCAGCTGTGACGTTGGCTTGTGCTGTTGGCGGGGCCACTCGGGCTGTACAGGGAATAGAAGAAAAAGAGAGTGCAATAACCAGGCGTCTGTTAGCAAGATCGACCAACAAACTATGTGAGCACAAAAAATCAGCCCCTAACATGTTGAAATTGACTGCCGCTATGACGAAAGTCCATTCGAAAGTGTGGCCGTGTAGAGACAGAAGCAGAGTCCTCTCACCGAAGGTCTTAATCGCCGAGCCGTTCGCTGCTGACACCCGGGGACCGCTGGAAGGCGCCAGTCGGTCAGCGTAGGAGGGTGTGATGAAACTCAGCTGGGAGCCCATGTCCACGAGGAAGTGCCTCCCCGAGTGCGCATCCTTCAAGTAGAGCAGCTTGTTCTCCTCCCCAAGGGCCGCAGCCACTACCGACCCCCGGTCTTGGCGTTTCCCGAGCGCTTGAAGTGGCACGGTGGAATGCACTTGCGTGCCCTCTCTGCGAAACGGCGATGGTAGAAGCAAAGGACGTCGTCTGCTCCGTGTTTCCCGGCCTTTGCCGCCGCCGTCGTTGGTGAGTCTGGTGCTGCAGCCTCTGGCCCCCTGCCGTCTCCGGACGTTGCGCCTGGCTCCGCTGCCACAGCCGCAGCCGCGCATCGTTTACTGGTGTCGACGAGTCGCTGCGCCTCCTGGCCCAGCTCGTGGTAGTCTCGTCGGGCCAGCAGTGGTGAACTGGCCAGGGTCACTCTCACCTCTGACGGTAGGGTTCTGAGGAAGAGGTGGGTGAAGATGAAGTTATCATCCTTGGAGTGTCTCAAACTCAACATCTTCCCCATCAGGTCTGCAGGTCTGTCGCCCTCAAATTCAGTCAGCGCCAGGAGCCTCTCTGCTCGCTCCTGCACCGAGGGGGTGAAGTGACGAATGAGTGCAGCCTTCAACTTGCTGTACTTGTCGCTGTCCGGCGGGTGGTTGATCAGGCTCTCCACTCGCTGGGCTGTGTGGTTGTCCAGCTTTGCAACCACATGGTAGAACTTTGTGGCGTCTACCAAAATCCTCCGGAGGTGGAACTGTGCCTCGACTGCTTTAAACCAGGAGCGCGGATTGTTCGGCCAGAAGTCCGGCAGGTGGACTGTGGCTGCACTTGTTTGGCTGGCTCCTGGCGAGTCTGGCTCGGGAGATTCGTCTCCGCTCATGATACGTCGTAGGGTCACCAGTGTGGAGATGTGTGGAAAGACGAGGCTGAGTTTATTACTCAAAATCAGTTTTTATTCACCACCACATTCTCCAACATCCAAAAGCAGAAAAGAGGGCGCATGCCCCCACAGCTGTACTTTTTATACCCCAGGACATCAAAGCAAACAGTCGCATTGTCTTTACATCCCAATTCACAACGCACCCCCCTTCAGGTCTTCTGTCTCCACCTGAAGTCCTGGTGGTCAGGAAATCCTTCATGGCCGTCTCTCTGCATACAAAAGGCCAGACTTTTGTATGAAAAAAAGTATGAAAAAAAAAAAAAAAAAGACTTCGCATCCTCCTGCTACCCCTAGGAGGTTCAGACCTTTTGTTCCTCTGAGACGTGCAGTAAACAATAAGCATACAGTAACAAGCATGTGAAGCATATGGAAACTGCATATGTGCCCACAGAGTCAGGTTTATTCACATCTTCCAACATCAGCCAAGCAGAAAGAGGAAAAACACAGACATTCGTCCTTTATATATCCAGGACCTTCAAAGCTCACAGTCACATTGTATTTAATCACAAGTAACAATGCATCTTTCCTTAAATCCTATAACATCCTCCTCATAGTCTCTGGCAGACCAGGAAATCCCCCAAGGCCGTCTCTTGCATACCAAAGACTAAATTTTCACATCCTCCTGTTACCTCACAGGAGGCCCAGTCCTTTGTTCTACTCTGAGATGTGAAGCTTAAAGTGATACATATGTGTCCCACATGACCCCCCCCAAACATCTAAGATGGAACAGCAGAATAACAGTCTGCATGTCATGATAAAATCATTACACATTAGCCCACGTGCTGCTTGGGACTCAGTCTCCTCCCGTATCTGCTGTAAGCGGGCTTCGCCACTTCTGCGGTGCCATCCTGCTGGGGAGCTGCTGTCTGGGGGTGAGAACTGTTTGTCACTCCCTGTGGGTGTTCTGGGGAATGTCCCCGAGGGGGTCTGCCGCACCGAGGAGCCCTGGCCAACAGCACATCCTCGTCCGCCACCACAAAGGCGGGTTTGAGCCTGTTTATGCCAATCTTTTCCTTCCTGCCCCCCAAATCTAGCAAAAAATGCTTGTCCCCTGTTTCCAGCACTTTAAGTGGTCCATCATAAGGTGGTTGCAGCGGTGGGCGATGGGCATCGTGTCTGACAAAAACAAAACTCCACGTTTTTCAAAGCCTTAGGCACAAAAACGTGCGGAAAACTGTGGTGAACGGGGCCAGGCAGCGTGCCCGATTCCGTGCCACGCTGCAACCGCTGAGATGGGGAGCTATCTGGCGCAGGATTATCTGGGAGAAACTCCCCGGGCAGCCGAAGTGGCTGCGCAAAAACTAGCTCAGCCGGGGAGGCTTCTAAGTCCTCTTTAGGTGCAGAACGCAACCCCAATAAAACCCACGGTAGCCTGTCCACCCAATTTGTATCCGTCAGCGACACTCCGAGAGCCACTTTCAATGACCTATGAAAACGTTCGCATAACCCATTAGCCTGCGGATTGTACGCGGTTGTGCGGTGGATCGTTACCCCCAGGCTGCGGGCCATTACTGACCAAAGTTCGGAAACAAACTGAGGACCTCTGTCGGACATAATGTCCGACGGGACTCCAAAGCGCGCTACCCATGCTGTTAAAAACGCACGTGCCACCTCCTCGGCTGTGGTTGACGCCAGTGAGACCACTTGCGGCCAGCGCGTGGCGCGGTCCACCATTGTCAGAAGGTGTGTGCACCCCTGTGACAGCGGGAGGGGGCCTACGAGGTCCACGTGAACATGATCGAACCTCTTAGCCGGGATGTGAAACGGCTCCAAGGGAGCTCTCGTGTGTCTGTGTACCTTGGCTCGTTGACAAGCCATGCAGGCTGCTGCCCATTCCTTAACTTGTTTGCGCAGGCTCGGCCATACAAATTTCTCTCCTACCATTTTGACCGACGCGCGCACTCCCGGGTGCGCCAGAGAATGAATCGAGTCAAAAACGCGGCGGCGCCACGCGGCCGGTACCACAGGACGCGGTCGCCCCGTGGAGACATCGCAGATTAGGGGGGGCATACTGTCTTGCAGCACCCTGTTCTCCAGCCTTAACCCTGTTGGTCCAGACTGGAGCGCGCGCAAGTCCGCGTCGCTAACCTGATCCGCGGCCATGGCTGCATAATCTATCCCTACGCGGACTGGGGCCGCCACGGCGCGCGAGAGACAGTCTGCCACTACATTCAGTTTACCCGCCACGTGCTGAATATCAGTAGTAAACTCTGAGATGGCAGCCAGCTGTCTTTGCTGCCGGCCCGACCACGGTTCTGAAACCTTGGCCATCGCGAATGTCAGCGGCTTGTGGTCAACGAACGCGGTGAAACGGCGTCCCTCCAGCCAGAACTGGAAGTGGCGAATGGCCAAGTGGAGAGCTAACAACTCCCTGTCGAATGCCCTGTATTTTCGTTCACTATCGCGCAAAGTCCTGCTGAAAAAGGCGAGCGGCTGCCAAGCCCCGGCTACATGCTGCTCCACGACCGCCCCTATGGCGACATCTGACGCGTCAGTAGTGAGCGCTATGCGGGCTGTTGGGTCTGGATGTGCTAACAACGCAGCGTTTGCCAGGGCTGTTTTGACCTCCGAGAATGCTCGCTCTCGCTC
Organism: Pholidichthys leucotaenia; assembly: GCA_020510985.1. Classification (NCBI taxonomy): domain Eukaryota; kingdom Metazoa; phylum Chordata; class Actinopteri; order Cichliformes; family Pholidichthyidae; genus Pholidichthys; species Pholidichthys leucotaenia. The sequence goes on along the minus strand of CM035838.1, from coordinate 95,306,872 downwards.
CGGAGACCATTCGATCTTATTTGTGGGTTTTTGTTTTTTGAGTGCGGCATACAATGGTGGTATGAGCTGCGCTGCGCGGGGGGGGGGGGGGAACGGTTATAAAAATTCACCATTTCCAAAAACTCCTGTAACGCCTTGACCGTTTGTGGCTGGGGAAAATTTGCTACCACGCGCACTTTGTCAGGCAGCGGAACCGCTCCTTCTGGAGAGACACGATGCCCCAAAAAATCAATCTGCGTCACCCCAAACTGACACTTCACTGGGTTGATTATTAAACCGTGCTCTCCCAACCTCCGGAAAACTGCCGTGAGGTGGTTTTCGTGTTCGTCTTCGGACGCGCTGGCTACTAAGATGTCGTCCAGGTAGACGAATACGAAGGGGAGATCGCGCAACACCGCGTCCATCATGTGTTGGTACATCTGCGCAGCGCCTTTAAGCCCAAATGGCATTCGCAAAAACTTGAATAGACCGAACGGAGTTATTACCGCTGTTTTGGGTATGTCCTCAGCACGCACTGGGACTTGGTGGTAACCGCGGACCAACTCTATCTTAGAAAAAACGCGCGCCCCCGCCAAATGAACGGAAAAATCTTGGATATGCGGGATTGGGTAGCGGTCGTGCGCTGTGGCGTTGTTCAACCTGCGGAAATCTCCACAAGGTCGCCACGAGCTGTCAGCTTTCGGGACCATGTGAAGTGGGGAAGCCCATGGGCTGTTCGAACGCCTGATGTTGCCCAACCTTTCCAGGTTGGCGAACTCCTCGCGCGCTATGGTCAGTTTAGCTGAATCCAAGCGCCGAGCTTTTGCAAAAACGGGCGGTCCGGTGGTAGTAATAAAATGTTCCACTCCGTGTTTTGCGACGGCTGCTGAAAACGTGGGAACCGTGAATGCTGGGAACTGAGTGAGCAGTGTGTGGAACTTACCGCTTGCGGCTGTGACGTTGGCTTGTGCTGTTGGCAGGGCCACTCGGGCTGTACAGGGAATAGAATAAAAAGAAAGTGCATTAACCAGGCGCCTGATAGCAAGATCAACCAACAAACCATATGAGCACAGAAAATCAGCCCCCAACATATTGAAATTCACTGCAGCTATGACAAAAGTCCACTCAAATGTACGGCCGTGTAGGGACAGAAGCAGAGTCCTCTCACCAAAGGTCTTAATCTCCGAGCCGTTTGCTGCCGACGCCCCGGGACCTCTGGAAACCGCCAGCCGGTCAGCGGAGGAAGGTGTGATGAAACTCAACTGGGAGCCTGTGTCCACGAGGAACTGCCTCCCCGAGCGCGCATCCTTCAAGTAGAGCAGCTTGTTCTCCTCCCCGAGGGCCGCAGCTGCTACCGACCCCCGGTCTTGGCGTTTCCCGAGCGCTTGAACTGGCACGGTGGTATACATTTGCGTGCCTTCTCTGCAAAGCGGCGATGGTAGAAACAGAGGGTGTCTCCTCCGCGATCCTTGGCCCCCGCCGCCGCCGTCGTCGGTGGTTCTGCTACCGCCGTCTCTGGCCCCCCGCCATCTCCGGCCGTCGCGCCGAACTGCTTCGCTGCCGCGGTGGCCACACGCTGTTTGCTGGCGTTGAGAATCCGGTGCGCCTCCTGGGCCAGCGTGCGGAAGTCTCGCTGGTCCAACAACAGCGAACTGGCCAGGGTCGCTCTCGTGGCCGACGGTAGGGTCCTGAGGAAAATGTGGGTGAAGAGGAAGTCGTCGCCATCTGAGCCCCTCAACCTCAGCATGTTCTCCATCAGGTCAATGGGCGTGCCATCTCCCAAGTCGTTCAGAGCCAGTAGCCTCTCCGCTCTCTCCTCGACTGAGAGAGTGAAGCGCTGGATAAGTGCAGCCTTCAACCCGCCGTATTTGTCGTTGGCCGGTGGCTGCTCCAATAGGCTCTCCACATGCCGAGCCGTGCAGTTGTCGAGCTTTGCAATCACATAGTAGAACTTCGTGTCATCTACCGTTATCCCCCAGAGGGCAAACTGTGCTTCGACCAAGTGGAACCAGGAGCGCGGGTTGTCCTGCCAAAAGTCCGGTAGCTGGACTGTTGCGGCATATGCTTGGCTGGGAGCTCCTGACTTGGCTGGCCCGGGGGAATTTCTTTCATCCATGATACGTCTTAGGGTCACCAGTGTGGAAATGTGAAAATGACGAGGCAGAGTTTATCTCACGAGTCAGATTTATTCACATCTTCCAACATCAGCCAAGCAGAAAGAGGAAAAACACAGACATTCGTCCTTTATATATCCAGGACCTTCAAAGCTCACAGTCACATTGCATTTAATCACAAGTAACAATGCATCTTTCCTTAAATCCTATAACATCCCCCTCATAGTCTCTGGCAGACCAGGAAATCCCCCAAGGCCGTCTCTTGCATACCAAAGACTAAATTTTCACATCCTCCTGTTACCTCACAGGAGGCCCAGTCCTTTGTTCTACTCTGAGATGTGAAGCTTAAAGTGATACATATGTGTCCCACAGAATCATCTATAACTAGACCTGGTGTGGAGCGCGTGAAATGAAGAGGCTGAATTTATTTCTCAGTTCAGGTTTATTGACGATCTCACATCTCCAGCATTCTCTCAACAGACAAAGAGATCGAACTACCCCAAACCCCCACTTTTATACCTGGGACATCAAAGAACAGAATCACATTGTCATCAAACCCCCCATCGACAACAACTCTCCCCCAAGTCCCTTCGTCCTCCATCTGTCCCCAGGAGGTCAGGAAGTCCTCTCAGAGTCCTCACCAAAGGCACCTCCACCTCCTGCTGTTATCCCCAGGAGGTCCAGACGTATTGTTCCTTCAAAGACGTGAGGTTACAAAATACATATGCAGTCTTAAGCATCTCAATCATTGTACTATACATATGCAGTCAAAATATGTGCGCCACACCTGGCCTTTTACAGCAACACTATTATTTTCACTTTAAAACAATATTTCAAAATTATTTTGATGGTACATCAACTTTTATCTGGATGAACGTCAAATCCTATCCATCTGGGGGCACTGCTGTAGAAACAATTATGGGTGCAACTTCCGTTTTCGGCTGAAGCAGTGTTAAGTCAGTAAGAGTGGAGTAGTAGGCATTTAAAATAGCATTTTTAAAAGTTTTTCAAAGTCATTTTAACATATAGTCCACATAAGTGTTTTGCACTCAAGTGGCAGCTAATTTCAACACTTGTAGTTTTTGTATTTTTTGAATGTTTTTGCGTAGTTCTGGTACTTGTTGCTGGTGTTCGTGGTTGTGCCATAGACTGTATAAATGGAGGCTTCTCACCGACAATGCATAGATCATGCACTGAAAGCTAAAGAGGACTGTTGGTGTGATCAGTGGTATAGACACAAGAGCACCAGGGACGTTTTCACTCGTATGAATGTCACAGATCTGACGTTTATGCATCATAGATGTCACCAGAATGAAGACTGCATGAAGTAAAATAATAAAAACAGTAACAGTTTGGTTCCTAAGGCTTAATGATTTAAGAAAGATATCACATAGTTTTTGGGTTGTTTTTTTTTTCAATTCGTCGCACTGTCTTGGAACGATATGGACTAGCAGCTTCAGCATGCATTGATTTTTAAATTATCACAAAATATAGATCAATAAAATTTTGAACAATTGTCAGTAAAGGTCTGTACATGTTAAGTTAAATAACAAGCATTCAGGGCATGACAGCAGCATGAGTATTTTAATTTTGGGGTAAAATGAACAGCTGTAGTTGTCTGTTTTACCCCTACATTAAAACACCCAAGCACGGTGTTGTGGTTCTTTGTGGCTCTGACTAGATTCTATGTCTGCTCTGAGGTAAATTTGATTATATCCACCATCTTTTAACAAAGTGCATCCGACTTTATTGCGGTGGAGACATTAATATGTCTCAGAGCTTTTTTTTGTTTACAGCCTTAGCATCTTAGCAGCGGAGTTACCTAATAGAGCTACTGTCTGCGAGGCCACTTTGTTATGTCGGGAGTAGGAGCCAAGGACAAGACTGGGTGTTGAACTAAACACAGGTTTATCATGGTTACCTTCTCACCAAACAAGTGCACCCGCCAGGCAGAGAGGAGGCCAGCGAGACCGCCCCTCTCCCTCACTGCTCTGTTATACCCTGGATGGTGGCGGAACCGGAAAGGTGCAGCCGCCACCCGTGTCACAGGCCAAAGGTCCCCAATACCCAACACAACATTCTCTCTCCCCTTCAAAAAGGTCCAAAACACTCACATACATTCAAGACCCTCCCCAATTTGGAACCCAAATCACACACTAAGAAAACTAAACAGAAATATCTAAAAGGATCCTATCACAATCACACAAACCAACTAAAATCTAGGGGAGGACAAGTGGACTACCATCCCATTCCCACATGGCAAGACGGATAATTCTGCCGTCTGAACTAAAAAAACAGTCCAACTAAAAGAAAATAACTGTCGTGTTCCTAAATAAACAGAAAAACACAAAATAATCCCCATGAACAAGAATAACACTAAGAACATAACGGTTGTCCCCCTTTCTCACACATGTATTAACACACTGTCCACTGTCCATCAGTCTGCCCCAAAAGAAGAACCACCCCCCGGATAACCGTCGGATTATTCAACTTTGGTGCGCCTCCTTTTTGTCACCCCCGGGGACGACCCCCGTTCGGGCCCAAACACCTCCTTCTTCTCCCGGCTGTGCCACAGCTCATTAGGATACCTCCACGAGCCATCTGATAGCTGGAGGTAGGCATCCCCCCGAACAGCCATCACTTGCAACCCCCCCGATCGTCTCCTCTCCAATGCTTGACCCAAACTCCTCTTGACCGAGCCTCTTCCCAGGGCCAGACCAAGTCCGCGACCCCCAGAGGGACTCCACTCGGCTTCCAGTGTTCCTTATTTGCACGTCGTCTCACCGTGCCAGCCGGTCCTTTCCCGCTCACTTTCATTTCCGCTGCCGGCCTCACCGTTGTGACTCCCTGCTCTCCGGTCCCTCCCAGCTGAAATCCGGGAGCAAATGGAGCCAGCCACTCAGTGCCACCCATTGTCACGGGCGTCCCAGCATGCCGCCCAGTTCCCTCAGCTCGGGCTACTTGGGCACTGGCACCGGAACCCTCCCGCGATGGCCCTGGATGGTATTGGAGGTGCTCACTCTCCAGAGGGCCAAACAGTTCCTCATCCCACACTGCGCCAGCCGCCACGCTCAGGATTGCACGGTCCCACGTCTCGGCCGAATTGCGCCAAGCTGTCAATTTCAACGCTTCCACCGTGGCCAGCTGTCCTCCTCCACAACCACAAAGCGGCACCGGGTCCATCTCAATTCTGACGTGCGCGGAAAAGCATCTCACAGTTGTCCAATCTGGCATGGAACCCACCGCTCCCTCGTCAGTCCACAACAACACTTCCATCCCATTCAACTCCATCATACAGTCTGCATGACCATTGGTGCTCGGAGACACAGCATGAATAACCGTGAGGGCGCGAGAGTCCACTTTGTGCCACGGACCTCCTCGCTCAGATCTGTGGCATGCCCTGGTGACATGAAGCAAGTAGTCACACGTGCCGCAGCGCTCCGCTCTTGCCGAACAACTCTTAGCCTTGAAACGGTGCTTTGTGGACCCACAACCCAAATACCTGGGTGTTCCCGGGGCGGACCTCATTTTGATAGCATTAGCGCAGCTTTCCTCATCTTCCAAGCTGTCATCACTGTCTGGGTCCACTGCCTGTGCTGTCGACTGTGGTTCAAAATGGCGATGTGGTGCTCTCTCACTGAGCTCCTGCAATAGTTTGTCTGCCGCCTCCACCTGCTAAACTAACTCGATGGTTTTGGATAACGTCAGTTCACCTGAGAATGTAAGGAGCTTCGACCTCGTAGCCGGGCAAATAGTATGTTCCACCAACTGGTCGCTGACCATGTCTTCCTCCAACACTCCAAACTGACAGTCCTTGGCCAGCTAGCGCAGATCTGCCACAAACCGTTGCACCGACTCGCCAGTCCGCTGGCGGCACTGTCAAAACTGGATCCTGCGGACGATGATGTTTTCCGGGGTGCAAAAATGTCACGCCAATTGCTCCACCATTTCCTCAAAGCTATCACACTTGCCTAAAGTGCTTAAAATATGCTGTCCCTCCATTCCTAAATTATGAACCAGCAGTGCTCATGCTCTCAACTTCTCCAGTCAATCTCCGTCTCCAGTCCAGCAGGTGTCACGTCAATCCGAATTGACGTGACACCTGCCTCCATACCTTTTATCCTCTTCGCCAAATGTTATGTCGGGAGTAGGAGCCAAGGACGAGACTGGGTGTTGAACTGAACACAGGTTTATTATGGTTACCTTCTCACCAAACAAGCGAACCCGCCAAGCAGAGAGGAGGCCAGAGAGACTGCCCCTCTCCCTCACTGCTCTCTTATTCCCTGGGCGGTGGCGGAACTGGAAAGGTGGAGCCACCACCAGTGTCATATGCCAAAGGTCCCCAAAACCCAACACAATACACTTTTTAAGGTCATCTTCTCATCCCTCCATAGTCGTGGGAAGTGGTATGATTATATTACTGTTTTTGAGGTGCAAAAGACCATTTTCCTGCATTTTTGATGCCAAAATCATTGTTTCTTAACAAGGAAAAGTGTCCCATTTCTGTGACAACCACACATTCTAATCTAGTACCGGAAGTTGTGCCCATAATTCACTCAAAGCATCATGGGGGCTAGGAATAAGGTGGATTCATAGCTTTGATACGATGTCACTCAGCTGCCTGGCAGTCATGTTGGCAGGGAAGCTTCAGATTGTAATTCATATTCATTAGAGCCGAAAATTATGTAAATATGGTGCACTGCTGTGGAATAATTTGTTGTACAAACACTGGTAGGAAGGACAAAGTGCTGTTTTATCGATTACCTGCAATTATTTTGAACCAAGACACGGCAACTTGGGAACTATCGGAGAAACAGAGGAGAATTTGGCTTTCTTGTATAGAGCTTGGTGCCTTCCTTGTATCCCAATTAGTGGGTGTGCTCTAACCATTTTGTAATAGGTTTGTAGAAATAATTGACAAATTAATAATATTGTTTAAGAGTCTGATGCTCAGTGGACATTTTCACAGCTTCACCTGCTCTCTGTTCTGATTAGCTCAGCTACTGCCTGCAGGGGAACTGGTCAAGCAGGCCCCTGACCAAGTGAGCACCCCAAGTGGACCTTGAGATCCAATCTGTACATGTACAAGTACATTTTCAATCCAGTGATTTACAAGCAGACGCAGAGCTTTCCAAAGCCTCATTCAGAACATTATAATCCCACTGATCTTCACCTGGGCGCAGCCAGCGGTGACAAGCAGCAGCGGTGGAGAAGTCTTTTGAAAGCAGAAACAAAGCCAAAACCCTGTCCGTGTCAGCTTAGTTGTCATCTTACATACATTTTTTTACACTTGTTGGTGATAGTTTTACACAAATTCGTCTTGTTCCCCTTCTTTGTGTTAAACATCCACTCTTTCACTGTTGCAGTGTTGGCTAACTACTGCCGCCTACCTGGCTGGAGAATAACTCCCACCCATCATATTCTGTTAATCTTATTCTGTTAATTATTCCTGTGTTTGAATGCATGTTTTATTATATACTGATGAAGCAAAACTTTCCAAATTATATGGAATAGAATAGAATAGGCTTTATTGTCATTGTACAGTTGTACAACACAACAAAATTATGGGAACTGTATGAATTTTACTTTACTTTAAAACAGTTTATAGTTTTATGTACTTTGACTTAAAAAAAAACAAAAAACTCTGGTACCCAGGCAGTGCTTGTATACCCAAACAGCGGGTGTAACCCGTGAAGAAGAAGCAGGACATTTTAATTATTTATTTATTTTTGCACAATGCAGAGTGACATGCTTCCGCATTGCGGTCCTCCCATAGCTCCGGTTCCACTTCCATTATATTTCCTCATTCTCTGATGCTTTCTCGTCAATAAATCAATTTTCTCACTTTCACTTATCATTGTACATATTGGAAATAGTGAGTGAGCTGTACAGCTATTTATTATCAGATGTGTTTTTGGAATAATTTTCCTCACTAACTATAATGAGTTGCTGGGAATGCATCACCTAGAACATAATATTACATACAGTATACTTTAAAGTCTGCAGTTATGATTTATAAAACTTACAACCATGTGTACAATTTAATTCAAATTAGATCACATATCAAAAAAAGAGAGCAAAAACAGAGAAAAACAAACAGAAGAAATAAAGTTGAGGGTTCTGTGAATAATCATTGACAGTAAAAGAATAGTCTCCTGTTTTTATAAATATTGCTCTGGTTTTAATATGGTGTTGACTACCCTAGGAGCATGAAAGAGTCTATTTTTTTTTTCAATAATAATGATGCTTTTCTCAATTTTTGCATGTTTAACATTTAAAACAAGAGCACTCTGAGGCAAGTGCAGTATCCCCAACCTCAGTTTTCTTTGAAGATCCCAATACATACTGTGGCAGAACCAAACTATGATAAGCCCATCATCCACGAATATACAACAAAGTATACAACCCATAGTTGTAGGGCAGGATCCCGAGGTGAACCTGTGTAGCAAGTTTGGTGACCCGAGAGGGCTTTACAGGTTCTATAGTAAGAGGGCATAGGGAGTGCCAACCTTGACCTTTGACCTCAAACCTGTAGTCAGAGGTCATGGTCTCAGAGTGAACCTGTGTACCAGGTTTGGTGACCGTAACTTTACTCATTGTACAGTAATAAGGCATAGGGAATGTTAACCTCTTGCGCTCCGTTGTACCGCAGATGGGCAAGTCTCTGCGTCCTAGAGCGCACGAGGGCGCTCTCATGCACTCTAGGATGCATGGTGTAGATGGTGATGTAGGTGGTGATGGTGATGTAGTGGCGTCCAAGCGCGCACTGAAAATAAAAGCTGCAGACACAGCCGCGAACAGATTAGTTCATCTGATTGACCTCTCATTCGACTAATAAGAGCCTTGAATTGGGTTTCTGAAACCTTGAAGAACCAATGACTGAAAACCTAGCCAGAAGGACCCGCCTGCTGTGAATGCAGTGAGCCAATTGAAGCAGAGAAGTTCGCGAGCTGTTTTTTTTAAGGCTGGGTGAAGACTGACTGCTGGAGCGGATCAAAAAAGGATTAGACGTTATGAGACGTTATGATTTCTTCCATGGTCATAGACCGACGGAGGCTGACGACGAAGGCTGAGTGACACACACGCCTTCGCCAGTCTTTTTTTAATTACTACTGTTATTTGTTTTGAAAAATCGTTCGCCAAAAACCACAATCATGGAAGCACAAAACCGCAATAATGGAATTATGTTTTGATCGGGTCGCGAGACCAGAACCACGAGCGGACCAGCGTCGCGTTCGTCTGACAATGGGGAACTAGAGAAGTTCGCCAGGACGCTGCTGTGAAGAGGTAAGGTGTTATAAGCTAAATTATTCTTTATTCCTGACTATTCTTCTGTAGCGAGGGGGGGGGGGAGCCGCGGTGACTGAGCTGCTGTCCCACATCCCACATGAGGCTAATCCGTCATGTAGTGATGGCCGATGTCCATCCTCTGTAGCGGGGGAGGAGGGACACCCACCCACACACACACACACACACACAGACACAGCTCTGAGTGTGACCTTTCATTAGAGCCCAAAATGAAGGTTCTACATTGAATCATTCAAAAGTTACAGACATTTTTCCAAACTGTGCCATTTGGCACAATTTGGCACAGTTCCAAAACGCCTGGGAACAGCCTGAGGAAAAAGGTGTGTAATATATTCATTTTTTGTGGTATTGTTACAAAATTTGGACCTCAGCTGGATAACACTTGGTTCTACATTTCTGTTGCATTTTCCAGCCCGGATCTGAAGCTGTGTGTTATTTGCAAGCATTTGTATCCCAAAAAACACCCAGGCCAAATTTATTTTCTTCAAGTTCACTATGTTTAGATGACTGTAACTCAGTGGCCGGAGCACTTAGAGAGACTGTGACTGTTTTGCCAAAAAATTCAAAGTGTTTTCTTTTAAATGAGACCAACCCCATGAAGATGCTGCAAAGGGTTGAAGAACAGCTTTCGATTTACTTTGGGCACATTATTTTTTGGCGTTTTTAGGAAAATTGACCGGAGTGCAAGGGGTTAACCTTGACCTCTGACCTTTTGACCCCAAACCCACAGTCTAAGGTCAGGATCCCAAGGTGAATCTGTGTACCAGGTTTAGTGGCCCTAGCTTTACTCATTTTATAGTAATAGTGCAACAGGAATGCTAACCTTGACCTTTGACCCCAAACCCATAGTCAGAGGTCAGAATCCCAAGGTAAACCTGTGGGTTTGGAGGCCCTATCTTTACTGGTTGTACAGTAATAAGGCATAAGGAATGTTGACCTTTTGACTCCAAACCCATAGTCTGAGGTCAGGATCCCAAGGTGAAACTGTGTAGCAAGTTTGGTGACTCTAGCTTTCTTTGTTGTTGAGATATAGTTTATAAGCAATTTTGATGTTGACCTTTGACTTTGCAATCCCAAAACTATAGTCACACTTCAGGATCACAGGGTGAACCTGTGTACCAAGTTTGGTGACCCTCATTTTACTTGTTGTAAGGCCTAGGGAATGTTAATGTTGACCTTCGACCTTTTGACCCCAAACTCATAGTCAGAGGTCAGGATCGCAAGGTGAACCTGTACACCCTGTTCCAAATTATCATGCAAATGATATTTGTCTCTGACTTTCCTAAATAGTCGATACAAATGACAGTCAGTATAATTTTCAAGTCATCAACTGTTAGAGCATAATTCAAATTTTATTGAACGAACCTCCCAATAATAACTTAATAAAAAACCCTCAAAAATGCACTACAGTGATCCCTCACTTATCGCGGTTAATGGGTTCCAGAACCGACCGCGAAAAGTGAAAAACCGCGAAGTAGCGTCACCCCTAATGACGTCACCCATAAATAATACGTACGTTCATTCTCTCACTCTCTCTCTCATATGATACGTGTGGGTGTGTGTGTAAGTGTACATACATACGTAGATGTAAATAAAGTGTACATAAATATGTTTTTAGAACTCTTTTATTCTTATAACAAGATACGTAACTCAAGATGAAGATGATTTACTGCACAGGTTAATGAGAGCTTTACTGCTCCTCAGGTGACGCCTCATCGTCAGGTGCTAGAGGCGCAGGATCGTCGAGGGCAGCTTCCGATAGAGCTGGAGAAGCTGCAGGAGGCGGCGTAGTGGCTCGACGGGAAGACTATTTTGCACAAAAAGGCACAAGAGAACAGCGAAAAGTTCCACGCGGCGAGACTAAGCAACACGAGCGCTAAAGAACAATGAATGCGGTCTTCCTTCACTGGGTATGGGCGCTCGGCAGGGAGAGAAGCTGGGTAAAACGTCTCGGCCAATCAGCTTGCGAGATTCCCGAGCGGTGAAGAGGTGGGCGGAGAGGAGTGGAGCGGTGGTCAGAGAGGTGGATTTTGAGTTGTGCGGGCTCTCCGTGTTGATACCTGATGTTCTAATGTAGTCTCCCTGACTTCTGCTAGCGCCCGCCCATTTTTTCTCAATTTTGAATTTTTGATGAATATTTTTAAAAAATCCGCGATGCACTGAGGGCGCGAAAGGTGAGGCGCGAAGTAGCGAGGGATCACTGTATTCCAAATTATTATGCACAACAGAGTTTCAAAACATTTTATTGGTTGTAAAAAACTGAAAATGATCATTTGTTGAATTTGCAGCATTGGGAGGTCATATTTCCTGAAATCAAAAGCTGTTTCAATCAAATATATCTTAACAGGCCGAGTTACACGTTAACATAGGACCCCTTCTTTGATACAGTATAACCTTGACAGTTCTTGGATCCATTGAACTTGTGAATTTTTGGAGAGTTTCTGCTTGAATTTCTTTACAAGATGTCAGAATAGCCTCCCACAGCTGCTGTTTCACTGTGAACTGCCTCCCTCCTTCAAAGATCTTTTGCTTGAGGATGCTCCAAAGGTTCTCAATAGGGTTGAGGTCAGGGAAGGATGGAGGCCACACCATGAATTTCTCTCCTTTTATGCCCATAGCAGCCAGTGACACAGAGGTATTCTTTGCAGCATGAGATGGTGCATTGTCATGCATGAAGACAATTTTGCTACGGAAGGCATAGTTTTTCTTTTTGTACCATGGAAGAAAGTGGTCAGTCAGAAACTCTATATATTTTGCCGAGGTCATTTTCACATCTTCAGGGACCCTAAAGGGGCCTACCAGCTCCCTCCCCATGATTCCAGCCCAAAACATGACGATCCAAGTAATAAACCAAAACATTTTTTCACCCTCTGTAAGGACTTCCTCCATCATGAGGTGAACAAGCACAGATGGGTGTTTGGACAATACCATCATGATGCAGCAGAGAAGAGCTCCACCAAACAGTGATGGAGAGAGGGTCAGCAGCTTCTGAAGCCCTCATTGATGTGATGGACCAGTGGGGGTGAAGGACAGAGCATCAATATCTGACCTTTAGGTGAATATGATGCATGAAGTTTTACATTTAAAAAGTCACAAAAAGGACTATTAATATAACTGTGTTCTCACTGATCAACATTTAAAAACCACATTCTGATGATGTCAGCAGAAGCTTCTCTTCCACTCCACCTGTGTATGAGACCTGAACTCCATTAGCAGCTCAGAACCACAACCGTCAGAGGAACCGTCCAGTCAGGAAGACAGTCGGCAGCACACCAATGTAAGTTTTGTCTTATCAAAACATTTTACACACTGTATTGTATAAAGCCAAATCCTTTATATTGAATTTTTAAATGTGTTTGTTTAGGGGATTTTTTTAACTGTTTTTGAAATGTTAAGGAGTGTTTTTTATATTTAGTGAGTAACCTGGTCAAACCAATCATATTTATGGATTATTTTATCCAAAAGTAGATGCAACAGATATTTGTCTTTCTTTTTTGAATAACTAATCAAGACAACAGTCAAAATTTGGCAGCTAAAATGTCTTTGTCATGCGGTGATCCTCGCGGATCACCATAAGACGCCAAGAGTCACCGGAGAGTTTTGCAATGATGTTTATTAACAAGACAATATGTGACACAAGACTGTGAGCCGCTAAGGGCAAAAACACACACTACGAGGTATACAGGGCTCGTAGGGCTAACCCCAGCCACTACAAGCTAAACTATGACATGACAAGAATACAAACGAACCTGACATGAAGGTCTGATAAGGTTAGAGCACCGACCCAGCTTGACCATGACTTGACAAGGGTAAAACGAACATACTGTGGTATATATGACGCTTATATCCCATATCTACATATGTTAGAACAAGTGGAAATGTTTTGTGACAGCATATGTAAAGAGCTTCACACCTAGTAAGGACAGAGCATCCCCCGCGCCGGAGTAAAGACAATGGACCTCCCAGGACGTGGCAGTGGAGACGGACTCGACACCTTTACCCCCTAAAGCGAGAGGGGGAGTTCCCATCACCTCCCAAGACAGGGAGAGGGGATGGCAGGACAATGGGGATTAAGATAACGGGGAGATGTTACCTTTTTCAATGAGTGGCTCTGACGTCAGCTGTTTCAATGAGTGGTGCTATGCGTGCTTGTATTTAACCAGCGAGCGAAGCAGAGTTCTCTCTCTTGCCTTCTGCCAAGCTCTACACCTGATGAGATTTGATAGCGGAGCTATTCATTAAAAACCCTGTTTTTAATACAAAACCGCCTCGTTATTTCAGCTCCACTACACTGGTGACCCTGACGCGAGAATATGGACCGGAGGCGTTCTTCAAGCTGCTCATCTATGGTGGCTCTGGCATACGCCAGCGACGACGCAGACGAGGGAACGAGCAGACAGCTGTTCCCCACGGCAGAGGGCACTGAGAGAGCTCAACCGAGCTCCAGCACCGCCGCGAGAGCCGTAGAAACACACTCTCACCCGGCGAACACGACAATGATGGTGTGCACGAACGCCGTCGCTGTCAAGCTGCCAGACTTCTGGAGAGAAGACCCTGCATCTTGGTTCCAGCAAGCCGAAGCCCAGTTTATACTGGCGGGTATCACAGCAGATGATACCAAATTTTATCACATCATCTCCAAGCTCGACTCCGCAACTTCGAAGTGTGTGCGGAGCTTGGTCCAGCAACCACCAACCCGGGACAAATATGAGACACTCAAGGCTACCATCGTGGCGAATTATGTCCCGTCAGCAGAGGAAAGAGCCGAAAGGATCCTGGCAGTCTATGGCCACAGAGGGGACAATGATAATTTCCTTTTCCAGTACATTTTCCTCAGCACTCTACCACCGCATTTGAGAGGGACACTAGCGAGTATGAAGTGCAAGAATCATCAAGACTTCCGCACACTGGCCAACGAGGCTTACCGGCTCATCAACGCCTGCAGAGAGCGGGCACCCACAGCGGCATCCGCAGATCTGAGAACTGACACCCCGAGCCTTGGAGAGACGCAACCCACAGTGACAGCGGCGCGGCCCAAGCACAACAAGCAGAACGACGTCTGCTTTTATCATCACCGCTTCGCAGAGAGAGCCCGCAAATGTGTTCTTCCTTGCAAGTTTACGAGGTCGGGAAACGCCAAAGCCGAGGGCCATTAAGAGCAGCGGTCCTCGGCGTAAAGAATCAGCTGTTATACGTGACGGATGGATACACAGGCAAGCAGTTCCTCATCGACACGGGAGCTCAGCTGAGTTTCATCATGCCCTCCCACGCAGATCGAGCCATGGGCACCCGGGGCAACGGAGCAGTGGCAGCCAACGGCTCTGACATCGACACGTTCGGGGAAAAGAGCCTGCACCTCCTCATCCACGGCCGCAGCTACAAATGGACATTTGTCGTAGCAGCGGTGAGCTTTAATTTGTTAGGCGCAGATTTTCTGTGTGCACACGGGTTATTAGTGGATCTTGCAAATAGACGCCTAGTTAATGCACTATCTTTTGCTTCTATTCCATGTTCAGCTCGAGTTTCTCCACCACCTGTGCAGGCCAATGTCACCACGGCGGGAGGTAAGTTTGAGCAACTCCTCACCCAATTTCCAGCACTCACAACCCCCAAATTCTCAGCCACTGTAGCCAAACACGGGGTTAAACACTTCATCCCAACAACGGGACCTCCCGTTTTTGCCAAAGCTCGCCACTTAGACGCGGCCAAGCTCAACATAGCAAGGGACGAATTTGCAGCTCTTGAAAAATTAGGCATTTGCCGACGTTCAAAGAGCCCTTGGGCTTCACCACTTCACATGGTCCCGAAATCCGACGGTTCTTGGAGACCGTGCAGCGATTACCGCAGGCTAAACAACGCTACAGCGCATGACCGCTACCCAATTCCTCACATTCAGGATTTTTCATTACATTTAGCAGGTGCGCGCATTTTTTCAAAAATAGACTTAGTCTGCGGTTATCACCAAGTCCCAGTCCGAGCTGAAGATATTCCTAAAACAGTGGTTATAACCCCTTTCGGCCTTTTTGAATTCCTAAGAATGCCATTCGGCCTCAAAGGCGCGGCTCAAACTTTTCAACGGATGATGGACGCAGTCCTACGCGACCTACCCTTTGTTTTTGTCTACCTCGATGACATGCTGGTAGCCAGTTCATCCGAGGAAGAACACGAACAGCACCTCACCACCGTTTTTCAGAGGCTGGAAGAGCACGGACTTATAATCAATCCAGCCAAATGCAAATTCGGCGTATCACAAATTGATTTTTTGGGACATAAGGTCTCCCCGGCAGGGGCAATTCCACTTCCAGACAAAGTTCGTGCGATAGAAAGTTTTCCACAGCCTCAAACGGTTAAGTCGCTCCAGGAATTTTTGGGGATGGTTAATTTTTACAACCGTTTCCTCCCCCACGCAGCTCAGCTCATGCAACCCCTATATGACGCGCTCAGAAAAAAGAAAGCTTCCAACGCGGTCGAATGGACCCCGGAGCGCGAACGCGCTTTCGCGGAAGTAAAAAGCGCCCTAGCTAACGCCACAATGTTAGTCCACCCAGATTCCTCAGCCCGCATTGCTCTAACCACAGATGCCTCAGACCTGGCTATAGGGGCAGTTGTAGAACAACTTGTCAGTGGGGTCTGGCAACCTTTAGCATTCTTTAGCAAATCGCTAAACCCAACTGAACGCAAATACAGCACTTTTGACAGAGAGCTGCTGGCGCTCCATTTGTCCATCCGCCACTTCCAGTTTTGGTTAGAAGGGCGGAGTTTCACGGCTTTTGTGGACCATAAGCCGCTCACTTTTGCTATGGCTGAAATTTCAGAACCATGGTCGGGCAGACAACAAAGACAGCTAGCTGCGATTTCAGAGTTCACCACAGACATTCAACATGTAGCAGGCAAACTTAACGTTGTAGCTGACTGTCTCTCTCGCGCTGTGACACCGCCAGAGCACGAGGAGACAGATTACACCGCCTCAGCAGCGGAACTCTTCACTAACGCACACACATACGCAGCACCTATCTAGGATGGGATAGATTATGCAGCCATGGCGGAAGAACAAAGCAGTGATGCAGACGTGCGCGCGCTCCTGTCTGGACCAACAGGGTTAAGGCTGGAAAAAAAAAACTTGCGCGACGGCGTGCCTCCCCTAATATGCGACGTTTCAACCGGCCGACCTCGCCCGTTAGTACCAACTGCTTGGCGCCGCCGTATTTTCGACGCAATTCACTCCCTCGCGCACCCAGGTGTGCGCGCCTCGGTCAAAATGGTTGCTGAAAAGTTTGTGTGGTCAGGCCTGCGCAAAAACGTAAGAGAATGGGCAAAAACTTGCATTCCTTGTCAACGCGCCAAAATACACAGACACACAAAGGCCCCTCTGGAGCCTTTTCCAATTCCTGCTAGAAGATTCGACCACATTCACGTCGACCTCGTGGGGCCGCTACCTTCCTCCCAAGGTTTCACACACCTGCTAACTATGATAGACCGCACCACGCGCTGGCCAGAGGCAGTCCCTTTAGCGTCAACCACAGCGGAGGAAATCGCTCGCGTTTTTCTAGCAAACTGAGTGGCACGTTTCGGTGTTCCATCAGACATCACGTCAGACAGAGGGCCTCAGTTTATCTCAGAGCTCTGGTCTGCCATGTCTAACAGTTTAGGGACAACAATTCATCGCACCACCGCTTATCACCCTCAGGCCAATGGGTTATGCGAGCGTTTTCACAGGTCCTTAAAGGCTGCCCTCAGGGCCTCACTAACGGACACAAATTGGGTTAATAAACTTCCCTGGGTTTTATTGGGGTTGCGTGCAGCACCTAAAGAGGATTTAGACGCTTCTCCTGCAGAATTAGTTTTTGCCCAGCCTATCAGACTCCCAGGAGAATTTTTACCAGAGAACCCAGAACCAGGACACTTTCCCGTCCCAAGGTTTTTAGGCAGCAGTGGACCGGTTTCCCTCCACGGTCCAGCTCATCACTCTTTTCCACGAGTTTTTCTTCCTCAAACTTTGAAAAGCGCTGAGTTCGTTTTTGTTAAGCATGAAGCTATTAAACCAACGTTACACCCAGTTTATGATGGCCCGTTCAGAGTCCTGGAAAATGGTGACAAACACTCTGTGCTTGATTATGGGGACAGAAAGGAAGTGGTCAGTGTTGACAGACTCAAACCTGCCTTCTTGCTGAGAGACGAGCCTACACAGGTGGCACGAGCGCCTCGGCGTGGTAGACCCCCCAGAGGAAAAGTCTCAGCCCCCAGGCAGGGAACAAATAATCTCTTTCCTTCCCACAATGCAGATTCACCACGAGAAGGTCCCAGCGGGACACCTAAGCCAACCTACAGCAGTTTTGGGAGAAGGATTAAGCCCAGACAGCACAAGGACTGATACCAATCACCCCGCAATTATCCACTAATTGTGCTACAACAGTTTAAGGCTACTTATGATTTCACTATGCTGTTATGTTTACCACTGAACTTTCTTAGGAGCATAGCTGCTAGAAAATTTCTCCGGTAGCAACAGTTGTAACACGTAGTATTTCATAGTCGTTATCTTAGACTGTAATTCTTTCTATGTCCTTTCCTAGTGTTTGGGGGGCCTGTGGTATATATGACGCTTATATCCCATATCTACATATGTTAGAACAAGTGGAAATGTTTTGTGACAGCATATGTAAAGAGCTTCACACCTAGTAAGGACAGAGCATCCCCCGCGCCGGAGTAAAGACAATGGACCTCCCAGGACGCGGCAGTGGAGACGGACTCGACACCTTTACCCCCTAAAGCGAGAGGGGGAGTTCCCATCACCTCCCAAGACAGGGAGAGGGGATGGCAGGACAATGGGGATTAAGATAACGGGGAGATGTTACCTTTTTCAATGAGTGGCTCTGACGTCAGCTGTTTCAATGAGTGGTGCTATGCGTGCTTGTATTTAACCAGCGAGCGAAGCAGAGTTCTCTCTCTTGCCTTCTGCCAAGCTCTACACCTGATGAGATTTGATAGCGGAGCTATTCATTAAAAACCCTGTTTTTAATACAAAACCGCCTCGTTATTTCAGCTCCACTACACATACGACGATACTCCCGCCACTTGACTGCCGTCAGCACCCACCTACCTAATAAGGTCGAGCGCTAACGAGCAGTAATGACAAACAGCTGGCCGTCTTTGACAGCCGGAAGCCCCACCAAGCGCCTTCACAATAAGAGCTTGGTGAAGCCAGAATGTAACCCACAGCTGTCAAAGGCGGCAGCGAATATACATAGCCCGAGCGCGGACAGGACCGGCGCTGGGGTCGTAACAGTCCTGGACTTTTCATTTTTATTAAAACCACAACCTGCCTGTGCACTTGGTGTTCCAAGAAAGTGAAATTAGAAAAAATGTTGTTCCTCTTCTTTAATCAGGTCCAGTCTTGCAGCAAGAATGAATATATAGCACAGCCACCCATCCATCCATCTTCTACGGCTTTTCTGGGGTCCAGGTTGTGGAAGCAGCAGTCTAATAAGAGAAGCCCAGACTTCCTTTTCCCCAGCCACCTCCTCCAGGTCTTTAGAAAGGACACCAAGATGTTCTCAGACCAGCTTAGAGACATAGTCCAACATGTCCTGGGTCTGCCCTGGGGTCTCCTCCCTCCTCCCACAACACACATAAAAAGTAATTTCATTTCTGTACCTGCTCTTTCCTTCACCTACAGTATACAGTGATCCCTCGCTACTTCGCGCTTCACCTTTCGCGCTTCACCTTTCGCGCCCTCAGTGCATCGCGGATTTTTCAAAAATTTTCATCAAAAATTCAAAATTGAGAAAAAATGGGCGGGCACTAGAAGAAGGCAGGGAGACTACATTAGAACATCAGTTATCAACACTGAGAGCCCGCACAACTCAAAATCCACCTCTCTGTTCGCTGTTCTCGTGTTGGCTCGGCTCGGGAATCTCGCAAGCTGATTGGCCGAGACGGTTTTTTTTTTCCCAAAACTTTATTGATAACAAAGTGAAATTACAGAATTATGACATAGAAAGCGCCCATACCCAGCAAAGGAAGACCGCATTCATTGTTCTTTATCGCTCGTGTTGCTTAGTCTTGCCGCGTGGAACTTTTCGCTGTTCTCTTGTGCCTTTTTGTGCGAAATAGTCTTCCCGTCGAGCCACTACGTTGCCTCCTGCACCTGACGATGAGGCGTCACCTGAGGAGCAGTAAAGCTCTCATTAACCTGTGCAGTAAATCATCTTCATCTTGAGTTACGTATCTTGTTATAAGAATAAAAGAGTTCTAAAAACATATTTATGTACACTTTATTTACATCTACGTATGTATGTACACTTACACACACACACACACACACACACGTATCATATGAGAGAGAGAGTGAGAGAATGAACGTACGTATTATTTATGGGTGACGTCATTAGGGGTGACGCTACTTCGCGGTTTTTCACTTTTCGCGGTCGGTTCTGAAACCCATTAACCGCGATAAGTGAGGGATCACTGTATTATAATTCACATTATGTAGACCAAGCAAACTCTTTGCAGCACTGCTGTAGCCCTAAAACTGTTTAGTAGTTCACATACTGTCATGTTTTAATGGTGTTAGTCTGTGATGACACTTTCTTAGAGACTGTCCTTTTTTACATTAACAGTTTATACCTGACTATAGTAAAGAAGGTCAACACTGACTATGGGTACAACAAAAGCTTTCCAGAGAGTGTCCTAATCCTGATTGAATTAATTTCTCTATTGCTCTCCCAGATCTGCCCCATGGACCCTGCATCTGGACTGTTTATTTTTTAATAAATATTTTCCCCAAAATAAATTCCTGTTTGTTATATTGTAATGTCGGGGCTGTGATAAGGGGGCGGGAGTCTCCTGGCACGCTTGTGCCGTGGAAGATTCAAATACTGTATCTGTGTGTTCTAAGTGTTATTCGTGTGTGCCATTATAACTGTAATAAGACCAGCTGTGGTAGCGTTGTTTCCCTATATGTGCCAAATCATGTGTCTGTGCCACCATGAGCTAAACAAAGGCCTGTGTAAATGACCTCCCCTCCGTTCTGTGTTGTGAGTATGTGCATAAATAAAGCCTGTTTCGTCAAAGTCATCTCTCCTTATTGGGTGAACCTTTGCAACGTCACACTGGTGTCAGAAGTGGGATCATGGAGAAGATGGATGCCAGAATTAGGACGGAGATCTGGCAGCTCGAGTGGCTCATCGCTCAGCTGGAGATGGACAACAGAGCTGACACACCGACCCCCAGAGCTGCTTGTCGGAATTAGTGGAACAGCGGACCCGACGGGGCCAGCAATACCCCGCCTTCTGCCTTTCTCAAGGCAGAGTGGGCCACGCAGAGCAAACCAGCCCTACTTCCCGCACTTTTCAGGGCAGGACGGGCCAGCGTTTCCACTGCGACCAGGTGCGGCGATCGACCAAGAGGCGACCGTCCCACCAATCCGCCAAAGGGCCAAACTCCCCCGCTTTGGCGACAAAACCCTGCTGGACGACTATCTGGTCCAGGTCGTGCTGGCTGCTGTGCTGAACGGCTGGACACCCGAAGAGACCGCCATGCAGGTTGCGCTGGGCCTGGAGGGCGGGGCTCTCCACATGCTGTCTGACCGCCGGCCTGAGGAACCTCGCAGCTGGCCAGTGCTACAAGGAGCGCTCCGGAGGCAGTTTGGGAGAGTGGCCAACACTGAGCATGCCCAGGAACAGCTGGCCAACCACCAGCAGGGCAGCCAAGAGAGCCTGGGAGCCTACGCAGCAGATATACGGCTGCTGATGCAGTGTGGCTCCCCGGATTTCGAGCTGGGGGCGGTGGAGAAGCTTGCCCTCCAGCGCTTCATCTGGGGGCTCTGCCCAGCCCGGCTCCAGAACCACATCCGGATTCACGCCGCAAGCAGCTGGGAGACGGCTGTGGCAGAAGTGGAGCGGGTGGGATCGATGAAGGATTATGCAGTTGATGTGTTGTCGCTGAGGCAGAGAGCTTTCCAGGCCACAGCTGAGAGCAAGGAGGAGGAGGAGGAACTGCGCCAGACCACAGCAGTGTGGCCAGTGAGAAGACGACAACGGCGGTGCAAGGAAGGGTGCTTCCACTGCGGGGAGCCAGGACACATTGCGCGTTAATGCCCGGCACCCACCCCGCGACAGACTGCCCCCTCGCCGGCTTTAAACTAGAGTAAGGTGGTATGGACGGGGACCTTCCGCCTCCCACAGACATTTTCCTCAATGAACTGTCACCACGTTTGGGCTGACTTGGACACTCGCTAAGGATGTACCTGCAGTGCAGCTTAGACAGCACGCCAATCCGGGCCTTGATCGACACCTGTTCTACCATCTCCCTGGTCCAACCCGGACTGGTTTTTGGTGCAATATCTACATAGGTGTATAGAGGCCCAGTTCCAGCAACTATCACTCCAGTGTTCTAATGGTACAATGTGTTTGCTCATTGCGTCAGAAGGCTAATGGATGATTCGAAATCCCTTGTGCAATCATGTTAGGTCTGCAATGCTGTAATTGCTGCAAATGGAGGATTCTTTGACGAAAGCAAAGTTTGAAGGAAAAAATTATTATTTCAAATACAAATCATTATTTCTAACCTTGTCAATGTCTTGACTATATTTTCTATTCATTTTACAACTCATGGTGATAAATAAAAGTGTGACTTTTCATGGAAAACACAAAATTGTCTGAGGTGACCCCAAACTTTTGAACTGTAGTGTATATAGGGGAGTGTCCGCCATTACAGGCTGCCTTACCCGGGCAACTCTGTGTGTTACCACATGTAGTGTTGGCCGTTCTACAATAAAGCCCAGTTACAGTGCAGCATCCTCGTCCGTCTCGTTTATGCCAGGTTTGTGGACATAACAGTTAGCCTCCAGGAAGTGCTGTTTATTTCTCTACCTGGCAACTGGTACGAGATTATAGTGAGTCAACAGTGAATGCAACACCTACTGGCCAGGAGGTCAGAATGCTATCTCTTGCATATTTAACAGGACATTCACAGCAGAAAAATACAGACTTGGGACTGATTTTGCTCTTGATATGTCTTGTAAGTCACAACATGTTACAGACATGTTAACAGAAAAAAATTGATTTTTGGCAGTGTCATTTTAAACATTATTTTATGATTTTATTCAGTTTTTTTTTTTTTTTTTAGTTTTCCATTGAGGGCTGGACATTAAAGGTTTTCATTAAAACACTGCTTTGATTTTCATACATTTGTCAAGAAATAAAAACATTAAGCACATATTAAACAAAATTATAGCGTATTCTGACTAATTATTAGATGTATTCTGACCACAGGAACCTTTTCATTACTGCACTATTGGTGGTAGTTCATCTTTTATTTTGTCCCAACCATAGTCTGGCAATGC
This sequence comes from Pholidichthys leucotaenia, assembly GCA_020510985.1. NCBI lineage: Eukaryota > Metazoa > Chordata > Actinopteri > Cichliformes > Pholidichthyidae > Pholidichthys > Pholidichthys leucotaenia. The sequence continues at coordinate 95,284,129 of CM035838.1, read as the reverse complement.
TCTTAGATTTTAAAAGATGCATTCAGCCATTCACTTTTTAGGAGTGCTTTCAGCAGAGAACCTCTTTCAGGAACTACATCCTTTAAAGGACATTTTTTGGTTGTATTGCACCAACCAGCTGTAAACATTTAGTAACACAAAAAACAGTTTGTTTGGTTTTTTTTTTTAAGTTCCTACTCAATAGTAAAGATCTCGGGTTTAAATGTCTGTAGTTAGTTCCTGTGGTACCATCCTAGCCAACAGTCCCTCCAAAAAATTAAGTATTGGTGGGAAAGTCAGTTATTTTTCAGTGTTTCTGAAGTAAAAATGTGATAACAGGACATCCCTATTCTCTATAAATGCACAGTAACTATCTGTATTGCACATAATTGCACAATTGTACCGTCTTTAACTGCAGTTCAGAAGTCTGTAGTTAAAAAGGCATGAGCTTTTGTCAGCTGCAGGTATTGGGGATTAAAGGCAGCTGTCTGCATTACATACACACAAAAGCACGCAGAACACTAAGAAAAGAGGTTAAACAAGGTCTACAGCTTACTTGCCTCGTGGGTTAGTCTTCCCACACATGATCTTTGCTTCCCAGTGTGTTGCTTAAAATCAAAATGACTAAAAATCTTGACATTTTTCCTGCTAAGTGAAGCATATCAATTTAATCAGGAGTTTGCTGCATGGTTGAGCTACCGAACCTAAAATAATGATGTCCAATCATTTTGGTTCATTTTTCAAGACAGTCTTAACATTCTCTAAACAATAAGTACAGTTGCTACAACCATTTCATGGTGCATCAAAACTTAGTTGTATAATAAATGTAAAAAAAAACACAACAACACCCAAAACATTTAATTAACATTAACCTTTTTTGTTTGTTAACTGGTAAGCCTCACCAAAATGAAAACTTTCTTTATTATCCTTTGAGCCCACCGGTCAAAATATAAAGCTGCTCTTTCTCCATGACAGTCAAAGCAAGAGATGCGTCTCATACACAAATCTGCTTTGTACCACTTTTCGACTGTTTATCGTACTACTAGCCCATGTCACAGAGGAGCTCATTCTAGCTAGATAAATCCACCTCAGGGTCATGAAAAGAATGTGTCCCTATACATGTATATAGCTTAGGCCTACTGAAAGTTAAGATGACACATGTACGTAGCTTGTGACCTTGCACCTTGAGCACAACTTCGATGCCAACCCACCTGAGGATCACTGTTATCTCTTTTCCACCAATGTTGCAAGAGTGCAGGTGCTAGAGCTGGTGCTCATGCCGAATCCTGAACATATAGGCTTGCTTTTCCATGAGTGGAGACAAGCTAATACAATATGATGATGTCAATTTTACAAGTGTGCATATGCTTCAGGAAAAGTATAGACCAGCTTTTTGAGACAGATGCTGCATAATGGCATTAGGTATGAGCTGAAAATTTGTTTTATCTTGCTAAATGCTATTGTTTATTGCAATGAGTATTGTAGATTCAGATTTCAGCAGTAGTCATAAGGTTACTAAGAACTGACTTTTCCCAGTAAACTTTCAGTCAGTCATGCACAATACATCAGTGTACAGAAAAAAGAAAAAAAAATGCACATTTGTATATATCCAGTTCGTTTAATTGTGCAGCAGTTTCTCACATGTACTGCAAACTAAAACTTCATTATTGATCTTTCATGTGGAGTCACATAAAGTGAACAAAAAAATATGCCACGTTATTCCCAGTCCACCACTGTCACCTGGCAGGTCTTATAGCAGAAATCATAAACACTCCATGTCATAGATATTGACTGACAGATATTGATAATGAATTTATCATTCTGTGTGAAGCTCACTGAATGAAAAAATGCCTTTAAGCTTTGTGGAGTTTGACAGTTTCATTGTGAATTAACTAATCAGTAAGCCATAAACAGATGACTTTTGTGCAGATTTATAGAGAATTGTACTTACTGCTACTATTGTACCAATATATTTTGCTTGAATGAATGAATAAATGAAAAATTCTAATCGGTTGTGAATGCAAAACTGTTCAAAGATTTGATCTTAGCATTTGGAAAAGTTTTCCCTCATTTGAGGATTAAGCCAAAGTTAATGAGGAAAAGCTGTAAATGAAAAAAAAGTGAATTAATTACATTTTTTTCTTTCTGTTCCATTTGGTTTTGATGCTAAGCCTTTCATGGGGGTGCAAATATGAAGTAAATTATCTCGATCATAACTCAGGAAGACTACTATTATCATAAACCTTGAGCAACCAGCTCCCTTTGCTTGCTTTCTTTTTCCACAGCATTAAAAGCAGGTAATGTCAGGTGTTACTTATCACATTAACTGAAGACTGAGCACCTACACATATCAGATATCACTGTCACTATTAACACCTCTGATCACCTTTTCTAGTCATAGTGGCTGGCTGCTGTGAAATAGGCTTACTGCTCATGCTAATACTCTTTCCTCCCCCATAAATAAAAGCAGGACAAAGACTTCAGTGAACCCTTTGTTTACCACATCACATGCTGCACACATGCCACACTGAATGATTAGAAAACCGCTTATTCACAAAGACACATTTTTCATAAAATGATTGTGATTTTAAAACAATCTTAGTGGAGCACTCTTTGTAGAAAAAAGTAAATATCAACATTTATAGTTTAGCACCTTGAGAGAGCCAGATGATTTAGCATCTCAGACAAGAGACAGTGGATAAACATGGGAGAACAATGGGTAGGACATTCCTGGTGAGATAGCAGGAAGGAGTCAAGGACAAAGGGGGTTGAATGCAGTGTGATGCAAATGTCATGTTGTGTGTGGAGAGATGCCATGAAACTTAAGAGGAGAGTGCCTGCTTAAATGTTCAGTCTGTTCTTTGCTTGTGAGTTGTGAGTGTGTAATAAATCATCTGAAATGAATCTGCCTCTTCATTTACACACTCCACACTGGTGACCCAAGATGTATTATGGAACACGAGGTAAGATCCCCGGAGCCGGCCCGGTCAGGAAGCTACAGCGAGGCAGCAGCCATCTCACAGACAGCCTGGACTGTAACCCCCAGCCACGCGTGTGCGGTGTCAGTCAAGCTACCGGATTTCTGGCAGCACAACCCGCGCTCTTGGTTCCACCTCACCGAGGCCCAGTTCGCCCTCCGGGGAGTAACGGCAGACGATACCAGATTCTGCCATGTGGTCGCAGCGCTCGACGCCCGCACAGCTCAGCAGGTAGCGAGCCTGCTCGATCAGCCACCAGCCAGCAGCAAATACGAGGCGCTCAAGGCTGCGCTCATCCAGCGCTACACGCTCTCGGACTGTGAGAGAGTGGAGAGGCTCCTGACACGGACTGAGTTAGGAGATGGTTCGGCCGTAGACCTGATGGAGAAGATGCTGGCGTTAATGGGCAAGGACGACGGGCACTTTCTGTTTGCCCACCTCTTCCTCCGGAACCTTCCGACAATGGCGAGAGCGGCTCTGGCCAATTCGCCGTGGCTGGCCGCGTGCGACTACCATGCGCTAGCCCAGGAAGCAGACCGGATCATCATCACCACCAGGGCGATCACAGTCAACGCGGCAGCGGCGGAGCCCAGCGAGACGACCAGAGGAGGCGAGGAGCCACCGACGGTAGCAGCAGCGGGGGCCAAGGAGCGCCAGAGAGACACGCTCTGTTTCTACCACCGCCGCTTCAGAGAGAAGGCACACAGATGTGCGCCACCGTGCCAATTCAAGCGCTCGGGAAACACCAAGGCCGGGGGTCGGTAGCAGCTGCGACCCTCAGTGAAGAGAACAAGCTGCTCTACTTGACGGATGCACGCTCAGGGAGGCGTTTCCTCGTGGACACCGGAGCCCAGAAGAGCTTCATCCTGCCAACCTACGCTGACTGGCTGGCAGGACCTAGCGGCCCCGAGATGTTGGCAGCAAACGGCTCGGATACTAAGACCTTTGGTGAGAGGACTCTGCTCTTATCTCTACACGGCCATACATATGAGTGGACTTTTGTCGTAGCAGCACTGAATTACCATATCCTGGGGGCTGATTTTCTGTGTGCACATGGTTTACTGGTTGATGTTGCTAACAGGCGCCTGGTTAATGCACTGTCCTTTGACTCTCTCCCCTGTATAGCTCGAGTGATCCAGCCAACAGCGCAAGCCAACGTCACAGCTACAGGCGGTAAGTTCCACACACTGCTCACTCAGTTCCCAGCACTCACGGTCCCGACGTTTTCCGTGGCCAACGCTAAACACGGGGTGGAACACTTTATCACCACCACCGGGCCGCCCGTTTTTGCAAGACCTCGGCGCTTGGACGCAGCTAAACTGGCCATAGCGCGCGAGGAGTTCGCCAACCTGGAAAGGTTGGGCATCATCAGGCGCTCGAACAGCCCATGGGCATCCCCGCTACACATGGTCCCTAAGGCTGAGGGATCGTGGCAACCGTGCAGGGATTTCCGCAGGTTGAACAACGCCACAGCGCACGACCGCTACCCAATTCCCCACATACAGGATTTTTCCGTTCACCTTGCCGGAGCACGCATTTTTTCCAAAATAGACCTGGTCCGCGGTTACCACCAAGTCCCAGTGCGTGCAGAGGACATACCCAAAACAGCGGTAATAACTCCGTTCGGTCTATTCGAGTTCCTGCGCATGCCATTCGGGTTAAAAGGAGCAGCACAGACGTTCCAGCGCATGATGGATGCAGTGCTGCGCGATCTCCCGTTCGTGTTCGTCTACCTGGACGATATCCTGGTAGCCAGTGCGTCCGAAGATGAACACGAAACCCACCTCACGACAGTTTTCCGGAGGTTGGAGGAGCACGGGTTAATAATCAACCTGGTGAAATGCCAGTTCGGCGTGACGGAGATTGATTTTTTGGGGCACCGCGTCTCTCCGGAAGGAGCGATCCCGCTGCCCGACAAAGTGTGCGCTGTGGCGGATTTTCCCCGGCCTCAGACGGTCAGGGTGCTGCAGGAATTTTTGGGGATGGTGAATTTTTATAACCGTTTCCTTCCCCGCGCGGCGCAGCTCATGCAACCATTGTACGCCGCGCTCAAGAAACAGAAACCCGCAGATAGGGTCGAATGGACCCCGGAGCGAGAGCGGGTGTTCTCGGAAGTTAAGGCAGCCCTGGCAAACGCCACACTGCTGGCACATCCGGACCCGGCGGCCCGCATAGCGCTCACCACTGATGCTTCAGACGTGGCCATAGGGGCTGTCGTGGAGCAGCGCGTCGCCGGGGCTTGGCAGCCGCTCGCCTTTTTCAGGAGAACTTTGTGCGACAGCGAACATAAATACAGCGCGTTTGACAGAGAGTTGTTGGCTCTCCACCTGGCCATACGCCACTTCCAGTTCTGGCTGGAAGGGCACAGCTTCACCGCGTTCATAGACCACAAGCCGCTAACATTCGCGATGGCCAAGGTTTCAGAACCGTGGTCGGGCCAGCAGCAGAGACAGCTGGCCGCAATCTCAGAGTTTACTACCGATATTCAACATGTGTTGGGTAAACTGAATGTGGTGGCGGACTGCCTCTTGCGCGCCGTGGTGGCCCCGGTCTGCGTGGGGATAGATTACACAGCCATGGACGCGGAGCAGATTAGCGATGCAGACGTGCGCGCGCTCTAGTCTGGACCAACAGAGTTGAGGCTGGAGAGCAGGGTGCTGCAAGATGGCGGCTCCCCCCCCAATCTGCGATGTCTCCACGGGTCGCCCGCGTCCGGTGGTCCCGGTCGCGTGGCGCCGCCGCATGTTTGAGTCGGTTCACACTCTGGCGCACCCAGGAGTGCGCGCGTCGGTCAAAATGGTGGGAGAGAAGTTTGTGTGGCCGAGCCTACGCAAACAAGTGAAAGAGTGGGCTGCAGCCTGCGTGGCGTGCCAACGAGCCAAGGTACACAGACACACGAAGGCTCCCTTGGAGCCGTTTCGTATCCCGGCTAAGAGGTTCGACCATGTTCACGTGGACCTCGTGGGCCCCCTCCCGCCATCTCAGGGGTGCACGCACCTCCTGACAGTGGTGGACCGCATCACGCGCTGGCCAGAAGCAGCCCCGCTGGCGGCAACCACATCCGCAGACGTAGCACGCGCTTTTTTAACAGCATAGGTGGTGCGTTTTGGAGTCCCGTCGGACATTACGTCCGACAGGGGCCCTCAATTTGTTTCCGAACTCTGGGCCGTGATGGCCCGCAGCCTGGATGTTACAATTCACCTCACAACCGCGTACAACCCACAGGCCAATGGGTTATGCAAGCGTTTTCATAGATCACTGAAAGCAGCACTCAGGGCTTCATTGACGGATGCAAATTGGGTAGACAGGCTGCTGTGGGTTTTATTGGGGTTGCGCTCCGTGCCGAAAGAGGATCTGGAAGCTTCCCCGGCAGAGCTCGTTTTTTCGCAGCCCCTACGGCTGCCCGGGGAATTTCTGCCAGATAATCCTGCACTGGACAGCTCCCCGTCTCAGCTTTTGCAGCGTAGCACAAACACAGGCACGCTGCCGGGCCCTGCCCACCACAGTTTTCCGCGTGTTTTTGTGCCTAAAACTTTGAAGAGCGCGGAGTTCGTGTTTGTCAGACACGGCGCCCATCGCCCTCCATTGCGCCCACCCTATGATGGATCGTTCAGAGTGTTGGAAACAGGGGATAAGCATTTTTTGCTAGACTTGGGGGGTAGGCGGGAAAAGATTGGCATAGACAGACTTAAACCCGCTTTCGTTGTGGCGGACGAGCCAGTGCTGTTGGCTAGGGCCCCTCGGCGTGGAAGACCCCCACGGAGAGAGCCCCAGGGAAACGATTCATCAGAGCAGCCACACAGACAGACCGAAGTGGCCCCCCCCCCAGCCACAGCCCACCCGCAGTCAGACACACTCCCAGCAGCCCCCCACCGGCACAGCAGTGCCACGGAGGCAGTAAACCCCAGTTACAGCAGATGGAAGCCCAAACAGCATGTGGACTGATATTCTATTGTTCTATCACAGCATGTGGACTGTTATTCTATTGTTCTATCTAAGATGCTGGGGGGGGGGGGGGAGTTTAGCACCTTGAGAGAGTCAGATGATTTAGCATCTCAGACAAGAGACAGTGGATAAACATGGGAGAACAATGGGCAGGAGGTTCCTGGTGAGATAGCAGGAAGGAGTCAAGGACGTAGGGGGTTGAATGCAGTGTGATGCAAATGTCATGTTGTGTGTGGAGAGATGCCATGAAACTTAAGAGGAGAGTGCCTGCTTAAATGTTCAGTCTGTTCTTTGCTTGTGAGTTGTGAGTGTGTAATAAACCGTCTGAAATGAATCTGCCTCTTCATTTACACACTCCACAATACAGTACATAAAGTTTAACCTCTTAAAATCGCTTGAATATATGTTTGTAAATGAAGTAAATCATAGAAAATGCCAAAAAAAAGCAATAGTCATTATTAAGCTACACTCTATATAGTTATATGTGGGTTGTACATTACTCACTATTTAAATTTGAGCCAAAAATACATTCACGAACTGTGATTCCTTGACCCTTATGAGATGTATTTCATATAGAGGTTGATAAAAGGTTTGCGCCCGCTCCATCAGAACTGCAAGCCTTTCTCGTGTTGGAGGTCTGAAACTCACTCTGGATCTCCAGAAACGTTTTGTTCTTAGTTTCAGGAACAACGAGGAAAATATATATTGCCACCAGTGAGCAGATAGCCAAGAAGACCAAGAAGCAGTACTGTCGCAGCCCAGTCTGTCATGAAAGAAATCCAGGTGAGTCAGATTCATTAAGAATATTCAAGTCTTTCAGTTTCTGAAGGACTAAATGGTGCAAAACATGAAATATTTCTTATGAATCATTTCATCTACTTACCACAATAAAAGGGAAGACCAAGCCAATGAAGAAGAAGCTCAACCAATTCACAGACCCTGCAAGCATGTAGGCTGCTGGGCGTGCATTTTGTGTAAATAGTTCAGTTGTTAAGATGTTAGTCACTCCACCTTCAAAAAAGAAGAAAATGAAAACAGAGGAAATCATGGTAATAAAAGCAGCCGAAGAATGAAAGACAGTGGGCCTCATGGAAGAACATGTTAATATCTGTTTTAGTAAACCGCGTTAGTACAAACGAACCATTCTGGATTCGACAAATGCTTGTATCTCCTACAAAAGTTAGTAAACGCCACATGTAGAAAATGGTGAATTTCACCTGTGTGTAAGTGAGTATGCATTTACAAGTATTGAAGATTTCCATAGCTGATACTCTAAAACTATCGTATTGTGGTGACACTAAACACAGCAGGGAGACATTCCTCTGGGACATTCTTCTGGAGCTTTCCTCACACCCAGCAGTGAGCTTGGAGGAAGCAGAGGACAATTGACACACAACCAAAAGAACCACAGGAGACAGTCAGACGGGACTGAATGCATACATCTTTGTGCCAACCAATGTCATGCTAATCATGTGTATTGACCAATGGCATTAGATGGCAATTGATATGCTAATGTACCATGCATTCTCTCTGTCTGTATGACGGTATAAAAGAGCGGCTCTTCCTCATCTCTCTCTCTTAACTCTTACACTCTCAACCCATCATGACTAACCGGGCCCCAGCGGCCACGCTGGGGCCAGTAGGCTATACTCATGTTAGAGGATAAATAAAGAATCTGTGCTGACCTACGCTCGTGCCTCACCTCCACATCCTTTCCTTCACACCCTCTACAGTATCAGGCCATGCTTCCTGTGGTGTATGACTAGAAATTTCATCCACAAAAATGGCTTTGAAGTGTAGGAAGAAAAAAAAAGGCAAGTAAAACTGAAGTTCTCCTGTCAAAAATTAAAAACGAGAGAAAAAGTATAATTTAAGTAGTGTTAGCAGTGGAATGAAAGGACTGGCAAAAATAAAAGAACCCTTCAGATTATAGGAGATAATTCAGTGTGTGGTGTTGGAAAAGATGTTCCTCCTGACAGCATGAACATGAAGACACAGCAGATGAAGAAATGGCCAATAGGCCTGAAAGTAATGCTATGTTGTAAAATATATTTTTTAATGTTTTTCAACCTGAAAATATGGCATAAAATACACTTAAAATCTGCTTTCACATAGATTTACTCTCAAACCCATTCATGTCTGTGTTGCACTATAGGCGAGGATTGCACTCAAACTGTTTTCCACTTTACTGAGGAGTATGACACATTTCAACAATTTGGGCTGAAAATGTGTGTAAAAAAAGTGGTAAAAATTAATTTTATTAAATTTTGACAGTATAATGTTGGTTTATATGAAAACAGCCTAGTCTTTCTTCAGAATCGCTTACTTAAACGGACCCTGTTCTGTACCCTAACCCTGAGGCAAAGCCCACACTTCATGTGAAAGCAGTAAAAATCAGCATGATATCCATGTGATCCAATGTGGTTTACACTGTGACAGCTGATAGGTCACGTGAAAGATCCACTGCATCCCCACTGCACTGTTCCACAATACATCAGAGATGTGCGCTGCCCGGCAATGACGTTTAGAACGTTATATTTTGCATTTGATTTGATTTGGATGTTGATGGAATGATATTTTTAATTATTTTAATTATAAGTTGAAACAAGGTATAAAATTGTGTCAACTAATTCTCAAGTTTATAAGGTTTACGCGCTTATACAGTGGTGTGAAAAAGTGTTTGCCCCCTTCCTGATTTCTCATTTTTTTATATGTTTGTCACACTTAAATGTTTCAGTTCATCAAACAAATTTAAATATTAGACAAAGATAACACAAGTAAACACAAAATGCAGTTTTTAAATGAAGGTCTTTATTATTAAGGGGAAAAAAATCCAAACCTACATGGCCCTGTGTGAAAAAGTGATTGCCCCCTAAACCTAATAACTGGTTGGGCCACCCTTAGCAGCAACAACTGCAATCAAGCATTTGCGATAACTGGCAATGAGTCTTTTACAGTGCTGTGGAGGAATACTGGCCCACTCATCTTTGCAGAATTGTTGTAATTCTGCCACATTGGAGGGTTTTCCAGCATGAACTGCCTTTTTAAGGTCATGCCACAGCATCGCAATCGGATTCAGGTCAGGAGTTTCAGAATCAGAATCAGAATCAGAATCAGGTTTATTGCCATTGTTCATGTAGTACACAAACTAGGAATTTGTCTCGGTACAATGCTGCAACATTAAACATGATAAGATAAGAGAAATAAACTATACATGTAATAAAGTGTAGGATAAGATTAAGTGATACTGGTCAACAGTTAAAATATATATTAGCCAGCAGCAGATACTGTGGAGAACTATATAGTGCAGTCGGTAATGCAGGAAGAAAACAGTGATGATTGACATGAGTCTGGTTGAGCTGCTGTACATGGTGCACGAGAGTCACTTAGTGTTCAGCAGTCTAATGGCAGAGGGGAAGAAGCTGTTCATGTGACGGGAGGTTTTAGTCTGGATGGACCGAAGTCTTCTACCAGAGGGGAGGGGGGCAAACAGTACGTGACCAGGGTGTGAGGGATCGGCTATGATCCGGCCAGCACGCCTCCGGGTCCTGGAGATGTACAGATCCTGGAGAGAAGGGAGCTTGCAGCCGATCACCTTCTCAGCAGTGCGCACGACGCGCTGCAGCCTTAGTCTGTCCCTGGCAGTGGCTCCTGCGTACCACACGGTTATGGAGGTGGTGAAGTGGAGTCAGTTTGACTGGGCCACTCAGAAGTCTTCATTTTGTTTTTCTTAGGCTATTCAGAGGTGGACTTGCTGGTGGGCTTTGGATCATTGTCCTGCTGCAGAACCCAAGTGCGCTTCAGCTTGAGGTCACAAACAGATAGCTGGACATTCTCCTTCAGGATTTTTTGGCAGACAGCAGAATTCATGGTTCCATTTACCACAGCAAGTCTTCCAGGTCCTGAAGTAGCAAAACAGCCCCAGACCATCACACTACCACCACCATATTTTACTGCTGGTATGATGTTCCTTTTCTGAAATGCTGTGTTACTTTTACGCCGGATGTAATGGGACACACCTTCCAAAAAGTTAAATTTTTTTCTCATCAGTATTTTCCCAAATGTCTTGGGGATCATCAAGATGTTTTCTGGCAAAACTGAGATGACCCTTTATGTCCTTTTTGCTCAGCAGTGGTTTTCATCTTGGAATTCTGCCATGCAGGCCATTTTTGCCCAGTCTCTTTCTTATGATGGAGTCATGAACACTGACCTTAACTGAGGCAAGTGAAGCCTACAGTTCTTTGGATGTTGTTGTGGGGTCTTTTGTGACCTCTTGGATGAGTCGTGGCTGTGCTCTTGGGGTAATTTTGGTCAGCCGGCCACTCCTGGCAAGGTTCACCACTGTTCCATGTTCTTGCCATTTGTGGATAATGGCTCTCACTGTGGTTCGGTGGAGTCCCAAAGCTTTAGAAATGGCTTTATAACCTTTTCCTGTGATGACTCGCTCTGTGCCATTATCACCCACAGCTGCGCGCACACCGGCTCCTTGTCACTCTCGGGCTATATAACCCACTCTGCCTTCAGACCGGCACGGAGCCGTCTGTCTCCCTGGCTGTATGAAGCTCTACGCTCGATCACCCAGCCAATCATCCTGCCTTCGTCATCCTAGCTGCCTCAGCCTCGTCTGTTGGAAGGATTCTCTTCATCACCAAGTAAGCTCTTTTCAACTCACCTGTTCTACGTTATCCCCTGTGCACAGGCGGAATTCCCAGGCGGCGGAATTGTCCCTCTCGGCGGTGGTCCTCTCTCTCCCCTCCGCTAGCCATCCTCCTCCAGCGGCGTGTGATAGCAGACGCTGTCTTCCTGGCTTGAGCCCACGGGCCAACCGGAGTTCACCACCTCTCCTGAAACAAGGTTGCCAGATTGAACGGCGTTCTGCTCACTCCCAGCTTTGACGAGTCGCCAGACCCACGCACTCACATCTATATACACTTCTCACACACACGCACCCACACACTCACACTATTACAAATAAAGATCATTTGAACCCACTCTTAAGCCTGTGTCTGTCCTCTGGTCTGCCAATTATGTAATTTCCAGACTGATAGATCTCAATTGCTTTGTTTCTCATTTGTTCTTGAATTTCTTTGGATCACAGCATGATGTCTAGCTTTTGAGGATCTTTTGGTCTACTTCACTTTGTCAGGCAGGCCCTATTTAAGTGATTTCTTGATTGAGAACAGGTGTGGCAGTAATCAGGCCTTGGTGTGGTTACAGAAATTGAACTCAGCTTTCCAAAGATGTGATAAACCACAGTTAATTTATGTTGGTTTTTCTTTTGGGGAGGGGGGGGGCAATCACTTTTTCACACAGGGCTATGTAGGTTTGGATTTTTTTTTTTTTTTTGTTATGGCCCGAGCGTTGATTCTGTCTGCGCTTGGGTTGTCCAGTATTTTCCCCGTTCATATCTCTGGTTTTTCATATGGCCGTTCAAGGCTCTTATTTTTTTTTTTGTAACTTTGATTTTTATTCACTTTTCATCATACATATTACATTCAGATCACAGTCTCTATATTTTTAAAAAAAAAGAGCTAGAAGAAGAAAAGAAAAAAAAAGAGGGGGGGGGGCAAATGTTGGAGCATCAAGTTTTTAGTTTCCATCTCTTAATTCTTCTGGTTTTTCAGTGTCTTTGATTATTCTTTCAATTTCTGTCTCGTTGTTGCACTTTGTAGTGTGTCCATTTCCACCATTTTTTTTTCATATTGTCCTTCTTGCATTCTTTGTCGATATGTTAGTTTTTCCATTAAACGTGTATCTTCAACAATGTCTGTCCATTGCTCTTGGTCAGGAAGAACTTCTGATTGCCATTTTCTTGTGATTGTTTTTTTTTTACATGCAATCAGCATTATTTTAACTAAATATCTGTCCTCAGCCTGTATTACATTGTCTCTTTTAAGATCACATAAATACATCAAGTTACAGTTCATTGGTACATTATATCCTAATATCCTCTGTATTGTCACATGTATAGATTTCCAGAATGATGAGACTTTGCAGCATTTCCAAAACATATGCGAGTGGTCTGCATTTTGAGCCCCACAGCTCCTCCAGCATATAGATTTGGTATTTGTATATTTTCTTTGGATCTGTTTTGTAATGAAACAGCGAATCAGATTTTTCCATCCAAATTCCCTCCATGTCCTTGAACTTGTTGATGTGTGTTGTGTTTTCCATATTTCTTGCCAGTTTTCTTCTGTTATGTTTAAATTTAGTTCTTTCTCCCATTTCTCCTTTATATAGTTACTTGAATGTTTGTTTGCCGTAAGTTTCTGATATAGCTTTGAAATAATTCTTATTTTATTTCCTGCATACGAGCTTAAAATGAATTGTATAATCTCGCTCACATCTGTGTGGAGGTTATGTCTAATCTTCCTCATATAATAATCTCTCATCTGCAGATATCTGAAGAATTCAGATTTTTCTAGTTTAAATTTTCTTCTCATGTTTACAAAACTCCCGAAATCTTTTTTTCCCATATTGCCCCATGTTGTGATTCCCTTGTTCACCAGATTTTTGTATCCCCTATCTTGCTTTGCCAGTTCAAACTGTCAAATGCTACCCATTTCAATAGTTTTATGTCCTCCTTTATATTATACTTTTGTACTATTTTATACCACAGTTCCAAAGTAAATTTAGTGATTGTGTCTATTTGTTTGATTTGCTTATATGCATCCTTATCTCCTATTATGCTTTGTACTGGGAGTCCCTCAATTTCCTTTTCCATTTCTTTCCATTTTGCCTCGTATCCTCCGTCGCACCAACATATGATATATCTTATTTGTGCTGAGTAGTAATATTCTTTTAGACTCGGTAGGCCCATGTCTCCTTTCTCTTTTGGCAATTGGAGAGTTTTATATTTCACTCTTGGCTTTTTACCTCCCCAAACAAATCTCGATATCATCCTGTCCCACTTTGAGAACTGGGCACCAGGAATCTCTGTTGGTAGAGCCTGGAAGAGGTAAAGCAGTCTAGGTTGTATGCTGATTTTGACTGTCTTAATTTTTGAATTCAGATCCATGTTTAAGATTGACCATCTATCAATATCTTTTTTATTTCTTGTTCTAATCTATCATAGTTTGCTTTATAGATTTTGCTTAAATCTTTAGGTATGTTCACTCCAAGGTATTTTATTTCTTTTTGTTTCCAGTTTAGTTTGATCTTATCAGTTATCTGGTTTAAAGGGTTATAGTGGAATGTCAGTATTTGTGTTTTTGTTATGTTTATCTTGTATCCTGATAATTTTCCAAAATTTTCTATCAAGTCCATCATTTCCATTATTGATTCATCTGGTTGTTCAAGGTAAACTATAATATCGTCTGCAAACAGCCCAATCTTGTGTTCCGCTCCCTTTATTGTTACACCTTTTAATTTCTTATTTTGTCACATCGTTTGAGCCAGTGGCTCTATGAACAGAGCAAACAAGGTGGGCGATAGGCAGCATCCCTGCCTGGTTGATCTTTGTATATTTACTTTGTCTGTTAAGCTACCGTTTATCTTGATTCTTGCCACAGGTTTTTGATACAGTGTCTTTATGCATTGCACTGACTTTTCGTTAAATCCAAAGCGTTCCAGCACATTATATAGGAACATCCAATTAACCCTATCAAATGCTTTTTCTGCATCTAAACTCATTATTACTGCGCTTTTCTTTTCTTTATGTATTTGATCAATTATGTGTATTGTTCTCCTGATATTATCATCTGTTTGGCATCCCTCTATGAAACCAGTTTGATCATCCTCTATCAATTCCATCAAGAATGTCTTTATTCGTTTACAGATAATTGTTGTATATATTTTATAATCCACATTTAATAAAGAGATTGGCCTATAGTTTCCGCATTGTTCCCTATCTTTCCCTGGCTTTAAAATAACTGAAATAATGGCTTCGTTCCATGATGGAGGTATTTTGTTGTTGTTTAATGTCCAATTAAATGACTTTAGGAGCTGTGGCATGAGTTCTTCTATAAACACTTTATAAAACTCAGATGGGTATCCATCACTACCTGGTGATTTACCATTTTTTAGTGACTTAATCACATCTTTAATCTCTTGTGTTGTTATTTCTGCTGTTAGCTTTTCATTTTGTTGGTTTCCTATTGATGGCAAGTCCAATGTGTTTAGAAATTTTTTAATATCCTTAACATTTGTCTCTTCAGGTTGCGAGTATAGTTCTTGATAGAATTTATGGAATATTTCTTCGATGTTTTCTGGGGTAACTGTGGATTTATTTGTGATGGGGTCCTTAATCTTATATATACAGTATTATTCACTGTTTGTTGTTTTCTTAACCGTTTTGCCAGCAGTTTTGTGGCCTTTGGCCCCGTTTCATAATATTTTTGTTTTAAGTATCTGTTTCCTTTCAATTTCATCTATTTGTATTTCTTTTATTTTTATTTTTTCTTCCTTAATTTCTTGATATATTTTTGGGTCATTTGTGTTTTGATGTTTACGTTCTAATTCCCTCAGTCTCTCACATCTTTGTTCATATGATTCCAGTTTAGACTTTTTTGCTTTTCCTGTTTCAACAATTAATTTACCTCTTAACACGGCTTTTAGTGCGTCCCATAGTATTGTTGGGTCCACTTCTCCATTATCATTCTCCTCGATATACTCATTTATGTTTACCTTTATTCTTTCTTTCATTTTCTCATCATTTAATAGTCCTACATTAAGTTTCCATGTTGTTTGTCATTTTCTATTGTTTAAATATATTTCCATGTATATAGGATTATGATCTGATATTTCTGCTCCTCCAATCCGACAATTTCTCACCCTGTGTCTGTCACCTTCATTTATAAGGAAGTAATCTATTCTAGAGTGTACTTTATGGACTGCTGAATAATGTGTATAGTCTTTTTTGAGTGGGTGCAGGTCCCTCCATATGTCTACTATACCCATTTCTGCCAGTGAAGTTCTTATGAACTTTGTTACATGTTTTTTTGTCTTCTTAACACTTGTTGTATCAACTTCATGATCCATGACAGCATTTAAGTCTCCTCCACAAATTAGGACTCCTTCACTGTGTGTTGCTATGAGATCAAACAGATGTTGAAAAAAACCCTTGTCACTTTCTGGTGGGGCATAGATGTTCACTAATGTGATCTGCATACCATCTATTCTTCCCTTTACTATTACATACCTGCCTTCTTTATCCTGGATTTCTTGTTCACATTCAAATTGTATTCTATTTGAAATTAGTATCATAACCCCCCTTTTAGTTCCTCCCTTAAATGAACTGTAGTAGGAGTTCTTATAGCCAAATCTCTTTAGTTTCTCATGTTCTGTCTTGTTCAAATATGTCTCTTGCATAAATATAATTTCGGCTTTTTCCTTCTTGAATTTTCTTATTATTCTTTCCCTTTTAACAGGTGAGTTCAGACCATTCACGTTTAATGTCATTATCTTAAGATTTTTAACCATATTCTTGTTTTTCCATTTTTTTAACTTGTGCTCCTAGCCCCTTTAACAACAAAACTAACACATATTTGTACAAAAACACATTAACGAATCTCGACCTCCGCACTTTGGGCCTTTCTTCTGCCCACTAATCCCTGTTGGAGGGTGGAGGGAATGTCCTCACCGAGTGAGGGGCCCTCCCTAGACCTGTAGTTACTATCCAAGTAATAGTCATTAGTCTAGAAATGTCCAACAAAAATCACTTTAACCTCTCCTAGCCGTTTGTTTCTCTTTTACCTTGTCTTCTTGGCCTTCATTTCTTCTGTGCCCTTCTTAATCTTCGTTATAATCTAGGCTTTCCGTTGAAAGCCTTGCAGTTTTTCTTGGGCTCGGTGCGCCACGTCCGTCTCCCGCCTTCTGCCGCTCACTCGCCTCCACTCCAGTCGTCTCGGTGCGCTCCGTGCCGCCGCTGCTCCAGCCGCTTCCTCCGGTACGCTCACCACAAAGCCTCGCTCCGTCATGTCCTGCGCTGCCTCTCTGGCCGTGTTGTAGGTTTTCACGCCGTCCTCCCAATGAATTCTCATCTTCGTTAGTGGCGTTTGGAATCTAATTTTTTTCTCTTTCAGCATTTTTTTAATGTTGGCATATTTCTTTCGCTGCTGCACAATTTCTGTCGGGTAGTCATGGTCAAAGAATATCTGTTTGTCGCCAATTCGTATCTTTTTTTTCCACGCTTGTGTCAGGATTCTTTCCTTTACGTCGTATTTTAAAAAGTTTACCACAACTGACCTGGGTGCAGAGTTTGAATTTGGGTTCTGTGCCAAGGCTCTGTGCGCTCGTTGGATCTGCAGGTCTGTTTCATCGGGCAGCTCAAGCTCTTTTTTTAAGAATTGATCTATGAATTTCATCATCGAGTTGCCTTCAGTGCCCTCCGGAATCCCGAAGATGCGTATATCGCTCCGTCTGGACCTGCTCTCCAGGTCGGTTATTTTTTCCTGCATCCTCTGTGTTTGTGCCGTCAGGGTCTGTAGCAGCTCGCTTGCCTCGGTCTTCCAGTCTTCCAACTCTGATATTCGAGCTTGTGCTTCTACCATGCACGCCCGTTGAGTGCGCAGCTCCTCCATGTTTTCTGCTAGCTTGCGGTCCATTTCTTTTCGGAGACCCATAATTTCCTCCTTCATCTCTTTTTTCAGTTCTTCCTTAAGAGCCGTTAAATCCTGTTGGAGTTCTCGCTTGAGGTCTTTTATGTCCTTACTTATATTGGCGAAGCCAGTGTTCATAACATCGAGGTTGGCGTCTTCCATTTTCTTTGAAGTCTCCTCGTTTTTGTTGGCCTCGTGTTCAGCGATTTCTCCAGTGTTGTTGAAGAGGGATTCTTTAGTTTTACCCTGCCTTTGTCCATGTGCCCGGCTTCTTCGTGTTTTCATCCCTTGGTTTATTGACCTATTTATGTCGAGTTGGCCATTTACCAAAGATTTTTAATCCGACGAGGGAGAGCTCTCTGTTTAAGCGTTATGCCTCTCCGCCATCTTCCCGGAAGTCCCGGGGCTCTTATTTTGACAGCATCACAATGGGGCTTCCGGCTGTCAAAGCCGAGTCACGTTGTGACAGCTGTTTGTCATTTCATTTAATTACATTCCCCTTCTCTGATTGGTTCTTAATTATCATTTAAGGAAGCAGCTGAGGCTTTCTCACGACCTCACACAACGTTGACCTCACACAACGATGGACTGGAGTTCCTAACCCCGACTCCAGTCTTCCTTTTGATTCATCACTCTCCGTAAGTGTAATTCCTATTCAGTGTACTCTATCTTGTGTCTTCACCGTAGTCGTGTTTGTGTTTTTGCCGCACGTGGCTGATTATTTTGTCATTTTGCCTTTTATTAATAAAACATTCAAACTCACCGGCTGGCCTATAGCATCTCAATGATGTCCTGCAAGGGACATCCATGACATTTTTACCCTTAATAATAAACACCTTCATTTAAAAACTGTACTTTGTGTTTTCTCTTGTGTTATGTTTGTCTAATATTTAAATTTGTTTGATGATCTGAAACATTTAAGTGTGACAAACATACAAAAAAAATGAGAAATCAGGAAGGGGGCAAACACCTTTTCACACCACTGTACTTGATTCAGAAAAGTAAAATATAGAGCCATTTAATGAAAACTAACGTTAGAATAACAACAAACTATTTACACAAAACTCTTACAACTGGTCTGGACCACTTGTAAATGTTGTTAGTACCTATACTAAATTTCAAGATACTAACAGATTGGTGAATCCTACAAGTTCACATAAAATGATTGTATGTCATGTTAATGAACAAATTTGTTAAAATGGTTCTTGCATGAGGCCCACTGAATGAAAAAGCCACGTACCAGGTCCTAAGCCAAAACTCAAGATAAAAGCAAAAACGCAGACCATGCTCAGATAAGGAACAACTGGACTGGCATCCTGAAGGAAAGATCAATTACAAAATTGAGACAAAACATTAAAAAAAAGTCTTTACATAACTTTCTTTCCTCACATTGTCTTGGGGGTAATTACCTGAAAAGTGAGCGTGAGCGTGAACAAAATGCACCAGATACTCATCAGCGTGTAGCCCCCAGTGATCAGCACTTTTCTTCCCAGACTCTCGATGAGCATACTCTGTGAGGCACACAGCATGTCACAAGACCAGAAACCCTCTGAGGTTTTCTCTAACTTTTCACAAGATCTCGTGTTTCACAAGATTTTCCCATTTTATGTTCTAGTTATTATGTTATATTTAAAACTGTACTCTCATTTATACTTCATATTAAACTAGCTACTTTATCTAACACATTCAAGTCAAATATGCATGCAGTTGAAATGTATGTTCAAATAACATGATAGCCAAAGTAAAAACTTAATTGGGAAGTAAAACAGTGCAACAATGACTAAAAGGTTTAGTATTAGAATAAACTTAAATGTGTCTTCTTCCACAGCTCAAAGCTTAGAGTAAGTTCAGCCTGAACTAAAAGCAAGAAAAACAAAGCAGGTCATTAATTTCAATCTAAAAATTTCAATCTAATCTAAAAATCTGCAAAAGGTGGAAGAATAATTTATTAATAACTGTTCAGAAGCTCTATGACATTTGAATATTTTTCCATGGATATTGAGAGGTATTATAGGAGTGCTTGGATGAGGAAACAATATATAACAATTAATAACATAACGACAGATCAGAAAAAATAGCAAGATTATAAAGGCAAATAAATAAATAACTAAAAAGCACTCATAGAGCACATACCTCTGCCAAGTCTCCTTCCGTTTCTCATGGATCACCTCCAAAATGTAATGGGTTTGTTTGTAGGCCTATAGCCACTTGTGGTGAAAATGGCATCAAAGTCTGTCCATCAGTTTTGGAGTATTGTTGCTAACACACTGTGAGAAGATAAGAGCCTTGGCTGAGGTATGCATTCTCAGATCATCACCAAAATATAATGGGTTCCTCTGTAGCCCAAGAACCACCTCTGGTGAAAATTTCATCCAAATCTATCCAGCAGTTTTTGTGTAATCCTGCTGCACAAATACAAACAAAGCCCTTGGTGGAGGTATGTGCTCTCAGATCATCACCAAAATCTAATCATCTGTTCCCCGTGCCATTACACACCTTTCCTGAAAATTTCATCAAAATCCGTTCATAACTTTTTGAGTTATGTTGGTAACAGACAGACAGACAAACAGACAAACAGACAGACAAACCCTGGTAAAAACATTACCTCCTTGGCGGAGGTAATAATGTTATATACTCTGCTCTGGATTTATACTTTCTAAACTCTTGCACTTAATGATCTCAGAGAAGAATGTGGAGTTTGTATTTTCCTTTGATTCCTCATGCCCACTGTGTGAAAGTCTATCTACAGACGTGGACAAAATTGTTGGTACCCCTCTGTTAATGAAAGAAAAATCCACAATGGTCACAGAAATAACTTGAATCTGGCAAAAGTGGTAATAAATAAAAATTCTATGAAAATTAACCAATGAAAATCAGACAATGCTTTTGAATTGTGGTTCAATAGAATTATTTTAAAAAACAAACTCCTGAAACAGGCCTGGACAAAAATGATGGTACCCCTAGAAAAGATTGAAAATAATGTGACCATAGGGACATGTTCAACCAAGATGTGTCCTCTAATTAACATCACAGGTGTCTACAAACTTGTAATCAGTCAGTCGGCCTATTTAAAGGGTGACAAGTAGTCACTGTGCTGTTTGGTGACATGGTGTGTACCACACTAAACATGGACCAGAGGAAGCAAAGGAGAGAATTGTCTCAGGAGATTAGAAAGAAAATTATAGACAAGCATGTTAAAGGTAAAGGCTATAAGACCATCTCCAAGCAGCTCGATGTTCCTGTGACTACAGTTGCACATATTATTCAGAAATTTAAGATCCACGGGACTGTAGCCGACCTCCCTGGACGTGGCCGCAGGAGGAGACGGAAAATACGAATGGTAACAAAAGAACCCAGAACAACCTCTAAACACATTCATGGTGAACTCCAAGGTCAAGGTACATCAGTGTCAGATCACACCATCCGTCGTTGTTTGAGCCAAAGTGGACTTCATGGGAGACGACCAAGGAGGACACCACTGTTGAAAACAAATCATAAAAAAGCCAGGCTGGAATTTGCCAAACTGCATGTTGACAAGCCACAAAGCTTCTGGGAGAATGTCCTATGGACAGACGAGACAAAACTGGAACTTTTTGGCAAGGCACATCAGCTCTGTGTTCACAGATGTAAAAATGAAGCATACCAAGAAAAGAACACTGTCCCAACTGTGAAACATGGGGGAGGTTCTGTTATGTTCTGGGGCTGCTTTGCTGCATCTGGCACAGGGTGTCTTGAATCTGTGCAGGGTACAATGAAATCTCAACACTATCAAGGTATTCTAGAGAGAAATGTGCTGCCCAGTGTCAGACAGCTTGGTCTCAGTCGCAGGTCATGGGTCTTGCAACAGGATAATGACCCAAAACACAGCTAGAAACACCCAAGAATGGCTAAGAGCGAAACATTGGACTATTCTAAAGTGGCCTTCTATGAGCCCTGATCTAAATCCTATTGAACATCTGAGGAAGAAGCTGAAGCATGCCGTCTGGAGAAGGCACCCTTCAAACCTGAGACAACTGGAGCAGTTTGCTCATGAGGAGTGGGCCAAAATACCTGCTG
The DNA here is from genome assembly GCA_020510985.1 of Pholidichthys leucotaenia. Taxonomy (NCBI): domain Eukaryota; kingdom Metazoa; phylum Chordata; class Actinopteri; order Cichliformes; family Pholidichthyidae; genus Pholidichthys; species Pholidichthys leucotaenia. The sequence goes on along the minus strand of CM035838.1, from coordinate 95,262,633 downwards.
AGAGGTGCAGAAGTCTCATTGACAGTTACAGAAATCGTTTGATTGCAGTGATTGCCTCAAAAGGTTGTGCAACAAAATATTAAGTTAAGGGTACCATCATTTTTGTCCAGGCCTGTTTCATGAGTTTGTTTTTTAAAATAACTCTGTTGAACCACAATTCAAAAGCATTGTCTGATTTTCTATGGTTAATTTTCATAGAATTTTTATTTATTACCACTTTTGTCAGATTCAAGTTATTTCTGTGACTATTGTGGGTTTTTCTTTCATTAACAGAGGGGTACCAACAATTTTGTCCACGTCTGTATATCTGATTCAAACACAGCCAAGACATCCTTTGGGTATTTTACTTTCTGACAAGAACATGTGTATACAGTGTTTCTACTCCTTTTAAGCATTCTGTACAAATACATTTTGAATAAATGTATTCAATATATTGTTTATCATTATGTAGCCTACTTCCATTTACGTTAAAAGTCAAAAAATGAATGTCAGAGTGACGTCAGGCCCGATCTGAAAGCATTCCAGAACGTGCTGGAAAACTGACTCTCTTCTTAGCTATTGTTAGTAACACTCACTGAAAACAATGCAGTAAGAGGTTATTGCTCAGAGACTGAAGATGGGCAGCACTGCATGTATGATTAACTGGAAGAGACATATAAACCAAAGTCCAAATAAATAGTACATAGCTCATAAATAGTGCATTTTACACTACTGATGAAATATGGCACATGGGCACAGCCATCTTGGATTTTGGTACTGGCCATGGTGAGGGCTGTCCAACTTTCAAAGCTGAAAATCTGACTTCTGGAGGCATTCCAGTCCAAACTTACAGCAGGAAACACCTCCTAAGTCCAACTTTAGACTTCAAATGGAAGTAGGAAATCAAATATATCGATTTCTACTGTCATCTTGTTTGTGTATCCTATCACAGAGGCTATTTGGGGGCTTTTGTTAACCTATAATGAGAAACTCATACTTACACATGTCAAAGCAGTAACGCACTCACAGGCACCGGTGCCCACAGTCACATATGGTATTTTATCACTGGGAATACCAGATTGTTTGAAAACATAACCTGCGTAGAAGTAAATCTAAAGGAAAGATGAAAGCTTAAAATTAAAAACACAGACATTGCAAAAAAAGTTACATTTTTAAAGTAGCATTTTAAAGTAATCATTGGGTACGTACAGCATTGATGCCGTTCAGCTGTTGGGCAGTATTGAGCAGTACGATGGTGAGAACCTGCCAACGAAGGCTGTGATCAGTCAGGAGCTCCCAAGGTTTCTTAGCCTGGAAACCTACTAAATTACTCTTCTCCCTCTCAATGTCCTCCCACTCATCATCATATCCAGATGAACCATGCAGCCGCTTCAGGGCTGGAAACAGGAGCATTAATGAAAATGTAAATGAACTTTTCATATCTCAAATATTTTTACCTGAGGATTCAAACCAAGGGGTGCTTCGACCTTTTAATCCCTTTTTTCACGAGGACTGATAAAACGTTTTGGGTCAAATAAAAGTAGCATTAAATTAATTAATGAAATAGAGGTGGTGATGATGCAGCAGAAATGTAATTTTACCTTTCTTACATCCCTCATCATCTACTTTGTCAATGAGCAGGTAGCGTGGGCTCTCTGGGAACCAAGGCAGGGTCAGAAGCTGCAGAAATGCTGGGATGCAAGTGGTTGAGAGCAGGATGGGCCAGTACTCTTCTTTACCCAGTAGTTCTCTATGAAATCAAACAAAAATGTCTGATCATGTTTTTACTTTTTAAAGTGAATTTGGATTTGGACATGGAAAAATGTTACGATTCAGCATTTACTTTAGCCCAATCACTTGTCCAGTCAAGATCCCACCGGTGATGAAAACTGAAGTTCCCATTCCCATGGCGCCACGCAGTGCAGTTGGGGCTATTTCTCCCAAATATAGAGGTTGGACACAAAGACCAATGCCTAAAAGTGTAATAAAAAAAAATCTCATTTCAAAAGTTTGACGTGTAATTTTTAGAGGGGTCATTGGCTGCACTTTTTGCACATTTCAACAGCTCACACATGTCTTAATGAAATCTTTGACATATTTTAGTCAAATTTTCTTTAATTTTGCAGCATCATTATGAATAACCTTTTACAGCCTACACAGAATGTGGGGTTTCAGTGCATGTCTCTTTAAATCCCAAAGATCGCATTTAACTCCACCCTCCCTCTTACCTCACTATTATGTCACTAATTGCTAATCTTAGCTGGCTAGCTCCTGGCTCGGCTCGAGCCTGAGACAATTAAATTTGCTTTAAAGAATGAATGAAATAATGCATCACTGGTGGGCAGTGGTGTGCGGTTTCAGTGGTCAATAGGATATGACCAGTGCCGAGAGTACAATATGCACATTCATGAATGAGTGGCTAAACTGCTAGTTTCAACTAAACTGCTAGCCTCAGCTAGCAGTGGATCTCAGTTAGAGAAAATAAAACTTTAACTAAGCTAAAATAACCTCTAAGAATGAAGCATATGTTCAAGTGCTGTTAGATGAATAAGGATTCCAGTGGGGGTGGGGGGTGAAAAAAATTTATAGAAAATAGTGACAGTTAAGCTAGTGCCAGGCGGTGTGTTGGCCAGTGTCTCCCCGCTAAAGCAAGCTGTAATGCTGTTACTGACCGATGCCAACTGCCTAGCCAAGCTAATGCTAACATATCCAAGTAGCATCATGACAAAAATATAAGATATGATAAGATAATCCCATCAGTCCCATGATGGGAAAATTTACAGTATTGCAGCAGCGAAGGAATAGTAGCACTCAGAGCAAAAATAAATAGTAAAATAGGGCAAAAACAGTATATGGGTGATTCTTCAGTTAGGGGCACTTTTGACGTTTAGAATTTGGAAAAAAAAAGTTCTTTAATCTCTATTTTTTCTGTTTCAAAAGGTTTAGCAATTGGTCTGGAACACAAATCTGAGTGTAGCTTTGACATTACTTCATGATAATTTTGATATTATGATGCTTTTTTCAAATTTGCCACGGCAAAATGTCATTACCATCACAAAAACAAAACACTGATTTTAATACAAAATGATTTGACAAGCAAAGGTTTTACAATCATTCCAGTAAGTACAAAACATGCTCTTTAAGAATCATGTTCTAAATATTTGTAAGTACATTTAAAATGCATTTTAACAACATCTTCTCTCTGACTTGTTAATATATTGCCTTGTCTCAACATTGAAATATTGCGTACTAATCAGAATATTTGAATTGCAATGTATATTTTTTCATAAAATGCAAATTTAGACTTTTAAACATTACCACAATGATTGTGGTAAAACCCAAGTTAACAATAAAGCAACATTTTCTATCAAAAAATGTATTGTGATGGTAATGACAACATGTTTTGGTAATGACATAAAAATTAACACTGGTGTTTTTTTGTTGTTTTTTTTTACAACAAAGACAAAGAAAATACTACTTTTTAAAAACACCACCTTTTGTACACTTAACCTTCCATTAAAATTAATCACTTGGTAAACTAACACAGCATGGCTTATGTAATAATAATATGCTCTTCGGGCCGGCTGGCTCGTTTCTGACATAAAAAAGGATCAAAGAAGAGAACTGGCATGCTCAGCTCAAATGTCCCATATGATGAGTGCCAATCCAAAAATGATAAAATAGAAAATAAAGTTTTCAGCACTCTGAAATAAGTGTGTAGCATTTTAATTCATGCACAGCAACAGTGGTGTGACCCATATTAAACAACAGTCAGGGACCTGCTGGTGATTATCAACCAGCTTATACAAATCATTGGAACAATGTCATAAATAAAATACAAATATTAGTAAGAAATACAGTATAGTAAGAAAAATAGTATTTGTCATTAAAAAACATATATCACATTCTGTGACTGCAACAACTACAAAAGTAACTAATTGATTTTACACACTAGCAATAAGAAAATGCACTTAATATAAAAACTCATCGTGTGCAGAACCTCAATAGCAGAATTAAAGTGTCTGTCTTTATTTTTAACACTTTTTTTAATCAACAGCATTCAAATATCACTTTGTAAAAAGTTATTTTGACAGTTTAGAGTGAGCTACCAACATAAACCTTAGACACAAGTTTGTTTCATTCCCTGAGAGAGCACAACATCTTCCACACATTCTCTGGTAGCCTCATGTGCCTTTTTGTGACTGGCTGGGGCTCTGGGACTAGACCAAGCAGATCACATGGCTGATACCACAGAACATCATCTTTCATAGGCCAAAAGAAACAGTTCTTGCCAATGATGTTCATTGTTTTCACAAGGGTACAACCTTCTGCATCTACATCCTGAATGATGCCTGGATATACATCTTGGTCATATTGAACAGCACACCACTGTCCTATCAGTTGATCTGTGATCTCTGAAACGGGGACAAGTGTTGATGGCTGTGTGTCCATCTCAGGTGGCTGCAGATCCAGGGCTGATCCTTCCTGGCTTGTTGTTGGCTCATCTTGCTGAATGGCCACTGTCTGTGGGCCATAGCACTTGCACTCCTCTGGAGCTGAACAGAAACAGCTGAGTACTCGCCACTTGATGTGACCTGGATTGTTGGTGAAAATCTGTACAAAAATAAAAACAATAAATAAAGACTAATTTAATAAATAAATATTATAATATAGTATATAAAATACTCCACCTGATGGATTTTCATTGTTCCATGAACTGTTTCCAGTTGATCTGGTAGCAAGGCATCCTTTGCTGAAATGTCTTCTTCAGTGACATGGAAGAGCTTGATCTTTGATTGCTCCTTCGACAAGACATCGAAGAGGACTTCACCACTTGGTAGCTCTATTCCACGGGCAACAATAGCATCTGCATTTCGTTTTATTGCTGCCCCAACTCCATCTGCAGGTCCTTTGCCATGCCCGGCCTCCAAAAAGTTCCAGGTCACCCTGCTGAACCCAAACCTAAATGGCATTGTGGAGAGCAAATAAAAATTCTTCTTGGATCGGTACTGGGTTGTCACTTATGACATGGAGGGTTGTTGCAGAGGGGTTCTGTTCCTTCAAGTGGGAGAGCACAGGAGAGAGATGTGCCCATATAGCTGAAGGATCACGCCTCATTGATGAGGAAACTGAACACACTGACGATATACCTTTTCCTGTGTAGGCAACTCCAGTGTGAATGGATGCTTGCTTGTGTGAGTCGCCAAAATGTACGGCTTGAATCTCAGATGAGTATTTGCAGAGATAATTCTCAGCAAAATCCTATGCTAGTTATTAGGAAATAAAAACATAAATTGTCATTACCATCACAGTCACTTTTGTGATGTAATGACACGTGATGGTAATGACAATTTTCACTCTTTGCAGAAAATGTTGGCTAAGTTTTAGACTTGCTAAGCTAATTGGTTAGCTAGCATACAATGTACACTGAATATATCTAAATAAAGTGAAATTTTGTATTAATGAATTAAAATACTCAAATAGTAACTTGTTTGGTAATGACACCTAATAAACATACTCTCAGATCAGGATGTATAAAACATCAAATTACTTACATATGTGGGCATCAAAAACTCAGGCTTCTGCCTCATGTCTGGACATGTTCCTCTGGAGCATCGAATTTGCATGCAACAATTTAAGTAACTGTTTGTAAAAACTTTATTGCTCTCTAAAACGTTGAGCGTGATGGTAATGACAGATGTATGAGGGACAGCGATATTTAACTATAAATAAATAGTAAATTGAACAAATATAAAATATATGAATTTGAAAAATATCTTTTTAAGTTGTTATGAGGAAATGCAAAGTAAAGGTTTAATGAATTTAGCACTTTTTATCGCTTTATTATAGAGGGGAAGTCAAAAAGTCTGGGTTGGGGACCAGCACAAAACAGTGAAATTCTTGCACATTTGAATTTTCAACACACTGAAAAAGTATTAAAATGTCATCATTGAGACACAGTTATTTTTTTCATAGCTACTACAACCTAAAGTAAACAAAAGCAATCATTGTTTTTTCTAAAAAAACATTTTTTTTTTCTTGAAAATCTACCCTGGGGACAGAAAAAAACCCCTTAATTGAAGAATCACCCATATACACAGTGCAAGAAGTTAAAGAAAGTTAACATAGATTTGAGAGTTAAAAGATAAGATCCTGAATTTCCCTTTGAGATTAATAAAGTATACAAAATAAAATAAATAAAAAATAAATAAGTAAAATAGTGTATACAGCACTAGTAAGCAGTTAAATTATTCAGCATATATTTCACAGTTGAATGAGTACAGTTTTGCTGCAAAATAAGCCAGAACGAGATATATTATCGACTGTTAATTAGTGAACCGAGTGGAGACAGGGATGTTTATTAGGGTGATTGAAATAAAATCTAAATAAAATAACATATAAACCGTGCTTGGTAAGCAAGTACCACACTATCACTGTTAGCTCTGAACACCTTTGTTGGCAGACAGCTAGGCTGGCCATGTGACCTTTCAGATGGTTAAAACCTACAAAAACACAATTTTTCAGTCAATGACGCCTTTAAGGGAAATACCGGTCTTTATACACAGGCATCAGTGTTTCTTTAGGTTTCAGGTATGAAGCTTTCAGGGGTGTTGCAGACTTATTTACCTGCATTTATTCCAGAGATGAGGCGTCCAATGATAAGTAATTCAAATATTCCTGCAGGGTAACTCAGACCCATCAGCAGAGCACCCAGTAATGCAGATATATTATTGGTCAGCAGTGTCCCTTTCCTGACAACAAATAAATGGATTAATATAAATGTTTGAAAATCAACAAACCGTAAATTCACTGTATTCTTTTTTCATACCTCCCCAGCTTGACAGACAGTGTTCCACCAATTGATGCTCCTATAAATCCACCTAAAGTAAATGCAGACACAATGGTGGACCAGAGAAGAGTGATACCATCTTCTGATATATCTGTCTTGTAACGCTCCATCCAGGTTTGGTTGATGAAATCATGCACATACTATGACAGAAAAGGGGAAATTTTATATATATGTATATATATATATATATATATATATATATACTGTATACACACACACACACACACACACACACACACACACACACACACACACACACACACACTTAATTTTCACATACAGGGTATTATGCATCATTCTGCAATTCATATATTAGCCAAGATGTGTGTTATATGTGCTCATATTCAATATACAAATATTGTATTGCTATTTCAAACCATACCAGAATTATTATATTCAATATTACTACTATGTTATTAAGCAGTAACTGCCATTAATTTTCCAATGTACAGTCTGTGTTGAAGGTATTGTTTGCTCCTTTGAAGAACTCCATATGCAAAAGCCTTGGGCAGCAAATCCAGGAGCCCAAGCCCAACACAGACCATTTTATTTTTACCACCACCCCAAACATGGGACTACAGTAGAAGCTCTGAGAACACAAAGACAAACATTGCTACTCTGCACCCTGTGCTACTGAATTTGGCCACATATCTTGTGTTTTGATGCAGAACAAGGGTTATACAAATTGGAATAAGTCCACAAGGGTTATTACCATGGTTGGCGCATTGATAACAGATACATTATATCCAGCCTGAAAAGTTCCCCCAATACCAGCAGCACAAACGGCCAGCAGAAGCGATTTGTTTGGAAACTGCAAACAGAAAGAGATGAACATGCAATGATACATCGATATGATGCCTGATGCATCGTGTGCACAGATTAATGTTTGTTTAAATCATTCCATTGTCACATACTGTACCTCTAACCGCCTTGTGCCTTTGGTTCCTTTGATGAGGAGAGGCTGATATTCATCCATATACTCTTTAGGCATTTTTTTCCCTGAAATTTTGCCCAAAGTCTAAACTTCTCTGTTGTTTGTGCTCCAGCTAATATAAACTCCTGAAACCCAGAAACGTATTTTTGTCCTCTGCAGTGGACACTATATTTTAGCTCATATCTCTCAAGCTATACATGCAACTCCATTAAGTCCTGCTGTTTCTTAGAGAAGACAAGTGGAGCTTTAACATGATATCACATTTTTGGGGGTGTGGCTTGCCAGCCTTTGTGTGCTGTCTTTTAAGTTGCACTCTGAACAAGCACATTTTATTTTAAAAAAAAGAAAGAAAAGCATGATATTCACAAAAGTTTTTTAAAAGTTAGATTTTGATTGATTCTTGTAAATAAACACCTCAGCAACATTTCAGGGAGTTGTCAGAGCTAATCTTATTTATTTTCATAAGAAATAATTTATACGTGTACTCTGTAGTGGATTTCGGACTTTGTACTTATGTTTTGTTTATTTTTTTTAGTAGACAGTTCTATGGCAGAGGATGGAGAAATTTTAACCAAATCACTGAAGGAGATTCACATATAGATCTATAAGGGGATGAGAGTCCAGTTAACTCTAGGGTCAACTGGAAGAAGTTTCTTTGGTCTGGTGAGACAAAAATAAAGCTTTTTAGCTATCAGACTAGACACTATGTTTGGCAGACACCAGGCACTGCACATCACTACAAACACCAAATCTCACCATGAAGTATGGTGGTGGCAGCATCATGCTGTGGGGTTGCTTCTCTACAGCAGGTCCTGGAAGGTTTGTAAAGCTTAAGGGTCAAATTAATGCAGTAAAATATGCAGGGAAATCCTGAAGGCCAATCTGATTCAATTTTTAAGACAATTACAACTTAAGAGAAGTTTTAATTTCAGAGAAATGGTTCAAAGATGACCAGGAGAATGTTCTGGAGTGGCCCAGACAAAGCCCAAACTTCAATCCAATAGAAAATTTGTGGCTGGACTTCAAAACGACTCTTCATATATGATCACTGTGCAGTCTGACACAGTTTTTACAAAGAACAATGGAGTAAAGTTGAAGTCTTCAGACGTGTAACCCAGCTTGAGATCTGTCCGCACAGACTCAGAGTTGTGATTGTGACCAAAGGTGCATCTTCTAAATACTGATATTGAGTGAAAATATTAATGCACTTATTACCTCCGCCAGGCCGAAAAGGCCAGGAGGAGGTTATGTTTTTGCCAGGGTTTGTGTGTTTGTCTGTTTGTCTGTTTGTCTGTCTGTCTGTTTGTCTGTTGGTTAGCAAGATAACTCAAAAAGTCTTGGACGGATTTGCATGAAACTTTCAGGCGTTGTTGGAAATGGTACAAGGAAGAACTGATTAAATTTTGGGGGTGATCCGGTTCACCGTCTGGATACAGGAATTTTTTTAAAGCATTTTTCAACACTGTGACATAGGGCCATTTTCAACATGTGCGCAGGCGCAATGGAGGCCACTGGGCGTCGTGTCTGACCAACACAAACTCCGCCTTCGTCAACGTTTTAGCCACAAAAGCATGCGGAAAACACTGCTGGCCTCGGACCCCCAGCGTGCCTGTGCCAGCCATAGGCGCTGCGCACATTGCGCTGGTCGTCGTGTCTGACCAACACAAACTCCGCGTTCTTCAACGTTTTAGGCACAAAAGCACGCGGAAAACACTGCTGCCCTGGGCCCGCCAGCGTGACTGCTTTTGCGCCACGCTGCAAAACCTGACACGGACACCTGTCCGCCGCCCCATTATTTGCCACAAATTCCCCGCCCAGCTATAGGCGCTGCGTAAAAACGACCTCTCTGCCGGGGAAGACTCTAAATTCTGTTTTGCCGCGGAGCGCAACCCCAATATAATATAAAACCCACGGCAACCTGTCTAACCAGTCTGCATCCGTCAGTGGAGGAGATGGACACACCAACACTTCAGTTTATTACCTCCGCCAAGGAGGCAATGCTTTGACAACCATAAAACGGGGCTATAAGGGACGGCAGGGTAATATGGGACACTTTTCTAAAAGTAATTCTGCTTTTTTAATTTTGCTTCCGCCTAGATTTGATGAAGGATTCATGGATATTTGACAATAACAACACAACTCAGCGTCCTGCTCAAAAAAAGCAGAATTACATTTAAAACATTTCCCACAAAAGTGTCCCTTATTAACCCGCCGTCCCTTATAGCCCCATTTTACACTACTGAACCACTAATCCTATCACTATCACATTGATTGTCATTCATTAATTGTCTGTTTATTGCACTGTCCATGTCAAATAAACAAATAATCATTGTGAATCCAATTGCTACTCATATCTTTTCATGCTCAGGGAATCTGAAAACGTACACACAAACACTCTATGGGGGGAACTGTGCCGCTTGGCGGAGGTCTGCGCTCTCCGAGTGCTTTTCTAGTTTTACATTATAGATTTAACAGATCATTTGACATTACTCTGTAGAAATGTATTTCCACTTTGACCTTAAAGAGGGTTATGTAATATTTTAGGTTTTTTTTTAAAATTCTTGTCAAAAAGACACATTACACTGAGCATGATTTCATTTTTAAAAAGGGGGGGGGGGAAACATCCAAGAGGTGAATACTTTTTATTGATCTGTGTATACTGGAGTGGTGGCCTAGTGGTAGAGCACCCATTCCACACCTGAGAGGTAGTAGGTTCAAGCCCTGGCTGGGTCATACTTATGACCCTATAAAAATGGTACAGCCTGCCTTCTAGCTTGGTGGTCAGGGGAAAGGGAAGCTGGTCATGGTGGGACCTTGCATGGCAGCAGCCCCTCTGATAGGGAAAACATAGTTTTGTTCTGTTGTACATGATTGTCTGTATAGATTGAGTGACAATAAACTTGGCTTTCTTTGTTGCCAGCTTTTAATTTTTTTCTGATTAAAAGCAACACCACAATTTTTATTAGTTTTTTTTTTTCTTTGCAATGTGTTCTTTTTCCATCCCAAGACTTAATTTATGTCACAAAAATCAAAATTAAAAAACTTTTCCCCTCTGGGTTTCAGAAGAATAAGTGCAAGGGCTGCTCACAACCAGAAACTCAAAAAGGGAGGATGAATTTATGCTGACAGTAATACAATTGTTCTGTTGTCATAAAAGGACCGTGGTGTGTAGCGAATATGCAACATTATTATTTTATGAGGGGGGGCTGAAAAGTTCACAGGTGTAAGGATTGCCCCTCCGGGGCAAGGAAGGTAGCCCAAACACGAGGTGACTTTCGGAAATGAAGGTGGAGCAGATTGCTCGGACGACCCAGGTGGAGCGGACTGCTCAGACGAGCACAGTGGAGTGGACTACCTAGACAAGCACGGTGGAGCAGACTGTTCAGATAAGCATGGTGGAGCAGACTGCTCAGAAGACCCAGGTGGAGCGGACTACTCAGACGAGCATGGTGGTGTGGACTGCTCAAACAAACAAGGAGCAGACTGCTCGTAGGAACATGGCTGAGCGGGAGCAGATGTGTGCACCACGGAGAAAGCTGGAGCTGTTTTGTGCACCTCTGGGGTAGCTAGACCTGCAGCGTGCACCTCAGGGACAGCTGGAGCTGTCTGGGGAGGAGCTGAAGCTGACATCGGTGCAGGGTGTCGAGAGGAGCGGCATCTCCCATTGCCTCCCTCCCTCCCGTGCCCGTCGACCACCAACTGAGATCCCCGAAACTGTTCTCTCTCTGAGGCAGACCTCTCCCAAGGGGCCTATGGTGCAACGGGCTCCGCAAGAGATAACATTGGTGGCACGCTGGCCTCAGGAGCTGATGGTTGGAATGCACAGTCTTCAGGAGCTGATGGTTGGAGTGCACAGTCCTCAGGAGCCAATGGTTGGAGCGCGCAGTCCTCAGGAGCTGATGGTTGGAGCACGCAATCCTCAGGAGCTCATGGTTGTAGTACGCCGACCTCAAGAGTAGACAGTTGAAGCACTCTGACCACCGAAGCTGATGACTGAGGCGTGCTGAACTCAGGAACAGGTGATGGAGGCGCACCGGCCTCTGGAACGGCTGGTGGAGGCTCACCAGCCTCTGGAACATATGGTGGCTGCTGAGCGCTGACCACCAAAAGCAGCTGCTGAGGTGCAAGAGCACCTGGCCCCGATGCCTGGAGAGCCACCCCTGCTGCAGTCACCTTGGATGAAGGAGAAAGGCAGGGAGTGAGTGAGGTGACACCAAACTCACCAAGAACTAGGCATGTCTTTTCTAATATTGGTGTTATAAATGTAAAGAAAAGAACTTGCCTTAGCTCCTGGTACACTGCTGCTGGGGTGACGGCTTCAGGAATAGCTGCAGGAGCATTGTGTGATATATATAAAATGGCACATTATTGTGAACTACGGTGTAGTGACATGCACTTCCCGTCACATCACTGTACTGCCCTATTTAAGGCAGAGGGCATCCATTTTACGCTCTCTTACGCCGGATGCCCATGCTGGTGACTGCTGTGTGTTGCACTGTATATAGTTCCTCTAATGAAGCTGTGTTCGCCAACCATCATCCTGCCTCATCCTTCACTCAGGTATTTCATACATAACACATTGGCCTCAGGAAATGAAGGTGGAGCGGACTGCTCGGATGACCCAAGTAGAGCGGACTGCTCAGACAACCCAAGTGAAGCGGGCTGTTCAGAAGAGCCAGGTGGAGCAGACTGCTCAGACGAGTAAGGTGGAGCAGACTGCTGAGACAAATATGGCTGAGCAGTCTGCTCCGCTGAACACGGTGGAGTGGACTGCTCGGACAAACACGGTGGAGCGGGAGCTGATGTGTGCATCACGGAGAAAGCTAGAACTGTTATGCACACCTCAGGGGTGGCTAGAGCTGTGGTGTGCACTTCAGGGACAGCTGGAGCTGTCTGGGGAGGAGCCGGAGCTGATGCTGGTGCAGGGTGTCGAGAGGAGCGGGTTCTCCTGGAGCCCTTCTTCTCCTCCGGGCCCACCAAACACTAACCGAGATCCCCAAAACTGTTCTCTCTCTGTGGCAGTCCTCTCCCAAGGGGCCCATGGTGCAACGGGCTCTGCAGGAGATAATGTTGGCAGGAGGGCCGCTGACTCCAGCGAGGAGGAGGGCGGTGGTTCAGGCAGAGGAGGGAGAGGAAGCCCCTGTAGCTAGGGAATGGAGCGCAGGCTCAGGCGGGCTTCGAGAATGTTTGCCATGGCCCCCCAGCAGTCCGTGGCCTCCTTTGGGGAGCGTGCACTGCGGACAGCGGTGATTAGATCCTGAAGCACCTCCATGACGGGCCATTCTCCCCTCTCCGTCCCCTCCTCCTCTTGTCACCCGCTGGGTCCTGGACTGGCAATGTTCTTCTGTCAGGATTGCCCCTCTAGGGCAAGGAAGGAGACCCAAATGTGAGGCAAATTTCGTACACCATTTGTTGTGACAAAAACGAATAAGAACACAAAATAATGCAGCTCATGGGCTGAAATAAAAAGCAACGGCTAGACAACAGGCAGGATAACTCAGGCTCGGCAAGGCAAGACAACAGACAGGATAACTCAGGCTGGGTTGAAGCATATATAAGAGACAGACTATGGCAAGGACACCGCACAGTGCAGAGACTCACACTGACATAAACAGACAATGGGCAATCAAGAGACTACAGAACAGGTAGGAACAATCAAGGGCAGACAAAGACAGCAGGGAAGTGGCTACAGATACAGGATGTCATGAATGGGCCCCTCCGGGGCAGAAAGAGTGTGACATTTTTTTTTTCCACAATATTTTTATTGAACCTTTTTTAACAAACATGACACGAACAATCAAACACTAACACTAAAGTAATTTAAAAATAAAAGAGAAAAAAAATATACTAAAAACACCAACAACCATTAACAAAAGCAAGTCAAACAATGCTCCTCTGTTTAGTCTAGGTAATCTATTACATAGGTATACATATTATACATTCACCAATTTGGAATTTACAAGGTCCACACACATCATTCACCTTCTTCTTCAGAAGTTATGTTTAATTTCTTTACATAATCAATGAAAGGTCTCCATATATTCTCAAACACATTTTCCTTTGATTTCAGTATGTATGTTATTCTTTCTAGTGGAAGGTTTGTTAACATCTGTCTTAACCACTGAATCACATCTGGTCTATGAGTCTTTTTCCACAATAGTGCAATACATTTTTTGGCATTAAGCAAACTGAGGTCTATGAATGTTCTTTCACTCTTATTAAAATTATGCTTTTCTGGATACAGACCCAACAAAAACAGTTTAGAGTTCAATATGAATTGTTTTTTTTTTTATTTAAGTTTTTGTAAAGGGTATACAGGTCATTACAGCATTGCATTGTTAACATTTTCATCGTACATTCCCTTATATTTTGCTATTTGACAACATTGGTAGAATAGTTATTACAACACCCCCTTTTTTTTTAAAGTGAAAGAAAAAGTGAAATTAAAGAGAATTAAATTTAAAAAACAAAGAAACAAACAAAAAAACGAATAAATAAACAAACAGAACAGCAAAAAACAAACAAACAGAAAATTAAGTAATTAAAAGTAAAAGAGCATCTGAGTAGCATTGGAACAAAGAGTAGGACCATCAGTGAAATGGTATTTGTCAAAGATCAGATCTAATGGAAGACACATATGCGATCCAGGGTTGCCAAAAGTTCATGAACCCATCCATGTCCTGTCTCAGTGCGAATGTCAACTTTTCCATCGAGTAAATGTCTTGAATCACGTTAATCCAATCTTCAGGTGTAGGACAGTCCTTCAGCATCCATTTTTTAGTTAGGGCTTTTTTACTTGCCAATATTAAAACATTGAATAAGTATTTATCTCCTCGTCTTTCCAGTGAGTCCGGTAGTAAACCCAAATACAAAGTTATAAAAGAAAAGGGAACTGTTATTTTGAATATTTTCCCCAATATTGTCTGTACATTGGTCCAATATTGGTGGATAACTGGGCATGACCAAAACACATGAAAATGATTTGCAGTCTTTTCACCACACAAGCGCCAACAGTTCAACCCCTTATGGGTAAATTTGTTTTGTGCAGGTGTTCTGAAAAATCTTACCAAATTTTTCCATCCAAATTCTCTCCACTGCAGGGATGAGGTACTTTTCCATTGCTGTCTATTTAGCTTTTCCCATATTTCCAATTGTAAAGTGAAATTCCCCTCTTTTTCCCATCTCTCTTTTATATATGATGTGTTGTCTCCTTTTAAGTCTTGAAGACCTTGGTATATTTTAGAAATGTATCTGATCCCTGGGATCCCTTTATATGCCATTAAGAAGACCTTCAGAACACCTGACTGGGCCCTTTCCAAATCCTCCTTTTTAAGTATATTGTTTATGTGGTGTCTAAGCTGAAAGAACCTGTAAAGGTCTTGATTTATTAGACCTTGTTTTTTCAAATCTTCAAAACTTCTTAAAGTTTGCCCCTTAAAGAAATCGTAATATTTTATCAGCCCTTTCTCTTTCCACTCTTTAAATCTAGTGTCTGTTTTATTGGGGGTAAAGTCTTGATCATAGGCAATCCATTGCAGAAGTCGATAGGGCTCTTTAGCTTGATTCTCTCTGACTATCTTAAACCAAATTTTTAGCGGGGTCTCTATCCACGGGTTAGTGTTATTCAAGAGTTTAGGTAAGGCATTGTTCCCTATTATCGCCTGTAGGGGGATGTCACTTGTTATTTGGCATTCCATCTCCTTCCATTGTGCAGTGTAGACTGGGTTACATATCTCTACTAAAGTTTTAATTTGTGCAGCTATAAAATAGTCCCTGATATTTGGCAGCGCGAGCCCACCTTTGTCTTTGTTTAGCTGTAGGGTTCTATATCTGATTCTAGGTCTCTTGCCCTGCCATATGAATCTTGAGATCCTTCTGTCTAGCTCCTGCCATGTTTTTTTGGGGGGTTCTACCGGTATTGTTTGGAAAAGGTATAGAAGACGTGGGAGTATATTCATTTTGACTGCTTCAATTCTTTGTGCAGTACCTAAGAATGGTATCATATTCCATCTTGCTAGGTCAGATTTTATTTTTGTCACCAGTGGATCATAGTTTAGTGTTATAATTTTGTTGAGTTGTTTCGGGATATTGATCCCCAGATATTTCATAGATTCCAGCTCCCAGTTAGTTTTGAGTTCACTTAGTGAATAATGATTTGGGTCATAGTTGAATGTTAAAACTTGGGTTTTATGCATGTTTAATTTGTACCCCGATAAATCTCCATAGTCTGAAAAAACTGAGATTAGTTCTGGTAAAGAAGTGTCTGGCTGCCCTAGGTATATTAAAATGTCATCAGCAAAGAGTGCTATTTTATGTTCCTTCTGACCAAGTGTAATACCTTGAATTTTTTGATTTTGTCTTATCCATTGGCTCAGAGGTTCTATGAAGATTGCAAAGAGCAGTGGAGACAGGGGGCAGCCTTGACGACATCCTCTTTCCAGCTCAAAAGATGATGATAAATTACCGTTAATCCTTATTTTAGCTGTTGGTTTTTTATATAATGCCTGTATAGTTCTAATGAAGTTGTTATGAAAATTGAAACTGGATAAGATTCTATATAGGAAAGACCAGTCAACCGAATCAAATGCTTTTTCAGCATCTAATCCCAATATGACTACATTTAAGTTATATTTTTTTATATGATGAATTATGTGTAAAGTGCGTCGAATGTTGTCTTGTGTCTGTCTTTGTCTTATAAAACCTGTTTGGTCTAAATGAATTAAGTCTGTCAGTATGTTTTCTAACCTTTTGGCAAAGATAATGGTAAAAAGCTTATAGTCCTGATTTAATACACTGATTGGTCTGTAGTTGGAGCATTCTAGTTTATCCTTTTCAGGTTTAGGTATAACTGCAATGACCCCTTCTCTCCAGGAGGTGGGGATTTCCCCTGTGTGGAGGACATAGTTAAATGTTTTCAAGAGGAGAGGAGATAGTTGCTGTTTAAAGGTTTTGTACCATTCTGCTGTATAGCCATCTGCTCCTGGGGATTTGTTAGCTTTAAGTTTCATAATTGCTTTTTCCAATTCTTTAGGTTGTATTTCTGACAGTAGTGTTTTATTTTGTGATTCCGTAAGTTGGGGAAGGTGTAATGTGTTTAGGAATGTCTCGGATGTGTTTTTATGTTTTTTATGGGAGTATAAGTTCTTGTAGTAATTCTCGAAGCTTTTAAGAATATCCTGAATTCTGAATTTTATTTCCTTTGATACTGGGTCTCTGATTTTGTAGATTGCTCTTTCTGTTTGTTGTTTCCTCAATTTATAGGCTAGTAATTTTGCCGATTTACTGCCTGCTTCATAGTGTTTTTGTTTCAGAAATGTAAGTTTCTTCTGGATTTCTATTGTGTAGATCTCATTTATTTGATTTTTAATTTCTTTAATCTTGAGCGAGCCATTAGAATGAGTGTTGTGGGACTTCCGGTTATGGCGGCCGCCTAGAAGGACACGTATCACTCTGCTCTGCCCTTGGAAATAAAAATTCGGCAAATAACTCTCTCATTTGGAACAGAACTTTTCCCAGCGTTTGGGTGAGGATATGCCGGTGAAGACTAAGGCTGGGAAATCAGGAGGGGGAAAAATTGAATCGCCGAAGCAGTCCAAATTAACGGACTTTAAAGTTTGTGGCGCAGTAGAAAAAGCTGCGGATATGGCGGATGAAACTAGCGGTGGTGCGGTAACTGCTGCTGCTGACGGTGACGGCACAGGTGCAGTGCTGGCTGCCATTAGCTCAATGAGAGCAGACTTTTCCGCTAAACTTGATGGGATTATGGCAGCGTTGGATGCAAGGAGAAAGGAGCTGGGTGACTGCGTGGAGCGAGTGACGCAGGCGGAGCTTCGTGTCTCAAGTGCGGAGGATGAAATTAGCGGACTTCAAATAAAGAAGGAACAACCTGAGGCTGGTGGGTTTACCGGAGGGAGCCGAAGGTCGTGATTCATGCTCCTTTTTGGAGGGGTGGATCCCGGAGGCGCTGAACAACGCGGAGCTAAAATCATCAGTCGTCTTGGAAAGCTCCCACCGAATTGGCCCACCGAGAGGTAACAAGGCAGCACCGAGGACGCTAATTATGAAGTTTCTCAGCTACAGAGACAGGATGACGATCTCCAACGCGGTGCGGGCCAAAGGAGAAATTAAATACCAAGATCAGCAGGTGCGGTTCTACCCAGATTTGGCCTCAGGAATCCAACAATTAAGGAAGCAGTTTGACCCCATCCGCAAAGAACTGCGCAACCTTGAGATTCGTCATGGAGTGATTCACCCTGCAAGACTTCTGGTCACATATGAGGGCAGAACACACATCTTCAAGACCCCCGAGGAGGCGCAGGAGCTCATCAAGAAGATCCAGGAAGAGACTGGTGGGAGCTAAGCATGAAGAGAATATAGGGTAGAATATTTGAGCATTTAACTGATTAGAAGCATATATTAAGATTACAAAATATAGAATGTATTACATATTAAAAAAAAAAAAAAGTACAAAATTGCTAAAAAAAATTTGGAGTTAAATTGGAAAATTACAGAAGAGAGTTAATGTTACGTTATTAAAAGCAGTAGAGTTAGGGTGATTAGGAGGATGAAGAAGGAGTGGCTTTGGCTGTTCCTCGTGGGTGTGGAACGGTCGATGGCTATATCGGGAGACGGAATTTTTCTTTTGCTTTTGGGGGGATTGCCACAAATGTGGAAAGGGGGAATTTGTTTGTGTGTAGTTTGTAGGGTGAATGTTCAACCACTCATTTTTTTGCTTTTCTGTTTGAGCATGTTTACACTGCAAGGTAATCCCAAACACCCTATTGATTATAAATCAAAGCGTTAATCTTAATTTAACTTCATGGAATTGCAGAGGTCTACAAAATTTAAAAAAACTTAAACAAGTTATGAATAAAATAAAAGACATGGGTTCAAAAATTGTGTTTTTACAAGAAACTCATCTAATAGAGCAAGATGTAAAAAGAATTAGGAGTAGATGGCAAGGAAATGTTTTCACCTCATCATTTTCATCCCGAGCCAGGGGAGTTATGACTCTCATACATAAATCAGTCCCATTTCAAGTGAAAAATGTAATTGGAGACAAATTTGGAAGATATGTAATCATTCAAGGATCTTTGCTATTAGAAAACATAAATTTGGTGAACTTATATGGTCCCAATATAGATGATCAAAAGTTCTTTGCCAATTTATTTCTTATCTTATCATCACTAACAGGGCAACATATAATAGCAGGGGATTTTAATTGTACATTGAATCCCAGTATAGATAGATCAACAGGACTGGACTGTACGCACAATGGATGTAGGATGACCATTAATCATTTTATGAAAGAATTGAAATTGATAGATATATGGAGAGAAATGAAACCACAAGTTAAAGCATACTCTTGTTATTCCAATACCTACAAGACATTCTCACGTATAGATTATTTTTTGATCTCCACAGAATTAAGGTCCAAGATTCAAAACTGTTTTTATGATAACATCGTGATCTCTGATCATGCACCCTGCTGTCTAATGTATGTAGATAAGAAATTGACAAAGGAACCAGGTAGATGGCAATTTCAGCATAAATGGCTTCAGGATGAGGAATTTGTTAAGTATATAGAAAAACAGATAGATGAGTTCTTTGATATCAATACTACACAAGCATCAGCATGTGTAAAGTGGGAGGCTTTCAAAGCTTTTATTAGGGGACATATTATTAGTTATACAGGTTCAAAATCTAAGAAGACTCGAGAGGAGAGAGCCCAATTGGAACATAAAATAAAAATTCTTCAAGAAAGAGTATATGCAGGAAGAGATCCAAGGTTGGAGAACGAATTACTGATTTTGAGAGCTGAATATGACAAAAAATCAGCGAATAGAGCTGCCTCGAGTCTTCTAAGATTGAAACAATCTTTTTATGAACAAGGTGAAAAATCAGGAAAGTTATTGGCATGGCAGATTAAACAATTAGAATCTAAAACACCAATTACCAGTATTATAAGTAACGGACAGGTAGTTATAGATCCTTCAGAAATTAATAGAGCCTTTAGAGATTACTATGAAAAATTATATGATACCAAAAATGAATCTGACTTAACAAAACTACATGGGTTTTTGAATGAACTATTTATACCGTGTATTCCAAATGAAAATAGGGAGATACTGGAGTCTAAAATTAGTCAAGAAGAAGTTGGACTAGCCATTGATAATATGAAATCAGGAAAAAGTGCAGGACCAGATGGTCTTCCAGTTGACCTTTATAAAAAATTTAAGAATAAATTAACAAAACCTTTTTTGGAAATGGTTTTAGAAGCATTTCAAAATAGTAATTTACCATCATATATGAATAATGCCTTAATTATACTGTTGCCAAAACCAGGTAAGCCCTCTAATAAATGTGAAAATATGAGACCAATAAGCCTATTAAATGCCGACCTTAAGATAATTTGTAAAATTTTAGCAAGACGAATACAAGAAATTTTACCAAATATTATTAATCGAGATCAGAATGGCTTTATAAAGGGAAGACAAGGCTTCCATAATGTAAGAAGACTATTTAATATTATTT
Organism: Pholidichthys leucotaenia; assembly: GCA_020510985.1. Lineage (NCBI taxonomy): Eukaryota > Metazoa > Chordata > Actinopteri > Cichliformes > Pholidichthyidae > Pholidichthys > Pholidichthys leucotaenia. Next base: position 95,242,336 of record CM035838.1, on the reverse strand, counting down.
ATTCTAATAAAGAAGCACCGGATACAGCTCTCTTATCACTGGATGCCGAAAAAGCCTTTGATAGAGTTGAATGGCCCTTTCTTTTTGAAGTCTTACAAAGGTTTGGACTTGGAAATAATTTTATAAAATGGGTTCAGATAATATATAATAATGCTACTGCAGAAATTCTAACAAATAACAATATTTCAAAATCAATAAAAATCAATAGAGGATGTCGACAAGGCTGTCCACTTTCACCTTTACTGTTTACTATGGCAATTGAACCTTTAGCGATGGCGATACGTCTACAGTCACAAATATATGGAATTAAAGTTGGACCAACAGAACATAAAATCTCCCTGTATGCCGATGACATAATTTTGTTTATGTCGAATCTTAAAAAATCAATTCCAACCTTGTTGAATTTAATAAAGAATTTCGGGGAAATATCAGGATATAAAATAAATAAAACTAAATCTTCAATATTAATGCTAAATGAGACCCAGAGAAATTACCCAGCCCCTGAGGTAAATCAATTCAATGTTGTAAATCAGTTCAAATATTTAGGAATCCAAATTGTGCCTAAGCTAGAATCAGTCGCCAGTGTCAATTATGAAGCCTTAATGACAGATATTGATGAGTTACTTCAGAGATGGATGTCACTACCAATGTCGATGATCGGGAGAATTAATATACTTAAAAGTAATATTTTACCTAAAATACTTTATTTATTTCAATACATTCCCTTACCACCACCTTTAGATTTATTCTCAAGAATTAAAAAAAAGTTAGTGGAATTTATATGGAACAACAGGAGGGCTAGATTACGTCTGTCTTTATTATATTTACCATTTGATCGTGGAGGTCTGAAATGTCCAAATTTTATGTTGTATTATTGGTCGGCACAACTGAGGTCTATGACATATTATTTTTCATCAAATGATCTCCCTCACTGGACTGAAATGGAATCATACAATTTACCTTTACCTCTTCCCATATTCATATACTCAGATTCGGCAAAAAAATTACAAAAACAAGTTAAAAATCCATTTGTAAAGCATATGATCAAAATATGGTGTGAAGCTAAAAACTATTTAAAAGAACCACAGTTATTGTCACAACTTAGTCCAATATGGGGTAATCAATATTTTAAACCAGGGAGAGCGGACGCTGTATTTAAAGTATGGAATTTAAAAGGGATACAAAAGATTCAGGATTTATATTTGCCATGTGCAGAAAACATAATGTCTTTTGAAGAGTTGAGGATCAAATTTAATCTCAATAGAACACATTTTTTTAAATATCTTCAACTTAGAAACTTTATTCGATCAAATCAAAATAATGCTCTCACTCGACCTATCTATTCATCCTTGGAAAAAATGTTGATGAAAGATAGTAAAAGAAAGGGTATTATTTCAGAGTTTTATAACTCATTGACACTATTTTCAAGTGAAAACTCACTGAAAAGATTAAACTACTGGAAAGAAGATCTGCAAACTGAAATTCCAGAGGAACAATGGGAATTGGCTTGTACAGAAGCTCAAACCAAATCAATAAATGTACGCCTTAAATTGATACACTTCAAATGGTTAATGCGGATGTATGTTACACCGGAGGAGTTAAATAGATATAACAAAAATATACCAGATACGTGCACAAAATGTATGGAAAGTAAAGGAACTCTATTTCATTGTGTATGGGAATGTAGATTAATAAGAATGTTTTGGGAAGAGGTGAGGGTAACAATTGAAAAAATAATCTCAAAACAAATCATATTGAATCCTAAACTGTTTTTGTTGGGTCTGTACCCAGAAAAGCATAATTTTAATAAAAGTGAAAGAACATTCATAGACCTCAGTTTGCTTAATGCCAAAAAATGTATTGCACTATTATGGGAAAAGACTTATAGACCAGATGTGACTCAGTGGTTAAGACAGATGTTAACAAACCTTCCATTAGAAAGAATAACATATATACTGAAATCAAAGGAAATTGTGTTTGAGAATATATGGAGACCTTTTATTGATTATGTAAAAAATTTAAACATAACTCTTGAAGAAGAAGGTGAATGATATGTGCGGACCTTGTAAATTCCAAACTGGTGAATATAATATGTATACTTATGTGTTGGATTGTCTAGACTAAACAGAGGAGCATTGTTGAAGATTTGATTTTGTTGGTGGTTGTTGGTGTTTTTTAGTGCATTTTTTTTTTGTAGTACTTTAGTGTTAGTGTTTGATTGTTTGTATCATGTTTGTTTAAAAAAAAAAAAAGGTTCAATAAAGATATTGTGGAAAAAAAAAAGAATGAGTGTTGTCTTTGTGTTCTTTTTCTAGGTTCTTGAGTTCTGACTCTAGTGTGATTAGTTTTTCTTGTCTCGGTTTCTTTTGGGTTGCCAGTTTTGCAATAATTTTTCCCCTTATTACAGCTTTGCACGCATCCCACAGTATTAAAGGGGATACTTCTCCATTATCGTTTTCTTCCAAATATTTGAAAATATCTGATTCCAATTCATCTTTCAGTGGTCCTTTCAGGACATTTGAATTCAACCTCCAGGAAAATGTATTATTTGTGTATTTTTGGATATTTAAGTCCATATAGATCGGACTGTGGTCAGAGAGATCCATCAGTCCTATTTTACATGTTTTTACTCTTCCAATGTCTCTATTAAACATAAAAAAGTAATCAATCCTTGAGTAAGATGAATGTGGCGTTGAATAAAAAGTATAATCTTTTACATTGGGGTTGAATTCCCTCCATACGTCACAGATTCCCATTTCTTTTAGTAGCATCCGAGTTTTCCTATTTTGAGTGTTATTTTGATGTGAAGAATTACCTGTTGCATCCCAGTATGGATTCAGTCTTAGATTGAAGTCTCCACCACATATCACTAAACCTTGGGCTTTAGTTATCATTAGGTCGAATACATTTTTATAAAATTTCCATTTAGCCCCTGGTGGTGCATATACATTCAGCAGGGTGATATCTTCTTCCTCTAGCCGCCCAATTACCAAACTGTACCTCCCTTCTTTATCTTTGTGTTCTGATTTTTTTTCAAATGTAATTTTGGTTGATATCAATGTCGCTACTCCCCTCCTCCTCCCTGATTTATATGAAGATAAAGAGATCATTTTAAACCCTTGTCTATTGAGTTTAGTGTGTTCCACGTCTGTTAGGTGGGTTTCTTGTAAAAATATTATTTCTGCTTTGTCTTTTTTCATTTTGCGTAGAATCTTGGATCTTTTAACTGGATTCAGGATCCCTTTTACATTATATGAGGCTATTTTGGTTACACCCTGTTTCTCCATTGTATTTTCTTATTTAGTATAACAGTGTGGTGGCCCTCTTTTTTGCTACTCAGAAACTGAAAGAACATTAAGAACATAAAAAACATTAAGAACATAGTGTACGAGACTTTAAAACAAAAAACTGTCAAAAAAAACTTCCTGAGCTGGGGTCTCTTTAAAGACCCTGTAAGAGCCCTGACGGAGTGTAGGCTCTGAGGGAAATTCCTCAAACTCTGTTACGTGTTGAGGGCCCTCTCTTACCCCTGTAAGTTGTCCCATGTTTTTAACGTGAATTTCAGATCCCAATCCAAATTTGTAATGATTTTTTTTTTTTTTTTTTTTATGCCTATACCCTATGAGATTGTGTGCACCCTCCCACCCCCATCACAGCAAACCTTCACTCTAATACAGTATTTGTTAGTGTGGGGAGAACATGTGGGTCATTGTTACATTTCTATTTTAACAAGATTTTTTTTCCCCTTTAAATTAAGAAGACATTTGTTTCTAATGCTATAACTGCTCCATGAAAGGTTTTACCACATGCTGATTCTGCATCTCCTTTAATGTTTGTTACCTTGTAGGAGGGGGGGATGGAAGTGCAGAATGACTGAAAAGAGAAAAAAACCCAAAAAGGTCACTATTCCTTCCTGGAACTGGAAAGCTTATCTTTGTAGCTCTGGGGCTGGGTTTCCCGCTGCTGGCCCGTGGATTTAGAAGGTCTTTGAGTGGACCACGTTTGAGCTCTGATTTTCTCGCTCAGATTCGCTGCGGGTTTAAACACCGTTACCGGGAGTCCTCTTCTCGCCATGTCAATTGTTGCTTCTTCCGCTGAATTGTAGAGACATGACTCTTCACCGTAAAAGACCCTTAACTTCGCCGGAAATGGCGTCTGAAAGCGTAGATTCTTTTCCCGTAGAACCTTTTTGGCGTCGTTATATTCCCGTCGCTTTTTAAGAACCTCAGGGGCGTAATCGTGCTCCACGAAGACTTTTCTTTCTTTTTTTTTTTCCACAATATCTTTATTGAACCTTTTTTTTTTTTTTTTTTTAACAAACATGATACAAACAATCAAACACTAACACTAAAGTACTACAAAAAAAAAAAAAAATGCACTAAAAACACCAACAACCACCAACAAAATCAAGTCTTCAACAATGCTCCTCTGTTTAGTCTAGACAATCCAATACATAAGTATACATATTATGTTCACCAGTTTGGAATTTACAAGGTCCACACACATCATTCACCTTCTTCTTCAAGAGTTATGTTTAAATTTTTTACATAATCAATAAAAGGTCTCCATATATTCTCAAACACAATTTCCTTTGATTTCAGTATATATGTTATTCTTTCTAATGGAAGGTTTGTTAACATCTGTCTTAACCACTGAGTCACATCTGGTCTATGAGTCTTTTTCCATAATAGTGCAATACATTTTTTGGCATTAAGCAAACTGAGGTCTATGAATGTTCTTTCACTTTTATTGAAATTATGCTTTTCTGGGTACAGACCCAACAAAAACAGTTTAGGATTCAATATGATTTGTTTTGAGATTATTTTTTCAATTGTTACCCTCACCTCTTCCCAAAACATTCTTATTAATCTACATTCCCATAAACAATGAAATAGGGTTCCTTTACTTTCCATGCATTTTGTGCATGTATCTGGTATATTTTTGTTATATCTATTTAACTCCTCCGGTGTAACATACATCCGCATTAACCATTTGAAATGTATCAATTTAAGGCGTGCATTTATTGATTTGGTTTGAACTTCTGTACAAGCCAATTCCCATTGTTCCTCTGAAATTTCAATTTGCAGATCTTCTTTCCAGTAGTTTAATCTTTTCAGTGAATTTTCACTTGAAGATAGTGTCAATGAGTTATAAAACTCTGAAATAATACCCTTTCTTTTACTATCTTTCATCATCATTTTTTCCAAGGATGAATAAATAGGTCGAGTGAGAGCTTTATTTTGATTTGATCGAATAAAGTTTCTAAGTTGAAGATATTTAAAAAAATGTGTTCTATTGAGATTAAATTTGATCCTCAGCTCTTCAAAAGACATTATGTTGTCTGCACATGGCAAATATACACTCACCGGCCACTTTATTAGGTACACCATGCTAGTAACGGGTTGGACCCCCTTTTGCCTTCAGAACTGCCTCAATTCTTCGTGGCATAGATTCAACAAGGTGCTGGAAGCATTCCTCAGAGAGTTTGGTCCATATTGACATGATGGCATCACACAGTTGGCGCAGATTTGTAGGCTGCACATCCATGATGCGAATCTCCCGTTCCACCACATCCCAAAGATGCTCTATTGGATTGAGATCTGGTGACTGTGGAGGCCATTTGAGTACAGTGAACTCATTGTCATGTTCAAGAAACCAGTCTGAGATGATTCCAGCTTTATGACATGGCGCATTATCCTGCTGAAAGTAGCCATCAGAAGTTGGGTACATTGTGGTCATAAAGGGATGGACATGGTCAGCAACAATACTCAGGTAGGCTGTAGCGTTGCAACGATGCTCAATTGGTACCAAGGGGCCCAAAGAGTGCCAAGAAAATATTCCCCACACCATTACACCACCACCACCAGCCTGAACCATTGATACAAGGCAGGATGGATCCATGCTTTCATGTTGTTGACGCCAAATTCTGACCCTACCATCCGAATGTCGCAGCAGAAATCGAGACTCATCAGACCAGGCAACGTTTTTCCAATCTTCTATTGTCCAATTTCGATGAGCTTGTGCAAATTGTAGCCTCAGTTTCCTGTTCTTAGCTGAAAGGAGTGGCACCCGGCGTGGTCTTCTGCTGCTGTAGCCCATCTGCCTCAAAGTTCGACGTACTGTGCGTTCAGAGATGCTCTTCTGCCTACCTTGGTTGTAACGGGTGGTTATTTGAGTCACTGTTGCCTTTCTATCAGCTCGAACCAGTCTGGCCATTCTCCTCTGACCTCTGGCATCAACAAGGCATTTCCGCCCACAGAACTGCCGCTCACTGGATATTTTTTCTTTTTCGGACCATTCTCTGTAAACCCTAGAGATGGTTGTGCGTGAAAATCCCAGTAGATCAGCAGTTTCTGAAATACTCAGACCAGCCCTTCTGGCACCAACAACCATGCCACGTTCAAAGTCACTCAAATCACCTTTCTTCCCCATACTGATGCTCGGTTTGAACTGCAGGAGATTGTCTTGACCATGTCTACATGCCTAAATGCACTGAGTTGCCGCCATGTGATTGGCTGATTAGAAATTAAGTGTTAACGAGCAGTTGGACAGGTGTACCTAATAAAGTGGCCGGTGAGTGTAAATCCTGAATCTTTTGTATCCCTTTTAAATTCCATACTTTAAATACAGCGTCCGCTCTCCCTGGTTTAAAATATTGATTACCCCATATTGGACTAAATTGTGACAATAACTGTGGTTCTTTTAAATAGTTTTTAGCTTCACACCATATTTTGATCATATGCTTTACAAATGGATTTTTAACTTGTTTTTGTAATTTTTTTGCCGAATCTGAGTATATGAATATGGGAAGAGGTAAAGGTAAATTGTATGATTCCATTTCAGTCCAGTGAGGGAGATCATTTGATGAAAAATAATATGTCATAGACCTCAGTTGTGCCGACCAATAATACAACATAAAATTTGGACATTTCAGACCTCCACGATCAAATGGTAAATATAATAAAGACAGACGTAATCTAGCCCTCCTGTTGTTCCATATAAATTCCACTAACTTTTTTTTTATTCTTGAGAATAGATCTAAAGGTGGTGATAAGGGAATGTATTGAAATAAATAAAGTATTTTAGGTAAAATATTACTTTTAAGTATATTGATTCTCCCGATCATCGACATTGGTAGTGACATCCATCTCTGAGTTAACTCACTGATATCTGACATTAAGGCTTCATAGTTGACACTGGCGACTGATTCTAGCTTAGGCATAATTTGGATTCCTAAATATTTAAACTGATTTACAACATTGAATTGATTTACCTCAGGGGCTGGGTAATTTCTCTGGGTCTCATTTAGCATTAATATTGAAGATTTAGTTTTATTTATTTTATATCCTGATATTTCCCCAAAATTCTTTATTAAATTCAACAAGGTTGGAATTGATTTTTTTAGATTCGACATAAACAAAATTATATCATCGGCGTACAGGGAGATTTTATGTTCTGTTGGTCCAACTTTAATTCCATATATTTGTGAATGTAAACGTATCGCTATCGCTAAAGGTTCAATTGCCATAGTAAACAGTAAAGGTGAGAGTGGACAGCCTTGTCGACATCCTCTATTGATTTTTATTGGTTTTGAAATATTGTTATTTGTTAGGATTTCTGCTGTAGCATTATTGTATATTATTTGAACCCATTTTATGAAATTATTTCCAAGTCCAAACCTTTGTAGGACTTCAAAAAGAAAGGGCCATTCAACTCTATCAAAGGCCTTTTCGGCGTCCAATGATAGGAGAGCTGTATCCGGTGCTTCTTTATTAAAATAGATAATATTAAATAGTCTTCTTACATTATGGAAGCCTTGTCTGCCCTTTATAAAGCCATTCTGATCTCGATTAATAATATTTGGTAAAATTTCTTGTATTCGTCTTGCTAAAATTTTACAGATTATCTTAAGGTCGGCGTTTAATAGGCTTATTGGTCTCATATTTTCACATTTATTAGAGGGCTTACCTGGTTTTGGCAGCAGTATAATTAAGGCATTATTTATGTATGATGGTAAATTATTATTTTGAAATGCTTCTAAAACCATTTCCAAAAAAGGTTTTATTAATTTATTCTTAAATTTTTTATAAAGGTCAACTGGAAGACCATCTGGTCCTGCACTTTTTCCTGATTTCATATTATCAATGGCTAGCCCAACTTCTTCTTGACTAATTTTAGACTCCAATATCTCCCTGTTTTCATTTGGAATACACGGTATAGATAGTTCGTTCAAAAACCCATTTAGTTTTGTTAAATCAGGTTCATTTTTGGTATCATATAATTTTTCATAGTAATCTCTAAAGGCTCTATTAATTTCTAAAGGATCTATAACTACCTGTCCGTTACTTATAATACTGGTAATTGGTGTTTTAATTTCCAATTGTTTAATCTGCCATGCTAATAATTTTCCTGATTTTTCACCTTGTTCATAAAAAGATTGTTTCAATCTTAGAAGACTCGAGGCAGCTCTATTCGCTGATTTTTTGTCGTATTCAGCTCTCAAAATCAGTAATTCATTCTCCAACCTTGGGTCACTTCCTGCATACACTTTTTCCTGAAGATTTTTTATTTTATGTTCCAATTTAGCTCTCTCCTCTCGAGTCTTCTTAGATTTTGATCCTGTATAACTAATAATATGCCCCCTAATAAAAGCTTTGAAAGCCTCCCACTTTACACATGCTGATGTTTGTGTAGTATTGATGTCAAAGAACTCGTCTATCTGTTTTTCTATATACTTGACAAATTCCTCATCCTGAAGCCATTTATGCTGAAATTGCCATCTACCTGATTCCTTTGTCAATTTTTTATCTACATATATTAGACAACAGGGTGCATGATCAGAGATCACGATGTTATCATAAAAGCAGTTTTGAATCTTGGACCTTAATTCTGTGGAAATCAAAAAATAATCAATACGTGAGAATGTCTTGTAGGTACTGGAATAACAAGAATAGGCTTTAACTTGTGGTTTCATTTCTCTCCATATATCTAACAATCTCAATTCTTTCATAAAATGATTAATAGTCATCCTACATCCAATGTGCGTACAATCCAGTCCTGTTGATCTATCCACACCTGGATTCAATGTACAATTAAAATCCCCTGCTATTATATGTTGCCCTGTAAGTGATGATAAGATGAGAAATAAATTAGCAAAGAACTTCTGATCATCTATATTGGGACCATATAAGTTCACAAGATTTATATTTTCTAATAGCAAAGAACCTTGAATGATTACATATCTTCCAAATTTGTCTCCAATTACATTTTTCACTTGAAAAGGAACTGATTTATGTATGAGAGTCATAACTCCCCTGGCTCGGGATGAAAATGAAGAGGTGAATACACTTCCCTGCCATCTACTCCTAATTCTTTTAACATCCTCCTCTATCAGATGAGTTTCTTGTAAAAACACAATTCTTGAACCCATGTCCTTTATTTTATTCATAACTTGTTTAAGTTTTTTTAAATTTTGTAGACCTCTGCAATTCCATGAAGTTAAATTAAGATTAACACTTTGGTCCATGATCAATAGAGAGTTTGGGATTACCTTGCAGTGTAAACATGCTCATACAGAGAAGCAAAAACATGAGTGGTTGAACATTCATCCTACAAACTACACACAAACAAATTTCCCCTTCCCACACTTGTGGCAAACCCCCCAAAATCAAAAGAAAAATTCTGTCTCCCGATATAGCCATCGACCGTTCCACACCCACGGGGAACAGCCTAAGCCACTCCTTCTTCATCCTCCCAATCACCCTAACTCTACTGCTTTTAATGACGTAACATTAACTCTCCTCTGTAGTTTTCCAACTTAACTCCAAAATTTTTAACAACTTTGTACATCATAGTTTTGTTTTGTTTTTTGTTTGTTTTGTTTTTGTTTTGTTTTTTTAATATATAATACAATCTATATTTTGTAAACTTACTATTTACTTCAAGTCAGTCAGATGCCTGTGCAAATGCTTAATTATTCTACCTTATATTTTGTTCATGCTTAGCTCCCACCAGTCTCTTCTTCTTCTTTGATCCTCTTGATGAACTCCTGCGCCTCCTCTGGGGTCTTGAAGATGTGGGTTCTGCCCTCATACGTGGTCAGCAGTCTCGCAGGATAGATTACACCATGACGAATCCCAAGGTTGCGCAGCTCCTTACGTACGGGATCAAACTGCTTCCTCAATTGCTGGATTCCTGTGGCCAAATCTGGGTAGAACCGCACCTGCTGGTCCTGGTGTTTAATCTCTCCTTTTTTAGCTCGTGCAGCGTTGAAGATCTTCATCCTGTCTCTGTTGTTAAGAAACTTCATAATTAAGGTCCTCGGCGGTCCCTTATCTCTCCGTGGGCCAATGCGATGTGCTTTTTCCAGAACCACTGCTGATTGCAACTCCTCGCTGCCCAGCACCTCCGGAATCCACTTTTCCAGAAAGGAACATACGTCCCGACCTTCTGATTCCTCTGGAAGACCCACCAGCCTCAAATTATTCTGTCTCGACCGAGATTCCAAATCCAAAATATTATCTTCCAGAGATTTATTTTTTTTTTCCAAAGTGCGCACCTTTAATTGAAGACGGGTGACGTCATCTTCAGCACTAGCGAGACGGAGCTCCATCTGCGCCGTTCGTTCTACACAGTCACCCAATTCCTTTCTTATTCCTTCCAACGCTGTCATAATCCCATCAAATCTAGAGGAAAAGTCCGCTCTCATTGAACTCATGGCAGCCATCAGCGCATCTGCGCCATTCCCCGCAGAAATCGCAGCGTTGCCAGCCTCCTCCGCCATATATGGAGCCCTGTTTGCTGCGTCACAGACCTGAAAGTCCGTTAATTTGGACTGTTTCGGCGGCTCGCTTTTTCCTTTTCCTGGTTTTCCAGCCTTAGGCTTCGCCGACATATCCTCGCCCAAACGCTGGGATACGTTCTGTCCCAAATGAGAGAGTTATTTGCCGATTTTTTTTCTCCAGGAGCAGAGCAGAGCGAGACACGTCCGTCCTACGTGGCAGCCATAACCGGAAGTCGACTTTTCTTTCTTGATGCATAAATCCTTTTTTCTGCCAAGCCCATCTTACAACCTCTTGTTTTATTTTGAAATCAGAGAATCTTACCAACACTGAACGCGGGTGTGCTTCTGCCGCTGGCTTTGCGGCTAATGTACGATGGGCCTTTTCTATTTTCAAATCGGTGGTTTGTGGAATATCCAACTTCTCTCTCAATAAGGATTCCACGCATTCCGCCACTGTGTTGAAACCATCTTCAGCTCCTTCTTTCAGACAGTGAATTCTGATGTTATCTCGTCTCTGTCTTCCTTCTTGGTCGGCTAGCTTAGCCTCCAGCCTTGACTGTTTTCTGTGTAAATCCAGCACAGAATCTTCAAGCACTTTTACTCTTTCTTCAGCTTCCAAGATTCGGTTTTCGGCCTGGTCCATTCTGCTGTTCGTCCTTTTTAGTTCCTCTCTGAATTCATGAAATTCGGCCCGAAATCGTCGTAATTCATCATATAGCGATTTCAGGCTAACCTTTTTGTTAGCTAGGCCCAGCTCTTCGTCTCCTGAATGGAGGTCCTCGGGATCAGATTCTGCGGCCGCTGCGCGTCCTGACCTGGGGAATGCCAGTTTCTTCTGTTTGTGGTTAGGCATGGTGTTTTTGTCTTTTGATTTTTATTCTTCCAAAAATCCGTTAAGTCTGATTTTGACGATGTTTTCCTTGGATTGGATCTGGGAGGTTCAGCGTTAAGTTGCTATCACCATGGCGTCCAGACCGGAAGTCATATGAATTGTTTTGAAATTATTTTTTCAATTGTTACCCTCACCTCTTCCCAAAACATTCTAATTTAAGAGTGTGACATTTTATTCAACAAAAAGACAAACAAAATCCAAACAGTGCATGATGAACAAAAACTACAAATGAGGAAAACTTACAGGCAAAAACACTCTGGAACTGACATTGCCCCACAAGTGCGGTAGGAGAAAACAGGGTGGATAAACCAGTTAACATCCATATAAGACAGCAGCAAAGATAGACTGACCAGGCAGTGTTTAAATACATGGCACATAATGAGCAGCAGGTGTGAGAGGTGAGCTGGCAGGTAAACTAACTGCGTAACTGCTCCCAGCTGAGAGGGAAACAGACTGGGAGCAGTGAGTGGAAGAGTAGTGAGTGTCCTAATACACAATCACTCACAGCTGGGAACTGGAAAACAGACTGTGAGTGAAAGGTGGGTGTGTCTGGGAGATGAGGAAGAAGGCTCTGAGTGAAAACGACCAAAATAACAGAAAACAGACAAGAAAGGGACAAGCGTTGCAAATTAGCTAATAGCTATACACTCTATGTGCAACACATCAGATTGATTGTCATTGATTAACTGTCTATGTTTATTGCACTGTCCCTGTCAAATAAACTAATCTACAAAATAACAGACATAAGATATTCAGAAAATACATAAGGAGTCTGAGCTCTGGGCTCAGACTCATGACACGGGAGACATAAGTGGCTGAAACAAAAGGGTAAACAAGTACAGAGGATACACATGAGACATAACGACAATGAACATGCAGGACAACAGACAAGGCAGAGATAAATAATACAAAACAAACCAGGATAAAAATAATGCTAAAAACAGAGAATCACAAAAACAAACTCAAAACATATGCATAGTCTCCAGACCATGCCCAGACCCTTACAATAGGCTGAAAAGTTCATAGTGGTCAAATTTGCCCAAATGTGGCTTATTTTTCAACTGCAGGGATCCAAGTGCTGCAACACCAATGGAAGAAGTATGTGAATCAAAGAGGAGGCTATGTTGAAAAATAAACCACATTTGGTCAAATTTGACCACTATGAACTTTTCAGCCTATGAACTTTTCAGTCCCCCCCTCGTACATCATGCTTTCACAGCATAGAAGTTCCAAATACTGTACAAGAGTCAGTTTTTCTTGACTAAGAGGACTAGAATAAGATCAAAGTGTGGGTTGCAAATACATACAGTGGGGCAAAAAAGTATTTAGTCAGCCACCAATTGTGCAAGTTCTCCCACTTAAAAGATGAGAGAGGTCTCCAATTTTCATCATAGGTATACCTCAACTATGAGAGACAAAATGAGAAAAAAAAATCCAGAAAATCACATTGAAGGATTTTTAATGAATTAATTGGTAAATTCCTCGGTAAAATAAGTATTTGGTCACCTAAAAACAAGCAAGATTTCTGGCTCTCACAGACCTGTAACTTCTTCTTTAAGAGGCTCCTCTGTCCTCCACTCGTTACCTGTATTAATGGCACCTGTTTGAAATCATTATCAGTATAAAAGACACCTGTCCACAACCTCAAACAGTCAGACTCCAAACTCCACTATGGCCAAGCCCAAAGAGCTGTCAAAGGACACCAGAAACAAAATTGTAGACCTGCACCAGGCTGGAAAGACTGAATCTGCAATAGGTAAGCAGCTTGGTGTGAAGAAATCAACTGTGGGAGCAATTATTAGAAAATGAAAGACATACAAGACCACTGATAATCTCCCTCGATCTGGGGCTCCACGCAAGATCTCACCCCGTGGGGTCAAAATTATCATGAGAACGGTGAGCAAAAATCCCAGAACCACATGGGGGGACCTAGTGAATGACCTGCAGAGAGCTGGGACCAAAGTAACAAAGGCTACATCAGAAACACACTACGCCGCCAGGGACTCAAATCCTGCAGTGCCAGACATGTCCCCCTGCTTAAGCCAGTACATGTCCAGGCCCGTCTGAAGTTTGCTAGAGAGCATTTGGATGATCCAGAAGAGGATTGGGAGAATGTCATATGGTCAGATGAAACCAAAATAGAACTTTTTGGTAAAAACTCAACTTGTCGTGTTTGGAGGAGAAAGAACACCGTACCTACTGTGAAGGACTGGGGTGGAAACATCATACTTTGGGGCTGTATTTTCTGCAAAGGGACCAGGACGACTGATCCGTGTAAAGGAAAGAATGAATGGGGCCATGTATCGTGAGATTTTGAGTGAAAACCTCCTTCCACCAGCAAGGGCATTGAAGATGAAACGTGGCTGGGTCTTTCAGCATGACAATGATCCCAAACACACCACCCGGGCAACGAAGGAGTGGCTTCGTAAGAAGCATTTCAAGGTCCTGGAGTGGCCTAGCCAGTCTCCAGATCTCAACCCCATAGAAAATCTTTGGAGGGAGTTGAAAGTCTGTGTTGCCCAGCGACAGCCCCAAAACATCACTGCTCTAGAGGAGAACTGCATGGAGGAATGGGCCAAAATACCAGCAACAGTGTGTGAAAACCTTGTGAAAACTTACAGAAGACGTTTGACCTCTGTCATTGCCAACAAAGGGTATATAACAAAGTATTGAGATGAACTTTTGTTATTGACCAAATACTTATTTTACCGAGGAATTTACCAATTAATTCATTAAAAATCCTTCATCAGGATATAAAATAAATAAAACTAAATCTTCAATATTAATGCTAAATGAGACCCAGAGAAATTACCCAGCCCCTGAGGTAAATCAATTCAATGTTGTAAATCAGTTTAAATATTTAGGAATCCAAATTATGCCTAAGCTAGAATCAGTCGCCAGTGTCAACTATGAAGCCTTAATGTCAGATATCAATGAGTTAACTCAGAGATGGATGTCACTACCAATGTCGATGATCGGGAGAATCAATATACTTAAAAGTAATATTTTACCTAAAATACTTTATTTATTTCAATACATTCCCTTATCACCACCTTTAGATCTATTCTCAAGAATAAAAAAAAAGTTAGTGGAATTTATATGGAACAACAGGAGGGCTAGATTACGTTTGTCTTTATTATATTTACCATTTGATCGTGGAGGTCTGAAATGTCCAAATTTTATGTTGTATTATTGGTCGGCACAACTGAGGTCTATGACATATTATTTTTCATCAAATGATCTCCCTCACTGGACTGAAATGGAATCATACAATTTACCTTTACCTCTTCCCATATTCATATACTCAGATTCGGCAAAAAAATTACAAAAACAAGTTAAAAATCCATTTGTAAAGCATATGATCAAAATATGGTGTGAAGCTAAAAACTATTTAAAAGAACCACAGTTATTGTCACAATTTAGTCCAATATGGGGTAATCAATATTTTAAACCAGGGAGAGCGGACGCTGTATTTAAAGTATGGAATTTAAAAGGGATACAAAAGATTCAGGATTTATATTTGCCATGTGCAGACAACATAATGTCTTTTGAAGAGCTGAGGATCAAATTTAATCTCAATAGAACACATTTTTTTAAAATATCTTCAACTTAGAAACTTTATTCAATCAAATCAAAATAAAGCTCTCACTCGACCTATTTATTCATCCTTGGAAAAAATGATGATGAAAGATAGTAAAAGAAAGGGTATTATTTCAGAGTTTTATAACTCATTGACACTATCTTCAAGTGAAAATTCACTGAAAAGATTAAACTACTGGAAAGAAGATCTGCAAATTGAAATTTCAGAGGAACAATGGGAATTGGCTTGTACAGAAGCTCAAACCAAATCAATAAATGCACGCCTTAAATTGATACATTTCAAATGGTTAATGCGGATGTATGTTACACCGGAGGAGTTAAATAGATATAACAAAAATATACCAGATACATGCACAAAATGCATGGAAAGTAAAGGAACCCTATTTCATTGTTTATGGGAATGTAGATTAATAAGAATGTTTTGGGAAGAGGTGAGGGTAACAATTGAAAAAATAATCTCAAAACAAATCATATTGAATCCTAAACTGTTTTTGTTGGGTCTGTACCCAGAAAAGCATAATTTTAATAAAAGTGAAAGAACATTCATAGACCTCAGTTTGCTTAATGCCAAAAAATGTATTGCACTATTATGGAAAAAGACTCATAGACCAGATGTGACTCAGTGGTTAAGACAGATGTTAACAAACCTTCCATTAGAAAGAATAACATATATACTGAAATCAAAGGAAATTGTGTTTGAGAATATATGGAGACCTTTTATTGATTATGTAAAAAATTTAAACATAACTCTTGAAGAAGAAGGTGAATGATGTGTGTGGACCTTGTAAATTCCAAACTGGTGAACATAATATGTATACTTATGTATTGGATTGTCTAGACTAAACAGAGGAGCATTGTTGAAGACTTGATTTTGTTGGTGGTTGTTGGTGTTTTTAGTGCATTTTTTTTTTGTAGTACTTTAGTGTTAGTGTTTGATTGTTTGTATCATGTTTGTTAAAAAAAAAAAAAAGGTTCAATAAAGATATTGTGGAAAAAAAAAATCCTTCAATGTGATTTTCTGGATTTTTTTTTTCTTATTTTGTCTCTCATAGTTGAGGTATACCTATGATGAAAATTGGAGACCTCTCTCATCTTTTAAGTGGGAGAACTTGCACAATTGGTGGCTGACTAAATACTTTTTTACCTCACTGTAGTTACACAGTGGTGGGAATAATTATTTGATCCCCTGCTGAATTTGTAAGTTTACCCACTTACAAAGAAATGAACAGTCTATGGCTGTGTACGTCAAACAGGTTCATTTTGTCTTCTTTCAATTATTTTTCCTTGTGCATGTACATGTTGGACATATGCATATGTGATTTAACTAGTTGTGCATGTATATGTTGGACATATGCATATGTGATTTAACCTCACGATGAAGGAGACGCAGAGTCTGAGACCCCTGCGACGCAGAGTCTGAGCCCCCTGCGGAGGACAGCGAGAGAAGACATAGGTGTGGACAGAAGACTTCCTGACCTCTGAGGCTCGAGAGGAGACAGGGGGGAGTAATGTAAATAAAGGGATTATGAATGTGAATAAAGGGATTATGATGGAGATGTGTGACCTCCCCTGCGAGGGAGATTCCTTTATGTGAGAATGTTTAAAGGTGAGGACTTTGGTGTGTTTCCTCCTCTTTGTTCGCTGCTCAAGAATGAGAGCAGACTGTGGGAATGATTGCTTGAAATAAACTTGAATTAAATGCAATTCAGTTTCGTTATTCAAGGCTCCCCACAATTGGTGACCGACGACGTTGAGAATGACCGGAGAAGATCTCAGGGTCCCGGACTCACAGAGTTCAGTTCTGGCGAGCGCAGTGGCCGTCAAGCTGCCTGATTTCTGGCAGGATAACCCACGGTCGTGGTTCCTGCAAGCGGAGTTGCAGTTCGCGCTCGCAGGAGTAACGGTGGATGACACTAAGTTCCACCATGTCATCGCTAAACTGGATAACAGCACAGCTCGGTGTGTGCAGAGCTTGGTGGAGCAGCCACCCGCGACCGGCAGGTACGACAAGCTGAAATCCACCCTCATTAAGTTTTTCACCCCCTCGGCCGAAGTGAGGGCGAGGAGGATCCTGTCTTTGCTAGACCAAGGAGGACACAGGCCGAGCGCCCTGATGGAGGATATGATACAGCTGAGAGGGTCGGACAACGATGATTTCCTTTTCCAGTTCATCTTCCTCTCCAACCTCCCGACACATGCGAGAAGCACGCTGGCCGGCAAGAAGTGTCACACCCTGGAGGAGTTCCGGGAGCTGGCCCAGGAAGCAGATGGGATTCTGGACGCCTGTGGCGGGCAAGCAACCACAGCAGCGACCCAAGACAGCGGGGAGCCAGAGGCGGCAGACCCAGGCTGGCCGACGACGGCGGCAGCACGGCCGCGACGAGGTGGAGCCAATGGTCCGGTGGCAGAGGCGCAGCCCCGACACAGCGGAGGAGAGGATCTCTGCTTTTACCACCGGAGGTTCGCTGATAGGGCACGCAGGTGTGTGCCGCCCTGCAACTTCAAGAGTTCGGGAAACAGCAAGACCGGGGGTCGCTAGCAGCTTCGACTCTCGGAGAAGGCAACAAGCTGCTCTACATCACGGATACAAGCTCCGGACGAGAGTTCCTCATAGACACCGGAGCCCAAGTGAGCTTCATCACCCCAACATACGCGGACCGGGTGGCTGGACCCCGCGGTAGCGGAGCTACGGCGGCAAATGGCTCGAGCATCAACACCTACGGGAAAAGGACCTTGCCTTTATGCTTACATGGCCGCACATATGAATGGACTTTTGTAATAGCGGCGGTGAGTTTCAACATGTTGGGCGCAGATTTTTTGTGCTCACACAATCTGTTAGTTGATCTTGCTAATAGACGGTTGGTAAATGCACTCTCTTTTTATTCTCTCCCCTGTGCAGCTCGAGTGTCCCCGCCACCAGTACAGACCCCCGTCGCTACAGCAGGTGGTAAGTTTCGCACACTCCTCACCCAATTTCCAGCGCTCACTGTGCCCACTTTTTCAGCGACAGTCGCGAAACACGGGGTGAAACATTTTATCCCTACGTCTGGTCCGCCCGTGTTTGCAAAAGCTCGGCGCTTGGATGCAGTTAAGCTCGCCATTGCGCGCGAGGAGTTCGCCAGCCTAGAGAGGCTGGGCATCGTTCGTAGGTCAAAAAGCCCGTGGGCTTCGCCGCTGCACATGGTACCGAAAGGCGATGGCTCCTGGAGACCGTGTGGCAATTACCGCAGGCTAAACAATGCTACGGCGCACGATCGTTATCCCATCCCGCACATTCAGGATTTTTCGGTGCACCTGGCGGGGGCGCGCATTTTTTCAAAGATTGATCTGGTTCGCGGCTATCACCAAGTCCCAGTCCAACCGGAGGACATTCCTAAAACAGCGGTAATAACCCCGTTCGGACTTTTCGAATTTTTACGCATGCCGTTTGGTCTCAAAGGGGCGGCGCAAACGTTTCAGCGGATGATGGATGACGTGTTACGCGATCTCCCTTTCGTGTTTGTGTACCTCGACGACATTTTGGTCGCGAGTACTTCAGAGGACGAACACGAAACGTTCCAAAATCTAGCACAAATTGCTTATCACCTGCCTCCAGCACTCGAAATGGCCCTTCGCAAGGTGGTTTGAGTGTTGCTTTTAGGGCTTCGCGCCTGACAAAAACGAACTCGGCATTTTTCAAAGCCTTGGGGACGAAAACTCGTGGAAAAGCGTGATGAACCAGACCCGGAAGCGTGTCTGCTCCCGTGCCAACTAACGGTCCCAGAGCCGGGAGAGGTGGGGGCTCCGGGTGCTCTGGTAAAAACTCGCCTGGCAGCCTCAGAGGTTGTGCGAATACCAGCTCCGCTGGGGAGGCGTCTAAGTCTTCTTTGGGCGCAGAACGCAACCCTAATAAAACCCATGGTAGTTTATTTACCCAATCTGCATCCGTGAGCGACGCTCTGAGTGCTGCCTTCAAAGACCTATGAAAACGCTCGCATAAACCATTAGCCTGAGGGTGGTAAGCCGTAGTGCGGTGAATTTTGGCTCCCAAGCCGTTGGCCATCGCTGACCACAGCTCAGAGACGAATTGAGGTCCTCTATCGGACGTGATGTCCGACGGAACCCCGAAGCGCGCCACCCAAGCCGTTAAAAAAACGCGAGCCACCTCCGCGGCCGTGGTCGTCGCAAGCGGGACTACTTCCGGCCAACGTGTGGTTCGGTCCACCATTGTCAAAAGATGCGTGAACCCCTGTGATGCCGGTAGGGGGCCCACGAGGTCGACGTGCACGTGGTCGAACCTTCTGGCTGGAATGCGAAACGGCTCTAACGGGGCTCTTGTGTGCTTGTGAATTTTGGCCTGTTGACAGGAAATGCAGGTTTTTGCCCATTCCTTCACGTGCTTGCGCAGGCACGGCCAAACAAACTTTTCCGCTACCATTTTCACCGACGCGCGCACCCTCGGGTGCGCCAGTGAGTGGACCGAGTCAAAAACACGGCGGCGCCACGCGGCCGGAACCACCGGACGCGGGAGCCCCGTCAACACGTCGCAGATCAGGGGGGGCATACCGGTTTGTAAACACTTGCTCTCCAGCCTTAACCCTGTTGGTCCAGACTGGAGCGCGCGCACGTCTGCGTCCGCCCCCTGGTCCGCTGCCATGGCTGCGTAATCTATACCCACATGCACCAGGGCTGCGCGCGCCACCGCGCCGCTCTCCTGCGGTGCGGTCACGGTGGCCCATTCTGCCTCTGCGCGTGGTGAAGTCGTGACCGCGCGCGAGAGACAATCTGCTACTACATTGAATTTGCCCGCAACGTGCCTAATGTCAGTATTGACAGAGTAAAACCTGCTTTTGTCATGAAGGACGGGTCTGTACTGGTCACAGTGGCGCCTTGACGAGGCAGGCCCCCGCAGGGGGCAAATAATCACTCTCTTCCTCAGTCAACAGAGCCGGAGCAGAAAGGCGCTGCAGGCAAGGCGGGGCCAACTCACAGCAGATTTGGCAGACGGTTGAAGCCCAGGCGGCGCACAGACTGAATGTTGATGTTGATTATACAGTAGTCAGTAAGATGTTATTGAATTTTAGGGAATAGTCCGTTCTTCATCGTTTGGGGGGGGGGGTTATATGGCTATGTAGTTGTGCATGTACATGTTGGACATATGCATATGTGATTTAACTAGTTGTGCATGTATATGTTGGACATATGCATACCGGTATGTGATTTAACCACTTGCACTCCGGGCAATTTTCCTAAAAATGCCAAAAAATAACGTGCCCAAAGTAAATCGAAAGCTGTTCTTCAACCCTTTGCAGCATCTTCATGGGGTTGGTCTCATTTAAAAGAAAACACTTTGAATTTTTTGGCAAAAAAAACATAATCTCTCTACGTGCTCCGGCCACTGAGTTACAGTCATCTAAACATACTGAACTTGAAGAAAAAAAATTTGGACACTGTTTTTTTTGATACAAATGCTTGTAAATAACACACAGCTGTCCGATCCGGCTGGAAAATGCAACAGAAATGTAGAACCAAGTGTTATCCAGCTGAGATCCAAATTTGGTAACAATACCACAAAAAATGAATATTTTACACAGCTTTGTTCTCAGGCTGTTCCCAGGCGTTTTGGAACTGTGCCAAATTGTGCCAAATGGCACAGTTTGGAAAAACGTCTGTAACTTTTGAATGATTCAATGTAGAAGCTTCATTTTAGGCTCAAAGGAAAGGTTACACTCAGGGCTGTGTCTGTGTGTGTGTGTGTGGGGGGGGTCGTCCCCCACCCCCGCTACCAAGGACAGAGTTCAGCCCTCGCTACATGACAGATTACACTCGTTGCATGTTTCCACAGCAACGCTGTCACAGCGGCTCCCCCCCCCTCGCTACTGTGTGTGTGTGGGGGGGGTTGTCCCCCCCCCGGCTCGCTACAGAGGATGGACTTTAGCCATCGCTACACAACGGATTAGCCTTATGTGGTGATGTAGGACAGCAGTGCAGTCACCGCGGCTCCCCCCCCCCTCGCTGCAGAAGAATAGCGGGGGTGGGGGGGCGTTCACAGCCTGTACACTGCGAGCAACCCCTTGTACCGCGGCGCACGAACTTCAGACTTCGTGAACCGCACAGCTGTAATTTACTGATCGGTCAAAAGTCATTTTGGATTACAATTTTCAGGGATAGAGAATAATTTAGCTTATAACACCTTACCTCTTCACAGCGGAGTCTTGGCGAACTTGTCTTCCTCATTGTCAGACGAACGCGACGCTGGTCCGCTCTGGTTCTGGTCTCGCGACTCGATCAAAACATAATTCCATTATTGCGGTTTTGTGCTTCCATGATTGCGGTTTTTGGCGAATGATTTTTCAAAACAAATAACAGTAGTAATTAAAAAAAGACTGGCGAAGGCGTGTGTGTCACTCAGCCTTCGTCGTCAGCCTCCGTCGGTCTATAATGACCATGGAAGAAATCATAGCGTCTACTCTGCTGGAACCAATACAAAATAAGCACCGCCTGTGGCCGAACATGCCGATCCACGAATGGCACTCCCTGTCACACAGGTTGCATTTGTGGATGGTCTCCATGCTGCTGGGTCTGTGGAGCTCTTCCTGTGTCCTTTTTTGATCTGCTGCAGCAGCCAGTCTTCACCCAGCCTTAAAAAAAAACAGCTCACGAACTTCTCTGCTTCAATTGGCTCACTGCATTCAAAGCGTTGGGAGGCGGGTCCTCCTTCCTAGGTTTTCATTCATTGGTTCTTCAAGGTTTCAGAAACCCAATTCAAGGCTCTTATTAGTTGAATGAGAGGTCAATCAGATGAACTAATCTGTTCGCGGCTGTGTTTACAGATTTTTTTTTCAGTGGCGCTTGGAGGCCACACCACCTACACCACCACCATCAATATCCTTATCATGCGTCATGCGCACGAGGGCGCACGAGTGCGCTCTCGTGCGCCCTCGTGTGCCCTAGGACGCAGAGACTTGCCCGCCCGCGGAACAACGGAGTGCAAGTGGTTAACCTCACGATGAAGGAGACGCAGAGTCTGAGACCCCTGCGACGCAGAGTCTGAGCCCCCTGCAGAGGACAGCGAGAGAAGACATAGGTGTGGACAGAAGACTTCCTGACCTCTGAGGCTCGAGAGGAGAGAGGGGGGAGTAATGTAAATAAAGGGATTATGAATGTGAATAAAGGGATTATGATGGAGATGTGTGACCTCCCCTGCGAGGGAGATTCCTTTATGTGAGAATGTTTAAAGGTGAGGACTTTGGTGTGTTTCCTCCTCTTTGTTCGCTGCTCAAGAATGAGAGCAGACTGTGGGAATGATTGCTTGAAATAAACTTGAATTAAATGCAATTCAGTTTCGTTATTCAAGGCTCCCCACAAGTCCATAATTTTTATAGTAGTTTTATTTTAACAGAGAGAGACAGAAGATCAACAAAAAATCCAGAAAAAAATCAAATAAGAGTTATAAATTAATTTGCATTTGATCGAGGGAAATAAGTATTTGATCCCCTACCAACCAACAAGAATTCTGACCCACACAGAATGGTTATGTGTCCATGAGGAACATAAATTAGTCCTGTCCCTTGAGGAAAGTACTCCTAATTTCAACTCGTTATGTGCAGAAAAGATTCCTGTCACAGAATCAATCTCTTCAATTCAAACTTCTCCACCTCCATAGGCAAGACCAAAGAGCTGTCAAAGGATGTCAGAGACAAGATTGTAGACCTGCTCAAGGCTGGAATGGGCTACAAGACCATCAGCAAGAAGCTTGGTGAGAAAGAGACCACTGTTGGTGCGATAATTAGAAAATGGAAGAAATGTAATAACAGTCAATCTGTCATGATCCACTCTGCGTGCCTGCTGCCCTAATTATCTCCACAGCTGCGCGCACCTGTTCTTCCTATCCAGTGGCCTATTTAAGCAGCGCTCCCCTCTGGTCTGCACGGAGACGTCAACCCTCCCATGATCTGGCTAGACCTCTTCGCCTACTCAACCCATCCTGCTTTGGAGATCCGCCTCCTCTGCTTCGTCCTCCTCAGTGCTTCTCCCAGGAGTCTGAACTACCCACCAGCAAATAAGCTTTCATCTGTTCTCGCACTCTCCGTTCTTCTCCATCTCCCCTGTGCACAGGCGGAAGCGTCCTGGCAGCGGACTTCCTCCTGGCGGCAGACCTGAGCACAACCTGCACTTCACCTTCACTGTACAAACTTGCACCTCTACACCTCGTTGGCAGCGGTGGCTTTGACACGGAGCGACTGGACTGGAGCCTCAGGAGTACTTCAGCGCCTCAGCTCTCCTGCCTACTCATAAGACAGCACATTCTCTGGTACGATCCTCCATACCTCAAACACTCATCCATCTGTCTGTGTTTCCTCCTAGGGTTGCCAGTCGGAATGGTGCTCTGCTCACCCTGCTGCTACATTCCTACACGCACACACACACCCACACTCAACACTTCTTATGGTAAAAGATAATTGTGTTTATTCTGAGTCCTCGTCTGTTCCTGGGTCACCCAAACATGTGACAATCGCCCTCACTCTGGAGCTCCATGCAAGATTTCACCTCATGGGGTAAGGATGATTCTGAGAAAGGTGAGGTATCAGCCCACAATTACACGGGATGAGCTTTAATGATCTCAAGGGAGTTGGGATCACCATCACCAAGAAAACCATTGGTAACACACTTCGACATAATAGACTGAGATCCTGTAGTGCCCGCAAGGTCCCCCTGCTCAAGAAAGCACATGTACAGGCTCATCTGAAGTTTGTCAGTGAACACCTGAATAATTCAGAGAAGTACTCAAGTACATTCATTTTGTCTTCTTTTCTAATAATTAATTTACTGTTTCTTTTTTATCAGACAAAAAGGTAGATGTTTTTTTTACCTTGACATGTTTTGACTGACATGTCGAAACATATCAAGGTTAAAAAAACATTGTCTGCTTTTTTTGTCTGATAAAAAAGAATCAGTAAATTAATGATTCAGAGAAGGCTTGGGAGAATGTGTTAAGATGTGGGTTGGATCCATGTCATCGCCTTATGTTATAGTTTATATGGTATTTCTTGTCTCCAGGACATGGTCTCCAACCCACATCCTCGCCTTTAGTTCATTGTCTGGGATTTTCCTTATTCATTATTCATTATCATGAATGGTGATCAAAGAGACCACTCCTCTTCTGGACAGCCCTCTTATATTCTGGGTGGCGGCGGAACTGGAAAGGTGGAGCCACCACCTGTGTCACACAATAATACATCCTATAAACAACATCACCCCCCCCCCTCAAAAAGGTCCAAAACACACATACAATCAAGACCCTCACAAATTTAGAACCCAAATCATGCACTAACAGTAAACAGAAATATGTCAAGGCCTATAACATTCACACAAAACAACTAAGGCTAGGAGGAAACAGGTGGACTATTGTTCCACCCCCACACGGCCAGACGGATTATTCTGCCATCTCTGGTAAAATAGAGTACATTAAGCATAAAGTCACCGTGTTCCTAAAATAAGTAATATAAAACAATCCCCATGACAGAACATATATACAAACAGGTTATACCCCACTGAACAAATCCCATAAACAACTTGAATAAGTCTCATTTTAGCATAACCACCATAACCCAGGTAATTGACACAGTAACAACACGTATCAAACACATTGCCCCCCCACAAACTACCAGTCAGTCCCTGTAGAGAGACCACCCCCTGGAGACCCGTCAGACGGGCCCCATCCAGAGCGTCTTCTTCTCTTCGCGTCCGGAGATGACCCACGTCGAAACCCAGACACCTCCTTCTCATCTTTGGAGCGCCACAGCTCGTTGGGATGTCTCCATGATCCGTAAGACAGCTGAAGGTAACCGTCCTCCTGAACAGCCACCACCTGCAGCTGCCCCTGGTCCTCCAGTCGTTTTCGCTTTCCACAAACCCCTCTTGACCGGGCCTCCTCTCTGGGTCGGACCACATCAGCGACCCCCAGAGGAGCCTGACTTGGCTTCCAGTGTGCCTGAGTGGCACGCCGTTTTACCGTGCCAGCCGGTCCTGCCCTGTTCGCTTTCATTTCAGATGCCGGCAAAGCCGTTGTGACCCCTTGCTTCTTGGTACCTCCCAGCCGAACTCCAGAAACAGAATGGGTCAGCCACTCGGCACCATCTGCCATCATGGGTGTCCCACCATGCTGTCCAGTTCCCTCAGCTAGGGTAACTTGGGCCCTGGCGCAGGAACCCTCCTGCGATGGCCCTGGATGGGGTTGGTCCTGCTCAACCTCCAGAATACTAGGCCAAGGTTCGTCCCATACAACATCGTCCACCACTCGTGGAACTGGCCAGTCCCACAAGCCACGGCTCGACCACTCTTCTCCACCACTACTGGTGATCGTAAAGCCCAGTCCATAAAAAAGGTCACAGCCCATAATATTCACACCATTGACAGTTACCACAAACTGTATGTTGGATACCTCTGCTAACTTGTACCTAGTCGTCAGTTCCAGCGAACCCACAATGGCCAGTCTGTTTCCTCCATATCCACAAAATGGCGCTGAAAGACCTCTCAATTGGTAGTATGGGAAAAAAACCTCCTCACAGTAGGCCGATTCAACACGGACCTTACTGCGCCTGTGTCAATCAGCAACGGCACCTCCACTCCATCCAACTTCACCATACAGTATGTACGGCCATCAGTGCTTGAAGAGACGGTATAACTAACTGTAGGAGTTGGAGCAGGGGTTTCCGCTTTGCGTCGCCGTTTCCCTCGCTCGAACCTATTACAGGCCCTGGCAAAATGATGCAGGAGTCCACACTTGCTGCAGCGTTTACCTCTTGCCAGACACTCTAGCCTTGTACCGGTGCTTAGTGGACCCACAACCCAAATACTTGGGCGATCCCGGGGCAGACCATATCTTCACAGCTGCAGTGCATTCCTCCTGCTCGCTATCGTTGCTGTCCGGATCCACAGCCTGCGCCACTGATTGTGATTCAGAGCGGTGCAGCGTAGCTCTCTCAAAGAGGTCACGTGACAGTCTGTCCGCTGCTTTACACTGCTGAGCTATCTCGATAGCCATGGCTAACAACAATTCACTGGAGTGCGTGAGGAGCCTCGACTGAGCTGACAAGCAAAGCGTGTGCTCTGCCAATTGGTTGCAAACCATCTCTTCTTCCAGTGCCCCAAATTGGCAGTTCCCAGCCAGCTGACGCAGGTCCGCAACATATTGTTGCACCGACTCGCCAGTCCGCTGGTGGTGCTGCCGAAATGGAATCCTCCGGAAGATGACGTTCGCAGGAGCGTGAAAATGTTGCGCCATTAGCTCAACAACGTCCTCGAAGCTATCGCTGGCACCCAAGGTAGCAAGGATACGCTGTCTTTCCATGCCTAAATTATGGGCCAGAATTGCCCGAGCCCGTATCTTCTTCACTTCACCAAGGTTCAGAACCACCAAGTAATTTTGGAATGTGGTAAACCACCTTGTCCAAGGGAGCGGAGGCTCTCCCGGAGACTCCAAAAATGACCGAATAGTAGACACACCAGCATCCACACTTTAACCCTCGTCACCAAATGTTACGTATGTAAACGTGATCCAATGACGAGACCGAATGGTGAACTAGACAGGACTTTATTATATACTTACACAATACACCAAGGCGCTCCCGGTAGGCTGAGAGGTGGTCAAAGAGACCACCCTTCTTTTGGACAGCCCTCTTGTATTCTGGGTGGTGGTGGAACCGGAAAGGTGGAGCCACCACCCATGCCACACAATAATACATCCTATAAACAACATCACAGTTGTGTTTTGATTATTCCTGCTTTAGTCCTGTTTGTCATTATTATAGTCACATTCATGTTGTCATAAATTGCCCTTTCAGGGCAGGACTGAGGACACCAAATGCACGCTATGAGTTTTCAACATTTATTAACAAAGACACTAACACTATACAAAAACGTTACACTTACGGATAAAGGGAAACAGGAGGAAATACACGTAGGGATGACGGGGCTCACTTCTGCAAAATAATGAGAGAACAGCCTGGCAGGAGCCAGGCTGAGGTGCATGAACACGCCAGGGAAAAAGAGAACAAAACAGAGCACACCCGAACAACCCCACAGATAACACACTGGAAACAAATAGCAGGACACCGCAATGGAAAGCGTTGCCACTGTCCTTAAATAGGCATATGGAAAAGGGCAAATGAATTACAGGTGTGGGTCACATGAGCAAGGAATAATCAAACACAATCTGTGACAGGTGTGCAGCCTGCAAAACAAAGTTTGACAGCAGGACATTACACAGACCACTGTCAAAATAAAAGCACAGACTGGAAAGAATAAACAATGATACAGAGAATAAAATAACACAACCCCTAGAAATACAAATAATACAAGATGATACACAAATACATAGACAAGACTATAATGACACAACTAAGAATACAAAACAACTCATAAATAAACAGAGACAAATAACAACCCAGAGACAAAATACATATGTGCATGAAAACCCCCAAAGATAACCACAGTAAATACAAAATAAACAGAAATGCAGAAATACAAAAGATGACATAAAACAACTTAGAGACTGAGCACAGCACCCCACCCATACTCAGAATCATGAAACATGTTCTTTGTTTTGATCTTGGGTTTGAGTTCATGTGTGTTTATTTCCACCGTAGCCTAACTTGTTTCTGCATTTTTAATTACCTCCGCCAGGCCGAAAGGCCAGGAGGAGGTTATGTTTTTGCCGGGGTTTGTCTGTTTGTTTGTCTGTCTGTCTGTCTGTTGGTTAGCAAGATAACTCAAAAAATCTTGGACGGATTTCCATGAAACTTTCAGACGTTGTTGGAAATGGTACAAGGAAGAACTGATTAAATTTTGGGGGTGATCCGGTTTACCATCTGGATACAGGAATTTTTTAAAGCATTTTTCATTCAACACTGTGACATACAGCCATTTTCAACATGTGTGCAGGCGCAATGGAGGGCGCTGGTCGTCGTGTCTGCAACACAAACTCTGCGTTCTTCAACGTTTTAGGCACAAAAGGACGCGGAAAACACTGCTGGCCTGGGCCCACCAGCGTGCAACTGCAAAACCTCACACGGGCAGCTGTCCGCCGACGGATTCTTTGCCAGAAATTCCCCGGCCAGCCATAGGCGCTGCGCAAAAACGAGCTCTCTGCCGGCGAAGCTTCTAAATTGTCGTTTGCCGCGGAGCGCAACCCCCAAAACAATAATATTGTAGCGAACTCAATATGAGCACCCTATTTGGCTTGCCAAGTGGGTTGACACTATTGGCGACACAGGTAGAGTGCGGGACTCCGGAGCGGGAGGCGTGAGTTCAAACCTCCCGGTGGGACGTCGCCATGTCGAGCAGCACGTTACAATATAATTTAAAACCCACGGCAACCTGTCTACCCAATTTGCATCCGTCAGTGGAGGAGATGGACACAACAGCAACACTTCAGTTTATTACCTCTGCCAAGGAGGCAATGCTTTTACTACTGAACCACTAATCCTATCACTATCAGATTGATTGTCATTGATTAATTGTGTGTTTATTGCACTGTCCCTGTCAAATAAACAAATAACCATTGTGAATCCAATTGCTAGTCATATGTTTACATGCTCAAGGAATGTGAAAACGTACACACAAACACTGTATGGGGGGAATTGTGGCGCTTGGCGGAGGTCTGCACTCTCCGAGTGCTTTTCTAGTTTCTTGATTATCCACGGCTGTTTTGTGTTTCTGTTAATTAGTGTCTGCCTTATTTAAGGGATGCAGCTGCTCACCTGGGTGCTGCGTCATTAGTCATTTTGGCGTGTACCCACATGGTTCTGCCTTGTCCTGTCAGTTATTCTATCCTTGAGTTTTTGCCTGCCAAGCCTTAGCCCTGTTTTTGTGTTACAGCTCCCGAGCTACTTTATTTTGTGTTTTCAGTTAAATGCCAAACGCTCATCACGCAAGTGAGTCCTATTTTCCGCCCTGCTCGGACACATTCCATGACAGAATGATGCAGTTAGTCATGGACTCAGCGAGCAAGCTCGGCAGGAGGAGGATGAAGTGGAGCCACAACAACCTTGAGGTGGTGGCCGCAGCGGAGGATCTGGCAGCCCCCGCTCGGAGCAGCTCATCCCTGGAAGACGCAAGGGATTGCTGGGGGGGAACAGCAAACTTGATGAGTGCTAGACCGAGTTTGCACTCCCACTCCTGGGTGAAGGGACTCACACTTCCTGCACTTCCTCCGTTACCAGCTGTCTCCTCCTTGCTGGAGCCAGCTTTTCTGCTGCCAAGTCTCTCTCCGGTGGAGTGGAGAGAGTACATTGGCAGCAAGCTGGCATTTGGGGGCCCCGGGTGGAAGAACAATTCGAGGAGGCACCACTCCAATACCCGCAGCTCCCAACCAGATGATCTCCGGAGCCACCCAGAGGGAGTCGTCTGGATCATCAGCAGCAGCAGAGCGGGAACTCAGGCAAGTACCCTGGGTATGGTACCCTGGGATGGGTCTTGCCTGGCTCTCGGTGGGAGGGCTCAGTGGTTGCAGTCTGCCGCTGCTGAACTCTCACCACCCACCTCTGCCATTCTTTCTGCTGCCACCTCTATCCCTCCATCCTCACCTGCTTCTCCCCTCTCTGTTTCTGCTTTTTCTAAGAGTTTGGCCATATTTGGTGGTAACCAGCTGGTCTGGGAAGAGCCTGCTGTCCCAGAGGACCCAGTGGTTTGCTGGATTGGGGTAGCAGTATTAGAACCCCTGTATGAAGGTGACAAGGAGTAGTAGGGGTAGAGCCGGCAGGCTGTACTCACCCAGAAGGAGCTTATGCTGGACTGCAAACCGTAGCTCCTTCCTGAGTATGTGTCCCAGCTGGGTTGGAACTAGCTGGTGTCGGAAAGCCCAGCTGCCCCAGCTCAAGTACCAGCTCCACACCGCTCCCCAGCTCCAGTAACAGCTCCACGATGCCTCTCAGCTCCAGTACCTGCTCCATGGCACCTCCCAGCTCCAGTATCTGCTCCACGGTGCCTCCCATCTCCAGTATCTGCTCCACGGCGCCTCCCAGCTCCAGTACCTGCTCCACGGCGCCTCCCAGCTCCAGTACTTGCTTTACGGCACCCCCAGGCTCCAGTACCTGCTCCATGGTGCTCCCCAAGCTCCAGTACCTGCTCCATGGTGCTCCCCAGCTCCAGTACCAGCTCCATGCCACTCCCAGCTCCAGTACCTGCTCCACAGCACCTCCCAGCTTCAGTACCTGCTCCATGGCACCTTCCAGCTCCAGTACCTGCTCCATAGCACCTCCCAGCTTCAGTACCCATTCCACCTGTAGCTCACCCAGAGCCTGCCATTCCAGCTTCTGATCCTGAGGTTGTCACCCCAGCGACAAGAGACCAGGAGTTAAGGGAAGTACCTTTTCATTTATGTTCAAACACCATTTTTGAAAAGTCTTGCCTTGCTCCTGTTGGAGGACCCAAGCGCACATTCCGCCAGCTGCTGAGTCCTCCCCACCAGTCTCTGCAGCTAATGACTGTGGTGTCACCTCACTGACCTCATGTTTTCCTCCATCGACCGAGGTGGCCATGTCAGTGATGGGGCCACAGGAGGACCCCCCTCCAGCTGTTGTCCTAGAGGTCAGGGGACCTCCAGCCACTGTCCCAGAGGTCAGGCAACCTCCAGCCACTGTCCCAGATGTCAGAGGACCTCCAGCCATTGTCCCAGAGGTCAGGAGACCTCCACCCGCCATTCCAGAGGTCAGGGAACCTCCACCCACGGTTCCAGAGGTTAGGGGCCCTCCACCCATTGTTCCAGAGGTCAGGGACCTCCATCCATTGTTCCACCCTGTTCTCCGGTTCAGTGGCCAAAGGACAGTAGCAGGCGGCCGGACCTGCCCTGCATTCCGGCCTGGGATTTCATGGACTGGGGCAGGCCTCCCAACCCACACTGTTCTCCAGTTCAAGGTCCTTTGGACTTGGGTAGGCCTCCTGACCCACTGTGATTTATATTGGGGCCTTGGACTTTGTTTGGCCCACAAACTGTACTTTTGTTTTGGACTCGGTGGGGGATGGAGGGGTAGGACTTTGTTTCAGCCCGCCTGGCTTTGTGCCCCCACCACCCACCCTGGGAGGGTTTTTTCTATTGTTTTTTTGTTTTCCTTGCTGGTGTAACCTTGAGGGGCATCTGGAATCCACCCCTTAAGAGGGGGTTACTGTCAGAGTGAGGGTTGGAGCAATGTCCTCACCTTATGTTATAGTTTATTTTTCTTGACTCCAGGACATGGTCTTCAACTCACATCCTCACCTTTAATTCATTGTCTGGAATTTTCCTTATTCAGTATTCATTATCATGGTCATGGTTGTGTTTTGATTATTCTTGCTTTAGTCCTATTTGCCATTATTATAGTCACATTCATGTTATTTGTTTTGATCTTGGGTTTGAGTTCATGTGTGTTTATTTCCACCGTAGCCTAGCTTGTTTCTGCATTGCTAATTTTTTTATTATCCACAGCTGTTTTGTGTTTCTGTTAATTAGTGTCTGCCTTATTTATGGGACGCAGCCCCTCACCTGGGTGCTGTGTCACACGTTTCTGTCTTGTCCTGTCTGTTATTCTAGCCTTGAGTTTTTGCCTGCCAAGCCTTAGCCCTGTTTTTGTGTTACAGCTTCCGAGCTGCTTTATTTTGTGTTTTCAATTAAATGCCAAACGCTCGTCAGGCAAGTGAGTCCTATTTTCTGCCCTGCTCTGGCACATTCCATGACAGAATGTAGTGTGGTCAAATGAGACCAAAACTGAGCTCTCTGGCATCAACTTATCTTGCCGTGTTTGGAGGCAAAGAAATGCTGAGTATGGGTGGCAAAGTTTAATGTCTCACCATGACCATTTCATGACCTTTCTGATGGCTATAACTCTGGTATGCAGAGTCTGATTTCAACCAAATTCAATATTATGGATATTAGTCTAATTCCAAACAGTTCTGTAGAACAATATTCACAGAAATCTACAGCGCTACCTATAGGAGACAGAAAGTTTTGCATCATGTTATTTCTTTCATACCTCGGTAACGAAATGTCTGATTGGCACCAAGATAGGTATGATGTATAATAGTATGCCTCCAAACAATTATATCTATTAATATTCATGAGTAGCAATAAGACCCTCTCTTGGAGACATGAAGTGATGTGTAGTTAGTGTGTAGTGTGTGTGTCTTGCTGTACCTGCCCTGGGTGTGACTTCAGGCGGGCTGCAGCACCACTACAAATAGTTCTGTGTGTAAATAAAACAGAGTTTGCTGCATGGCATAAGACCAACTCCGACCATCATTACAGACATAACATTTTGGCGACGAGGAGAAACTATGGGGGCGTACGGGATACCTCCACCATTATCACCATTTCTGGAATATCCAGGAGGGCCAGCAATCCTGTCGCCGAACTGGGTGGCTATTTTTGAGGGTTACATTGCAGCGTTGGGCCTAAGTAGACTCGATGGAGTACGAAGACGAGCACTTCTGGCCCACCATCTCGGCATAGAAGGTCGGAAAATTCTCTGTATGTCGGGAGAAAGAGTCTTATGCAGATGCTGTCGAGCGGCTGACTGAATATTTTACCAAACATACGAGGACCACGAAACTGCAGGTAATGGAGCTGTTGGCGCCAAAAGAGGCTAAGCTAGCTAGCTCGGACAAGCTAGCAGCTCAGTCGGTGACAATGGGGCAGTTAGCCACAAAGCTAGGTGCGTGCCAAAACCAAGCTACCAGCTACCAGCTAGACTTCAAGGTAGAACTGGGGCCACAAGTGGGGGGGCCCCCGGTCACCAGAGACATCAAGCCAGCCGAGGAGATCAGCACGCTGGAGGCAGAGCAGCAACAGCCGGGTGCAGAGGCAGTGCAGTGGAGTGCCTTGGATGACAGTGCTGGGCTCAGTGACAAAGCGCCTGGGTCAACGAGTGACACTGATGAGAGTGATGCTGAAAGTCCCGGGAAGCAGCAGTGACGGACAGACACAGAGACAGCACAGCGGAGCACCTCAGACAACAGAGAGGAGGTGCCGGGCGCCACAGAGGTCGGGCAGAACCTCAGTGCCGGGGCTCAAAGCGCCTTGAACGAGGGTGCTGGGCCTTACAGTGAGGTGCCCAAGTTGATGTGTGACAGCAACAAGCGAGCTTTGGTTTTCCCCGGAGCTCGGCCACAGGGGGCCGGAGCATCTGGAGCTACAATGGCAGCAGATGCAGTGGTTCCAAAGGCAGTCGGGGACAGACTGACAGGCACGGAGGGACTGTGCGCCAGGCAGCAGCACTGTGGGTCCAGACAAGAGAAGCGGTCAAGGGTGAGGAGAAGAGACATTCTTGCCGGGGAGGTCAGCTTCGACCCCGGGAGCAGGAGAAGAAACATTTTCACCGGGGAGGTCAGCTTCGACCCCGGGGGCAAGCGGCTGCCAAGGGCACGCATGCCGTGGGGCTACCCTAGACCCCCGAGCTGGTTTTACACCTTGGCTGCCTGTGGACATTGGCGTAACATGAATAATTTTAATGTGTATATGTAAAAACAGTGTGGGATGTGAGTGTGTTGATGCAGGATTATTTTGTGTATTTTGTATAAACACGCTGAATTTAGTTGTTTTTGGGTGAATGTGTTAGGCCATTCTGTTCAATGTTTCCCGTTATTTCCCTTAGTGCATGATTCGGGTCCTAAATTGGGGTGGGTCTGAGTTGTGTGTATGTGTTTTACACTTTTCTAAGGGGGAGGGGAATGATGTATAGTGAGTGTGTAGTGTGTGTGCCTTGCTGTACCCGCCCTGGGTGTGATGTCAGGTGGGCTGCGGCACCACTATAAATAGTTCTCTGTGTGTTCAATAAAACAGAGTTCGCTGCATGGCATAAGACCGACTCCGACCATCATTACAGATATAACATGAAGGTTACACTAAAGGTTTCCATGACCCCAAGAACACCATCCCCACTTTCAAACATGGAGGCAGAAACATTCTACTTTGGGGCTGTTTCACTGCTAAGGGTACAGGAAGACTTCACCACATTTGAGGGGTCAATGAATGGGGCCATATACTGTAGAATCTTGGATGAGAACCTCCTGGCCTCAGCCAGAACACTGAAGATGGGTCATGGATGGGTCTTCCAGTATGACACTGACCCAAAACATATGGCCAAGGCAATAAAGGAGTGGCTCAAGAAGAAGTACATTAAGGTCCTTGAGTGGCCTAGCCAGTCTCTGAACCTTAATCCCATAGAAAATATGTGAAGGGAGCTGAAACTTTGAATTGGAAAGTGACAGCCACAAAACCTTCAGGATTTGGAGAGTATTGGTAAAGAGGAGTGGACCAAAATCCCTCCTGAAATGTGGGCAAACCTGATGACCAACTACAAGGAACATCTGACCTCT
Organism: Pholidichthys leucotaenia; assembly: GCA_020510985.1. Lineage (NCBI taxonomy): Eukaryota > Metazoa > Chordata > Actinopteri > Cichliformes > Pholidichthyidae > Pholidichthys > Pholidichthys leucotaenia. The sequence goes on along the minus strand of CM035838.1, from coordinate 95,207,732 downwards.
GTGCTTGCCAACAAGGGTTTCTCCACCAAGTACTCAGTCATGTTTGTGTTGAGGATCAAATTAATTTTATAACCCTTACTGAAATTTTTTCAGGTTTTTTTTGTTGATGTTGTCTCTCTTTGTATGACACTCTGGCAAAAATCAAGTTTTTTCTGTTGTTAATATGTGTGTAACATGTTTTTGTGACTTACAAGACATAACCAGTGCAAAATCTGACCACAGTCCCAAGTCTGTTTTTCTACTGTGAATTTCTAGTTACATTTGAGTGGTGGCCTAGAGGTTGAGCATCCACCCCACAACCAAGAGGTCGGGGTTCAAGTCCCGGCCAAGTCATGCCAAAGACCATGTAAAAGTGGAACTTCCTGCCGTTCAATTTGGTGCTCAGCAAAAATGGAATGGAGGAAGAAAATGTGGGCGACAGTGGCTCAGGAGGTCATCCAATAACCACAGCATTGGTGGTCTGAATCCTGCTCTCCCCAGCCATCCTGCCGTTGTGTCCCTGGGCAAGACACTTTACCCACCTTGCCTTCAGTATCCATGACACTGGGTATGAATGTGCATAAATGTTCGGTAGTGGTCGGAGAGGCCACTGGCGTGGACTGGCAGCCACATTTCCATCAGTTTGCCCCAGGGCAGCTGTGGCTACAGTAGTAGCTTACCACTACCATTGTCTGTCTTTGGAGTGAATGAATAATGGATTTTCATTGTAAAGCGTTTTGGGTTTCTTGAAAGGTGCTATATAAATGCAAACTATTATTATTATTAAGGAACACCCCCCACAAACGGGTGAGTTTGGACAGAGCGTTTCTAGCTACATAAGCATTCCTGCTTAGCCTGATTGGTTATGGGTTATAACATTAACCAATCAGGCTAAGCACTGAGACCCCTACTTGATTCTCATGGGGGAAGAGGGAGGAGCCAAAAAGCGGGCAGAGAGAGCAGATAAGAGGCAGAGAGGAGGGAGGGGAGGGGGTGCTTGAATGGGGCTGGCGAGATAATACTCCGGCTCAAATTGTGTACCTACCACTGACCATGCTGACAGTCAGCATCCCTTCCCTGGGACGGCGCGAACCGACCGTGACCACCATTTTCCACTACTGGGGCTACCATATTCTGGAGCCTCGTAGCATATGTGGGGCAGGTTCAGCTTGGAGACCAGAGTCCACCAGCTGCCAGAGGCCCCCACAGAGGAATGGGAGACACACGGTCGGAAGGCCGAACCAGAGAGAGAGACAGAGAGAGACGTCTGCTCTCAGGGGATGAAGGCGCCAAGACTGCTACCTGTCCATTTTGCATTTGGTTGATTCAGTTTGGTGAAGGGGTTTTCTGGGTGGAGACACAAAACCTCCCGGGCACTCCATTCACCCCCCCCCCCCCCACCTCCAATGGAAGGAGGCGAGTTGGCCATTGTTTAGCGAAGTAGTCTGTGTTCTCACGTCAGATGGGGAGGAGAGGGGAGGGCTGGCCTTGCAGCATACATTGCTGGTGGGTGGGGGTATGGGTGGAGCTAATTAGAACATTCATAGATCCGCACATATTTAAAGGGGTCATTGACTGCACTTTTTCCACATTTTAATAGCTCACACATGTCTTAATGAAATGTTTGTGACATATTTTGTTCACATTTTCTATATATTTTTTTAAATTATTGAAGCAAATTTGTTTTTTATTTTTCCTGTCTTTCTTGAAATGCTCTGATTTAAAGCCTGTCACTTTAAGAACCACCCTTCACCTTTTCAACTCCGCCCTCCCTCTTATGTCAGTTAGCCATTATAGCCGACTAGCTTCTAGCATCCTAGCTTGGGTGAGCAGAGCTCTGGTTTACTGATCCACAGTCGATGGCGTATTGCACGTCAGTCCGGCCTATCTCCCAATAATTTTGCCGTGGTTCCACAACAAATCGCTAGCATCGCATGCTGGATGGCTCCCCCAATTGCCTGTACCAGCTCGTGGCTCGCATGGCCAGCTAAAGGTAGCCTATTAGCCCCTGAGCTATCAGCCCATAAGCTGACAGTGTTACCAAGACACTCGCTGTAAGCGTGGCTTGTATTGTTATTTTCTTCAGATCTTAGTCACCCTAATAACCATCCCCATTATCACCTGGTTTGATGGTGTGCCTCATGTCACTGCGACCCATCTCTCAGTGGTTTTGTCATAATTCCACAGTGGATCGGTCCATACCGGTGTTATGCCGGGAACTCCCCCACCTGCCGAGAACTGCATTCGGGAAAGTTCTCGGCATAACACCAGCCAGTAGCCCTGGTCCCAGGCCATCCGCTGCAGAATCATGATGAAACCACTCAGAGATGGGCTGGAGTAAACCAGGTGGTAACAGGAATGGCTATAGGGTGACTAAGATCCAACAAAAATAACAATATAAGCCGCGCTCACAGCTAGCGTCCTGGTACCAGTGTTAGCTCATGGACTAATAGCTCAGGGGCTAATAGGCTACCTTTGTAACCCCCACTTCCATCTACATGATGGACAGCTAGAAAGGCCAATAACAGAGCAGTGAGTAGTGTTATGTACTGCCATAACACTATGCACAGCACGGACGTGATGGTGCAGGCACGGGTGACGTCATCACACTGTGCCAATAATAAGAGGCTGACGGTGGCAGCCCGGGTCTTTGACGCTCTGTCTCTTGTCATACACAGCCTGCACCCTGCTAATGTTAGCTTGTTTTATCTGTTCTACGTGCTACTAGTTTTGGCTAATAAAAGGCACCATTCAGCACAGCCATCATCTCCACTGTCCCTCATTCACAGACACAACACTGGTGGCGAGGAGAAACTTTAAAAAACATCGACATGAAAACGTGCCTGGCACCCCTACCACCATTCCTTGTGTCCCCAGGTGAGCTGCCCATCCCATGGCCTCGTTGGTTTGAGTCATTCCGGACACACGAGTAGGCTATGGACCTGGCTAAGTCAGCAAGATGCAGCTACGTGCGTTCTTGATCCACAGCTTGGGTACCGAGGGACGACAGGTGTTTAGTACATTGGGACCGGTGGACACACAGGAGGAGTGTATTACGCTGCTAACCGGACATTTCGCAATGCCCGAAAGCATGCTGGTGAAGAGGATAAGGTTCCGCCAGTGCCGACAGAGGGCGGGAGAGATGACCCAGCAGTGTGTCACAGATCTCCACTGTCTGGTGAGCATGTGCAGGTTTGGGCAACTAGAGGATGAAATGGTGTGGAACCAGCTAGCGGAGCACACCAGCAACCTGCAGCTGCGGGTGAAGCTGTTGATGGCGCCAGACGACCTGCCGCTGATGAAGGTGGTCAAGTTAGCATTCCTGCTGGAAGCCACCGACAAGCTAACATCACAACTAGGTGACCCACAACAACGGACCGAGCTAGCACAAGCAGTTACCCCAGCAGAAGAACCCGGTTACACTGTGACCTTTTCGAAGGACACTGAGGTGAATGTTACGAGACAACGGAACATCATGGGACACCTAATGTGTGGTAACTGTGGTTCCCCGACACACCAAACATGAGCACACTCCTGCCTGGCCAGGGGGCAGCGATGCCAACGATGTGGCAAGCTTAACCATTTCGCCAAACTGTGCTGCTCAAGATGGTTAACAACAAGCTTGCCATCCAGTTCAGTTCAAAAACCAACATCCATACAGTGAACTCTAGCAGAGCAGCGTACAAGTGGTGCATGGCAAGGCTCGACGACATCAGCCTGCTGCTACTATTGGACACCACCACTGTGAGATTGATGATGAACTGGGTCACGGTTAAGAGATTTTTCCCTTGTCATCCAATCGGGAAAAACACAGCTGAGCTTTATGTTTATGGACACACTTGTATCGGCCTCGTAGGAACCATAACGCTGCCGATTCACTACAGGTCCAGAGTCCTCCCAGCATTCACCTTCCAGGTAGCCACACACGAAGACAACATCCTGGGGTGTGACCTTTTTTATGAATTGGGCTTTACCATTCACGACAACCAGGGACTCTGTCTGACCACCGATGACCAGAACACATCACACCCGGACGTGGGTACAGCCGCTCAAAGCTTGACACCGCACGGAGAACAGAACATGGAGAGAGGACATAAACCGGACTCGTCTCTGATCCTCGCCCGGCATAAGCCTCAGGGAGCCACCACAGCTCTGCAGACGAGACAGTTCGTGGCCAAGCAGGACCCCAATGAATGATGACAACCCAGTGTGTGTCCGGTCGCCGGCGAGAGCAGCACACTGCCACAACCACAACCAGCACCAGACTTGTCTCAGATCCTCGCCTGACATAAGCCTCAGGGAGCTGCCGCAGTGCTGCAGGAAAGAGAGTCTGTGACTGAGCAGGACCCAGCAGAACAACGCCAATCCAGAGCACATCCTGCCGCTGGTGTGAACGGTACACCGCCACAACAGCAACCAACATCAGGCACAAGAGAGGAGCAGTGCTGAGTGCAGCCGAGCAGATTGCTACTCACAGTATTTGATTGGGTTCGGGTACGCCGATCTGAACACCTGGACCTGCAGACGCTCCAGTCACTGTGGATGATGATCACTGCACAGTTGGGGCCAGCCACCTTCCAGATGGCCAATGGTTCGAGATGGCAAACCAGCTGTCTGCGAAAGGTAAGAGCAGCTGCCCCAGACCAAGCCGCAATCCTGGAGCAGACTCAGCCAGTGTGGGACCCGGTTGGGGACTTTGCTGATGAGACAGCAACACCAGCAAGAGAGCACCCAGGTTCGCTGCAACCAGCACCTCCAGGGGCATGCCTACCATAGGCTCACCACAGGCCTCTGAGGTTGAACTGAGAATAACTCTCTTTTGAATTGTGTAACAGAGCATGGTTGGAACACAGTGGTAGAATAACCCACTCAACCATGCAGGGCCTACCGGTAGTCCAGCCGGTTCCTCAGGTTCATGTTTGTTCTTATGTCTGTTTTATAATGTTGGTGATGGTTTTGGTTTTTCCCAGGGGGTAGGTGAATGTTATGTACTGCCATAACACTATGCACGGCACAGACGTGATGGCACAGGCGGTGTGATGGTGCTGACGGTGGCAGCCCAGGTCTTTGGCACTCTGCCTCTAGTCATACACAGCCTGCACTCTGCTAATGTTTGTCATGAACTTGGGTTTGATGTCTCAGACCCAGTTCTGACGCTGTAGCCATTTTGTCTGTGTTGTCCAGCCAGAGTCCACTGCGGGTGCAGTGGAGCTCCAGCCGGAGTCCACCGCGGGTGCAGCTAAGCTCCAGCCTGGAGCCACCGTGGGTGCAGCTCTGTCCCGGACTGGGACCATCGTGGGTGCTACTATCCCCCAGCTTGGAGCCACGGGGGTGGGGGGGCTCCTTCCTCGTTGCTACCTTATGATGTTGGGGCTCTCCTTCCTTTGTCTCCCCTTCGGTTGGTCCTTCCCGTGGGGAGACCACCTCCCGGGTCGCCGTTTCTGAGCTGGAGGCTCAAAGACCCAGCTCGTCCACCCAACAAACTATGTTGTGGGGTTAGGTGGCCCTTTTTCCCTGACCGGCCACCTGACCCGTTCTCCTGGGCAGTCCGACTGGTCCTGGACCTGGACAGACCACCTGATTGGCCTCCTTCCATCGCCCCTTGGGCCTGGGGCTCTGGTCGGCCCCCTGGATACTTGGTCTTCGGAGTTTGGGGGGAGGACTGTTCTAGGTTGGGGTTAAAGGGAGGTTCACCTCACTTATTTTATGTATTGATGTTGTCACTTATTGCTTCCCACCTGACCCGTTTCCCCCACCTCCCACCCTGGTTTGTTGTTTTCCCCGGTGGTGGTGGTGGTGGTGGGGTTTCCTTATTGTGTTTTTGTGTTTCTTTTGTTGTCACTAGGAGTGTCTGGATTCCACCCCTTGAGGGGGAGGCTCTGTCAGGAACTTGGGTTTGATATCTCAATCCCAGTTTTGACGCTGTGGCAATTTTGTCTGTGTTGTGTGTTTTATGCCTATTTTCCATCAGGCGTGCTCAGGGAGCCCTTGGAGTCCATTCAGCTCTCCAACAGCTCAGCCACGCCTCCTTCCTCCTGTCAGTTTCACCAGCTGTTTCCACTCACTCCCTTTCATGCCCACGCACTTCTCATTATGCACACTGGTGATCTCTTTCCTCGTTAGTATTGTCATTACTTAAGCTCTGCATTTCTGGAAAGAGATTGCCAGATCATTGTGCAATGTATACAGTTGCTGTTCCCCTCTGTGTATGTTAGCCTCCACTCCCTACATTGTACTTTCAGCCTGACTATTTGGTCTTCTTCTAACGCTACCTGACATTTGCTTGTTACCTGGTGTTAGCGGCTGTTCCTGTTTCACCTGCTCACACCAGACAGCACAGACTGTCTCGGACTGCTCCAGCCCGTAAGTTTATGTTTGTCTTTCTCCTTGCGCTGTTCAGCTGTTCTTCGGCACTAGGCATTCTCTCCCTCAGGCTGTTGAGCGTCCTAGAGGTGTCCCTGTTTCCCGGTGCCCTCCATGACTGTTACTCATCTCACTGTTTGCTTGTCAAGATCGTTTGCTGGACTGAAACTTATTTTTGTTCAGTAAATTGCACGCAACTATCTCTGCACATGGGTTTTAATTCCTTCCTCCGTGGACTGCATAAAAGTGCATGGGGAATTATAACAATGTTAGATTAGCTTGTTTTATCTGTTCCACGTGCTACTAGTTTTGGCTAATAAAAGGCACCATTCAGCACAACCATCGTCTCCGCTGTCCCTCATTCACAGATACAACAGGTGGGTCTTTAGGAGGCAGTGGGTGGGCTTTTTCAAGATTTGATGTAGGAAACTTACCCGGAAGAGTCAAAAAACATTTTGGGGAGTTTCTCTGAGAGAAAAACGAGATAAAAGCAGTGTGCTTTTTTCAGATCGTTGACTAGAAAATTTTTGGCTGACCAGTTGACACATTTGAGACAGTTAAAATCTCCAAACATACTATTTTTCAGTCAATGACCCCTTTAAGTAGGTGCAAGATGTAAAAGCTCTTTCCAAGCAATTCTAAGGCAATGAAAGTTTTTTTTTGTGGGTAAAAAGCCACAATAAACTATTTTGGGCAATACATATTTGTTTTTGAGGTGGTTTTAGAGCTGCTGGAGTGCATCTTTAAAATAAACCTACCATAAAAATTTTGGACTGTTCCTTTCTTTGTAAGGGGGTAAACTTACTAATTCAGCAGGCGATCAAATAATTATTTTGCCCACTGTATATCACAGTACTTTAATCCTCCATGAAAAGTAAGTGAACTAAATCCGGTGTGAAAAACAGAATAAGACATTTATGCAGACAAGTAAAAAAAAAAAAAAAGACAGTTGACAAAACAGATAGCTAGATAGATAGATATAGTCATGTGAAAAAATTAGGATACCCTGCATAAGCTTGTGTTTTTTTTTTACATAGTTGGACATATGGATATTTAATATCGTTGTTAAAAATACTGGGAGATTCATGTAATACAACTAAACAATTAAAAATGAATTAAAGACTTTCTTCAAATTTTCGGTAAAATGTAACTCTAAACAAATAGTAAGGAATAAATTAGGACACGCCCCATCTTTTTTAGGACACCCCCACATTCATTCCCACTTAAAATGGCTAAAATGAATGTTAAAAAATGCAAATTAAAAACAAAAACAAGGTTAGACATAGAAATGTGAACATTTATTAATAAAGAACTGACTATTTAATGGGGTGTCCTATTTTTTTCACGACTGTAGATAGAATTGTGTGCTAACAGATTTTTAATGGTAATGTAATTGTTATTGTTAAATTTAATAAATATTACCACTGCTGTATCCATTGCTCTACATTGGGTACAGTTTTTAAGTAAAATTGTAAGCAGTTGCACAGGTGTAATTTACATTCAGCAGTAGACACTGATAAAGGTGAAAGTCGAATTGGGTAAAAGGTAAGTACATGTGAATTGAATGTTATATCGGCATTCCAAATTCTGAGAATTCCAATAAATTATAAGCAGTCTAGTATAATATAAAGCGAAAATACCCATACATGTAAACCCAAATATAACATTTTCGATGTTGTAAACGTTGACATGTATATGATAAACCTATGCTATTGTGATTCAATAGATCCATAGTGATCTTTGTTTTGAAAAAGAAAATTATAATTTGGTGTTGGCAGTGTGACAATGTCAGTGTATTTAGTAGGATTAAAAAAAGTTTCATCATAAAATTTCTAGGTTCATTGGCATTTCCATCAAACCAAAAGTGAGTTATCTAGCTGCAGCATATTTTTTTTTTTTGAGTCATTTCTACGTTGTTTTAGTGTGTAATTAGCCACCACTGAACAGATAACCCTTATAAATAACAATAGATTGGAAAAATGATACACAATGGGCCTAGATTTGGATTGGCTTTTTTTATAATATCAATTATTTGGTAAGTTAAAGTTAACTGGAAGTATAACAAGTTTCCACATATAATTCCAAGGTCAATTGGCAATTCCATCAAATCAAAAGTGAGTTGTCTAGCTGCAGCATTTTCTTTGCAGTCATTTTCTACGTTGTTTTAGTGTGTAATTAGCCACCACTGAACAGATAACCCTTATAAATAACAATAGATTGTACAATGATACTCAAATGATACACAATACAAAAAATGGGCCTAGATTTGGATTGGCTTTTTTATAATGTTTTTAATTATTTTGTAAGTTAAAGTTAACTGGAAGTATAACAAGTTTCCACATATAATTCCAAGGTCAATTGGCAATTCCATCAAACCAAAAGTGCGTTGTATAGCTGCTGCTTTTTTTGGGAAGTCAGTTTATCATCAGTGTATCATTATTACACAATATACAAAATGGGTCTAGATTTGGATTGGCTTTTTTTATAATACTATAAATTATTTGGTAAGTTAAAGGGAGGCCAGTTTAGAAAGCTTGGGATCAGTCCGCCAAGGTCTCCGCCTTTGACTGCCACCTAATCCACATAGCACCGGACTTCCATGATCCCTCCTGCAGGTGGTGAACCTACTGGAGGGCGGACCCATGTAACTCCTTCGGGCTGAGCCCGGCCGGGTCCCATGGGTGGAAACCCATGGGACTCCCTGGGAAGGTCTATGCCAAGGTACTGGAGAGGAGAGTCCGGCCGTTGGTCGAACCTCGGATTCAGGAGGAGCAATGTGGTTTTCGTCCTGGCTGTGGCACATCGGACCAGCTCTTTACCCTCTCGAGAATTCTTGAGGGTTCGTGGGAGTTTGCCCAACCAGTTTACATGTGTTTTGTGGACTTGGAGAAGGCATTTGACCGCGTCCCTCGTGGATTTTTGTGGGGGGTGCTTCGGGAGTATGGGGTATCGGGCTTGTTGTTACGAGCTATTCGGTCTCTGTACGACCGTTGTGAGAGTTTAGTTCGCATTGCCAACACTCGGTCGGAGTCATTCCCAGTGAGAGTTGGACTCCGCCAGGGCTGCCCTTTGTCACCGGTCCTGTTCATAATTTTTATGGACAGGATTTCTAGGCGCAGCCAGGGAATGGAGGGTGTCATGCTTGGTGACCACAGGATCTCATCTCTGTTGTTTGCAGATGATGTTGTCCTGTTGGCTTCATCCAGCAATGACCTACAGCTCTTGCTGGGACGGTTTGCCGCTGAGTGTGAAGCGGCTGGGATGAGAATCAGCACCTCCAAGTCCGAGTCCATGGTCCTCAGCCGGAAAAAGGTGGATTGTCCTCTCCGGGTTGGGGACAGGCTCCTGCCCCAAGTGGAGGAGTTTAAGTATCTTGGGGTCTTGTTCACGAGTGAGGGGAAAATGGAGCGAGAGATCGACAGACGGATTGGAGCAGCATCTGCAGTGATGCGGACGTTGTACCGGTCTGTTGTGGTGAAGAGGGAGCTTAGTTCTAAGGCAAAGCTGTCGATTTACCAGTCAATCTACGTTCCTACTCTCACCTATGGTCACGAGCTTTGGGTAATGACCGAAAGAACGAGATCGCGGATACAAGCGGCTGAAATGAGCTTTCTCCGTAGGATTGCTGGACTCACCCTCAGAGATAGGGTGAGGAGCTCAGTCATCCGGGAGAGGCTCAGAGTAGAACCGCTGCTCCTCCACATTGAAAGGAGTCAGTTGAGGTGGTATGGGCATCTGATTAGGATGCCTCCTGGACGCCTCCCACTTGAGGTGTTTCAGGCACGTCCCACTGGGAGGAGACCCCGGGGCAGACCCAGGACTCGGTGGAGAGACTATGTCTCCCAGCTAGTCTGGGAACGCCTTGGTATCCCCTCTGAAGAGCTGGAGCAGGTGGCTGGGGAGAGGGAAGTCTGGGCTTCTCTGCTTGAACTGTTGCCTCCGCGACCCGGACCTCCGGAAAAGCGGTAGAAGATGGATGGATGGAAGTTAAAGGGGTTTAGGATTAAGCTTCTGCATAATTTTAAATTACCCCGGTGTTTCAGCATTTAATTAACCGTCTGTTAACATTTAACCGTTTTGAACAACAGAGGCGACGTAGTTTAAAAGTGCACAACATTTTATTTAAAAAAGACGTTTGACATATGTATGCACATGAACACTGAACAAATGAAATGATCTCTGAATGATCTCTGCTTCATATGCAGCTGCTTCAGATTCCTCCTGGGCAACCGCTATTCTCCTCTCCTGCTCCAACGTGTGTTGTCTCAATCCACGTCGTCTTCTCCTGTAAAATTCTCTTGTCTCGTTAAAGACATTCATTGTGTTAAAAACCGTGGAAATCCTCCGCTCGTAATCCGCTATTTTTTTCTGTGTTGTTGAGGAGTCGGTCGCGTCCTTTACTACGTCAGCAGTATAGCGCCACCTCGATCTCGCCCACCCCAGCAATTCTCGGCTTTCCGCGGTTGTGATGGAGGCGCAGCCGCGGGAGAAACAAGTAAAAAAGAAAAGAAAAGAGTAGCGCAGAACTATATAGTGGAAATGTGGCTTTAGTAAACCTGTTACGTGTTGACTCCCCCATGTTTTAAAGATTAGAAGGGAAGCTTTTTTTAATATAAAATATCTGCAGCAGTCTTATAAGGCTAACTGGAGACAAATGGTGATTAAATGTTTTGAACCATCAATATGTCCTAATTATTCATTTGATTGATTTTAATATCTGCTTAAAACAATTTTTACCAAACAACCATGATGCGCTATAAGAAACCAATAATAGTGATATTAGTTGTGGTCCATCCCTTAGACCTTTTTAGATCGATGGAACATATTCTGTAAAATTTATTATTCCACTGTCAGTATGGCACAAAACGGGTCTAAAAATAAAAATAAACGGGTCTAAATAATAACTCCGCTGTTGGCCAAAAGTGTTGCCAGTCACACTTTGGTGTGGCGAATAGCCGAGAAAAAAACACAAACGTTCCCATTGTGTTTTGACCATCACAGTGAGCAACACTCGCAGATTTATTGTAAAATGTCTTATTTTCCCCCGCGCAAAAGCATCTCACCTCTTTCTTTGGCTCCGCTGGTCTCTCATTGAAGTTCATCTTTGAAGCTGCCACAACGAAGCTCTGGGTTTGACAAACACGGAATAAACGCCAGCAGGAAAGCTTACATAAAGTCAGCCTCAAGGAGCAGCACATGACCTGGGCCCTGTTCCAAAATGCAGGTTTAGTGACTTACCTGGGTAAGTTAACCCCGAGCTTGTGGTAACTGATTATTCGGTTCCAAAAAGTTAAGAGTATGTTCTGGCTGTATAAATAATGACACTGGAATTTAAGATGCCTATTGTAGATTCACAAAAGTGTGGGTCTTTGTTTGGTTTGTGTGATATGATGAGAGATGAACAGCTGACCTTATTTTCCCCACTTTGCTGCAAATGTAAAAATAAATAAATATATAAAATAAGAAGTTCAAATTTTGTAAAACAGATTTTTCAGACTTTGTGAGAAGAGTGAAATGACAATCTTTTTAAGATAAACATATGTCAGTCTGCCCCAGGGCAGCTGTGGCTACAGTAGTAGCTTACCACTACCATTGTCTGTGGAGTGAATGAATAATGTATCTGTTATGTATGGTAATTATCATCATTGCGGCGACATGAAATAAAGCGGCGTTGTTGGAGGTTTTAAGTAGAGTTTTATTATATCATACCACCGTCACGAGCTCCTCTCCCGGCGCCGTGCGTGCGCGCCGGGAGCGAGCCCACGGCTCTCAGAGAAGGGACACACAGTCTGTGTCCTGCAGCAGGGTTGAAGTCAGATGAGTGAGAGAGTGTTACAGGACCTGTGCAGTATTTATACCCAACTCAAACAATACATCAAAGCAGATTCACAGCAGTTTGTCTGATCAAAGGGACTGCAGAACAGGCATGAGATATTTGCATTTGTGAGACACAGACAGGATGCATGAACACAATACATGAAAGGTGACACATTAACCTCACAGCAGTGAAATGCATAAATGGCTGATTAGATCACAGCATGCAGCGGAAAAAAACAGAAGTAGCGAGCTGTCTGTCCTTAGTCTGTTTGTGGGGGTTTTCCCAAACCGCCACAATCATCATCATTATAGCAGTCTGTCGGGGGTGACAATGACTGTTTCATTTAGGTCTGATCAGATTCCTCCACACAGCTCTGTCCTTTGCCTTTCGCTGTCAGGAACTCCTGACCTTGTTAACCCAGGCGACGTTCAAGCCAGTATGAGTTGCTTTCTGACTGACCATTTCATGAAACTGCTTGCAAAGTATTTTAGTACTGCTAGTTTTTGCTGGACTAGCAGCACATTCTTGGCAGATAGTGGTATTTTCAGTGGCAAGGACAGGCCAAGACAAACTGACTCCAGTATCTGTTGCAGTGACTGACCAGATGATAGGTTTGTTTATCTCTGCTCTTTGTGTAGTGCATGTCACCATGCTCCGACTGGCAAAAGTCCACCACAGACCTTGCAACAGATGTGCTTATCTGCTAGGATGTCCAGTATCACCCGTGTAACTGGGAGTGGTCCACCACAGACCTGTGACAGATATTGTTTTTAGTTCTGCCAGGATGCCCAGTTTCACCCTCCATGCCCTCGGAAGGGCAGGGATGCCGGTTGAGTCGCCGACGGCCCGACCCATGAGACAGGTAGTACTGGTTTTCATGGTTATCTGGTAGCAAGCAAACCAATGCCTGACCTGATGTACATGTATGGTAAAATACCTTGGTAAAGGATGAGGCCAGATGACTGGATGAACACAGCTTTACTGAACATTGATGGAACAGCAGTTACACGGTAGGCACCAGGCAGAAGGCACTGGTCAAAGAGGCCACAATATGGATGCCCTCTGGTATTTATAGGGTGGTGCAGTGGCGGTACAGGAAGTGCCCACCACTACACCACACTTCACAGTAAAGGTGCTGAATCACAACATCACAAACCCCCTTAGAAAAGTCCAAAGCCACACACACAATTAACCCCCCCTCCCAATTTAGGACCCAAATCATCCACTAACATAATGAAAACTAATGCACTCAAATGTCCTAACACATTCACACAACAAAACCTAAAATAGAGATGACGGATGGATTACCGTACAGCCCTCATGGCATGGTGGATTATTCTGCCACCAGATAAGCTAAAGAAAAAAGTCCATTATCAAACTAAAATCACTGCCTTGTTCCTAAACTAAATAGTAATACACAAAACAATCCCATTTTACCACATACATATACATTAGAATATCAAAACTATTAACATGTAAATTTACAGCACTGTTCCTTGGGCAGGAGGAGCAGAACCGGCATGGGGGCCCAGGGCAGCCCCTCAGCAAGTGCACCCCTGCAAGCAGCAGGCCCTCGGGACGATGGCTGATCTTCCGGACGAAAGCGCCTTTCATCCTCACCACCAACTCCTGCTCTCGTCCAGCCCCATCACCTGAAGCCTCTTCCTGGACACGCTGAAGCTGATCGGTGTGTCTTGCCGAGCCATTGGACAACTTGAAGTATGCTGCACCTAGCTTAGCCACTATGCACAGACAGTCATGATGTTTTGCTGGCTGTCGTCTGGCCCATCTTCACCATGGACGTTCCTCTCCTTGAACCTGAACCAAGTCCGTAACCCTCAGAGGGGCTCGGCTCGGCCTGACATGGTGCTGCTGAGCATGCGGTTTTCGCGTGCTCATCGGTCTGGCCCTGACCTCTTCTGAAGCCGTCGTAGCGGTCACCATCGTAGCTGCAGACCCTCCATCCCTCTGCGGCCAAGCTCCGGAGGAATCTGGGGCTAGCACATCAGTGTCATTTGCCGGTGCAGGTGCCTCGCAGCCACACTCTGTACCCCCCTCTACCATTTCCCGAGCACCGGCACTGAGACCCTCCTAGACCGAACCTGAGTGACACTGGTTCTGCTTGACTGCCGTGGTGTCCGTTAGCTCTTCGTCCCACACAACGTCCTCATTGACCACCGGAACCAGAGGGTTCCACTGGCCACAACCCGACCATTCTTCCCCAGCGTTGTCTTTAATGGTGAAACCCAGTCCATAGAACAAGTCACAGCCCATGATGTTATCACCTTGGGCTGTCACGTGGAACGTGAAGTCAGCCATCATCGCAGACTTGTACCGAACTGTTAACTCCAAAGTCCCAACAGTGCACAGCCTGCCACCTCCATAACCATAAAGGGGCGCTGGGTTACCGCTTGCCCTGTAGTGGGGGAAAAACTTCCTCACCGTGGCCCAATTCAGCAATGACCCCTCCGCCCCCATGTCGAGCAGCAGCGGCACCTCCACTCAGTCTAGTTCCACTGTGCAGAACGTGTACCTGTTGGTACTGGGGGACACGTATGAATGGTTGTCAGGGGCAGGCGGAGTGATTTCTTCCATGGGCTCTCCAGCTCAGATACACGGCACACTCTAGCATAATGATTCAAACGTCCACATCTGCTACAACGCTTCCCTCTAGCCAGACAGTCCTTAGCCTTGTTGCGGTGCGGTGCAGATCCACAACCCTTGCAAAGGGGTTTTCCTAGGGCAGACCTTCGGCTGGCAGCATTGGCTTCCGTAGTGTCATCGTCCAAGCTATCCTCGCTATCCGAGTCCGCAACATTTGCTGCGGCAGGAGGCTCCGGCAGCCATTGTGACTGGCGCCAGTTTAGCTCCGAAGCTAGCTTGTCTGTGGCCTCCAGCTGGAGAGCTAGCTCGACAGCCCTAGCTAATGTTAAGTCATTTGGCGCCGCAAGTAGCCTAGCCCGCAATACAGTGCTACATGTGTGGTCCGCAAGCTGGTCATGTACCAATTCATCTTCCAACGACCCAGAGTGACACTCGCTAGTTAACTGTCTTAAGTCGGCAACAAACTGATGAATAGGCTCACCCACTCATTGATGTTGCTGCTGAAAGCAAATCCTCCAGACAGTCACGCTATCCGGGGTATGAAAGTGGTTTGCTAGCAGCTCGATGATGTCTTCAAAAGAGACTGACGCTTCGAGTGTGCGCAGGACACGCTGGCCCTCAATACCCAGGTTGTGAACAAGTAGCGCACGTGCTCTTGTCTTACGATCTCGGCCAAGGCACCGGTGGCTCGCCCGGGAATTTGAGGAAGGGGCGAAGTGGTGTGATACACGCCTCCATGAGTTAATCCTCGATCGCCAAATGTTATGTATGGTAAAGCATTCATCCCACTTTGGATGGTGCTTCTCATTTATCTAACAATCTGGCATCTTTTTTATCCAAATTTCCAAAACCTTGACTACTCAGAGTTAGGACCAGGAAGCAGAGTCGCAGTCTTACACGCCTCTCTGCAGCTCCTCTTCATCCGCCACCCCTCAACTTAGCCCCTGTCTTCCCCATCAGAGAATCATTGTCTGCTCCCTCCAAAGTAAATAAAAATATAATATATAAGCATCCCAAAGTGATTAAGCAAAATATTGGTAAAACTCAAATTAAACATAAAGCCTCTATATTGAATGATTTGGCCTCTGTTCCTCCTCATAATTTAAAAATTAAATGTGGTTTATTAAATATTAGGTCTCTAACTCCCAAGTCTCTGTTAGTCCATGATCTGTTAATTGATCATCAGATTGATTTAATATCACTTACAGAGACTTGGTTAGGGCAAGAGGATTATGTTGGTTTAAATGAATCAACTCCCTCTGGTTATTTAAACTGTCAAAATCCCAGAAGTTCTGGTCGTGGAGGAGGAGTAGCAACAATTTACCATTCCAAATTACTAGTTAATGTAAAGCAAAAAAACATGTTATAATTCCTTTGAGGGCCTGGTCCTCAGTATTGGGCACTTTAGCAATTTTAGGTTAAACCCAATTTTATTTGCCATAGTTTATCGTCCCCCATCAACCTACTCAGAATTTTTATCCGAATTTGCCGATTTCTTAGCTGATTTAGTGCTGAAATCTGATAGAATAATTATAGTAGGGGACTTTAATGTACATGTGGATGTAGATAGTGACTGCCTTAATGTGGCATTTAATTCAATATTAGACTCGACTGGGTTTTCTCAGAAAGTAGGAAATTCTACTCATTACCTCCACCATACATTGGACCTTGTTCTGACATATGGCATAGAAATAGAAAATCTTGTAGTGTCTCCTCATAACCCTGTACTGTCAGACCATTGTCTGTTAACCTTTGATTTTACTATTTCTGACTATTTGGCTCCTAAAGAAAAATATTATTACAGTAGATGCCTCTCAGATGATGCTGTTACCAAATTTATGCAGATTGTTTCCTCTATGCCATGTGTCAACACAACGGAAATAAGCTATAGACATCTTGCTCCTTCTGTAATTGATAACATGGTGGATAGTGTTACAGCTTCTCTGCATCAGACTCTAGACTTGGTGGCCCCCTTAAAAAAGAAAAAGTCTAATCAGAGATTTCTAACTCCTTGGTTCAACACAGAAACTCGTAGCTTAAAACAGAAGACTCGTCAATTAGAAAGAAAATGGCGCTCCACTAATTTAGATGAAATCTATTTAGCTTGGAGAAATCATCTTTTAATCTATAAAAAAATCTCTTAGAAAAGCTAGAACGAGTTATTATTCTGCATTAATAGAAGAGAACAAGAATAATCCCAGGTTTCTTTTCAGCACTGTAGCCAGGTTGACAAAGAGTCAGGACTCTGTCAATCCTAGCATTCCCTTAGAGCTTACTAGTCAGGACTTTATGAACTTTTTCAATAATAAAATTTCATCCATCAGAGATAAACTCAATCAGATTCTTCCCACAGTTAACTTAAATACTGTAACTACTACAACTCCTTCAATTGATGTCTGTCTTGATGAGTTTACTCCAATCGACCTTTGTGAGTTAGACAAAATAGTTTCCTCATCCAAACCTTCAACTTGTCTTTTAGACTCTATTCCTACCAGGTTATTTAAAGAAGTCTTCCCACTTATTGGTAGCTTTATTCTTCATATAATCAATTCTTCATTAACTTTAGGCCATGTACCGCAGGCTTTTAAAACAGCTGTAATTAAACCCTTACTCAAAAAGCCAACGCTAGATCCAGGAGCTTTAGCTAACTATAGACCAATCCCTAATCTCCCTTTCATTTCAAAAATCTTAGAAAGAGTTGTTGCTACGCAATTATTTGACCACCTGCAGGGAAATGGTTTACTTGAAGAGTTTCAATCTGGGTTTAGAATCCATCATAGTATTGAAACAGCCTTAGCGAAGGTCACTAACGACCTCCTCATCGCATCTGATAATGGACTGGTTTCTGTACTTGTCCTTTTAGACCTTAGTGCAGCTTTTGATACTATCGATGATAATATTCTACTTGATAGATTAGAACACTATGTTGGACTTAATGGAACTTCATTGCAGTGGTTTAGATCTTATTTATCTGATAGGTTCCAGTTTGTTCATGTAAATAATGAGTTTTCTTTCAACTCAAAGCTTAGTCATGGAGTTCCACAGGGATCTGTGCTAGGCCCTACTCTTTTTTTTTTTTTCCACAATATCTTTATTGAACCTTTTTTTTTTTTTTTAACAAACATGATACAAACAATCAAACACTAACACTAAAGTACTACAAAAAAAAAAAAATGCACTAAAAACACCAACAACCACCAACAAAATCAAGTCTTCAACAATGCTCCTCTGTTTAGTCTAGACAATCCAATACATAAGTATACATATTATGTTCACCAGTTTGGAATTTACAAGGTCCACACACATCATTCACCTTCTTCTTCAAGAGTTATGTTTAAATTTTTTACATAATCAATAAAAGGTCTCCATATATTCTCAAACACAATTTCCTTTGATTTCAGTATATATGTTATTCTTTCTAATGGAAGGTTTGTTAACATCTGTCTTAACCACTGAGTCACATCTGGTCTATGAGTCTTTTTCCATAATAGTGCAATACATTTTTTGGCATTAAGCAAACTGAGGTCTATGAATGTTCTTTCACTTTTATTAAAATTATGCTTTTCTGGGTACAGACCCAACAAAAACAGTTTAGGATTCAATATGATTTGTTTTGAGATTATTTTTTCAATTGTTACCCTCACCTCTTCCCAAAACATTCTTATTAATCTACATTCCCATAAACAATGAAATAGGGTTCCTTTACTTTCCATGCATTTTGTGCATGTATCTGGTATACTTTTGTTGTATCTATTTAACTCCTCCGGTGTAACATACATCCGCATTAACCATTTGAAATGTATCAATTTAAGGCGTGCATTTATTGATTTGGTTTGAGCTTCTGTACAAGCCAATTCCCATTGTTCCTCTGAAATTTCAATTTGCAGATCTTCTTTCCAGTAGTTTAATCTTTTCAGTGAATTTTCACTTGAAGATAGTGTCAATGAGTTATAAAACTCTGAAATAATACCCTTTCTTTTACTATCTTTCATCATCATTTTTTCCAAGGATGAATAAATAGGTCGAGTGAGAGCTTTATTTTGATTTGATCGAATAAAGTTTCTAAGTTGAAGATATTTAAAAAAATGTGTTCTATTGAGATTAAATTTGATCCTCAGCTCTTCAAAAGACATTATGTTGTCTGCACATGGCAAATATAAATCCTGAATCTTTTGTATCCCTTTTAAATTCCATACTTTAAATACAGCGTCCGCTCTCCCTGGTTTAAAATATTGATTACCCCATATTGGACTAAATTGTGACAATAACTGTGGTTCTTTTAAATAGTTTTTAGCTTCACACCATATTTTGATCATATGCTTTACAAATGGATTTTTAACTTGTTTTTGTAATTTTTTTGCCGAATCTGAGTATATGAATATGGGAAGAGGTAAAGGTAAATTGTATGATTCCATTTCAGTCCAGTGAGGGAGATCATTTGATGAAAAATAATATGTCATAGACCTCAGTTGTGCCGACCAATAATACAACATAAAATTTGGACATTTCAGACCTCCACGATCAAATGGTAAATATAATAAAGACAAACGTAATCTAGCCCTCCTGTTGTTCCATATAAATTCCACTAACTTTTTTTTTATTCTTGAGAATAGATCTAAAGGTGGTGATAAGGGAATGTATTGAAATAAATAAAGTATTTTAGGTAAAATATTACTTTTAAGTATATTGATTCTCCCGATCATCGACATTGGTAGTGACATCCATCTCTGAGTTAACTCATTGATATCTGACATTAAGGCTTCATAGTTGACACTGGCGACTGATTCTAGCTTAGGCATAATTTGGATTCCTAAATATTTAAACTGATTTACAACATTGAATTGATTTACCTCAGGGGCTGGGTAATTTCTCTGGGTCTCATTTAGCATTAATATTGAAGATTTAGTTTTATTTATTTTATATCCTGATATTTCCCCAAAATTCTTTATTAAATTCAACAAGGTTGGAATTGATTTTTTTAGATTCGACATAAACAAAATTATATCATCGGCGTACAGGGAGATTTTATGTTCTGTTGGTCCAACTTTAATTCCATATATTTGTGAATGTAAACGTATCGCTATCGCTAAAGGTTCAATTGCCATAGTAAACAGTAAAGGTGAAAGTGGACAGCCTTGTCGACATCCTCTATTGATTTTTATTGGTTTTGAAATATTGTTATTTGTTAGGATTTCTGCTGTAGCATTATTGTATATTATTTGAACCCATTTTATGAAATTATTTCCAAGTCCAAACCTTTGTAGGACTTCAAAAAGAAAGGGCCATTCAACTCTATCAAAGGCCTTTTCGGCGTCCAATGATAGGAGAGCTGTATCCGGTGCTTCTTTATTAAAATAAATAATATTAAATAGTCTTCTTACATTATGGAAGCCTTGTCTACCCTTTATAAAGCCATTCTGATCTCGATTAATAATATTTGGTAAAATTTCTTGTATTCGTCTTGCTAAAATTTTACAGATTATCTTAAGGTCGGCGTTTAATAGGCTTATTGGTCTCATATTTTCACATTTATTAGAGGGCTTACCTGGTTTTGGCAGCAGTATAATTAAGGCATTATTTATGTATGATGGTAAATTATTATTTTGAAATGCTTCTAAAACCATTTCCAAAAAAGGTTTTATTAATTTATTCTTAAATTTTTTATAAAGGTCAACTGGAAGACCATCTGGTCCTGCACTTTTTCCTGATTTCATATTATCAATAGCTAGCCCAACTTCTTCTTGACTAATTTTAGACTCCAATATCTCCCTGTTTTCATTTGGAATACACGGTATAGATAGTTTGTTCAAAAACCCATTTAGTTTTGTTAAATCAGGTTCATTTTTGGTATCATATAATTTTTCATAGTAATCTCTAAAGGCTCTATTAATTTCTAAAGGATCTATAACTACCTGTCCATTACTTATAATACTGGTTATTGGTGTTTTAATTTCCAATTGTTTAATCTGCCATGCTAATAATTTTCCTGATTTTTCACCTTGTTCATAAAAAGATTGTTTCAATCTTAGAAGACTCGAGGCAGCTCTATTCGCTGATTTTTTGTCGTATTCAGCTCTCAAAATCAGTAATTCATTCTCCAACCTTGGATCTCTTCCTGCATACACTTTTTCCTGAAGACTTTTTATTTTATGTTCCAATTTAGCTCTCTCCTCTCGAGTCTTCTTAGATTTTGATCCTGTATAACTAATAATATGTCCCCTAATAAAAGCTTTGAAAGCCTCCCACTTTACACATGCTGATGTTTGTGTAGTATTGATGTCAAAGAACTCGTCTATCTGTTTTTCTATATACTTGACAAATTCCTCATCCTGAAGCCATTTATGCTGAAATTGCCATCTGCCTGATTCCTTTGTCAATTTTTTATCTACATATATTAGACAACAGGGTGCATGATCAGAGATCACGATGTTATCATAAAAGCAGTTTTGAATCTTGGACCTTAATTCTGTGGAAATCAAAAAATAATCAATACGTGAGAATGTCTTGTAGGTACTGGAATAACAAGAATAGGCTTTAACTTGTGGTTTCATTTCTCTCCATATATCTAACAATCTCAATTCTTTCATAAAATGATTAATAGTCATCCTACATCCAATGTGCGTACAATCCAGTCCTGTTGATCTATCCACACCTGGATTCAATGTACAATTAAAATCCCCTGCTATTATATGTTGCCCTGTAAGTGATGATAAGATGAGAAATAAATTAGCAAAGAACTTCTGATCATCTATATTGGGACCATATAAGTTCACAAGATTTATATTTTCTAATAGCAAAGAACCTTGAATGATTACATATCTTCCAAATTTGTCTCCAATTACATTTTTCACTTGAAAAGGAACTGATTTATGTATGAGAGTCATAACTCCCCTGGCTCGGGATGAAAATGAAGAGGTGAATACACTTCCCTGCCATCTACTCCTAATTCTTTTAACATCCTCCTCTATCAGATGAGTTTCTTGTAAAAACACAATTCTTGAACCCATGTCCTTTATTTTATTCATAACTTGTTTAAGTTTTTTTAAAATTTTGTAGACCTCTGCAATTCCATGAAGTTAAATTAAGATTAACACTTTGGTCCATGATCAATAGAGAGTTTGGGATTACCTTGCAGTGTAAACATGCTCATACAGAGAAGCAAAAACATGAGTGGTTGAACATTCATCCTACAAACTACACACAAACAAATTTCCCCTTCCCACACTTGTGGCAAACCCCCCAAAATCAAAAGAAAAATTCTGTCTCCCGATATAGCCATCGACCGTTCCACACCCACGGGGAACAGCCTAAGCCACTCCTTCTTCATCCTCCCAATCACCCTAACTCTACTGCTTTTAATGACGTAACATTAACTCTCCTCTGTAGTTTTCCAACTTAACTCCAAAATTTTTAACAACTTTGTACATCATAGTTTTTTTTTTTTGTTTGTTTTGTTTTTGTTTTGTTTTTTTAATATATAATGCAATCTATATTTTGTAAACTTACTATTTACTTCAAGTCAGTCAGATGCCTGTGCAAATGCTTAATTATTCTACCTTATATTTTGTTCATGCTTAGCTCCCACCAGTCTCTTCTTCTTCTTTGATCTTCTTGATGAACTCCTGCGCCTCCTCTGGGGTCTTGAAGATGTGGGTTCTGCCCTCATACGTGGTCAGCAGTCTCGCAGGATAGATTACACCATGACGAATCCCAAGGTTGCGCAGCTCCTTACGTACGGGATCAAACTGCTTCCTCAATTGCTGGATTCCTGTGGCCAAATCTGGGTAGAACCGCACCTGCTGGTCCTGGTGTTTAATCTCTCCTTTAGCACGTGCAGCGTTGAAGATCTTCATCCTGTCTCTGTTGCTAAGAAACTTCATAATTAAGGTCCTCGGCGGTCCCTTATCTCTCCGTGGGCCAGTACGATGTGCTTTTTCCAGAACCACTGCTGATTGCAACTCCTCGCTGCCCAGCACCTCCGGAATCCACTTTTCCAGAAAGGAACATACGTCCCGACCTTCTGATTCCTCTGGAAGACCCACCAGCCTCAAATTATTCTGTCTCGACCGAGATTCCAAATCCAAAATATTATCTTCCAGAGATTTATTTTTTTTTTCCAAAGTGCGCACCTTTAATTGAAGACGGGTGACGTCATCTTCAGCACTAGCGAGACGGAGCTCCATCTGCGCCGTTCGTTCTACACAGTCACCCAATTCCTTTCTTATTCCTTCCAACGCTGTCATAATCCCATCAAATCTAGAGGAAAAGTCCGCTCTCATTGAACTCATGGCAGCCATCAGCGCATCTGCGCCTCCCCGCGCAGACATCGCACCGTTGCCAGCCTCCTCCGCCATATATGGAGTTTTGTTTGCTGCGTCACAGACCTGAAAGTCCGTTAATTTGGACTGTTTCGGCGGCTCGCTTTTTCCTCTTCCTGGTTTTCCAGCCCTAGGCTTCGCCGACATATCCTCGCCCAAATGCTGAGATACGTTCTGTCCCAAATGAAAGAGTTATTTGCCGATTTTTTTTCTCCAGGAGCAGAGCAGAGCGAGACACGTCCGTCCTACGTGGCAGCCATAACCGGAAGCCAGGCCCTACTCTTTTTAGTTTATATATACTTCCGTTAGGCAACATTATTAGAAAGCACTGTACAGTGATCCCTCGCTACTTCGCGCTTCACCTTTCGCGCCCTCAGTGCATCGCGGATTTTTCAAAAATATTCATCAAAAATTCAAAATTGAGAAATAATGGGCGGGCGCTAGCAGAAGGCAGGGAGACTACATTAGACCATCACGTGTCAACACGGAGAGCAGCACAACTCTCTGTTCGCTGTTGTCGTGTTGGCTGGGCTCGGAAATCTCGCAAGCTGATTGGCCGAGACGTTTCACCCCGCAAGCTGATTGGCCGAGACGTCTCACCCACCTCCTCTCCCTGCCAAGCACCCATGAAGGGAAGAAAGACCGCATTCATTGCTTTTTATCGCTCGTGTTACTTAGTCTCGCCGCGTGGAACTTTTTGCTATTCTCTTGTGCCATTTTGTGCGAAATAGTCTTCCCGTCGAGGCACTACGCCGCCTCCTGCAGCTTCAGCTCTATCGGAAGCTGCCCTCGCTGATCCTGCGCCTCCAGCACCTCACGATGAGGCGTCACCTGAGGAGCAGTAAAGCTCTCATTAACCTGTGCAGTAAATCATTTTCATCTTGAGTTACGTATCTTGTTATAAGAATAAAAGAGTTCTAAAAACATATTTATGTACACTTTGTTTACATCTACGTATGTATGTACACGTACACACACACACGTATCATATGAGAGAGAGAGAGTGAGAGAATGAACGTACGTATTGTTTATGGATGACGTCATTGGGGTGACGCTACTTCGCGGTTTTTCACTTTTCGCGGTCAGTTCTGGAACCCATTAACCGCGATAAGTGAGGGATCACTGTATACATTTTCATTGTTATGCAGATGACACACAATTATACCTGTCAATGAAGCCAGATGATAGTAATCAATTAGCCAAGTTAGAAGCCTGTCTTAAGGAAATCAAAGCTTGGATGACTTGTAATTTCCTGCTATTAAATTCAGATAAGACTGAAGTCATTCTTGTTGGTCCAAAGAACCTTAGAAATACCTTTCCAAATCAAACTTTCAGTTTGGATGCGGTTACTCTTTCTCTTAATAGCTCTGTGAGGAACCTTGGAATTATTTTTGATCAAGATCTGTCCTTCAATTCACATATTAAATTTGTTTCTAAGACTGCCTTCTATCATTTGCGTAATATTGCCAAGATTAGGAGCATCTTGTCTCAGAGTGATGCTGAGAAACTGATCCACGCTTTCGTTAGCTCGAGATTAGATTATTGTAATTCTTTATTATCAGGCTGTCCTAAAACATCTTTAAAAAGTCTTCAGCTGATCCAAAATGCTGCAGCAAGAGTTTTAACAGGTACTAGAAAGAGAGATCATATCTCTCAGGTTCTGGCCTCCCTTCATTGGCTTCCCATAGAGTTTAGAATTAAGTTTAAAATCCTTCTTCTTACTTACAAAGCTCTAAACAATCAGGCTCCTTTTTATTTAAAAGATCTGATACTACCGTATTATCCTAACAGAGCACTACGCTTCCAAAATGCAGGATTACTTGTAATACCTAGAATCTCCAAAAGTACAATGGGAGGCAGAGCCTTCAGTTATCAAGCTCCTCTCCTGTGGAACCAGCTGCCAATCTGGATTCGGGAGTCAGACTCAATCTCTGTTTTTAAGAATAGGGCTAAAACCTACCTTTTTGATATAGCCTACAATTAGGGAGGGATCATGTGTTTCTGAACCCTCCCTTAGTTATGCTGCTAATAGGTTTAGTCAGCCGGGGGACCTCCAATAATGCACTAGGCCTCACTCCTTTCTTCACTCTCAATGAAATATTTTTTTTTGCTGGTCATTAACATCTGTTTGTTCTCTCCCATTGATTGAGTCCCCATTGTGCTGTTTGCTCTCTACATGTCTGTTCTTTTCATCTTCTCTATCCCCTCACTCCCCAGCCAGTTGCAGCAGATGACTGCCCCTCCCTGAGCCTGGTTCTGCTGGAGGTTTCTTCCTGTTAAAAGGGAGTTTTTCCTCTCCACCGTTGCCAAGTGCTTGCTCACAGGGGATCGCCTGATTGCTGGGGTCTTTCTGCAACTGTGGGGGTTCCCCCTACAGTTGATAGTGCTATGAGATGACTGTTGTTGTGAAATGGCGCTATATAAATAAAGTTGAATTGAATTGAATTGAAAATTGAATTAAAATACCTTGGTAAAGGATGAGGCCAGATGACTGGACGAACACAGCTTTATTGAACATTGATGGAACAGCAGTTACATGGTAGGCACCAGGCGGAGGGCACTGGTCGAAGAGACTGCAATATGGATGCCCTCTGGTATTTATAGGGCGGTGCAGTGGCAGAACAGGAGGTGCCCACCACTACATCACACTTCACAATAAAGGTGCCAAATCACAACATCACAGTATCCATTGTAAAGCATCTCTGAGTGTCTATGAAAAGTGCTATATAAATCTGATGCATTATTATTATTAAATGAAATACAGAAGCACAGAAGATAACTTTGTATTTCAGATGTAATTCAATAAGTTGATATATAGAGATTTCAAATTTACAACGAGCATCCTCTACTATAAGGAGCATTTTTGAGCAATTGGTCGTCCCCTCAGAAATTTGCATATATTTGAGTCTTGGGTTGCGGAGGCAGCATTTCAACCAGAGAAGCCCAGACTTCCCTCTCCCCAGTCACCTGCTCCAGCTCTTCTGAGAGGATGCCAAAGCATTCCCAGGACAGCTGGAAGACATAGTCTCTCCAGCATGTCCTGGGTCTGCCCCGGGGTCTCCTCCCAGTGGGACGTGCCCAAAACACCTCAAGTGGGAGGCATCTAGGAGGCATCCTGATCAGATGTCCAAACTACCTCAACTGGCTCCTTTCGATGTGGAGGAGCAGCAGTTCTACTCTGAGCCTCTCTTGGATGATTGAGCTCCTCACCCTATTTCTAAGGGTGAATCCAGCAGTCCTTCGGAAAAAGCTCATTTCAGTCACTTGCATCTATGATCTCATTCTTTCGGTCATTACCCAAAGCTCATGACCATAGGTGAGGGTAGGAACGTAGATTGACCGGTAAATCGACAGCTTTGCTTTAGAACTCAGCTCCTTCTTTACCACAACAAACCGGTACAACATCTGCATCACTGCAGATGCTGCTCTGATCTATCTGTCAACCTCCTGCTCCATTATCTCCTCACTTGTGACTAAGACCCCAAGATACTTAAACTGCTCCACTTAGGGCAGGAGCTCATTCCCAACCCAGAGAGGGCAGTCCACCCTTTTCCAGCTTCATGGACTTAGACTTGGAGGTGCTGATTCTCATCCCATCCACTTCACACACAGCAGCAAATCATCCCAGTAAGACCTGAAGGTCATTGCTTGATGAAGCCAACAGGATTACATCATCTGCAAACAGCAGAGATAAGATCCTGTCGTCACCAAACAAGACACCCTCCGTTCCATGGCTGCACCTAGAAATCCTGTCCATAAAAATTATGAACAGGATCAGTGACAAAGGGCAGCCCTGGCGCAGTCCAACTCTCACTGGGAATGAGTCTGACCGAGTGTTGACAATACGAACTAAACTCTCACAGCGGTTGTATAGAGACAAGATAGCTCGTAACAACAAGCCCGATACCCATATAGATAGATAGATAGATAGATAGATAGATGGATAGATAGATAGACAGATAGACACAAAATTGTTGGTACCCCTCTGTTAATGAAAGAAAAACCCACAATGGTCACAGAAATAACTTGAATCTGACAAAAGTGGTTATAAATAAAAATTCTATGAAAATTAACCAATGAAAATTAGACAATGCTTTTGAATTGTGGTTCAACAGAATTATTTTAAAAAACAAACTCATGAAACAGGCCTGGACAAAAATGATGGTACCCTTAACTTAATATTTTGTTGCACAACCTTTTGAGGCAATCACTGCAATCAAATGATTTCTGTAACTGTCAGTGAGACTTCTGCACCTCTCAGCAGGTATTTTGGCCCACTCCTTATGAGCAAACTGCTCCAGTTGTCTCAGGTTTGAAGGGTGCCTTCTCCAGACAGCATGTTTCAGCTCCTTCCACAGATGTTCAATAAGATTTAGATCAGGGCTCATAGAAGGCCACTTTAGAATTGTCCAATGTTTCGCTCTTAGCCATTCTTGGGTGTTTTTAGCTGTGTGTTTTGGGTCATTATCCTGTTGCAAGACCCATGACCTGCGACTGAGACCAAGATGTCTTACACTGGGCAGCACATTTCTCTCTAGAATACCTTGATAGTGTTGAGATTTCATTGTACCCTGCACAGATTCAAGACACCCTGTGCCAGATGCAACAAAGCAGCCCCAGAACACAACAGAACCTCCTCCATGTTTCACAGTAGGGACAGTGTTCTTTTCTTGGTGTGCTTCATTTTTGCATCTGTGAACATAGCGCCGCTGTGCCTTGCCAAAAAGTTCCATTTTTGTCTCGTCTGTCCATAGGACATTCTCCCAGAAGCTTTGTGGCTTGTCAACATGCAGTTTGGCAAATTCCAGTCTGGCTTTTTTATGATTTGTTTTCAACAGTGGTGACCTCCTTGGTCGTCTCCCATGAAGTCCACTTTGGCTCAAACAACGACGGATGGTGCGATCTGACACTGATGTACCTTGACCTTGGAGTCCACCATAAATGTGTTTAGAGGTTGTTCTGGGCTCTTTTGTTACCATTCGTATTATCCATCTCCTCCTGCGGCCACGTCCAGGGAGGTTGGCTACAGTCCCGTGGATCTTAAATTTCTGAATAATATGTGCAACTGTAGTCACAGGAACATCAAGCTGCTTGGAGATGGTTTTATAGCCTTTACCTTTAACATGCTTGTCTATAATTTTCTTTCTAATCTCCTGAGACAACTCTCTCCTTTGCTTCTTCTGGTCCATGTTTAGTGTGGTACACACCATGTCACCAAACAGCACAGTGACTACTTGTCACCCTTTAAATAGGCCGACTGACTGATTACAAGTTTGTAGACACCTATGATGTTAATTAGAGGTCACATCTTGGTTGAACATGTCCCTATGGTCACATTATTTTCAGTCTTTTCTAGGGGTACCATCATTTTTGTCCAGGCCTGTTTCATGAGTTTGTTTTTTAAAGTAATTCTGTTGAACCACAATTCAAAAGCAATGTCTGATTTTCATTGGTTAATTTTCATAGAATTTTTATTTATTACTACTTTTGCCAGATTCAAGTTATTTCTGTGACCATTGTGGGTTTTTCTTTCATTAACAGAGGGGTACCAGCAATTTTGTCCACGGCTGTAGATAGATAGATAGACAGACAGACAGACAGACAGACAGACAGATAGATAGATAGATAGATAGATAGATAGATAGATAGATAGATAGATAGATAGATAGATAGATAGATAGATAGATAGATAGATAGATAGATAGATAGATATTGTCCCAGTCAGTGACAGAAATTCTTCTTTGACATGGCTACAACAATATAACACATTCAACACTCTCGAAGACATGTTCAAACTCCCAGGGTAAAAACAGTTTAAAAAAGTAAACATAGTTGAAAAGGAAACAGCAAATAAAATCATGTGGCAGAAAATATTAATAACTATTAAAAGTCAATAGTGATTAATAGATAAATGCTGATAACTAATATTGATAGCTAACTGAAGTATGATAACCATTTGATTTTGTTCAGGATTGTTACTGCAGAAGGAATAAATAATTTCTTGTAAATGTTTTTATGGGCCAATGGAACTTTATATCGTCTGCCTGATGGCAGTAACTGAAAAGAGTGATGAAGGGGGTGAGATGGGCCCTCTATGATCAGGGTGGCTTTTCTGATTACAGAGCGCTGATACTGTTCAAACAATGGTGTCTGTGGTGAGCCCACGATTTTGCTAGCCTGATTAACTTACAGGACAGCTTTGTTTTGTGCTTGATGAAGAGAGTGTTAGTTCGATGTGCCATGGCCAGGTCCTGAATCCAAGGTTGGACCAATGGCCGGACTCTCCTCTCCAGTACTCTGGCATAGACCGTCCCAGGGAGGCTTAGGAGTGTGATTCTTCTAAAGCTGAAACACACCCTCCGGTCCCCCTTGTTAAAGAGAGAAACCACCACCCTGATTTGCCATGCCAAAGGTACTGTCCCCGACTTCCACGCAATGTTGCAGAGGCATGTCAGCCATGAAAGCTCTACAACATCCAGAGCCCTGAGTAAGAATCTCGTCCACCCCTGGGGCCCAGCCACCAAAGAGTTTTTTAACCACTTTGGCGACCTCAGGCCCAGTGATGGGTGAGTCGTCCCCCTCGTCCCCAAGCTCTGCTTCCTTTGTGGAAGGTGAGTCTGTCATGGCTCCTTCTGGGCCATTACCTGCTACAGCTGCGCACACACCTGCTCCCAATCTCCCACGGGCTTTATAGCCTGCTCTGCCTCGGATCTGGCACGGAGCCATCTGTCGTCCTGCCAACAGAATCACGTCTCCCATCAAACGGCCAACTTCCTGGCTTCTTTGCTCCTGACCTAAATCGTCCCTTTTCCTCAAGTAAGCCTGATTACCACTCACCTTTCTAGCCATCTTCCCCTGTGCACAGGTGGATTCCTCCAGCGGCGGAATCTTTTCCTCTTGGCGGCGGTATGAGCCTCCTTCACTCCCACAGGGCCACCGGTCCGTTCCTGGTGTGTGCCGCGGACGCTGTCTCCCTGGCTGCAGCCCCTGGGCCAACCTGAGCATCCAACTCCCACCTGCAAAGTAAGCCCCAGTCATTACCACGCTCCTTTATTGGTGGACAGTGCTAACATCTGTGCTCTGATTTATTATAGGGTTGCCAGGCTGAACGGCGTTCTGCTCTCCCCCGGTCACAACGTCACCGCCATCCTTTATCACCTCATACACAACACATACACGCACTCACACACTCACATTGAACAAATAAAGATTATTGAATTCACTCGAGCCTGTGTGTGTGTTCCCTGGGTCTGGTCAATATGTCAGTACGGCTCCGTCAGAGCGACCCAGCGAACAGCGTACTAGCACGCCAGATTAACAACTTAGAGGCTTGAGTGGATCAAATAGCTTACCAGCAGCAGGTTATCCTCAATCAGTTAGCTCAAATTAACAGCCGGTTGGATCGTCTGGATGGGCAACAGGCGTTTCCTCCGGTCTCCAGAAGTGTGCCGGCTCCCTTTAGCTCCCCTCCTAGCCAAGCTAGTCAGGTCCCCTTAGCCCAGCTCACACCAGTTCCCACGCCCGCTCGTTTCAGTGGTAAGCTCGGGGAGGCCCGTGGGTTCATACTCCAGTGTGAGACAGTCTTCCAGCGGGTTCCGGGGGATTTTCCCACTGATCATAGTCGCATAGGCTACGTAGCTAACCTATTGGAGGGCCGGGCGCTAGCTTGGGCATACGCCATGATGGCTAAGCCGAGCTACGCTAACTTAACCTACCGGCAGTTCATTTATGATTTCAACGAGGTATTCGATCATTCTGACCGCAATAGCGTGCTTACCACTCGGCTGTTAAATCTTCGACAGGGGGGCAGGTCCGTCGCGGACTGTGCTGTCGATTTCTGGGTGGTAGCTGCGGAGGTTGGATGGGAGGATGCCTTGCTGTGTAGCGTATTCATTCGAAACCTGAGCCCTAACCTGCGGGATGAGCTGGCCCGCCTAGATAAGCCTGAGAAAGTCACTGAGCTAATTTCCTTAGCTATTAGTTTGGATAACAGGCTGAGGGAGCGGGCAGCCGAGCGGAGAATTTCCGGATGCTCGGGCGCCCAGTTTCATTGCTCCCCTCAGCCGTCTCAATTGGCCCTGCCCTCATCGGAGTCCCTAGACGGGCCAGAAGCTATGGTAGTGGGGCAGACCAAGCTCTCGTTAGCCGAGAGGCAGCGCCGCAGGGAATTAGGATTGTGTATGTACTGCGGTAGTGATGAGCATCAGGTAGAATCCTGCCCCTTTCGGCCAAAAGAGGGGGTCCGTGTGTCACAGTAGGGGGTCTCACGGACTCGTCTCGGCCTAATCCCCTCACCAAGTGTCTCCTACCAATTAGATTTATTTACAAACAGACTGAACTGCTCACACACACACTGATTGACTCGGGGGCTGAGCAGAGCTTCATCTCGGGGGAACTGGCAACCCGACTGGGGCTTCCCTGCCATCCACTTCAGTCCCCCCTAAAGCTCGTTGCCCTGTCGAAAGCCCCTCTGGCGACAGTGTCGCAACAAACTGCCCCGGTGTCAGTCATCATTTCCGGCAACCATCGGGAGGACCTGTGCCTGTTTGTCTTACCCACTTCTACTTCACCTGTCATTCTGGGCTACCCCTGGCTCCGGCTCCACAGCCCCACCTTTGATTGGTGTACGGGGAGTGTCATCTTGTGGAGCTCTTTCTGCCTCAGTGCGTGCTTGCAGTCTGCAGCATGCTCTCCATCAGTGTCTCTGTCCCCTCCCCCCCCCCCCCGACCTGTCCAGGGTGCCGCCCGAATACCACGACCTGGGGGCTGTATTTAGCAAATCGCAGGCACTGTCCCCCCACCACCACCACCACCACCGCCCTTATGACTGTGCCATCAATCTCCGGGCTGGTGCTCCACTGCTGTCGAGCCGCCTCTACAGCCTTTTGGCTCCGGAGTGGGAGGCAATGGATACATACATCAGGGAGTCTCTCAGCCTGGGCATCACCCGGCCCTCTTCTTTGGCAGTGGGGGCGGGGTTTTTCTTCGCTGTTAAGAAGGATGGCTCCCTGCGGCCATGTATTGACTTCAGGGCCCTTAATGACATTACCGTGAAGGATAAGTACACCCTCCCACTCATGGACACGGCGTTTGACTCCCTCCAGGGGGCCTCCTGGTTCACCAGGCTAGATCTCCACAACGCCTACCATCTCATGCAGATCAGGGAGGGGGACGAGTGGAAGACGGGGTTCCGGACCCCAAGCGGCCACTTCGAGTACCTTGTGATGCCGTTTGGGTTGACCAAAGCTCCGGCTGTCTTCCAGCGCCTCATTAATGACGTTCTCCGGGACTTCCTTGGGTCGTTTGTCTTCGTGTACCTGGACGACATCCTAATCTTCTCCCAGTCTTTAGACAAACACCGGGTCCACGTGAGACGGGTCCTCCAACGGCTCCTGGAGAACAAATTGTTTGTGAAGGCCGAGAAGTGTGAGTTCCACGCCAACATGACCTCATTTCTTAGCTTCATCGTCTCTCACAACCAGATTATCCCCAACCCCGACAAGGTTAAAGCAGTGATGGATTGCCCCCCCCCCCCCCCATTGAGGAAGCAACTTCAGCAGTTCCTGGGGTTCGCCAATTTCTACTGCTGGTTTGTCCCTAATTACAGCGTGATCGCCCTCCCCTTGACCCGTCTTACTTCCCCCAAGGTGGCTTTCTGGTGGACGGAGGAGGCTGCAGCAGCGTTCACCACTCTCAAGATGGAGTTCTCATCCTCTCGTGTCCTGACGCAGGTGGATCCCTCTCTCCAGTGCCTGGTCAAGGTGGACACTTCTGATTCCGGGGTGGGGGCGGTCCTCTCTCAGCGCTCCCATGTGGACGGGGTGATCCATCCCTGCGCATTTTTTTCCCATCGTCTGTCCCCGACAGGGAGGAATTACGACATCGGTGACAGGGAGCTCCTGGCGGTGAAGCTCGCCCTGGAGGAGTGGCGTCACTGGTTGGAGGGGGCCACTCAACCTTTTATTGTGTGGACTGACCATAAGAATTTGGAATACCTGAGGGCTGCGAAGCGTCTGAATACCCGTCAGGCCTGTTGGTCCCTGTTCTTCGGGCGTTTCAATTTCACTATTACTTATCGCCCCGGGGCTAAGAATACCAAACCAGAAGCCCTTTCCAGGCAGTTCGCTTCGGAGGTGGGGGAGGGGCATGAGCACACCATTCTTCCTGCCTCTTGTGTCATTGGCGCCCTCTCGTGGGGCATCAGGGAGAGGGTCCTGAGGGCGCAAGTGACTGAGCCAGGTCTGGGTGGATGACCCGCGGAGAGGCTGTTCGCTCCCTTGTCAGTCCGGGGTGAAATGATCCACTGGGCCCATTCCTCCAGGTTTTCGTGCCATCCAGGGGTGACTTGCATGGTGGAGATTCTTCAGAGGATGTTCTGGTGGCCAGTGCTTCGGAAGGATGTCATCAACTATATCCGCGCCTGTCCTCAGTGCGCCACTGGGAAAACATCTTCTTCTCTGCCTGCTGGTCTCCTTCACCCATTGCCAGTTCCCAGCAGGCCCTGGTCCCACGTCGCCCTGGACTTCGTGACTGGCCTTCCTCCCTCCAATCATTACACCACTGTTCTCACCATCATGGACCGTTTTTCCAAGGCCGCCCACTTTGTTCCGTTACAGGGGCTCCCTACGGCACGGGACACGGCGGACCTGCTGGTGCCGCACGTGGTGCGCCTTCATGGGATTCCCATCGACGTCGTCTCCGATCGGGGTCCCCAATTCATGTCCCGGGTTTGGAGGGCTTTCTGCAACGCGCTGGGGGCAATGGTGAGCCTGTCCTCCGGTCATCACCCACAGAGCAACGGGCAGTGCGAGTGGGCCAATCAAGAGCTGGAGGCCGCCCTGCATTGTGTCATTGCCTCCAGTCCCTCATCTTGGAGCAGCCATCTCCCCTGGATTGAGTATGCCCACAACTTGACTGTGTCCTCGGCGATTGGCATGTCCACCTTCAAGGCCTCTCTGGGTTACAACCCTCCGCTTTTCCCCAAGGAGGAGAGGGACGTGGCTGTACCATCCATCCACGCCTACCTGAGGCGCTATCGCCGGCTCTGGACGGCTACCCGTAAGGCCCTTCTTCGCACGGCCGAACACAACTCCAGGACCGTGAACCGCCGCAGAAGACCGGCTCCTCAATACCAGGTGGGTCAGCAGGTTTGGTTGTCAACTCAGCATATTGCTCTGAAAGCTGAGAAGAGGAAGTTGGCCCAACGCTTTATTGGCCCCTTCCCTATTGTGTGTATTGTAAACCCTGTGACTGTGCGCCTGGCTGTCCCCCCCCTCCGTATCTGTCCTACGTTTCATGTCTCCCAGGTCAAGCCCTTCTGTTCCAACCCTGTCTGTCCCCCCGCCCCCAAGGCTCCACCCCACCGGTGTTGATCGATGGCGACCCGGCTTGGAAAGTCAACACCATCCTGGACATCCGCTGCTGGGGTTGCGGTCTGCAGTACCTGGTGGACTGGGAGGGGTATGGCCCCTAGTGGAGATCCTGGGTATGTCCATCCTTCGTGTTAGATAAACACCTCATCAGGGACTTCCACCGGACGCACCCAGGTAGGCTGGATCAGGTGCCGGGAGGCACCTCTCGGGGAGGGGAGTACTGTCATGGCTCCCTCTGGGCCATTACCTGCTACAGCTGCGCGCACACCTGCTCCCAACCTCCCACGGGCTTTATAGCCTGCTCTGCCTCGGATCTGGCACGGAGCCGTCTGTCGTCCTGCCAACAGAATCACGTCTCCCGTCAAACGGCCAACTTCCTGGCTTCTTCGCTCCTGACCTGAATCGTCCCTTCTCCTCAAGTAAGCCTGATTACCACTCATCTTTCTAGCCATCTTCCCCTGTGCACAGGTGGATTCCTTCGGCGGTGGAATCTTTTCCTCTTGGCGGCGGTACGAGCCTTCTTCGCTCCCGCAGGGCCACCAGTCTGTTCCTGGTGTGTGCCGCGGACGTTGTCTCCCTGGCTGCAGCTCCTGGGCCAACATGAGCATTCAATTCCCACCTGCAAAGTAAGCCCCAGTCATTACCACGCTCCTTTACTGGTGGACAGTGCTAACATCTGTGCTCTGATTTATTATAGGGTTGCCAGGCTGAACGGCGTTCTGCTCTCCCCCGGTCACGACGTCACCGCCATCCTTTATCACCTCATACACAACACATACACGCACTCACACACTCACATTGAACAAATAAAGATTATTGAATTCACTCGAGCCTGTGTGTGTGTTCCCTGGGTCTGGTAAATATGTCAGTGTCAGTGGGATTGAGGAGATCCTTGAAGTATCCCTTCCACCGCCCGATGATATCCCCAGTCGAAGTCAATAGCACCCCTTCAGCACCATACACAGTGTGGACAGGGAGCTGTTTCCCCCTCCTGAGTCGCTGGACAGTTTGCCAGAATCTCTTTGAGGCCGACCGAAAGTCTTGTTCCATGGCCTCACCGAACTCCTCCCACATCCGAGTTTTTGCTTCAGCAACCACTCAAGCCGCACTCCGCTTGGCCTGCCAGTACACCTCAGCTGCTTCGGGAGTCCGACAAGCCAACCAAGCTTGATAGGACGTCTTCTTCAGCTTGATGGCCCCCCTCACCACTGGTGTCCACCACTTGGTTTGGGGGTTGCCACCACGAGATGTACCCACGACCTTGCGGCCGCAGCTCTGGGCAGCTTCTTCAACAGTGGAGGTAGAGAACATTGCCCATTCAGTGAAATACATTCGGTGAAATACATATTTTTAAAAATACAAGATTTTTAAGTGATTAAATAATTTATTAATTGTGTTATCAATTACTTATATTTTTTGCATTTTGTATTTTGTATATTTTATTAATCCCACAGGGAAATTCAAGGCATCCACCTGGATGGATGAGGCAGCCACGGTACGGTGCCAATCCCTTCAACATTCACACACACATTCACACATAGGGCCACTTTAGAATCTCCAGTTAACCTAACTTGCATGCTTTTGGCCTGTAGGAAGAAACCGGAGTACCTGGGGTAAACCTACACAGACACAGGGAGAACATGCAAACTCCACTCAGAAGGGTCACCGATGGTCAGGGGGTGGGATCGATCCTGTGACCTTCTTACTGTGCTACCACAGTGCTAACCACTGCCCCACTGAGAAAATAAAGAAACATTTTATTATTTAAACATTCCTTACAGAAGACTATTTCATTAACTTTTCTGAAATTAAAAATCTATTATTGTGTTAGACACTGTTGTGTCCATACTTGATGTTAATGATGAGGAAGGCGGAGGGCAGTTTCACGCACTTTATTAAACAACTCACAGAACCTGCTAGCAGTAACTACAGTGCTCTGTCTAGCTGTCCATGGCAAAAGAGGAGGTGC
The DNA here is from genome assembly GCA_020510985.1 of Pholidichthys leucotaenia. Taxonomy (NCBI): domain Eukaryota; kingdom Metazoa; phylum Chordata; class Actinopteri; order Cichliformes; family Pholidichthyidae; genus Pholidichthys; species Pholidichthys leucotaenia. The sequence goes on along the minus strand of CM035838.1, from coordinate 95,171,309 downwards.
TCCTCCCCGCCGCGGCCCTTATACTTCGGCCGACGTCAGCCCTGGAAGGATGGAGCGTCGATCCCCTCTATTCCCCAGTATTTCCCTGGGCTGCCATCTTACTACTGTATTCCTATTTACATATGTAACAGTCCCCTCCCCCTTGGAAAAAAAATGCAGGCACACAATTAACCCACCCAAATTTACCACTCGAATCACATTCTAACAGGGACAAACAGTATATACAGAAATCATGAACAAAATCTATCCACTCACACAACAAAGCTCGGGAGGCCGAGTAAACCACTGGCGCCCCCTACACGGCCAGGTGGGCCACTCTGCCACCTTAAATTCACCGTCCTGAAACAAAAAAAATGACCGTGTTCTTCAAGCAATAAAATAATCCCAGAACAATAAATACATCCTAACTAGAAAAAGTAACAGTATTTTACCCAAAACTCTCCTTACTGGCGGCCCCCCTCCCAACACTCCCACCCTCATCAGGGCATGCAAAACACACATAACCCGTGTTGGGGAAAAATTTCCAAACACACACTCATCACAATAATAACACCAATAGAGCACAGCCAGTAGTACTAACTAATATACGCAGTGACTAGTGGCCTAAACACTTAAATCCCAAACACAATACCCCGGCCCACAGTCACTTCATCCCGCAGATAGATGCTTCCCAGGATCGCCAACCCGTGAGTCCTGGCCGGAGTCCTCCAGTCTCTCATACTCCGGAGGCGAACCGTGTCAGGTCCCTTTCACCACCAACTGACCTGGCTTGCCGCTCCTCCAACATTCTGCTCCCAACAGCGCCTCGTCGCTGTCTCTCCAGGATCCTCCCTGGTTCTCCTGTCACCCATGTTTCAAACAGAATCGCCCCAACCGAGCTCCCGCCCTGGAACAAACCGTATTCCTGATACCCAAGGGAGCTCCAGGTCTCACCAGATCCTTAACCCATGGGGGGGCCTCCCATTTACAGCTGATCCGACGCTCAGCTCGTCCTGAGGCCCTGTCCAAAGACCATCCGTTGGTATGTTCCGACAATGCACCGTTCGATCCGACCCCGGGAAGCTTTCGCGCTGCCGTCTGGGTGCCACTGTCCAACCCGGGGACCCCACTGTGCCGCTCCACTCCCACCTCAAGGGCAGCCGGAGTACCGGTACCAGGTCCGTCATGGGGAGGCACCCTCCCGCATTTTACCTCGCTGTCCTTAGCCTCTCTGGCCCACTCGTCGTTCTGCACCACATCATAGTCCACTGTTCTTCAAGGGTGGAGCCACTGGTCATCGGACCACTCTTCACCAACGTCGATAGAAAAGCCCAGCCTGAAAAACATATCATTGCCCATGACGTTAGCTCCCATAACTGTTACCACTAATAGGGCATCCGCCATGCACTGAGACCCATACTCCGCCTTCATCGTCACGAATCCCTGAACGGCGATCCTCTTGCTTCCATAGCCGTAGAAAGGGACTGTCGTTGTCTGGATGCAGTATCGGAGAAATTCTCCTCACTGTCAGACAGTTGAGCACCGAAGCCGCTGCTCCCGCGTCCACCAACATTGATACCCCTACTCCATCCACCGATATTGTGCGGTAAACCCAGCCTTCTTGCTCCGGTGACACCACATGAATAACAGTAGGGGGTATCGTGAAGGGCTTCGTCTGCCTGCCACGTTCCCCATGTCCAAAATTCCTGGAGACCCTCACTGTCATGGCCGCCAATTAGGCGCACCTGCGCACACACCTGTCTTCTGTCCGGCTCTGGCTATTTATTCTGCGAGTTCCAGAGATCAGCGCGGAGTCATCTGCTTCCTTCCCAAGGGACCTGTACTCGCCAACTCTACACTGAGCTCCCAGCCTCGTCTACTCTCCAGTGCTTCTGCTTGCCATAGGACTTCTCACCATCCAGCAGCCAAATAAGCCATCTACTATTCCTCCCACCTTTCTACTACCCCTGTGCACAGGCGGTGAAACCTTGGTGGCGGATTCTCTTCCACCTGGCGGCGGACATCCCTGCTCAGTTCACCTGCTTACTCCATCTCCTTTGGGGCTGCTGACACTGTCCTCCTGGCCATGGCCATCAAGCTAACCTGAGTTCCACTCCTACGCTGCTAACAGTAAGGATTGTATTATCGGGTGCTTCATCTGCCTGGATTGTCTCTAATCATCTCTCTGCTCTGTACTTAGGGTTGCCAAGTTGCACAGTGCTCTGCTCGCCCCAAGCTGACTCGTCCACGCACTACACACACTACCGACACCCATACACGCACCCACACACTTACATGATTGTAAATAAAAGGTTAATTGTGTTATTCCTGAGTCATGTCTGCTTCTTGGGTCAAAACCATGTCAGTACGACTCCGCCAGAGTGACCCAGCAGACAGCGCGTTAGCGCTCAAGGTTAACAACTTAGAAGCTCGGGTTGACCAGTTAGCCTATCAACAGCAAATAATATTAACATAGCTAACTCGAGTTACTGATCGGTTGGATCGCCTGACTAACCCACAGGTTTCCCCCCCCGGCTCCCACTAGCTCCTCTGCTCCTGTTAGCTCTGCCACTAGCCAGGCTACATCAGGTTCCCCATCACGACTTACTCCCGTACCCACTCCCACCCGTTTTTGTGGTAAGCTAGGAGAAGCGAGGAGTTTTCTGATGCAGTGTGACATTGTGTTTCAGCGGATGCCAGGGGATTTTCCTTCAGATCATAGCCGAATTGGGTATGTGATTAACCTGTTAGAAGGGCGGGCTTTAGCTTGGGCTTACGCTGTCATGGCTAGGGCTAGCTATGCTTCTCTCACCTACTTGCAGTTTGTTATTGAGTTTAAGGAGGTGTACGATCACTCCAACCGGGATTAGTGTGCTTACCTCCCGGTTGTTGAATTTGAAGCAGGGGGCTAGTGCAGTCGCCGATTACGCTGTGGACTTCCAGGTGGTGGCCACGGAGGTGGGTGGGAGGATGCCTCATTATGTAGCGTCTTTATCAGAAGCCTTTGTCCTAGCCCACGGGACGAGTTTGCCCGCTTAGAGAAGCCCTCTAACTTAACCGAGTTGATTTCTTTGGCTATTAGTCTTGACAATAGACTGAGGGAGCGGGCGGCCGAATGGAAGACTTCCGGTCACCCGGGTAGTCAGTTCCGCCATTCCCTACAGCCCCCCCTATTGGTGCTACCTCCAGCATATTCCCCGGATGAGCCAGATCCGATGGTGACAGGTTGAGCTAAGTTGTCGTCTGCTGAGAGACAGCGACGCCGGGAGTTGGGGTTATGCGTTTACTGTGGGAGTGAGGAACATGAGCTTGAGGTATGTCCTGTACGGCCAAAAGGGGGAGTCCATGTGTCACAGTAGGGGGACTCACAGACTCACCTCAATTAAATCCCCTCTCTAGCTTCCAGAACCCCATCCATTTCTGTTTCGAACATAGGGAATTTACCACACATGCACTCATTGGCTCCGGGGCTGAGCAGAGCTTTATGTCTGGGGAACTGGCAACCCGGTTGGGGATCCCCATCCAGTTATTGGAGACCCCCTTAAAAATGATCACCCTGTTTAAAGCCCCTTTTGCTACGGTTTCCCACCGGACCGTCCCAGTGTCTGTTATTACATCGGGCAATCACCGGGAAGAGCTGAGGCTGTATGTGCTGCCGGACTCTTCTTCCCCAGTTATCCTCAGCTATCCCTGGCTTCGCCTGCACAATTCCTCCTTAGACTGGCGGTTCGGGAGTGTCCGTGCCTGGAGCTCTTTCTGTCTGAGTGCCTGCCTTCAGTCTGCTGCATGCTCGCCGTCCGTGCCTCTGAGTGTTCCGATCCCTGCTCCTCCTGATTTGGCTAAAGTTCCTCCCGAATATCACGACTTAGGGGCCGCTTTCAGTAAAACTGAGGTCCTTTTTCTCCCCCCCACCGCCCGTATGACTGTGCCACTGTGCCATCAATCTTCGCGCTGGAGCTCCACTGCCATCCAGCAGACTCTACAACCTGTCTGCCCCGGAGCGAGAAGCGATGGAGACATACCGTACATCAAGGAGTCCTTAAGCTCAGGTATAATCCGGCAATCATCTTCAACGGTGGGGGCAGGGTTTTTCTTTGTTGGCAAGAAGGATGGCTCACTGAAGCCGTGTATAGACTTTCGGGAGTTGAATAACATAACCATCAAGGACAAATACACGCTTCCACTCATTAATTCAGCCTTTTGATTCCCTCCAAGGTGCCTCCTGGTTTTCCAAATTGGACCTGCGCAACGCCTATCATCTGGTGCGGATCCGGGAGGGCGATGAATGGAAGACGGCGTTCCGGACCCCTAGTGGACATTTTGAGTATCTGGTCATGCCATTTGGGCTGAGTAATGCCCCTGCCGTCTTCCAGCGGCTAATTAATGATGTGTTGAGGGATTTTTTGGGCACATTTGTATTTGTCTATCTGGACGATATCCTTTTCCCAGTTCCTAGAGGAGCATTGAGCACACGTGAGGCGGGTACTGCAGCGACTGTTGGAGAACAAACTTTTCGTGAAGGCCGAAAAATGTGAGTTTCACATCTCCCGGACATTGTTCCTTGGCTTTGTCATCTCTCACAATGAGGTCATCCCTGACCTGGGTAAGATAAAAACGGTAGTGGAGTGGCCCACTCCATCGTCCAGAAAGCAGCTCCAACAGTTTCTGGGATTTGCTAACTTTTACCACCGCTTCATCCAGAACTACAGCCTGATTGCTCTTCCCCTAACCAGTTTGACCTCTCCCAAGGTTCCTTTCTGGTGGAGTGAGGAGGCGGCGGCGGCCTTTGCCGAACTGAAGACCAGGTTCTCATCCTCTCCCATACTGACGCAGGTGGACCTTGCTCTCCAATGCCTGGTGGAGGTGGATGCTTCGGACTTGGGGGTAGGAGCTGTCCTTTCTCAGCGATTCCCGGCGGATGGCAAGATTCAATCCTGTGCATTCTTCTCCCGGCGCCTATCTCCGGCTGAGCACAATTATGACATTGGTGGCAGGGAGCTCTTGGCTGTCAAGCTCGCCTTAGAGGAGTGGCGTCACTGGTTGGAGGGTGCCACTCAGCCGTTCATTGTATGGACCGATCATAAGAACCTGGAATACCTCCGGACGGCCAAGCGTCTGAACCCACGCCAGGCCCGCTGGTCCCTGTTTTTTGGAAGATTTGATTTCACCATCACCTACCACCCCGGGTTGAAGAATACGAAGCCGGATGCCTTGTCCTGCCAGTTTGCCTCGGAGACAGCAGAAATGCCCGAGCACCCTATTCTACCCCCATCGTGTGTCGTGGGCGCCATCTCCTGGAGTATCAAGGACAAGGTTTTGAAGGCTCAGGAGGATGAGCCCGACCCAGGCGGGGGGCCAGCGGGTAAACCGTTCGTCCCATCGGCCGTTCGAGGGGAGGTTATTCATTGGGGCCACTCGTCCAAGTTATCGTGTCACCCGGGGAGGGGACGCACAGTGGATCTTCTTCAGAGGACGTTCTGGTGGCTGTCACTGCAGAAGGACGTCGGGGAGTACATCCGAGCCTGTCCTCAGTGTGCCGCCGGTAAGACGTCTTCTTCTCCTCCAGCTGGGCTTCTCCACCCCCTTCCCATCCCTGGCAGACCGTGGTCCCACGTGGCTCTGGATTTCATCACCGGCCTCCTATCATCCAATCACAATACGGTAATCCTCAAACTGGTCGACAGGTTCTCCAAGGCTGCCCATCTTGTTCCCCTGCAGGGGCTGCCCATGGCTAAGGAGACAGCGGACCTCCTAGTTCAGCATGTGGTACGATTACATGGCATCCCTCTGGATATCGTCTCTGACTGAGGTCCCTAGTTTGTGTCCCAAGTCTGGAGGTCATTTTGCAGTGCCTTGGGGGCCACGGCGAGTCTATCTTCAGGCTACCATCCTCAAACCAACGGGCAGTGTGAACGAGTAAACCAGGAGTTGGAGGCCGCGCTGCAGTGTGTCGCCACCACCAACCCATCGTCTTGAAGCTCCCACCTTCCCTGGATTGAGTACGCTCACAACACCACCATCTCATCAGCCATCAGCATGTCTCCTTTCCAGGCTTCGCTGGGTTACAATCCCCCGCTGTTCCCGGAGGAGGAAGGGACATCGCTGTTCCCTCTGTTCGTGCACACCTGCAGTGTTGTCGTTGGATCTGGAGAGCTACCTGGGAGGTGCTGCAACGCACGGCAGAGCACAACGCTTTGGTGGCCAACCGTCATAGGGCTCCAGCTCCCGCCTATCAGGTGGGCCAACAGGTATGGCTGTCCACCAAGCATATTGACTTGAAGGGTGAGAGGAGGAAGATATCCCAAAGGTTTATTGGACCCTTTCCCATCACTCAAATTATTAACTCGGTGTGTGTACGACTAGCTCTCCCCCCCCCCCACCTCCGCATCTGTCCTTCTTTTCACGTCTCGCAGGTCAAGCCCGTCTGCTCCAGTCCCTTGTGTCCTGCGCCCAGGGACACACTGCCATCGATGATAAGTGACGGTGACTCGGCTTGGAAGGTCAACGCCATTCTGGACGGCCGACACCGGGGTCGCGGTCTGCAGTACCTGGTGAACTGGGAGGACTATAGGCTGGAGTGGAGATCCTGGGTGCGCCCCTCCTTCATGCTGGAGAAGCAACTCATCGGGGACTTCCATCTGGCGCACCCAGGCAGGATGGATCAACCGCCGAGAGGTCAAATCAAATCAAATCAAATCAAATAAACCTTTATTGTCATATTGCTGTACATACAACTGTAGTGCAGGTAAGATGAAATTGCATTTCTCTCGGCATCCATATAAGTAAAAGAACATGATTTAAGACACACTCACACATATCCTCACCCCCCACCCCACCGCAGCCATTCACACATCCCTGAGACATACTTGAAAAACTAACCAGAACTATAATATACAAATAATATACATAATGTCCGTAGGTGCAGTAGTATGTATGAGAGATTCCGGATCAACTGTTCAGCATCCTAACAGCTTGTGGAAGGAAGCTGTTAATCAGTGTGGTGGTTCTGCCTCTGATGCTCCGGAATCGTTTGCCAGATGGCAGAAGTTCAAAGTGTTTATGCAGAGGGTGAGAACGGTCCTTGACAATGTTCAGTGCCCTGCTCCTGCAACTGTTCTGAAAAAGTTCTTGGACAGAGGGGAGGGAAACTCCAATTACCCTCTCAGCTCCCTTAACTATCTTCTGCAGGGCTTTTTTGTCTGACATACTGCAGCTGGAGTACCATGTAGCAGTGCAGTACGTCAGAACACTCTCCACCACACCTCTGTAGAAGGTCCTGAGGATGCAGATGGGGAGAGAGGCCTGTTTGAGTTTCCTCAAGAAGTGCAGTCTCTGCTGGGCCCGCTTCCTGATCCCCAAGGAATTCTTGCTCCAGGTCAGGTCCTGCAAGATCTGCACTCCGAGGAACTTGATGTTCTCCACTCTCTCCACTAAACGGCCGCTGATGCTGAGGGGGACGTGTTCAGGCTGTGACCGCCGGAAGTTGATAATCATCTCCTTCGTTTTGTCCATGTTGAGCACCAGATTGTTCTCCCTGCACCAGCCCTCCAGGTCTCTCACTTCTTCCCTGGACATTGATTCCTCATCCCTCTGAATAAGTCCCACCACCGTGGTGTTGTCTGCAAACTTAATAATCTGGTTCCCCTCGTGTCTGGATACACAGTCATGTGTTAGAAGTGTAAACAACAGTGGACTGAGTACGCAGCCTTGAGGGAATCCGGTGCTCAGCGTGACAGAGTTGGAGAAGTTGTTTCCAACCTGGACAGACTGAGGTCTCTCAGTCAGAAAATCCAGGATCCAGAGACATGTGGCGGTGTTCAGACCAAGAAGGAGTAATTTCTCCATCAGTCTCTGGGGAAAAATGGTGTTGAATGCTGAACTGAAATCAATGTACAGGAGTCTGGCATAGGTGTCTTTCTGATCCAGGTGGGTGATGACAGAGTGCAGGGTGGTAACTATAGCATCCTCCATGGAGCAGTTTGAACGATATGCAAACTGGAGCGGGTCATGTGATGCAGGGAGGCTTTAATATGTGGTTTGACAAGCCGTTCACACTTCATCACAATTAGTGTCAGTGCAACAGAACGATAGTCATTCAGACAGGACACAACTGGTTTCTTTGCCACCGGTACTATGATAGAGGTCTTGAAGCATCTGGGAACAATGGCCTGACTCAGGGAGATGTTATAAATGTCAGTCAGGACATCCGCCAACTTGCTCGCGCAGTCTCGGAGCACACGTCCCGGGATGTTGTCCGGACCTGCAGCTTTACGTGGGTTGACCCTGGTTAGGGTCCTCCGTGTGTCCGCTGTGTTGATGGTGATAGCTGGTCCGACCAATGGTGGGGATGGGCCAGCCCTCCCTCTGATTGTCGGGTTTGATGCTTCAAAACGTGCAAAGAAGTCGTTGAGCCTGTGTGGAAGCGAAGCGTCATCATCGTCGACCCCCTGCCTAGACTTATAGCCCGTCAGTGTCCGAACTCCCTGCCACATCTGCTTGGTGTTCCTAGTGTCACAGAGGTGTCCCTGGATTTTCTCTGCATAGGCGCGCTTCGCCGTCTTAATTCCCTTTGAGAGCGCAGACCTGGCTGAGCGGAGGGCGATCCTGTCCTTCGCTCTGAAGGCTGCATCTCTGGCTGTAAGCAGTGAGCGCACCTCTGCGGTCATCCAGGGCTTATGGTTTCCCCGTAGTGATGGTCTTCACTATAGTGACATCCTTTGTGCACTTCGCGATGTAGCTGGTGACCGTTTCAGCATACTCCTCCACATCTGCCTTGTCTTCCTGGAAGGCTGCTATTTTGAAGACCTCCCAGTCTGTGTGCAGAAAACAGTCTTTCAGTGCAGAGGTTGCACTCTCTGGCCAAATCCTGATTTGCTTCACTACTGGCCTCCTGCGCTTCAGTAAAGGTTTATAGGCAGGCACCAGCATCACGGATATGTGGTCAGAAAGGCCGAGGTGGGGGCGAGGTATTGCCTTATATGCGTCTGTGTTTGTGTACACTAAGTCCAACATATTCTCTCCTCTGGTCTTAAAGTTTACACATTGTTTAAACTTGGGGAGCACAGTCTTTAAGCTGGTGTGGTTAAAATCCCCCGCAACCACCACAAAACTATCCGGGTGTGAAGTTTGGATTTCACTAATAGCATCGTGCAGTTCCCCGAGTGCCTCCTTAGCATTAGCGTTAGCGCTCGGCGCTATGTAAACAGCAGCTACAAACATGTTGCTGAATTCCCTCGACAGACAATATGGGCGACAATTTACAATAAGGAACTCCGCCAACGGACAGCAGTGTTTAGATACTAACGTGGCGTTAACGCATCAGTTCTTGTTAACATAGATGCATAGCCCCCCCCACGGCTCTTACCGGAGCTTGCCGTTTCTCTGTCTGTCCGGAACACCGTCGTAACTTCCAGTTGAATGGCCTCGTCAGGGATGTTGTCGTGGAGCCATGTCTTCGTGAACGCAAGCACACAGCAGTCCCTCCACTCTCTCTGGGTTTCTCTCAGCAGACGCAGCTCGTCCAGCTTGTTGTCGAGGGAGCGGACATTAGAGAGAAGGAGTGACGGTACTGCTGGTCTGGAGGGGTTAGCCTTTAGCCTAGCATGAATCCCGGCCCTTTTTCCACACTTTTGCTTGCGTTCGCTCCGCTTACGCTTCCTCCTCTCCCATGTAGCCTCCAGCGGGGACTTCGACAGAATTCCACGCTGACGTAGAAAGTCCAAGTCACAACCGAGCGCCGCGATTCTTGCAGCGTGCAGTACCTTGATGTTTAATAAGGTCTCACGGTTGTAAGTTTTACAGAATGTACGTCTAGGAAGATCAAAACACTCAAAACTCTCACACTCACTGATGCCAAGAGAGGCCGCTGCGTCTATGCGTGCCGCCGCCATTTCAAGGTGTGTCATTGGGGGGGAGTACTGTCATGGCCGCCAATTAGGCGCACCTGCGCACACACCTGTCTTCTATCCGGCTCTGGCTATTTATTCTGCAAGGCCCAGAGATCAGCGCGGAGTCATCTGCTTCCTTCCTAAGGGACCTGCACTCGCCAACTCTACGCTGAGCTCCCAGCCTCGTCCACTCTCCAGTGCTTCTGCTTGCCATTGGACTTCTCATCATCCGGCAGCCAAGTAAGCCATCTACTATTCCTCCCACCTTTCTACTACCCCTGTGCACAGGTGGTGAAACCTTGGTGGCGGATTCTCTTCCACCTGGCGGCGGACATCCCTGCTCAGTTCACGTGCCTACTCCATCTCCTTTGGGGCTGCTGACACTGTCCTCCTGGCCATGGCTGTTGAGCTAACTTGAGTTCCACTCCTACGCTGCTAACAGTAAGGATTGTATTATCGAGTGCTTCATCTGCCTGGATTGTCTCTAATCATCTCCCTGCTCTGTCCTTAGGGTTGCCAGGTTGCATGGTGCTCTGCTCGCCCCAAGCTGACCCGTCCATGCACTACACACACTACAGACACCCATACACGCACCCACACGCTTACACGATTGTAAATAAAAGGTTAATTGTGTTATTCCTGAGTCGTGTCTGCTTCTTGGGTCAAAACCATGTCACTCACGAAGTGGTGAAGTGAGTTGCATCTCATGCAGCGCTTGCCCCTTGCCGGACACTCGCTAGACATGTATACGTGTTTAGTGGACCCACAGCCGAAGCACGTCGGCACGCCCAGGGTGGACCTCGTTTTCACGACGGAGGCGTATTCCTCTGCCTCAACGTTGGCTTCATCTCAGGGATCCGCCGTCAATGCTTTTACCTGAGGCACCGTCGATGATAGAGGCGACGCTTCTTCGAGGTCTCTTGCCAAGCTATCATCTACCTCACACTGCTGCGCGATTCTAATGGCGTCCTCCAACTTCAAATCACCCTGGAACGTTAGTAGCTTCGACCGGGCTGCCGCACAGCGTACATGCTCTGCCAGCTGGTCCCGAACCATCTCATCATGCAGAGCTCCAAATTTACAATCCGCCACCAGTTGGCGCAGGTCAGTGACAAAACTCATCACTGACTCCCCATGCAGCTGGCAGCGCTGCCAAAACTGAATGCGCCGGACGATGACGTTTTCTGGCACGTGAAAATATTGCCCCATTAGCTCTGCCACCTAGTCAAAGCTATCCACAATGCCTAATGTTCCGAGGATCCTCTGTCCCTCCATGCCTAACCAATGGACCAACAACGCTTTAGCCCTCAGCTTCTCCAACTCACTGAGGTTGAGAGCCACCAAGTAGTTTTCAAACACGCTGAACCACCTGGGCCAAGGCACAAGAGGGTCTCCTGGAGCCTCCAGAAATGGCTGAAAATTCACAATGGCACACTCTATGACAGTCTTCACCTCATTGCCAAATGTTGTATCCATACTTGATGTTAATGATGAGGAAAGTGGAGGGCAGTTTCACACACTTTATTAAACAACTCACAGAACCCACTAGCAGTAACTACAGCGCTCTGTCTAGCTGTCCATGGTGAAAGAGGAAGTGCTCCTTCCGCCGCGGCCCTTATACTCCGGCTGACGTCCCCCACGGAAGGATGGAGCGTCGACCCCCTCTATTCCCCAGTATTTTCCTGGGCTGCCATCTTACTACTGTATTCCTATTTACATATGTAACAGATACATCATGAGTTTATTAAATGTTCCATTAATTAATTAAAATGGGAATTCATTTTATTTAAAGGCAACTATAATTGTTTAATTAATGTATTTATTTCCACTTTTAAATAGCTCATGACATCACTGACACATTTAACTGATTAATGATTTCATTATTTTACACTATATTAAAACAGACATTTATTTATCAGTTTATTTATTTTCATGCTTTTTTTTGTCTTTTGTCTGATTTTTAGCAGGATTACACAAAAACTACCGCACAGATTTTGATGACATTTTTACCAAAGGTGGCCCTTGGGCTTCTGATGAACCCATTAGATTTTGGAGGTGATCTAGGTTAGGATATGGATTCTGGATCAGTTTTTTACTTTTTTTTAACATTGCCAGATACGGCCTTGGTGGACGTATGCATTCTCTGACTGCCCTCTCATTTTAATTTATGACCCTTAGCTCCCCCATATAGGAGCAGTAGAAAAAGCACATATGAATAAATAAATAAATAAACTAGAAAAGCACTCAGAGAGTGCATAGCTCCACCAAGGCTCCTTCTGTCCCTCATGGATCACCTCCAAAATGTAATGGGTTTGTGTGTAGGCCAAAAGCTACTTCTGGTGAAAATTACATCAAAGTCTGTCCATTAGTTTTGGAGTATTGTTGGTGCCACACTGTGAGAAGATAAGAGCCTAGGCTGAGGTATGCATTCTCAGATCATCACCAAAATGTAATGGGTTCCTCTGTAGCCCAAGGACCACCCCTGGTGAAAATTTCATTGAAATCCATCTGGTAGTTTTTGTGTAATCCTGCTACACATATACAAACAAAGCCCTTGGTGGAGGTATGCACTCTCAGATTATCACAAAAATCTAATCATCTCTTCAGAATCAGAATCAGAATGAGATTTATTGCCATTGTTCATGTAGTACACAAACTGGGAATTTGTCTCGGTGCTTCCCCATGCCATTACACACCTTTCTTTTAAATTTCATCAAAATCCGTTCATAACTTTTTGGGTAATGTTGCTAACAGACAGACCAACGCCGACAAAAACATAACCTCCTTCTCGGAGGGAATAAATGTGTCTGATCCACAGACTGATTGCAGACTGTCCATGTTTTGGTCATGTGCGTCATTTGTCAGTAGGAGGCGCTCCCTCTTCTTCCGCACCGCTTTTGTGCAACCCTAAAAAGCTTCCCCTCCTTGTCGGTAACCTAACTGCTGCTGCTGCCGTGCTAATCTCATGATGTTGGGCCGAAAACCCCGGTCCGTAGCGAACCCTCTGGAGTCTGCGATCACCACACCGAGTGAAAGGATACTGAAGGAATGCCATAGTCTGTACGTGGACAGCGAAACCGGTAAATAACCGACAACCCGGTCTGATAGGGACCCTACAGCAGAGTCAAAGGTGGTTCTGCTCGAGGTCCAAATGAAAGCAAACGTGAGATGCAGTATGTGTGGTGGGTGAATGTGAGGAGCGTCTGCAGCAGCTGTCTGTGTCAAACACATGACAGGGAGGACAAGGGAGGCTCCAGTGCCCCTCTAGTTTACCTGTTTGCCTGCAGACACCATCTCACACCCATCCACTTCAGATTAGACGTCGATATACGATTGTAGGCAAAATTTGGACACCCCTTAAAAATGAACAAATAGCATTTTTTTTAAATTGAAACTAGTGGTTTTTTTTTTGATACAGTGACTGAAACCTGGTGCGTTTACTCACTCTGAAGCTCCTGAGTCTGCCAATCAGCCCTTTTTTTTGTTTTTTTGTTTGGTTCCGTTTCCACTTCCCATATTAATCCAAATAATCTTCACTGTTTGGATCAGCCTTTGATTTATAACTCTACAGAGACTGTGTCTGTCTCCCGTTACCCAAAATATTATAACCCAAGACAAATAGATAGATACATACATACATACTTTATTTCGAACAAAAAAGTAAAACAAAACAAATGACAAATGCAATAAAGTAACAGTATACAGTGTTGAAAGGGAGAAGGAAGAAGTGAACACTTAATTCCAACTCCTCTTTTCCATAAATACACCCATATGAATTATATACAAATTACCACATTTAAGACCCCAAGTAAACAATTAACTGTATTTTGTACATATCAACATTAACACCCATCCATCCTAACATACATTGATGTCCATACATCAAAACCAGCCTCAAACAACACAGATATACATAATACAACACAACCTGAAAAATACACATCTTTCTGCAGCTTTTCCTCATCTGCCCCTTCAACTTTGCCCCGTCTTCTCCCTTAGAGAACCTTTCTCTGCTCTCCCCAAAGTTAATAAAAACGTTAATAAAAATAGAATGCATAAACATCCCAAAGTGATTAATCAAAATGTTGGTAAAATTCAAATCACACCTCAAGTCTCTAAATTTAATAATTTGTCCTCTGTTCCCCCCAAAATTTAAAAATTAAATGTGGTCTATTAAATATTAGGTCTCTAACTCCCAAGTCTCTTCTAGTCCATGATCTATTAATCGATCATCAGATCGATTTATTATATCTCACAGAGACTTGGCTTGGGCAAGATGATTATGTTGGTTTGAATGAATCAACTCCCTCTGGTTATTTAAACTGTCATAACCCCAGAGCAGGGGTGTCAAACTCATTCCATGGAGGGCCAAGACCCTGCAGGTTTTACTTCCACCCAGCCTCTTCAGCAGGTGTTTTCACTGATCAGCAATCAGTAGGAAGAAATTCAGAGAAATCACCTGTTGAAGACACTGGGTGGAGGTAAAACCTGCAGGGTCTTGGCCCTCCATGGAATGAGTTTGACACCTGTGCCCCAGAGGTTCTGGTCGTGGAGGTGGAGTAGTGGCAATTTTCCATTCTAAATTACTAGTTAATGTCAAGCAAAAATCATGTTTTAATTCCTTTGAGGGCCTGGTCCTCAGTGTGGGGCATGTTGGCTATCTTGGCGTGAACCCAATTCTCTTTGTCGTAATTGACCGTCCTCCCTCGGCCTACTCAGAGTTTCTATCCGAATTTGCTGAATTTTTAGCTGATTTAGTGCTGAAATCCGATAGAATAATTATTGTAGGGGACTTTAATATACATGTTGATGTAGAGAGTGACTGTCTTAATAAGGCATTTAATTCAATTTTAGACTCAATGGGGTTTTCCCAGAAAGTAGAAAATTCCACCTATTATCTCCACCATACATTGGACCTTTTGTCCTGGGCACGACATTAAACTACATCCGGCAGCAAGGCCACAGTCCGGGAGTTCTGGGGTTCTGAAGAGAATGTCACTACCTCTTAATTGCTGCTGTGCTGGGTCACCCTTGGGCAAGGTGAAGCACCCAATAGCCTCCCATACTGGGTTACGTACAAGCCACTAACGGCGTGCCAGGCAGATCATGTCAAGTAAGACTGCACCTGTTTGACATGGCGGATGAGTGCAACGCTTAGCGGGCAGGCGGTAAAGGTGGGCCTTGACATACCAAGCACCCAGCAGCCCGCTGCAACTGCCTTCTAATGAAGCTGCGCGTCTCAATCCCTTGAGCTGCAGTGAATTGGCTGGCAGTCAAGTGAGTGTGCGTGGCCCCTCGCGCAACCACGACCACCTTAAACAACTTCATCAGCGAATGGCTTGTTCCTTTCCCAAAGTCCAATGGCGACGGAAGTGCGGGTGACGGGGGTAGGCCTGGAAAGCTGGAAGCCCCTAGTCCGCACCCGCACATTGGCGGCAGATCTAAGATGGTCGCTCCCTGCTGAACAGCCGTGACGGCAGGGCTTCGGCAGCTGGATCTGTGACTGGGCTGGCCTTTTTAGGATCACCGCAGCCCACCCTAATTGGGGAGACCCCTAGAAAAGGTGGGGTAAACATCGGACACGGCACCTCAGTCTGGCCAGTTCACCGTGGCTGGCGGACTTCCCATCTCTGCGGTCAAAAATCAAAGAAAACACTTCGCTGTCTCAAGAGGCCTCTAACTCTCGGGGCCTGGAATATTTGCACACTCCTCGACAAAAGCAACACAGAAAGACCAGAATGCCGAACAGCACTTGTCTGCAAGGAGCTCGACCAATTCAACATTGACGTGGCAGCTCTTAGTGAGACAAGATTCCCAGATGAAGGTAACATCGTAGAAGCAGGGTCAAACTATACCATTTTCTGGAAAGGGAAAAGTGCTGAAGAACCACGTATTCACTGAGTTGGCTTTGCTATAAGATCGAAACTCGTTGACCAACACAACCTCGTCCCTACGGCCATCAGTGAACGCATGATGAAAGTCAGAATCCCTCTTGTCCAAAATAGATTTCTCACCCTGATATCTGTGTATGCTCCAACGCTCACCTCAGAGGATGATGAAAAAGCCTCCTTTTATGACCTGCTTAACTGTACCATCCAAAGTGTCCCAAGACAGGACAAACTTGTCATCTTGGGCGACTTTAATGCCAGAGTAGGCAGAGATCACAATCTCTGGAAATGCGTCCTTGGACATCATGGAATTGGAAACTGCAACTCCAATGGCCAACTCCTCCTTGGCCTTTGTGCTGAACATGAACTGGTCATCACCAATTCCCTCTTCCAGCTACCATCTCGTCAAAAAACAACCTGGAAACACCCAAGATCCAAACACTGGCATATCCTTGACTACATTCTAACTAGAGCCAGAGACAAAAGAGACGTGCACATCACTCGCTCCATGCCTGGTGCAGATGACTGTTGGACAGACCACAGATTGCTTATCTCACGACTCCAAATCAAAGTCCGTCGTCGACCAAAACGGACCTCATCAAGCGCTCCTCATCATCGCTTTGACTGTGCAAAACTACGCAATCCACAAACATCTCAAGACTTCAAGGAAGCCGTAGAAAAGAACATCGCGGCTCTTCCAGAGCCACCACAGGTGGAAGATAACTGGACCACCCTTCGTGACGCAGTGCTTGACGCTGCAGAAAAGACAATAGGTTTCTCTCAGAAGAAGACCCAAGACTGGTTTGATGAAAATGACGAAGTCATCACAAACCTTGTTGAAGCTAAACGTCAGGCAAGGCTCACTTTTGAAAACCAGCCATCCACACAGAACAAACAAAAATATAAACAAGCACTTGCAAACTGTCAGAGAGAAATTCGTGCTGCTCGGAACAACTGGTGGCAACAGAAATCGGAGGAGATCCAAAGATTTGCAGACCAACGTGACATGCGCCGCTTTTATGCCGCAACAAAGGAAATCTTCGGCCCTACAAGGTCAACTGCCTGCAGTCTGAAGGATGCAGATGGCTCCACTGTCATCAATGACACCCAGGGAATTTTAAACCGATGGAGATCCCACTTTGAAAGCCTTCTCAATGATCATTCGCGCACACCAGACGACCTTCTCTGTAAAACGCCACAACATCCTGTTCACTACTGGATGTCTCTTCCACCTTCCTCTGAGGAAATGAACAAAGCCATCAAGCACATGAAACCAGGTAAAGCACCGGGACCAGACAACATCCCACTAGAACTAATCACTCATGGTGGCCCGGAATTTAAGAACCGACTGCTGAACCTCATCCTAAAAATCTGGGAAACAAAGACAGTCCCTAGTGACTTCCGCGATGCAAATATTATCACCATCTTCAAAAAGGGAGATCGAGAAAACTGTGAAAACTACCGTGGCATTTCACTGCTATGCATAGCAAGTAAGATCTTTGCACGCATCCTCCTCAACCGCCTCCTTGTCATCGCAGAAGAAATACTTCCTGAATCACAGTGCGGTTTCCGATCTTCCCGCGGGACAATTGACATGATCTTCTGTGCCCAACAACTGCAGGAGAAATGTCAAGAACAGCAACAGCCACTTATGCTCATCTTCTGGGACCTAAAGAAAGCCTTCGATAAGGTCCCACGGCCGGCTATGTGGGCAGTCTTGGCAAGATTTGGCTGCCCAGATGACTTCATTATGCTGATCCACTCACTTCATGATGGAATGGTGGGCAGAGTATGCCATCAAAAAGCTCTCTCTGACCCTTTTCCCATAACAGGAGGACTCAAGCAAGCTGCGTTCTAGCCCCAACCTGCTTCTCACTGTACCTGGCGGCAATGCTCAATGAAATCCCACCAGACACCCCTTCCGTTGATGTACGATATCGCATGGACGGAGGCCTCTTCAATCTCAGTCGACTCCGAGCAAAAACAAGAACGTTAACCACCACAGTCCATGAGCTGCAGTATGCAGATGACAACGCTACCCCTAGCTTAACTGCTGAAGATCTACAGAGGACGGCTGACCTCTACAATAATGCTTATGAGCGTTTTGGAATGGAGGTGAATACTGACAAGACCAAAGTCCTCATCCAACCACCCCCAGGCTGCATGCTCCCTGACACAATCATCACTATTGATGAAAAGCCTCTGGAAAAAGCGGATCATTTCTGTTATCTAGGAAGCATTCTATCAAAGACACCTACATGCGATCAGGACGTGGAGAATCGCGTGAGGGCAGCTCACTCCGCTTTTGGACGTCCTAATCGTTGAGTCTTCAACAACCACGCACTGACTATCAAAACAAAGATCATGGTTTTCAGGGCTGTAGTTCTGTCTACCCTTCTCTATGCCTGCGAGACCTGGACTCTCTACTGTCGCCAAATCAAACGTCTTGAGCACTTCCAACAGCTGAAGCTTAGACAAATCCTTAAAACCAAATGGACAGACCGGGCAACAAACACCGAAGTTCTCGCCCGCACTGCTCTACCTAGTGTTGAAGCTACCATTATTCAGCACCGTCTCCGCTGGGCAGGCCATGTACAATGACTGGACTCAAATCGTCTACCGAAAATTCTGCTCTATGGAGAACTTACCTCAGGAACAAGACCACTAGGCAGACCAAAACTGCGCTATAAAGACCAACTAACGTCCACCTTGGCCCAAACCAGCATCCACAGATGGGAACACCTAGCAAAGGAGAGAATGGTATGGAGAGAAGCTATCCGCAATGGCACTATAGCCTTTGAGAGAAACAGATGTGCATTTGAGGAGAAGAAGCAAAGAAGAAGGAAGGAGCGCTCGCAGCAGCCGCGGCCTCCACCGTCACTTCCCTGCGGTGTCTGCCCACGCCTCTTCCATCACCGGCTTGGGCTACAGAGCCACATCCGTCACAAGCACAAGTGATTTCTGGAACGGGAGCAACCCTATGCTCGGACACGAGCTGGAGCCGACGACGACGACATTGGACCTTGTTTTGACTTATGGTATATATATAGAAAATCTGGTAGTGTCTCCTCATAATCCTGTACTGTCAGACCATTGTCTGTTGACCTTTGATTTCACTATTTCTGATTATTTGACTCCTAAAGAAAAATACTACTACAGAAGATGTCTTTCAGATGACGTTGTTACCAAATTTTTGCAGATTGTCTCCTCTATACCATGGGTCAACACAACGGAAATAAAAGATGGAGAGCCTGCTCCTTTCGTAATTGATAGCATGGTAGATATTATTACAGCCTCTCTGCATCGGACTCTAGATTTGGTAGCCCCTTTAAAAAAGAAAAAGTCTTAACCAGAGATTTCTAACCCCTTGGTTTAACTCAGAAATTCGTAGCTTAAAACAGAAGACTCATCAGTTGGAAAGGAAATGGCGTTCTACTAATTTAGATGAATTCTATTTAGCGTGGAGAAATCATCTCTTAATTTATAAAAAATCTCTTAGAAAAGCTAGATCAAGTTATTATTCTGCATTAATAGAAGCGAATAAGAATAACCCCAGGTTTCTTTTCAACACTATAGCCAGGCTGACAAAGAGTCAGGATTCGGTCAATCATTGCATCCCCCCTGAGCTTTCTAGTCAGGACTTTCTGAACTTTTTCAATCATATAATCATGATTGTAATCAGTTAGCCAAGTTAGATGCCTGTCTTAAGGATATCAAAGCCTGGATAAGATAAGATAAGATAAGCCTTTATTAGTCCCACAATGGGGAAATTCCAGGATTGCAACAGCACAGGGATAGCAACACTCAGAGCAACAATCAAGAAGACAAGAAAAAAAACAAGAGCAGCGAATATACATATGTACATATATAAATATATAAACACACAGTGCGGAGCATGTGACTTGTAATTTTCTGCTATTAAACTCAGATAAGACTGAAGTCATTCTTGTTGGCCCAAAACACCTTAGAAATTCCTTTCCAAATCATGCTCTTAATTTAGATGCCACCACTCTCACTCTGAATAGTTCTGTGAGGAACCTTGGAGTTATTTTTGATCAAGATCTGTCCTTTAATTCACTTATTAAATTTGTTTCTAAGACTGCCTTCTATCATCTGCGCAATATTGCCAAGATTAGGAGCATCTTGTCTCTGAATGATGCTGAGAAACTGATCCACACCTTTGTCAGCTCTCGATTAGATTACTGTAACTCGTTATTATCAAGTTGTCCTAAAATATCCTTAAAAAATCTTCAGTTGATCCAAAATGCTGCTGCAAGAGTTCTAACTGCTTCTAGAAAAAGAGATCATATCTCCCTGGTTCTGTCCTCCCTTCAGTGGCTTCCCATAGAGTTTAGAATTAAGTTTAAAATCCTTCTTCTCACTTTCAAAGCTCTTAATAATCAGGCCCCCTTATATAAAAAAGATCTGATATTACCTTACCATCCTAATAGAGCACTATGCTCCCAAAATGCTGGATTACTTGTAATGCCCAGAATCTCCACAAGTACACTGGGAGGCAGAGCCTTCTGCTGTCAGGCTTCTTCTCTGTGGAACCAGTTACCACTCTGGGTCCAGGAGTCAGACTCGGTCTCTGTTTTTAAGAACAGGGTAAAATCCTTCCTTTTTAATATAGCGTACGATTAGGGAGGGATTTTGTGTCTTTTAACCCCGCTTCTGTTTTTTGTCTGTCCTCTTCATCCTCTCTATCCCCTCACCCCAAGCCAGTCGCAGCAGATGACTGCCCTTCCCTGAGCCTGGTTCTGCTAGAGGTTTCTTTCTGTTAAATGGGAGTTTTTCCTCTCCACCATCGCTAAGTGCTTGCTCACAGGGGATCGTCTGATTACTGGGTCTTTCTGAAATTGTGGGGTTTTCTCTGCATTTTATAGCGCTATGAGATGACTTCTGTTGTGATGTGGCGCTGTATAAATAAAGCTGAATTGAATTGAATAGTGCATACCTGTGCATGCCCGTAGAAACCAGGTATAAGCAAGAATTTCTGCATACCCGTAGAAAGCAGGTATAAGCAAGCGCATCACGACTCGTTCAGTGATGCCTGCCTATGATCTTTGATGATGTCATAGTGAGTCCTGTGATCTTTGATGATGTCATTGATGCCTACCTTTGATCTTTGATGATGTCATAGCAAGTCCTATGATCGTGAGTGATGCCTGCCTTTGATCACACACAGACACACACAGATTTTGAATCACTCTATACTATGGTGCCTACATGATGTAGACATTGTAGGCACATCATAGGCGATCCTATGGTCGTGACAGACAGACAGACATGTGTCATACACAAACATGTGTCAGAGCAGACATGACAACAGACACATTATAAAGTATGCCGATGATTCAGTTATTGTCAGTCTCCTTCAGGATGGTGAGAGCGGCCACGGCCCAGTAGTTGATGATTTTGTTCAGTGGTGTGAGGATTCCTACCTGCAGCTGAATATGACAAAAACTAAAGACATGATAATTGACTTTAGGAGGAAAACTCCCAGTCACAAAGTCACTTTACTAAAAGGCCAGACCACTGAATGTGTGCAGTCTTACAAATATCTTGGGACAATCATTGATAACAATTTAAACTTTGAAGAGAACTGTGAAAGGGTGTGCAAAAAGGGTCAGCAACATTTGCATTGTTTAAGGAAACTCACACACTTCCAAATTGACCGAACCATAATGACAATGTTTTATCGGGCTTTTATTGAATCTGTTTTATCCTTTTCTTTAGTGTCCTGGTTTGGTCAGATAAAACTGACCAAATCTGGAAATCCTTAGACCAAGTAGTTAGATGGTCCAGTCGTTTGCTTGGTGAGTCACAGCTGAGCCTGACATCCCTGTACACCAGACAGGTACAGAAGCTTGCTACCTCCATTTTAAACGATGACTCCCACCCTTTGCACTGCCACTTTCAGCTTCTTCCCTCCAGACGGAGGTTTGTTGTCCCAAAATGTAAAACCCAGCACTACAAAAGCAGCGTTGTTCCTGCTGCTGTTAAAGAGTTGAACAAGATGCAGCAATATGTTGCACATAATTTATTTACCTATTTATGAATTTTATTTTATATTTATTTATTTTTGTAGGTTTTTTATTTGGGTTTTAAATCTTTTACCAGGTTTTAGACCTTTATTGAGTTTTTAATCTCTTTGACTTAGTTTTTAACTTTTTAATATGACCCTTCTCTCTTATCTCATTGTTTTTTCTCTTATCTCTTTGTCTTATGTCCTGATTGGTGGAGCCTTGAGTACTTTTATCGTGTTTATAGTCAGCTTCATGTGTGCCTGTGTTTGTGTTCATGTTGAATGTGATTGTGTTTTATAAATATGTGTCTAAAAGGATGCCACCTGACTGCAAAACAAACCTACCTACGGGTACAAATAAAGTAACCTGAACCTGAACAGACAGAGATTTCTTGAATTATCTAGAGTGAAGATGTACACTGTAGGATATGAACAAGAGGCTAATATTTCCAGGGGACATTTTTGCATAGCTGCTTTTTATGTGATTAACTGAAGAAAAAAAAACATAATTGTGATCCCTTGTCTCAGATCCCTTTTTACAAAGTCAGAGGTAAGTCAGCTTAATGGGCATTTCAGAAGTGTCAGCTGGTGCCAGTTTCAAAGCCTTTACATTTTTTCTGACTCCTTAACTCTTGTGCAGACACTCCGAAACCATAGGTTCCTCTGAGCAGCTGTGTAAGACACAAAAATGAAAGTTGTTGATGCCTACAATGCAGGAGAAGGCAACTAGAATACAGCAAAGCATTTCAGCTTGCAGTTTCTGCAAAAACCTACAGGAAGATTTAGCAAACTTGGGAGTAGTGGATTATTCCACTGTGCAGCAATGCTTGCAAAATGGAGCCTTTCGTAAGAGTCTGTTGGAGAAAATCCTTACCTTCATCCTCATTATAAAATCTATGTTCAAAAGTATGCATTGGAACATCTACAACAACCTGATGTTTAAAGTTTATTTGAAAGGGACATTACATGCTCATGAACATTAACACAAATGCAAGTATGCCAGATTTAACAATATTGCTAATTTGCATCATGTATTTTTGGAAATAACTGCCGTGGACTGATGAAGTTACAATAGAACTGGCTGCAATCAGCAGAGGTGTGTTTGTAAATGGAAAAAAGGAAGGAAAGAAGGAGCATCATGTCATGAAAAGATCCCTTTAATAACTGTTAAGCATGGGGTAGATCAGTCATACTTTGAAGGTTGCATTGCAGCAGGTAGAGGGAGGAATAAATTCCACTAAATACCTGCAAATTCTGGAAGCAAATATCACATTGTGTAAATAATTTGAAGCTTAAAATTGGAAAGATTCTCCAACAGGATAATCTTAATGATAATGGCTCAAAACATACTTCAAAATCCACCTTGGACTACCTAGGAGACAGCAGCTGGAGGTTTTGGAATGGCCCTCAAAGACTCAAACATAATTAAAAAAAACTGTGGGTAGGTGTCAAATGAGCTGTGCATGGAACATGATCCAAGAACATTGCAGAACTAGAGGGCTTTGGGGGCTTTTGATCCACGCCACATTCTACCCACCTCCCATATATGCCTGAATTTGTTTCCATCAGGTGCCATGCATAATTACACAGGAAATAGATTAAAAAAAAAAAGCAGGTTCTTCTGTTTCCCGAGCTCCATTCTTTCACCAATTTTCATTGGTATACATTCAGTAGAGTTTGCATATTTATGTAAACTGCTAGACAGGCAAATAAGCAACACTGAAAACATAACTTTGGCAGACATAGAGTATTTGAATAATCACTTGAGATAACTGAATGTGTTCAGCCATATGTTGTAACTGTGTGCTAGATAAAGGTTTTGAGAACGTTCTGTTACATGTGACTCTAAAAATGACTAGTGTTTGCAAAATAAGCTTAGACCTAATTAAATTAGTATTTTATGTATTTATATAATTCACCTATAACTATTTGCATGCACATTTTTAATGGGCTCTTGAGACTTATAAAACTACAACCATTCCACTATATTAGTTTATTTTGGCAGTGCAAGGGTTAGAAGAACTAAAGGATTCAAAATAATGGTTGATCACGGCCTTCCTGTGTTGAATCTGTTTGTTCTCCCTGTACCTGTGTGGGTTTTCTCCTACACGACAGACATGATTCTCAAATGGCTGTGGGTGTGAGAATGTGTCACGAAAAGGAAATCTGTCCAGGATGTACCTGCCTCTTTACCCATTACAACCATAATAAGCTCCAGTCCCTTGTGACCCAGAATTGGTAAAACTGTTTGATGGATTTTTTTGTATTATTTTGTCTTGGAGTTGGTTTAAAACATTACTTTATTAAAACAGCACTCTGTCTCTTGAATTAAGTGTCCATATATGTGTTTGGGTTTTTCCAGGTCTGGTGAAGATTGCCAGCAGCCTGGGAGTCCGTCTCCTGCCTCCCCGGAAGAAGATAATTGTGATGATCATGGGTAACCACTCCGCAGGAAAGAGCTCCTTCATTAACTGGTAATCTGTTTTATTGTTGTGGGGAACACCAGTGCTCTACCAGGCTGCCTAACCATCGCACAGTATGATCACATCCTGTATAAAAGGATGGCGATGAAAGGACCAAGAATGCCACCCTCTCACATGACTTTTGAGAAGTGCTTTGTTGTTTAAGTGCTGTTTAGCAGTCTAGCTAAATGCAGTGTGGTTTTAGAGGGTTGACAGAGAAAGAAAAATAGATCTATTTTCTCTTCTTTAGACAGCAGGCAAAATGACTGGAAATAGTCTGGTTGAGCATTTGATTTTCTTTTAAGTAACACTGCCAAAAATCTTTTTTTTTTTTTTGTCAGCTTGTCTGTAACATGTTTTTTTAATGACTTACAAGACATATCAAGAGTGAAATCACCCAAATGTCTCATGTGCCTGTTTTTTTTGTTTTTTTTTTTGCTTTAAAGTTTCACCTAAGCCTCGCCCCCTCAAAAAAGGCGAGTTGAAACTGAGTGTTTTGGTGACGTAAATATGTACAACTGCTAGGACTTGAGTAGTGTTGAACAAATCAGGACTCTCTGGCTTAAGTGAAGTTAGCCTCCAGCCAGTTAACATTTTTGGGCTAGCTGCTTTGAAACCTTGACCCAAATTAAGATGGGTTTTACCATTAAACTGCTTTTAAGGGACTTCCGGTTATGGCTGCCACGTAGGACGGACGTGTCTCGCTCTGCTCTGCTCCTGGAGAAAAAAAATCGGCAAATAACTCTCTCATTTGGGACAGAACGTATCCCAGCATTTGGGCGAGGATATGTCGGCGAAGCCTAAGGCTGGAAAACCAGGAAAAGGAAAAAGCGAGCCGCCGAAACAGTCCAAATTAACGGACTTTCAGGTCTGTGACGCAGCAAACAAAACTCCATATATGGCGGAGGAGGCTGGCGGCGGTGCGATGTTTGCGGGGAATGGCGCAGATGCGCTGATGGCTGCCATGAGTTCAATGAGAGCGGACTTTTCCTCTAGATTTGATGGGATTATGACAGCGTTGGAAGGAATAAGAAAGGAATTGGGTGACTGTGTAGAACGAACGGCGCAGATGGAGCTCCGTCTCGCTAGTGCTGAAGATGACGTCACCCGTCTTCAATTAAAGGTGCGCACTTTGGAAAAAAAAAATAAATCTCTGGAAGATAATATTTTGGATTTGGAATCTCGGTCGAGACAGAATAATTTGAGGCTGGTGGGTCTTCCAGAGGAATCAGAAGGTCGGGACGTATGTTCCTTTCTGGAAAAGTGGATTCCGGAGGTGCTGGGCAGCGAGGAGTTGCAATCAGCAGTGGTTCTGGAAAAAGCACATCGTATTGGCCCACGGAGAGATAAGGGACCGCCGAGGACCTTAATTATGAAGTTTCTTAGCAACAGAGACAGGATGAAGATCTTCAACGCTGCACGTGCTAAAGGAGAGATTAAACACCAGGACCAGCAGGTGCGGTTCTACCCAGATTTGGCCACAGGAATCCAGCAATTGAGGAAGCAGTTTGATCCCGTACGTAAGGAGCTGCGCAACCTTGGGATTCGTCATGGTGTAATCTATCCTGCGAGACTGCTGACCACGTATGAGGGCAGAACCCACATTTTCAAGACCCCAGAGGAGGCGCAGGAGTTCATCAAGAAGATCAAAGAAGAAGAAGAGACTGGTGGGAGCTAAGCATGAACAAAATATAAGGTAGAATAATTAAGCATTTGCACAGGCATCTGACTGACTTGAAGTAAATAGTAAGTTTACAAAATATAGATTGTATTATATATTAAAAAAACAAAACAAAAACAAAACAAACAAAAAAAAAACTATGATGTACAAAGTTGTTAAAAATTTTGGAGTTAAGTTGGAAAACTACAGAGGAGAGTTAATGTTACGTCATTAAAAGCAGTAGAGTTAGGGTGATTGGGAGGATGAAGAAGGAGTGGCTTAGGCTGTTCCCCATGGGTGTGGAACGGTCGATGGCTATATCGGGAGACAGAATTTTTCTTTTGATTTTGGGGGGTTTGCCACAAGTGTGGGAAGGGGAAATTTGTTTGTGTGTAGTTTGTAGGATGAATGTTCAACCACTCATGTTTTTGCTTCTCTGTATGAGCATGTTTACACTGCAAGGTAATCCCAAACTCTCTATTGATCATGGACCAAAGTGTTAATCTTAATTTAACTTCATGGAATTGCAGAGGTCTACAAAATTTAAAAAAACTTAAACAAGTTATGAATAAAATAAAGGACATGGGTTCAAGAATTGTGTTTTTACAAGAAACTCATCTGATAGAGGAGGATGTTAAAAGAATTAGGAGTAGATGGCAGGGAAGTGTATTCACCTCTTCATTTTCATCCCGAGCCAGGGGAGTTATGACTCTCATACATAAATCAGTTCCTTTTCAGGTGAAAAATGTAATTGGAGACAAATTTGGAAGATATGTAATCATTCAAGGTTCTTTGCTATTAGAAAATATAAATCTTGTGAACTTATATGGTCCCAATATAGATGATCAGAAGTTCTTTGCTAATTTATTTCTCATCTTATCATCACTTACAGGGCAACATATAATAGCAGGGGATTTTAATTGTACATTGAATCCAGGTGTGGATAGATCAACAGGACTGGATTGTACGCACATTGGATGTAGGATGACTATTAATCATTTTATGAAAGAATTGAGATTGTTAGATATATGGAGAGAAATGAAACCACAAGTTAAAGCCTATTCTTGTTATTCCAGTACCTACAAGACATTCTCACGTATTGATTATTTTTTGATTTCCACAGAATTAAGGTCCAAGATTCAAAACTGCTTTTATGATAACATCGTGATTTCTGATCATGCACCCTGTTGTCTAATATATGTAGATAAAAAATTGACAAAGGAATCAGGTAGATGGCAATTTCAGCATAAATGGCTTCAGGATGAGGAATTTGTCAAGTATATAGAAAAACAGATAGACGAGTTCTTTGACATCAATACTACACAAACATCAGCATGTGTAAAGTGGGAGGCTTTCAAAGCTTTTATTAGGGGACATATTATTAGTTATACAGGATCAAAATCTAAGAAGACTCGAGAGGAGAGAGCTAAATTGGAACATAAAATAAAAAGTCTTCAGGAAAAAGTGTATGCAGGAAGTGACCCAAGGTTGGAGAATGAATTACTGATTTTGAGAGCTGAATACGACAAAAAATCAGCGAATAGAGCTGCCTCGAGTCTTCTAAGATTGAAACAATCTTTTTATGAACAAGGTGAAAAATCAGGAAAATTATTAGCATGGCAGATTAAACAATTGGAAATTAAAACACCAATTACCAGTATTATAAGTAAGGGACAGGTAGTTATAGATCCTTTAGAAATTAATAGAGCCTTTAGAGATTACTATGAAAAATTATATGATACCAAAAATGAACCTGATTTAACAAAACTAAATGGGTTTTTGAACGAACTATCTATACCGTGTATTCCAAATGAAAACAGGGAGATATTGGAGTCTAAAATTAGTCAAGAAGAAGTTGGGCTAGCCATTGATAATATGAAATCAGGAAAAAGTGCAGGACCAGATGGTCTTCCAGTTGACCTTTATAAAAAATTTAAGAATAAATTAATAAAACCTTTTTTGGAAATGGTTTTAGAAGCATTTCAAAATAATAATTTACCATCATACATAAATAATGCCTTAATTATACTGCTGCCAAAACCAGGTAAGCCCTCTAATAAATGTGAAAATATGAGACCAATAAGCCTATTAAACGCCGACCTTAAGATAATCTGTAAAATTTTAGCAAGACGAATACAAGAAATTTTACCAAATATTATTAATCGAGATCAGAATGGCTTTATAAAGGGTAGACAAGGCTTCCATAATGTAAGAAGACTATTTAATATTATTTATTTTAATAAAGAAGCACCGGATACAGCTCTCCTATCATTGGACGCCGAAAAGGCCTTTGATAGAGTTGAATGGCCCTTTCTTTTTGAAGTCCTACAAAGGTTTGGACTTGGAAATAATTTCATAAAATGGGTTCAAATAATATACAATAATGCTACAGCAGAAATCCTAACAAATAACAATATTTCAAAACCAATAAAAATCAATAGAGGATGTCGACAAGGCTGTCCACTTTCACCTTTACTGTTTACTATGGCAATTGAACCTTTAGCGATAGCGATACGTTTACATTCACAAATATATGGAATTAAAGTTGGACCAACAGAACATAAAATCTCCCTGTACGCCGATGATATAATTTTGTTTATGTCGAATCTAAAAAAATCAATTCCAACCTTGTTGAATTTAATAAAGAATTTTGGGGAAATATCAGGATATAAAATAAATAAAACTAAATCTTCAATATTAATGCTAAATGAGACCCAGAGAAATTACCCAGCCCCTGAGGTAAATCAATTCAATGTTGTAAATCAGTTTAAATATTTAGGAATCCAAATTATGCCTAAGCTAGAATCAGTCGCCAGTGTCAACTATGAAGCCTTAATGTCAGATATCAATGAGTTAACTCAGAGATGGATGTCACTACCAATGTCGATGATCGGGAGAATCAATATACTTAAAAGTAATATTTTACCTAAAATACTTTATTTATTTCAATACATTCCCTTATCACCACCTTTAGATCTATTCTCAAGAATAAAAAAAAAGTTAGTGGAATTTATATGGAACAACAGGAGGGCTAGATTACGTTTGTCTTTATTATATTTACCATTTGATCGTGGAGGTCTGAAATGTCCAAATTTTATGTTGTATTATTGGTCGGCACAACTGAGGTCTATGACATATTATTTTTCATCAAATGATCTCCCTCACTGGACTGAAATGGAATCATACAATTTACCTTTACCTCTTCCCATATTCATATACTCAGATTCGGCAAAAAAATTACAAAAACAAGTTAAAAATCCATTTGTAAAGCATATGATCAAAATATGGTGTGAAGCTAAAAACTATTTAAAAGAACCACAGTTATTGTCACAATTTAGTCCAATATGGGGTAATCAATATTTTAAACCAGGGAGAGCGGACGCTGTATTTAAAGTATGGAATTTAAAAGGGATACAAAAGATTCAGGATTTATATTTGCCATGTGCAGACAACATAATGTCTTTTGAAGAGCTGAGGATCAAATTTAATCTCAATAGAACACATTTTTTTTTTTAAATATCTTCAACTTAGAAACTTTATTCGATCAAATCAAAATAAAGCTCTCACTCGACCTATTTATTCATCCTTGGAAAAAATGATGATGAAAGATAGTAAAAGAAAGGGTATTATTTCAGAGTTTTATAACTCATTGACACTATCTTCAAGTGAAAATTCACTGAAAAGATTAAACTACTGGAAAGAAGATCTGCAAATTGAAATTTCAGAGGAACAATGGGAATTGGCTTGTACAGAAGCTCAAACCAAATCAATAAATGCACGCCTTAAATTGATACATTTCAAATGGTTAATGCGGATGTATGTTACACCGGAGGAGTTAAATAGATATAACAAAAATATACCAGATACATGCACAAAATGCATGGAAAGTAAAGGAACCCTATTTCATTGTTTATGGGAATGTAGATTAATAAGAATGTTTTGGGAGGAGGTGAGGGTAACAATTGAAAAAATGCTTCCGGTTATGGCTGCCACGTAGGACGGACGTGTCTCGCTCTGCTCTGCTCCTGGAGAAAAAAAATCGGCAAATAACTCTCTCATTTGGGACAGAACGTATCCCAGCGTTTGGGCGAGGATATGTCGGCGAAGCCTAAGGCTGGAAAACCAGGAAAAGGAAAAAGCGAGCCGCCGAAACAGTCCAAATTAACGGACTTTCAGGTCTGTGACGCAGCAAACAGGGCTCCATATATGGCGGAGGAGGCTGGCAACGCTGCGATTTCTGCGGGGAATGGCGCAGATGCGCTGATGGCTGCCATGAGTTCAATGAGAGCGGACTTTTCCTCTAGATTTGATGGGATTATGACAGCGTTGGAAGGAATAAGAAAGGAATTGGGTGACTGTGTAGAACGAACGGCGCAAATGGAGCTCCGTCTCGCTAGTGCTGAAGATGACGTCACCCGTCTTCAATTAAAGGTGCGCACTTTGGAAAAAAAAAATAAATCTCTGGAAGATAATATTTTGGATTTGGAATCTCGGTCGAGACAGAATAATTTGAGGCTGGTGGGTCTTCCAGAGGAATCAGAAGGTCGGGACGTATGTTCCTTTCTGGAAAAGTGGATTCCGGAGGTGCTGGGCAGCGAGGAGTTGCAATCAGCAGTGGTTCTGGAAAAAGCACATCGCATTGGCCCACGGAGAGATAAGGGACCGCCGAGGACCTTAATTATGAAGTTTCTTAACAACAGAGACAGGATGAAGATCTTCAACGCTGCACGAGCTAAAAAAGGAGAGATTAAACACCAGGACCAGCAGGTGCGGTTCTACCCAGATTTGGCCACAGGAATCCAGCAATTGAGGAAGCAGTTTGATCCCGTACGTAAGGAGCTGCGCAACCTTGGGATTCGTCATGGTGTAATTTATCCTGCGAGACTGCTGACCACGTATGAGGGCAGAACCCACATCTTCAAGACCCCAGAGGAGGCGCAGGAGTTCATCAAGAAGATCAAAGAAGAAGAAGAGACTGGTGGGAGCTAAGCATGAACAAAATATAAGGTAGAATAATTAAGCATTTGCACAGGCATCTGACTGACTTGAAGTAAATAGTAAGTTTACAAAATATAGATTGTATTATATATTAAAAAAAAAACAAAACAAAAACAAAAAAAAACTATGATGTACAAAGTTGTTAATTTTGGAGTTAAGTTGGAAAACTACAGAGGAGAGTTAATGTTACGTCATTAAAAGCAGTAGAGTTAGGGTGATTGGGAGGATGAAGAAGGAGTGGCTTAGGCTGTTCCCCGTGGGTGTGGAACAGTCGATGGCTATATCGGGAGACAGAATTTTTCTTTTGATTTTGGGGGGTTTGCCACAAGTGTGGGAAGGGGAAATTTGTTTGTGTGTAGTTTGTAGGATGAATGTTCAACCACTCATGTTTTTGCTTCTCTGTATGAGCATGTTTACACTGCAAGGTAATCCTAAACTCTCTATTGATCATGGACCAAAGTGTTAATCTTAATTTAACTTCATGGAATTGCAGAGGTCTACAAAATTTTAAAAAACTTAAACAAGTTATGAATAAAATAAAGGACATGGGTTCAAGAATTGTGTTTTTACAAGAAACTCATCTGATAGAGGAGGATGTTAAAAGAATTAGGAGTAGATGGCAGGGAAGTGTATTCACCTCTTCATTTTCATCCCGAGCCAGGGGAGTTATGACTCTCATACATAAATCAGTTCCTTTTCAAGTGAAAAATGTAATTGGAGACAAATTTGGAAGATATGTAATCATTCAAGGTTCTTTGCTATTAGAAAATATAAATCTTGTGAACTTATATGGTCCCAATATAGATGATCAGAAGTTCTTTGCTAATTTATTTCTCATCTTATCATCACTTACAGGGCAACATATAATAGCAGGGGATTTTAATTGTACATTGAATCCAGGTGTGGATAGATCAACAGGACTGGATTGTACGCACATTGGATGTAGGATGACTATTAATCATTTTATGAAAGAATTGAGATTGTTAGATATATGGAGAGAAATGAAACCACAAGTTAAAGCCTATTCTTGTTATTCCAGTACCTACAAGACGTTCTCACGTATTGATTATTTTTTGATTTCCACAGAATTAAGGTCCAAGATTCAAAACTGCTTTTATGATAACATCGTGATCTCTGATCATGCACCCTGTTGTCTAATATATGTAGATAAAAAATTGACAAAGGAATCAGGTAGATGGCAATTTCAGCATAAATGGCTTCAGGATGAGGAATTTGTCAAGTATATAGAAAAACAGATAGACGAGTTCTTTGACATCAATACTACACAAACATCAGCATGTGTAAAGTGGGAGGCTTTCAAAGCTTTTATTAGGGGGCATATTATTAGTTATACAGGATCAAAATCTAAGAAGACTCGAGAGGAGAGAGCTAAATTGGAACATAAAATAAAAAATCTTCAGGAAAAAGTGTATGCAGGAAGTGACCCAAGGTTGGAGAATGAATTACTGATTTTGAGAGCTGAATATGACAAAAAATCAGCGAATAGAGCTGCCTCGAGTCTTCTAAGATTGAAACAATCTTTTTATGAACAAGGTGAAAAATCAGGAAAATTATTAGCATGGCAGATTAAACAATTGGAAATTAAAACACCAATTACCAGTATTATAAGTAACGGACAGGTAGTTATAGATCCTTTAGAAATTAATAGAGCCTTTAGAGATTACTATGAAAAATTATATGATACCAAAAATGAACCTGATTTAACAAAACTAAATGGGTTTTTGAACGAACTATCTATACCGTGTATTCCAAATGAAAACAGGGAGATATTGGAGTCTAAAATTAGTCAAGAAGAAGTTGGGCTAGCCATTGATAATATGAAATCAGGAAAAAGTGCAGGACCAGATGGCCTTCCAGTTGACCTTTATAAAAAATTTAAGAATAAATTAATAAAACCTTTTTTGGAAATGGTTTTAGAAGCATTTCAAAATAATAATTTACCATCATACATAAATAATGCCTTAATTATACTGCTGCCAAAACCAGGTAAGCCCTCTAATAAATGTGAAAATATGAGACCAATAAGCCTATTAAACGCCGACCTTAAGATAATCTGTAAAATTTTAGCAAGACGAATACAAGAAATTTTACCAAATATTATTAATCGAGATCAGAATGGCTTTATAAAGGGTAGACAAGGCTTCCATAATGTAAGAAGACTATTTAATATTATCTATTTTAATAAAGAAGCACCGGATACAGCTCTCCTATCATTGGACGCCGAAAAGGCCTTTGATAGAGTTGAATGGCCCTTTCTTTTTGAAGTCCTACAAAGGTTTGGACTTGGAAATAATTTCATAAAATGGGTTCAAATAATATACAATAATGCTACAGCAGAAATCCTAACAAATAACAATATTTCAAAACCAATAAAAATCAATAGAGGATGTCGACAAGGCTGTCCACTCTCACCTTTACTGTTTACTATGGCAATTGAACCTTTAGCGATAGCGATACGTTTACATTCACAAATATATGGAATTAAAGTTGGACCAACAGAACATAAAATCTCCCTGTACGCCGATGATATAATTTTGTTTATGTCGAATCTAAAAAAATCAATTCCAACCTTGTTGAATTTAATAAAGAATTTTGGGGAAATATCAGGATATAAAATAAATAAAACTAAATCTTCAATATTAATGCTAAATGAGACCCAGAGAAATTACCCAGCCCCTGAGGTAAATCAATTCAATGTTGTAAATCAGTTTAAATATTTAGGAATCCAAATTATGCCTAAGCTAGAATCAGTCGCCAGTGTCAACTATGAAGCCTTAATGTCAGATATCAGTGAGTTAACTCAGAGATGGATGTCACTACCAATGTCGATGATCGGGAGAATCAATATACTTAAAAGTAATATTTTACCTAAAATACTTTATTTATTTCAATACATTCCCTTATCACCACCTTTAGATCTATTCTCAAGAATAAAAAAAAAGTTAGTGGAATTTATATGGAACAACAGGAGGGCTAGATTACGTCTGTCTTTATTATATTTACCATTTGATCGTGGAGGTCTGAAATGTCCAAATTTTATGTTGTATTATTGGTCGGCACAACTGAGGTCTATGACATATTATTTTTCATCAAATGATCTCCCTCACTGGACTGAAATGGAATCATACAATTTACCTTTACCTCTTCCCATATTCATATACTCAGATTCGGCAAAAAAATTACAAAAACAAGTTAAAAATCCATTTGTAAAGCATATGATCAAAATATGGTGTGAAGCTAAAAACTATTTAAAAGAACCACAGTTATTGTCACAATTTAGTCCAATATGGGGTAATCAATATTTTAAACCAGGGAGAGCGGACGCTGTATTTAAAGTATGGAATTTAAAAGGGATACAAAAGATTCAGGATTTATATTTGCCATGTGCAGACAACATAATGTCTTTTGAAGAGCTGAGGATCAAATTTAATCTCAATAGAACACATTTTTTTAAATATCTTCAACTTAGAAACTTTATTCGATCAAATCAAAATAAAGCTCTCACTCGACCTATTTATTCATCCTTGGAAAAAATGATGATGAAAGATAGTAAAAGAAAGGGTATTATTTCAGAGTTTTATAACTCATTGACACTATCTTCAAGTGAAAATTCACTGAAAAGATTAAACTACTGGAAAGAAGATCTGCAAATTGAAATTTCAGAGGAACAATGGGAATTGGCTTGTACAGAAGCTCAAACCAAATCAATAAATGCACGCCTTAAATTGATACATTTCAAATGGTTAATGCGGATGTATGTTACACCGGAGGAGTTAAATAGATATAACAAAAATATACCAGATACATGCACAAAATGCATGGAAAGTAAAGGAACCCTATTTCATTGTTTATGGGAATGTAGATTAATAAGAATGTTTTGGGAAGAGGTGAGGGTAACAATTGAAAAAATAATCTCAAAACAAATCATATTGAATCCTAAACTGGTTTTGTTGGGTCTGTACCCAGAAAAGCATAATTTCAATAAAAGTGAAAGAACATTCATAGACCTCAGTTTGCTTAATGCCAAAAAATGTATTGCACTATTATGGAAAAAGACTCATAGACCAGATGTGACTCAGTGGTTAAGACAGATGTTAACAAACCTTCCATTAGAAAGAATAACATATATACTGAAATCAAAGGAAATTGTGTTTGAGAATATATGGAGACCTTTTATTGATTATGTAAAAAATTTAAACATAACTCTTGAAGAAGAAGGTGAATGATGTGTGTGGACCTTGTAAATTCCAAACTGGTGAACATAATATGTATACTTATGTATTGGATTGGCTAGACTAAACAGAGGAGCATTGTTGAAGACTTGATTTTGTTGGTGGTTGTTGGTGTTTTTAGTGCATTTTTTTTTTTTGTAGTACTTTAGTGTTAGTGTTTGATTGTTTGTATCATGTTTGTTAAAAAAAAAAAAAAAGGTTCAATAAAGATATTGTGGAAAAAAAAAAAAAACAATTGAAAAAATAATCTCAAAACAAATCATATTGAATCCTAAACTGTTTTTGTTGGGTCTGTATCCAGAAAAGCATAATTTCAATAAAAGTGAAAGAACATTCATAGACCTCAGTTTGCTTAATGCCAAAAAATGTATTGCACTATTATGGAAAAAGACTCATAGACCAGATGTGACTCAGTGGTTAAGACAGATGTTAACAAACCTTCCATTAGAAAGAATAACATATATACTGAAATCAAAGGAAATTGTGTTTGAGAATATATGGAGACCTTTTATTGATTATGTAAAAAATTTAAACATAACTCTTGAAGAAGAAGGTGAATGATGTGTGTGGACCTTGTAAATTCCAAACTGGTGAACATAATATGTATACTAATGTATTGGATTGTCTAGACTAAACAGAGGAGCATTGTTGAAGACTTGATTTTGTTGGTGGTTGTTGGTGTTTTTAGGGTATTTTTTTTTTTTGTAGTACTTTAGTGTTAGTGTTTGATTGTTTGTATCATGTTTGTTAAAAAAAAAAAAAGGTTCAATAAAGATATTGTGGAAAAAAAAAAACTGCTTTTAAGGACTCATGCAGTTTCCATCATTATCCTGGGCCACTGTGCATACAACTAGGCATGCCCTTCAACCAGAAAGTCTTTTTATCACAGGATTTATGCTGTTTAATGTAGCGCTAGCCACTATTAGTCTTGTATTTGTATTTTGTGTTTTTTGTATTTTGTATACTTTGTTAATCTCAGAGGGAAATTCAAGGCATCCACCTGGATGAGGCAGCCGCGGTATGGCGCCAATCCTTTCAGCATTCACACACACATCCACACCTAGGGCCACTGTAGAGTCTCCAATTAACCTAACTTGGACGTTTTTGGCCTGTGGGAGGAAACTGGAGTACCTGGAGTAAACCCACGCAGACACAGGGAGAACATGCAAACTCCACACAGAAGAGTCACCGATGGTCAGGGGGTGGGATTGAACCTACAGTGGTCAGGGGTGGAATCAATCTCGTGACCTCGTGGATTTGGCGTAGTCACTGATTCTGGCTTGAAAAGATTTTGACACTTAATTGAAATACAATGAAAGGTTTTGTTTGTAGAAAAAGGGCATAATATACAATTTTAGACAATGTAGTTTTGTTTTTATAGGGGACTAGCAGCAATACCCAGTGAATAAGACACGCAGTCTTTAGTCTTAATGATACTATAACAGTGATATGAAGGACCTGCTGACCAACCTCTGCTCCTCTGAGTTCAGCTGGGCTGCAATGAATGCTCATGCTGCTTTTGTTGACCTGAAATGTCTCTCCAGAAATGTAACTACACATTATGGCAATGTTTTGAATGGGATGGCCTTCCATACAGTTGGTCCCTTTCCCAGACAGCACCCTACATGTGACAATGTCAGCATTACATAATGTTGTGTGTCAGCATGACTTAAGAAGCTGATGTTTCCAAACATTAGTAATGTGTTGTTTTTGTGTTGCATTTAGGGAGATTTATTGCTCCAGCATTCCTACATTCTTAAGGGTATACAGTGGGGCAAAAAAGTATTTAGTCAGCCACCAATTGTGCAAGTTCTCCCACTTTTCATCATAGGTATACCTCAACTATGAGAGACAAAATGAGAAAAAAAAAATCCAGAAAATCACATTGAAGGATTTTTAATGAATTAATTGGTAAATTCCTTAGTAAAATAAGTATTTGGTCACCTACAAACAAGCAAGATTTCTGGCTCTCACACACCTGTAACTTCTTCTTTAAGAGGCTCCTCTGTCCTCCACTCGTTACCTGTATTAATGGCACCTGTTTGAACTCGTTATCAGTATAAAAGACACATGTCCACAACCTCAAACAGTCAGACTCCAAACTCCACTATGGCCAAGAACAAAGAGCTGTCAAAGGACACCAGAAACAAAATTGTAGACCTGCACCAGGCTGGGAAGACTGAATCTGCAATAGGTAAGCAGCTTGGTGTGAAGAAATCAACTGTGAGAGCAATTATTAGAAAATGGAAGACATACAAGACCACTGATAATCTCCCTCGATCTGGGGCTCCACGCAAGATCTCACCCCGTGGGGTCAAAATTATCACAAGAACGGTGAGCAAAAATCCCAGAACCACATGGGGGGACCTAGTGAATGACCTGCAGAGAGCTGGGACCAAAGTAACAAAGGCTACATCAGAAACACACTACGCTGCCAGGGACTCAAATCCTGCAGTGCCAGACGTGTCCCCCTGCTTAAGCCAGTACATGTCCAGGCCGGTCTGAAGTTTGCTAGAGAGCATTTGGATGATCCAGAAGAGGATTGGGAGAATGTCATATGGTCAGATGAAACCAAAATAGAACTTTTTGGTAAAAACTCAGCTTGTCGTGTTTGGAGGAGAAAGAACACCATACCTACTGTGAAGCATGGGGGTGGAAACATCATACTTTGGGGCTGTTTTTCTGCAAAGGGACCAGGATGACTGATCCGTGTAAAGATAGAATGAATGGGGCCATGTATCGTGAGAATTTGAGTGAAAACCTCCTTCCACCAGCAAGGGCATTGAAGATGAAATGTGGCTGGGTCTTTCAGCATGACAATGATCCCAAACACACCGCCCGGGCAACGAAGGAGTGGCTTCATAAGAAGCATTTCAAGGTCCTGGAGTGACCTATCCAGTCTCCAGATCTCAACCCCATAGAAAATCTTTGGAGGGGGTTGAAAGTCTGTGTTGCCCAGCGACAGCCCCAAAACATCACTGCTCTAGAGGAGATCTGCATGGAGGAATGGGCCAAAATACCAGCAACAGTGTGTGAAAACCTTGTGAAAACTTACAGAAAACATTTGACCTCTGTCATTGCCAGCAAAGGGTATATAACAAAGTATTGAGATGAACTTTTGTTATTGACCAAATACTTATTTTACAGAGGAATTTACCAATTAATTCATTAAAAATCCTTCAATATGATTTTGTGGATTTTTTTGATTCTTATTTTGTCTCTCATAGTTGAGGTATACCTATGATGAAAATTGGAGACCTCTCTCATCTTTTAAGTGGGAGAACTTGCACAATTGGTGGCTGACTAAATACTTTTTTACCCCACTGTATAAAGCGTTAAACATGTATTAATTTTTTCATTAATTTTTTTATTGCACAAAGTAGTTTAGTTTGGTTTATTGGTTTATTTGTCAGGGACAATGTACAGAAAAAACATTAAACACAGGGTAAAGATGCTCTGTACCAGATTATAGCATTCTCACTAATTTCCATCTGTAGTCCCTGGGGCAGGCAGGAAGATACTAAAAGAAAAACAGCACATATAGAAGGCAATTCAGGTTGGGTTTGACAAACTGTTGACCCTGAAATAAGCAGGGAGTAAGTTTAAAGGTAAAAAGATAAGAGAGATGGCAAACATAAAAAACAAATTAAGAGTACAATTTCATAATTCCTTTTAAGGGGGAGAGTCAATGCTAGCAGGTTTGATTACTTAAAATCCATTTTTTATTCTCAGTGGTAAAGTCTCTGTAATTTGTTCTGGTCTTCAAAGCAGTGGGGAGCTTGTTCCAGTCCATTATAGCATTGTATGAGAAAAGCAGTTTCACTAAGGGGGATGCAACAATGCCATCTAGAGGATGTCATTCTTATTCTGGTATTTTGTTCAGAAGTTAGGTATACAAAAGTCTTAAGGGGTGGGGGTGCAGAAACATGGATAATTTTAAAGACCAACCGAATATTTGCATACATGATCATATTTCATATCTACAAGAAGGGACAACGCAGGCTGTTCCTACTGAGGAGACTCAGGTCTTTTGGTGTACAAGGGGCGCTGCTGAAGACATTCTACGACACGGTGGTGGCATCAGCCATCACTTTTGGAGTGGTCTGCTGGGGCAGTGGCATTACAGCAGCCGATAGGAAGAGACCGAACAAACTGATCTAGAAAGCTAGCTCTGTCCTGGGGCAGCACCCTGATCCAGTGGAGGAGATAGGAGGATGGTGGCTAAACTGTCATCTCTGCTGGAGTCCGAGTTCCACCCTATGCAGGACACACTGAATGCACTAAGGAGCTCATTTAGCAGCAGACTACATCATCCTAGGTGCACAACCGAGAGGTTTCGCGGGTCCTTCCTACCAATGGCTGTCAGACTGTATAACCTAAGGAGGGCTGCTCGCAGAGATAGCAAAAAGACGTGACAACCTAATAGTATTGAATGCAAAAGACGCAATAGACTTACACAATGGTCCCCTCCGGTATACAACTAGGAAAATACCGGTAGCTACGGAGGGTGACAATATGTATGGGTACATAATCATACCATGTAGGATAACTAAGTAGACGGTTATGCTGTTTCATTCCATCTAGCTGCAATACTCTGCACTGTGTGTGTTTGTATATTTATATATTTATTCCATCTAGCTACAATGCTCCGCACTGTGTGTGTTTATATATTTGCATGTTTGTTCCATCTAGCTGCAATGCTCCGCACTGTGTGTGTTTATATATTCATATATTTATTCCATCTAGCTACAACGCTCCACACTGTGTGTGTTTATATATTCACATATTTATTCCATCTAGCTACAATGCTCTGCACTGTGTGTTTATATGTTCATATATTTATTCCATCTAGCTGCAATGCTCCGCATCGTGTGTCTATATATTTATGTTTATATGTACATATGTATACTCGCTGCTCTTGTTTTTTTTTTCTTGCCTTCTGATTGTTGCTCTGAGTGTTGCTATCCCTGTGCTGTTGCAATCCTGGAATTTCCCCATTGTGGGACTAATAAAGGCTTATCTTATCTTATTTTCAGCGCTTAACATCTTGTGTTTGGCAAGTATACCACAATGGTGATACCGTCATGTCTTCTTATCCAGAATTTTGATGGATTGTTTATACAGGGATTCCAAGGATTTCAGTCGTACTATTGGCTTGTGACCAGCAAGAGATGCAATAGGAGAAATATGTCAAAATTATGGAATTCAGAAAGGTTTTTGATGCTTTTAAAGTGAGTTTCTGATGCAATGAAAGTTTGCAAGGTTTTATTTCAGAGTGCGGCTCATCCATTTTATGTGCTTTTTAAAGCTGAGTGTGGGATCTAATGTGACACCCAAATACTTAAATTCTGTTACTTTTTCTATATTTGCTTCATTTACAGATATAGTTGGATAGTGCGCATGATTTTGTTTGTTGGTATAGTACATGGTAGCGCTTTTCCCTACGTTCAGAGTGAGGCATGATTGATTAAGCCATTTTGACACGTTTTTTGTCGTCCGACCACCCTGAGCATTTTTTTTTGTTTTGTTTTTTTTCAGCATTTGTGTGCTGCGCTCTGGAAAAAAAAAAAAAAAAAGCCTGTGCCCTGTATCCCAGCAACAGCTTGTCACTCTCAGCTCAGCACTTCCGCTTTTCCTATGGTCAGACTTTCTACTTATTTTTTAATAGCAGTTTCTAAATAACAATGGACAGGAAACGTGTTTTAGCAGCTCTGGATGTAAAATATGATGGCACGGAAAACGGGAGTCTGTGTAGAGACTGTATCGGCGTCCCATGTTCCGCCCTTCCTTAATTCTGATTGCCTACTTAGAAAGGTCTGACATTGATGAGCTTAGCTACAGTCTGAAAAGTTGAACTTTTTTCAACACTGAGCGCCCTGAGCGCCGCGACAAAAAACGGACACTGCTCAAAGCGTCAGCGCTGTAAACGCTGGACTATAGAGAATGAATAGAAAACAGTCGCCCAGAGTGGAAAAAACACATTTGGTGGACACCCAGCCTAAATCTGCTACTTTTTCATGTAAATTTGCAATGTTCATAAGGATGCTGGTTGAATTTTGTTCTATGTAATGGTCTATTTTTTCTGCAGATCTGGACAATGATTCAATTTAATTTTTTAATGTTTTTTTTTGGAAGAGAAGTTTTTTTTTTTCCCTTTTTTGGTCCATTTTAAGATTTTGGTGATAGATGGATAGATTGTCAAAAAAAAAAAGAAATTTTCCTGGGTATTTTTAAAAACACTTTTAATCCACAACTAGAGGGCACTCAGAGAGCGCATACCTCCACCAAGGCTCTGTCACTTCCTCCCTTTGTCCTCCCCTCCGTCCCTTTGTCCATCCATATCGCCATCCATCTGTACATTGCAAGATAGGGCCTTGGCTGAGGTATGTATGATAAAATAAGATAAGCCTTTATTAGTTCCATAACGGGGAAATTCCAGGATTGCAACAACACAGGGATAGCAACACTCAGAGCAATAATTTAGAAGATAAGAAAATAAGAGCAGTGAATATACATATGTACACATAAATATATATACACAGTGCGGAGCATTGTAGCTAGATGGAATAAACAGCATAACCGTCTATTTCATTACCCCAGATAGTATGAATATGTACCCATACATATTGTCACCCTTCGCAGGGATTGATCTTGTACTAGTTGTATACTGGAGGGGGACCATTTTATGTAAGTCTGTTGCGTGTTTTGCATTCAATACTGTTAGGTCGTCACATTTTTTTGCTATCTCTGCGAGCAGCCCTGCTTAGGTTATAAAGTCTGACAGCCGTAGGTAGGAAGGACCTGCGAAACCTCTCGGTTGCGCACCTAGGATGATGTAGTCTACTGCTAAATGAGCTCCTCAGTGCATTCAGTATGTCCTACATAGGGTGGGACTCGGACTCCAGCAGAGATGACAGCTTAGCCACCATCCTTCTCTCACCTATCTCCTCCACTGGGTCAAAGCGCTTCCCCAGGACAGAGCTAGCTTTCTTGATCAGTTTGTTCAGTCTCTTCCTATCGGCTGCTGTGATTCCACTGCCCCAGCAGACCACTCCAAAAGTGATGGTTGATGCCACCACCAAATCATAGAAGGTCTTCAGGAGCACCCCTTGTACACCAAAAGACCCGAGCCTCCTCAGTAGGAACAGCCTGCACTGTCCCTTCTTGTAGAGTGCATCAGTATTGTGTGACCAGTCTAGTTTATTGTTCAGATGAACACCCAGGTACTTGTAGGATGTCACCATCTCAATGTCTGTTCCCTGGATGTGTACTGGTGCTGTGAGGGGTTGTCCTTGCCTGCGGCAGTCCACCACCAGTTCCTTAGTTTTCCTCGCGTTGATCTGGAGGCAGTTCTGATGGCACCAGTCCACGAAGTCCTGGATAAGTCCTCTGTACTCAGCTTCATCTCCGTTGGAGATGAGGCCGACGATCGCAGAGTCGTCAGAGAACTTCTGTAGATGGCAGTGTGTTGTGTTGTGTGAGAAGTGTGCAGTATAAAGGGTGAACAGGAAGGGAGCCAAAACCGTTCCCTGGGAGGCCCCCGTGCTGCCGATGATTGTGTCCATGTGATCCGTGATGTACTCACGGATCACCTCCAACATCTAATGAGTCCATCTTTGGGCCAAGGGCCACCTCTGGTAAAAATGCAGGGTTTTCTCTGGTAACATTTCTGCGTGGTAGACCACCATCCTTGGATTTATGCCGCCACGCTTAGGAAATATGAATTTAAGAAAAAAAAATGTAGGAATAACGCTCCGCAAGCGCACACACAAACAACGCGTGTAACCGTCATATGCGCGGAGTTTGGAAGCGCACCGCCTGCGACCATTCCAGTCAGCAGGCAGAGTGTCTCGCTTGTGTCACAGTCTGAGAGAAGCATGAGCTTATTAAAGTATTTTAAACGTGGAGAAAAAAAATCAGAAGAGGTATGTAATCAGTGGAGGCATTTATGGTGGTTTTAACCTGCTGGTAACGGGAACAATAATGAAGAGTCGCTTAGTTAACAGGTGTGGTTAGGCTTCATATGCAGGCTTTATATGCAGGGAAAGCCAGGAGTGACTTATGACATGCTGAGGATTTACTTCACCAGCCACTACAATATTAATTAACTAATTTATGTTCATTATTATGTACCTGGCGAGTTAAGTTGACCGAAATTCACGAAGTCAGTGACTTAAATCCGTCAACAGCCTTCAGACAAACAAAACGTGCTAACATGGGTGGTGAGGAGAGTTCTAAAAGACTATAAATATATAAAAATATTATAACAGAAATAACTGTATCTTTGGTCATTTACTGTAAGTTAATTTATTTCATTAAATACAATTTTATTTATATTTTTTTCTTTGAAATCAGAGTTAAA
This sequence comes from Pholidichthys leucotaenia, assembly GCA_020510985.1. NCBI lineage: Eukaryota > Metazoa > Chordata > Actinopteri > Cichliformes > Pholidichthyidae > Pholidichthys > Pholidichthys leucotaenia. The sequence continues at coordinate 95,127,792 of CM035838.1, read as the reverse complement.
TTATTGTTCTGTTCTGGCGCTGTGAAATTATGGTCAAAAATAGAAATTGTTATAAGAAAAGTAAAAATTTAGTACAGTCTGTTTCAAATTTATTAAAAAAAGTAATATGTTGCCACCGCACCAAGGTCTTTAAGCCAGAGGAAACACTGAAATGTCATCCAAATCCATCTGTAAGTTTTTGTGTGATCCTGCTTACAGACAGAGAAACGGCAGCAAAAACAATATGACTACATTATATAACTACATTATAATAACAAGCCTGTCATAATTGTATTTACCATACACTGAAGCTGGGCAATTCCACCTTAAATCAGCATCATGGTTTATTGAATCTTTCAGGTCGTTTTTTTTTTCTTCCCTCCTCTCTTCTCCCTTACAGTCTACTGACAAGGTTCAGAATTATTAAACAGTATTACACAACAGTGCAGTATCATATCATTGTGGTGCATAGTAATTGAGCATAATAGAACAGGCCTATTGTGATTTCACAAACAAAAAGATTAAATGTTGTCCTGTGTTTATATACCATGTGGGTCATGTGGCTCGGAACAACATCCTTGTCTGCCAGCCGGAGTTACATCCGCACGCACTCAAACCCTCATCTTAAACTGCACACTTTGCTTGCGTTTTCTTGGCGTCTTCAGATGAAATAATGTCAGTCATCACATATGACAGTATGTGGAGGGAGACCACATTCCTTTTTGTTCCAAGCCGTTTTACTTTTTCTGCAGTGTTTGGTGGTAAGAGTACACTGCTTCCGGGTTGCAGAGGTGCATGGCCCTATGGCGTGGCCATGCATGTAACTCAGTGGACATGTTTTAAAGGGGCAGTACATGAAAAGAGCCATATTAATATCTAAAATAATTCCGGATCTGGATCACCACCAAAATCTGATCATCTGTTCCCCGTGCCATTACACACCTTTCCTGAAAATTTCATTTCATCAAAATCTATTCATAGATTTTGATTAGAACACTTAGCACTTAGAAAATCAAGTGCTTCAGTTCCTTAATAATAGTGACATTAAGGTAGAAGCCAATGCAATCTCAGCCTGTTATGCTCTACCGAAGAAAGATAACAAAACAAAGAAATCAATTGTGATGCGCTTTGTGAACAGAAGGGTAAAGAATGACATACTGAGGCAGGCCAAAAAGCTAAAGGATACTCAAGTTTACCTAAATGAACACCTGACAAAAAAAAAACGCTGAATTAGCACGACAGGCACGGATGCTAAAAAAACAAAATAAGATACAAGCAACCTGGACAAGAAATTGTAGAATTTGGATTAAACTAAATGGATCACCTGAGCAAGCAAAGAGTATAATGATCAGAGATGCTACTGACTTAGATAAATACAGATGAACACTGATTAAGAAAATTATGAGTCAATGATAATCCATATTCATACACACGATAAGAATAGTTCTTTTGATACACCATGCCTAAGTACTTTAAAAAAAATAAGCAAAATAAACAAAAACTTATGACCGACTCGAGTAGACATCAATTATCCCCAGCTGGAGGAAGTCATTTGACACAGAATGAGGAAACTCAAACTCTGAAAACATACCATTATGCTGAACATAAACCACAAGAGATGGAGAATGATATTGATCCTGATAACCACTTTTTCAATAATATTCATAACCACTGTGAATACTACACTGAAAAACAATTCAAAAGTCAAGTGCAATTAGATGGTAAACTGTCAATAATACACTTCAATAGCAGAAATCTTAACAAAAACTTTCCACAGATTCAGGACTATTTAAAACAGCTAGACAGAAAATTCACAGCTATTGCAGTCTCTGAAACCTGGCTTAATGAAGAACTGGCTCCCCTGATGGCAATAGAGGGATATCAGATGTTTTATATTAACAGATCTCAAAAAAAGGGTGGTGGTGTTGCACTGTATATTGATGACCTGTATAGGTGTAAGCTTGTAAATGAAATGTCCTCAGCACTACCAGGGATTTTGGAATGTGTTACTGTTGAGATTGACCTAGACAAAACAAAAAATCTAATCATAAGCTGCATATATAGAACGCCGGGAACTTGCATTGAGACATTCAGAGATAAATTAGTCGAGCTGTACAATAATATTACTAGTAAGAAAATGGTAGCAATTTGTGGAGATTTCAATATTGATTTACTGAATCCACATCAACAAAATGTAGTTACAGAGTTCATGAACTCTATGTACAGCATGAGTCTATATCCCACAATAACACATCCCAGTAGAATCACAGTTCACTCTGCTACACTTATTGACAACCTGTTTGTCAATGTTTTCGATAAGAAAATAGAAAGTGGATTATTGATAAATGATATAAGTGACCACTTGCCAACCTTTGCACTTATCCATGGCCACACGGAGCCCAACGCAGAAAAAATTTCAAAATCGTTCAGACACAAATCACCAAATGCAATCAGTTCTCTTAAAGAGGACTTGCTGAAGCAAGACTGGACAGAAGTCTATGTATCAGATGTAAATGAAGCCTATGACACATTTATAAACATTGTAACCACTCTTTATGAAAAAAACTGCCCATTAGTAAAAAAAAAAAGCTTAAACACAAATTTGCTGATAAGCCATGGTTAACCAAAGGACTACAAAAGGCGTGTAAAAAGAAAAATTTATTATATAAAGCTTTCCTAAAGAAAAGAACAAAAGAAGCACAGCAGCGGTATAAAACATACAAAAATAAGTTAACATATATAATAAGATGTAGTAAAAGAGACTATTACAGTAAAGAACTGATGAAAAACAAAGACAATATTAAAAATACATGGACAATACTCAACAGTATCCTTGGAAATAAAAGCAGAAATACAAGCTACCCAACTAATATTCCAAAAAATAATAAAACGACTCAGAGTGTGAATATAGCTTCACCTGCAGATGAATTTAATAATTTTTTTGTTAACATTGGACCTAAACTGGCCCGAGAAATACCCACTCCGGTGCCTACAGGTGATACAATATGCAATAACACTGCTGTAAAAGACTCCATCTTCATTAAGAACACAGACGAAAGAGAGGTCATTGAAATTGTTAAATCGTTCAAAAGTAAAACATCTACTGACTGTGATGGTATTGACATGCTACTAGTCAAAACTGTTATCGAATGCATAGTAAAACCACTGACGTATATCTGTAACCTGTCTCTCCAATCAGGTATATTTCCCAATGCAATGAAAATAGCTAAAGTAATTCCGATATACAAGACGGGCGACAGAGGGGAACTCTCAAACTATAGACCAATTTCACTATTACCGCAATTTTCCAAGATACTTGAAAAAATATTCTATGAGAGAATTGACAACTTCATACTGAAGAATGATTTATTGTGTGAGCAGCAATATGGGTTCAGACACAAGAGGACAACTGCATATGCCCTAAGGGAATTTACAGAAAAAATATCAACAGCCATTGAAAATAAAGAGTATTCAGTTGGAGTATTCCTAGATCTTAAAAAAGCATTTGATACAGTAGATCATAATTTATTATTAAAGAAACTACAAAATTGTGGTATTAGAGGGGTAGCACTGTCCTGGTTAAGTAGTTACTTAAAGAATAGATATCAGTATTTATTTATTTTTTTTTTTTTCAGTATGTATGTGTTAGCAACAAAAACTCAGAGTTGCTGAAGGTCACCTGTGGAGTTCCACAGGGTTCAGTTTTGGGACCATTATTATTCAATATGTATATAAACGATATATGTAAAGTTTCAGAAAAAATGGACTTAATATTGTTTGCCGATGACACTAATCTGCTATGCAGTGGAAACAATTTGGAACAACTTCTGGATACACTCGGAAAGGAATTAGGAAAGCTTAAACTGTGGTTTGATTCAAACAAATTAACGCTCAATTTAAGTAAGACAAAATTTATAGTCTTTAACAACCATCACAACAACCCAGTACCCAAACTCAGTGTAAATGGTGTAGAGATTGAAAGGGTATCTGAAACTAAATTCCTTGGAGTAATAATTGATAACAAACTGTGTTGGAAGTCGCATATTAATTATATTAAAGGTAAAGTATCCAAATCAATTGCAATATTACACAGAGTGAAATATTTGCTGAATCAACCCACACTATACACCTTGTATCATTCATTAATACTCCCATACATGACATATTGTAATGAAGTATGGGGAAATACATATAAAACAAACATATATCCACTCTTTATGCTTCAAAAGAGAGCTATTAGAATAATAAATAAAGCAGCTTACAGGGAACCAACAAACCCACTTTTTCTTAAACAAAAAACTCTCAAGTTGAAAGATCTGGTTGACTTTAAAACCGCAATAATAATGTTCAAAGTGAAGAATTTATCACTGCCCGCAAATATCCAAAAGTTGTTCCAAACAAGGGAGAAACGATATCACTTCAGAGGAACATGTATATTTCAAAAGCCTACAGTGAGAACAACCACCAAGCAACACTGTATTTCAGTGCAAGGAGTCAGATTATGGAACGATTTTGGACCTGAATTAAAATCATGTACAACGCTTGGACAATTTAAACAAAAACTAAAGGAAGAAATACTCCAAACATATTTACAAGATGACATGTAAACTCACATAAGGATTGACATTTCCAGCCTGTGTTGTGTTGTAGCTTAGTTTTTTTTTTTTTTCTCTCTCTGTGACATTTTGTCTTAGATTTGTTTTGAATAATAACCGCTTAACTTAGCTTAGCTTAGTTTTCTTTTTTTTTTTTTTTTTTTCTCTCAGTCACATTTTGTCTTAGCTTTGTTTTAAATTGTAATCGCTCTTGTCTTGTTTTCTCTTTTTTCTCTTTTGAATTCTTGGATGGAATATGGGTGGACAATATAAGCTGCGGCTTCAGCCATCACCCATTTCGGATAACTCACGTGGAATTGTTTAGTAGAAGGAGTCCTTGTCTAATTTGACCTTGTTGTTATATTATACAGTTTCTTTTAACCTGTACTGTACTATCCGAAATAAATTCATTCATTCATTCATTCATTCATAACTTTTGGAGTAATGTTGCTAATAGACAGACAAGCCAACCAACAAAAAAACAAACTAACAAACAACCAACGCTGGCAAAAACATTACCTCCTCCCTTATCTCTATCAGTATAGATAGACCGATACATAGATAGATAGATGTACTTTATTGCTCTCAAACTGGGAAATTACAGTGTAACAGCAGCATGACACAGTAGATGACCCAAACCAACAGAAATACACACAGCATAATAGAAAAGGAGTTACCCAGGGAAGTACAAATCCTTAGATAACTTTATATACTACATAGGCTACTACTAAGTTAAATAGATGATGATCCTTATGAATCTATGGATAGCACCGACTGTGCGAAGAAGGATTATAAGGTGTAGGATGAAATGTGAGGTACCAGTTAGACTGTATGCTGTTAATATTGTTTAAACACATTATTTTTAATAGGAGACAATTGTGTCCTTCACATTTCCTGCACTTAAAAAGTAAGTGGGATACAGTGACAGGGCTAAGATTCTCTGCAAATTCAAGTTTGAGGCTAGCGAGCAGCTGCGGGGGAACCAGTCAAACACCTTCACTGGAACAGAAGATGGCTGTGAGGGGTGCAGCAAACCCAGCTGACTGTAAAATCAGGAGAGCACAAGAGAAGGCTGGCAAGTACCATGGCCTGTAGAAAGAGCTGGAACACCTATGGAAAGTGAAGTACAAAGTTGGCCTGTAATGGAGGCTGAGAGTGCCAGACTGGGAGAATGACCCCAGCAGGTTCCTGATTTACCATCTGATCTGTCTGTCAATGAAGTGTGGGACTAAAATAATGCAAGAACAGTGTCTTGTGCACAGTTGGATGGGTTTTACTCATAGATGAAATAAAAGCATGGGCCTGTTTAGCTTGTCAAATGTGAAGCGTTTTTTTCTGTTTTTCTGTATGTATTTTTTTTTTTTTTTTTTTGTTACTTATTTGTACCCGTAGGTAGATTTGGTTTGCAGTCTGGTGACAAGCCACCGGCTGCTGGTCGCTGCGTGCGCGAGCGCCCTAAACCTACATGTTTTTGGTATGCGGGAGGAAACCGGAGAAATCCCAGAGTAAACCCACGCAACACGGGGAGAACATGCAAACTCCACACAGCTCACTGTTGGTCGGGGGCTGGAATCGAACCCACGATCTCATGATCCCCGCGATCCCCCGGCCAAGGGTAAAACTGTGCTGCCACAGTGCTAAACCACTGCGCCACCATGCAGCCCATGTATTGTTTGTCACACTAATAGTAATTACATTTTTTAGCTTTAGACCTTCTGTACATACAAATAGATTATGCAGCATTGATTGTATTCATTATTCTGTGTTGCTGTTGTTATAGGTATGTTGAAGAGCACATACTGAAAACGGGTGTGGCGATTGAGACACAGGGATTTACGTTCATCACCAGCGGTCGCAAAAGAGAATCCCTAACGGTAAGGGCTGCATGAAAACAAATGATACGTCTATCAAAGCTGCATGAGATTAAAGAAGAAGAAATGTTTAAAGCTTGAAAAGAATTCTGTGATGATGACCTTTTCCACTTATTTTTGGTGCTATAAAATTTTTATGTTATGGCAATGCCCGTCCATCTTTCCGTCCGTCCATCTGTCTGTCCCACCTGTTTTGTGAAATCAACTCCTTCTGCAGTTTTGTTCCAAATGTTTTGAAACTTGTTATCAGGGTTTGATGTACGCTCATGATGCGCACATTGCAGGTGGGTCTGCATCCAAGATCAAGGTTAAAGGCCAGGGGATCTGGGCACTTACGTATGTGATTTCAGAAAAATCGCTGTTCCTCGTAGGAAATTGCCTCGATGCTCGCCAAACTCACTCACAAGGATCCTCAGGTGGGTCTGCATCCAGGTTGTGCTCAAGGTGCAGGTCATCTGTAATGTCGGAAGATCTGGGTGCACATGTGATTTCATAAAAACCGCTACTCCTTCTAGGCAATTGCCTTGATGCTCACCAAACTCACTTTCAATCATCCTCACACACAGTCACAAACTCACACACTGACTCTTAGTGGGCTCTGCATCCAGGTTGAGGTCAAGGTCATTATCGAAGGCCAGGAGATCTGGGCATTTATGATTTCATGAAAATCATTACTCCTCCTAGGCAGTTGCCCCAATATTCATCAAACTCATGCACAATGATCCTCAGGCGTGTTTGCATCTAGGCTGTGCTCAAGGTCAAGGGTCTGGAAATCTGAGCAGTCAGGGTAATTTCATCAGGCCAGAATGAGCTACTACGTCACTGATGGTCTGCTTTCCAGATCTTGTCGGTGCTCATTGTTGATCACTGTTTTATATTCAGGAAGCACTCCTCATTTTGGTGCAGCTTTTGACTTCAGTTTTTGAAGTTTAAGTTGTAACGGTTGATGCAGCAGCATAATTGGTGGATTTTTATTCTGCATGGAGCTCCGCTGAAGAACTTTCCTGTACGGCTGAGGAGACACCTGCCCCTGTCCACGCTCATGCCTTCCCTCTTCTTTTTCTCTTCATATTGTTGGTATCCTGCTGTGGTGATGGTGTTGAATATGAATAATATATCTGGAGTGCAGGGCTGCTGAGGAGACATATTATTGTAGTAGAAGAGCCAAAGAGGGCGTGCTGAGCTGCACCACAGCAGCTGGTGTAAGATGAGTCCAATGTGGGGGAAAAAACTGCAGTTTAACATTTTGTTTCACAAGTTGTTTTTTTTTTCTCATGTTGTCTTTTTTTCACTTTTTAACACAGGGGAATGCAACCCTTCATCTCTATCCTCACTTTCGACCAATCCTAGAGTTCAAAGGTAAGACGTTTTTCTTGTTTTTACATCTTTTACAAAATTTACTATAATTTTCTCTGGGAAAAGTCACGCTATCACTGATGGAAGAGTCAGGCTGCTTATATAATTGATTTTTTCTTGTAATTAAGGTGCTTGTAAATCTGGTTTATGTTTGCAGATATCACATACCGTACATCCTGAAGTGATGCATCGGATAACAGAAATGTGCTTTATATAATACAGGAACTGTTTTTTTAAAAATGTTTGCCATAATGGGACTGATGCAGTAAAGAGGGGGACAGGAAATGGGGTGAAGAACAGGGGAGAGACATGCAGGAAAGATTGCTTTAGCCGGGAATTGTAGCGGTGATCACTGCATTTGAGCGACGTGCTCTTGTGATGTGGGTGGCAACCACTAGGCTACTGGGACACCCCCAGTAGTTTGTTTTATGGTATTTATTCCCTGTGAGGACAATACGTTAAATCTCAGGACTTCACATCTGCCTGATGAAACTACATATTTTGTTTCTGATTGCAAAAGTCATCTCAGAAAGCTTAAGTCTCTTTCCATAAATCAGACCTTTGTATGTATACATTTGGAGAATTAGTGTGGTTTCCATTGATGATTTTTCATTTGGCATGCTGATTATAGTATCAGAGGATGTAAAGAGAGAGGCTAAAGTGCTGAAGACAGCAAGGAGATGCAGCATTTGTGCAGTAGAACTACAGAAATGGTGACCAGAGCATGAATATAATTATGTAGTCTAGAAAGAGATGAGGCTAAAGATGATGCTCAGCTCGTGGCACATTAATATTTCTTTGTTTCATTTCATTCACTTTAAAGCTCATCCATTTATGTTCTTATCTCTGGTCATGTTGATGTTGAGCTGAGGTGTTTCACCTTGGTGACTCAACATTGGCTCATAAACTCAGTCTATTATAAATCAGTTTTCCGCTCATCACGCGTGTGCAATACTGCCATTTGATTTTGTGTACTGCTCGATGACTGCTTGTCATACATTTGTGCGTCAGCAGCATCTTGGAGACGCTGCCGGACGGCCACTGTGAACATGGTGGTTGCCTACAGACTGGGTGTGACTGCTTGCCTGAGTGGAGTGGGGGGGTGTGCGTGCGTGCAGTGGAGAGCAGTGTGTGTGTGTGTGTGTGTGGGGGGGGGGGCGCTATATGCGTACGCACATTGACAGTGAGTGTGTTGAGACTCAGAGTTCAGTGGGTGCGGACCGGAGAGCGCTCACGGTATGGCGTATGACTCACACGCCCCGTCGACAGCAGTGCAGTGTAGTCAGGAGGAGCTGCTGAGAAATGTCACAGCCATTAGAGACGGCACAGCCCAGACTCCAGCAGCAACAGCTCTCCCTCCGCAGGCCTGAGCCCTGCAGCACCACCGATCTGCTGCTGGAATACAAGCAGGCTTCTGATTTAAACTTCATCATCACCTCTGGGAGTACAATAGATCAGGCACTTGTTTATCTGTCACGGCGACTGAGGATGACTCATCAGAAAAGCACCATATACCCATACATGGGACCAGCTGCTGATAGCACAGTTTGGGATATGCTTGGAGCTACTTTACTTAATGGATGTTTTTGTCTTTATCTTTATCTTATCAAGCTGTTGTCTGGAGTTTTGGACTGCATGCTGTGTGGTGTTTGCCAGTTTGAATAAGTCATTAATGTTAGTCAAAAAAGATGTTTGGGCGTGTTCTTTTGCTCGTTTCTTTTCCAGATATTTGTGCTGTGTCTGGTTTGCCCTGTTCAGTCTGGGTCCCTGCAGCCTTAGTGCAGCCTTTGCCCTTTTACTTGTGCACATGATCCCCCGCATAGCCTTCTCAGTTACATTCAGTTAGGGGAACTTTTCACGGGCACGTGTACACATCGTGTTTCCTTTTCAACTTTTTTCCACTTATGGATAAACATTAATTCACAGAATGTGCATGCGTTTGTGTGTCTAGGATCATCCTAAACAAGTACAGACATCTAATACAAAGTTAATGTAATATTTGTCAGCACTTTCTTAATATTGACAGATTTGGGGAGAACAGATGTGTGACGACAGGCAGGTGTGTTGATATTTTTTGCCCATGTTGATATGAGGGGGAAATCAAGGGAATGCTAATGTGCCAGAGCAGCCAGGCCCCTGCTCGCTGCAGCACAAGGATGTGATTTGTGCTGGCTCTTGACACCTGCCTCTTCGCATGAAACGGCCTCAGTGTCATCCTTGCTGCTCTGTGTGTGTGTGTGTGTGTGTGTGTGTGTGTGTGTGTGTGTGTCATCCTCGCTGGTGTGTGTGTGTGTGTGTGTGTGTGTGTGTGTGTGTGTGTGTGTGTGTGTGTGTGTGTGTGTGTGTCAGTGAGAGAGAGAGAGAGAGAGAGAGAGAGAGTGTGGGTTTAGAGGCAGAATGGGGAAGATTTGGGGGGAGTGTTTTTTTTTGGGGGGGGGGGCAGTGGGGTTACATTTAAATAGTAATCCTGTCCTGTTTGACTTGGGTTTGGACTTGTGTGTGTTGGCTGTGGCGGATGATCACGAGCTCAAGTCGCGTTGCCTCACAGTCGTTCTTCACTGGCTAGCTTTATGTCCCACGCCTCACACTAAAGCTGCCAGTTGAAGAGCTGTTGTGTGTAACCATGACAACAGGCCTCCCTGCACAGGGGACATTGAGAAAGCAGAAACCTTAAAAATGTATGTTATATTGGATGTATATATTTTTTTTTTTTTAGTCAGCGAGGGTGTGGCTGCCGCACATGTTTCTTTTGTGAGAGTCGAAGTAAAATTTATTGTCAGATGTGTTTCTTTCTTGTGAATTGCTTATATGATTCAGCTCAGCTATGCGCCTTCATTTTTAGTTTTAAAAGTTCTTCAAAACTGGAAAGCTGTGAACACACAAAGATGAGTTTTGAGTTCTTCACTGTAATGCCGTTGATCTCCCATGGGCTTCCAGGTATTGACCGCACTGCGGCGCTTAGTAGCACCAGTAATATATACATTAGAGGTGACAGCTTCCTGCAGGGATTCAACTTCTGATTTGTTATCTTGGTTATTTAAGATTTATCCCGTGTTGTGCACACAAACACACACTGGCTCTGTGTTTTTCCAGGTGTCATGGACTACCTAACGGCTGAGATTTCTACCTCCAAGCAGAAGAAATTCAGCCTGGTGACCTTTGTGGACACTCCGGGTTTGGTAGATGGCGACATGATTTATCCTTTCGATGTCAATAGCGCCATTACTTGGTTGGGTAGGTCATAACTTAAAGTTGTCACTTGAGCTGTTTCTGGTGCACATGTGTACCATATCTTTTTTGTAAATCTTGTGTTTTCGAGCAGGAGAACAGGCAGACCTCATATTTGTGTTTTTTGACCCTATGGGCCAAGCGCTGTGCAAACGGACGCTCAACATTGTGGAGAAGCTGAGCGAAAAATGCGGGGACAAGTTGCTGTTTTACCTGAGCAAGGCAGATGAAGCTGGGAAGGAGACAGACAGACAGGTTGGTCCATCAGATGAATGAGGTTTGATTGATTTTAAATGCATCTCATTTCGGAAACATCAAGTTGAAAATGTCAAAATGTCTTTTCATCAGAGAGTGATGATGCAGATAGTCCAGGAACTGTGTCGCCGTCCAGGTCTAAACAAATGTGGCTTTGAGATGCCAACAATTTACATCCCCAATCCACAGAAGGTAAAATTAACTGTTTTTTTTAGAGTTGTTCTAGGTATAGACTAAACTGTGTAAACTATGGACTTTTATCACCCTGCCTTTCACAATGGCAGCCCCAGTCTTGATTTACTGATGTGCCATCCTGTGATCTATAACCTCGAAGCTTGACTCTGCATGGTAGATTTGTACCTCCCTCCAGACCACCAGTTTATTTTTGCCAAGAAAGTGCTGATCCATTTTTCTGTCAAGTGCGCAGGACTGTCAGTCAGAAGTCCCCTCGGGATTTGCTTTGGGCGTTTTCAAACCTCTCTTGTTTTTGGCATGCACAAGATGTTTCTTTCCAAAAGTGAAGGGCTGTTTTTTTTGTCCTATCTAGCCAAGCAGATGTGTGAACCAGATCGACGGGGTTTGTCAGACCATCGAAAAGACCATCAACCAGGCTGTTCAGAAGACTCTTGATCAGCTGGACAAAGACTGTGATCTCATTTGTTCCACCATCAGCAGCAAACTGGAGCAAGACAGGTCTGACCTCTCAACCTACAGTATATTTTAATGATTACTAAGGCCATTATAATTCATCCGACTGCAGTATGACAGGCTGCATGCCATAAAAGTGTATCACATGTTCACCGATGTAGGTCATATATACTACATGAATGTTCTTTTGCTATGTGCTTAAAGGGCCGATGTGGCTTACAACAAAAGTGTACGTCTTCACTCGTTCCTGTGTGGAGTTTTGGGCATTTTCCTTCCTTTCCTTTTCATCCTAAGTTTCATTGTGAACAGCTTTTCCAAAGAGCAACTGGATGAGTTGTTGGGTGAAGGGCCAGCTCGCACCATCACTGTCTGCACAGTAAGTGCTGAGAGTCAGGCAGGTGAAATGTATGTTTCCTAAAAGTTCTTTAAGTTTTCACTATTTTTTTTTCATGAAGTTTAACTAGTTTCTGTTTGCTAATTGTGTGTCTCACAGGGAATAGTGATGTTTTTGTGGGAGTGGATACCAGAAGATGGACAAGTTGTGTTTGTGATCATTTTTGGGAGTTTTTGCTACCTCCTCCTCTTCCTAGCAAAGTATTTTACTGGGTAAGCATCACAAATATTTGGTAGAAACAAATAAATATAAATGACTCTATAATCAGTTTAGCTAATGAAAATTTGTTTTTATTGATTGTCCATTAGTCCTGTAATGATAATGGCTAAAACGATTAATCACACAATAAGAAAAATCGACCACAATAAGTTTTCTGGCCATGATAAGTCGCCATTTACGTGTGTGCGTTTCTTTACATACAGTAATCCCCTGTTTCAGCTGGTCGCTTCTATCCCTCTGTACGCGCCCCATGGGAGGCGGAGCTCATGCTCACACCACGGGGACAGCTGAAACAAGTGAACCAGCGGACTGAAGAGTCCACTCACAATTTAAAGTTGGTCTCGACTGAGTCTGAAAGTCTGCTCCTTTTTAACAGCATGGTAGCTTCATGCAGTGAACCCCTCAGTTTTTGTCCAATTGAAGAGGTCGGCTTCTGCGCTGGCTCAGTTAATAAATGTAACACCCATGTTTGTGCTATGTTAGTATGATCGGTGCAACCGTTCTTACTGTCATTACTGGCTGTATTAGAGAGCGCTACTGAGGGGGGAAAACCAACTCAAAATAGACGGGAAGGCCCATGAAGTTGAAGTGTTCACTATGTAGTTTTTTACTGTACAGTCTCTGAGATGCGCATATTGTAAACAAAAAAACGACGCTTACCGATGACGTAAAGCCATGTGTCTTAGTCGTCCGTGGCAATGGTGTTTATTCATTTTTATTTATTTATGTTTTATTTATTTAGGATATTTCAAATGTTTTAAAAATATTTTTCCTCATTTCCACTCCAGTGTTTAATATTGTTCATAAATAAAGTTCAGACCTCATCTGAAAAGTTGTACATAGACTGTTATCATTATATCACTATATCCTGGTTATAAAATGAACTTCACGATGTCAATGATAACATCGTTTATCGTGATAATTTTGGGGAACTTCATCGTCCATAAAAATTTGTTATCGTTACAGGCCTATTGTCCATATAATTTTAATTGGTCCCGCTGACACCTTTTAAGGTTTCTTGAAAGTTTTTGTTAGCATTACTGTGACTTGTGATTAAATTATACAAATATTTGTAAGTTGTATTCTACATATGAACACAACCAGCTGGTCATTCGCTAAAAAGACCCTCAACTTAAATACCCAGACAACTTCTGCCCTTTCATTTTTGCTCAGGAGTGTATGTTTTGAAAGTAGGTTTGCATTTTTAGCTCATTCCAGGGCAACAGCAGCATCTGTCATGTGTCCATCCACAGTTCACAGGAATTTCTACTCCTCCAAGGCATTTGCCCTGATGGCCACCAAACTCAGTCACAATGATCCTCAGGTGGGTCTGCATCCAGGTTGTGGTCAAGGTCAAAGGTCAGGAGATCTGGGCACTTAAGAGATTTTTAGAAGACTCACTACTCATCCAAGGCAGTTAGAATAGAATAGGGTAGAATAGAATAGGTTTTATTGTCATTGTACAGTTGTAAAGTACAACAAAATTGTGGGAATTACTTCAATTCTCACCTAACTAACTAACTAACTAACTAACCTGCACTTATATAGCGCTTTTCTAGTCACAAAGACCACTCAAAGCGCTTTCATTAATACTAACCCTCTATTCTAAGGGCCTATAGGAAACAGATATCTAGGGACAATTTAGAACAGCCAATTAACCTAACATGCATGTTTTTCATAATGATCCTCAGGTGTGTCTTCATCCAGGTTGGGTTAAGGTCAGTGTCAAAGATCAGGAGATCTGGACATTTATGATTTCACAAAAATTATTACTCCTTCAAGGCAATTGCCCCAATGTTTAACAAACTCACGCACAATGATCCTTAAGTGGGTTTGCATCTTGGTTGAGCTCAAAGTCAAGGTCAAAGATCACTAAATCTGAGCACTCTTTGGGTGATTTCATCAGGCCGGAATGAGTTACTCTGTCATTGAAGGCTGGTTTATATGTATGAATGCACACACAAACAGAGGAAGGGATTCCTGAGTATTTCAATGTTTTTTTCCATCATCAGCCGAAGGAATAGGACTCTTTCGAAGAAGGAGAAGAGGAAGATGGCAGAGTACTGTGATTATATCAACGATATTGTCAGAACTAAGAAGGTTAGATCAGTTTGTGTTCCTCATTGTTATTTGTACCAAGTATTTCTTATTTTCCTCATACAAGCAATGAAGGCTCAGTCACACAGACCAGCACCTGTGTATACCTGTAGTCTATGAATTGCATTCACACGGGAGTCAGGGACTTCAACCCAAAATGCATTTTTCCACCTGGACCTGGGCCAGGGTGTCTGATGTTGAAAGACCCAAAACAGCTGATGACCCCAGTTTACATCACTGATGATGTTCGGGTGCATCAGAAGATGTATTTAAGAACTAATGTGTGCAAACACATTGGGCTGCACGGTGGCGCAGTGGTTAGCACTGTGGCAGCACAGTTTACCCTCGGCCGGGGGATCGCGGGGATCGTGAGATCGTGGGTTCGATTCCAGCCCCCAACCAACAGTGATCTGTGTGGAGTTTGCATGTTCTCCCCGTGTTGCGTGGGTTTACTCCGGGATTTCTCTGGTTTCCTCCCACATGCCAAAAACATGCAGGTTAGGGATATGGGGCGCTCGCGCACGCAGCGACCGGCAGCTGGTGGCTTGTCACCAGACTGCGAAACAAATCTACCTACGGGTACAAATAAGTAACAAAAAAAAAAAAAAATGTGGAAAAATGCACTTTGGGTTGAAATCCATGACGTCTGTGTGATAGCAGTTGGAGGAATGCTTGTAAATATGTAATAAAGTCATATGGATTGAAAAGATCACAGCACTTGGATATGGCACCTTGCCTCACTTGGGTTTACTTGCCTCTACGTCTGCAGTGAACACGCAGGGACATTTTAAAACTTTTAAGACATTTTTCCTGTGTTTCACCTGCACGTACAAGTCTGTGTGAATCTGGCTTTAAACTTTAAATTGTACCAGTGCTTGTTCTTTACCTTGAAATGTTCTGTCTTGAAATATTTTTTTGTTAACACATTAAACACTACAGTATATAAAGAAAGATTCACAATGTGTCATTGTTGGTGACAGAATTATCACCACCTCTGTAGTTTCTATTAACTTTTGTATTAAATTGCTTACTATTAATAATGTTAACACCTCTTTAGATGTTAAAGGTGCAGTGTGGAATAATTAATGCAATCTAGCAGTAAGATTTCAAAATGCAAATATTTTCCATTATAGTGGCCATTACTCTCTTTCAAAACATTTAGTTTTACCTACAGAAGTCTTTTGTGCAATTAGAGTTTGAAATATAAACTTGGAAATATGTTACTCTGGCCAAAAATGGCCGCCTACATGGAAGGGGACCTTCTTCCTGTGTATTAAAAAGATTAATCTTACAATACAGAAAATACAACAAATTTCACTTAAGGATTATTATAACAATGAAAACACAATCATGACTTTATGTTGCATTAAATTTCAGAATTCAAATTACCCAAATTGTTACACACTACACCTTTAATACTTGTCATAAATATCCTCATATAGACAGAATATGGTAGAATTGTGCCTTTCATTGTCAAATTTTACACAGTTAATTTTGCTCCACAGGGTAAACTGTATGAATGGTACCTCCAGCAGTGTGCTGCAGAATATGACCTCTGACCCTGGGGAAACTGGACGGCAGTTTACACGGGCTGCAAGATTTTTGGGGAAACCTTCTTTTGTGACAATGCCCTGTTGGGAACACAATCAGCAGGACTCATTGGATACAAGATCATCTAATAAATGATCAGATTTTCTCTCTTCTCAGTGATGCCGTAATAACCTCTGATGCAGAAAAGATCTCTGCAACATTTATCATCTCAGCAGCTGAGTGGAAAAGTGCCTTTAATGCAGAATACACAAGAAGCTGTGATTGTAATTGAGAGCAACTTTCATAAGGCTGAATAGAGTTTATTTTTTAATCTTCTGAAGGTCTCATATAGTGCAAAAACTTTTTTTTTTGTGTGCGCGTGTGTGTGGTTTTAACCTAGTAAAATATGGCCATGGTTTATACGTATACGTCGCATTATTAAAATGCTCCCTTAAAGGAACACACACTGCCTTTATTTAGTTGAAGCACCACTAGGTAACTTTCCTTTTTCTGGCAGGAACACTGAAAAGACTACAGCTGGCATGGTTTATGGCCTGAGTACCATTAGCCAATCACAGAGTGGTTTGTTAGTTGGTGGCTTAAGTTACACCCTGTGATAGGCTAATGGGACTCTGGCTATATAACGTACCAGTTGTAGTGTTTTCAGTGTTCCTACCATCTATCCATCCATCTTCTACCGCTATCCTTTTCAGGTCGTGGGGGGCTGGAGCCTATCCTAGCATCTTTGGGCGAGAGGCAGGGTACGCCCTGGACAGATCGCCAGTCCATCGTAGGGCCAGTGTTCCTACCAGGAACAGGAAAGTTGCATAGTGGTGATGCGGGCTTACTCAGGCTAATGTGAAAGTGACATTCATCTGGTGGATTGCACTTTCTGATTTTATGATGTCAAAATCCAACAAGCCCCCCCTTCAGTTCACTAAGTTAGCAAACAAACTCGCCTTGACAGGCTCATTTCTTGTGATTGGTCCAGTCAGAAAACCTTTATCCAATCAGATTAGGGGTTGAAAACTGTTTCAGATTCAACTTTAAAAACAGTGGTAAGCTGTAAAATAACCCAGAATTGTTTTTAGTCTTTAAAACTACATCCATAGGCCTTGAGGGATGTCAAAACTAAAAATTGATCCCTGGAAAATGCACAATACAGGACCTTTAAATCACATAAAGTTAATATTGATCAAATAATGTCATCTCCTTCTATTCTGCCTCTGTTTTTACCAGCAATTTTTTTTAATGATTTCCATTTTGAAGTGTGTTCTCGTGTCAGTATGGTCTAGAAATCTCACTACACCGCCCCTGCTAGCATTTTATTAGAACATGTATGTTGGCAATAACTACACCTAATGCTGTGATGACACCTGGATATGGTCCATGTAGGACTTCAGGTTTTCTCCTGCCTTCAAAGAGTCTGTCCCACAGTTAGGTCTTTACTTTGTCTTGTGATTTTTACAGTCGTCTGATTTTTTTTTTTTTATAGAAGACATATTGTGAAATATTTGCATAAACCAGTGTTGATAGCTTTGGTTTGAGTATTTTAGTACAGCAGTATAGCAAAAGCTAATGAACAGTGAAGTCTGACACTGCACTGATGTCAGTTTCTTAGCACTGAACCCTCCAGGTCTGCTACAGACAGCTTCGATATTTCCACTCCTGTTTTTAGATGATTTTTTTTTACAATTATGTTAGCCCTTTTTTTGGTAATGGGGATGCACCAATCCAGTATATCTTAACACTAAGGACCGATACTGTTCTTTTTACTGCCTTGACTGACTGCATTAAAAGCGGTTTCTTGACAGTGTTTTTATGTTTTTAATAGGACTGTAGTGTGAATTATCTTTTGGTTGTTTTCCCCTTCTTGTTTCAGGATGTGGTGAATGAGAAGTGATGGGAATGCAGGCGTGGTTATGTGACTGATAGCACAATAACAAATGGATAAAATTATGGGATTTTCTTTGTCTTCTGTAAATCAGTGGTGAGTTGAGATTTCAGAATCTATTACAAAAGTTGGGTTGACGCATCCTTTTGTCAGAAACAAGGTACAAAAATACTCCTCTGGGCTGTTTGTAATACGATTGTGAACATTTTCAGTTTTTACTCTATTTAGGTAATTTATATTTTGAATATTCTTATTTTTTGTGAAACTTGTCTTTTGAATTCATCAATTGTGTGCATTTCTGCCCTGAATATTTTATTAAAAACACAGACCTGATTTATTTTGAAATCCTTCAAGGAATGAAAAAAATGAATCCTGTCCAAATATGCAAAACACAATGATTTCTGTTGTCCTTGGAAATTATTAAACATTTTTTTACTGGCTTTTCTACTGTTTTGTAATTGTCCAGAATGTAAACATACAGAAAGTTAAACAGGAGATAAAGCAGTGTTATTCTTAGAAGAGTTTTATTTCAAAGTTTAGTTATAAAAATGGCATTCTTTACCAGATGAAAAATGCTATTTAAATTGCTGTTAATTTATATTGCAGAGTTTGCATTTTTCATGAGCTTGAGCAACACACCAAAATGTAATCAAACACCTGCTTTATACAAACCCCAATTCCTGTGAAGTTGGGACATTTTGTAAAATGTAAATCAAAATACAATTGGCAAATCCTTTTTAACCTATATTTAACTGTATTCATTACAAAGACAAGATATTTAATGTTCAAACTGATATACTTAATTGCTTTTTGGCAAATATTCACTCATTTTGAATTTGATACCTGCAACACATTCCAAAAAACCTGGGACAGGGGCAAGAAAAGACTGGGAAAGTTGAGAAATGCTCAAAAAAACAAACGAACAAAAACCCCCACCTTTTTGGAACATTCCACACGTGAACAGGTTAATTGGAAACAGGTAAGTATCGTGATTGGGTATAAAAAGAGCATCCCAGAAAGGCTCAGTCGTTTACAAGCAAGGATGGGGGGAGGTTCACCACTTTGTGAACAACTGCATGGACAAATAAGTCCAACACTTTAAGAACAATATTTCTCAATGTACAGTTGCAAGGAATTTAGGAGATTTCATCATCTACAGTCCATAATATCGTCAAAAGATGTCACAGAAGATGGAGAAATTATAAGGAGCAAGGCCAAAAACCAAATATTTAAAGCCCGTGACTTTCGATTACTCAGGCAGCACTGCATTAAAGACGCACTCCAGCAGTTCTAAATGACTTAAAAATAAATGTGTATTGCCCAGAATAGTATAGTGTGGCTTTTTATACACAAAACTTTCATTGCCTTAGAATTGCTTGGAAAGGGCTTTTACATCTTCCACTGACTTAAGTATGCATGGATCTATGAATATTCTAATTAGCTCCACCCATACTTCCACCCACCACTAGCAGACGCTGCAAGGTCAGCTGTCCACACCCTGAGAACACTGGAGACTGCCTCACTAAACAATGGCTAGTCAAAACATTGGAGTGATTTAGCCGTACATGTTTGAACCCAAGAGTGACTGACAAAAACAGGAAGAAGAGGACATTGTACAAGGCTCTAAGAAGGCGATCCAACTTGACTATTTAGAGGAAGTAAAAGCCGTAACAAGGTTTCTGTAGGTGAACCTGTGGGAGGATCATTCTCGGCAGAGTGGAGAGTTGCTGCCCGTCCTCCCCGTGGAGGCTGGAGGGCTCCCCACCGGTCTCTGGTTGCCCACTTGCCAATGGTCTCCCCAGCTCGTTCTTAGAGTCTCTCCTGTGCGGGAGTGAAGGAAGTGATGCGTCCGAGTCTCTCCCGCGTGGGAGTGAAGGAGACGAGCCAGTAGGCACAGCGCCCCATCTGCCGCCGACCCCCGCCAAAGCGAGCTGGCTCTAGGCGGTCCCACCTGGGGGCTGGCGGGTGCTTGCCGGGCAGCTCGCTGGGGGCCAATGTTGTGCCGAGAAATGCATGTTTGCCGCGGAAAGCATCCCCCCCCCTTTTTTTTTTTTTTTACTTGTAAAATCATATAAAGGGTTACGACACTGGCTGCAGTGTTATATTTACTGTTTGTGTGTGGTTTTTTCAGCATCGCTCCTCAGAAACGTGCTCCCGGGAAGGAGGATGCTTTCCGCGGCAGACATGCTTTTCTCGGCACAGTGTTGTGCCGAAAAAAGCATGTCTGCTGCGGAAAGTATCCCTTGTAGACGCGGGGTTAATCATCTCAGACTGGATGCAGAGGGTAAACAGATGAGGACAATAGTTATTGAGAAGGGAGAGATTATGGTGATGTAGCAGGAAGGACAGCTGGGAGACAGTGGGGAGAGAAGGGTTGAATGCACTGTGATGCGAGATGTCATGCAGATGTGAGATGAGTGGAGGATATAAAAGGAGAGACCCTGGTGTATTGTACAAATGCTTTTTCTGTTATGACTGATGTGAGAGTGAATAAAGTAGTCTGCTGCAAGAGTTTGCCTCCGTTATTTGCACTCTCCACACTGGTGACCCCTTGACGATTTATGGAACACGAAGCAAGAACCCCGGAGTCTGCCCGGACGGGAAGCCCCAGCAACGCAGCAAGCATCCCAGAGACGGCCCGGATGGGAACCCACAGCAACGCGTGTGCTGTTTCGGTCAAACTACTGGACTTTTGGCTGCACAACCCGCAGTCTTGGTTCCACCACACCGAGGCTCAGTTCACCCTCCGGGGAATAACGGCAGACGACACCAGATATTACTATGTGGTTGCAGCGCTGGACGCTCGCACGTCTTAGCAAGTAGCGAGCCTACTCCAACAGCCTCCAGCCCACGACAAATACGGGGCTCTCAAGGCCGCGCTGACCCGGTGCTACACGCTCTTGGACTGTGAGAGAGCAGAGAGGCTCCTGAGGCGCTCCGAGTTAGGAGATGGGTCGGCGGTCAAACTGATGGAGAAGATGTTGGCGTTGATGGGCACAGACGACGGGCATTTTCTGTTTGCCCACCTTTTCCTCCGGAACCTCCCGACAGAGGCAAGAGCAGTCCTTGCCAATTCGCCGTTGCTGGCCACGCGTGACTACCGGACGTGAGCCCAGGAGGCAGATCGGATCATCCTCACCACCAGAGCCCTCACAGTGAACGCGGCGGCGTCGGAACCCAGCGAGACGACCAGCGGAGGCGAGGAGCCGGCGACAGTAGCGGCAGCGGGGGTTAGGAAGCGCCAGAGAGACACACTCTGCTTCTACCACCGCCGCTTTGGAGAGAACGCACGCAGATGTGTGCCACCGTGCCAATTCAAGCGTTCGGGAAACGCCAAGGCCGGCAGTCAGTAGCAGCTGCGACCGCTGGTGGAGAACAAGCTGCTCTATGTGACGGACTCGCACTCAGGGAGACGGTTACTTGTAGACACCGGCTCCCAAAAGAGCCTCATCCTACCATCCTACACCGACCGGCTAGCGGGAGCTAGCGGCCCCCAGCTGGTAGCCGTAAACGGCTCGGACGTTAAGACTTTTGGTGAGAGAACACTGACTTTATCCCTACATGGCCGTATGTACGAGTGGACTTTTGTCATAGCGGCATTGAGTTTCCCAATCCTGGGAGCTGATTTTCTGTGTGCACACGGGTTGCTAGTCAATGTTGCTAACAGGCGCCTGGTTAATGCAATGTCTTTTGATTCTCTCCCCTGTACAGCTCGAGGGGCCGGGCCAATAACACAAGCCAACGTCACAGCTCCAGCCGGTAAGTTCCACACACTGCTCACTCAGTTCCCAGCACTCACGGTCCCAAAGTTTTCGGTGGCCATCGCTAAACACAGGGTGGAACACTTTATCACCACCACTGGGTTGCCCGTTTTTGCATGACCTCGGCACCTGGACGCAGCTAAACTGGCCATAGCGCGCGAGGAGTTCGCCAACTTGGAAAGGTTGGGCATCATCAGGTGCTCAAACAGCCCATGGGCATCCCCGCTATACATGGTCCCTAAGGCTGAGGGATCGTGGCGACCGTGCGGAGATTTCCGCAGGTTGAATAACACCACAGCGCACGACCGCTACCCGATTCCCCATATTCAGGATTTTTCTGTCCACCTCGCCGGAGCACGCATTTTTTCTAAAATAGATCTGGTCCGCGGTTACCACCAGGTCCCAGTGCGCGCGGAGGACATATCCAAAACAGCGGTAATAACTCCATTTGGCTTGTTTGAGTTTTTACGCATGCCCTTCGGATTAAAAGGCGCGGCACAGACATTCCCACGCATGATGGATGCAGTGTTGCGCGATCTGCCGTTTGTGTTTGTCTACCGGGATGATATCCTGGTGGCCAGCGCGTCCGAGGACGAACACGTAACCCACCTCAGGACGGTTTTCTGGAGGTTGGAGGAGCACAGGTTAATAATCAACCCGGCGAAATGCCAGTTCGGTGTGACGGGGATTGACTTTTTGGGGCACCGCGTCTCACTGGAGGGAGCGATACCCTTGCCCGACAAGGTGCGCGCCGTAGCGAATTTTCCCCGGCCTCAGACGGTCAGGGCGCTGCAAGAGTTTCTGGGGATGGTTAACTTTTATAACCGGTTTCTCCCCCGCGCAGCTCAGCTCATGCAGTCATTGTACGCCGTGCTCAAGAAACGGAAACTGGCGGACAGAGTCGAATGGACTCCGGAGCAGAAGCAGGCGTTCTCTGAGGTTAAAACAGCCCTGGCAAATGCCGCACTGTTGGCGCACCCGGACCCGGCGGCCTGGATAGCGCTCACTACCGACGCCTCGGACGTGGCCATAGGGGCCGTCGTGGAGCAACGCGTTGCCGGTTCTTGGCAGCCGCTCGCTTTTTTCAGCAGGGCTTTGCGCGACAGTGAGCGTAAATACAGCGCATTCGACAGAGAGTTGCTGGCTCTCCACCTGGCCATACGCCACTTCCAGTTCTGGCTGGAAGGGCGCAGCTTCACCGTGTTCGCGGACCACAAGCCGCTAACGTTCGCGATGGCCAAGGTTTCGGAACCATGGTCGGGCCGGCAGCAGAGACAGCTGGCCGCAATCTCGGAGTTTACGACCGATATTCAGCATGTGTCGGGTAAACTGAATGTAGTGGCGGACTGCCTCTCGCGCGCAGTAGTGGCCCCGGTCTGCGTGGGGATAGATTATACAGCCATGGCCGCAGAGCAGATTGGCGATGCGGACGTGTGCGCTCTCCAGTCTGGACCAACAGGGTTAAGGCTGGAGAGCAGAGTACTGCAAGATGGCAGCCCCCCCAAATCTGTGACATCTCCATGGGACACTCGCGCCCGGTGGTCCCAGTTGCTTGGCGCCGCCGAGTGTTTGAGTCAGTTCACGCTCTGGCGCACCCAGGAGTGCGTGCGTCAGTCAAAATGGTGGGAGCGAAGTTCGTATGGCCAGGCCTGCGCAAACAAGTGAAAGAGTGGGCCGCAGCCTGCGTAGCGTGCCAACGAGCCAAAGTACACAGACACACGAAGGCTCCTTTGGAACCGTTTCATATACCGGCTAAGAGGTTCGACCATGTTCACGTGGACCTCGTGGGCCCCCTCCCGCGATCGCAGGGGTGCACGCACCTTCTGACAGTGGTGGATCGCACCACACGCTGGCCAGAAGCAGTCCTGCTGGCGGCAACCGCGTCCGCGGACGTGGCGCGTGCTTTTTTAACAACATGGGTGGCACGTTTTGGCATCCCGTCGGACATCACATCTGATAGGGGCCTTCAGTTTGTTTCTGACCTCTGGTCCGCGATGGCCCGTAGCCTGGGTGTTGCAATTCATCACACAACTGCGTACAACCCACAGGCCAATGGGTTATGCAAGCGTTTCCATAGGTCACTGAAAGCAGCGCTCAGGGCTTCGCTGACAGATGCAAATTGGGTAGACCGGTTGCCGTGGGTTTTGTTGGGGTTGCGTTCCGCACCAAAAGAGGATCTGGAGGCTTCCCCGGTGGAGTTTGTTTTTTCTCAGCCACTGCGGCTCCCCGGGGAATTTTTGCCAGATAATCCCGCGCCGGACAGCTGCCCGTCTCAGCGTTTGCAGCATAGCGCAGATACAGGCACGCTGCCGGGCCCGGCCCACCACTGTTTTCCAAGCGCTTTTGTGCCAAAAACTTTGAAGAATGCGGCGTTTGTGTTTCTCAGGCACGATGCCCACCGCCCCCCATTGCACTCACCCTACGATGGCCCGTTCAGAGTGCTGGAACCTGGGGACAAACATTTTTTGTTAGACTTGGGGGGTCGTCGGGAGAAAATATGCATAGACAGACTTAAGCCCACCTTTGTGGTGGTGGACGAGCAAGTGATGTTGGCTCGGGCCCCTCGGCGTGGAAGACCCCCATGGAGAACTCCCCAGGTAAATGATTCATCAGAGCAGCCACACGGGCAAGTCAAAGGTTCCCCCCCCCTCGCCATTGCCCACCTGTAGACAGACACCCCCCCAGGAGCCCCCCACCGGCAGAGCAGCGCCACGGAGGTGGAGAACCCCCGTTACAGCAGATACGGGAGGAAACTGAAGCCAAAAGGACGTGAGGACTGAAACTCGGTCTGAGATTCTGGGGGGGGGCAGTGCAGACGCGGGGTTAATCATCTCAGACTGGATACAGAGGGTAAACAGATGAGGACAATAGTTATTGAGATGGGAGAGATTATGGTGATGTAGCAGGAAGGAGAGTTGGGTATCAGTGGGGGGAGAAGGGTTGAATTTATTGTGATGCGAGATGTCATGCAGATGTGAGATGGGTGGATATAAAAGGAGAGACCCTGGTGTATTGTACAAATGCTTTTTCTGTTATGACTGATGTGAGAGTGAATAAAGTAGTCTGCTGCAAGAGTTTGCCTCCGTTATTTGCACTCTCCACACCCTCCCTTTTTTAAACTTTTAAAACCATATAAAGGGTTACAACACTAGGTGCAGTGTTATATTTCTCTTTTGTGTGTTTTTACAACTTTGCTCGTCAGATATGCACTCCGGCGAAGGGGGATGCTTTCCGCGGGCATTTCTCAGCACAACACCAGCAGTCCAGTGCACCCGCCCGCCGCCCTGGAACCATGACCTCAGCACGTGCCTCAGCTACCGCTAGCTTTCCTAAATCCTGCTTGCTCCTCCGCTCCTCCCTCTTCCCCTGAGGATGTGAACTCAGGTCTGTAGCCATGCCCAGTGCTTCGCCTGATTGGTTATAATGTTAACCAATCAGGCTAAGCATGAATGCTTTTGTAGATAGAAATGCTCTGTCCAAAGTCGCCCTTTTTTGGGGGTGGACATTCACGGTAGAAAAACACAGATTTAAGACTTATTTTGCTCATTGATATGTCTTGTAAGTTACAAGAAACATGTTACAGACATGATAACAGAAAAATAATTGATTTTTGGCAGAGTGTGACTTTAAAAAAACAAAAACATCTTTCTGTAAAGGATATCACTACGTGAGCTCAGGAACACTTTGTAAAACCATTGTCAATTAACACAGTCCGTCGCTCCATCTACAAGTGCAAGTTAAAACTCTACCATGAAAAGTAAAATCCATATATCAACCCCACTGGTTGCCCTGGGCCTGAGCTCATCTGAGATGGACTAACACAAAGTGGAAAAGTGCGCTGTTGTCTGACAAATCCACATTTCAAGTTGTTTTTGGAAATCATGGATGTTGTGTCCTCCGAGCTAAAGAGGAAAAGGACTATCCAGATCGTTATCAGCATTAAGTTCAAAAGCCAGCATTTGTGATGGTATGGGGGTGTGTCAGTGCCCATGGCATGGATAATTTGCACATCTGTGAAAGTAACTTGCACATCTGCATGTACCATTGCTGAATGGTACATACAAGTTTTGGAGCAATGTCTTTTTCCCTGCTTATTTCAGCAAGACAAAGCCCCACCACATTCTGCACACGTTACAACAGCGTGGCTTCGTAGTAAGAGAGTGTGGGTACTAGACTGGCTTGCCTGCAGTCCGGCCCTGTCTCCCAGTGGAAAATGTGTGGCACATTATAAAGTGAAAAATATGTCAACAGCGACCTCGGACTGTTGAGCAACTGAAGTCGTACATCAAGTAAGAATGGGAAAGAAGTCCACCTACAACAATTTGTACCCTCAGTTTCTAAAAGCTTATCGACTGTTGTTAAAAGAAAAGGTGATGTAACACTTTGGTAAACATGCCCCTGTCCCAGCTTTTTTGGAATGTGTTAAGAGACATCAAATTCAAAAATGAGCGAATATGTGTGGAAAAAAAAATAATTATCAGTTTGAACACTAAGGGGCAGATTTACTAAGGCAGTGCAAATTAGCGAGTGCACAAATTAGACAGAGCGCCTCAGAGAGTGGCCAATTCTTGCCAGTGATCTATTAACAACATGCAAAATTATGAATACAGATGCTGTCACTTCATTTCAATGCCAAGAGCACCGCAAAATTACGCACAGGCACAGCTGATGAGGAAGCAGGTCATCAACACAGGCACAGCCAGTTCAGAGGACCATAATATATAAAGCTTTTTTTTAAAGTTTTTAAGTGCAAACCCCACTAAAATAGTTTTTTTGTTCATTATATTTCAAAATTTAGATTTTCATTTAACATGGCAGATTTTTTTTGTTTAATATGTATAAATACCTCCTCCCAGGCCACGGGGGGGGGGGGGGCAGGGAGTGGGTGAATAACCCAAACCTGCTTTTTTAACAGGTTTGACCAACTGCCTTCCCCTCCGCCTGCACACCAACCACTGCTGCCTCTACCATCATCTAGTCCTGCTGTCCACCCCCCTCCACCAACACCCCCCCACTCCCAGCACACAGCACCCCTGCCCCAACCTGACCCTCACTAAGACCTAGGTGAGGGCGGAGCTGAGGAAAATCAAGGCGAGGAAGCCCTCAGGTCCGAACTGCATCAGCTCAAAGCTCCTCAAGTCCTGCGCAGACCAGCTGTGTGGGATTGTGGAGCACATCTTCAACCTGAGCCTGAAGCTGGGGAGGGTACCACAGCTGTGGAAAACATCCTGTGTGGTACCCATACCAAAGACTTCCCACCCCAGAGACTTGAACAGCTACAGACCAGTGGCCCTTACATCTCATCTAATCAAGACCCTGGAGAGGCTGCTCCTTGCCCACCTCCGGTGGGACCAGCGGTGCATCCACTCCAGTTTGCCTACCAGCATGGCATCGGGGTGGAGGATGCAGTGATCTTCCTCCTACACCGTTCCCTGTCCCACCTGGAGAAGCCTGGGAGCACGGTGAGGATCATGTTCTTTGACTTCTCCAGTGCTTTCAACACCATCCAACCGGTGATCCTGAAGGACAAGCTACTGTGCGCAGGGGTGGACCAGCACCTGTCACCGTGGATCCTGGACTACCTCACAAACCGGCCACAGTTTGTGAGAACCCAGGATTGTCTGTCCGACACGATCAACGGCAACATGTGGGCCTCCCAGGGAACAGTTCTGGCTCCCTTCCTGTTCACCCTTTATACTGTGGACTTTTCACACAATACACCACACTGCCATCTACAGAAGTTCTCTGATGACTCTGCGATCGTTGGCCTCATCTCCGATGGAGATGATGCAGAGTACAGAGGACTTATCCAGGACTCCGTGGACTGGTGCCATCAGAACTGCCTCCAGATCAATGCAAGGAAAACTAAGGAACTGGTGGTGGACTGCCACAGGCAAGGACAACCCCCCACAGCACCAGTAAACATCTATGGAACAGACATTGAGATAGTGACATCCTACAAGTACCTGGGTGTTCATTTGAACAATAAACTGGACTGGTCACACAATACTGACATGCTCTACAAGAAGGGACAGCGCAGGCTGTTCCTCCTGAGGAGGCTCAAGTCTTTTGGTGTACAAGGAGCGCTCCTGAAGACCTTCTACGATTCGGTGGCGGCATCAGCCATCACATTTGGAGTGGTCTGCTTGGGCAACGGCATCACGGCAGCCGACAGGAAAAGACTGAATAGACTGATCAAGAAGGCTAGCTCTGTCCTGGGGCAGCGCCTCGACCCAGTGGAGATAGGAGAGAGGAGGATGGTGGCTAAGCTGTCATCTCTGCTGGAGTCAGTCCCACCCCATGCAAGACACACTGAATGCACTGAGGAGCTCATTTAGCAGTAGGCTGCACTACCCTAGGTGCACGACCAAGAGGTTTTGCAGGTCCTTCCTACCTACGGCTGCCAGACTTTATAACCTAAGAAGGGCTGCTCATAGAGGCTGTAAAAAACCCCAAAACTTTATGACCTAATAAGTACTGAATGCACAAAACGCAACAAACTTGCACAATAATGGTCCCCGAGGCTGACTCAAATACGAAATATGCTGTATGGGTACATATTCATACTATGTGGGGTAAGTGAATAGACTGTTATGCTGTTTATTCCATTTAGCTACAATGCTCCGTGCTGTGTATATTTCTGTGTACATATGTATATTCACTGTTCTTATCTTATCTTCTAAATTATTGCTCTGAGTGTTGCTATCCCTGTGCTGTTGTAATCCTGGAATTTCCCCATTGTGGGACTAATAAAGGCTTATCTTAAATGAAGCATTTGTATCTATTTTAAAAAAGGACTACTCATGAATAAATTGATTATTTAACCAACGTGTTTATTTTATTAACACTAGAACCATCATGGTCTGATGGAGACTCGGGGGTTTTATTATGTGAATAACTTTATTTTAACAAAATCTGCAGGTCTCCCAGTTCACAACTTTTTTATAAATGCCATTGAGTTACGGTGTTGCAAGTTTGGGGGACGTTTTGATGGATCTGTGCGCTCTTTTTGTTAATAATCTCATTATTGTTTTCCTCTTATATTGTGTATCCTGAACTGGGAGAGAGAAATAGAGAGAAGAGGGAAGTGAATTACTGTTTTATGCACCGCAAAAAAATACTGTAAATCTAGAAATATGGATGGGGAAAAATAAAACGAAGAAAGCTGGCAATGGGGAAGATTTTGCTTCAAGAGCAAGGGAGAGCTGAGGAAAACTTCAGATTCCAGTCTAACCTCCGCGGAAAAGAAAAAAAAAGTCATCGGCTGACAACATCTGTATGTCCACTGCAGGTATAAGGGCTCCTATTGCATCCTATTTTATGGGTACAAATTCATGTAGTAGGCTATATACAGTATAAACAAATGAAATAAAAAAAAAAACCAACTGCCAGCTGATGTCCAGTTCTGCATAACACTGATCTCTGTGAGACCCTTGATATTCGTATAATCTGTTCTTCTGTCATGCCAAATAAGTCACGGGCAGAGAGAAGCTTCTGTCATGCACCCTCGGTTCTCGCCAGTGTCTCCTCCTGGCACCAATGATTGCTATCATGTCAGGCGCAGTTGAATTAAGACAAGCTTTTTTGGGGTGTTAAATCCCGGCACATTTAGCAGCAGACTGACAACCGCAAACCTTAGTAAATCACCTTGCGCCAGTCATTTAAATACTCTCCTCCCTCAAATTTGCACGTTGACATGACAACTCCCACAAATACATATGCAATGAGGCCAGGTGCAAAATTAACATGGTCCACACCTTTCCACCGCACATTTTGCCCTGTGCCCTTTAGTAAATCTCAACAGTAGTTTTTTAACGCCAAAACAGGGTTTTGCAATGGTGCAGCACATTAGTAAATCTGCCCCTATCTGTCTTGTCTTTATAGTGTATTCAACTGAATATAGGTCGAAAAAGATTTGCAAATCATTGTATTCTGTTTATATTTTACACAAGGTCCCAACTTCATTGGAATTGCAGTTTGTACCTCCCAGTACATTTCAAACATTTCTAAAATTAAAACAGGAGAATCTGTGGAACTACTATAGATGGGGAAATGCAAAAGAACCAGCAAGCCCAGGCCAAAAACCTCAGTTCCCTGAGTTAGTAACAGTGTCCTTATCAGGGTGACAACTATCAAAAATAACTTTAAGCTACTACATTTTGTTTCTGAAAGAGTTTTGCCTCTATGTTAGAAAATACAAGAATCTATAAAGAATTAAAATGTTGACTAATAATCTAGATACATACCAGTAAGACAGTTTATAATTAATTAATTTTACTAAGTGAATTTATTCACTAATTAAAGCTGCATTTGGGGTTCTGCTGCAATGAAAACAGTTTATCATCATATATTTAAGTTTTTTGGGGATGCAACTACATTAAGATTTAGCTGTCTGGGGCTTACTTTTGTACCTCCTAATATAACAAGTCATGGCATGCAGATCTGAAGTCTGTGTGCATACGACGACATCGGTCATACAGCTGAAATAGTACAGTCTTATTTTGTTGTAGTGCATTCAGGATTATACCTATATACAGTAGTGTTTGTACAAAAAAAATGTCATTGCCCATCCCTGGCTTCTTATAAACAAAAGTGTACAGGTACATACATCTTAAAGCAGCACAAAGGCTGAATCCAGTATTGCTTTATCATGACAACTTTGTCAACACAGTGGCTCAGCATTTTAACGCTGTGCATGGCCACTTGGTCATGCTGCGGTGTCTCCCAGGAACAAAAGCAGACTGTGTCCTCTGA
Source organism: Pholidichthys leucotaenia (assembly GCA_020510985.1). Lineage (NCBI taxonomy): Eukaryota > Metazoa > Chordata > Actinopteri > Cichliformes > Pholidichthyidae > Pholidichthys > Pholidichthys leucotaenia. The sequence continues at coordinate 95,097,211 of CM035838.1, read as the reverse complement.
TAAGTATCGCCCACACACATGCATTCCCACTGCGTGTGTCCGTGTTGATTGTGGATTGACTGTGATAGCTGCTCCATGTCTCAGCACCATAAATGTCCATATATGAGGTGTCTGGTCCACGTGGAGTCTGTCATCAGCAACCTTCAGATGTGAAGTCATTGAGAGCCTTTGTCGATCAACCAAGAAATGTCTCCTGTCCTGCAATGCACAAATCACACAGTTAGTTAGATGCAACCACCTACTTTGCCAAATAGGATTCAGGGGATAAGATGCTGAAAAGAGAAAAGTTTGCATCTTTCCATACTTGCCAAACCGCACTAGCATCCTTCAATTTTTGTGTGCGTGAATAGAAGAAGAAACAAGAAACATGAACACAAGACTCACAGAACTAACAGAAAGATATAAATGGGAAGAAAAGTCTCCAGACTAATGTGTCATTTAGTAGTTCTGGTAATGCAATTAAATTACTGTAAAGAACAAAATGAGGCTTCTTTAAACTGATTGCATCAAAGGTCTATTTCACATGAAGACAGTATATCGCTATAAAGTTGTAAAAAAACAACAACAGTAGAGTTTTTTTTAAATTAAACATTTGTATTTAGCATTTTGGGCTGAACTGTGATGCAGCGGTAAGCACTCTCACCTCAAAGCAAGAAAATACTGGATTTGAATTTGGTCAGCTGGGGCCTTTCTGTGTGGATTTTGCATGTTCTCCCTATTTTTGTGGGGGTTCCCTGGGTACTTCAGGTCTGTCTGTGTGTTTGTGAACAGGATTATGCAAAAAATTTTGATGAAATCTTCAGAGGTGACCCTTGGGCTATGGATGAACAGATTGGATTTTGGAGGTGATCTGGGTCAGGATGCAGATTCTGGATCACTTTTTCACTTTCTTTAACATTGTGAGATTGGGCCTTGGTGGAGGTATGTGCTCTCGGATCACCTCAAAAATGGGTTCATCTGTAGCCCAAAGGCGAAAATTCAATCAAAAGCCATCCAGTTTTTGCCTAATCCCGCTAGCAAACAGAAAAACTGTCAAACAAATGAACCGCCCTGATTATATTACCTCCTTGGTGGAGGTAATTACTGTAAACCTCACAAACAAGTAGACGTTTTTGTCGTAGGTGTGGAGTGTTGGTCTGCAGTGCTGAAACTGGATGGAGGAGTTATTTAGCCTGTCTGTTTTGCTCATTGTCAATAAAATTCAGCCATAGTTCCTGATTTGGCAGCTTGGTGGCACAGTAGTTAGCACTGTCTCCTCACACTAACAGATGGCTAGTGGCGAGTTCTCATCGTGTCTGCCTGGGTTTTCGCTGGGTATTCCGGTTCCTCCCACAATCCAAAGATATGCATGCTAGGTTAATTGGCACTAACTGAGGATTCTAAATTGCCCTTAGGTATAAATGAGTAAGAATAGTTCTCTGTCTCTTTGTGCTGGCCCCACGATGGACTGGTGATCTGTCCAGGGTGTACCCTGCCTCTCACCTAAAGATGCTGGGATTGGCCCAAGCACCCCCCTTCCCCCCAAAAAGGGCACAAAAAGGATTAACAAGACCAGGGTCGTGTAGAGACCATGTGACGTCCAGGGGCTCAAATTACAATATAGGGGCATATGGAAGTTTTGTTAACAATATATGTCAACTTTATCCATCCATCCATTTTCTCCCGCTTTTCCGGAGGTCCGGGTCACGGAGGCAGCAGTTCAAGCAGAGAAGCTCAGACTTCCCTCTCCCCAGCCACCTGCTCCAGCACTTTGGAGAGAATACCAAGATATTCCCAGACCAGCTGGGAGACAGTCTCTCCAGCATGTCCTAGGTCTGCCCCCGGATGTCTTCCCAGTGGGACGTGCCCGAAACACCTCAAGTGGGAGACGTCCAGGAGACATCCTGATCAGATGCTCAAACCACCTCAACTGGCTCCTTTCAATGTGGAGGAGCAGCGGTTCTACTCTGAGTCTCTCCTGGATGACTGAGCTCCTCACCCTATCTTTAAGGATGAGTCCAGAAATCCTACGGGGAAAGCTCATTTCAGCCATTTGTATCTGTGAGCTCATTCTTTCTCATTCATTACCCAAAGCTCAAAGACATAGGTGAGGGTAGGAACATAGATTGACCAGTAAATCGACAGCTTTGCCTTAGAGCTCAGCTCCTTCTTTACCACAACAGACCGGTACAACATCCACATCACTGCAGAGGCTGCTCCGATCCGTCTGTCAATCTCTCGCTCCATTCTCCCCTCACTCGTGAATAAGACCCCAAAATACTTAAACTCCTCCACTTGGGGCAGGAGCTTGTCCCCAACCCAGAGAGGACAATCCACCTTTTTCTGGCTGAGGACCATGGACTCAGACTTGGAGGTGCTAATTCTCATCCCTGCCACTTCACACTCAGCAGCAAACCGTCCCAATAAGAACTGTAGGTTATTGCTGGATGAAGCCAACAGGATGACATCATCTGCAAACAGCAGAGATGAGATCCTGTGGTCACCGAGCATGACACCCTCCGTTCCTTGGCCGCGCCTAGAAATCCTGTCCATAAAAATTATGAACCAGATTGGTGACAAAGGGCAGCCCTGATGGAGTCCAACTCTCACTGGGAATGAGTCCAACTGAGTGTTGGCAATACAAACCAAACTTGCAACGGTCGTATAGAGACCAGATACCTCGTAACAACAAGCCCGATACCCCATACTCCCGAAGCACCCCCACAAAAAACTAGGGACAAGCCGATACCACTTTTTCAAGTTCGATACCAATACTGTGACTTTGAGTATCAGCCGATACTGATCCAAACCCGATACAGTCTCTCTTATTTAAAACAACAAAAGTACAGAACACACTTTGGTAATGACTGGTTGCATTTTGCACACATATAAAAACATAAATCTAAAAGTCAAAGAATGTATTACAAACTTGACTCAGTTCAGCAACACTACCGCTTTTTTATTTTAAACTTTGTAACGCTGGCAGCATTTCACTGGTCAGCACTACGTAAACATGTATTCTGAAGTTTATGTGCAAGTTTACACAAAACTTTAAAGCTGAGTATTTAAGTAAACATTCAGATGAAATTCAAAGCGCCACTTTATGCATGAGGTACAAAATGCTGTAGATCTGAAAATAAAGGAACTAACCCATTAAGTTGTATTTTTGTCATCAATATCACAAGTATTCTCCTGGACCTTGGTTTATTTAGTAGTTTCTGACATTATTCTCTGTCCATAGTTTTTAGGCTTGCTTTTATTTTGATTTTTTTTTTTTTTTTTTGTTACTTATTTGTACCCGTAGGTAGACTTGGTTTGCAGTCTGGTGACAAGCCACCGGCTGCTGGTTGCTGCGTGCGCGAGCGCCCTAAACCTACATGTTTATGGTGTGCGGGAGGAAACCGGAGAAATCCCGGAGTAAACCCGCGCAACACGGGGAGAACATGCAAACTCCACACAGCTCACTGTTGGTCGGGGGCTGGGATCGAACCCACGATCTCATGATCCCCGCGATCCCCCGGCCGAGGGTAAAACTGTGCTGCCACAGTGCTAAACCACTGCACCACCGTGCAGCCACCCAGTGTCTTCAACAGGTGATTTCTCTGAATTTCTTCCTAGTGATTACTGATCAGTGAAAACACCTGTTGAAGGGACTGGGTGGAAGTAAAACCTGCAGGGTCTTGGCCCTCCATGGAATGAGTTTGACACCCCTGCCTTAACCATTCACACACACATTCACACCTAGGGCCACTTTAGAGTCCCCAATTAACCTAACCTGCATGTTTTTGGCCTGTGGGAGGAAACCGGAGAAATCCCGGAGTAAACCCACGCAGATACAGGGAGAACGTGCAAACTCCACACAGATCACTGCTGGTCAGGGGCTGGGATTGAACCAGGGATCCCATGGCCAAGGGTGAGTTGCTGTGCTGGCGCAGTGCTAATCACTGCGCCACCGCACCACCCATTTTGAAGTCATTCCTACTTCATTTCATGTAACCTTGTGTAGTCCTGCTTCCAGTTCACCGTTATTTGCCATTTATGGTTCTGTCACCTACTTCTCATCAGCTGTAACTCTCCGTCTAAAGGTAAGCCCATGTTATGTCTTCATTCCTGCTCATCTGGTTTTTACTTTGTTTTGTTCTTTTAATTTCACTTTTAGCGTATTTGAGCTGGAAAAGCAGTGGCTGCTGGACACACGTCCTTCAGCTTGGTTCTTGACATTTCGGCATACTCCTTTACCATGATGCTTTGCAAGTGTTTTATCAAGTTGGTGGTGTTAAAATTGTAAAGGCTGGTATCACATAGTGAGGCAAGTCCCACAGACAGGCTCCAGTGATGTAACACGCGTTGTTTCTGTTTACAGAAGCCCCACACAGTGGGTCTGAGAACATGATCGCGCCTTCATTTTAATATTGTTAATGTATCAGATTTTTAAATTACTTTTATTCGTTACAATACTGATCCAGCCATTTTGCCTGGATCAAACCCGATACAGATATGGCGGATCAGGTCGGCTCATCCCGACAAAAAAAACCAAAAAACACGAGGGACGCAGTCGAATGCCTTCTCCAAGTCCACAAAACACATGTAAACTGGTTGGGCAAACTCCCACGAACCCTCAAGGATTCTCGAGAGGGTAAAGAGTTGGTCTGATGTGCCACGGCCAGGCTGAAAACCACATTGCTGCCCCTGAATCCGAGTTTCGACCAACGGCCGAACTCTCCTCTCCAGTACCTTGGCATAGACCTTCCCTCGGAGGCTGAGGAGTTTGATCACTCTAAAGTTGGAAGACACCCTCCGGTTCCCCTTCTTGAAGAGAGGAAGCACCACCCTGGTTTGCCATGCCAAAGGTACTGTCCCCAACTTCCACGCAATGTTGCAGAGGCATGTCAGCGATGACAGCCCTACAACATCCAGGGCCTTGAGGTACTTAGGGCAAATCTCGTCCATCCCCAGGGCCTGGCCACCGAAGAGTTTTTTAACTACTTTGGTGACCTCAGCCCCAGTGATGGGGGAGTCGTCCCCCCTCCTCTACAAGCTCTGTTTCCTCTGTGGAAGGCATGTCAGTGGCATTGAGAACATCGTCAAAGTATTCCTTCCACCACCCGACGAATTACAGCAATCCTTTTTTATTTCCTCCCCCTTGTCCTGTCAGGCAGCTAGGCAAGCAGAACAGGGATCTGTCACCCTTATTGTGCCAAAACAGATTTACTTTGCCAAGAGGAGCTTATACAGTACCTGTGTATTGTATATTGTTGTAAACTCCTCCTGTAGTAACTTTTAATACTTTATTTTAATTATTTTACCCATGAAAGACCCGACAGGATGGGGAAGAGGGAAAGGAAGTGTGTGGAGGGGGAAAGAAAAGGGAGGGGAAAAGAAAAGGGAGGGGAACAGATAAAAAAAAAAAAAAAAAAAAAAAAAAAAAAAACAACCAACAACTAAAACAAACAAAAGACAAACTGCTTCTTCCACCGAAGATGTCTCAACACGAGTCTGGTTTCCACACCTGTTAAAGGAGACACACTTGTGCATGTACATCTGCGTGCATATACAGTATATGAGAGCACGCGCAAAATAAGTGTGTGCATGTGAGCGGTTTGTCAGGAAACATACGAAGCGGGGGACTGGTTGCAGCAGCTCTCCCCCCGGGAACCCCGAGCAGGCAAGGCAGTGCCACCAACCCCCACAGGGCACAAATGTCCAAGGTCAGCAAGCCCCAGGAAAGCCAGGCATCCACCCCTGGAAGGACGATCAAGGGAGGTCAGGTTGCTCGGCGGCCGGCGTGGCAAGCCCACACCCCTGGATCTGCCTGCCCCCCCAGCGGGGCCAACGCCCGCCCCCAGGCCCCAGGCACCAGGAGGCCAGCAACCCCACCCCCCGGGCTGGAGACCGGACCGCGCCCCCTGGCACAAGCCCCCCCAGGCACCCCCACAGTGGTCCCACCCCAGCGCCACCGCCGCACACCCGGGGGACCGCCATGCCCAAAAAAGTCCCCCCGCTCAGGGGAGCCCACATTGCCGAGAGGCACTACCCCCCCTTAATCCAGCACCTCCCGACTCGCAGACACACACTTTCACACCCACATGCTCCCATGCGCACCCATATGCACTAACTCACTCACTCACCCAAACCAACCCATTCTCTCTCACTCCTGTACCCATTCAAACTCACCCCTCATTCACCCTTGTTTCATAAGGTGGCTGCGAAGCAGATGCAGTGTGCCTGAACACGCACCAGTGCCCGGCAGTGACCGAGAAGACCACCGGCACAGGCCACAGAAACAGACCCCCACCCCAAGCGCGCACCTGAGTGACTGATCAGCAGACCACCACAGGCGCCCCGAGATGCCACCCGACATGCAAAGCGCTGCACAAAACCAACCCACCATCACCACTTCCATTCATCACCCCCTCACTCTCACTTACGCTCATATTCAGTCCCTCTCTCACTCCCTTGGTTGTATCTATACATTCAGTAGCACCCAGGGATTTTGACAACATGATGGCTCCCAGGCTCCCCACCAGGCCCCCACGCCCCCAGCAGGAGGAGGGTAACAGGGGTGGGGGAAGACCCCCACCCAAAACATGGTGGGTGTATGTCGGTTATATGATGTAATTGTGTGTAAATGTGTGGACTACCAAAGTGCAATTAAAATTGGGGGGGATAGTGATTGGAGCACCGCTAGCCACTGCAATGGGCAGCGGGGCCCCATCCCTCCAAGCCCTCAGTGTCTAAAATGCAATTAAAATTGAGGTGAGTGCAGCCCCACCGCGCAGCAAAGGTATCCCCTTCGTCGACACAGTGCGGCACACCCCCACCCCAAAGCCCTAAATGTACCCAAGAAGATGTATATTCCACCCAGAGTCAGGGGGAGGGCGGGAAATAAGACTGGGAGGGAGGCGGTCTAAAAGCGAGCCCCCCCCCCTCCCCCAGAAGCCAGCTTGCAAAACTGGTTCATGAGGCCACCCACTGCCCCAAAATCCCAACCCAGGGTGAGGGCCGCCAATGCAAGCAGCCCAGGACCCACCAGCATCGCGCCCTGGCGCTCCCAGCACCACAAACATGATGGGGCAGCCATACCAATTCTCACTCATCTTACACACACAAACATGGACAACAATAGTCACAATAGTGAATAATGGGCCGGACCCACACAGCGCCCCACATGCCAAGCGACACCCCCGAGCGCCCATGCAAGCCCACCCACCCCAGATGCATACCGACAGTGGCAGGCCACCCTGCAGCCACAGCCACCCCGGAGCAACTTGACGGAAACACGGCCACCAACCCACGCCAATGGCTCCCCCCCAACCACCCCCAAGCATCAACACACACCCGCCGCCAATGACACCAGGGGCAATGCGACAAAACGCCCCACCCCATGACACAACAGCAGGGTGGCCAGGACAAGCAGGCCCCAAAACGCCAACCCCCATGCCACTAGATGGACTGCCCCACCCCCGCCACCCAACAAAGTTCTCCTACCTATACACACATCCTCCACTCCCAGACATCCACTCACAGGTAACCGCACCCATACACACACGTACCGCCACCCACCATCACATATGCCCACCTACACCCACACAACCCTACCTGCCCACTCACAACACACACACCCACATCCGCATCCACTCATACACAAGCCCCCACTCCACCCACTCTCACACACATACACACATGCACACCCACACCCGCAGACCCCAGTGGACGGGAAGAGTGACCCAGGATGCAGGCACCTGCCCCAGGGTGCTGCCAGGGCCCCAGGGAGAACACCACCCCACCGCGCAAGGACGCACCAGGGCCAACCTGCACCACTGGTGCACACCCGACCCCGGCCCGGAGGGGGGGAACACCCCCCCCCCCCAGCACCAGGGGCCCAGGGCCAGACCCAGACCCCCCTGGGACCCCCCCAGTCGGCCGGGTGCCACAACCCCCCCCCCCCCCCCAGGCTAAACAAACTGCCACCCGCGGTCGGGGAGCAGCCAGCTGCCAGAGGCGCCAAGGAGAGCGAGCCACCGCCCACCGCCCCTCAGGTTATAGAATTAATAAGCGGGGACCAGAGAGAATTGAATTCTGCCAATTGATTATCTGAGGAGGCTGACAGTCTCTCCAGGCTAATATAATCTAACGGTAAGTTATTATAATAAGTCATCCATCCATAATAAGTCATGCACAAGTTATTTCTTGAGTTCCAATTCATGAGGATAGTTTTCTCTGTGATGCATAAGGCGGTGAGAACCATGTGTGACATCCTTGCATCTATATTTATTTCACTTAAATCACTTAATATGCAAAGTGTGGGTGAGGTTGGGACACTACACCCAAGCCATGCTGACAAGTCCTCACATGTCTTCTGCCAGAACGTTTGACTTCTTTTTGCCATGCCAAAGGTACTGTTCCCAACTTCCACGTAATGTTGCAGAGGCATGTCAACTATGACAGCCCTACAACATCCAGGGCCTTGAGGTACTTAGGGCAAATTTCATCCACTCCCGGGGCCTGGCCACCAAAGAGTTTTTTTTAACCACTTCAGCGACCTCAGCCTCCGTGATGGGGGAGTCATCCCCCCTTGTCCACAAGCTCTGCTTCCTCTGTGGAAGGTGTGTCAGTGGCATTGAGGACATCCTCAAAGTATTCCTTCCACCACCCGACGAATTACAGCAATCCTGCTGCTGTGATCCCCTTTACTCGCAATTACCTTTTTACAGTGTTTCCTCTGGCTCAGAGACTTTGGCGTGGGGGCAATGTGGTTTGAGCATTGTGTGTATGTTAGGGGGATATATATATAATTAAAAATGCTGGCAGCTGCCAGTGGTACCCTTCCGTCTCTGTTTGTTGTTGAGATGTAGTCTGTATGGTTTTTTGACCTTGACCTTTGACCTTGCAATCCCAAGACCATAGGTAGATGTCAGGGAGACAGGATGAACCTGTTTATAAAGTTTGATGACCTTAGCTTTATGCGTTCTATAGCAATAGGGCAAGGAGAAGCTAATTATGACCTTTGATGTTTTGACCCCAAACCCATAGCCAGAGGTCAGGGTCTCAGGGTGAACATGTCTGTAAAGTTTGGTGACCCTAGCTTTCTTTGTTGAGATATAGTTTAAATGGCAATTTGACCTTGACCTCTGACCTTCTGTCCCCAAATCCATAGTTGCAGGTTGCGGTCCCAAGGTGAACCTGTGTGCCAAATTTGGTGACCCTAGCTTTCTTTGTTGTTGAGATATATTTTAAATGGCAATTTGACCTTGACCTTGCAATCCCAAAATCATAGTCAGAGGTGGGGGTCACAAGGTGAACCTGTGTACAAAGTTTGGTGATGCTATCTTTACTTGTTCTATAGCAATACGGCATAGGAGAAGCTAACCATAACCTCTGACCTTTTGACCCCAAACTCATAGTCGGAGGCCAAGGTCTCTGGGTGAACCTCTGTACAAACTTTAGTGACCCTAGCTCTATTTGTTCTATAGTAATAGGGCATAGGGAAAGCTAACTGTGACCTTTGACCTTTTGGCCCCAAACCCATAGTCAGAGAACATGGTCTAAGCCGTCCAAGACTTGTCTTAGACATGATGATATTGATTTGAAAAGGCTACATCCCCAGCAGCACACACATGTCAGGCCAGCCCAGCGTTAGCAAGTTTACATCGGTTGTTTGCTCATTGGCAAGCTCTTTTTGATAAATCCATCCAGCCCTCTTCTTCCGCTTAATCCTTTTCGGGTCGCGGGGGGCTGGAGCCTATCCCAGCATCTTTGGGCAACAGGCAGGGTACACCCTTGACAGATCGCCAGTCCATCGCAGGGCCAACACAGAGAGACAGACAACCATTCACTCTCACAGTCATACCTAAGGACAATTTAGAATCCCCAGTTTGATGCCAATTGACCTAACTTGCATGTTTTTTGGCATGTGGGAGGAAACTGGAGAAATCCTGCAGTAAACCCACGCAGACACGGGGAGAACATGCAAACTCCACACAGATCACTGTTGGTCGGGGACTGGGATTGAACCCAGGATCCCCCGGCCAACGGGGAGTTGCTGTGCTGCTGCAGTGCCAACCACTCCGCCACCATGCTATGTATCCCTTTTCTTTGTCTACTCGGATGACGACCACACACTCATTATGTCCTATGCAGATGAGCTTGTTGATGGAGCGGATATGTCAATGTGATAGCTTGCTAAGGAGAATCATGCCCGTAATGTTATGAAAATACATAAATTGAAAGACTACAGACTCATGTAAGTTACATCATCGTTTTCAAAGAGCGTCCAGGGGGAATTAACTAACAGTCCTGTGGATCAGCTCCAACTCTCAAAATACAATAAAATACATTTGTGTCGTTTTTCTCCTCTTTGGCTCCTTCTTTCATCAGTCAGAAAACAGGAGTTGAGGTTTGAGGGGGGAGCCGCCGTAATCATGTTTGATGACATGTATAGTCCAAGACAATTGGGGATGTAGTCCATTAAATGGTTTCACAAAAACTAAATATTACTATTATTATACGACAACCAACAACTTTAAAAGATAATTTTCCACGTAATTAAAGTGACAAACATATACAGTGGGGAAAAGAAGTATTGAACACGTCAACATTTTTCTCATTAAACATACACCGCATTCCAAATTATGAAAATTATATTTGTCTCTGATTTTCCTAAATAGTCGATGCAAATGAGTATAATTTTCAAGTCATCAAGCACTGCAGCATAATTCAAATTTTATTGAACAAACCTCCCAATGATAACTTTTTTGTTTTTGCAAACAAAAAAAACTCAAAATGCACTGTTCCAAATTATTATGCACAACAGAGTTTCACAATATTTTATTGGTTGTAAAGAATTGAAAATGGTTATTTATTGAATTTGCAGCATTAGGAGGTCATATTTACTGAAATCAAAAGCCATTTCAATCAAAAACATCTTAACAGGCCAAGTTACATGTTAATATAGGACCCCTTCTTTGATAGAACCTTCACAATTCATGCATCTATTGAACTTGTGAGTTTTTGGAGGGTTTCTGCTTGAATTTCTTTGCAAGACATCAGAATAGCCTCCCACAGCTACTGTTTTGATGTGAACTGCCTCCCACCCTCATAGATCTTTTGCTTGAGGATGCTCCAAAAGTTCTCATTCGGGTTGGAGTCGGGAGGATGGGGGCCACACCATGAGTTTCTCTCCTTTTATGCCCATAGCAGCCAATGACACAGAGGTATTCTTTGCAGCAAGAGATGGTGCATTGTCATGCATGAAGATAAAAGTTGCTACGGAAGGCACGGTTCTTCTTTTTGTACCATGGAAGAAAGTGGTCAGTCAGAAACTCTATATACTTTGCCAAGGTCATTTTCACACCTTCAGGGACCCTAAAGGGGCCTACCAGCTATCTTCCCATGACTCCACCACCTCCTTGCTGACGTTGGCCTTGAAACATGGTGGTCATCCACCAACCATCCATTATTCCATCCATCTGGACCATCCAGGGTTGCACGGCACTCATCAGTAAACAAGACTGTTTGAAAATTAGTCTTCATGTATTTCTGGGCCCACTGCAACCGTCTCTGCTTGTGAGCACTGGTTAGGGGTGGCCGAATAGTAGGTTTATGCACAACTGCAAGCCTCTGGAGGATCCTACACCTTGAGGTTTGTGGGACTCCAGAGGCACCAGCAGCTTCAAATACCCATTTGGTGCATTGTAATGGCATTTTAGCAGCTGCTCTCTTAATCCGATAAATTTGTCTGGCAGAAACCTTCCTCATTATGCCTTTATCTGCACGAACCCGTCTGTGCTCTCAAATTTCTTCACAGTACGATGATAAGATAAGCCTTTATTAGTCCCACAGTGGGGAAATTCTAGGATTACAGCAGCAAACGGATAGCAGCAATCAGAGCAATAGTAATAAGATGAGAACTAGTTGGCCAAAGCAATAAATGAATATACATATATACACAGTGCAGGAGCATTGCAGCTAGATGGAATAAACAGCATTACAGTTTGTTAAATTACCCTGCAGAATATGAATATGTACCCAGACAGAATATTTCACATTTGAATCAACAGTGTTGTTGCCACCCTCAATAATGATATTGTCCCAGTTGTGTATTGGAGGGGACGATCTCTATTGTACAGTTATGTTTAGTACATTTAATGTGTTATAAAGTCTGACAGCCATAGGGAGGAAGGACCTGCGGAACCTCTCTGACGTGCACCTAGGAAGACACAGCCTACCGTTAAATGAGCTCCTCAGCTCAGCATGTTTAAGATTTCGTGAAATATCTGATGTTTTCAAACCTTGTCCAAGGCACTGCACTATTTGACGCTTTTCGGCAGCAGAAAGATCCTTTTTCTTTCCCATATTGCTTGAAACCTGTGGCATTTTTTTTTTTTTTTTTTTGTTACTTATTTGTACCCGTAGGTAGATTTTGTTTGCAGTCTGGTGACAAGCCACCGGCTGCTGGTCGCTGCGTGCGCGAGCGCCCTAAACCTACATGTTTTTGGTATGCGGGAGGAAACCGGAGAAATCCCGGAGTAAACCCACGCAACACGGGGAGAACATGCAAACTCCACACAGCTCACTGTTGGTCGGGGGCTGGGATCGAACCCACGATCTCACGATCCCCCGGCTGAGGGTAAACTGTGCTGCCGCAGTGCTAAACCACTGCGCCACCGTGCAGCTTAATAATGTGGAACATCCTTAAGCAGTTTTCCTTTAATTGGGCTCACCTGGCAAACTGATTATGACAGGTGTCTGAGACTGATATCAGTGATCCAAAGAATCCTGAGACACAATACCATCCATGAGTTTAATTGAAAACAAAAAACTGAATGTTTATAACACTAAAATCCTATTTGCATAATAATTGGGAACACGGTGTATTTCTGATGGAGCAATTGACCTGAGATTTTCACCAGATATCAGTAACAATCCAAGTAATCCATACATACAAAGAAATCAAGGCAACTGTCTTCACAAAACAAGTTATATTTAATACAGTGGAATGACACAGGGAATAATGTGGTGATCCGAGCTGTGTGCTGTTTTTTTCCCCCCCCTCTCATTGCTCATCTTCCACAGCTGTGGTTTCACCCACACCTGTGCTCCCTAATCAGCAGCGTTTAAATGGAGTGGGGTTCGCCACTTCTGCACGGAGACGTCTATGCATGCATGCAGTTCTGAGAGCTCCTCTTCATTGTATGCTGCATCTCCCATCTCCAGCCACGACCCCCATCTCAGACTCGGCATTCAATAAGCAACTTCTCTGTTTGAACCTCACCTCTGCATTCATCTCTGTTTTCTTGGACTAACCTGTGCACTGGTGGACCTTCTTCCTGGCAGACCTGCACCCTTCCTCGCGACAGACCTGGACCCCGTTCTCGGAGCCGGATTTCCTCACTCTCGCCATCATCCTATAAGTGCACATAATTATCAGACTGAACTTTTTCCGTTCTCTCCTCAGCCGAGGGAATCCCCCCTGCACGGAGCACTGTATATACCTGCACCAGCACTCTCTTCACCTTCGCGGAATCACGTCAACCTGGGCCACTGTTAGTTTCATCCCAGCCACCCAGTGCTCCGTAAGATTATCATCAACTCCTCATTGTAAGCTGCAAATCACTCATCACTCTCTCTCTCTCCCTTGCAGAGTTGCCAGACTCTCCCGCTCTGCACCTACACACATTCACCTGCACTCAATAAAATCACTACAATTACAATCGAGTCTGTGGTCTGCTTCTGGATCTATCGCTAAATCATGTCAGTACGTCTCCATCAGTCAGACCCAGCAGACGGTGCTACCGCACGCAGATTAAACATGATGGAGGCTTGGTTAGACCAGCTTACATATCAGCAACAGGTCATTTTGAATCAACTAACTCAAATAAATGCGCAGCTCGACCAGCTTACTGCTGTTTTGCCCTCCCAGGCTGGTTCTGGGGTGTTGGCTGCCCTGCCGCCTCCTTCTTCCCCATCAGCGCGTCGTCCTCGCTTAACGCCACTTCCCACACCGACCCACTTCAGCGGTAGGCTGGGCGAGGCTTGGGGGTTGCTCCTTCAGTGCAGCCTAATTTTCCAGCGAGTGCCGGAGGATTTCCCCACTAATCATAGCCAGATCAGCTATGTGGTGAACCTGCTGGAGGGGTGGGCCCTAGCTTGGGCTTATGTCATTATGGATCACCCCAATTACCTAAACTACACTTATGATCGATTTGTGTCCGAGTTCACCCAGGTGTTTGACCACTCTGAAAGGGATAACATTCTCACCACCCGCCTTCTCAATCTCTGGCAGGGGGCCAGGTCTGTGGCCAACTACTCAAAGGATTTCCAGGTTGTTGCGGTGGAGGTGGGATGGGAGAATGCGCCTCTTTGTAGCATTTTCACACGCAGTCTCAGCCCTAGCCTTCGTAATAAGTTGGCGCGGTTAGAGCCAGCCCCCTCTTCAGCCCTCCCCCCTTCCGAACCCTCTGACACTGGAGAACTTATGTTGTTGGGCTGGTCCAGGTTGCCCCTTACTGAACAACAGCACCGCCATGATCTCGAGTTGTGCATGTATTGTGCTATTTCTGAACACAAGGTTGCTCACTGCCCCAATCAGCCAAAAGGGGGGGTCCGTTCGTCATGGGGGGCTAACAGATGTGGGCAGGTCTAAATCCCTTACACGCCTTGTGTTGCCCATTCATTTTGATCACTTTCACACTGATTTCTGCACCACTGCTCTCATTGACTCAGGCACTGAACAAAGCCTCATTTCGGAGAGTCTCGCAACCTGGCTGAAGCTCCCATGTCAGGACCTGGAAACTCCATTAAATTTGGTAGCCGTTTCCAGGGAGCCACTCACCAGGGTCACTAAAAAGACTGCTCCTATTTCCATATTGGTTTCAGGCAACCATCGAGAGCACTTGAGTTTTTTATTTTGCCCATCTCTGCCTCCCCTGTCATTTTAGGGTATCCCTGGTTAAGACTCCACAACCCAGTTATTGACTGGCAGGCAGGGAGGGTCATTTCTTGGAGTACCTTCTGCTTAGCCACCTGTTTGCAGTCTGCAGCCTGTTCTCCCTCTGTCGCCATCAGTTCCTCACCCACCCATTCTCACCTTGGTTCCCTCTGAATATCACGACCTTGGCCCAGTCTTCAGCAAATCTAAGGTGCTTTCTCTACCCCCTCCCCCCCCAGTGCCCTTACAACTGCACCATTAACCTCCTTCCGGGAGCTACATTGCCATCCAGTCGAGTGTATAGTCTGTCTGCCCACTCCGGAGTGAGAGGTGATTGATAAATACATCAAGAAGTCGTTAAGTTCAGGCATCATCAGGCCTTCATCATCTGCGGTGGGGGCAGGTTGTTTTTTTTTGTGGGCAAGAAGGACATTTCTCTCTGACCCTGCATTGACTTTAGGGAATTGAATAACATTACAGTGAAGGACAAGTACGCCTTGCTGCTCCTCAGCTCCACCTTCGACTTGCTTCAGGTGCCACCATCTTCACCAAGTTGGACCTGCGCAATGCCTACCATCTTATCCGGATCAAGGAGGGCGATGAGTGGAAGACAGGGTTCCATACACCTAGTGGTCACTTCGAGTACTTGGTGATGCCTTTTGGATTAATGAACGCACCAGCTGTTTTCCAACGGCTCATCAATGACGTTCTGAGGGACTTCCTGAATTCCTTTGCGTTTGTGTACCTGGATAATATACTGATTTTCTTTTGTCCTTTAGATTAGCATCGGGTGCACGTGAGGATGGTCCTTCAGTGGCTGTTAGAGAACCAACTTTACATCAAAGCAGATAAGTGTGAGTTCCATACACCCTCAACCACCTTCCTGGGGTTTGTAATCGCCCATAAGGAGATCCAGACTGACCCAGGTAAGGCGAAGGCAGTCTTGGAGTGGCCTGTTCCCTCCTCCTGTAAACAATTACAGCAGTTCTTGGGATCCGACAATTTTTAATCGATGCTTCATCCGCGATTACAGTGTGGTTGCCCTGCCCCTCACCCGCCTCACTGCCACCAAGGTCCCTTTTGGTGGTCGGAGGAGGCCGACGTGGCATTTTCTGAGCTGAAGTCTTGCTTCTCTTCTTCCCCCATCCCCGCTCAGGTGGATCCACAGCTGCAGTTCCTGGTCGAGGTGGATGCATTGGACTCCGGGATGGGGGCAGTTCTTTCTCAGCACTCGACCACTGATAGTAAGGTCCACCCCTGCGCTTACTTCTCCCAACGCCTGTCTCCAGCAGAGAGAAACTATGATGTGGGTGACCGGGAGTTGCTGGCGGTCAAACTGGCCTTCGAGGAATGGTGCCACTGGTTGGAGGGAGCTCCACAGCCATTCGTGGTCTGGACCGACCATAAGAACTTGGAGCATCTCAGGACTGCTAAACGGCTAAACTCCAGACAAGCCCACTGGTCCTTGTTCTTTGGCAGGTTTAGTTTCACCATCACCTACTGCCCGGGGTCCAAGAACATCAAGCCTGATGCTCTCGAGGCAATTCTCCGCCGACACGGCATCACCGGCGTGGCATCCCATTGTTTCCCCCTTGTGTGTGGTAGGCATGCTCTCTTGGGAGATCAAGGAGAGGGTCAAGATAGTGCAGGGTGCTGAGCCTGATCTGGGTGGGGGTCCTGCGGGGTGGATCTACATTTCTTCCTCGGTCCATGGCGAGGTCATCGATTGGTTGCATTCTTCCAGGGTTATGTGCCACCCCGGCGTGTGACGCACTATGTCTCAGTTGCAGAGGACCTTCTGGTGGCTGTCTATGAGGACGGGCGTAAATGAGTTCATCAAGGCTTGCCCCCATTGTGCCACCGGCAAGTCATCCTCTTACCCACCTTCCAGGCTGTTGCACCCCCTACCCATCCCCAGCAGGCCGTGGTCCCATGTGGCGCTGGACTTTGTTACTGGGCTCCCCCCCTCCACTGGACATATGGTCATTTTCACCGTTGTGGACAGGTTCTCGAAGGCAGCTCACTTCATTCCCCTGAGTAAGCTCCTGTCTGCCAAGGAGACGGCTGACCTTTTTGTTCTACACATGGTACACCTCCATGGTATTCCGGTGGACGTGGTCTCGGACCGGGGTCCCCAGTTCATCTCTTAGGTTTGGCGATCCTTTTGTAAGGCCATCGGGACGACTGTCAGCTTGTCCTCGGGGTATCACCCCTAGAGTAATGGCCAGTGCGAGCGAGCCAACCAGGAACTGGAGGCAGCCCTGAGGTGCGTCACGGCTACTAATCCTGCGTCTTGGAGTACTTGCCTACCGTGGATTGAGTATGCTCACAACTCCGCCACCTCTACGGCTATGGGTCTCTCCCCCTTCGAGGCATCCTTGGGGTACATCCCCCTGTTCCCTGATGAAGAGGTGGAGATTGCTGTACCATCTGTGCAGTCCCACATCAGGCGTTGTCACTGGCTTTGGAGGACCACCAGGGCTGCTCTCCGCCACACTTCGGACCGCAACTCCAAGATCGCCAACCGTCGGAGGATCCCGGCCCCCCCTACCGGGTTGGGCAGAAGGTGTGGTTGTCCACAAAACACATTAACCTCAAGACTGATTCCAGAAAGCTCTCTTCCCGCTTTATTGGTCCTTATACCATCTCCCAGATCATCAATCCAGCTGCTGTTCGCTTGTCTCTTCCCTGTGCTATCCGCATCTGTCCCACCTTTCATGTCTCTCAGGTGAAGCCATTTTCCACCAGCTCTCTGTGTCCTCCATCCAAGCCGCCTCCCCCTCTGGTGATGATCAACGGTGGCCCCGTGTATAAGGTCAACCACATTATGGACGTGCGACGCAGGGGGCAAGGCCTACAACACCTGGTGGACTGGGCTGGGTACGGACTGGAGGAGAGATCATGGGTCCGGGGATCCTTCATCACGGATTGGGAGATGATCAGGGCGTTCCATCGGTCCCACCCGGGGAGGTTGAGTTGGCCGCCAGGAGGCATCCCTTGAGGATACCGGGGGGGGGGGGCACTGTGGTGATCCGAGCTGTATGCTGTGTTTTTTCCCCTCTCCTCTCATTGCTTATCTTCCACAGCTGCGGTTTCACCCACACCTGCGCTCCCTAATCAGCAGCCTTTAAATAGGGTGGGGTTCTCCACTCCTGCACGGAGACGTCTATGCATGCATGCAGTTCTGAGAGCTCCTCTTCATTGTATGCTGCCTCTCCCATCTGAACGTTTTCCCTTCTCCCCTCGGCCGAGGGAATCCCCCCTGCATGGAGCACTGTATATACCTGCACTAGCACTCTCTTCACCTTCACGGAACCACGACAATCTGGAGAAGACGTGCGTCACTATTAGTTTCATTCCAGCCACCCGACGCTCCGTAAGATTATCAATTCCTCATTATTCTGCTATAAGCTGCAAATCACTCACTCTCTCTCTCCCTTGCAGGGTTGCCAGACTCTCCCACTCTGCTCCTACATACTTTCACCTGCACTCAATAAAATCTTTGCAATTATAACCGAGTCTGTGGTCTGCAGAAGAGTTATTCAAGAGCCAAAGACCACTCGTAGAGAGCTCTAGAATGTCCTGGAATTGGCAGGTACTGCTGTTTCAAAGAAAACGATAAGTAATGCACTCAACCGACAATGCTGAAGAAAAAGCATATTGAAGCTCGTTTAAAGTTTGCTGCACAACATTTGGGAAAGCCAGTAAAATACTGGCAGAATACAGTCTGGTCAGATGAGACCAAAATTGAACTTTTTGGATGCCACAACACACAGCATGTTTGAAGGAGAAACAGCACTGCACATCAGCCCAAAAACACCATACCAACAGTGAAGTTTGGAGATGGGAACATTATGGTGTGCAGGTGTTTTTCAGTACATGGTACAGGTAGACTTCATATAACTGAAGGAAAGATGAATGGACAAATGTAGAGAGATCCTTGATAAGAACCTGTTGCCATCTGCCAAGATGCTGAAAATGAAACGAGGGTGGACATTTCAGCAAAACAGTGATCCCAAACACACAGCTAAGGAAACTCTCACCTGGCTCCAGAGAAGAAAAATAAAGCTGCAAGAAGGGCCCAGTCAGTCACCTGACCTGAATCCAATTAAAAATCTATGGAATGAACAGAAGAGCAGAGTTCATAGAAGACACCTATGGAACCTTCAAGATTTGAAGACAGTTTGTGTGGAAGAATGGGCTAAAATCACTCCTGAGCAATGCCTGCACCTAGTTTCTCCATACAGAAGGCATCTGGAAGCTATTATTACCAACAAAGGCTTTTCTGCTAAGTATTAAATGAATTTCACTAAGTGTTCAATACTTATTCACTATGTCATTCCATTTTGTTAAATATAACTTGTTTTGTGAACACAGTTGCCTTGATTTCTTTATGTATGGATTACTTGGGTTGTTACCGATATCTGATGAAAATCTCAGGTCAATGGCTCCATCAGAAATATGTTTAATGAGAAAGATGTTGATGTGTTCACTACTTATTTTCCCCACTGTATGTAGCTTGTGGCAAAATCCTATCGGGATCAAAAGATAATTTGTCTCTTGCCATTCATTTCAATTGTGATTTTTTCTGATTTAAGGTCCCATATTCGGAAGTAGAGGGAGCATGACTTGGGCGCTCTATGATGGAGACTCCAGTGAAAAGCTAATTACAGTTAGAATTATGCTTTAGAGTTGGAATAAACAGTCATTAGTCGATCAATCGAATATTTTTTCCAAATAAAACACTTAGCCCAGAGAATAGGCAAGGAACATAAATTTATATTGATGGATATAAAGGAGTTTTTGTGAGAAAAAATAAATTGGTATGAAAAGTAACTTCTTCCAAATGAATTTAAACTGTAGCCTCTATTAAGACGTTATGAGCTAAAGTTTTCTTCACTGCAGAAAGTGAAGAGTGGATAATACTTTCACATTGAAGAAGGTTATTGAATGTGGTGCTGGTAATTGAAAATTATGTCAAAAATAAATTAATATAAAAACAACTTAGAAAACTGTCACCATATACCTACAGACTGAATAAATATAGTCATAGACATTTAAATACAGCCTTGAAAAATCTGCACTTTTAGTCCAAATATTTGAGCATAACTGTGTTGGCCCTGCGATGGACTGGTGATCTGTCCAGGGTGAACCCTGCCTCTTGCCCAAAGATGCTGGGATAGGCTCCAGCCCCCCCGCAACCCGAAAAGGATTAAGTGGAAGAAGATGAATGATGAATATGTAATATGGTCATACACTTTATTTAAACCATTTTGTGAACTTATGGGTTTAAATATATACTGTATATTAGAAATGACTACATCTTTTATGATTTTGTGACTTTACAGTTTTTATTTTCAAATCATTGTTTCTCTATTTTTTCTATTCTATTGTTCTTTTAAATTATTTGACTTATTTGATCTGTATTTTTTTAAGTCAAAAAAGCCCATCACAATATCCCAGAGCTCAAGTTCATCAACTGTGTTGGTTTGTAAAACAAAAATCATGTAAGTAAAAATTCTTCAACTTGTAATGCAAAAACAACAAATGTGTCAAATTTGAACATTTACGCTGCTGAAACAATATTTTTAGAATTTTTTTCTGGAACAGGATGCATTAGCACATAGTCAATTATCAGGTTTGCTGTTGATAAATTTTGTCCACTGGCTAGTTGGTTAATTGACTAGTCATTGCAGCACTATGAGCAAGTGCTTCTTTCACTGTTTGGAGAGGGTGGAGCTGGAGCAGAAACACAGCTGACAGGAAAATGGTCTTTGGCACTAGACTGGAGAATATGATTTGGACTGGGCAAAAAAATGTTCAGTCAAAAGAATTTTTTTTTTTTTTTTAAATCCCCAACTCCAGCTATTGGTCAGACCTTCGAATCAGGAGCAACAATGTGGTTTTCATCCTGGTCGTGGCACTTCGGACCAACTCTTTACCATCTCAAGGATCCTTGATAGTTCATGAGAGCTTGCACAACCAGTCCACATGCGTTTTATGGACTTGGAGAAAGCATTCAATCGCTTTCCTCGTGGTTTTTTGTGGGGGGCGCTTCAGGGGTATTGAACTTACTGTTACGCGCCTTCTGGTCTCTATACAACCATTGCAAGAGTTTAGTTCATATTGCCAACAATCAGTCAAATTGTTCCCAGCCAGAGTTGGACTTCAGCAGGGCTGCCCTTTGCCACCAATCCTGTTCAGTTTTTATGGATGGGATTTCTAGGTGCAGCCAAGGAATGGAGGGTGTCATGTTTGGTGGCCACAGGATCTCGCTTCAACCATTTGGAGATGATGTGGTCATGTTGGTTTCATCGAGCAATGACCTACAGGTTTACAGGACCGTGTGTACTTTCACAACAGCAACAAAAAATGCCAAAGTTTAGGGCAATAATAAAACACTAACCTGACTGCTTGAAGGAGAGGAGACCCATCAGAAAGCATGTGGGTAGTGCTACATAGACAATGAACTGGAAGTGTGAAAACACACACCTAGCTACAGAAATGCTGCAGCTGCTGTGGTGAGGTGATGAGGGGAGCAGAGGGGGGAGAGAGGGAGGGGCTCAGGCACAGGTCACACGGAATTATTTGGACATCAAAATAGAGTTATCGGACATTAAAACACATCTAATCAGCAATTGGTGTCTCCGTGGAGGAAAATTAATCTGTAATACTTTAAAAAAAAAAAAAAAAAAAAAAAAATCAAGCTAAAGAGCTGAAACAATATTTTTAGATTTTTTTTTTCTTCTGGAAAAGGGTGCAATAGCATGTAGTAGATTGTCAAGTTTGCTGTTGATAAATTTTAGCAATTGACTAGTCAGTTGCAGCACTATGAGCAAGTGCTCCTTTCGCTATTTGGAGAGGATGGAACTGGAGGAGAAACACAGCTGACAGGGAATCTGTCCTTGACACTACACCGGGGACTATGATTTGGACTGGGCAAAAAATAAATAAATTTAAAAAAAAAAATCAATCAAAAGAAATGTTTTTGCTTTAATCCCTGAGGTCATTGTCCATTTGGAAGACCCATTTGCACCCAAAGTTTAACTTCTTGGCTGATGTCTTGAGATGTTGCTTCAATATTTACTCATAATGTTCGTTCCTCATAATGCCACCAATTTTGTGAAGTGCACCAGTTCCTCCTGTAGCAAAACACCCCTACAACATAATTCTGCGACCCTCACTTTTTTTTTTTTTTTTTAATTTAACCTTTATTCATACAGGGTAGTTCCATTGAGAGGCAACCTCTGTTTTTCAAGGACGCCCTGTTCACACTCACAGTTACCTGGAAGCTGCCCAGTACAACCACAGACTGACCTGTGTCCACTGAGCAGCTCCACTGGAGCATTTGGGGTTAAGGGCCTTGCTCAAGGGCACCACAGTGGGGTTAAGGAGGGTGGAGCAAACACTGCTATGTTATCTGACCTACCCAGATCTAATCCTGCCTGTCCAGGGACTGAACCCGCAACCCTCTGCTTACCAGTCCACATCCCTCACCGCTAGGCCACCACTGCCCTGTTGGTGGTGGCAGTGGAGCTTCCCCGTTTTCCTCCAAATGTAACAATGGTCATTATGGCCTAACAGTTCAATTTTAGTTTCATCAGACCACAGGACAGGTCTCCAAAAATTAAGGTCTTTGTCCCTGTCTGCATTTGCAAACTGTAATCTGGCTTTTTCATGTTACTTTTGGAGTAATGGCTTCTTCCGCGCTGACTGGTGTTTCAGCCCATATCAGTACAAGACTTGTTTCACTATGGATAATGACACTCTTACCAGTTCCAGCCAGCATCTTCACAAGGCGTTTTGCTTTTGTTCTGGGGTTGATACATACATTTTGCGCCAAAACACGCTCATCTCTGGGACACAGAACCCGTCTCATTCCTGAGCGGTATGATGGCTGGACATTCCCATGGCGTTTATACTTAGTATAATTGTTTGAACAAATGAACATGGCACCTTCAGGAATCTGAAAATTGTACCCAAGGATGAATCACATTTATGTCGGCCCACAATTCTCTTCCTGATATTTTGGCTGATTTCTTTTAATTTTTCCATGATGTCACACAAGGTGCTTCCTTGTGTGTTTGAGGTATGCCTTAAAATACATCCACAGGTGTGCCTCCAGTTAACTCAGATGTTGTCAATTAGCCTATCAGAAGATTCCAAATCCATGACATCATCATCCAGGCTTTCCCAAATTGTTTAAAGGCATAGTAATCTTAGTGTATGTAAACTTCTGACTTTGAAGAAAGCAATAAAAAATTCTCTAAAAAAATTATTTAGCAAATAGACATAATTTTGGTAATCCTAACTGACCTAAAACAGGAAAAATTTATTAATTCAATTCAACTTTATTTATATAGCGCCATTTCACAACAACAGTCATCTCATAGCACTATCATCTGTAGGAGGAACCCCCACAGTTGCAGAAAGACCCCAGCAATCAGGCGATCCCCTGTGAGCAAGCACTTGGCGACGGTGGAGAGGAAAAACTCCCTTTTAACAGGAAGAAACCTCCAGCAGAACCAGGCTCAGGGAGGGGCAGTCTTATTAAATTACAGTCTTATTAAATTAAATTACTAAATTAGTCTGATTTAATGTCAG
Source organism: Pholidichthys leucotaenia (assembly GCA_020510985.1). Classification (NCBI taxonomy): domain Eukaryota; kingdom Metazoa; phylum Chordata; class Actinopteri; order Cichliformes; family Pholidichthyidae; genus Pholidichthys; species Pholidichthys leucotaenia. Next base: position 95,073,699 of record CM035838.1, on the reverse strand, counting down.
ACAGTGAGGGAAGAAAAAGGTTATGTGTGTTTTTATACAGTGTATGTAAACTTCTGGTTTTAACTGTATAGGATCATATTACAAATTATTCTGTGCTGAAAAATAAAGGCTATATATGAATATCTAAGTTTTTTGTATTGTTTTTAATTATCAGCAATCACATGGGGGACACATGACCATGGCCAATTTTTTTCTTTTTCCTCTAATAGCAAACTTACTCCACATCTCGTTTCTTAATCGTCTTTCCGGATCCTAAAACCTCTGCCACTCTGGATACAATAGGATCATAGTTCATGCTGGCGACAGCAACCACCTCCTCGCTCCTACAGACGGACCAGAAGAGGAAGCAGCAGGGAAAAGTGAACCATTACAACGAAGGATAAAATGCGTTCAAGAGAAGTTATAAATATGCAAAGAAAAAATGTTACCTGGTATAAAAAGCAACAAAACGCAGCTCATCCAGATCTCCTTGTATAATGACATCATCAAATCCATCACCATAACCTCCAAAATCAAATAACAGTCCAGTTCAGTTGAAGTTAAAGTGTTTATTTTCCCGTTTACAGCTAGATGGCAGCACAGCAACGTTTTATTATCCTTCTCCAATATCTGATCCTGTGCTTGTAAAATGTTTCTTCATAACTCTGATGAAATATCTGTTAAAAAAAAAAGAAACAAAACACTGACCTGAAGACTGATGTATGGCCCTCCTACCTGCATAGCGTATGGTCTTCCCAAACATGGCTGACCAGAAGTAAGGCACAGTTTTGAACTCAGACCCTCTGCCCATCATGCTGAGAGCAGCCACCCTTCCTATCAGGGAAGGTGAAAACATTTGCATGTTTTTTTTTTAAGCACATTTCAGTAAGAAATGTGCTAAAAGCAAAAACACATTGACACTCAAGCAGCAACACTCACCATGTACGTGAGCCATTTGCCAGTGAGGGATATTCACCTTCTTGTTGTTGCGAGGTGGGAAAGGAAACATCACCACATCTCCTCCAGCAAACACCCCATCAACATTGGTTTGCATAAACTTGGAGAAAGTTTTAAAAGTACATTAAAATTACACATAATTAAACAAACCAGGCTTCACGGTTGACAGGGTACCTTGTTGACAGTGATGAAGCCTTTGGAATCCAAGTGGATGCCACTCTGCTTCAGAAACCCTGTTGCAGGAACACTTCCTATAGAAAATGCAGATCAGGAAAGTTAGTTAAGCATAGAGCTGTAAAAAATAATATTGTATTTTTTAACTCATTGTGAATGTTAATATAAGTTAAAGAAATCACCAGCTCCGATGACGCACACATCTGCCCGCAGGACTTTTCCACTCTTCAATATTACCTCTTTCAGCTGTTTGGGGGAAATATGTATTGGTTAAAACACTTATTTTATTGAAAATACACACTATTCTTTGGCATATTTTTCAAATGAGTGACTTTTCCTAATAAATTTGTAAATTTTTGTTCCTAAATTTGCAGCTTTACTCTCAACAGCTTGAGGTGGTTTTCTCCATTAGTCTGGGAAAAACAAAATATGAATTATCCACAGGTAACCTCTAGCATGATTCATATCAAACAAAGAAATGGTAAGCAAATATTCCCTGATTCATAATAAAATAAAACAATGATTTCAACTCTGATTTTAATCAAATAAAATGATAAATTCACTAAAACGAATAAAGTTGCAGTCATTTCTGATGATGACAAGTTACAAGTACATTTATAACCAGTTTTCAAATCAGTGAAATCAAAGTAACTCACAGAAAATGATTACATGTACTTGGGTAAAAGTAGTTTTTCTTCATAAATGCAGTTAAATTAAAAAAAAAATAAATGTATTCTGCAGCAAACCTACCCAGTAAAGTACAAATTTGTGAAAAAATTTACTTGAGTAATTCTAACTTGTTACAGCCCAACTCTGTTTTTAAAGTTGGCACACTGAGTTTTATTTGGTTTCATATTTTATCAGATTTAACCATAAACTGGACAGGAGGACAATCAGAGCATAACGTCATGCTGTTTCTCTCACTTTCTGAATACCTGTCCATGATGACCAATCATCTCTGACACCTCGTTCAGCATGTAGAACTTCACCTTGTTTGCCTCAAAGAGCTGCAAAGACAAATCATTCACAGCAGTCACAGTAAACCGATGAAAAGAGCAAAAGGTAGAGTTCACTGCTGAATTTTCTCATTTCTGCATGGTCAGTCACAGCTAACAGGGAGATTTACGCTCCCCTTTGAGCTCAAGTATCGACCAGGGAAACATGATTTACATATTAACTAATGGCTTCCTTTGCGGAAGAATGCTGATGACTGAACTGTGGAGGTGTGTCACGTTCTGAAAAGCCTGATTTCCCAGGAGTGCGCCTCTACCTTCATTAGGGCTTTTCCTACTTTCTCCCCGAGAGCTGTTTTGAAGGGGACTGGCTCGATCCCGATGACAGAGACAGAGTGGGCCTTGTCAGTTAGTGCGGCAGCCACCTCCATACCTGCCAACACATGAACAGCATGCAGAGAATATAATCATTACAGTGCAGAATGATGGGAAGCAGGAGGAAATTTAAGCCTTGAGTTAATGAGTGGAAACAACAAGAAATAGAAAAGCACTCAGAGCGCATACCTCCACCAAGGCTCCTTCCGTCTCTCATGGATCATCTCCAAAATGTAATGGGTTTGTGTGTAGGCCTAGAGCCACTTCTGGTGAAAATTGCATCAAAGTCTGTCCATTAGTTTTGGAGTATTGTTGCCAACATTTTGTGAGACGATAAGAGCTTTGGTGGAGGTATGCATTCCCGGATCATCACCAAAATACAGTATGTTGGATTCATCTCTAGCCCAAGAACCACCTCTGGTGAAAATTTCATCCAAATCCACACCGTAGTTTTTGTGTAATCCTGCTGCACAAATACAAACAAAGCCCTTGGTGGAGGTATGCACTCTAAGATCATCATCAAAATCTAATCATTTGTTCCCTGTGTGATAACACACCTTTCCTGAAAATTTCATCAAAATCTGTTCATAACTTCTGGAGTAATGTTGCTAACAGACAAACAAACCAACCAATGCCGGCAAAAACATTACCTCCTCCTCTTGGCGGAGGTAACAACAACAAAAAAACCCAGATACATACAAGGAAAAAGGGTGACAGTGTTAGTTTTGGTGATAACAAGTCACACTTGTATTTTTTTTCAAATATAATTTCTTACTTTTGTCTTCTCTTGTAGCTTTTAATGTTGAATGCCATCGTTTGTAAGTATGTTGAAATTACCTAATATCAGGACTATAATTCAAATAATTTGTATGCAAACTAATGTAATAAAGCCATCTATCCATCCATCCATCTTCTACTGCTTTTCTGGAGGTCCGGGTCATGGAGGCAGCAGTTCAAGCAGAAAAGCCCAGACTTCCCTCTCCCCAGCCACCTGCTCCACCTCTTCAGAGAGGATACCAAGGCGTTCCCAGACCAGCTGGGAGACATAGTCTCTCCACCGAGTCCTGGGTCTGCCCCGGGGTCTCCTCCCAGTGGGACGTGCCTGAAACACCTCAAGTGGGAGGCGCCCAGGAGGCACCCTCATCAGATGCCCATACTCAACTGACTCCTTTCAATGTGGAGGAGCAGCGGTTCTACTCTGAGCCTCTCCCGGATGACTGAGCTCCTCACCTTATCTCTGAGGGTGAGTCCAGCAATCCTACGGAGAAAGCTCATTTCAGCCGCTTGTATCCGCAATCTTGTTCTTTCGGTCATTACCCAAAGCTCGTGACCATAGGTGAGAGTAGGAACGTAGATTGACTGGTAAATCGACAGCTTTGCCTTAGAACTCAGCTCCCTCTTCACCACAACAGACCGGTACAACGTCCGCATCACTGCAGATGCTGCTCCGATCCATCTGTCAATCTCTCGCTCCATTTTCCCCTCACTCGTGAACAAGACCCCAAGATACTTAAACTCCTCCACTTGGGGCAGGAGCCTGTCCCCAACCCAGAGTACAATCCACCTTTTTCCGGCTGAGGACCATGGACTTGGAGGTGCTGATTCTCATCCCAGCCGCTTCACACTCAGCGGCAAATCGTCCCAGCAAGAGCTGTAGGTCATTGCTGGATGAAGCCAACAGGACAACATCATCTGCAAACAACAGAGATGAGATCCTGTGGTCACCAAGCATGACACCCTCCATTCCCTGGCTCCATTCCTAGAAATCCTGTCCATAAAAATTATGAACAGGATCGATGACAAAGGGCAGCCCTGACGGAGTCCAACTCTCACTGGGAATGACTCCGACTGAGTGTTGGCAATACGAACCAAACTCTCACAACGGTCGTACAGAGACCGAATAGCTCATAACAACAAGCCCGATACCCCATACTCCCAAAGCACCCCACACAAAAAACCATGAGGGACGCAGTCAAATGCCTTCTCCAAGTCCACAAAACACATGTAAACTGGTTGGGCAAACTCCCACGAACCCTCAAGAATTCTCGAGCGGGTAAAGAGCTGGTCCGATGTGCCACGGCCAGGACGAAAACCACATTGCTCCTCCTGAATCAGAGATTAACCAACGGCCGGACTCTCCTCTCCAGTACCTTGGCATAGACCTTCCCAGGGAGGCTGAGGAGTGTGATCCCTCTAAAGTTGGAGCACACCCTCCGGTCCCCTTTTTTGAAGAGAGGAACCACCACCCTGGTTTGCCATGCCAAAGGCACTGCCCCTGACCTCCACACAATGTTGCAGAGGCGTGTCAACCATGACAGCCCAACAACATCCAGGGCCTTGAGGTACTCAGGGCGAATCTCGTCCACCCCCGGGGCCCGGCCACCAAGGAGATTTTTAACCACCTTGGCGACCTCAGCCCCTGTAATAGGTGAGTCATCCCCCTCGTCCACAAACCCTGCTTCCTCTGTGGAAGGCGTATCAGTGGGATTGAGGAGATCCTCGAAGTATTCCTTCCACCACCCGACGATATCCCCAGTCGAAGTCAACAGTGTCCCATCCGCACCATACACAGTGTGGACAGGGAGCTGCTTTCCCCTCCTGAGCCGCCGGACAGTTTGACAGAATCTCTTCGAGGCCGACCGAAAGTCTTGTTCCATGGCCTCACCGAACTCCTCCCATACCCAGGTTTTTGCTTCAGCAACCACCCGAGCTGCACTCCGCTTGGCCTGCCGGTACACCTCAGCTGCTTCGGGAGTCCCACAAGGCAACCAAGCTTGATAGGACTCCTTCAGCTTAATGGCCCCCCTCACCACTGGTGTCCACCACTTGGTTCGGGGGTTGCCACCACGAGATGCACCAACCACCTTGCGGCCGCAGCTCTGGGCCGCCACTTCAACAACAGAGGTGGAGAACATGGCCCATTCAGACTCCATGTCTCCAGACTCCCTCGGAATGTGGTTGAAGTTCTTCCGGAGGTGGGAGTTGAAGACCTCCCGGACAGGGGCCTCAGCCAGACGTTCCCAGCACACCCTCACTATACGTTTGGGTCTACCAGGTCTGAATGGCTTCCTCCCCTGCCATCGGATCCAACTCACCACCAGGTGGTGATCAGTTGACAGCTCTGCACCTCTCTTTACCCGGGTGTCCAAGACATACGGTCGCAGGTCTGATGACACGATAACAAAATCGATCATCGACCTGTGACCTAGGGTGTCCTGGTGCCAGGTGCACATATGGACACCCTTATGCTTGAACATGGTGTTCGTTATGGACAAACTGTGGTTAGCACAGAAGTCCAATAACTGAACACCACTCAGGTTCAGATCAGGCAGGCCGTTCCTCCCAATCACCCCCCTCCAGGTTTCCCTGTCGTTGTCCACGTGCGCATCGAAGTCCTCCAGTAGGACAATGGAGTCTCCAAGAGGAGCACCCTCCAGCACCCCAGTCACAGACTCTAAAAAGGGTGGGTACTCTGAAACATCATTTGGTGCATAGGCACAAATGATGGTCAGGACCCGTTTCCCAACCCGAAGGCGCAGGGAAGCAACCCTTTCGTCCACCGGGGAAAACTCCAATATAGAGGCAGCAAGGTGGGGGGATACAAGAATACCCACCCCTGCTCGTCGCCTCTCGCCCGGGGAAACTCCAGAAAAGGCCAAGCTCCAGCCCCTCTCCAGGAGACTGGTTCCAGAACCGGAGCTGTGTGTTGAGGTAAGGCAGACTATATCTAGCCGGTATCTCTCAACCTCGTACACCAGCTCAGGCTCCTTCCCCACCAGAGAGGTGACATTCCATGTACCAAAAGCCAGTTTAGAAAGCTTGGGATCAGTCCGCCAAGGTCTCCGCCTTTGACCGCCACCTAATCCACATAGCACCGGACCCCCATGATCCCTCCTGCAGGTGGTGAGCCCACTGGAGCCATGTTGTCCGGGGCAATTTGCCTCTGATAGGGTCACCCAAGACAAACTGGTCCTGGGTGAAGGGCCAGACTAAGAACGATCCAACAGACTCTCATGATAAATTCTATATCAAGGATTAATGTAATAAACGTGACTGATTATTTATGTGTCTTGCACCAATGGTGCCCAGCCCTATGGGCTTACAAGACACTAACACCAATAACGTCGATGACCGCAAATCCACATATACAGTTCAAATTTGAAAAGAAAAAGAAAGATACATTCCATGACATTAATTAACACATCACATAAAAGAAACATCTAAGCTGGATACAGAGTAGACTGCCTCAGTTGCCATGCCTGTTCTATAAATCTTGCCAAAGCAAAAGTCTCAACATTAAACAAGCCACAACAAAATATGAGTTATTGTTAAAAATAGTAAAATACTGGTAATTGTGTTTATAATTACAATAATGAATTCCCGTTTCAAATAATCTAATCACTGCAAAATGTGATTTTTATTCATGTGTTATTGTCTAATATTTTGGATACCTTTAATATTAAGCTACTGTATGTCCTATTTTTTTTGTCATGCAACATCATGGGTCTCATGATTCAACATCTATAGTCAAGAACATATCTGAAAATAAAAAAAGCATTGTTTTAGTAATATTTGTAACTGTAGGTACTGCTCAAACATATCTAAATAACAGATTATCAATTTAATTTTTTATATATTAATGTAAACTGTAATTTTAATATTTTGGTTATTACCCAATTTTTTAAAATGTCACTACCTAACATGAAATTCATAGACACGCAATAACAGTCTTTTCTTCATCTTTTGGTTGCTCCCTTTAGGGGTCAAAGCGGCAGATCATCTGCCTCCATCTCACCCTATCCCTTGCATCTTCCTCTGTAACACCAACCCTCTCCATGTTCTCCTTCACTACGTCCAGGAATCTTCTGTGGTCTTCCTCTTTTCCTCCTGCCTGGCAGCTCCATCTTCAACATCCTTTGTCCAATATATCCACTATCCCTCCTCTGCACATGTCCAAACCATCTCAGCCTTGCCTCTCTTATTTTGTCTCCAGAGCTCTCCCTCTGGTGTACTTGTTTATAATCCTGTCCCTCCTAGTCACTCCCAGTGAGAATCTTAGCATCTTCAACTCTACCATCTCCACTTCCTGTCTTTTTGTCAATGCCACTGTCGCCAAACCATACATCATAGCAGGTCTCACTACCATGTTGTAACTGTTCCCTTTTACTATAGCTGCTACTCTTTTGTAGCACACCTGACACACCTGACACTTGTCTCCACACACTCCACCCTGCCTGCACTCTCTTCTTCACCTCTCTTGTGCATTTTCCATTGCTTTGGATGGTTGACCCCAGGTATTTAAACTTATCTACTTTCACTACTTCTACTCCTTGCATCTTCACCGTTACACCACCCTCCCTCCCTCTCATTCACACACATGTATTCCATCTTGCTTCTACTGACTTTCATTCCTCTTCTCTCCAGAGTATCCCTCCACCTCTCCAGGTTCTCTTCTACCTGCTCACTACTCTCACTACAGATCACAATGTCATCTGCAAACATGGTCCACGGAGACTCCTGCCTGACCTCGTCTGTCAGCCTGTCCATCACCACGGCAAACAACAAGGGGCTCAGGGCCGATCCCTGATGTAACCCTACCCCCACCTTGAACTCATCCGTCACTCCTACAGCGCACCTAACCACCACCTTGCTGTCCTCATACATGTCCTGCACCACCCTCACATACTTTTCTGCCACTCCTGACTTTCTCATATCGTCCCACACTTCCTCTCTTGGCACCCTATCATATGTTTTCTCTAGATCCACAAAGACACTGTCATGATCCGGTGCACGGGCGGGGGCCGTGCTTAGTTGTCTGATTAAGTTTGCCCTTTTTTGGTTGTTTCTTTTTTCTGTTCACTTGATTTGCTGTATTTGGTTCCTGTTTTTGGTTAAGTTCATTATTGGTTTCAGTATTTCCTTTATGGTTTATTATGTTGATCATTGCTGGCACTGTGACAGCTCGTGCATCACTTCCAGCTGTCAGATTCTGTTCGCGGGCTGTCACGGCTGCCAGTAATGATCGCCACTCATGGTCCCGCGGGTGTTTGTAATCCAGGGGGGTTGTCTGTTTAAGCCGTGGACACCACTTCTCTGGTGCAGCGGCGTCAAACCATCCCAGTCAAGAATCCCCTAGACACCTTGTTTAAGCCAAGTTATCATCCGTTTTGCTCACGTCCTTGTTTTTGTCTGGCATTTTTTGCTCCAGCTTTAGAGCGGTGCTTTCCGTTGCTTTGTGTTTTGTGTCTTGAGTTATTTTTAGTTAATTGCAATAAAATTGCAAAAACTCAGTCTGCGTTTGACGTCCAGTTTGCCCTCGGGGAGGGCCATTCATGACAGACACAGTGCAACTCTTTTTGATCTTCTATATACTTATCCATCAACATTCTTAAAGCAAACATTGCATCTGTAGTATTCACTAAAGGTATGTAGAGGGGCACTTCCTTGACTCAAGAACAAACTTTAGGTTCTCTGAGGTGCTCTTTGGGTGGGAAACTTCATGAAAACAGCCAAAAAGAGACTCCAAGGCATTCTCAATTCTAAAGTAAAAAAGCCTTTATTCAAATGCTTTTGGTCATATAAACCTATTAGAAGCCATCTCTGTTGTCGTTCAGTCCATACAGCCAAACATGTACAGTAGAACGAAATGACGTTTCTCCTATCTACAATGTTAATCACATATAGAATCAGAGGGGTCGCTGCCATGCAAGGCGCTGCCACAGACAACTTCTTCCCCCATTCTATCATGCTCAGCACCAAGCTAGAAGGCGTGAAGTACTATTTTTATATGGTCTTTGGTATGACCTGGCCGGGACTTGAACGCCCAACCTCCCGGTTGTGGGGCGGATGTTCTGTCAACTAGGCCACCACTCCGGTATTAAAATCAATTAAAAGCTCCTACATGATGAAGGCAATCAGCCTTCATCAGGGAGTCAAACAGATATCAAGATGAGGGGAGGGTTCTTATAATTTAAAAAAAAAAAAAAGGTCCAATCAGAAACCTTCACCTGGCTGCTGTGGTGTCCTGGTTTAAAAATGCACAGTGTAGACACCCACCACATCAAGCAGATGTCATCCCTACCACCTTCCAACAAAATTCAAAACATAAACAACATGCCCACACAGATATGTCCACTAAATCCTGCATCTGTAGTACTCGTTCTTGGCATGAAACCGTACTGTTGCTCACTGATTGTCACCTCTCCTCGTAACCTGGCTTCAACAACTCTTTCCCATGTCTTCATAGTGTGGCTGATCAACTTTATTCCTCTGTAGTTGCTACAGCTCTGAGCATCAACCTTGTTTTTAAAAATTGGTACCAAAACACTTCTTCTCCACTCCTCAGGCATCCTTTCACTCTCCAAGATCGTGTTAAACAATCTAGTTAAAAAGTCCACTGCCATCTCTCCTAAACATCTCCATACCTCCACAGGTATGTCATCTGGACCAACCGCCTTTCCATTCTTTATCCTCTTCAAAGCTGCCCTCACATTCACCTTGCTAATCCTCAGAACTTCCTGGTTCAATATCTTTCCTTCATCCATCCTCCCCCTCTCTCATTTTCTTCATTCAACTCTTCAAAGTACTCCTTCCACCTTCTCAACGCAGTCTCATCACTCATTGGTACATTACCATTGCTGGCCTTAATCAACCTAACTTGTTGCACATCCTTTCCAGCTTGATCTGTCTAGCCAATCAATACAAGCCCTTTTCTCCTTCCTTAGTGTCCAGCCTCTCATACAACTCACTATATCTTTTTCCTTTGCCACCTCTCTCTTTGCCATGTGCCTAGATTCCAAATACTCCTGTCTACTTTCTTCATCTCCCTGACTATCCCACTTTTTCTTTAACCTCTTTCTTCAAATACTTTCCTGTAGCTCCTCAATCCACCACCAAGTCTCCTCGTCTTCCTTCCTCTGTCCACAGGATACACCACATACCTTTCTACCCATTTCCCTCAGTACTTTTGCTGTACTTTCCAGTCATCTGGTAATTTTTCCCCTATCACCCAGAGCCTGTATCAACTCCTTCCTGAACTTTGTGCAATCTTCTTCCTTCTGTAACTTCCCCCATTTAATCTTTAGCTCTGCCTTCACTCTCTTCCTCTTCTTTCTTCCAAAAGTTATCCTACAGACTACCATTTGATGCCGTCTAGCTACACTCTCCCCTGCCACCACCTTGCAGTCTCCCATCTCTTTCAGATTTCTCCTTCTGCATAAGATGTAGTTCACCTGTGTGTACCTTCCTCCACTACTGTAAGTCACCTGATGTTCCTCTCCATTTTGGGAAATCCAAATCAGGAAAAGATTTCACATATTCTGATAAAATAATGTCACATGCCATGATAAACCATTTCTGTCTGTTCCTTCAACAAAGCTTGCCTACCAATGTGGCAACCCATACAAAGGGCACATGACCAGCACATGACCAGTGACATTAGTTGCAAATCCTCAATAAGCATTTAAAGCAACATGTCCTGAAATGGGTCATTGTGAAGAAGAAGAAAAAATTAATCTGGGTGTAAAATGGTGCTGCAATATTTAAAAACCTACGGGATTTTGACCAAAGCATGCCAGACATCTCATTAACACCTCTAGGAAAGGTTTCAACTTGTGGAAAAAGAACATATGTTCACTTTAAACTTCAGCTTAGTATTGATGTTGCATTTACCTTCATTTCATCCTAGTCTATTTATGTAAATTTTTGATAGATAATAATGAAACTTTGACACTGCATTATAAAAAGAGGATTATTCAAAGGAGTAAAAATTCTGGACGATAACTTCTCATCTTTGGTGTGTTGGTGGTTCATCTCTGAGCTGATCAGTGTTGTCCATCCACCTGTGTACACCACTTGATCAGATCCATCTCATACTTGTCAGGTTAAACTGCTCAGAAACCCAGCGAGTACAAGGTTAAATGTGAAGCAGTTTGAAAGTGTAGTTCTTGTAATTTGGGTAAAAGTAGTTTTATGCTGCTTTTGTGACTATGGATTTCCTACATGTGAGATACTACTGAACTATATAATATTTTAGGTAAATGGTGTTCACTTATATAGTGCTTTTTCTAATCTCTAGATGACCAAAGCGCTTTACAGATCCTGCTATCCACCCATTCACACAAGGATGGCGGCAGAGCTGGCATGCACCGGCGTTGGCCTGACCCACCAGGAGCAACTGGGGGTTCAGTGTCTTGCTCAAGGACACTTCAGACTGCAGACAGGGCGGGAATCAAACCCCTGACCCTCCGATCAGTAGTCGGCCACACTACACCTGCACCACAGCCGCCCCAGGTACAAAACACACCTCCAAATCACAGAGTTTAATTATCCATGCACTCCATTTACACTCTCTTGGAGCTTGCACAAAATCAAATATTGAGCATCTTTAACTCACCCACAAATGATGTTCCCACAATCACAGCGTTTTTGTTGTTGGCTAGCCGTACTATACTGTTGGCATCCTCTGGTGTCCTGAGATGAAACACATTACTGACTTCTTTGCCCTTGTAGTTCATTGGTTTTGGTCTTGAAAGTAGAAAATTAAAGTGAACAGATGCCATTTTAAATTATTTATTACTTTAGCTGCTTAATTATGAGAATTAAAGCATATTTACTTACTTGCTTCCTGTAGCAATAAAAAGTTTCCTGTACTCCATCCTCAAACCATCTTCAAAGAGTACAGATCGGGTTTTCACATCTACTGCCACAATCTAAAACAGATAGTATAAACTTACATTGTAACAAAAGATGGATTTTTGTTTTTCTTTTTTTGGCAAATGTACTTCAGAATGAGCTCACCTCTTTCTCTGTGAAGAGCTCAATGTCATGGTCCTGCAGAAAGTCCATGGAGCGCAACCTCAGCTGCTCTGCTGTGCTCTCTAAGGACTGATGATGAGCAAATTAGTAAAAAGTAGAATTCATCAATATACACTACCAGTCAAAAGTTTTAGAACACCCCAATTTTTCCATTTTTAAATTTAGATTTATACAGTTTCATGTCTCATTGTACTCTAAAATGAAAGCATAAAACAACCGAAGTCAAAAAATAAATCAAGGAATCAATTTATAAACCAAAATGTATACTAAACTTTTGACTCAAAGTAGGCACCTTTGGCAGCTACAACAGCCAAACACACTTGAGTCATTCTTTCTACAATGGAAATTAAATATTCTTCAGAAAGTTCTTCCCAACTCGGTTGCACAAGTTCCCATAATGTGTGGCACTTGTAGGTTGCTTTACTTTCACTCTTCGGTCCAGTTCTTCCCAGATGATCTTAATTGGGTTTAAGTCTGGAGACTGTGCTGGCCACTCCATGTTTTCAAGCTTACCATCTTGTTCTTTTTGTCCTAAGGTAGTTCTGGCATAGCTTGGACTTGTGTTTTGGGTCATTATCTTGCTGCAGGATGAACCCCTGACCAACTAGGCGCATACCAGAGGGTACTGCATGGTGCTGTAGAATGCTGCGGTAGCCATTTTGGTTCAGGGTGTCTCCCAGTCTGTACAAGTCACCGACCCTGGCTCCAGCAAAACAGCCCCAGACCACCACGCTTCCTTCTCCATGTTTAACAGTTGGTGTCATGCACTGAGGAACCATCCTTTCACCTACTCTATGGCGTGCAAAAATCCTGAGTGATGAACTGAAGATATCAAATTTTGATTCATCAGTCCATAACACCTTCTTCCAGTCTTCAGTAGTCCATTAGCAGTGTTTCATGGCCCAGGCAAGCCTCTTTCTTATTCTGATGTCTTAGCAGTGGCTTTCTTGCTGCAACTCGACCTGTCAAACCTGCAACCCAAAGTCTTGTCTTCACAGTTGAAACTCAGACTTGCTTACCGTTTGTGGAGAATAAGAAGTTAGATTATATTTTTAAGGCAACAAAGAGAGCATGTCCAGTCCTTGAGGGAAATACTTCTATGTTGATCCATCGGAGGGCAATGTTGGACTTTCACAGTTCTGAGTTTAATGAGGAGACATTACTTAACTTTAACTGGGTATCGTCAGACTGTTTGATCGTAAAAATGTCGGAATAAAGCACAACTTATGCACCCACCTCAACAACAAGCTACGACAGCATCAATGCAACAGCGACGTGTTGTTCCTATTGCATCGCCCGACATGCACCTCTCCTTCTCTGGAGAGGTGCATGTCAGTGACGCAGGCTCTAAGAGCTGTGATTGGTTTGCTTTGTCTCCTCCTTCAAATTTCCTGGTTCTCGTCATTGCTCTGCTCTGTACGTTCACGGCAACACAACTTCCAAGGTGAGTTGGTTAAACAACAGTCCAAATTCAAAAGAATATTGATGAAGTAAGCACATACAGAACATTTTGTGGCTCATCATAACCTCAGTAATTATACAGATTGTCAAATAACGGCAGCAGCAGTGATCGTACGCACCGTTTTCTCCAACTTCTCTTTTTCTCTGTGCAACAATCGTATGAAAAGTTGCTTTTTCTTAACATTTATTAGCTCCAACTCCATCACAATCTGCTTTTGTCTGTCACCATTTCATAAACAAAAAACACATGAACACAAATCACTGGGTTTTTTTTTTTTTTTTTTTTTATGTTCTCTTGCTGTACAGCACTTTGTGTAGCGAGTGTTGCTTTTAAAGTGCTTTATAAATAAAGTTGATTCACATCGGCCGAAACCTGTTTTGGCAATGGAACAATGCATTTCACCCAACACACAAGAAAAAGTTGCCAACCACTGCGTCTGCAAAGGACGTCAGTAATGGCGTCGACATGATGCAGGTACATAAATCCCACTTAAGGGTTCCTTAGGGTTGATTGATGTAGGGAAAGTAACTCCAAATTTCCTTGCAGGGGGTCATTTCGCCCAAAAGTAAGGGACAGATGCAAGGTGCTTTAAAAGCTCTGATTGTCTTGTGTTTGGGAAGGGGTTTTACAACATGGGTCTGAAGTCCAAAACTTTCTCAAGGAAAAAGGCATGAGTTTAATTCAAAGCCAACTGATAATGCTACACTTTCTTCGCAATTTCTCTGTAGGAAAGACTAATGTTTTTAAGTGTTATGATGGTCTGTCTCTCTTCTATTGTTAATTGCCTTTTTCTTGCCATTTTCATAGTAACAATACTTTCTGCAGTATAATACTGTTCAAATGAAAGCACCAAGGTACTGTGCCTCAGTGCCTGTGGCATAGTAGCATGGGTGGCTGTAAAATGGCACTCCGACCTCTACTGGCCCGGGATAGTCATTACAATACCTTTTTTTCACTGCGGCATTGTCAGAAATGGTTAGTTAAATTTGTGTTTATTTCAAAAACAGTGTTATTTTGAAATTCTGGCAAATTAAAAGTCGAGAAAGTATGGCAATACAATGATACAAGTCTGTAGTTCCACTTAATTTTGACCGGGTGAGTTGAAACAGCGAGGCAGACAGATACACACAGCCACAAACAGATGCACTAACCAATTACTGTATGCCTCCGTTTCACCGAGGCATAATAATGCTCACAAGGGTATGGTACTACAGTGTATTCCAACACTACTTTTATGCAGACAGAGGGGGTTGTAAGTATTCCAAAAAAGTTGGGATACCTGTAGGAATTGGTAGCACCAACTTTCAAGGCTTGATCAATCTCCACTTCTATAGAACAGCTTTAAGTTGTTAACCCATTTCTTGTTCCCTGAAAAAGGCCTTTTTCTATAATTTTGAAATGTACATTATTTTTCAGTTTTGGGTAACCTTATCTTTTGTTTTAACCTCTGGCAGTTCAGCACTTACCTTTCCACCATTTCACGCTATTCCTTGGACTTGCACTGCTTGAATTTCAATAAAAAACTGGAAAAATTTGGGTGCTCAAACTTTTGAGCGGTAGTGTATAATATAAGCATCCTCAGTCTTTTTAAAGCAGTAAAACATCTCTACATTCCCAGAGTGGGACCATTATTTTAGTAGTCCTTGATGATTGGTAATCCTGAAATGCACGTACATTCACTTGCCACATTATTAGGTCCACCAGTTTGGCTGCTCGTTAGTGCAAATATCCACTCAGCCAGTGACGTGGCAGCAACTCACTGCATTTATGCATGTAGACATGTCCAAGACTAAGGATGTCAAATCATATGTAATGGAGGGCCAACATCCCGCAGGTTTCTTTCCAGCTAGTCCCTTCAACAGGTGATTTCACTTCTTCCCACTGATTGCTGATCAGGCAGCATGGTGGTTAGTACTGTCCCCTCACATTAATCCATGAGTAGGCCAGCTGCCGCATACAGTATCTATTAGGCGCTTTTCCACTAGCCCCGCTCAGCCCCGATTGAAAACCTGGCTCTACTCACTTCGGTTCGGTTCAGCCTCAGTTGCTTTTCAACTACTGCTGGCACACCTGCTGTGGGTGGGATTTGTTGAACAGCAGGCGGCGCCACACCCTCGTGACGTGAAACACGCAACTGTCATATCCGGCTCTAGGGAGCCGGGCAATCAGAGCCAGGGACAAGCCAGTGAGTCGAGATGGTTTATTTTGGGTAAGGGATAAGGGATGAGGAGAGCACAGATACTCATGCAGAGGTACACTCACAGGTTGCACAGCGCAGAGGTAAGCAGCTCGTACCGGACGTGGGGGTAGCAAGACGTACATCCTCACAGCGGGATACAAACACAGGAATGCTGCAAGGGGAGTTGAGGCTGACACCAGACGAAGGGGCTTCAGCCTAGCAGTGCTTATGTCGCAGCCCCGAGTCATCGAGGCTGCTCCTATTTATCCTCATTGGCAGCGCCCCAGCTGATGAAGACTAATTGGCCCCAGCCGTCCATAATGCTGCCAGCTGGGGGCCAGCTGAGACGCTGCTCAATGGGAGGCAGGGATGAGGGAAAACATGGGCTCAGTGCCGAGACGGCATCTCAACCCATGGTGACAGAGCCCCTCCCTCAAGGTCGGGCTCCTGAACGACCAGGAACATCCCAGCCCCCCCCCCCCCCCCACCTAGGGTGGGAGGAAGGGAGGCGGACCGGAGGGGAAGAAGCCAAGGGAAGGACAACACCAATGGGGCAATGTAGGGTAGCGGGAAAGAAAAACCCAAATACAATACTGACAACAGAACAATTAACCCAGGTACAGATGGGGAGAAGAACTAGGTCAGCACGCCGGTTACATACTACCCAGAGAGTACCAACCATGCGTGACCCAGAGCAAGAAAAAAAAAAAAAAAGAACCACCAAAAAGGTACAGGGCAAAAAATGCTGAGTATGGTCAAATAAAGGGAAAACACAATACACAGCACCAATATAAGTACATACACACAGTCACCAAGAAAAGTGAGGGTGACTGGAACAAATGGACAATTACAGAGCATGGTGTTACGGAAAACAAGGCACATGACTCTATAATGAACCAACAGGGCATAAAGAAGAAATACTGAGTGCAGGCAAAGAAAAACCCACACACATGAATATATAAATACCCACAGTCACCTAAAGAAATGAAAGTGACTGGAATGAATGGGCAACTGCAGAGTATGGTCTGAAAGGGAACAAAACATAACTCTACAATGCAAAAACGAGACTAAAAACATGGTACAAAAAATAAAATGCTGGGTACGAGGAAGGAAAACGCACAGCACTATAAATACACATCCACCAACAGGACAGACATTACACCCAAGTGACCTTAATAACGATAAAAGAAAAAGTGACACCCGAGGTGTATGGCAGGCAGAGTCCAAAAATAGCCGAGATGGCTCCGGAGATCTCCCCGCCCATTGTCCAGCTGGCGAATCAGGGGAAGAGAAATGTTCGGACGGCGAACTCTGGACCCAGATCCCAGGAATCCAGTCCAACGGCTGCCGAACCAGGCCGCCCAAAGGCAAACACAGACCAGTGGGGGGAAACCAGATCGCCGAACCGAAAGTTTTGCGGGTCGGGTCGTCGACCCGCATCACTCAACCACCAGGACCGTTGAGACGGACGAAGAGTCAGAGCGGATCCCGGTGGAAGAGGCTCAGGGGAGAGCCGATGACGAGGGCGGCGGGCCTCAGGGAAACGGCCACCTCCTCACCGGACCTGGACAACACTGGGGCAGCACCCACGTCGGACCCCGATCGGGCCTCAGGCGAACCCACGTTGGACCCCGATTGGGTCTCGGGCGAACCCACGTTGGACACTGCACCAGAACCGACCTCCAACGTTGAACCCGGACCCTCCAGCACCACGAGGAACAGCAACTCCTCGCCGGTGACCCTGGAAGAAGGCTCAGAAGAGAAAACAGAACCGGGATCAGGATCACCGGCAGCGCCAGAACCCGGCGAGACGAGCTCAGACGCAGCGGGCGGCTGCACCCTGCTCGTCTCCCCTGGAGATAGGCTGAAGTGCTCAAAGATAAAAAGAGAGAAAAGAAAGGAGAGCACTCGCCTGATCTCGGGTTCTGACGCCGTCCAGGACTGCGAAGATCCAGGATCCGTCGTCAGGAGGTCGTTGTCAGGCTCCCATCTAGCCGCGTCGGGCCCCGCAGCCAGCACGATGGTCAGCGCAGCTTGAGATCCCTCCAGCTCAGGTAACCCCGCCGACGACCCACTCGGCGTGAAGCCAGAAGAATCTCGTCCCGCTGGACCGAACCGCTCCTCCGTGGAGACCCAGGGACGCTCAGTCGTCAGCGTAGACTCCACGCAGCAGTCAGTCCCCCTCCTCCGTCCGCAATGTAGCTGCGGAACCACAGGCCCTCTCCATATCCCACCACGTTGACCCGGAGCCGGGGACCGCTCGGCGGAGAGAGACACAGAGGATGCGGGATTAGGAAAACAGGTTACAGCAGGTGGGGAGAGTTCAGGGAGCTGCGAACCCTGAACTTCTCCTCCAGGGATGTGACAGAGCAAATCATTAAGCAGGTGTGAAAAAACAATGACTTGCCTGCCCCCTGGAGGTTGAGTATCGCCTGCTGTAGTGGAATCTGCTTCTTCCTCTCCCCGCCCGGCGATAACGGAGGACCCCCCGGGAATTCGTCTGAGGATCGCTCGCGTTGTCTCCAGCAGAGAGCTCACCAGGCCGGGATTCCAGGCACACACAGCGGTCAGGAAGCGCGTCGAGGAGGAGGGGGAAACAGCCGGGGTGAGCCAGCCCGAATGTCCAGGAATGACAGCGGGGGAACGAGGCTCAGGGGACGAGGCTGTAGGATCTCCACACTGACGAGGCGAAGGGATGACAGCTGCGTGGGAGGAACGGTCCTGACGATGACCCAGAACTGGATCCGGACGAGGTTCGTGCAGAGGTGACTCGGCGATGTGATGACGACTACTCCCAGGGGACGAAGCGAGGGGGAAACCCAGGATTCGCCGCTCCAGATCGGAGATCGAGACGAGGAAGGCGTCGAGCACGGGAAAGCTTCGTAGCCCTGAAGTCCTCACCATCAATCTCACTGCCGCCGCCACATGCCTGAAGGTGGTGACAGGAAACACAGTCGAGCTCGCGACAGCCACTCGACCCCGGACATAACTGCTGTCAGCTGCGGCTCCTAGAAGGGAATCCCGAGTGACGTGGCGCAGGTCGGGGGAAGTCCTCTGGTTGGCGCGAACTCCCGGACTGGAATGGCGGCAGGAACGGGACTCCGAAGCGGGGAAAGACGTCGCCCACTTCGACTCCCTGCCGGGATTTCCATCCACCCCGTGGAGCTTCTCTTGCTGTGTACCTGCAGCGTCTATCCTGGCACTGTCCTCCAGATGGTACAGAGAGTGAGGGTGACAGTCCAGGAGTTCCTCAGCACGGCCCGGATGCCAGCGTCTCGCGTTGGAGGCGTCGTGCAGGGTGAAGAGCGTCCCGTCGACAGCCTCCGAGATGGACCTCAGCTCGTCGCCCTGGCGCCGGAAGTGACTCCTGGGAAACGGCATGCTAGCAGCGCTGACACCCGGACAGAAAGGTACATTTCCACGGCGACTCACGGCCGCCGGCAACTCTTCTGGCTGCGACATACTGTCATATCCGGCTCTAGGGAGCCGGGCAATCAGAGCCAGGGACAAGCCAGTGAGTCGAGATGGTTTATTTTGGGTAAGGGATAAGGGATGAGGAGAGCACAGATACTCATGCAGAGGTACACTCACAGGTTGCACAGCGCAGAGGTAAGCAGCTCGTACCGGACGTGGGGGTAGCAAGACGTACATCCTCACAGCGGGATACAAACACAGGAATGCTGCAAGGGGAGTTGAGGCTGACACCAGACGAAGGGGCTTCAGCCTAGCAGTGCTTATGTCGCAGCCCCGAGTCATCGAGGCTGCTCCTATTTATCCTCATTGGCAGCGCCCCAGCTGATGAAGACTAATTGGCCCCAGCCGTCCATAATGCTGCCAGCTGGGGGCCAGCTGAGACGCTGCTCAATGGGAGGCAGGGATGAGGGAAAACATGGGCTCAGTGCCGAGACGGCATCTCAACCCATGGTGACAGCAACTGAATCCTCCACAACAAACAAAATGGCTGATGACGAGGAGAGAAGGAGAGAGGAATGACTGTGACATGAAACTGGTTAAATCTATGGTGCTGACTTGTTGTGCTCTGCACAATCTGTGTGAGAGTCATGGAGAGACGTTTGACACTACATTGGATGATGCAGTAGATGAACCAGTGGTGGCAGCAGCACAGAGAGCAGAGGAGCAGGGTGGTGATATTGTAGCGAACTCAATATAAGCACCCTACTTGGCTTGCCAAGGTTGACCCTATTGGCGACTCAGGTAGAGTGCGGGACTCCGGAGCGGGAGGTGTGAGTTTGAATCTGCCGGTGGGACGTCGCCATGTCAAGCTGCACGTTACAATATAATACGAGATGCTGTGATGCAATACTTGTCTATTTTGTCCACATTTATGTGCATACATATTTCAAAAATGTTTTTTGTAAATAAAATGTTGTGCATGGTCCATCTACCTGTCCTCTTGTTCATAACGCTTATCTGTTAAGAAGGTGCGAAGCCATCAGCCTAATGATGACTCCACACTTCTCACTGTTGTGATAATTGCTCACGCTGAGCGCTCTGCCCGCCCGTACGCTGTGGGGGTCACACACGACGTGTTCCTCCCCACACTCTCAATAATTTTTTTCCCCGTATATTTTTCTCTTTGGCGTACAGAAATGGCAATATGCCCGTATTTGCTAAAATTGCATTTTCCCCGTATTAAAATACGGCGAAACCGTATCACTTGACAGGTATGTAATTACATGCAGAAACACCGCACAGGCCATCTTCACAAAAATCCAGCTCGACAAGCCACTTTTGCTTAGGTGGAAATGCAAATTGAACTATAAATCATGTGCTGATACATGTCATATTTTCCCATGTAAAGGTCTCCCACTTTTACTTACAAATTGATTTTTAATTTTTGGGAAAAGGGAATATAAATTTTGCACTTGTTGGTAACAACAGTTGTGTGCAACAAAAACACAGTTGTGTATCCTTGTCCGATTTGTCTACTGTTATTAGTGCCAAATTTTTGCTAGATTCCTTCTTAATTTATTAAATTTTGACTGGTGATGCAACATTCAACTTACACATACTTATCTTTAGCAGTGTCTACAAGTTCAAGCACACCTGTACAACTGCTTATAACCTAAAAAATGTACCCGTTCAAGAGAAATGGATTCAGCATTGCAAATTTGTTTAAAATAAAAAAAAAAAAAACTACCAAGACATTACGTTTCGTTGTGTTGTTAAAAATTAAATTACCATTAGAAAGCTATACACCTGACCTGATGAACAGCAGCATGTGGAGTGAACAGAGAATGGAATGTGTATGTAATTATTGGCTTTTCTCATACGGTGTCATAACAGATAAACCAGACTTTTGATGCAAACAATACAATTTTATTCCAGAAGCAAAATTTACAAACAAAAAACAGACTGGGCGATGACACCTCTGCGAGCTCTTCCCTTCGTAATGCAGCGTCCTGCTCCAGGGCTTCATGCGCATCTGCCCGCACATCTGTGGCCACCTGTCGCAAATGCTGCATGTACTCCTGATTCTTGCCGCTGGTCATGTTGCCGTTCCAAGAGCCGCATCTCTTCGTCATGCATGTTGACCATCGCTAATGTAAGGTCAGCGATGGGAGTTGTCTGTTTTCGTCTTGCCTAGATGGAAAGACAGAAAGGCATGGTCGGTAAAGCTGGATCACTACATATATTATGGAATTACACAGGTGAAAGTCTGTGGTGGAATGTCACTATTATATTATGCTTCATTGCTGTATATAAGCTGAACTGTCATGTTGCTGCCCCTCAGTAGAGCAGATTTTGCAACACGCAGGGTGCTGTCTTCGGCTGCAGCCCCCCTGCAAAACTAAAAAGGATTAAGATTAAGAATTTGGATGGATGGATGGGTAATGTTTAAACTAGTTGCTTGTAGTGTGGCCGCAGAAATCTGAATGGGTTAATACAGTCAGCTGACGCGAAGCATTTCAATGAAGCATGTTGATTTCAACGGCAGTTCATGCGCTTTATTTGTTTTTCTAAAAGAGGAGTTACAGCAGCACCAATCATTTATTCCACCTAGCTGCAATGCTCCGTACTGTGGGTGTTTATATATTTACATATTTATTCCATCTAGCTACAATGCTCTGCACTGTGTGTTCATATATTCATATATTTATTCCATCCAGCTACAATGCTCTGCACTGTGTGTCTGTGTGTGTGTGTGTGTATATATATATCTTATAGTAATATGTACATATGTATATTAGCTGCTCTTGCTTGCTTGTTTTTTTTCTTGCCTTCTGATTGTTGCTCTGAGTGTTGCTATCCCTGTGCTGTTGCAATCCTGGAATTTCCCCGTTGTGGGACTAATAAAGGCTTATCTTATCTTATCTTATCTTATCTTATCACCACACCTAAAAATGGTTGTGGAACACCGATAAGTGAAGACCAAAGAATAACCTTTTTGCACTTTTAAAAAGACATTTTCAATTAATTAATATGCAGCTACAGGAAATTGCATTAATCAATTTGGTACATAACTTGTTAGGCTCCAGCCCCCCTGCGACCTGTAAAGGATTAAGCGGTAGAAGATGGATGGATGGATGGATGGATTTTCGACCCTGGTTTCCGCTGCTGGACCTGTTTCAACCAAAAAAAAAAAATCGTGGTTATTGTGCCTTACCGGCACTTGAACGTGATCCAGATGGAGCTGGTGATGTGGAGCCGATCCAGCTGGCGCTCCGGCAGACGCAGCGCCAGGAGAGTCCGCTGTGTCCATCATGTCCGCTGAGGTGGACCCCTGTGATATGAAATGCGATTCTAGAAAGAAAATGCACGCAATTTAAAACTCAACACCAAAGTGCAACATGTACACAACACTCTCAAGTTTTTAACCAGAATACAATAAGCGTAATTCAGCGTTTTGTTCGCGCTAATACTTAACACAAAGCAAGCGTGAATCTGCAGGTGGCTGCAAAACAATAGGAAAGCCTCAGTAACAACCATTACCCACAATCTAACAACCTTCCTATTTCTTAAAAACAGTGAGCTTGGCACAGAAAGGATCAAGTGGCGAAAAGATGCGCAATATCAAAACAACACTCACCATCCACGGTTTCCAAGGCCGTGACCGTGACAGTGACCGTGTCGAGCCCAATGTCTCTCAGCAAACCACTTCCACTCCTTCCGATCCGCTGAACTTCGAGCAATGTGGTCCTTCACTGCTCGGTAATCGCTTTTCAGCTTTTTCAGCTTCTCCCGACACTGTTTGGCAGTACGGATGTGCCCTTGGGAAGCCATCTGCTCGGACACCTGCATTTCGAGTAGATCCGTCCAACTCGCGCTGGATGCGATCGTCGCCTAATACAGAAAGAAAATTGCGCACCTCCTAATATATAATATTAGGAGTATATTATTATATAAGTATATTATACAGTATATTAATATAATATACCGTATTAAAGGGGCGCACTGTGTTCACTGGCTGAACAATTACAAATGGCGGTCGTGGAGTAAATTCAGCAGAAAAAGTCGCTTTCGTGACGTTACGACCTGACCAATCAGCGGCGACCAGTCTCTTAAAGTCATATCACAGCCATACTCAGCCCTACTCAGCTCGGTTAGACCCTGCCCTGGATCAGGTACCAAAAAAGTACCTGCTAACCGGTGCTGGGGCTGATGGAAAAGCGCCTAAAGCGGGCTGAGTGGTGCGGTGTAGGGCTAAGTGAGGCTAGTGGAAAAGTGGGGTTTGTGTGTTCTCCCTCTGTCTGTGTAGGTTCCCTCCAGGTACTTCAGCTTTCTTCCACAGTCCAAAGATATGCATGTTTGGTTAAGGGGATTCCAAATGGCCTGTAGGTGTGATTGTAATAGTGAATGGTTGCCTGTCCCTCTGTGATAGTGAACAGTGTACCATGCACAGAAGATGGGAAAGGCTTCAGCCCCCCTGCAACCCTAAAGGACTAAGTGGTTAAGAAAATGAATGAATGATTGCTGATCAGTTAAAACACCTGCTTTAGAGAATGAATGGAAAGAAAACCTGCAGCCTTTTGGCCCTCTGTGGCACATTATTTGAAATCTTTCATCAAGACACTCTGCTAAAGTTCAATTAGAGCATAAAAATGGAGAAGAAAGGGGATTTAAGTGGCTGCACATTGCTAGTACCAGTCGACTGGGATTTAACACAGCCATATAGGGATTACAACAGCTGTCAGAGAGCAAGTAGCAATTACCTGTGCACAAATGCCTTTCTGATCCCAGAGGTCAGAGGAGAATGGACAGACTGGTTTGAACTAAAAGAAATCCAGTGGTAATTCAAATGGGCATTTGTTACTGCAGAAGAGCATCACTGAATGAACAACACATTCAGTCTCAAAGGAGATGGCCTACATCAGCAGAAGACAAAACCAGGTGCCACTCCTTTCAGCTAAGAACAGGGATTTGAAACTATAATTCACAGAAGTTCACCAAATTTTGACAATAAAAGGTTGAAAAAATTTTGCCAATGTTGGCTGGTGAAAAGTCTAGATTTTTGCTACATTCAGATGATAAGGTCAGAATTTGGCATTAACAACATTAAAGAACCTCAGCGAGCAACACCACACATCTGCATACCAGTGGCCTCTAAAGGCCCCTAAAGATAAATATGATGAAGATAGAATGGACTATATAAATAAGTTTCCTTCCCCAAAAATGGATTCCTTCATTTTAGTCAAAATTTCTGTATAAATAGGAAGTCAATCTGATCAGAAATGTAGAAGCTAGAGTCATGACATGTTGTCAAACGGTCAAACAAACAGACGAACAAATAGGTCAAAAACATTATAAATCATATACAATAAAAGCATGGATGCTTGCATGGAGCATCATGGATATGTTATCAACAAATCTACAGCAAATGCATGATGCCATCATGCCAATATGGGCTGATATCTTGGAGGACCGTTTACAGAAACTTGCTGAATGTATATTGCAAAGAATAAAAGCAGCTCTGATGGCAAAAAGTGATGCAGGCTAGTACTAGCAAGGTGCACCTGATAAAATGTATCTTTCATTCACCGTGATGGTAAATAAATCTATTTCTAAGCTTTTTCAATTGCAAGGTCATCTGTGATTCCATTGTGTTTGTTTACTTCTACTTTCTTCAGAGTTTAGCTGCTGTGAATTTTGTAGCCAGTCCCCAAAGAGCTTCTGATTTAGCTCCACTGACCAAAGCAATACCTCTGCAGTCTGTTACATAACTTTCTTGGCAATGTGAATTCCACCTCAATTTATCTGTTTGTGGTCTGTGTACAAACCTTACTCAGTTTAGGCCTGTCGTATGGGGGATGTCTGTCCTTGGTGCACATGATGATGCGGTCAGTAAAGCCCTCTTGCCTTAGTGTTTCTGCACAAACAAGGCCTGCTGGACCTGTCCACAATGTAAAGTACATTATGTTGACAACAAGGAAGTCAAGATTGTGAAATTAAGAGTGAAGTATAAAACTAAATACTCAGTAAAGGCAAATAAAACCATGCTAACCTGAGCCAATGATAAGAACATGGCTGAAGCCTGTATTGGAGTTTATGACTGCTGAACATCGCGCCATGGGTTTTAACCTTTTCTGTGACTGAAGTGCCTGGAAAAGAAGCAAGAAAGATCCGAGATCAATCAGGTGGACTATCTACTTCCTGGCATAAATTCTCCACATTCTTTCCTTTACCTGTTTGTTTGCTCGAATGATCACTTTGTCCTTTTCAACTCTCACCTGGAGCAAACAGACATGAGCGATGTGTACACTTTTTGACGGTGCTTAGAGACATGATAAGGCAGGGAATGTGTAAAGAGACAGCACCAGCGGAGAAGGTCACCTGGAAGGTGGGCAGACTGTCCAGACCAGGGAAGTCCTCAATGTCTCCAGTTGCAATGTTAAAACATGCACCATGCCATGGACAGCGCACATGCCCCTTTGACAGCACACCTGAGAAGAAAAATTTTTTGTCAAAAGTAAGCTGAAATACTTATAACAAATTTTGAAAAAAAAAAATTGAAATACATGACTAACCTTTGACCAGGGGTGCGCCGTAGTGAGGACACTTGTGTCCCATGGCAGTAAACTCGCCATGCTCTTTGAGCAACAAAGCACGACCACTTCCCAAGTCAACTTCTCTCATCCTGTCAGATAGACAGAGGCAAAAAGTTTGTGTGCTCAGTTTCTGAAGCTTAGCAGAAAAAGCAGTCATACCAAGAAAAGCTATCCCCCAAAACACAATTATAAACCAGATCATCAAAAAAGGGGTAGCTCATTCTAGTGAGATGAACCCACTCTCAGGTCACCAAGAGCCTTCCCTTCTCTATATATTGCTGCGTACTGCTCTGTTTTAGTTTGCTTTTGTGATCATCTTTGCTGGATTAGGCAGGGTTGTACGTTAACTTTTTTTGCTCATGGCACTGGTGCTACACAGATTCATAGTCATGTAGCTCAAAAAAAAACATGTTCTCTAAAACTGACTCCAAGTAAGGATAAGGACCTGTACTTATATAGTGCTTTTCTAGTCTCAAGGACCACTCAAAGTGCTTCACTAGTTCTAACCCTCTAATCTAAGGGCCAATCAGAGACATGCCTAGGGACATTTTAGAGTCACTAATTAACCTAACATGCATGTCTTTGGATTGTGGGAGGAAACCAGAGCACCTGGAGTAAACCCACACAGCACAGGGAGAACATGCAAACTAAACAGAGAAAGGTTCCCACCCCTACCAGCCTTGCGATTCGAACCTGGAACCATCTAGCTAGACAACGGTGCTAATCCCTGTAAGACTGTGCTGCCCTGTCCCACTGTGCAATTAGTACATTTTAATTATTAAAAATATAGAATTTCACTTTATGATTAAAAACAACTTGTCAAAATAAATGTTTTCGGTAGTGGTGGTTTGTCTGTTTGTTGGTTGGTTGGTTTGTCTGTTACAAACATAACTCAAAAAGTTATGAACGGATTCTAAAAATTGTCCTTAGGTATGAATGCGAGAGTGAATGGTTGTCTGTCTCTTTGTGTTGGCCCTGCAATGGACTGGTGATCTGTCCAGGGTGTACCCTGCCTCTCGCCCAAAGATGCTGGGATAGGCTCAGCCCCCCCGTGACCCGAAAAGGATTAAGCGGAAGAAGATGGATGGATGGATGGATTTTGATAAAATTTTCAGGAAAGGTGTGTAATGGCACGGGGAACAGATGATTAGATTTTGGTGGTGATTCGCATCACGATGTGGAAGCAGGAATTTTTTGAATATTGTTTTATATATTAATCTGGTGCTTAAAGGAGCTCCTTTAAGACGTGTCCACTCAGTTATGTGCATGGTCACGCCATAGGGCCATGCACGTCAGCAACCCGGAAGCCAAACACTGCAGAAAAATTATTAGGGGACATGTCCACAAAACTTATTTTTCCTGCTGTGGGTGACTATTTTCTATTCATTCTCTATGTAGTCCAGCATTCACAGCGCTGAGCGCCCTCAGCACTGAAACGCTTTGAGCAGTGGCTGATTTTGTCGCGGTGCTCATGGCTGAAAAAAGCCCAATGTGTCAGACTACTGTACAGCTACGTTCGTCAATGTCAGCCCTTTCTCAGCAGCCAATCAGAAATAAGGAAGGGCGGGACAAAGGACACTGGTACAGGAAGACAAGAACGGTAGGTGACAAACAGTGAAGGCTGAACTTTGCTGCATCAAACAACCCGATACTCTTTGATCTGACACTAAAAGGATATCATGATCAAAATTTGAAAGCAAATGCTTGGAGGAACATGTCTGCATCTGTCGCTGTTGTTGTGTGGGGATTTGGCATTTGAGGTTTGCTGTAGCTTGCGCCAGGCGCACAACGTGGTGACGTCAGGCGGGCTACGGCCAGTGTGTGTATAAGTGAAACTTATGCCAATAAAGTGCAGTTCGTTGCTCGGCATAGCATGGCTCACGTCTCACTCTTTTAGTGCATAACATTTGGCGACTGAGGATTAAACCACGGGGGCGTGCGCAAGACCTCCACCGCCGTTCCTGGAGTCGCCGGGTGTGCCAGCCACACCGTGGCACTGCTGGTTGGAGGCTTTTGACACCAAGATCATTGCGGCTGGTCTGGGCGACGCTGACAAAGAAAGACAGAAGAGCGTCCTGATTCATTGCTTGGGCAAAGAAGGACAGTGAGTGCTTCGGACGCTGGGCATCATGGACTCCTTAGACTTAGACTTAGACTTAACTTTATTAACCCCTTTGGGATGACTCCCTCTGGGAAATTTAAAATTTCCAGCAGCACATAAAAGGAGCATACAGATCAGAAAAGCAAAAAAGAAAAAAAATAAACACTTAATAAACACTTAACATAATACACACAATATAAATACAAGGCTAAATATGGCTTGTACAAGTGGGCAAGTGCTTGATCCTAATGGACGGGTGCTTTACCGAAAAGTGTAACATCACGGCGCAGAGATGCAAATTCTTCGTTCGCTGCCAGGAAGTGGGTGAGACCACACAACATTATCTTATGGAGCTCCAAAAGCTAGCGAGTACGTGTGCCTTTGGGCCTTTAGAAGAAGAGCTAATTTGGGATAAGCTAGCATGTAGCATGAGCAACGAGTGGCTAAAGGAGAAACTATTGCTAACGGAGGACAATTTCGTGCTAAGCCAGATGATGCCGATGGCTAGCCAAATCGAATCCGCCACCCAGCTAGGAAAGCAGATTCTAGCTAAGGAACAATTAGCCAACCAAGTTCCCTCTCCACGCCAGGCCGATAGCAACCCAGCTAACTACTCAGGGCAGACTTCCACATGGAGGCGGACCGTGGCACGGGCAGGAGCGGGAACCCAGGGACTGTGTGGCAGATGTGGCTCTTCTCTTCACTGGACGGGCTGCTCTGCCTGCCCTGCTAGGGGGAAAAAGTGCTACAACTGCAGTCAAGTTAACCACTTGGCTAGGGTTTGCACCACCACCGGCAAGACAGTAGTTTCGGGACTCGTGGGTGTAGCCTCGGTGTGTGTAGCAGGCGCCAAGAATTGGCCGCTAAACTGGTACGTGGTGCAGCTCGACAGAGTTGACGTGCCACTCATGGTTGATTCTGCAAAATCCATACTAAGCGTGTCCACGGCAAGAAAAGTTTTTCCTAAAAAGCCTATTGTAGCGGGCGCTGTGAATATGTTTGGCTATGGACATGTGAAGATTGGCATGGTGGGCACGGTCAGTACCTCTGTGGTGTGTGGGCCAAAGATTATTCCCGCGTTCACCTTTCAGGTTTTGCGCCGTAGGGCTGATTTGTTCGGTATTGACTTATTGGGAGAGTTGGGATTCTCCATTACAGACCCAGTGGGCTCCACAGTGCTGCTGACTGTTTCTCCCGAGTGGCATATTCGCTGGCCAGCGCTGTTTGCGGGCTTGGGCTGCGTGACAGCTTTCAACCACCGTCCGTTCATCGACTAAAGTGTGATGCCCAAAATTCAACCTCTTCGGCAGCTACCACTCACCCTGCGGGACGACGTCACAGCGGAGCTGAACAAATTACTGAGCGCCGGTATTACCAAGAGAGTAGACGCCTTGCCGTGGATCTCGAATATTGTGGTGGCCAAAACGAAGACGGGTGGCATCCGACTGTACATCGACCTCAGAATGGTTAACAAAGCAATCAACAATCAACAAAGCAATCATTCCAGTCAAATATCCACTGCCCACGATGGAGGAGCTCACTGCGATGTTCAGCGGCTCCAAAGTGTTTTCGAAACTGGACCGCCGTCAAGGTTATCTACAAGTGCCCCTCCACCTGGCCAGCTGCAACCTGATGGCATTCGTGACCCACATGGGCGTTTTCAGATATACCCACATGCCTTTTGGCCTGAGTTCAGCACCGAGCTGTTTTCAGAAAATCATGGCCACGATTCTCGCTGGTCTCAGGGGTGTGGTGGTGTATCTGGATGACATCGTGGTACACGGCGCGTCATGGGTGACGCACAACGAATGTTTGGAATGAGTGACGGAGGTGTTGCTAGAACACGGGGTTACGCTGAATGGGGAAAAGTGCATCCTCACAGCTGAATCCATCGAGTTTGTGGGATTTCGGCTGAGGGTCTGAGACCCCTGCACTCGAACGTGAAGGTGGTCCTGTGACTTCCAGACCCCACGACACCTGCACAAATCTCCTCATTCCTGGGCATGGCAAACTTCTATGGACAGTTCATTACCCATTATTCAGAGACTACTGAACCTCTCCGAGCCCTCGTGAAGCAAAACGCTCCGTGGCAATGGACCCCAACCTGCTCAGCAGCGGTCGCTAACCTGAAATCTCAACTCACCTCCTCACTGGTGTTAGCCCATTTTGACCCCAAATGCCCCACTTTTGTGACTTGTGACAGACACGTCTGGTTTGGCACTGGGGGCGGTCATGCCTCAACTTCAAATGGTACAAAGTGCCCGGTGGCGTTTGCGTCAAGGTCCCTCACATCGGCGGAACAGAGGTACGCGGTGGGTGAGAGAGAAGCGCTCGCGTGTGTTTGGGCATGTGAATAGTGGCACATCTACCTCTATGGATGCCATTTCACCCTACACATGGATCATAGGGCGCGGACGACCCTGCTGGAGACAACTGGCTCGGGCCACAGGCCCCTGCGGATCCACAGGTGGGCGAAACAGCTACAAGCCTACAACTTCACTACTCAGTTCACCCCAGGCAGAGAAAACATGGTGGCGGACCTCCTGTCCCATGCCACAATCAACACTGCGCAACCTGACGACTGTGATTCCTTGGAGTCGGACCTGATCAACTCGCTCCACAAACCCCTTCGGAACATGGTGTCCCTCCAGGAACTCCAGGCGGAGTTGAAACGGGACCCAATTTTGTCACAGCTGCGCTCGCTCATTGGGGAGAGTTGACCCGCAAAAATGCAAAGGGACCTGGCACCTTTTCACAGGTTGAGGGATGAACTGAGTTGCTGAAACAACGTGTGCATGGCAAGAGGACACTGCACGTTGATCCCGGTGTCGCTGAGATCTCACGCTTTGGCTATGCTTTGTGAGGGTCATCTGGGGGTGCTCAGGGTGAAACAATGCTGCAGGGATTCAGTTTGGTGGTCAGGTATTGACAAAGACATTGAGACCATGGTTAAGAACTGTGGATCGTGTTTGGAGAGCGGGAAAACCGGAGTGCCACCTCCCCCACCCCTGCGACTGCTACAATACCCGGAGGGCCCCTGGAAACACATCCAATTGGACATCTATGGCGAGTTACACACAGCCCCCGCGAACAGCCGTTTCTTGTTGGTGGCTTATGATCCGTTTTCAAAATGGCCAGCGGTGTTGCCCACTAGTTTGGTCACAACGGACGTGGTCACTGGTTTCCTCTTGTCACTTTTCGCTAGGTGGGGGGTTCCAAACACCATTACAATGGACAATAGTCCACAGTTCATCTCTGAGGGGTTTGAGGAGTTTTTGAGGGAAAGGGGCATGGAGCACATTAGAACCATGTTTTATCATCCTCAAGCTAATGGGGGTGTGGAACGTTTCAACAAGATGCTAAAAAATGGCCTGCAAGCTCATCTGGTGGATAGCTTCACGTTCTCTGACGTCCTTCAGGACACGCTCCTCCATAACAGGGCAACGGCCCATGCCACGATGGAGTGTTCTCCAGCAAAGCTCATGCTGGGACGCAAACTACATCTACCCCTGGATCGGCTGCGGCCCCTCGTGACCCCCTCTCCGGCGGACACAGAACCATCATGAGATTGGGTCCTTGTTCAACAGCGGAGGATGAAATAGCATTTTGACAAGAAGCATAGGGCGAGGGATCATGAACTCGGTGTGTGGGACTGGGTCAGGATCAGGCACCCCAACCGTACTCACAAGCTGCAGCCGTTCTGGACGGGACCACTGCAAATCGTGAAGCGGCTGGGCCCGGACACGTTCTGGCTCTCGGACGTGTCACGGTGGCATTCCAGCCGCCTCAGGAAATCGTCGGTGGGCCAGGATCTGGGAGCTGCAGCGGACGAGATAGACATGGGTTGGGACTTGACTGATGGTACTCTGGGGGCGCCCGGGTACGGCCAAAGGAGCTTAGAGCAAGTCCTCCACCTGTGAGGCACTTGGCTAGAACCCGTCAGAAGCCTAAGCACCTGGAGGACTTTGTGGTTGGACTGGGTTTAGCTAGTACGTGTTGGCCTTGGGTAGCAAAATAATCCACCTCAACACGGGGGCATACTGGCAGTTTACCCAGATGCCCAGTTATGTTCACTGTTCTATCAAAGTCAAAGTGCCTTTATTGTCATTCCATTGCTAATAAACAATGCAACGAAACTGAGATACTGCTCCCTAAAAACAAACTATCACACTCACAGTTCACTCATGCATTTAACATTCTCATAATTACAACAATAAATAATGCTTAAAACAATAATACCTAAAAGTTGAATACAATATGTACATAGCAATAATAAAAAACATACTGAGCGATAAATATATAAGACCAGCTTATACACACAGGGTTATTGCCACAAAACAAACTAAAATAACATGAAATAATATCAGCAGTCTGTACGTGTTACATAAATCTGTTCAAAGTACGTACTGCTGCTGGGAAAAAACTATGATTAAACCTGGTAGTCCGGGTTTTATGGGATCTGTACCGCTTTCCTGAGGGGAGCAAGTGAAAGAAATCATGACCTGGATGACTGCAGTCCTTAATAATGGCAGTAGCTCTGTTGAGGTACCGAGACCTGGAAATCTCTTTCAGAGAAGGGCGAGAACAGCCAGTGATTTTTTGAGCAGTCTCAATCACTCTCTGGAAGGCTCTGCGGTCTGCGGCTGAAGAGCCCTCATGCCAAACCGTGATGCCACATGACAGAATGCTCTCAATAGCAGAGCAATAAAATAAAACCAGCAACTGTGCATTCAGGCCATTCCTCTTGAGGAGCCTCAGAAAGTGTAGATGTTGTTGAGCCTTTTTTATCGTAGCTATGGTGTTAACTGCCCAGGTAAGGTTGTGAGAAATATGAACACCCAGAAACTTAAAAGCCTCCCCCCTCTCCACACACTCCTTGCTATGCTTCCTAAAATCAATAATGAGTTCTTTTGGTTTTTTTGTATTCGATAGCAGATTATTATCTGAGCACCATCTCACCAGTTTCTGGACCTCATCTCTGTATGCAGACTCATCTCCTCCTGATATGAGCCCCACTACTGTTGTGTCATCTGCAAACTTCACTATAATGTTTGTGGGATGAACAGGTATGCAGTCATATGTGTATGTTCTATGCACGTTCTATGCGTGTGTTTTGGGGTGTTTACTTGCTAAATGGTTTTGTTTTTTTTTTGAGGGTGGAGGTTTAATTGTTTAATGTGGTTCTACGCTTTGTGAAAGAGGGGTGTTGTGTGGGGATTTGGCCTTTGAGGCTTGCCGTAGTTGGTGCCAGGCACACAACGTGGTGACGTCAGGTGGGCTACGGCCAGTGTGTGTATTAGTGAAACTTATACCAATAATTATACAATTATGACAGTCTTGTTATTATTA
Source organism: Pholidichthys leucotaenia (assembly GCA_020510985.1). Classification (NCBI taxonomy): domain Eukaryota; kingdom Metazoa; phylum Chordata; class Actinopteri; order Cichliformes; family Pholidichthyidae; genus Pholidichthys; species Pholidichthys leucotaenia. The sequence continues at coordinate 95,040,347 of CM035838.1, read as the reverse complement.
TTATTATAACTAGTGCATACCTGCGCATGCCCATGCATGCCCATAGAAAGCAAGTGTAAGCAAGCATTTCTGCATGCCCGTAGAAAATTACTGTTACCATGGCAGCAGTAACCATGGTGAAACCTGCCTTTGATCTTTGATATCACCACTCGTTCAGTGCTGACTGCCTTTGATCTTTGATGATGTCATAGCGAGTCCTATGACCATGAGTGATGCCTGCCATTGATCTTTGAAGACTAGTGCATACCTGTGCATGCCCGTAGAAACCAAGTATGAGCAAGTATTTCTGCATGCCTGTAGAAGACAAGTGTAAGCAAGCATTTCTCCATTCCTGCCTTTGATGTTTGACATGGTTACCATGGCAACAGTAACCATGGTGATGCCTGCCTTTGATGTTTGACATGGTTACCAGGGCAACAGTAACCCTGGTGAAACCTGCCTTTGATCTTTGACGTCACCACTCGTTCAGTGATGCCCTGCCTTTGATCTTTGATGATGTCATAGGGAGTCCTGTGATCTTTGATGATGACATAGCGAGTCCTATGATCGTGAGTGATGCCTGCCTTTGATCTTTGCAAGCATTTCTGCATTCCTGCCTTTGATCTTTGACATGATGCCTGCCTTTGATATTTGATGATGTCATAGCGAGTCCTATGATCGTGAGTGATGCCTGCCTTTGACTTTGACATAGTTACCATGGCAACACAAAGTCCTATAATTGTGACACACAGACATAGGCAGTCCTATGATCGAGTCCTATGATTGTGTCAGACACACACAGAGACATAGGAACATCATAGGACATCATGTAGACATCATAGGAACATCATAGGCGGGCCTATGACCTTTTAGGGAGTCCTATGAAGGTGACAGACACGTGTTTCACGGTCATAGGACATCAGAGGATGACCTATGATGTCTGGGACTGGCTCCTATGATGATCTTTCACTCTATAAATTCAAGAAATCTCTTGTCAGTTTGTGTGTAAATCTGGAAATCTTACTCATCACCCAATTAACAATAGGACACACTACTTTAAACCACACCCATTCGAAGCAGTACATCATGTCTGTGTGTCACGATCATAGCACATCATAGGACGGCCTAGGATGACTACATGATGTCCTACGATGATCCTAACATATCAGGCAACATAGGACTCGCGATGCTGTCATATAGACAATAGGACGGGCTACCTATGATGTAGGCATGATGTCCTATGATGTCATAGAGACCATCATCCACGATGCCTGCCTTCATGTCTTTATGATGTCATATAGACCATCACTCACCAAAGAAGAGATACTCATCACCCGATTATCAATAGGACACAGCACTTGAAACCGAATGGGAGTTGCCAGAAACGGGAAAGAAGAGACATTCATCACCCGATTAAGAATAGGACACACTAATTTAAACAAGGATCAAATGCAGGCATCATAGCACTCACTATGCCGTCATCAAAGATCATAGGACAAAGGATATCTTCAAAGCTCAAACGCAGGCATGACTCATGATCATAGGACTCCCTATGACATCATCAATGATCATAGGCCCCACTATGACACCATCAAAGATCAAAGGTAGGCATCATTGAATGAGTGCTGACGTGCTTGCTTACATCCTTGCTTACACCTGCTTTGGACGGGCATGCAGAAATACTTGCTTATACTTGGTTTCTATGGGCATGCATGGGTATGCACGGTCATGCACGGGTATGTACTAGTTTTTTAAGATTTCCAGTTTTACTGCTTCAAATGGGTGTGGTTTAAAGTGCTGTGTCCTATTGTGCATATGACGGCATGGTCCTTTTGCATCGCAAGAGGACCATGCATCGCAAGACCATGCATCGCAAGAGGACCAGCATCGCAAATCCTGACATTCACTGTATATGACATCATAAAGACATCAAGGACAGCATCATATCATACGCTGTCAGGCAGGCATCACTGTATATGACATCATAAACACATAACGGCAGGCTTGATGTCCTATGATGCAGACATCATAGGGACATCATAGGCACATCATAATCCATCCTATGATGTCCTATGATCATGATACACAGACAGACACACACACAAACAAACAGATTTCTTGAATTTATAGAGTGATGATGTCTTGTAGGGAGTCCTGCGGTCTGGTCTGTATGACGCCATATAGACATCCTTCAGAGATCATAGGAACATCAGCCTTACGGTTTCTCTGACATCATATAGACTACGGTTTATTCTGTCTTGCATATTTATTTCCTCATTGGTCTTCATCTTAGTTTATCAGCATTATTATTATTATTATCGTCATTATCATTATCATTATTGCCTTGGTCTTGTCTCCCCTCTGGTCCCCTGTGTGTGATTATCCATGCAGCCCCGCCAATCCCATTTTCTGTAACCATGGCTTGCAGTCTCTGTTTGCCCCTGCTTGTTACTTCTTCTCCTGCCTGTTACTGTTGTTATGTTGATTACCTGTGTCTACGTATATACAGTATATGTCTTGTAGGGAGTCCTGTGGTCTGTATGATGCCATATAGACATCCTTCAGAGATCATAGGAACATCAGCCTTACGGGTTATGTGACGTCATATAGACTACGGTTTATCTGACGTCATGCAGACATCATGCAGACGATCCTATGACCGCCGACATCATAGGACCATCATAGGACATCATGCAGACATCATAGGAACATCATAGGTGGCCTATGATTGTGACACACACACTGACAGATTTATAGAGTGATGTAGTCATATAATGGAGTCATATTGTATTTGCTGTCTGTGTCTGTCACGACCATAGGACAGGCGATCCAATTATCTCTATATGATGTCTATATGATGTCATATAGACGCCATGTGTTTGTCACGGCCATAGGATTCACGAAAAAATCATAGGACTCGCTATGACATCATCAAAGATCAAAGGACTCACTATGACATCATCAAAGATCAAAGGTAGGCATCATAGGCAGGCATCATTCACGATCATAGGACTCGCTATGACATCATTAAAGATCATAGGACTCGCTATGACAGCTTCAAAGATCAAAGGCAGGCATCACTCATGATCACAGGACTCGCTATAACATCATCAAAGATCATAGGATTTGCTATGACATCATCAAAGATCAAAGGCAGACATCAATGAACAAGTGGTGACGCGCTTGCTTACACCTGCTTTCTACAGGCATGCAGAAATACTTATATGTGGTTTCTACGGGCGTGCATGGGTATGCGCTAGTAATTCAACAAACGGACATGCAGAAATGCTTGCTTAAACTTGTTTTCTGTGGGCATGCACGGGCATGCACAGGTTTGCATTAGTAATAATAACAATGGATTGCATTTATATAGCGCCTTTCATTCAAATTTTCAGGAAAGGTGTGTAATGGCACACTGAACAGATGATTAGATTTTGGTGATTATCTCAAAATGAACTCAAAATGCATACCTCCACCGAGGCTCTTATCTTCTCACAGAGTGAGAACTACTACTGGATGGATTTGGATGAAATTTTCACCACAGGTGCCCTTGGCCCAAAGATGAACTCATTACATGTTGGAGGTGATCCGTCAGTGCATACCTCCACCAAGGCCCTATCTCGCAATGCACAGATGAATGGCGATATGGATAGACAAAGGGACAGAGGAGAGGACAAAGGGAGGGAGGGATGGAGCCTTGGCAGAGTTATGCGCTCTCTGAGTGCCCTCTAGTTATAATTATTTTAAATATACATACATTCCCAGTCATCAAGCTAACCACCTGAACAGACTCACCTAATGGCCCAGGTTTGACCCGCGTGCCATATGTTTGACACCCCGCACTAGGCCGTAAAAATAGCTCACACCGCCCCATGAAGTTTCCTCTTTCTCCATCGCACTCCTTCTCCAGAGACTGGCGCAAACTGGGCCCAGCCAGAAGAAACGTAAAAAAATGCTTGTTTTGTAAGCATTTTCTCAGTCACTCCCTCGGAGCCTACGGCAGCTCTGACCACCCCCTAACTGCTGCAGAAGAGACCAGCCTGTCCTGTTGGCGAGGGGCAATCTATGCATCTGCTCTCCTCTGCTCCTTTTTTCTCTGTGACAGCCCCCTCTGAAATAAAACATATCCCACTTTTTTGTAACTTGGATTTTTATTCATTTTTCATCATACATATTACATTCAGATCACAGTCTATATTTTTTTAAAAAGGAGCTAGAGTAAGAAAGAAAAAAAAAAAGAAAAAAGGGGGGGGGGACAAATGTTGGAGCATCAAGTTTTTAGTTTCCATCTCTTAATTCTTCTGGTTTTCCCAGTGTCTTTGGTTATTCTTTCAATTTCTATTTTAACTAGATATCTGTCCTCAGCCTGTATTACATTGTCTCTTTTAAGATCACATAAATACATCAAGTTACAGTTCATTGGTATATTATATCCTAATATCCTCTGTATTGTCACATGTATAGATTTCCAGAATGATGAGATTTTGCAGCATTTCCAAAACATATGTGAGTGGTCTGCATTTTGAGCCCCACAGCCCCTCCAGCATAAAGATTGGGTATTTGTATATTTTCTTTGAATCTGTGGTGTAATGAAATAGCGAATCAGGTTTTTCCATCCAAATTCCCTCCATGTCCTTGAATTTGTTGATGTGTGTTGTGTTTTCCATATTTCTTGCCAGTTTTCTTCTGTTATGTTTAAATTTAGCTTTCTCCCATTTCTCCTTTATATAGTTACTTGAATGTTTGTTTGCCATAAGTTTCTGATATAGCTTTGAAATAATTCTTATTTTATTTCCTGCATATGAGCTTAAAATGAATTGTATAATCTCGCTCACATCTGAGTGGAGGTTATGCCTAATCTTCCTCATATAATAGTCTCTCATCTGCAGATATCTGAAGAATTCCGATTTTTCTAGTTTAAATTTTCTTCTGATGTTTACAAAGCTCCCGAAATCTTTTTTTCCGATATTGCCCCATGCTGTGATTCCCTTGTTCACCAGATTTTTGTATCCCCTATCTTGCTTTGCCGGTTCAAACTGACTGTCAAATGCTACCCATTTCAATAGTTTTATGTCTTCCTTTATATTATACTTTTGTACTATTTTATACCACAGTTCCAAAGTAAATTTAGTGATTGGGTCTATTTGTTTGATTTGCTTATATGCATCCTTATCTCTTATTATGCTTTATACTGGGAGTCCCTCAATTTCCTTTTCCATTTCTTTCTATTTTGCCTCATATCCTCTGTTGCACCAACATATGATATATCTTATTTGTGCTGAGTAGTAATATTCCTTTAGACTCGGCAGACCCATGCCTCCTTTCTCTTTTGGTAACTGGAGAGTTTTATATTTCACTCTTGGCTTTTTACCTCCCCAAACAAATCTCGATATCATCCTGTCCCACTTTGAGAACTGGGCACCAGGAATCTCTGTTGGTAGAGCATGGAAGCGGTAAAGCAGTCTAGGTTGTATGCTGATTTTGACTGTCTCAATTTTTGAATTCAGATCCATGTTTAAGGTTGACCATCTATCAATATCTTTTTTTATTTCTTGTTCCAACCTATCATAGTTTGCTTTATAGATTTTGCTTAGATCTTTAGGTATGCTCACTCCAAGGTATTTTATTTCTTTTTGTTTCCAGTTTAGTTTGATCTTATCAGTTATCTGGTTTAGAGGGTTATAGTGGAATGTCAGTATTTGTGTTTTTGTTATGTTTATCTTGTATCCTGATAATTTTCCAAAATTTTCTATCAAGTTCATCATTTCCATTATTGATTCATCTGGTTGTTCAAGGTAAACTATAATATCGTCTGCAAATAGCCCAATCTTGTGTTCCGCTCCCTTTATCGTTACACCTTTTAATTTCTTATTTTGTCGCATCGCTTGAGCCAGTGGCTCTATGAACAGAGCAAACAAGGTGGGCGATAGGCAGCATCCCTGCCTGGTTGATCTTTGTATATTTACTTTGTCTGTTAAGCTACCGTTTATCTTGATTCTTGCCACAGGTTTTTGATACAGTGTCTTTATGCACTGTACTGATTTTTCGTTAAATCCAAAGCGTTCCAGCACACTATATAGGAACTTCCAATTAACCCTATCAAATGCTTTTTCTGCGTCTAAACTCATTATTACTGTGCTTTTCTTTTCTTTATGTATTTGATTAATTATATGTATTGTTCTCCTGATATTATCATGTGTTTGGCGTCCCTCTATGAAACCAGTTTGATCATCTTCTATCAATTCCGTTAAGAATGTCTTTATTCATTTACATATAATTGTTGTATATATTTTATAATCCACATTTAATAAAGAGATTGGCCTATAGTTTCCGCATTGTTCCCTATCTTTCCCTGGCTTTAAAATAACTGAAATAATGGCTTCGTTCCATGATGGAAGTAATTTGTTGTTGTTTAATGTCCAATTAAATGACTTTAGGAGCTGTGGCATGAGTTCTTCTATAAACAGTTTATAAAACTCAGAGGGGTATCCATCACTACCTGATGATTTACCATTTTTAAGTGACTTAATCACATCTTTAATCTCTTGTGTTGTTATTTCTGCTGTTAGCTTTTCATTTTGTTGATTTCCTATTGATGGCAAGTCCAATGTGCATAGAAATTTTTTAATATCCTTAGCATTTGTTTCTTCAGGTTGCGAGTATAATTCTTGATAGAAATTATGGAATATTTCTTCAATGTTTTCTGGGTTAACTGTGGTTTTATTTGTGATGGGGTCCTTAATCTTATATACATTATTCACTGTTTGTTGTTTTCTTAACCGTTTTGCCAGCAGTTTTGTGGCTTTTGGCCCCGTTTCATAATATTTTTGCTTTAAATATCTATTTTTCCTTTCAATTTCATCTATTTGTATTTCTTTTATCTTTATTTTTTCTTCCTTAATTTCTTGGTATATTTTTGGGTCATTTGTGCTTTGATGTTTACGTTCTAATTCCCTCAGTCTCTCACATCTTTGTTCATATGTTTCCAGTTTAGACTTATTTGCTTTTCCTGTTTCAACAATTAATTTACCTCTTAACACGGCTTTTAGTGCATCCCATAGTATTGTTGGGTCCACTTCTTCATTATCATTCTCTTCGATATACTCGTTTATGTTTACTTTTATTCTTTCTTTCATTTTCTCATTTAACAGTCCTACATTAAGTTTCCATGTTGTTTGTCGTTTTCTATTGTTTAAATATATTTCCATGTATATAGGATTATGATCTGATATTTCTGCCCCTCCAATCCGACAATTTCTCACCCTGTGTCTGTCACCTTCATTCATAAGGAAGTAATCTATTCTAGAGTGTACTTTATGGACTGCTGAATAATGTGTATAGTCTTTTTCGAGTGGGTGCAGGTCCCTCCATATGTCTACCATACCCATTTCTGCCAGTGAGGTTCTTATGAACTTTGTTACATGTTTTTTGTCTTCTTAACACTTGTTGTGTCAACTTCATGATCCATGACGGCATTTAAGTCTCCTCCACAAATTAGGACTCCTTCACTGTGTGTTGCTATGAGATCAAACAGTTGTTGAAAAAAACCCTTGTCACTTTCTGGTGGGGCATAGATGTTCACTAATGTGATCTGCATACCATCTATTCTTCCCTTTATTATTACATACCTGCCTTCTTTATCCTGGATTTCTTGTTCACATTCAAATTGTATTTTACTTGAAATTAGTATCATAACCCCCCTTTTAGTTCCTCCCTTAAATGAACTGTAGTAGGAGTTCTTATAGCCAAATCTCTTTAGTTTCTCATGTTCTGTCTTGCTCAAATGTGTCCCTTGCATAAATATAATTTTGGCTTTTTCCTTCTTGAATTTTCTTATTATTCTTTCCCTTTTAACAGTTGAGTTCAGACCATTCACGTTTAATGTCATTATCTTAAGATTTTTACCCATATTCATGTTTTTCTATTTTTTTAACTTGTGCTCCTAACCCCTTTAACAACAAAACTAACACATATTTATACAAAAACACATTAACGAATCTCGACCTCCGTACTTTGGGCCTTTCTTCTGCCCACTGGTCCCTGTTGGTGGGTGGAGGGAATGACCTCACAGAGTGAAGGGCCCTCCCTAGACCTCTAGTTACTATCCAAGTAATAGTCATTAGTCTAGAAATGTCCAACAAAAATCACTTAAACCTCTCCTAGCCGTTTGTTTCTCTTTTACCTTGTCTTCTTGGCCTTCATTTCTTCTGTGTCCTTCTTAATCTTTGTTATAATCTAGGCTTTCCATTGAAAGCCTTGCAGTTTTTCCTGGGCCCGGTGTGCCACGTCCGTCTCCCGCCTTCTGCCGCTCACTCATCTCCACTCCGGCTGTCGTGATGCATTCAGTGCCGCCGCTGCTCCAGCTGCTTCCTCCGGTACGCTCACCACAAAGCCTCACTCCGTCATGTCCCGCGCTGCCTCTTTGGCTGTGTTGTATGTCTTCACGCCGTCCTCCCAATGAATCCTCATCTTCATTAGCGGCGTTTGGAATCTAATTTTTTTCTCTTTCAGCGTTTTTTTAATGTTGGCATATTTCTTTCGCTGCTGCACAATTTCTGTCGGGTAGTCATGGTCAAAGAATATCTGTTTGTCGCCGATTCGTATCTTTTTTTTCCACGCTTGTGTCAGGATTCTTTCCTTTATGTCGTATTTCAGAAAGTTTACCACAACTGACCTGGGTGTAGAGTTTGGATTCGGGTTCTGTGCCGAGGCTCTGTGTGCTCGTTGGATCTGCAGGTCCGCTTCACCGGGCAGCTCAAGCTCTTTTTTTAAGAAATGATCCATGAATTTCGTCATCGAGTTGCCTTCAATGCCCTCCGGAATCCCGAAGATGCGTATATTGCTCCGTCTGGATCTGCTCTCCAGGTCGGTTATTTTTTCCTGCATCCTCTGTGTTTGCGCCGTCAGGGTCTGCAGCCGCTCGCTTGCCTCCGTCTTCCAGTCTTCCAACTCCGATATTCGAGCCTGAGCGTCTGTCATACCTGCCCGTTGAGTGCGCAGTTCCTCCATGTTTTCTGCTAGCTTGCGCTCCATTTCTCTTCGGAGACCCATAATTTCCTCCTTCATCTCTTTTTTCAGCTCTTCCTTAAGAGCCGCTAAATCCTGTTGGAGTTGTCGCTTGAAGTCTTTTAACTCTTTACCTATATTGGCGATGCCAGTGTTCATGGTATCGAGTTTGGCGTCCTCCATTTTCTCTGCTGTAGTCACCTCGTTTTTGGGGGCCTCGTGTTCAGCGTTGTTGAAGAGGGATTCTTTAATTTTACCCTGCTTTTGTCCGTGTGCCCGGCTTCTTCGTGTTTTCATCCCTTGGTTTATTGATCCATTTATGTCGAGTTGGCCATTTACCAATGATTTTTAATCCGACTAGGGAGAGCTCTCTGTTTAAGCGTTATGTCTCTCCGCCATCTTCCTGGAAGTCCAACAACATATCCCACTTTTGACATGATTTATGACGCAGAAGGCACACACAGACTCCAGAATAAACTCAATTATCTTTTATTGTGAAGTGTGAGTGTAATGTGTGCGTGATTGCAGGAATGTAGCAGCCGGGCGAGCAGAGCACCGTTCAGACTGGCAACCCTAGGGAAGAGCAAAGACAGGTGGATTAGAGACTGGGATCTGGAGAAATGATTCAGAGAATGCTCAGTCTTACTGTTGGCTAGTTGGTGTGTAGCACAGGAGAGTTCCCGGAGGCTCCGGCCAGTGGGACAGCGTCTTCGGCTCCGGCTGCTGAGGAGGTGAGAGGATGATGAGATGTGCAGAGAGCTGGTGAAGTGCAGGTTGAGCTAAGTCCGCCGCCAGGAGGAGGAGGTCCGCCGCCAGCGGGTTTCCACCTGTGCACAGGGGAGTAGAGCGAAGCGTGGAGATGAGGAAATGATGAGAGCTTACTAGCTGTTGGGGAGCTAGGACTCCCAGGAGGATGACGAGACAGGGAGGATCAGTGGAGATGGAACTCCGGATCATAGAGGTGACGAGAAGGCGAAGAGGTCTTGCCAGACCAGGGAGCTTGCCATCTCCGTGCAGACCCGAGGGCAGTGCGGCTTAAATAGGCAGACTTAATGAGGAGAGCAGGTGTGTGCGCAGCTGTGGAGGAAATTAGGGCAACAGGCATGCAGAGCAGATCACTACAATTCTGTGTGGCACTAAAAGCAACATGCAAACAAACGTGCAGCCTCCACACACAAACACGCAGTGACTGTTCTTGTAAATATAAAAGCTGTTCAGCGCGGATATGAAAAAAATGTTGGATGCATTCTGCTATCCTCTCCATTGTAACAGAGGACAAAGAGCAGCAACCACTGAACTATATAGATTGTGTATTCCACCACTGACCAGTGCTGAGTTTGACACAGGGTGACAAAATTTAAAGATTTATAAAAATGCCGGTGACTCTCAGCAGCGGCCTGTTTCACCAGCTTCAGCGATGTGAAAACATAAAACTTGATATCCCGGAGAAATGCGCTATCTCTAAGAGATGAGACCTGCTTAAAATCTGAAAAGGCTATGGCTGTGGAAGGTTGTTGAGGTGTGAATTTATGCTAATGGACCTCACAACTGCAGCTCGCCAATTGTAGTTTTAAAGCGGCTTAACTGTAGTTTGAAAGAGGCTATACACACCAGTGCTACTTTAGTTCATTCATTCTTCGCATAGACCAATTTTCACGTCACACATGCAACATGTATGTCGCACTGTACAATCCTGTTAGGTATTATTAACACCATGCTAGCTTGCGGACAGAGTCTATATTGCCCCGATGGGATCACCACCTTATTGTGGTGGGGCACTTTGAGCGTCTCCATGACCCCTAGAGCTATGTCGGCCGGAGTCTCGTACTCCTGGCAGGGTCACCCAAGCCGAACAGGTCGAAGGGTAGAGGCCAGACTAAGAGTGATCCCGAAGATGAAGACCTCAACGGTAGAGCAGGCAGAAGCTGGTAGTAACGATAAACACCATAATGGCTGTAAAAGCGGACAAAGGCTAAGGGAACACATCCTGACAAAAAGCAAGATGGTGGTGGCATGCTTTGAGGCAGTTTCCCAAAAATCTGGATTCCGGCAGCCTCCTGCAGTTGTGAGAAGATGCCTGTTGTCTAGGGTCTCCCTTGCCACTGGAACCATCTTCTCTACAATCAAGGTAGTGGCATCGGGAAAAGCGCACCCCCCCATGCCACTCTAAAAACCATCACTGCGCAGGTACCTTCTTTACCTGAGTCTCCGACCCCTAAAGTCTGGCGGCAATGGAGCATCCAGTAACGGGGGCAGGTTTGAATGAGCTGGAAGCTCCTAGCTGGAACTCTGCACGTCAGCGGCACAGGACAACGGTCGTTAGCAGTTGGGATTGAGTGGCAGCTGCTTCCGGCAGACTCCTGTGCGTCTGAGCAGCCCTATTTAGGGACCGCACTGCTCACCCCAACTGGGGAAAGGCCTAGAAAAGGTGGCCTAAACATTGCCCACTCAGCACAGCACCCAGATAGGAAACCGCACCTGTCGGGACATTCCACTATGCGGTCGAAAAATAAAAACAATACCATTTAGAACTGCAGCATGGAACATAAGGACACTCCTGGATGCCAGTCCGGACAGACCATAGCGCAGAACAGCACTCGTTGCCAGCGAGCTAAAGCATTACAATGTGGATGTGGCAGCACTCAGTGAGACCCGACTCCTCGAGGAAGGCTCACTCAATGAAGTAGGTGAGGGCTATACATTCTTTTGGAAAGGATACCCCATTGGCGGTCAACTCCTTCATGGAGTTGGTTTTGCAATCAAGAACAGCCTCCTGCACAAGCTCACAGAATCACTAGTGGGTGTCAGTGAAAGGCTCATGACTCTTCGCATCCCCCTTGCAAAATGCAGGTATGTCACTTTGGTAAGTGCCTATGCACCAACTCTGCCATAGAACGCTGAAGAGAAGGACCGCTTCTACCAGGCACTCAATGACACCCTCAGTCACATCCCGAAGGGTGACAAAATCATGCTGCTTGGTGATTTCAATGCAAGAGTCGGAAAGAACTTGCAAAATTGGAATGGTGTGATTGGTGCCCATGGCATTGGAAAAGTCAACCCCATTGGCATAAGACTTCTTAGTCTCTGTGCGGAACATGATCTTACCATCACTAACACAATCTTCCAGCAAAAGAACAAATATAAGGCATCCTGGATGCATCCCAGGTCCAAACATTGGCACCTGATCGACTATGTGATTGTGCGGAGGGCTGACCTCAAGGACGTGCTCATCACAAGAGCTATGCGAGGGGCAGACTGCTGGACCGACTACCGCATGATTCTGTCAAAGGTCAGAATGCATGTTCGGCCCCTAGCTCGCCACGGTGGCCCAAAGAGGAAAACACTCCACTGTGCCAGACTCTCCAGCAGCGACATCTGTGACAACTTCTGTCGCTCCCTAGCTGAGAGGCTGGCAGGTATTGAACAACTGATCATCTCAGAGTCTGGGATGGATGAGAAGTGGACCGCTCTATCCACCATCCTCTTTGACAAAGCAGCCCAAGCCATCGGTTTCAAAACCAAGAAACATCAGGACTGGTTTGACCAGAATGCTGGAGAGATCTCCACCCTCCTGGACAGAATGCACTGGGCACACAGAGCCACCTTGAACAACCCACAATCCCAATTCCATAAGAAGCAATGGCAAGCCCTTCGTTCTGAGGTCCAAACAACTCTCAGGAAACTGCAAGATGAGTGGTGGATCTCAAAGGCCAACAAAATCCAGACTCATGCTGATAGAAACGATATGCACAGTTTCTATGATGCAGTCAAAACCATCTACGGCCCCAGAAACTGCTCCCTGGCACCTGTGAGATCTGTTGATGGATCTTCTTTAATCAAGGATCAGGCCATGATAGTGGAGCGGTGGGCTGAGCATTTTAACACCGTGCTTAACCAGCCCACCTCAGTGGACCCAACTGTCCTTGCAGAGCTCCCTGAACATCCTACCTTGCCAGATCTCGACCTCCCCCCAACCTTCAAAGAAATCCTGCATGCAGTAAAAACCCTGAAAAACAATAAATCCCCTGGACCTGACGGCATCCCAGCTGAACTTCTCAAGGAAGGAGGCTACCTCTGTACTCGGACACTGTATCTCTATATCTCAGAGGTGTGGAGACGAGAATGTGTCCCACAACAGTGGAAAGATGGCAACATTGTGACCATCTACAAGAACAAAGGAAACAAATCCATCTGCTCCAATAGTAGGGGTATCTCTCTGTTGGCTACTGCTGGAAAGGTCCTTGCCAAGGTCATGCTCCGCACACTCATCTCTGCAATATCAGAGCGGGTCACCCCAGAGTCACAGTGTGGTTTTCGGAAGGACAGGGGGACAGTTGACATGATCTTTGTGACGCGTCAGCTCCAAGAGAAATGTCGGGAGCAGCATAAGGACCTGTTCATTGCCTTTGTCGACCTGTCAAAGGCATTTGACACAGTGAACAGGGAACTATTGTGGCAAGTCCTGAAGAGATTTGGGTGTCCACCCAAGTTTCTCACCATCCTTGCGCAGTTCCATTCTGGGATGATGGCCCGAGTGGTAGTGGGAAGGCACAGCTCAGAACCTTTTGGAGTGCAAACCGGAGTGAGGCAAGGCTGTGTGCTGGCCCCAGTTCTCTTCAACATCTTCCTTGTCTGTGTAACAACTCTGCTACGTAGGAGGGTGGAGAAGCAAGCTGGAGTTACCATTGACTTCAGGCTTGATGGTAACCTGTTCAACATCAGGAGGCTACAGGCAACTTCCAAGCTGACATCAGAGACCATCACTGAGCTACAATACGCCGATGACTGTGCCCTGGTTGCCCATATACCAGACACTCTACAAAACATCCTCTCGGCAGCTGTAACTGCATACACCAGAATGGGACTGACAATCAACACCCGGAAGACAGAGGTACTCTGTCAGTCCAGTACTGACCCCCCACAAAACCCAACAACCCTCACAGCAGCAGGGCAACAGCTGCTCACTGTGCCCACATTCAAATACCTGGGGAGCATAATGTCTGACACCTGCTCAATGGATGATGAGATCCAGAACCGCCTCAAGCAAGCATCAGCATCTTTTGGTCGTCTAAGGAGAAGGGTTCTTCAGAACAGCAACCTCAAACTCCACACCAAAGTGCTGGTCTACAGAGCTGTATGTATCACCACCTTACTGTATGGATGTGAGGCATGGACTATTTACAGCCGCCATCTGAGAAGCTTGGAGACCTTCCATGTAAGATGTCTCCAGAAGATCCTTGGCATCACTTGGAAGGACAGAGTGCCACACACAGAAGTGCTGGAGAGAGCTGGCAGCTGCAGCGTGGAGTCCATCATGGCCCAACATCAACTCAGGTGGTTGGGGCATGTCATCTGGATGCCCAGCCACAGACTCCCACGCAGAATCCTGTATGGTCAGTTACACCGTGGCCAACGCAGCGCTGGTGGGCAGAAGAAGCGCTTCAAAGACCAAATGAAGTCCATCCTGAAGAGATGTCAGATCAACCCCTCTTCACTGGAGGAACTCGCTTCCTGCCGAGACATCTGGCGCTTCCATTCCTCACAGGGAGTGGATTATATGGAGGAACAGCGCACACAACACCGGACAGCAAAGCGTGCAAAGAGGCATGCTCGCCAAGTCCCCCCTGCTCCCCCCAGCACCTCCTTCACATGCCCGGTCTGTAACCCAATCTGCGGATCCAGGATCGGACTATTCAAACACCAGCAGACTCACAAATAAAGAAGATGGTCATCATCGAATCGATGGACTACCAGAGAGAGAGACTGTACAGTACTACCTCATTTCACAGACATTTGAAAATATCTCAATAAATGCTCACTTAAACTCTTCACCAGACATCCTGTCCATTGTTATATTTGGTGTTTGAGCCAGTTGTTACATAATACTGTCTGCGATCTGAACCTGTAATATCTCGCACTTAAAGTGACAATCATACCCCTAAACCAATAACACCATGTAACAGTATGTACAGATGTACATACGTAGTCTAGGTCGGGTCAGATGACAAGTATTCTTACAGATGTGGACAAATTTGTTGGTAACCTTCCATTAAAGAAAGAAAATCCCACAATGATTACTGAAATAACTTAAAACTGACAAAAGTAATAAACAAAAATTTTCTGAAAATTAATGAACAGCAGAAATTGCTTTTGAATTTTGGTTCAACAGAATCATTAAAAAAACTAATGAAATTGGCCTGGACAAAAAATTATGATACCCCTAGAAAAGACTGAGAATAATTTGACCATAGGGACATGTGCCCTGTAATTAGCATCACAGGTGTCTTCAAACTTGTAATCAGTCAGTCTGCCTATTTAAAGGGTGAAAAGTGGTCACTGTGCTGTTTGGTATCATGGTGTGTAACACACTGAACATGGACCACAGAAAGCTAAGAAGAGAGTTGTCTCAGGAGATAGAAAGAAAATTCTTAATTAGCATGTTAAAGGTAAAGGCTATAGGACCAGCTCCAAAGAGCTTGGTGTTCCTGTGACCAGAATTGATTGAATCATTCAAAGAAAACACTTAATATCCCTCTCCGTCTCCAGCCAACCCCAACATCCAGGCACTGCCCAAGTACATTTTCATGATCCATATTTTTAACCTGTTGCACTTCGGTGTACCGCGGGCGGGCACGTCTCTGCGTCCTAGGACGCACGAGGGCGTCCTAGTACGCACACTGTGCGTCCTAGGAGGCACTGAAAAAAAAACCCACCTGCATTTCCGTTCTTCCACTACAGACACAGCCGCGAACAGAAAGCCAAAGGAGTGCTTTGATTGGTTTAGATGTGATTGACCTCTCATTCGACTAATAAGAGCCTTGAATTGGGTTTCTGAAACCTTGAAGAACCAATGACTGAAAACCTAGCAAGAAGGACCCGCCTACCAACGGCTGCGAATGCAGCCAGCCAATTGAAGCACAGAAGTTCGAAAGCAGTTTTGTGTAAGGCTGGGTGACACACAGGCATTCAGCAGTCTTTTTTTCTAACTACTGTTCTTATTTGTTTTGAAAAATCGTTCGCCAAAACCGCAATCATGGAAGCGCAAAACCGCAATAATGGAATTATGGTTTGACCGGGTCGCGAGACCAGAACCACGAGTCCGTAACAAGCGGACAGCTTCATGTTCGTCTGACAATGAGGAAGAGAAGTTTGCCAGCTATGCTGCTGTTGTGAACAGGTAAGTGTTATAAGCTAAATTATTCTTTATCCCTGAAAACTGTAATCAAAAATGACTTTTGACCGATTGGTAAATTACAACTGTGCGTCATCGCCACATGACGGACCGCGGCGCATGAACCCGTGCACCGGGGGATGTCCGTCCTCTGTAGCGGAGGGGGGACAACCCCCCCCCCACACACACACACACACACAACCCTGAGTGTCACCTTTCATTAGAGCCCAAGATGAAGCTTCTATATTGAATCATTCAAAAGTTACAGACGTTTTTCCAAACTGTGCCATTTGGCACAATTTGGCACAGTTCAAAAACGCCTGGGAACAACCTGAGAACAAAGCTGTGTAATATATTCATTTTTTGTGGTATTGTTACAAAATTTTGACCTCAGCTGGATAACACTTGGTTCTACATTTCTGTTGCATTTTCCAGCCTGGATCTGAAGCTGTGTGTTATTTGCAAGCATTTGTATCCAAAAAAACACCCAGGCGAAATTTATTTTCTTCAAGTTCACTATGTTTAGATGACTGTTACTCAGTGGCCGGAGCACTTAGAGAGATTATGACTGTTTTGCCAAAAAATTCAAAGTGTTTTCTTTTAAATGAGACCAACCCTATGAAGATGCTGCAAAGGGTTGAAGAACAGCTTTTGATTTACTTTGGGCACGTTATTTTTTGGCGTTTTTAGGGAAATTGACCAGAGTGCAAGGGGTTAAACTAGTTAGACAGTGATGGCCTGGATCCATGAGGTAGACTATCTGCACCTTTGAGATCATGCTGAAAACTTTTCTATTTGGCAAAGCTTGTGATTAGACTTTCCATATTTAAGAGCAGTGTTACTGTCATGTATGGGGGTGGGGGGGGGGCTGGTGTTTCCTGCCCCATTTCATGAACTGTGGCTTCAGCCTTTGATTATCTTTTTCAGCTGGCAGATTATTGGTTCATCTGTCAGTCTTCAGCCACAACCCTCCTCTCACCTCTCTCTGTCAGACACCTATCAGCCAATTGCCATCACCTGGAGTTCCACACATACACACACACACTAGACACTCATGCATACTGATTCACCCACTCCGTTTGCCACGCACCTGTTTCCACTTGCCGCTCATTAGTATCTGGGGGTATTTCTGGCTGGCAGTGGGGACACTCAGTGCATTGGCATCAGTCTCTTTGGGATGACCTGGCTCACTCTTCCATGGACTACTAAGTGTTGTGGTTCCAGAGCCGTTCCGCTCCGACATTTATGTAAATCTCCCCTTCTATTATTTTTCTGCCCTTTTTCTCCACTGCCAGTTCCGGCCTGGAGCGCGTGGGGCTTGCCTATAGAGCTTGTAGCCGGTCACTTTCACTATTCATCATTGCTACTCATTGGACAATTGTTATGGACGCTTTGTACATCATTTTTCCTTTGTTAATAAACCTGTTTACTTCACCTGCATTTGGGCTCGTATTAATTCACTTGTGTGCGCACTTACACACACACATGACAGTTACCAACCCTCACTCTTTTGGAGTGAGTCTCACTCTTTCTCTCTCTTTCTCTGCTAAACTTGCCATCTGGCTGACAAGGAAAAATCAGACTACTAACACTGGCAATGTGGATCCTGTGTTTGTTTTCAAGGCCTTGTTAAAAGTCAGACGCCAGGTGGAGTACTCTTACTATAAAATGGTGGACAATTTGGAGGTATTCACCAATAGATGGACTGTAGGGAATATTTTGTGTTCTGTGGGAGAGGGGGATGAGCTATGTTTGCACTTTTGAAATGTGAGACACTTGGTGGAATGATATTGGTGATCTTACATTTTTACCTCCGCCAAGGAGGTTATGTGATCATCGGCGTTGGTTTGTCTGTCTGTTTGTTTGTCTGTTAGCAAGATAACTCAAAAACTTATGGACGGATTTTCATGAAATTTTCACAGATTGTCAGAAATGGGGTATCCTACAGATGATTACATTTTGGTGGTGATCCGGATCACCGTCCAGAAGAAAACCGCCATTACGGAAAATGCCATTTTTGTGAATAACTACTGAACCACTAATCCTATCATTGTCAATCCAATTGCTAGTCATATGTTTTCATGGTCAAGGAATCTGAAAACGTACACACAAACACTGTATGGGGGGGAACTGTGGCTGCCATTACGGAAAATGCCATTTTCGTGAATAACCACTGAACCACTAATCCTATCATTGTCAATCCAATTGCTAGTCATATGTTTTCGTGGTCAAGGAATCTGAAAACGTACACACAAACACTGCATGGGGGGGAACTGTGGCCGCCATTACGGAAAATGCCATTTTCGTGAATAACCACTGAACCACTAATCCTATCATTGTCAATCCAATTGCTAGTCATATGTTTTCGTGGTCAAGGAATCTGAAAACGTACACACAAACACTGTATGGGGGGAACTGTGGCCGCCATTACGGAAAATGTCATTTTCGTGAATAACTACTGAACTGTGGCCACCCATGGGGAAACATAATGTGTAGCATCTTAGATAAGAACAAAGAGCAGAGTTTCCTTGGAGATAACAGGAAGTTGTGAAAGTGTGATCTTTTGTGTGTCAGAGACTGCTAGGAGGATCCTTTGTGTGCCAGAGACTGCGAGGGGGATGTTAAGGGATTAAGGAAGTGCATGCAATGTGACCTTTGATGTGAATGTAATGTGACCTTTGATATGTAGAAAGACCTGAGTATTTAAGAGAAGAGTTCTGTCTGAGATGTCCTCTTTCTACTATGCTCATGTGTGAGATGTGTAATAAACTGCCTGAGACAAATCTGCCTCGTCATTTACACACTCCACTAACCACTGAACCGCTAATCCTATCATTGTCAATCCAATTGCTAGTCATATGTTTTCATGGTCAAGGAATCTGAAAACGTACACACAAACATTGTATGGGGGGAACTGTGGCCGCCATTACGGAAAATGCCATTTTCGTGAATAACTACTGAACCACTAATCCTATCATTGTCAATCCAATTGCTAGTCATATGTTTTCATGGTCAAGGAATCTGAAAACGTACACACAAACACTGTATGGGGGGAACTGTGGCTGCCATTACGGAAAATGCCATTTTCGTGAATAACCACTGAACCACTAATCCTATCATTGTCAATCCAATTGCTAGTCATATGTTTTCGTGGTCAAGGAATCTGAAAACGTACACACAAACACTGCATGGGGGGAACTGTGGCCGCCATTACGGAAAATGCCATTTTCGTGAATAACCACTGAACCACTAATCCTATCATTGTCAATCCAATTGCTAGTCATATGTTTTCGTGGTCAAGGAATCTGAAAACGTACACACAAACACTGTATGGGGGGAACTGTGGCCGCCATTACGGAAAATGTCATTTTCGTGAATAACTACTGAACTGTGGCCACCCATGGGGAAACATAATGTGTAGCATCTTAGATAAGAACAAAGAGCAGAGTTTCCTTGGAGATAACAGGAAGTTGTGAAAGTGTGATCTTTTGTGTGTCAGAGACTGCTAGGAGGATCCTTTGTGTGCCAGAGACTGTAAGGGGGATGCTAAGGGATTAAGGAAGTGCATGCAATGTGACCTTTGATGTGAATGCAATGTGACCTTTGATATGTAGAAAGACCTGAGTATTTAAGAGAAGAGTTCTGTCTGAGATGTCCTCTTTCTACTATGCTCATGTGTGAGATGTGTAATAAACTGCCTGAGACAAATCTGCCTCGTCATTTACACATTCCACACTGGTGACCCAAGACGAAGCATGCAACACGCAGAGAGTCCCCCGGAGCCAGCCTTGTTGGGAGCCCCCAGCCAAGCGTATGCCGTTGCAATCCAGCTACCGGATTTTTGGCAGCACAATCCACGCTCCTGGTTCCACCTGGCTGAGGCGCAGTTCGTCCTCCGGGGGATATCGGTGGATGACATGAAATTCTACTATGTGGTCGCAAAGCTCGACACCCACACGGCTCAGCATGTGGAGAACCTGCTGGATCAGCCACCAACCAGCGACAAATACGGTGCGTTGAAGGCCGCACTTATCCAGCACTACACACTCTTGGTTGAGGAGAGAGCAGAGAGACTCCTGATGCGGACCGGGTTAGGAGATTGCACGGCTATTGACCTGATGGAGAGGATGCTGAGGTTGAAGGGCTCGGATGACGACCACTTCATTTTTACCCACCTCTTCCTCTGGAACCTTCCGTCAGCGATGAGAGCGGCCCTGGCCAATTCGCTGTTGCTAGCCAAGCGGGACTACCGTGCGCTGACCCGGGAAGCACACCGGATCATCATGGCCAGCAGAGAGCTCACAACCACGGCGGCAGCGACAGAGCTCGGCGCGACGGCCGGAGAGGGCGAGGAGCCATTGATGGCGGTAGCAGAACCACCGATGACAGCGGCGGCGGGGGCCAAGGAAAGCGGAGAAGACATCCTTTGTTTCTACCATCGCCGCTTTGCAGAGAAGGCACGCAAATGTATACCACCATGCCAGTTCAAGCACTCGGGAAACGTCAAGACCGGGGGTCGGTAGCAGCTGCGGCCCTCGGGGAGGAGAATAAGCTGCTCTACTTGACGGACGCACGCTCGGGGAGGCATTTCCTCGTGGACACCGGCGCCCAGTTGAGTTTCATCATGCCGTCCTACGCCGACTGGCTGGCAGGTTCCAGCGGCCCCCAGATGGCAGCAGCAAACGGCTCGGAGATTAAGACCTTTGGTGAGAGGACTCTACTTCTGTCGCTACACAGCCGTGCATTTGAGTGGACTTTTGTCATAGCAGCATTGAATTTCAATATATTGGGGGCTGATTTTTTGTGCTCACATGGTTTGTTGGTTGATGTCGCTAACAGGCGCCTGGTTAATGCACTGTCTTTTGATTCTATTCCCTGTACAGCTCGAGCGTCCCGGCCAACAGCACAAGCCAACGTCACAGCTGCAAGCGGTAAGTTCCACACACTGCTCACTCAGTTCCCAGCACTCACGGTCCCGACATTTTCAGCAGCCGTCGCTAAACACGGGGTGGAACATTTTATTACCACCACCGGGCCGCCCGTTTTTGCAAAACCTCGGCGCTTGGACACAGCTAAACTGGCCATAGCGCGCGAGGAGTTCGCCAACCTGGAGAGGTTGCCATCATCAGGCGTTCAAACAGCCCATGGGCATCCCCGCTACACATGGTCCCTAAAGCTGACGGTTCGTGGCGGCCTTGCGGGAATTTCCGCAGGTTGAATAACGCCACAGCGCACGGCCGCTACCCAATTCCTCACATCCAGGATTTTTCCATTCACTTGGCAGGGGCGCGCGTTTTTTCTAAAATAGACTTGGTCCGCGGTTACCACCAAGTCCCAGTGCGCGCTGAGGACATACCCAAAACAGCGGTGATAACTCTGTTTGGTCTATTCAAGTTTTTGTGCATGCCATTCGGGCTTAAAGGGGCGGCACAGACGTTCCAACGCATGATGGATGCGGTGCTGCGCGATCTCCCTTTCGTATTCGTCTACCTGGACGATATCTTGGTAGCCAGCGCGTCCGAAGACGAACACGAAACCCACCTCACGGCGGTTTTCCAGAGGTTGGGAGAGCACGGTTTAATAATCAACCCAGCGAACTGTCAGTTCGGGGTGACGCAGATTGATTTTTTTGGGGCACCGCGTCTCTCCCGAAGGAGCGGTTCCGCTGCCTGACAAAGTGCGTGCGGTAGCAGATTTTCCCCGACCGCAAACGGTCAGGGCGTTACAGGAGTTTTTGGGAATGGTGAATTTTTATAACTGTTTCCTCCCCCGTGCAGCGCAGCTCATGCAACCACTGTACGCCGCGCTCAAAAAACAGAAACCCGCGAATAAGATTGAATGGTCCCCGGAGCGAGAGCGGCCGTTCTCGGAAGTCAAGGCAGCCCTGGCAAACGCTGCGTTGTTGGCACATCCAGACCCAACGGCCCGCATAGCGCTCACTACTGACGCGTCAGATGTGGCCATAGGGGCGGTCATGGAGCAGCGTGTAGCCGGGGCTTGGCAGCCGCTCGCCTTTTTCAGCAGGACTTTGTGCAATAGTGAACATAAATACAGCGCATTCGACAGGGAGTTGCTGGCTCTCCACTTGGCCATTCGCCACTTCCAGTTCTGGCTGGGAGGACACTGTTTCACCGCGTTCGTTGACCACAAGCCACTAACGTTCGTGATGGCCAAGGTTTCAGAACCGTGGTCGGGCCGGCAGCAGAGACAGCTGGCCGCGATCTCAGAGTTTACTACTGATATTCAGCATGTGTTGGGTAAACTGAATGTAGTGGCAGACTGCCTCTCGCACGCCGTGGCTGCCCCGGTCCGCGTGGGGATAGATTACTCAGCCATGGCCGCGGAGCAGGTTAGTGACACGGACGTGCACGCGCTCCAGTTTGGACCAACAGGGTTAAGGCTGGAGAACAGGGTGCTGCAAGACAGTATGCCCCCCCTAATCTGCGATGTCTCCACGGGGCGACTACGTTCCGTGGTACCGGCCGCGTGGCGCCGCCGCGTTTTTGACTCGATTTATTCTTTAGCACACCCGGGAGTCCGCGCGTCGGTCAAGATGGTAGGAGAGAAATCTGTGTGGCCGAGCCTTCGCAAACAAGTGAAAGAGTGGGCAGCAGCCTGCATGGCGTGCCAACGAGCCAAAGTACACAGACACATGAGAGCTCCCTTGGAGCCGTTTCACATCCCGGCTAAGAGGTTCGACCATGTTCACGTGGACCTCATGGGCCCCCTCCCGCCATCACAGGGGTGCACGCACCTTCAATTCAATTCAATTCAACTTTATTTATATAGCGCCATTTCACAACAACAGTCATCTCATAGCACTATCAACTGTAGGGAGGACCCCCACAGTTGCAGAAAGACCCCAGCAATCAGGCGATCCCCTGTGAGCAAGCACTTGGCGACGGTGGAGAGGAAAAACTCCCTTTTAACAGGAAGAAACCTCCAGCAGAACCAGGCTCAGGGAGGGGCAGTCATCTGCTGCGACTGGCTGGGGGGTGAGGGGACAGAGAAGAAGAAAAGAACAGACATGTAGAGAGCAAACAGCACGATGGGGACTCAATCTATGGGAGAGAACAAACAAATGTTAATGACCAGCAAAAAAAAAAATATTTCATAGAGAGTGAGGAAAGGAGTGAGGCCCAGTGCATTACTGAAGGTCCCCCGGCTGACTAAACCTATTAGCAGCATAACTAAGGGAGGGTTCAGAAACACATGATCCCTCCCTAATTGTAGGCTAGATCAAAAAGGTAGGTTTTAGCCCTATTCTTAAAAACAGAGATCGAGTCTGACTCCCGAATCCAGATTGGCAGCTGATTCCACAGGAGAGGAGCTTGGTAACTAAAGGCTCTGCCTCCCATTGTACTTTTGGAGATTCTAGGTATTTCAAGTAAACCTGCATTTTGGGAGCGTAGTGCTCTGTTAGGATGATACGGTAGTATCAGATCTTTTAAATAAAAAGGAGCCTGATTGTTTAGAGCTTTGTAAGTAAGAAGAAGGATTTTAAACTTAATTCTAAACTCTATGGGAAGCCAATGAAGGGAGGCCAGAACCGGAGAGATATGATCTCTCTTTCTAGTACCTGTTAAAACTCTTGCTGCAGCATTTTGGATCAGCTGAAGACTTTTTAAAGATGTTTTAGGACAGCCTGATAATAAAGAATTACAATAATCTAATCTCGAGCTAACAAAAGCGTGGATCAGCTTCTCAGCATCACTCTGAGACAAGATGCTCCTAATCTTGGCAATGTTACGCAAATGATAGAAGGCAGTCTTAGAAACAAATTTAATATGTGAATTGAAGGACAAATCCTGATCAAAAATAACTCCAAGGTTCCTCACAGAGCTATTAAGAGAAAGAGTAACTGCATCCAAACTGAAAGTTTGATTTGGAAAGGAATTTCTAAGGTTTTTTGGACCAACAAGAATGACTTCAGTCTTATCTGAATTTAATAGCAGGAAATTACAAGTCATCCAAACTTTGATTTCCTTAAGACAGGCTTCTAACTTGGCTAATTGATTAGTATCATCTAGCTTCATTGACAGGTATAATTGTGTGTCATCTGCATAACAGTGAAAATGTATACAGTGCTTTCTAATAATGTTGCCTAACGGAAGCATATATAAACTAAAAAGAGTAGGGCCTAGCACAGATCCCTGTGGAACTCCATGACTAAGCTTTGAGCTGAGAGAAAACTCATCATTTACATGAACAAACTGGAACCTATCAGATAAATAAGATCTAAACCACTGCAACGAAGTTCCATTAAGTCCAACATAGTGTTCTAATCTATCAAGTAGAATATTATGATCAATAGTATCAAAAGCTGCACTAAGATCTAAAAGGACAAGTACAGAAACTAGTCCATTATCAGATGCAATGAGGAGGTCGTTAGTGACCTTCGCTAAGGCTGTTTCAGTGCTATGATGGATTCTAAACCCAGATTGAAACTCCTCAAATAAACCATTTCCCTGCAGGTGGTCAAATAATTGCGTAGCAACAACTCTTTCTAAGATTTTTGAAATGAAAGGGAGATTAGAGATTGGTCTATAGTTAGCTAAATCTCCTGGATCTAGCGTTGGCTTTTTGAGTAAGGGTTTAATTACAGCCGTTTTAAAAGCCTGCGGTACATGGCCTAAAGTTAATGAAGAATTGATTATATGAAGAATAAAGCTACCAATAAGTGGGAAGACTTCTTTAAATAACCTGGTAGGAATAGGGTCTAAAAGACAAGTTGAAGGTTTGGATGAGGAAACTATTTTGTCTAACTCACAAAGGTCGATTGGAGTAAACTCATCAAGACAGACATCAATAGAAGGAGTTGTAGTAGTTACAGTATTTAAGTTAACTGTGGGAAGAATCTGATTGATTTTATCTCTGATGGATGAAATTTTATTATTGAAAAAGTTCATAAAGTCCTGACTAGTAAGCTCTAAGGGGATGCTAGGATTGACAGAGTCCTGACTCTTTGCCAACCTGGCTACAGTACTGAAAAGAAACCTGGGATTATTCTTGTTCTCTTCTATTAATGCAGAGTAATAACTCGTTCTAGCTTTTCTAAGAGATTTTTTTATAAATTAAAAGATGATTTCTCCAAGCTAAATAGATTTCATCTCAATTAGTAGAGCGCCATTTTCT
Source organism: Pholidichthys leucotaenia (assembly GCA_020510985.1). NCBI lineage: Eukaryota > Metazoa > Chordata > Actinopteri > Cichliformes > Pholidichthyidae > Pholidichthys > Pholidichthys leucotaenia. The sequence goes on along the minus strand of CM035838.1, from coordinate 95,015,056 downwards.
TTCTAATTGACGAGTCTTCTGTTTTAAGCTACGAGTTTCTGTGTTGAACCAAGGAGTTAAAAATCTCTGATTAGACTTTTTCTTTTTTAAGGGGGCCACCAAGTCTAGAGCCTGATGCAGAGAAGCTGAAACACTATCCACCATGTTATCAATTACAGAAGGAGCAAGCTGTCTATAGCTTATTTCCGTTGTGTTGACACATGGCATAGAGGAAACAATCTGCATAAATTTGGAAACAGCATCATCTGAGAGGCATCTACTGTGATAATATTTTTCTTTAGGAGCCAAATAGTCAGAAATAGTAAAATCAAAGGTTAACAGACAATGGTCTGACAGTACAGGGTTATGAGGAGACACTACAAGATTTTCTATTTCTATGCCATATGTCAGAACAAGGTCCAATGTATGGTGGAGGTAATGAGTAGAATTTCCTACTTTCTGAGAAAACCCAATCGAGTCTAATATTGAATTAAAAGCCACATTAAGGCAGTCACTATCTACATCCACATGTATATTAAAGTCCCCTACTATAATTATTCTATTAGATTTCAACACTAAATCAGCTAAAAAATCAGGAAATTCGGATAAAAATTCTGAATAGGTTGATGGGGGACGATAAACTATGGCAAATAAAATTGGGTTTAACCTGGAATTGCTAAAGTGCCCAACACTGAGGACCAGGCCCTCAAAGGAATTATAACATGTTTTTTGCTTTACATTAACTAGTAATTTGGAATGGTAAATTGATGCTACTCCTCCTCCACGACCAGAACTTCTGGGATTTTGACAGTTTAAATAACCAGAGGGAGTTGATTCATTTAAACCAACATAATCCTCTTGTCCTAACCAAGTCTCTGTTAGGGAAATTAAATCAATCTGATGATCAATTAACAGATCATGGACTAACAGAGACTTGGGAGTTAGAGACCTAATATTTAATAAACCACATTTAATTTTTAAATTATGAGGAGGAACAGAGGCCAAATCATTCAATTTAGAGGCTTTATGTTTAATTTGAGTTTTACCAATATTTTGCTTTATCACTTTGGGATGCTTATACATTATATTTTTATTTACTTTGGAGGGAGCAGACAACGATTCTCTGATGGGGAAGACAGGGGCTAAGCTGAGGGGTGGCGGATGAAGAGGAGCTGCAGAGAGGCGTGTAAGACTGCGACTCTGCTTCCTGGTCCCAACTCTGAGTAGTCATGGTTTTGGAAATTTGGATAAAAAAGATGCCAGATTGTTAGATAAATGAGAAGCACCATCCAAAGTGGGATGAATGCTGTCTCGTCTCATAAGACCAGGTTTTCCCCAAAAAGAGCTCCAATTGTCAATGTAGCCCACGTCATTTTTAGGACACCACACAGACAGCCAGCGGTTCAAGGATGACGAGCGACTAAACATGTCATCACTGGTCAGATTGGGGAGGGGCCCAAAGAATACTACAGTGGCTGACATCGTTTTTGCAAAGTCACACACCGATTCTATATTAAGTTTCGTGACTTCCGACTGCCGGAGACGGATGTCATTAATGCCGGCGTGAATAACAATTGTGGAATATTTACAGTTACTTTTAGCCAGCATTTTCAAATTTGACTCGATGTCGCCTGCTCTGGCCCCAGGAATGCATGTGACTATGGCCGATGGAGTCTCTAGGTTCACGTTTCTGACTACAGAGTCGCCAATGATCAGAGTTTTTTCCTCAGCGGGTGTGTCGCTGAGCGGGGAAAAACGATTAGAAACGTGAACAGGTTGGTGGTGAACCGGGGCTTTGCGACTAGGCTTCCTTCTCACCGTCACCCACCCAGTCTCCTCGCTGCAGAGGAGAGCCGGGGAACCGGTGACAGGGGGGGCTAAGCTAGCTAGCTCCGCTGCAGCTAATGGGCGTCCGTCGAGATCAACTGGCGCAGACGGTGTTTCAATGCAGCGGAGCCGGGATTCCAAATCAGACAACCTCGCCTCGAGCGCCTCAAAAAGACAACATTTATTACATTTACCGTTATCACTAAAAGAGGCAGAGGTGTAGCTAAACATCTGACAGAGAGAGCACACCAGAGGAGGAGAGGAAAGAGAGGTAGTAGCCATAGCTAGTCGCTCGAGAGCTGGAGAGCAAACCACACAGGCAGACAGCAAAACAGGAAGTGACGATACGTTACCACAAGGAAGTGACGATCACCTTCTGACAATGGTGGACTGCACCATGCGCTGGTCTGAGGTGGTTCCACTGGCGTCAACCACAGCCGAGGAGGTGGCGCGCGCGTTTTTAACAGCATGGGTGGCGCGTTTTGGAGTCCCGTCGGACATTACGTCCGACAGAGGCCCTCAATTTGTTTCCGAACTTTGGTCAACAATGGCCCGCAGCCTGGGTGTCGCAATTCACTGCACAACCGCGTACAATCCACAGGCTAATGGGTTATGCGAACGTTTTCATAGGTCATTGAAAGCGGCTCTCAGGGCGTCACTGACGGATGCAAATTGGGTAGACAAGCTACCGTGGGTTTTATTGGGGTTACGTTCTGCACCTAAAGAGGACTTGGAAGCTTCCCCAGCTGAACTCGTTTTTGCGCAGCCACTTCGGCTGCCCGGGGAGTTTCTCCCAGATAATCCTGCGCCGGGCAGCTCCCCGTCTCAGCTGTTGCAGCGTAGCATTGACACAGGCACGCTGCCGGGCCCTGTTCACCACAGTTTTCCACGCGTTTTTGTGCCTAAGACTTTGAAAAACGCGGACTTTGTTTTTGTCAGACACGACGCACATCGCCCCCCACTGCGACCACTTTATGATGGGCCGTTCAGAGTGCTGGAAACAGGGGACAAGCATTTTTTGCTAGATTTGGGGGGTAGGAGGGAAAAGGTTGGCATTAACAGACTCAAACCTGCTTTTGTAGTGGCGGACGAGCAAGTGCTGTTGGCAAGGGCCCCTCGGCGTGGAAGACCCCCACGGGGAGCTTCCCAGAGTAAAATTTCCCCAGAACACCCGTAGGGACAGACAAAAGGTTTTCTCCCCCAAACAGCAGCTCCCCAGCATGACAGCGCCGCGGAGGCGGTGAATCCTGGTTACAGCAGATACGGGAGAAGACTGAAGCCCAAACAGCATACGGACTGTTATTCTTTTGTTCGATCCAATATGCTCGGGGGGGGGGGGGGTGTGGCCGCCCATGGGGAAACATAATGTGTAGCATCTTAGATAAGAACAAAGTGCAGAGTTTCCTTGGAGATAACAGGAAGTTGTGAAAGTGTGATCTTTTGTGTGTCAGAGACTGCTAGGAGGATCCTTTGTGTGCCAGAGACTGCGAGGGGGATGTTAAGGGATTAAGAAAGTGCATGCAATGTGACCTTTGATGTGAATGCAATGTGACCTTTGATATGTAGAAAGACCTGGGTATTTAAGAGAAGAGTTCTGTCTGAGATGTCCTCTTTCTACTATGCTCATGTGTGAGATGTGTAATAAACTGCCTGAGACAAATCTGCCTCGTCATTTACACACTCCACTAACCACTGAACCACTAATCCTATCATTGTCAATCCAATTGCTAGTCATATGTTTTCGTGGTCAAGGAATCTGAAAACGTACACACAAACACTGTATGGGGGGAACTGTGGCCGCCATTACGGAAAATGCCATTTTTGTGAATAACTACTGAACCACTAATCCTATCATTGTCAATCCAATTGCTAGTCATATGTTTTCGTGGTCAAGGAATCTGAAAACGTACACACAAACACTGTATGGGGGGAACTGTGGCCGCCATTACGGAAAATGTCATTTTCGTGAATAACTACTGAACCACTAATCCTATCATTGTCAATCCAATTGCTAGTCATATGTTTTCATGGTCAAGGAATCTGAAAATGTACACACAAACACTGTATGGGGGGAACTATGGCGCTTGGCAAAGGTCTGCGCTCTCCGAGTGCTTTTCTAGTTGAATTGTGCAATAAAGGGATTTTTTAAAACTCAAACTCTCTCTCTCTCTCTCTCTCTCTCTTGGACTTTTTTTCGGTTTTCTACTGCTGGCCGCTTTTCAAGTTTTTGTTTTTTTGGGTGGAGGATGGCGGCCTTGGGAAAGCCACCTCCATCTATCCACCAGGGGGTGAGGATCGTTCCCCCGGACAGCGAAGTTACTGTGGAGGAGGTCCTGGAGGCTGTGGCCGAGCAGGTGGGCCCTGACGCGGTCTGCTTTGCTTCCCGAATGAATAGAGCTGTGGTTGTGTTTCTGGCGGCTGAAGACGATGTTCACACCCTGATTGTAAGCGGTATGGTTATCGGGGAAACGTATGTACAGGTGTCCCCCTTATCTGTCCCATCAACGAGAATCACCGTCTCAGGTGTTCCACCTTTCATCACTGATGAGCAGCTGGCGACGGAGCTCCGCAGATTTGGGAAGTTTACGGGCCCGTTTACAACTCTGCTTTTGGGATGCAAGGCCGCCAAGTTCAAACATGTGAAATCGCTCAGGCGACAGGTGTACATGTTTCTCGACTCGCCCACTCAGACTCTGGAAGTCTCCTTCAGGGTCAAGCACGGGGACGGATCTTACATGTTGTATGCGAGCTCGGGACAGATGAAGTGTTTTGAATGTGGAGACGTGGGCCATAAACGGTTCGCTTGTCCGCACAGGCAGCGGGTGGAGGGCCCTGATGGGGCCGCGGATGGTGCCGGCGGCGAGCCCTCCGCTCACGCCGCAGCTGCGGACGGCGGCGCAGCCTCCGCTCCCGCTACCCCTGCTCCGGAGCCTGCCGCTGTGTCTGTGGACGGCCCGGCTGCGCCGCCCGCGGCCCAGCTTGCGGTCGGGAGCGTGGATGGCGATGGCGCCAAAAAGGTCACTGATGGTGCGTCACAATCATCTCGCTGTGTGACGTCAACAGCTGTGCCGCCGGCAGCTGCTACCGCTTCGGAGGAGGAGACGGAGCACCGACCTGATGGTTCGTCACACTCATCTCGCTGTGTGACGTCAGCGGCTGTGCCTCCCCCCCAGCTGCTGCCGCTTCGGAGGAGGGGACGGAGCACCGACCTGATGGTGCGTCAGAATCTCGCTGTGTGACATCAGCGGCTGTGCTTCCGGAGGCTACTACCGTTACACAGCGGGGGATGGAACAGCGACAGTCAGCTGCTGAGGGTGGCGTCCAGGAAAATGTGGCCCATGATGAATCCACTGGCCCGGGAGAACCAAGCAGTCAGCTGAGTTGTGCTGACGAAGAAATGGAATCTGAGAACGACACTGTGTCTAATGCTGAGTCTATTGAGGCAAAATGCAGTACAAACACGAGTTTGTATTCACTGGAAGAAATAAATGCATTTCTGGATGAAACCTATAACAAAGCCATTAGGGTCACCGGCTACTTCAGTGACACTGATAAATTCATTAAGTCTGTGGATGTGCTAAGAAGGCAGGTTGGTCTTGACCTCCTGGATGAAAGGAAGCGTTATCGCCTCAAGAAACACCTGACAGCCCTGTGTAAAGCAGCAGGGGGAACACCGGTCAAGCGCGCCCGACAGGAGGAATGAATGGCGGTCGTTCCTCTGCCCGTTTTACACATTTTTGGGATATTGTTTGAACAGACTTGTATATGACATTTAATTGACTGTAACTGACTGTCACAGAACTGGATCTTTGAATAGGTGGACTGCAGGGACTGCTCTGTGTTGTGTGTGGGGGGGGAACATTTCAGTTTGCACTTTTTCCAATGTGACACACTTGGAGGAATGATGTTGGTGTGCTTACATTTTTTTGAAATGTGCAATAAAAGCTTATTTTAAAAGTCAAAGTCTCTCTCTCTCTCTCTCTCGCTCACTCTCTTTCTCTCTCCAAACCCTATTTCTCACTCCAAAATGAGAAAATTACTGGCAATATCATATTGATTTTCTTCAGATTTTTCCCACAATAACAGCCCTCAAGGCAGGATAAAGCAGACTGAACATGTTCTAAAACTTATTCGGAGGTAAAGAAGTGCATGCCTTGAAAAAAAAATAACTGCATTGTGTACCTACATGCTCACTCCACCCCTACGCCCCAGTCTCCCCCTTGCACAATTCCCTATAAACTCTGTTTATAGTCAGATGAATGTTACTTATTATTATCTACTTTGTCTGCTATTACACTACTATATGTGTATTGTGACGGCTCATATCAACAAGGCCAAAGGGTGCATGCCTTTGCTTGTGTGTTTACAAGCTGCATGTGTGACAAGCTTAACCAGCTAGAAAAAGTGATACTATGTGTTATATATTAATTATGGTCATTATTATTATTATCCCAGGTTGCTATTATTGTTATTATATCACACACAGAGATTTCTTGAATTTATAGAGTGACTAGTAAATACCTGTGCATACCCATCCATGCCCGTAGAAACCAAGTATAAGCAAGTATTTCTGCATGCCTGTTGCTGAAGGGTCTCCTCCTGTCTCAGACGGCTGTGTTGTTCACGGTCATGCCTGCGGTGTACTGCTCGAACCCGAGGTGTTTCATCTTCACAGCATCTTTTCTGACGTGCAGCAGTTCTCCTCATTCTATTGCTCTCCATCTGGTGGGTCTTCTTCTTCTCCGTTCAGACCACTGGTTGAGGGATAGGTGCGTCGTAATTCCAGTTCATGGGCAGGATCATGAAAATAGATCTGAGCAAAAAGTGGCTTTCAACCCTGTTCAGGAAGGCCCGTAGAAACCAAGAAACTGGAGCACCCGGAGAAAATCAGCACTTTGATTGGCATGTTACACATTTGTAGTGTAGACTGGCATTCTTCAAGGTTATACATTTGTACTGTGTCAGCACCTCTTTAAAAAACGACATTGCTGAGAAAGTGACGCTTTTGCTTAGTTTCTTCATCTTGAGCAACAATACGAAGACTGCTTGATCTGGCAACTCTGCTCACGGCAATGTAGAATTGGCCATGGCTGCAGAAATCTGTTGTGCAGAAAACACAAACGCACTGTAAAGACTGGCCCTGTGACTTATTCACCTTGCCAATTTTGAGCCATATATCTTTGATGGCATCGTGAGTCCTTATAGGGCATTGTATGATGTGCTATGTCTATATCATGTGCTCTGTCTATGTGCCGTCATATAGACATCATCATATCTTTATGACGGCATCGCGAGTCCTATGATGCCTGAGATCATAGGATCATCACAGGACATCAGGCAGACATCATAGGCTGTCCTATGATGTCCTATAATCCAGACACACACACACAGACACACAAAGATTTCTTGAATTTATAGAGTGATGATTTCTGGTTTATAGTGAAGATTGATTATTGTGTGTCATGGGTCATACTACGCCTTCCTGGTTACGCCGTGACCCAAGGTATAAAAAGCCTACCCGGAAAAGGCACACTCTCTTTACGACCAGCACCTCTGTCTGTACGGGAGTACCTTCGGTTTGTGTGAGTCTGTTTAATAAAGTTCCGTTTGACTGCATCTTCAGCCTCATTATTGGAGTATTGGTTATGGATATAACATTTGGCGACGAGGATAAAATTATGGAGAGAGGTGTTTCTAGTATTCAGCTATTTTTGGAGCTCCCAGGTGAGTCGCCAGTTCCCTGGGCGAGGTGATTTGCAGCGTTCCAAAATTATTTGGTGGCACTGAACCTCTGCAAATTGGAGAAACTACGTACACGAGTGATACTGGTCCAACACGTGCACGAGTGATACTGGTCCATAATCTCGGCATAGAAGGGCAACGTATTCTCAGCACAGTGGGAGCGAGTGATAGTTTGGAGGACATGGTTGAGCTAATGGCGCGCTACTTTCATGCTCCTGAGAATGTCATCATCCGACGGATCCAGTTCCGACAGCGACGCCAGCATCCGGGAGAATCAATGCAACAGTATGTCGAGGATCTGCGCCAGCTGGCTGGAGAGTGCCAATTTGGGGCTTTGGAGGAAGAAATGGTCCGCAATCAGTTAGCAGAGCACACGCTTTGTTCTGCGGCATGGTCCAGGCTCCTCACGCACTCTGGGGAACTGATGTTGAATGCAGCTGTGGAGATAGCTCAAAAGTACGAAGCAGAAGATAAACTATCAAAGGACCTTGGTGAGAGAACAACATTGAGGCAGTCTGACTCACAATCAGCGGCGCAGGCTGTAGACCCGGGTAGCGATGACAGTGCAGAAGATAAAGAAGACTACGCTATCGCTATTAAAATTAGGTCCGCCCCGGGGTCGCCCAGATGTTTGGGCTGCGGGCCCACCAGGCACCGATACAAGGTGAGAGAGTGTCCAATTCAATTCAATTCAACTTTATTTATATAGCGCCATTTCACAACAACAGTCATCTCATAGCACTATCAACTGAAGGGGGGACCCCCACAGTTGCAGAAAGACCCCAGCAATCAGGCGATCCCCTGTGAGCAAGCACTTGGCGACGGTGGAGAGGAAAAACTCCCTTTTAACAGGAAGAAACCTCCAGCAGAACCAGGCTCAGGGAGGGGCAGTCATCTGCTGCGACTGGCTGGGGGGTGAGGGGATAGAGAAGAAGAAAAGAACAGACATGTAGAGAGCAAACAGCACGATGGGGACTCAATCTATGGGAGAGAACAAACAAATGTTAATGACCAGCAAAAAAAAAAAATTTCATAGAGAGTGAGGAAAGGAGTGAGGCCCAGTGCATTACTGGAGGTCCCCCGGCTGACTAAACCTATTAGCAGCATAACTAAGGGAGGGTTCAGAAACACATGATCCCTCCCTAATTGTAGGCTAGATCAAAAAGGTAGGTTTTAGCCCTATTCTTAAAAACAGAGATCGAGTCTGACTCCCGAATCCAGATTGGCAGCTGATTCCACAGGAAAGGAGCTTGATAACTGAAGGCTCTGCCTCCCATTGTACTTTTGGAGATTCTAGGTATTACAAGTAATCCTGCATTTTGGGAGCGTAGTGCTCTGTTAGGATAATACGGTAGTATCAGATCTTTTAAATAAAAAGGAGCCTGATTGTTTAGAGCTTTGTAAGTGAGAAGAAGGATTTTAAACTTAATTCTAAACTCTATGGGAAGCCAATGAAGGGAGGCCAGAACCGGAGAGATATGATCTCTCTTTCTAGTACCTGTTAAAACTCTTGCTGCAGCATTTTGGATCAGCTGAAGACTTTTTAAAGATGTTTTAGGACAGCCTGATAATAAAGAATTACAATAATCTAATCTCGAGCTAACAAAAGCGTGGATCAGCTTCTCAGCATCACTCTGAGACAAGATGCTCCTAATCTTGGCAATATTACGCAAATGATAGAAGGCAGTCTTAGAAACAAATTTAATATGTGAATTGAAGGACAAATCCTGATCAAAAATAACTCCAAGGTTCCTCACAGAGCTATTAAGAGAAAGAGTAACTGCATCCAAACTGAAAGTTTGATTTGGAAAGGAATTTCTAAGGTTTTTTGGACCAACAAGAATGACTTCAGTCTTATCTGAATTTAATAGCAGGAAATTACAAGTCATCCAAGCTTTGATTTCCTTAAGACAGGCTTCTAACTTGGCTAATTGATTAGTATCATCTGGCTTCATTGACAGGTATAATTGTGTGTCATCTGCATAACAATGAAAATGTATACAGTGCTTTCTAATAATGTTGCCTAACGGAAGCATATATAAACTAAAAAGAGTAGGGCCTAGCACAGATCCCTGTGGAACTCCATGACTAAGCTTTGAGCTGAAAGAAAACTCATCATTTACATGAACAAACTGGAACCTATCAGATAAATAAGATCTAAACCACTGCAACGAAGTTCCATTAAGTCCAACATAGTGTTCTAATCTATCAAGTAGAATATTATGATCAATGGTATCAAAAGCTACAATAAGATCTAAAAGGACAAGTACAGAAACTAGTCCATTATCAGATGCAATGAGGAGGTCGTTAGTGACCTTCGCTAAGGCTGTTTCAGTACTATGATGGATTCTAAACCCAGACTGAAACTCTTCAAGTAAACCATTTCCCTGCAGGTGGTCAAATAATTGCGTAGCAACAACTCTTTCTAAGATTTTTGAAATGAAAGGGAGATTAGAGATTAGTCTATAGTTAGCTAAAGCTCCTGGATCTAGCGTTGGCTTTTTGAGTAAGGGTTTAATTACAGCCGTTTTAAAAGCCTGCGGTACATGGCCTAAAGTTAATGAAGAATTGATTATATGAAGAATAAAGCTACCAATAAGTGGGAAGACTTCTTTAAATAACCTGGTAGGAATAGGATCTAAAAGACAAGTTGAAGGTTTGGATGAGGAAACTACTTTGTCTAACTCACAAAGGTCGATTGGAGTAAACTCATCAAGACAGACATCAATAGAAGGGGTTGTAGTAGTTACAGTATTTAAGTTAACTGTGGGAAGAATCTGATTGATTTTATCTCTGATGGATGAAATTTTATTATTGAAAAAGTTCATAAAGTCCTGACTAGTAAGCTCTAAGGGGATGCTAGGATTGACAGAGTCCTGACTCTTTGTCAACCTGGCTACAGTACTGAAAAGAAACCTGGGATTATTCTTGTTCTCTTCTATTAATGCAGAGTAATAACTCGTTCTAGCTTTTCTAAGAGATTTTTTATAAATTAAAAGATGATTTCTCCAAGCTAAATAGATTTCATCTAAATTAGTAGAGCGCCATTTTCTTTCTAATTGACGAGTCTTCTGTTTTAAGCTACGAGTTTCTGTGTTGAACCAAGGAGTTAAAAATCTCTGATTAGACTTTTTCTTTTTTAAGGGGGCCACCAAGTCTAGAGCCTGATGCAGAGAAGCTGAAACACTATCCACCATGTTATCAATTACAGAAGGAGCAAGCTGTCTATAGCTTATTTCCGTTGTGTTGACACATGGCATAGAGGAAACAATCTGCATAAATTTGGAAACAGCATCATCTGAGAGGCATCTACTGTGATAATATTTTTCTTTAGGAGCCAAATAGTCAGAAATAGTAAAATCAAAGGTTAACAGACAATGGTCTGACAGTACAGGGTTATGAGGAGACACTACAAGATTTTCTATTTCTATGCCATATGTCAGAACAAGGTCCAATGTATGGTGGAGGTAATGAGTAGAATTTCCTACTTTCTGAGAAAACCCAATCGAGTCTAATATTGAATTAAAAGCCACATTAAGGCAGTCACTATCTACATCCACATGTATATTAAAGTCCCCTACTATAATTATTCTATCAGATTTCAACACTAAATCAGCTAAGAAATCAGCAAATTCGGATAAAAATTCTGAATAGGTTGATGGGGGATGATAAACAATGGCAAATAAAATTGGGTTTAACCTGAAATTGCTAAAGTGCCCAATACTGAGGACCAGGCCCTCAAAGGAATTATAACATGTTTTTTGCTTTACATTAACTAGTAATTTGGAATGGTAAATTGTTGCTACTCCTCCTCCACGACCAGAACTTCTGGGATTTTGACAGTTTAAATAACCAGAGGGGGTTGATTCATTTAAACCAACATAATCCTCTTGCCCTAACCAAGTCTCTGTAAGGGAAATTAAATCAATCTGATGATCAATTAACAGATCATGGACTAACAGAGACTTGGGAGTTAGAGACCTAATATTTAATAAACCACATTTAATTTTTAAATTATGAGGAGGAACAGAGGCCAAATCATTCAATTTAGAGGCTTTATGTTTAATTTGAGTTTTACCAATATTTTGCTTTATTACTTTGGGATGCTTATACATTATATTTTTATTCACTTTGGAGGGAGCAGACAACGATTCTCTGATGGGGAAGACAGGGGCTAAGCTGAGGGGTGGCGGATGAAGAGGAGCTGCAGAGAGGCGTGTAAGACTGTGACTCTGCTTCCTGGTCCCAACTCTGAGTAGTCACGGTTTTGGAAATTTGGATAAAAAAGATGCCAGATTGTTAGATAAATGAGAAGCACCATCCAAAGTGGGATGAATGCTGTCTCGTCTCATAAGACCAGGTTTTCCCCAAAAAGAGCTCCAATTGTCAATGTAGCCCACGTCATTTTTAGGACACCACACAGACAGCCAGCGGTTCAAGGATGACGAGCGACTAAACATGTCATCACTGGTCAGATTGGGGAGGGGTCCAGAGAATACTACAGTGGCAGACATCGTTTTGGCAAACTCACACACCGATTCTATATTAAGTTTCGTGACTTCCGACTGCCGGAGACGGATGTCATTAATGCCGGCGTGAATAACAATTGTGGAATATTTACAGTTACTTTTAGCCAGCATTTTCAAATTTGACTCGATGTCGCCTGCTCTGGCCCCAGGAATACATTGGACTATGACCGCTGGAGTCTCTAGGTTCACGTTTCTGACTACAGAGTCGCCAATGATCAGCGAGGGGGCAAACGCTACAGCAAGTGTGGACTCCTACATCATTTCACCAGGGCCTGCAAAAAGTTTGAGTGAGGGGAATGGCGACACAAGACGGATTCCCCCACCACGACTCCTACGGTTAGTCACACCATCTCCCTGAGCACAGACGGGCGGATTTATTGTGATGTGATACTGGATGGCGTGGAAGTGCCGTTGTTGGTGGACATGGGTGCAGCAGTGTCCGCATTGAACTGCCCTACTGTGAGGAGTTTGTTCCCGTATTACAGTGAAAGAGGACTGTCAACACCGTATTATGGCTATGGAGGTAACAGAATAGCCATCGTGGGTTCGCTGGAGCTGACGGCGAGGTACAAGTCAGCTGTGGTCTCAAATATCCCGTTCGTGGTGACTATGAGGGGGTCAAACGTGATGGACTGCGACTTGTTCTACGGACTGGGCTTTACAATCACCAGCGGTACCAGACAGGAGTGGTCGGGCCGTGGTTTGTGGAACCGACTGGTTCCGTGTGTGGTGGACGATGCGGTATGGGACGAAGATTGGCCTAGTATTCTGGGAGATGGACAGGACCAAAACCACCCAGGGCTATCACGGGGCAGTTCCGGTGCCAGGGCCCAAGTTACCCTGGATGTGGGAACTGGGCGGCACAGTGGAATGCCCACGACAGCGGGTGGAACTGTGAGGACGGCTCCCTCTTCGGCCTGGAGATACCGAGAAGCAAGGGGCTGCAACGGCTTCGCCGGCGTTTAAAATGAAAAAGAGTGGGGCAGGACCGGCTGGCACAGTGGACAGACGTGCCACACAGCAACACTGCAGGCCGAGTCGGGCTTCATATGGGGCCGTTGGAGCAGTTCGACCCAGAGAGGAAGCCCGGTCTAGACGTCGTGGACGTTTGAAGCCGAGTCGAGCTCCCCTGTAGGTCGCTGACGTGATTTGACACAGGGCGGAAGCTCAGCTAAGAGGAGTTCACGGCAAGAGGAAACAGCATGAGGACCAGGGACAGCTGCAGGTGGTGGCCGTTCAGGAGGACGGTTATCTTCAGATGTCCGATGGGTTGTGGAGATACCCCAACGAACTGAGAAGTGCCGGTGAGGAGAAGGAGGTGTCGGGGTGACGTGGTTCATCTCCGGGGGCGAAGCATAGAAGAACTTCTGGACAGGACCCGCCAGATGGGTCTTGGGGGGGTGGCCTCCCCATCGAGACTGTATGGTGGCAAGGGGGCGATGTGTTTTGGGGTTGACCTATTAGCATGATAATGTTTAAAATGTTAATGTGTGCACTACCAGGACTGCGTTATTGTTGTGTTAACGTGGTACAGTATAAGATAAGATAAGATAAGATAAGATAAGCCTTTATTAGTCCCACAACGGGGAAATTCCAGGATTGCAACAGCACAGGGATAGCAACACTCAGAGCAACAATCAGAAGGCAAGAAAAAAAACAAGCAAGCAAGAGCAGCTAATAAACATATGTACGTATTACTATAAATATATATATATACACACACACACAGACACACAGTGCAGAGCATTGTAGCTGGATGGAATAAATATATGAATATATGAACACACAGTGCAGAGCATTGTAGCTAGATGGAATAAATATGTAAATATATAAACACCCACAGTACGGAGCATTGCAGCTAGGTGGAATAAATATGCAAGTATATAAACACACACAGTGCGGAGCAATGTAGCTAGATGGAATAATATGTAGATATATAAATATATAAACACACCCAGTGCTGAGCATTGTAGCTAGATGGAATAAATATGCAAATATATAAACACACACAGTGCAGAGCATTGTTGCTAGATGGAATGAAACAGCATAACCGTCTACTTAGTTATCCTACATGGTATGATTATGTGCCCATACATATTCTCACCCTCCATAGCGACCGGTATGTTCCTAGTTGTATGCCGGAGGGGACCATTGTGTAAGTCTATTGCATCTTTTGCATTCAAAAAACTATTAGTTTGTTACGTCTTATATGCATAAAAACGGCTGGGTTGAGTGCTCATTAAAAAAAAAAGAGAGAGTGTGGGCTACTTTTATCAGGGGTTTGTGCAGAGTTGCCAATAGGTGTGTATTGCCCAAGCCATGTAGATAATATGTGTCACACTTACTCGCTGTGGAATTGCTGTGTGTGTGTGTGTGTTTAAAAAAAGCAAAAACAAAACAAAAGGCCCAACACTGTCTGTATTGCTGCATTAACGTGCATGTGCGATGTGTAATTTACCTGAGTTGTGGGGTGAGGGTGTTGGGTGGGGGGCTGGCACAGCGGAGTGTGGATGTATATATTGTCTGTTCGTAGAGTGTTTTGATAGGCTTTGGATTGTACATATGTTCTGGGATTATTTTTTACATGTTATAGTAGGAACACAGCAGCTTATTGTGTCCAATGGACTGTTTTACATTTGAGACGGCAGAATAATCCGTCTGGCCGAGTGGAGGTGGGGCAGTAGTCCACCTGTCCCCCTCTAGTTTTAGTTATTTGTGTGCATGGATAGGCCCTGTTATTATATTTACTATTAGTGTGTGATTGGGGTCGAAATTTGGGTGGGCCTAATGGTGTGTGTGTCCTGGACTTTTCTACGGGGGGGGGGGGGGGGGGGTAATATATTAATTATGGTTATTATTATTATATTATTATTGTGTGTCTTGGGGGACGACTATGCCTTCCCGGTTCCGCCGCGACCCAAGGTATAAAAGGCCTACCCGGAAGAAACACGCTCTCTTTACAACCAGCACCTCTGTCTGTAAGGGAGCACCTTCGGTTAGGGTGAGTCTGTTTAATAAAGTTCCGTTCGACTGCATCTTAAGCCTCATTATTGGAATATTGGTTATGGACATAACACTATGCTGTAATCAAAAGCTAATCATAATTTTTTATTGGACTTTTCACATGTTATAGTTACACATGTGGACAAAATTGTTGGTACCCCTCTGTTAATGAAAGAAAAACCCACAATGGTCACAGAAATAACTTGAATCTTACAAAAGTGGTAATAAATAAAAATTCTATGAAAATTAACCAATGAAAATCAGACAATGCTTTTGAATTGTGGTTCAACAGAATTACTTTAAAAAACAAACTCATGAAACAGGCCTGGACAAAAATGATGGTACCCCTAGAAAAGATTGAAAATAATGTGACCATAGGGACATGTTCAACTAAGATGTGTCCTCTAATTAACATCACAGGTGTCTACAAACTTGTAATCAGTCAGTCGGCCTATTTAAAGGGTGACAAGTAGTCACTGTGCTGTTTGGTGACATGGTGTGTACCACACTAAACATGGACCAGAGGAAGCAAAGGAGAGAGCTGTCTCAGGAGATTAGAAAGAAAATTATAGACAAGCATGTTAAAGGTAAAGGCTATAAGGCCATCTCCAAACAGCTTGATGTTCCTGTCACTACAGTTGCACAGATTATTCAGAAATTTAAGATCCACGGGACTGTAGCCAACCTCCCTGGACGTGGCTGCAGGAGGAAACGATGAAAAATGGAAGAGACGGATAATACAAATGGTAACAAAAGAGCCCAGAACAACCTCTAAACACATTCATGGTGAACTCCAAGGTCAAGGTACATCAGTGTCAGATCCCACCATCTGTCGTTGTTTGAGCCAAAGTGGACTTCATGGGAGACGACCAAGGAGGACACCACTGTTGAAAACAAATCATAAAAAAGCCAGACTGGAATTTGCCAAACTGCATGTTGACAAGCCACAAAGCTTCTGGGAGAATGTCCTATGGACAGACGAGACAAAACTGGAACTTTTTGGCAAGGCACATCAGGTCTATGTTCACAGACGGAAAAATGAAGCATACCAAGAAAAGAACACTGTCCCTACTGTCAAACATGGAGGAGGTTCTGTTATGTTCTGGGGCTGCTTTGCTGCATCTGGCACAGGGTGTCTTGAATCTGTGCAGGGTACAATGAAATCTCAAGACTATCAAGGTATTCTAGAGAGAAATGTGCTGCCCATTGTCAGACAGCTTGGTCTCAGCTGCAGGTCATGGGTCTTGCAACAGGATAATGACCCAAAACACACAGCTAAAAACACCCAAGAATGGCTAAGACCCAAACATTGGACTATTCTAAAGTGGCCTTCTATGAGCCTTGATCTAAATCCTATTGAACATCTGTGGAAGGAGCTGAAACATGACGTCTGGAGAAGGCACCCTTCAAACCTGAGACAATTGGAGCAGTTTGCTCATGAGGAGTGGGCCAAAATACCTGCTGAGAGGTGCAGAAGTCCCATTAACAGTTACAGAAATCGTTTGATTGTAGTGATTGCCTCAAAAGGTTGTGCAACAAAATATTAAGTTAAGGATATCATCATTTTTGTCCAGGCCTGTTTCATGAGTTTGTTTTTTTAAAATAATTCTGTTGAACCACAATTCAAAAGCATTGTCTGATTTTCATTGGTTGATTTTCATAGAATTTTTATTTATTACCACTTTTGCCAGATTCAAGTTATTTCTGTGACCATTGTGGGTTTTTCTTTCATTAACAGAGGGGTACCAACAATTTTGTCCACCTGTGTATACGGGAAACACCATGCTGCGCTCGCACGTACATATGCGTAATGTCATCACGCCGCAGGAATAATAGCCGGCTACCCAGGGCTAGCCAGTCTCTTGCTCTCCACCTTTGGTACCACCTCCAAGTCACCTCGCTGTGTGCTTCCTCCTTAGCATGTTCTGCTTATGTTCAATAAAAGCTGACCTCAACATGTGGACCTGTCTACAGACCCATTATTTCCAGACATAACACTTGGTGACGAGGAGAAACTTGGAAAACATTGAGATGGAAACACTGCTGACACCCCTGACACCCTTTCTCACTTCGCCTGGTGAGCCGCCTATTCCTTGGTCACGTTGGCATGAGTTGTTTGAGACATTCGTGTCCGCCATGGACCTAGCTAAAATTAGCAAGCTAAGGCGACGCATCATGCTAATTCATTGCTTAGGCAGTGAGGGACAGCGTGTCTTCAAGCTGCTCGGACCTGCAGCTAGCTATGAAGAGTGTGTTGCTGTGTTAGCCGGGCATTTCACCACTCCAGAGAGCATGCTAGTCAGGAGGATTAGATTTTGCCAATGTCAACAGCGTGTGGGTCAGTCGGTCCAACAGTATGTCACCGGCCTCTGCTGTCTAGCAAGCACATGCAGATTTGTACAACCGTAAGACAAGATGGTGCAGGACCAGTTAGTTGAGCACACTACCAACCTGAAGCTACGGGAGAAGCTGCTAATGGCACCGGACGACTTGCCACACTCCAGAGTAGTGGAGTTACCATCCCAAGTAGAGGCTGCGGCTCGGCTAAACACCCAGCTAGGAGCCTCTAGCCTGCACTCTCCACCCTTCGTTCTGCAAGCACAAACTGTTGCCCTGGCTGCTGAGCCAGACGACCCCGCATCCCCCCTGGGGAACCCTAGAGTTAACATCGCAGGATGACAGGACAATAAAGCACGTTGGCCATGTGGTAACTGTGGCTCTTCTTCGTACCGAACACACGCACCTGTCTGCCCCGCCAAAGAGCACAAGTGCCAACGCTGCAGTGAGCTGGGCAGCACGGTGGAGCAGTGGTTAGCAATGTGGCAGCCCAGCAACTCATCCTTGGCGATGGGATCTCGGGTTCGATCCCACCCCCTGACCAACGGTGATGTTTCTGTGTGGAGTTTGCATGTTCTCCCCGTGTCTGCATGGGTTTACTATAGGATTTCTCTGGTTTCCTCCCACGGGGGCCAAAAACATGCGGGTTAGGTTAACTGGCATCGACTGGGGAGGTATGAATGCAAGTTGTTCCTTGCTCCTTCCCCCCAGGCCACAGTTGTGAATAAGAATGTGTTCTTAATCTGCCCTGCCTGGTTAAATAAGGGTTAAATAAAATAAAAATAAATAAAAAGCTGAACCACTTTGCCAAAATGTGCCGCTCAGCCCCGACAAGCCCAATGTCTAACTCCCTCAGTCGGTCCAGTCCAACGACCATTCATGCAGTGGACTCTAGTAACACACCGTACAAGTGGTGCACAGTGGAACTGGATGGCATCAGTCTACCGCTACTGCTGGACACTGCTGCCACGAGGTTCCTGCTGGATGAAACCACAGTGAAGACATTCTTCCCCCAACACCTCTAGTCTCGGGGACTGATTGGACACTTCCTGTGGTATCGTATCGTCACTTCCTGTGTTGCTGGCTGTTGGTGTGGTTTGCTCTGTGGTTAGCTCTCCTCATTCTCCTGAGGATTATTGCCTTTAATTGTATTTTAATCGCTTTTTTCCCATCTACCGTCACTTCTCACTTCTGTTTAACAAGCCTCTTGCACCTGTGTGTGCACTCAGTGTCACCTAATCACCCTCTTTAGCCTACTGTTCACCTTTCATTGGTGTTTGTGTTAGCTTCAGGTTAGCCTCTAGCTATGGCTACTAGCTCTCCTTCCCCTTCTCCTCTGGTGTGCTCTCTGTGTCAGATGTTTAGCTACACCTCTGCCTCTTTTAGTGTTATTAGTAAATGTAATAAATGTTGTCTTCTTGAGGCACTCAAGGCGAGGTTGTGCGATTTGGAATCCCGGCTCCACTGCATTGAAACACCGTCAGCGCCAGTTAATAATGATGAACGCCCCTTAGCTGCAGCGGAGCACCCTAGCATAGGGCCTGCTAGCCGTCTCCCAGCTTCCACCTCTCCTGAGCAGCCAGGAAAGAATGGGTGGGTGACAGTGAGAAGGAAGCATAGTCGCAAGCCCCTGGTCCACCACCAACTTGTTCATGTTTCTAATCGCTTTTGCCCGCTCAGCAACACACCCGCTGAGGAAAAAACTCTGATCATTGGTGACTTTGTAGTCAGAAATGTGAACCTAGAGACTCCAGCGGCCACAGTCAAATGTATTCCTGGGGCCAGAGCAGTCGACATCGAGTCAAATTTGAAAATGCTGGCTAAAAGTAACTAAATACTCCACAATTGTTATCCACGCCGGCATTAACGACATCTGACTCCAGCAGTCGGAAGTCACAAAACAGTGTGGAATCAATGTGCAACTTTGCCAAAACGATGCCTGCATCTGTAGTATTCTCTGGGCCCCTTCTCAATCTGACCAGTGATGACATATTTAGCTGCATGTCATCCTTCAACCGCTGGCTGTCTGTGTGGTGTCCTGCAAACAATGTGGGCTACATACACAATTGGAACTCATTTTTGGGAAAACCTGGTTTTATTAGATGAGACGGCATCCATCCCATTTTGGATGGTGTGTCTCTTTTATCTAACAATCTGGCATCATTTTTATCCAAATTTCCAAAACCTTGACAACTTAGAGTTGGGACCAGGAAGCAGAGTCATAGTCTTACACGCCTCTCTGCAGCTCCTCTTCATCCGCCACCCCTCAACTTAGCCCCTGTCTTCCCCATCAGAGAATCATTGTCTGCTCCCTCCAAAGTAAATAAAATCCAAAGTAAATAAAAATATAATGTATAAGCATCCCAAAGTGATTAAACAAAAAGTTGGTAAAACTCAAAATTAAACATGAAGCCTCTAAATTTAATGACTTGGCCTCTGTTCCTCCTCATAACTTAAAAATTAAATGCGGTTTGTTAAATATTAGGGCTCTAACTCCCAAGTCTCTGCTAGTCCATGATCTGTTAATTGCTCATCAGATTGATTTAATATCCCTTACAGAGACTTGGTTAGAGCAAGAGGATTATGTTGATTTAAATGAATCAACTCCCTCTGGTTATTTAAACTGTCAAAATCCCAGAAGTTCTGGTTGTGGAGAAGGAGTAGCAACAATTTACCATTCCAAATTACTAGTTAATATAAAACAAAAAACATGTTATAATTCCTTTGAGGGCCTGGTCCTCAGTATTGGGCATTTTAGCAATTTTAGGTTAAACCCCATTTTATTTGCTATCATTTATCGTTCTCCCTCAGCCTACTCAGAGTTTTTATCCGAATTTGCCAAATTCTTAGCAGATTTAGTGCTGAAATCAGATAGAATAATTATATGCTGCCTCTTGGTTCTATCATCAGCAAATTTAAAGGTGTGTCTTATCGCTGCTACGCTGACAATTTATTTTTTTGATTTGATTTTGATTTTGTATACTTTATTGATCCCCAGAGGGGAAATTGAGGGCATCCACCTGGATGGATGAAGCAGCCACGGTACGGCACTATCCCTTAACCATTCACACACACATTCACACCTAGGGCCACTTTAGAGTCTCCAATTAACCTAACCTGCATGTTTTTGGCCTGTGGGAGGAAACCGGAGAAATCCCGGAGTAAACCCACGCAGATACGGGGAAAACATGCAAACTCCACACAGATCACTGTTGGTCAGGGGCTGGGATCGAACCAGGGATCCAATGGCCAAGGGTGAGTTGCTGTGCTGGTGCAGTGCTAACCACTGCGCCACCGCACTGCCCAGTTACAGTTGTTTTTTTCTTTTAAACCTGACCATGTTGACAATTTAAAAATTATTCATGACTGTCTGTCTGCAATTAAGGACTGGATGTCTAATAACTTTTTGCAACTTAATGCTGACAAAACTGAAGTCCTTATTGTAGCACCTGATAATCTAATTCCTGTGATGGTTAATAGCACTGGTCCATTAAGCTCCAATACAGTATATGGTCTAATCTAAAAAATCTTGGTGTAATTTTTGACCAATCAATGAATTTTGATCAGCATGTCAAATCTCTGACCCGGAGTTGTTTTTTCCACCTTAGGAAAAAATTAGGTCATTGGTTTCCTATAGTCAGTTAGAAACTGTTATTCATTCCTTTGTTTCTTCACGTTTGGACTACTGTAATGCTCTTTTTACAAGCCTTAGTAAATCCTCTCTACATCGCCTACAGTTGGTCCAGAATTCTGCTGCTAGATTACTGAGTAAGTCCAGTAGATTCTGTCACTCCCGTTTTGGCCTCCTTGTATTGGCTTCCTATAAATTATAGAGTTGATTTTAAAGTTCTTGTTCTTGCTTACAAAGCCATTCATGATGAGGCGCTTTCTTATATTAGTGACTTGCTCCATCTATACCATCCCGGCAGGTCTCTCAGGTCTTTTAATCAGAACCTACTGGTAGTTCCTAGAATTAGGCTCAGAACCAAAGGCGATGCATCTTTTGCTGCTGTTGCTCCCAGACTTTGGAACTCTTTACCTGTTGAACTTAGATCTGCACCTTCCGCTGATGTTTTTAAGAAGCAACTAAAGACCCACCTTTTTAGCCTGGCTTTTTAATGAACTGTGTGTTGATTGTATTTTTAAGATAAGATAAGATAAGCCTTTATTAGTCCCACAATGGGGAAATTCCAGGATTGCAACAGCACAGGGATAGCAACACTCAGAGCAATAATTAAGAAGATAAGAAAAATAAGAGCAGTGAATATACATATGTACACACACACACACACACACACACACACACACACACACATATATATATATACACAGTGCGGAGCATTGTAGCTAGATGGAATAAACAGCATAACCATCTATTTAGTTACCCTACATGGTATGAATATGCACCTATACATATTGTCACCCTCCGTAGTGACTGATATTGTCCTAGTTGTATGCTGGAGGGGACCATTTGTGTAAGTCTATTGCGTCTTTTGCATTCAATATTATTAGGTCGTCACGTTTTTTTTGCTATCTCTGCGAGCAGCCCTGCTTAGGTTATACAGTCTGACAGCCGTAGGTAGGAAGGACCTGCGAAACCTCTCGGTTGCGCACCTAGGATGATGTAGTCTACTGCTAAATGAGCTCCTCAGTGCGTTCAGTATGTCCTGCATAGGGTGGGACTCGGACTCCAGCAGAGATGGCAGTTTAGCCACCATCCTTCTCTCTCCTATCTCCTCCACTGGGTCAAGGCGTTGCCCCAGGACAGAGCTAGCTTTCTTGATTAGTTTGTTCAGTCTCTTCCTATTGGCTGCTGTAATGCCACTGCCCCAGTAGACCACTCCAAAAGTGATGGCTGATGCCACCACCGTGTCGTAGAATGTCTTCAGCAGTGCCCCTTGTACACCAAAAGACCTGAGCCTCCTCAGTAGGAACAGCCTGCGCTGTCCCTTCTTGTAGAGTGCATCGGTATTGTGTGACCAGTCTAGTTTATTGTTCAGATGAACACCCAGGTACCTGTAGGATGTCACCATCTCAATGTCTGTTCCCTGTATGTTTACTGGTGCTGTGAGGGGTTGTCCTTGCCTGCGGCAGTCCACCACCAGCTCCTTAGTTTTCCTCGCGTTGATCTGGAGGCAGTTCCGATGGCACCAGTCCACGAAGTCCTGGATAAGTCCTCTGTACTCAGCTTCATCTCCGTTGGAGATGAGGCCGACAATTGCAGAGTCGTCAGAGAACTTCTGTAGATGTAGATAGTGTGCTGTGTTGTGTGAGAAGTCTGCAGTATAAAGGGTGAACAGGAAGGGAGCCAAAACCGTTCCCTGGGGGGCCCCCGTGCTACCGTTGATCGTGTCGGACACACAATCCCGGGTTCTCACAAACTGTGGCCAGTTAGTGAGGTAGTCCAGGATCCATGATGACAGGTGCTGGTCCACCCCTGCGCAGAGCAGCTTGTCCTTCAGGATCATCGGTTGGATGGTGTTGAAAGCACTGGAGAAGTCAAAGAACATGATCCTCACCGCATTCCCGGGCTTCTCCAGGTGGGACAGGGAACGGTGAAGGAGGAAGATCACTGCATCCTCCACCCCAATGCCATGCTGGTAGGCGAACTGGAGTGGATCCATCGCTGGTCCCATCAGGGGGCGGAGGTGAGCAAGGAGCAGTCTCTCCAGGGTCTTCAACATGTGAGACGTCAGGGCCACTGGTCTGTAGCTGTTCAGGTCTTTGGGGTGGGAAGTCTTTGGTACAGGTACCACACAAGATGTTTTCCACAACTGTGGTACCCTCCCCAGCTTCAGGCTCAGGTTGAAGATGAGCTCCACAATCCCACACAGCTGGTCTGCGCAGGACTTGAGGAGCTTTGCGCTGATGCCGTCCAGTCCCGAGGCCTTCCTCGCCTTGATCTTCCTCAGCTCCATCCTCACCTGGGTCTTAGTGAGGGTCAGGTTGCGGGGCTGTGTGCTGGGAGTGGGGGGTTGTTGGTGGAGTGGGGTGTGGACAGCAGGTCTCGATGACTTTAGAGGCAGCAGTGGTTGTTGTGCAGTCGAAGGGGAGGGCGGTTGGTCAAACCTATTAAAAAACAGGTTCAGATTGTTCGCCCACTCCCTGTCCCCCCGTGGCCTGGGAGGAGGTATTCTGGAGCCCAGAGATGGTTTTAAGGTCTCTCCAGACACCGCCGATGTCGCTCTGTTGCAGCTTGTCCTTCATCTACTTCCTGAAGCTGTCCTTGCCTTCTCTGATCTTCCTCCTCAGCTCCCTCTTTACGGACTTCAGCATCTCCCTGTTCCCCGACCTGAAGATCCTCTTCTTCTCTCTCAGAAGTGTTTTTATCTCAGGGTTGATCCAGGGTTTGTTGTTCGAGCAACACCGTATGGTCTTGGTGGGTACGGTGTTGTCCACACAGAAGCTGATGTAGTCCGTGATGGTGTGAGTGAGGCCATTGATGTCCTCACCATGTGGATCGCAGAGCTGCTCCCAGGCAGTGGTTTCAACACAGTCCTTTAGAGCGTCCATTGCCTCCTCAGACCATAACTTCACCGTGCACATGACCGGAGGGTGTCTGTGAACTAGGGGTTTGTACACCGGCAGGAGATGAACCAAATTGTGATCTGATCTCCCGAGTGGGGGGAGTGGTGATGAGGTGTATGCCTCCTTAGTGTTTGCACAGAATAAGTCCAGTGTTTTATTGTCTCTAGTGTGGCATGTGACATACTGGGTGGACGTGGGCAGAATGGGGAACAGTGAAATATGGTTGAAATCACCTGAGATGAGGAGGAGAGCATCTGGGTGTTCTGTCAGCAGCTTTCCAGTTACTGAGTGAATGACGTCACGCGCTGTCCCCGCGTTCGCCGTCGGATTTGCATAAATAACAATGCAGATCACGTGTGAGTATTCCCTCGGGAGATAGGTAGGCCGCATGCTAACAGCTAGCAACTCAATGTCTTTGTTGCAGTGTTGCTGTTTAACCGTGATATGTCCCGGTCTGCACCAGCTGTTACTGACATACATTATCACTCCTCCGCCCCTTGCCTTCCCACTGTCTGGTGTCCGGTCTGCCCGTATTGCGTGGAAACCCTCCAGTTCGATGTTAGCATCTGTTGCTAGTTCTGTTAGCCACATCTCAGTAAACATCATCAAGCTACTCTCTCTGAAAACGCTCTCGTAGCGGGAGATAGCCGCTGGCTCGTCAGTCTTATTGAGTAGCGATCGTACATTCCCCATAATAACGGATGGAAGGACGAGTCTGTACCTTATATTTCTCGCCCACCGTCTTACTCCAGCTCGACATCCACGCCGTTTCCATCTTATTTCTCCTCGTATGTCGAGTTTTTGCGTTAGCATCATGGGCCGGTTAAGTGCTAACAGCTGGTCTCTATTGTACTGCCTCCTGCAAGAAACAGTGGCTCTGTCTGCTGGCTCAGGAGACATTTGGGTGATCTACGTGTCTGTGATGGATAAAGGTGTTGCCGGATCAGAAAGATTAGCAAGAGAGCCAGATAGTAAATAGAAATAGGAAGAAATTGATCCGCTGTTGCAAAAAGGCAGCCTACTCATGTGGTGCCGGAAGTTACAGTTTATGTGCTCTTGCTGCCTTCTTTGGTTTTTACTGTCTCATGTGCTTGTATTCTTATTTGCTTTGTTTTTATCATGTGACTCTGTCTGTGAAAAGTGCTTTATAAATAAACTTATTGTAGTAGGGGACTTTAATATGCATGTAGATAGTGATTGCCTTAATATGGCATTTAATTCAATATAAGTGTCATGATTCCTCGTGCGCTATTACACGGCGCACCAGGGAGGAAATGAGAAACCCAAAAGCGAGAGTAGAATGTGCACTTTTATTAACAAACCCAATCAAAATCACAAGTCCAGTTATGCCCACAAACACAGAGAATTGCAATGAGGAGTTAATGGCCACCAGACATACTGGGTGTCTCCCGGATGCTCTACAGCCCGACGACGAGAAAGCCTAGTGCCGCAGCACAGCTGTCGAAAGAGGGGAAAAAGGCAATGACTTACAGAACTGGAGTGATCCAGAGCCTCCCGTGTAGTCTGGCGGATGAGGGAAACAAGCTGGGTCAGCCGCTAACATCCAGGGAGTGATCGTCTGAAAATGTCAGGCTGAATGCACAAAGGAAAATGATACAACATTCATGGAGAGCTAGCTGCCACGAATGAGGGCGAATGCTGCGACAATCTCTTCCTACTAACTCTCACTTAAATAATCATAAATTTAACGAGGGAAGAGATCACTGGTGTGGAAATGCGTGGGCTGGACAAATGAACCCCAGGTGTGCATGAGTGAGTATCTGCACGTGTGAATGAGAATGAATGAAGTGTGTGTGCATGTGTGTGAAACACCCAGTAACGGAGCACAGTTGATGGCACTAGACAGGAGAAGGGGGCATGCCCGAGCTGTCAGGAAGCAAAGGCCAAAAGCTCCCTGACGCGCCTGATGGAAAAGAGGGCAAATAAATAATAAGTCAGAACTGGGTTTGGAACAGCCAAACCAAGATTCATGATAGCCCCCCCCCCCCAGGGGTGGATTCCAGATACCCCAGTACCATCAGCCGACAACAAAAGGACAAGAAAAGAAAAACACACCCTTAAAGGAACACCCCACCCAGCAACATACAATTACCCAGGGCGGAAGGTGGGGGAAACCAGTTAGGAGGGAAATAACCGGTGAAAAATACAACAAGTAAAAATCACATGATGAGCAATGACCCTCCTGACGAGCCCCCACCCAGGACACTAACTCCCCTTCCCAGGAGTCCAAAGTTTAGGGGGTCGGCCAAAGTCCCAGGCCCCCAGCATGGCAAGGCATGACTGATCGGGTGGCCTGCCCAAGTTCCATGCCCAGCAGGCGGCCCGCAGAATGGCGTCCGGCGGCCTGCCAGGTCCGACGGACCACCCAGCCCGAAAACCAAGTCCTTTGGGTGGCCAACCAACGTGGTGGAGCCACCAGAACCGGAGGGGGGAGAGGCAGCCTACCTACTCGAGAATTTCGGAGGCCAACCCCAGGAACAGGAGCCCCCCTGCTGTTCGAGGCTTGGGGCAGAGGGACCGTAGCACCCGCAATGGTCCCGGTCTGGGACGTGGCTGCACCCGTGATGGTCCCGGCCTGGGATGTGGCTGCACCCACGATGGTCCTGGACTGGGACGTGGCTGCACTGGCGGTGACCTCCAGCTGCAGCTCTGCTGTACCAGCGGTGGACCCTGGCTGGAGCACTGCTGCACCGGCGATGACCTCCGGCTGGAGCCCCGCTACACCGGCGGTGACCTCTGGCTGGAGCCCTGCTACATCGGCGGTGACCTCCGGCCGGAGCCCTGCTACACTGGCAGTGACCTCCGGCTGGAGCATTGCTGTACCGGCTGTGGACCCCGGCTGGAACTCTGCTGCACCGGCGGTGGACCCCAGCTGGGGCTCAGCTGCACCTGCAGTGGGCTCTGGCTGGAGCACCGTTGCACCTGCAGTGGTCCCCATCGGGGGCCTCATTGCTCCCACAGTGGCCTCCCCAGTGAGGGAGGTGATGCTCTTCCCGACAACTGACACTGGACCCCGCTCCTCGGCGGCCTCCGACAAGACCAGCAGCTCTCTGGCGACCCTGGCCAGGGGCTCCAAACCCGAAGGGAGAGAAAGAGAAACCGGGTCAGGGTCACCGGCAGCGGCGGAGCCTGGCGAGGCAGCTTTGAGGGCTACAACGAGCCACCCCGGGCCCTCCTCGTCATGAGTTGAGCAGTGTGACATCAATAACGACATTACTGGCATAATGGAGCACACTTGCCTGAACTCGGGCTCCACCGCCATCCAGGAGTCCAACGATTTAGGGTGCGTGGGACCCCCCGGTACATCAGGTGCTACCCCTCCGCCAACCTCCTCGGGAACACCTGGACCCACGTCATCGTCCATGGGCGACCCAGGTAGTAGCAGCTCCTCTCCGGCGACCCTAGGAAGGAGCTCAAAGGGGATAGGAGAGGAGGAGTGGTTAGGGTCTCCGGCAGCGGCAGAGCCAAGCGAGGGAAGTTCGGATGCGGCTGGGGCTCGCACCTGACTCTCCTCCCCAAGAGCCAGACAAGATCTCTCAGTCATAGACAAATGAACTACAGGAGAGATTACTTGCCTGTGCTCAAGCTCTACCGCTGTCCAGGACTCCGACGATGCCGTTCCGGGTCCCGTCAACTGGAGATCTGGTCCGGGGAGTGACTCTGTGGTGGTGATGGTGATAGCAGTCGTGGTACTCCTGTGCGCCGTCCTCCATGTCTCCGGCTCCTCTGGCGTGGCGGCCGGGAATGACCTCTCCGCTGGCCCATGGGCTGACCCTCCTGGGCCTCCGGCTCCTCTTTCCCAGAGCGACCTGGATCCAGAACCGGTGGGCTCATAGGGGAATACAAAAAGGAATTGATGAGGTCGAGTACAGGAGCACTATATACTGCTGGGATGACTTACGGAAATGGAGTGATCCGGAGCCTCCCGTGTAGTCTGGCGGATGAGGGAAACAAGCTGGGTCAGCCACTAACGTCCAGGGAGTGATCGTCTGAAAATATCAGGCTGAATGCACGAAGGAAATGATACAACATTCATGGAGAGCTAGCTGCCACGAATGAGGGCGAATGCTGTGACGATCTCTTCCTACTAACTCCTCACTTAAATAATCATAAACTTAACAAGGGAAGAGATTACCGGTGTGGAAATGCGTGGGCTGGACAAATGAACCCCAGGTGTGCATAAGTGAGTGTCTGCGCGTGTGAATGAGAATGAATGGAGTGTGTGTGTATGTGTGTGAAACACCCAGTAATGGAGCACAGTTGATGGCACTAGACAGGAGAAGGGGGCGTGCCCGAGCTGTCAGGAAGTGAAGGCCAAAAGCTCCCTGACGCGCCTGATGGAAAAGAGGGCAAATAAATAATAAGTCAGAACTGGGTTTGGCTGTTAACCCAGATTCATGACAATAAGACTCGATGGGGTTTTCTCGGAAAGTAGGAAATTCTACCCATTATCTCCACCACACATTGGACCTTTTGCTGACATATGGCATAGAAATAGAAAATCTAGTAGTGTGTCCTCATAACCCTGTACTGTCAGACCATTGTCTGTTAACCTTTGATTTTACTATTTCTATTTGGCTCCTAAAGAAAAATATTACTACAGTAGATGCCTCTCAGATAATGCTGTTACCAAATTTATGCAGATTGTTTCTTCTATGCCATGTGCCAACACAACGGAGATAGGCTATGGAGAGCTTGCTCCTTCTGTAATTGATAGCATGGCAGATAGTGTTACAGCTTCTCTGCATCGGACTCTAGACATGGTGGCCCCTTTTAAAAAGAAAAAGTCTAATGAGAGATTTCTAACTTCTTGGTTCAACACAGAAACTCGCAGCTTAAAACAGAAGACTTCTCAATTAGAAAGAAAATGGCACTCCACTAAATTAGATGAAATGGTTTATTTGAAGCGTTTCAATCTGGGTTTAGAATCCATCATAGTACTGAAACAGCCTTAGTGAAGGTCACTAATGACCTCCTTATTGCATCTGACAATGGACTTGTTTCTGTACTTGTCCTTTTAGACCTTCATGCAGCTTTTGATACTATCAATCATGATATTCTACTTGATAGATTAGAACAATATGTTGGACTTAATGGAACTTCTTCCACTTTGTTCATGTCAATACTGAGTTTTCTTTCCAACTCAAAGATCAGTCACGGAGTTCCACAGGGATCTGTGCTAGGACCTATTCTTTTTAGTTTATATATGCTTCCGCTAGGCAACATTATTAGAAAGCACTGTATACATTTTCATTGTTATGCAGATGACACACAATTATACCTGTCAATGAAGCCAGATGATAGTAATCAATTAGCCAAGTTAGAGGCCTGTCTTAAGGAAATCAAAGCTTGGATAACTTGTAATTTCTTGCTATTAAATTCAGATAAGACTGAAGTCATTCTAGTTGGTCCAAAAAACCTTAGAAATACCTTTCCAAATCATACTCTTGGTTTGGATGTGGTTACTCTTTCTCTTAATAGTTCTGTGAGGAACCTTGGAGTTATTTTTGATCAAGATCTGTTTTTCAATTCACATATTAAACCTGTTTCTAAGACTGCTGTCTATCATATATGTAATATTGCCAAGATTAGTAGCATCTTGTCTCAGAGTGATGCTGAGAAACTAATTCATGCTTTTGTTAGCTCTAGATTAGATTATTGTAACTCTTTATTATCAGATTGTCCTAAAACGTCTTTAAAAAGTCTTCAGCTGATCCAAAATGCTGCAGCAAGAGTTTTAACAGGTACTAGAAAGAGAGATCATATCTCTCCAGTTCTGGCCTCCCTTCATTGGCTTCCCATAGAGTTTAGAATTAAGTTTAAAATCCTTCTTCTCACTTACAAAGCTCTAAATAACACTGGTCAACACCAAATTTATTGTCTAAGGTTTTTTTTAGCTGATTTAGTACAGTTTTGATGTACTGAATCCAAAAATCACATTGGTTTTGCTCAATCAGGTCAACTTTTTGAATTATGGCCACATGTTGTTTTATACGTTTTTGTTTACATGTACGGGTATTTTCGCTTTATATGATGCAAAATTCTTTTTTATGTCTTGAAATTCTCTGAATGTTGAACAATGATGACGTAACATTCAATTTACATGTACT
Source organism: Pholidichthys leucotaenia (assembly GCA_020510985.1). NCBI lineage: Eukaryota > Metazoa > Chordata > Actinopteri > Cichliformes > Pholidichthyidae > Pholidichthys > Pholidichthys leucotaenia. Next base: position 94,984,980 of record CM035838.1, on the reverse strand, counting down.
TACCTTTATATAAAGGAAAGTACATGCACAGTACTAAGTAAGTACTAAGTAAGTACAGGTTTTTACTTAGCACCTGATTGAGAGAAACGGATGTCATTTTCGGATTCAGCAGTACAAAATTGTCTTAAATCAGTTGAAAAAAACACAGACAACTTACAAAAAAATTATTTTTGTAACCCTGTGTAATCAGGCCCCTTTTTATTTAAAAGATCTGATACTACCCTATTACCCTAACAGAGCATTACGGTCCCAAAATGCAGGATTACTTGTAATACCTAGAATCTCCAAAAGTACAATGGGAGGCAGAGCCTTCAGTTATCAAGCTCCTCTCCTGTGGAACCAGCTGCCAATCTGGATTCGGGACTCAGACTCGATCTCTGTTTTTAAGAATAGGGTTAAAACCTTCCTTTTTGATATAGCCTATAATTAGGGAGGGATCATGTGCCCCTGAACCCTCCCTTAGTTATGCTGCTAATAGGTTCAGAAAGCCAGGGGACCTCCAACAATGCACTGGGCTCACTCCTTTCTTCTCTCTCAATTAAATATTTTTGCTGGTCATTAACATCTGTTTGTTCTCTCCCATAGATTGAGTCCCCGTCGTGCTGTTTGCTCTCTACATGTCTGTTCTTTTCTTCTCCTTCTCTATCCCCTCACCCCCCCCCAGCCAGTTGCAGCAGATGACTGCCCCTCCCTAAGCCTGGTTCTGCTGGAGATTTCTTCCTGTTAAAAGGGAGTTTTTCCTCTCCACCGTCGCCAAGTGCTTGCTCACAGGGGATCGCTTGATTGCTGGGGTCTTTCTGCAATTGTGGAGGTTTCCCCTACAGTTGAAAGTGCTATGAGATTACTGTTGTTGTGAAATAGCGCTATATAAATAAAGTTGAATTGAATTAATTGAACACCCAATTGAGCCAGAAGCTGTGGAACTGTTTGGGTATGGACATGTTAAAATCAGCATAATAGGAACCATCACTCCACAGGTTTGCTACGGGTAGAGAGTCCTCCCAGTGTTCACATTTCAAGTGACGCGCCTTGGTGACAACATTTTGGGTTGTGACTTTTTCTATGAGCTGGGTTTTAAGATAAGATAAGATAAGATAAGCCTTTATTAGTCCCACAATGGGGAAATTCCAGGATTGCAACAGCACAGGGATAGCAACACTCAGAGCAACAATCAGAAGGCAAGAGAAAAAAAGAAACAAGAGCAGCAAGTATACATATGTACATCTAAATATAACCATCACAGATCACATGGGACTCAGTTTGACAGCTGATGGTCCGAGCCTGCTTTACCCTGAAATAGGCGTAGCCACTCATTTTTTCACACTGCATGTTGATCGGAGCACTGAAGACTGGGGACTGATCCTCACACGGCATAACCCTTCCAGAGCAGCCGCCTCACTGCAGCAGTTCCAGTCTGTGAAAACGCAAGATTTGGAAGATCGTGGGGTTCATCCAGTCACCACCAAGACCACTTCACCTCCATGACTGTTGATAACCCAACCACGTCCTCCATTAAACAGCGCCCCAACAATGGCACCGTTCACAAACCACATGACGAGTGAGCAGTAGCACATCGTGAGGCAGAAACATCCATTGCTCACGGTGCTCGACTGGGTCCAGATTCGCCGATCCAACCGTCCACGTCAGCTGCAGATGTTCCAGTCATCATCATTATCAACACTGCCACCACCTCCAATGCAAACCGCTGTGCAACTTGGACCAGCCACGTTTCAGATGAGAAAGGTAACACCACCACCTGCCCCGGACCAAGTAACAGCAACCAAGCTGAACCAGCCAGTGTGGGATCTGGACTGGAACTTTGCTGTTGAGCCAGCCGCAACTTCATTGAGGTGGCCATGTCCACGCCGGGCTCAACAGAGGCCCCACTGAGCTTCAAATGGTCACCGGCTCTAAAGTTCTGATTTTCATGTTTAGTCAATGCATGGTCCGTTTAAAGTGGCAGAATAACCCACACAACCATGCAGGTTATACTGATAGTCTACCCGGTTACCCAGGTTGTAACAGTTTAAAATAATTTTTTTTCTGATTGTCATGTTCACAAATAAGTCTGGTGGTTCTGACAACAGGTCCAGTTAAGTATGGGTGTTGTTCTACATTAGGCAATGTACCAACAGTATTATCAGCCAGACCATGTGTGCATTTCTTATATCACTGGCTTTAAGTTACCCCACATGTGTGTTCATATGTCCATCTGTATGTTAGCCGGTATGCTAGTTTTGTCTTAGTTGCCTTTTACGAGGGGGGGGGGGGGGTTAATGTGATATATGGGAAATGGCATGATGCACCACGCTGCGCTCGCACATACATATGTGTGATGTCATCACGCCGCAGGTATAATAGCCGGCTACCCAGGGTTAGCCAGTATCTTGCTGTCCACCTTTGGTACCACCTCCCAGTCACCTTACTGTGTGCTCCCTCCTTAGCATGGACTAATGTTCAATAAAAGCTAACCTCAACACGTGGACCTGTCTGCAGACCCATTATTTCCAGACATAACAGGCTGCAGGCTGGAGGTTACTGGCTCTCAGGGCCAGCTCCTCCACCATCCTTTGGGGCTCTGTGTGACTCCACTCTGCTCTCATGGGCAGTATAGGGGCGCCGCCTCATGATGGGGTGGCCCCCAGCTGGTCGTGGGAGTGGAGCAGAGTCCTGCAGAGTGAGACACTGCCCTTTGAGATCCTGTGACTTGGCAACTCCGCCAGCAGCCTCGGGTCCCGAGCCAGATCAGTTGCGGCGATTGGAGGGCCGCCCAGCGTGCGGTGCTAGCAATTTGTTGTGGAATCATGGCAAAATTAATGGGAGATGGGCCAGACTGACGTGAGATGCACCATTGACTGTGGATAAGTGAACCAGCGCCTCTCATCTGACCTAGAAGTAAGCTAGAAGCTAGTCAGCTAATGGATAACTGACATAAGAGGGATGGCAGAGTTGAATAGGTGAAGGATGCTTCTTAAAGTGATAGGCTTTAAATCAGAGCGTTTCTAAAAAGCCAGGAAAAATACAAAACAAATTTGCTTTAATAATTAAAAAATTAAAGAAAATGCAAACAAAATATGTCTCAGACACCTCATTAAAACATCTGTGAGCTGATAAAATGTGGAAAAAGTGCTGTCAATGACACCTTTAATGTTTGGGTTCTACTTTGCACATGTTGCATTTGTATGAATGTTGTGGTTTTTGTATGAATGCTATGTCTACCCTTTCTTATCGTCTTCTCTCTCCCTTCACCCCTCAACCAGTCGCAGCAGACGACTGCCCATCACTGAACCTGGTTCTGCCAGAGGTTTCTTCCTAAAAGGGAGTTTTTGCTTCCCACTGTTGCCTAGTTCAAGCACATAGGGCATCGCTTAATTGTTTTTTTTCTGAATTGTTCCTTCTGTGATTTATGTCTTACTAGTGCAGTGCCCATATGATCCCGTGTGGATTGGTGACATCATAGAAGTGATGCTTGCACCAAAGAATAGATGGCACCTATTAAGAACGCCTAAGGAGTTCTTATAAGGAATTCTGAACAACTCCTTATAGGTCTTCTAAGGAAGACCCAGTTCCAGAGCTCAGATCGGACCCAAATTTTTATCATTTTATCCCACTGGCCTCCAGAGCCTGCCCTGTGAATTTCAGCCCCCAACTCCCAAAAGATGTGCCTTTTCCACCTCTGTGTTCATTTAATAGCTCCCCTAAGGATGTTCAATAAAGATTTCCCCTCCTAAACCCACATATCCAGGGAGGCTGAAATTTACAGGGGTTATTGGGCTTAATATTATAGCCATAAATCCAAATTTTCAGCCCCCAAATCGCAGCAGTGATACCTTTTCCACCTCTGTGTTCCTTTAATAGCTCCCCTACAGACATTCATTAAAGATTCCCCCTACTACACTTCCATATATCCAGGGAGGCTGAAATTCTGGGATGCACACTCTCGTAACCTCAGCAAAGCATGTACCAAATCTGAGGTCAGTCTGACAAACGGTTCGAGAGATATGCACAGAACAGACAGAATGACACATGCACCCACAGAGAGAGAGAGAATCCTTGCATTATAATATGATGTATCTAGTGTGTTGAGATGACCTTTTGTTGTTATTAGGTGCTTTACAGTGCATCCGGAAAGTCATCACAGCACATCACTTTTTCCACATTTTGTTATGTTACAGCCTTAGGTCCTTCCTACCAACGGCTGTCAGACTGTACAACCTAAGCAGGGCTGCTCGCAGAGATAGCAAAAAGACGTAACAAACTAATAGTTTTTTTTTTTTTTTTTTTTTTTTTTTTTGAATGCAAAAGATGCAATAGACTTACACAATGGTCCTCTCCGGCATACAACTAGGAACATACCGGTCGCTATGGAGGGTGAGAATATGTATGGGCACATAATCATACCATGTAGGATAACTAAATAGACGGTTATGCTGTTTCATCCCACCTAGCAACAATGCTCTGCACTGTGTGTGTTTATATATTTACATATTTATTCCATCTAGCTACAATGCTCTGCACTGGGTGTGTTTATATTTATATATCTATATATTTATTCCATCTAGCTACAATGCTCCGCACTGTGTTTTTATATATCTACATATTATTCCATCTAGCTACATTGCTCCGCACTGTGTGTGTTTATATACTTGCATATTTATTCCACCTAGCTGCAATGCTCCATACTGTGGGTGTTTATATATTTACATATTTATTCCATCTAGCTACAATGCTCTGCACTGTGTGTTCATATATTCATATATTTATTCCATCCAGCTACAATGCTCTGCACTGTGTGTCTGTGTGTGTGTGTGTGTATATATATATTTTATAGTAATATGTACATATGTATATTAGCTGCTCTTGCTTGCTTGTTTTTTCTTGCCTTCTGATTGTTGCTCTGAGTGTTGCTATCCCTGTGCTGTTGCAATCCTGGAATTTCCCCGTTGTGGGACTAATAAAGGCTTATCTTATCTTATCTTATCTTATCTTATTGCAAAATGGACTAAATTCATTTTTTTTCCTCAAAATTCTACACACAAACCACATAATGACAATGTGAAAAAAGATTTTTTGAGATTTTTGCAAATTTATTAAAAATAAAAACTAAGAAATCACATGTACGTAAGTATTCACAGCCTTTGCTCAATAATTTGTTGGTGCTCTTGCCATAAATCGCCCTTTCAGGGCAGGATTGAAGACTCCATATGCATGCTGTGAGTTTGCAACATTTATTAACATAAACATGATCACTGAACAAAAACACTACACTTACACATAAGGGAGAGATGAGGAGTGCTGAAGGAGAACGGGGCTCACGCCGAGGGGAAAAGAGAACAGCCTGGACGGACTCAGGCCGAGGCACTTGGACACGCCGAAGAAAAAGAGAAGAAGCCTAACCAGAGTCACACCCGAAGACAACCGGGGCTCAAGACTGAGGAAAATGGGAAAAGGATTAAAATCCAACGAGGAAACGTTGCTGTATCCTTAAATAGGTAAATGGGAATGAACCAGTGAATGACAGGTGTGGATCACAAGAATCAGGAAATAATCAGGTCAACAGCTGACAGCTGTCAAGGCCGCAAACAGGCCTTGACAGCAGGAAATAAACAAGGACTGTTAAAATAAAAGTACAAACCGTGACAAACGAAAATAAGAAATAATCCAATGAACAATACACTTAACAGAGGGACCTAGGGAGAGGGTAAGAATAATAAGAAATACAAAACCAACCAGAGCTAATGATACAAAACTACAAAAGGAGATCTAAGGGCAAAGACAAATATAAACAGGAAAATAACTACAAGTACAAAATACAATGACCCAAACTAAATACAAAATAAACATCCATCCATCCATCCATCTTCTTCTGCTTAATCCTTTTCAGGTCGCGGGGGGGGGGGGGGCTGGAGCCTATCCCAGCATCTTTGGGCGAGAGGCAGGGTACAAAGATGCAGAAATACAGAAAGTGACTACAATAACTCAGGCTTAGCACGGCTCCCACCCATGCTCAGGATCATGACAGCCCCTTTGGCAGCAATTACAGCCTCAGGTCTATTTGAATATGATGCCACAAGCTTGGCACACCTATCTTTGGGCAGTTTGGCACATTCCTCTTTTCAGCACCTCTCAAGCTCCATCAGATTGGATGGGAAGCATCGGTGCACAGCCATTTTCAAATCTCTCCAGAGATGTTCAATTGGATTCAAGTCTGGGCTCTGGCTGGGCCACTCAAGGACATTCACAGAGCTGTCCTGAAGCCACTCCTTTGATAGCTTGGCTGTGTGCTTAGGGTCATCGTCCTGCTGAAAGATGAACCGTTGCCCCAGTCTGAGGTCAAGAGCACTCTGGAGCAGGTTTTCATCCAGGATGTCTCTGTACATTGCTGCATTCATCTTTCCCTCTGTCCTGACTAGTCTACCAATTCCTGCCACGGAAAAACATCCCCACAGCATGATGCTGCCACCACCATGCTTCCCTGTAGGGATGTATTGGCCTGGTGATGAGCAGTGCCTGGTTTCCTCCAAACATGACGCCTGGCATTCATGCCAAAAAGTTCAAATCTTTGTCTCATCAGACCAGAGAATTGTGTTTCTCATGGTCTGAGAGAGTCCCAGCCTCCGACCAACAGTGATCTGTGTGGAGTTTGTATGTTCTCCCCGTGTCTGTGTAGGTTTACTCCGGGATTTCTCCGGTTTCCTCCCACATGCCAAAAACATGCGTTAGGTTAATTGGCATCAAACTGGGGATTCTAAATTGTCCTAAGGTATGACTGTGAGAGTGAATGGCTGTCTGTCTTTCTGTGTTGGCCCTGCGATGGACTGGCGATCTGTTCAGGGTGTACCCTGCCTCTCGCCCAAAGATGCTGGGATAGGCTCCAGCCACCCTGTGACCCGAAAAGGATTAAGCGGAAGAAGATGGATGGATGGCCTGAGAGTCCTTCAGGTACCTTTTGGCAAACTCCAGGCAGGCTGTCATGTGCTTTTTACTAAGGAGTGGCTTCCGTCTGGTCACTCTACTATACAGGCCTGATTGGTGGAAAGCTGCAGAGATGGTTGTCCTTCTGGAAGGTTCTCCACTCGCCACAGAGAAACACAGGAGCTCTGACAGAGTGACCATCGGGTTCTTGGCCACCTCCCTGATTAAGACCCTTCTCCCCTGATTGCTCAATGTAGACAGCCGGCCAGCTCTAGGAAGAGTCCTGGTGGTTCTGAACTTCTTCCATTTATGTATGATGGAGGCCACTGTGCTCATTGGAACCTTCAAAGCAGCAGAAACTTTTCTGTACCCTTCCCCAGATTTGTGCCTCGAGACAATCCTGTCTCAAAGGTCTACAGTCAGTTCCTTTGACTGCATGCTTGGTTTGTGCTCTGACATGCACTGTCAACTGTGGGACCTTATATAGACAGGTGTGTGCCTTTCAAAATGTCCAATCAACTGAATTTACCACAGGTGGACTCCAATTAAGCTGTAGAAACATCTCAAGGATGATCAGTGAAAACAGGATGCACCTGAGCTCAATTCTGAGCTTCATGGCAAAGGCTGCAAATACTTACGGTATGTACATTTGATTTCTTAGTTTTTTTTTATTTTTAATAAATATGCAAAAATCTAAAAAACCCCAACTTTTTTCACATTGTTATTATGAAGTATTGTGTGTAGAATTTTGAGGAAAAATATCAATTTAATCCATTTTGGAATAAGGCTGTAACATAACAAAATGTGGAAAAAGTGAAGTGCTGTGAATACTTTCCGGATGCACTGTAAATCACTCTATCACTCTATAAATTTAGATAGATAGATTTGTTTATTTGACAGGGACAGTGCAATAAACATAGACAATTAATCAATGACAATCAATCTGATGTGTTGCACAGAGTGTATAGCTATTAGCTAATTTGCAACTCTTGTCCCTGGATGGGCTTTAGAAAGGAGAAACAAGTAAAAAGAAAAAAAGAAAAAAAAAAAAAAGGAAAGAAAAGGAATACACAATAACCACATACATCAATGCAAAAAACATAAATACATTATAAATACACAATTATAAATATTATAAATATTATAAATATTATAAATACACAAATATAACAACCTGACACACATTTGCCTATTTCAGGCCTCCCTCCCTTCGTCACTCACTATAAACAAACACATTCATTCCTTCCCTTCATTCACTCTCACCCTGCAGACAATCATTTCATACATGGGTACATTCTTGTTTATTTTTCAGCCAGTTTTTAACCTTTTTAGTGAATGTTTTAAAGTCCGTTATTATTTTAATTTCATTTGGCATTGTGTTCCAGATGTGACTGCCCTTTACAGAGAAAGCTGTTTGTCCAAATGTGGTTCTGCGGTGGAATATTTTACAGTTATTGTTAACAGAACTCCTGGTGGCTCTGCTGCTGTCCTGTCTTTGGATGAAACCAGCAAGTGGCTCAGGTGCTGATTTATGGAAACATTTGAAAGTTAATTTCAGTAAACAGAGGTCAATGAAACTCTCAAAACTCAATAGGTTGTATTTTTTTTTTAAATATTACAGTGATGCCACCTAATGGGCTTTTTGTCCAAGATTTAAGAAATCTCTGTGTCTGTCTGTGTGTCACGATCATAGGATATCATAGGACAGCCTATGATGTGCCAATGATGTTCCTATGATGTCTGCATCATAGGACATCATGCCTGCCTTGATGTCTTTATGATGTCATATAGACCATCCCTCACCTGTTGGTTGCAACATCTGTGATTGGTGATAATGCTGAACGCACTCTCCTGATTCCACAAATCACACTCACACTAGCTGACATGTTTCCATTCACCTTGTGACATAAACAGTTTCCAGTAAGACCCTGCTTTGCCACAACTGTGAATATGTCACAGGGCCAGTCTTTACAGTGCATTCGTGTTTTCTGCATAACAAATTTCTACAGCCATGGCCAATTCTATGCTGCCGCGAGCAGAGTTGGCAGATCAAGCAGTCTTCGTATTCTTGCTCAAGATGAAGAAACTAAGCAAAAGCGTCGCTTTCTGAGCAATGTTGTTTTTAAAGAGGTGCTGACACAGTAAAAATGTGTAACCTTGAAGAATGACAGTCTACACTACAAATGTGTAAAATGCCAAGCAAAGCACTGATTTTATCCGGGTGCTCTGGTTTCTTGGTTTCTATGGGCATGCACGGGTCTTCCTGAACAGGGTTGAAAGCCAGTTTTTGCTCAGATCTATTTTCATGATCCTGTCCATGAACTGGAATTATGACGCACCTAATCCTCAATCAGTGGTCTGAACAAAGAAGAAGAAGAACCACCAGATGAAGAGCAATAGAGTGAGGAGAACTGCTGCACGTCAGAAAAGATGCCGTGAAGATGAAACACCTCAGGTTTGAGCAGTACACCGCAGGCATGATTGTGAACAACACAGCCGTCTGAGACAGGAGGAGACCCTTCAGCAACAGGCATGCAGAAATACTTGCTTATACTTGGTTTCTACGGGCATGGACGGGTATACACGGGTATGTACTAGTAAAGTTGAAATGAATTAAATTAGACTGAATTGATGGTGGAGCTAAGTCAGACTTAACTGTTGTGACAGCTTGGAAAAGACCCACCTGAGGATCATTGTGTGTAAGTTTAGTGAGCATTGGGGTAATTACCCAGCAGGAGTAGTGATTCTAGCAAACTCATACAAGTGCCCAGATCACCTGACCTTTGACCTTGGGCATAATCTGTGAGTTTAATGTGCATTTGGCAATTTATTCTTGCAAATTGCAGACAGTCAGATGCTTTCAAAGGAATGAGCTAAAAACTGATGTGAATGTGTCCTGAAACAGAGCTTCAGTTTTTTCCAATTTTGATTTTCCTTGAAATAATTTTTGGCCAAAGTACATTAGCAGCACAAAACAGCATATTTACTCACTTGTTTCTGTGTTTAAAAAAAATGTTGTAGAATAAATTTTCTTACTGTCCATTCTCCAGATCTTTAACATGACACACGGAGGCCTCCACATAGTCCCGTGATTTACTGTAGAGCGGGAGCAGCGTGGAGTCATCATCAGAGCCATGTGCCAGGGCCCCATTTGGTCTGCAGTCAGCAAAGGGACTCGCCTTCCCATTAGGGGACAGCCCGTCCACTTCTTTTTCTTTTTCCAGGAGGGAGAGTTCCACTTTTACTTCAACTGCACAACACAGACATGTCTCACTTAGAAAATGTCTCAGAACCGACAAATGGTTGCAGTTCTTAAAATCCTTTAAAAAATGGCTATGTCAAATTAAAATTAAAATATTACATTCATGGCATTACACTTTTCCCTACTGATTTATTTCTATCTTTTTCAGGACTTTTAGAGGAGTCTCAGCTAAGACAGACATCAACAGCTTTGGGACAAATCAAGTCTGACATCTCCACCATTGAAACAAATGAGAGGAGGAAGCAGATGAAGAAAGAAATGTGAAGCCTAGTCTTCTTTTGTTCTATCATATCTACCTCATTCATTTAACATAAAACAATCAATGTAAAACTAAATAAATGTATCAATATACAAGTTATTTTTTATAGATACCATTAAAAGACCCAGATTTTTCTCGAGAGTAGGATCAGTCATGCTAAACATTTCATCAGTTATCATTAAAAAAAACTACTAACGTGAAAGGTAATGATTTTTCTACAAAAGAGACGTACAATTCACATCTTCATCCTTCCCTTAATGTGTGTTTGAAGTTTGAGTAAAATCATCTTAATGTGAATGCTGTCCCTCAGATATAATTTATGTGCCTCAGAATAATTAACTGGTTAACTAATTTGATCTATTTGAGCAATTTGTATGACCTGCGAAAATCGGTAAGAAAGATATGTGATGGAAAAAAACTAATTTATTCAGAGCTTAAAAGGAGGAGATTTTGTGAACATTATCATCATTACTAACTCATAATAAAAGCAGACTACAGCAGAGTGGAGAATATTAACCTGTGTTTATAAGAGACTTTTGTATTTTTCATGGCATGTCATTGCCATTGCATTCACAAACATTAAGAAAAGGTTGTGCAACTCCTTTTTTCACTGCAGCAGGCTGTATCTGTTCGGCTGGAAAAATGTGCTGATCATCCGGTTCTCGCAGAGTAATCTTGGTGGAATTTTCTCCCGCTGAGAAAGTCTTAATTAAAATCAATGGAAAATCATAATAGTGAGTGCAATTGCAGGAGAAAATGAAAAGGTTTCCACAGCAAAAGAGAATCTCCACATTCAGATGTGTCATATCTGAGGATAAATAACATCACCACACTAATGACATATTTAATTATTATCTAATAGCAACAGTTTAAAATGTGTATTAACAGTATTTACTGAAACACCTCCATTAAGATAGAATATGTTTACTGGAGATAAAAAGCAGGGAGTTTAGAAATATTTCAGATATCAAGTATTTATAACCTAGAAAACTATGTTGTCAACTGAATTGTTAGGGCCCGAGCCACTGACAACATCAGTGGGCGAGAACCCTATTGTAATTGTTAGAATTTTTTTTTAGGGCCCAAGCCACTGACAACGTCAGTGGGCAAGAGCCCTACTGTATTTACGGCCCGAGCCAGTGACAAGGTCAGTGGGCGAGAGCTCTATTGTTATTGTTAGAATTTTTTTTCTTCTTCTCCACGCTTTCTTCTTCTGACGCACATTTGCTCAAACTTGTCTTAGGGTTTTTGTCCGATTGAGCTCATTTGTGGTGACAATCATCTATACCCATGTGCCATTAAAAGTTATTGAAAACTTTTCTTAAAGCTTGACGGATTGGCTGTAGGGGCGTGGCAAAGTTTGCTGCCTCACCATGATCATTCTATGACCATTCTGACGGCAATAACTCTGGTATGCATTGTTGGATTTCAACCAAATTCAATATTATGGATATCAGTCCAATTCCAAATAGTTCCCTAGAACAATATTCGTAGAAATCTACAGCGCCACCTAGTGGTTCCACCTAACATGTGAAGTCAATGGGGAATGGCATACGCTTACTTTTATGTAGAAAGATGAAAATCGGGTGAGATTTTTATCATGTCAAGACATGCAAAAAAACTCCATAGAAGTGATGGTCTACACCCAACAGGAAGCCGGTCATTTTGGCGGGAAGTGGCAGTAACCAGATTTCCACCTCATGCATTTGATCGAACTCGTCCTAGGGTTTTTGTCCGATTCAGCTCATTTGTGGTGACAATCATCTATACCCATGTGCCATTAGAAGTTATTGAAAACTTTACCAAATGCCCAACGGTTTGGCGGAAGGGGCGTGGCCAAGTTTGCAGTATCACCATCACCCTTCCAATGGCTTTTACTCTGGCTTACATTGACTGATTTCAACCAAATTTTGTGTGGTGAATAGGTAGCCAATACTGATATTTTCTATAATAAAGAATAACACATAGCGACAGCGCCCCCTACCACCAATGGACAGGAAGTTGCCATAACTCACATGCCATACTCACGCGCCGCTTGCCAGAATGACGTGCAATTTTCTGAGGTGTATTAGACCACCTGGTTGATCATAACTGCACATCACCTTTAGCATGGCATCACTGCTGTTACCATGAACATGCCCTCCTCGCCATTAGGGCTGCACGGTGGCGCAGTGGTTTAGCACTGTGGCAGCACAGTTTTACCCTCGGCCGGGGGATCGCGGGGATCATGAGATCGTGGGTTCGATCCCAGCCCCCGACCAACAGTGAGCTGTGTGGAGTTTGCATGTTCTCCCCGTGTTGCGCGGGTTTACTCTGGGATTTCTCCGGTTTCCTCCCGCACACCAAAAACATGTAGGTTTAGGGCGCTCGCGCACGCAGCGACCAGCAGCCGGTGGCTTGTCACCAGACTGCAAACCAAGTCTACCTACGGGTACAAATAAGTAACAAAAAAAAAAAAAAAAAAAAAAAAATTCAATCCGTGATCTTAATGGGATGGTTGGGAACGACCTGGAGTCATGAAATCTGGAACATAGGTTGAGGTGACTGTCAGATGTAGTCCTATATGGACGGGCAACACATAACTGACAGGGAAGTGTTGCCATGACGACATGGCGAAGCTTGACTCCTCACCATGGAACATCGGAAACTTGCAACTTGGACAAACTGTCTGATTTCACCAAATTTTCTACAATGGATATTAGTCCTGCCCCACACGCTCCTATATAAAAATGATTGACAAAAGTTATAGCACCACCTACTGCTCACAGGAAGTACTGCACCAAACGGTTTATTTTATTATTCACGCAGCGCTTGCTACAACAATGGGAAATTTTCTGAGCCAGCTAGGTACGACGGGTGCCGGGGTCCACAGTTGCGGGGGGGGGGGGGGGGGCAAGGGCCCGCTTACAGCTAGTTGCAGCTTTAATTAGGGCCCGAGCCACTGACAAAGTCAGTGGGTGAGAGCCCTACTGTAATTAGGGACCGAGCCACTGACAAAGTCAGTGGGCGAGAGCCCTATTGTAATTGTGAGAATTTTTTTTTTTCCCTTCCTTTCCATCTAAGATCTCATTTTTGGGGTAGTCAACATGCATGAAAACTCACCATATTTTTGCAGGGACCTCAAGACTGGCAAAAAATTTAATATTTTGGAGGAAATATGAATGACCCCACAAAAATGGCTCTACAGCGCCACCTAACATATGAAGTCAATAGGGAGTGGCACACGCTTACTTTCACGTAGAAAGATGAAAATCGGGTGAGATCTTTATCATGTCAAGACATGCAAAAAACGTGGCAGTGACCAAATTTCCACCTTGCACATTTGATTGAACTCATCCTAGGGTTTTTTTTCCGATTCAGCTCATTTGTAGTGACAATCATCTATACCCATGTGCCATTAAAAGTTATTGAAAACTTTTTTAAAAGTTCAATAGTTTAGCCGAAGGGGCGTGGCAAAGTTTGATGCCTCGCCATGATCATTCTATGACCATTCTGACGGCAATAACTCTGGTATGCATTGTCGGATTTCAACCAAATTCAATATTATGGATAACAGTCCAATTCCAAACAGTTCTATAGACACAATCACAGAAATCTACATTGCCACCTAGTGGTTAAAGGAAGAATTGCTGAAAACTGTTTTATTAATTACTCACGCGCCACTTGCCAGAATGACGAGAAATTTTCTGAGATTCATCAGACAACAGGGATGATCATAACTGTGCATTAACTTTACCATGACGTCACACTTGTTACCATGGACATGCCCTCCTCGCCATTCAATCCATGATCTTGTGGGGAGGGTTGGGAAGGTCCTAGAGTCATGAAATTTGCAGAAGAGGTAGGGGTGACTGTCATTTGTAGTTCGATATGGGTCAGCAACACATAACTGATAGGTAAGTGTTACCATAGCGACATGGCGAAGGTTGACTCCTCGCCATGGAACATCGAAAAGTTGCAACTCGGACAAACTTCATCCGATTTTCACCAAATTTTCTATGATGGATATTAGTCCGACCCCGCACGCTCCTACACAAAAATAGTTGACAAAACCTACAGCACCATCTACTGCTCACGGGAAGTACTGCGCCACTTGCATTTGAATGAACTCCTCCTGGGGGCCTGCTCCCACTGAACTCATTTTCACATGGCGGCATCTATAGGCATTGGCCATTAAAAGTTATCAAATGTGAGTCACAATCTCAAAAGGTGTGGCCATGACACCATGGCGAAGTTTGACTACTCCCCTTACAACATCAAACAGCTGTAACTCAAGCAAAACTTGTCCGATGTCCACCAAAGTTTCCATGATGGAAAATAGTCCTGCCCCGAACGCGTCTACATAAAAATACCTGACAAAATATATAGCACCACCTAGTGGTTAAAGGATGAATTGCTGAAAACTGTTCTATTTATTAGTCATGTGCCGCCTGCCAGAGTGATGTGAAATTTTCTGAGGTTTATCAGACCACCGGGTTGATCATAACTGCACATAACCTTTAGCATGGCATCATTGCTGTTACCATGGACATGCCCCCATGCCATTCACTCTGTGATCTTGTTGGGAGGGTTGGGAAGGACTTGGAGTCACGAAATCTGGAACATAGGTTGAGGTGACTGCAATATGTAGTCCTATATGGGTGGGCAACTCATAACTGACAGGGAAGTGTTGCCATGGTGACATGGCGAAGGTTGACTCTTCGGCATGGAACATCGGAAAGTTGTAAATTGGACAAACTTCTGTCTGATTTTCACCAAATTTTCTGCAATGGTTAGTTGTCTAACCCTGCACACAACTACTTAAAAATGGTTTACAAAACTTATAGCACCACCTGCTGCTCACAGGAAGTACTGCACCAAACAATTTTCTTTATCATTCACACAGTGCATGCCGTGACGATGGGAAATTTTACGTGCTGGCTGGGTCCGACGGGCACCAGGTTCCACAGGTGCATGGGGGGCGAGGGTCCGCTTACAGCTGCTTGCAGCTTTAATTAGGGCACGATCCACTGACAAAGTCAGTGGGCGAGAGCCCTATTAATAATAATAATAATAATAATGCATCAATTTTATATAGCGCTTTACCATATATACTCAAAGACGCTTTACAAATAGGTACATTATTCACTCACTCCAAACAGACAATGGTAGTGGCAAGCTACTTCTGCAGCCACAGCTGCCCTGGGGTAGGCTGATGGAAACATGGCAGCCAAGCTGCGCCAACAGCCTTTCCGGCCACCACTGAACATTTTTATACATTTATACACATTCATACCCAGTGTTATGGACACTGGAGGCAATGCGGGTGAAGTGTCTTGCCCAGGGACACAACGGCAGGATATCTGGGGAGAGCAGGATTCGAACCGCCAACCATCCGGTTATTAGACAACCTGCTCTACCTCCTGAGCCACTGCTGCCTCTATTGTAAGTTGGGCCCGAGCAACTGACAAAGTCAGTGAGCGAGAGCCCTATTGTAATTGTTAGATTTTTTTTTCTTCTTCTCCATCTAACATCTCATTTTTGGGGTAGTCAGCGTGCATGAAAACTCAACCATTTTTTGCAGGGACCTCAAGAGTGGTGAAAAATTGAATATTTTGGAGGAAATATGAATGACCCCACAAAAATGGCTCTAAAAGCCATTTTTCCTACATAAAAATTATTGACAAAAGTTAGAGTACCACCTACTGCTCACAGAAAGTACTGCGCCAAACTGTTTACTTTATGATTCACGCAGCACTTGCCGCAACGACAGGAAATTTTCTGACCCAGCTAGGTACGACAGGTGCCGGGATCTATGGTTTCGCAGGGGGCGAGGGCCTGCTTACAGCTGCTCGCAGCTTTAATTGTTAGAATTTTTTTTTCTTCTTCTCCATCTAAGATCTCATTTTTGGGGTAGTCAGTGTGCATGAAAACTCACCATTTTTTGCAGGGACCTCAGACTGACAAAAAATTTAATATTTTGGAGGAATTATGAATGACCCCACAATAATGGCTCTACAGTGCCACCTAACATGTGAAGTCAATGAGGAGTGGCACACACTTACTTTCGCGTAGAAAGATGAAAAATGGGTGAGATCTTAACCATGTCAAGACATGCAAAAAACTCCATAGAAGTGATGGCCTACACCCAACAGGAAGTCGGCCATTATGGCAGGAAGTGGCAGTGACCTGATTTCCACCTCGTACATTTGATCAAACTTGTCCTAGGGTTTTTATCCAATTCAGCTCATTTGTGGTGACAATCATCTATACCCATGTGTCATTAGAAGTTATTAAAAACTTTTCCAAAAAGCTCGACGGTTTGGCTGTAGGGGCATGGCAAAGTTTGATGCCTCGTCATGATCATTCTATGACCATTCTGATGGCAATAACTCTGATATGCATTGTCAGATTTCAACCAAATTCAATATTATGGATATCAGTCCAATTCCAAACAGTTCTATAGAACAATATTCACAGAAATCTACAGCACCACGTATAGGAGGCAGAAAGTTTTGCATCAGAAAGTTTGCATCATGTTGTTTTTTTAATACCTCAGGAATGCAATGTCGGATTGACACCAAGATAGGTATGATGCATATGGGTATGCCTCCAAACAATTACAGCTATGAATATTCATGAGTAGCAATAGCGCCCTCTCTTGGAGACATGAAGGTTACACCAAAGGTTTTCTTCAATATCTCTGAAATAAATAGTCTCATTGGTACCATTTATGGTGACAATCATCTATACCCATGTTCCATCAGATGGTTTGGCAGAAGGGGCGTGGCCAAGTTTGCAGTATCGCCATCACCCTTCCAATGGCTTTTACTCTGGCATACATTGACTGATTTCAACCAAATTTTGTGTGGTGAATAGGTAGCCAGTACTGATATTTTCTATAATAAAGGATGACACACAGCGACAGCACCCCCTACCACCAATGGACAGGAAGTTGCCATAATTCACATGCCATACTCACGCGCCGCTTGCCAGAATGACGTACAAATTTCTGAGGTTTATCAGACCACCTGGCTGATCATAACTGCACATCACCTTTAGCATGGCGTCACTGCTGTTACCATGGACACGCCCTCCTCGCCATTCAATCCATGATCTTGCTGGGATGGTTGGGAGTGACCTGGAGTCATGAAATCTGGAACATAGGTTGAGGTGACTGTCATATGTAGTCCTATATGGGTGGGCAACACATAACTGACAGGCAAGTGTTGCCATGGCGACATGGCGAAGGTTGACTCCTCGCCATGGAATATCGGAAAGTTGTAATTTGGACAAACTTTGTCTGATTTTCAACAAATTTTCTACAATGAATATTAGTCCCGCCCCACACACTCTATAAAAATAATTAACAAAAGTTAAAGCACCACCTAGTGGTTAGACCATCGGATACTTGTATCTTAGACAAACTTTATCCGATTTTCACCAAATTTTCTACGATGGATATCAGTCCTGCCCTACACACTTCACTATAAAAAATAATTAACAAACGTTATAGCACCACCTAGTGGTCAGACCAATGGACACTTGTAACTCGGACAAACGTTGTCCGATTTTCACAAAATTTTCTATGATGGATATTAGTTTCACCCTGCATGCTCTTATGTACAAATAATTTACAAAAGCTATAGTGCCACCTTGTGGTTAGAACAATGGACACTTGTAACTTGGACAAACTTTGTGCAATTTTCATCAAAATTTCTACGATCGATATTAGTCCCACAGTGAACGTGTCTATTTAAAAATAATCAACAAAAGTTATAACGCCCCTTAGTGATTAAAGGAAGAATTGCTGAAAACTGTTTTTTTTTTAAATTTTTCTTTCACCAGATGCAAAAATGAAATGAAGGAATGACTAGGACTCATTGACAGCACATGTACAAAGTACAGAACTGTTTCCATGGTGACTGGCATGCTTCAATGGCTTCCTTGCAATGCAAAACATGAGAGTTACAGCTCAGACAATCCTTGTCTGATTCGGACCAAACTTTGCACAAATCATAGTAACCCCACTCTGAACACGTCTGTATTTCAATATTCACAAAAATGTCACAGCACCACCTAGTGCTGACATGAGGTACTGCACAAAATTGTATCAAATTTCTCACAAAGACCAGTAGTCAGAATGACATGACATTTTCAGAGGTTTCTCAGAGCACACTGGATTACCCTCAGTGAAAGTCACTTTTGTCCTGCGATCATCACAGTTGCCATAGAAGCCCACTCCTCGCCACTCAGTACGTTTTTTACTTTGGAAGGTTGGGAAAGTCCAAGCATCACGAAATGGGGAATATAAGTCAAGGTGACTCTCTTCTGTAGTCCTAAATGGGTCTGCAACACATACCTAACATATAAGCGCTGCCATGACCACATGCTGAAGTTTCCTTCCTGGCAATACGTCGGACAGCTGTAACTTGGACAAACTTTGTCCAATTTACCCCATAATTGCAACTATGGATCTTAGGCCCAGCCCGCGTGCTCCTACATAAAAATGATTGACAAAAGGTATAGTGGCACCTACTGCTTACAAGAAAGTACTTCACCAAATAGTTCTCTTTATTATTAATGCAGCGCTTGCCGCAATGCCGGGAAATCTGCTGGGTCCGACAGACAGTGGGATCCACAGGCACGTGGGTGGGGGAGGGGGGCTTACAGCTGCTTGCAGCTTTAATTATAGATTTTTTTTGTCTTTTTCAGTGTCTAGGACATTTTTTTAATAAGTGTGTTTAAGTTTTAGTCATGATGAAATTAAACTTAAACAATATGAACCAGACTGTCATCAGTGTAAGTAGCTAATTCCAGGATGATGAAATTATCCTGTTTGTCTCTCTATATATATACAGTGGTGTGAAAAAGTGTTCGCCCCTTCCTGATTTCTCATTTTTTTGGATGTTTGTCACGCTTAAATGTTTCAGATCATCAAACAAATTTAAATATTAGACAAAGATAACACAAGTAAACACAAAATGCAGTTTTTAAATGAAGGTGTTTATTATTAAGAGAAAAAAATCCAAACCTACATGGCCCTGTGTGAAAAAGTGATTGCCTCCTAAACCTAATAACTGGTTGGGCTACCCTTAGCAGCAACAACTGCAATCAAGCATTTGCGATAACTGGCAATGAGTTTTTTACAGTGCTGTTGAGGAATTTTGGCCCACTCATCTTTGTAGAATTGTTGTAATTCAGCCACATTGAATCAGAATCAGAATCAGAATCAGAATCAGAATCAGGTTTATTGCCATTGTTCATGTAGTACACAAACTAGGAATTTGTCTCGGTACAATGCTGCAACATTAAACATGATAAGATAAGAGAAATAAACTATACATGTAATAAAGTGTAGGATAAGATTAAGTGATACTGGTCAACAGTTAAAATATATATTAGCCAGCAGCAGATACTGTGGAGAACTATATAGTGCAGTCGGTAATGCAGGAAGAAAACAGTGATGATTGACATGAGTCTGGTTGAGCTGCTGTACATGGTGCACGAGAGTCACTTAGTGTTCAGCAGTCTAATGGCAGAGGGGAAGAAGCTGTTCATGTGACGGGAGGTTTTAGTCTGGATGGACCGAAGTCTTCTACCAGAGGGGAGGGGGGCAAACAGTACGTGACCAGGGTGTGAGGGATCGGCTATGATCCGGCCAGCACGCCTCCGGGTCCTGGAGATGTACAGATCCTGGAGAGATGGGAGCTTGCAGCCGATCACCTTCTCAGCAGTGCGCACGACGCGCTGCAGCCTTAGTCTGTCCCTGGCAGTGGCTCCTGCGTACCACACGGTTATGGAGGTGGTGAGGATGGACTCGATGATGGCTGTGTAGAACTGCACTAACATCTTGGTGGGTAGCTTGAGCTTCCTCAGCTGCCGCAGGAAGAACATCCTCTGCTGGGCTTTTTTGATGAGTGAGCTGATGGTCAGCTCCCATTTGAGGTCCCTGGTGATGGTAGTGCCTAGGAAGCGGAAGGAATCAGCAGTGGTGATGGGAGAGCCTGAGAGGGTGAGGGGGGGCAGAGGAGTAGTGACTTTCCTGAAGTCTACAATCATCTCCACTGTCTTCAGAGCGTTCAGCTGCAGGTTGTTATTGCTGCACCAGGACGCCAGCTGGGCCACCTCTCTCCTGTAGGCGGACTCGTCGCCGTTGGAGATGAGCCCGATGAGGGTGGTGTCGTCCGCAAACTTGATCAACTTGACAGACTGGTGGCTGGAGGTGCAGGAGTTGGTGTAAAGGGAGAAGAGTAGGGGGGAAAGTACACAGCCCTGGGGTGATCCGGTGCTGATGCTAGTATAGTCTGAGACAGTCTTTCCCAGCCGCACATGCTGCCTCCGGTCCGTCAGGAAGTCGATGATCCACCTGCAGAGGGAGTCAGGCACGTTGAGCAGGGACAGCTTGTCCCGGAGCAGAGCGGGGCGGATGGTGTTGAATGCGGAGCTGAAGTCCACAAACAGGATCCTGGCGTAGGTTCCCGGGGAGTCCAGGTGCTGCAGGATGGAGTGGAGGGCCAGGTTGACTGCATCGTCTACAGACCTGTTGGCTCGGTAGGCAAACTGCAGCGGGTCCAGGAGAGGGGTGGTGATGGACTTGAGGTGGGACAGGACCAGGCGCTCAAAGGACTTCATGACTACAGAGGTGAGCGCTACAGGTCTGTAGTCATTAAGTCCAGTGATCCGTGGCTTCTTGGGGACAGGGATGATGGTGGAGGATTTGAGGCAGGATGGCACGTGGCATAACTTAAGGGAGGTGTTAAAAATGTCTGTGAATACAGGAGCCAGCTGTTTCGCACAGAGTCTCAGGGTGGAGGGAGACACGCCGTCTGGGCCGGGGGCCTTGCGCGGGTTCAGTCTGGACAACTGTTTGAGCACATCCTGCTCACTGATGATAAGGGGAGGGGGGGAGGGGGGGTGCCTTAAATGAAGTAGGGAATGTGGAGGCTGTGGAGCTGGAGGGAGGGGGGGAGTTGGACACAGATGACGAGGTGTCAAAACGGGCATAGTGTTGGGACAGTCTCTGACAAAGGGCTTTGTCATCCTGACCTTTAGGAGCCTGAGGCCGATAGTTGGTGATCTGCCTCAGTCCTCTCCACACGGAAGCCGAATCATTAGCAGTGAACTGCTGCTGGAGTCTCTCTGAGTATAGAGATTTGGCCCTCTTCAGCTCTCTGTTAAACCGGTATTTAACCTCCCTGCAGCAGTCCCTGTCTCCACTTTTCAGCGCTGCTTCCTTCTCCTTCCTGATCTGTCTGAGCTTAGCTGTGAACCAGGGTTTGTCATTAGAGTAACTCACCCTGGTGCATGATGGAAGAATGTTCTCTTCACAAAAGTGGATATATGAGTTCACAGTGTCCGTGTACTCATCCAGATCATGCGTGGCTCCTTTAAGCATGCCCCAGTCAGATATTTCCATGCACGTTTCCAGCTTCTCCTCAGCATCACTGGTCCGTATCTTCGTAGTGCTCACAACAGGTTTAGTGAGCTTCAATCTCTGTCTGTATGTGGGAATGAGGTGAACCATCACGTGATCAGATAATCCCAGCGCAGCTCGAGGGACAGCGCGATATGCGTCTTTCACTGTGGTGTAACAGTGATCCAGTGTGTTTAATCCTCTGGTGGGGCATTTAATAAACTGTTTGTAGCGGGGGAGATCGTGGCTCAGATTGCACTGATTAAAGTCGCCAGCCACAATAATCAGCGAGTCTGGAAAACTCCGCTCTGTGTGTTGAATGTGATCCGCGAGCACGCGCTGAGCTTCGCGCGTGTCCGCGTCGGGAGGGGCGTACACAGCGATCATTATGAAAGAAGCAAACTCCCGCGGGGAATAGAAGGGCTTGCAATTGATAACAAGAAATTCCAAGGCAGGAGAACAGTGTTTGGAAATTACCGTTACATCAGAGCACCAGCTACAGTTGATGTAGAAGCAGACACCGCCTCCTGTGGTCTTGCCGGAAAGCTCTGTGTCACGATCAGCACGGAAGAGCTGGAAGCCGTCGAGGCGCAGCGCGCTGTCCGGTATATTTTCCCGGAGCCAGGTCTCAGTAAAGCAGAGGACAGCTGAGGAGGCGAGGTCCTTAAAACGCATCAGCAGTCTCAGTTCATCCACCTTGTTAGAGAGAGAGTTGGTATTGGACAGAAATATGCCAGGCAGCGCCGTTCGCGAGCCTCTCCTGCGAAGTCGTACGAGAGCGCCCGCTCGTCTTCCTCTCTTCCGCCGTCTCACTTTCCGAGCCAAACAATAAACCAGATCGGCGGCAGGGGCTAGAAAAACTGGGAGGAGGTCCGTGGGGGTCAAAGTCCTGATATTTAAAAGTTCTTCACGGGTATAAGTGCAAGCAGACACACAATTGACAAACAAAAACAAACAAAGAGCGCAGCGAAGCACCATGTCGACCGCTGTGGGCGCCATCTTGGATCGAATTGGAGGGTTTTCGAGCACGAACTTCCTTTTTAAGGTCATGCCACAGCATCTCAATCGGATTCAGGTCTGGACTTTGACTAGACCACTCAAAAGTCTTCATTTTGTTTTTCTTAAGCCATTCAGAGGTGGACTTGCTGGTGTGTTTTGGATCATTGTCCTGCTGCAGAACCCAAGTGCGCTTCAGCTCAAGATCATGAACAGATGGCTGGACATTCAGATTCAGGATTTTTTGGTAGACAGCAGAATTCATGGTTCCATTTACCACAGGAAGTCTTCTAGGTCCTGAAGCAGCAAAACAGCCCCAGACCATCACACTACCAACACCATATTTTACTGTTGGTATGATGTTCCTTTTCTGAAATGCTGTGTTACTTTTACACCAGATGTAATGGGACACACACCTTCCAAAAAGTTCAACTTTTGTCTCATCAGTCTACAGAGTATTTTCCCAAAAGTCTTGGGGATCATCAAGATGTTTTCTGGCAAAACTGAGACAAGCCTTTATGTTCTTTTTGCTCAGCAGTGGTTTTCGTCTTGGAACTCTGCCATGCAGGCCATTTTTGCCCAGTCTCTTTCTTATGGTGGAGTCATGAACACTGACCTTAACTGAGGCAAATGAGCCCTGCAGTTCTTTGGATGTTGTTGTGGGGTCTTTTGTGGCCTGTTGGATGAGTCGTCGCTGCGCTCTTGGGGTAATTTTGGTTGGCCAGCCACTTCTGGGGAGGTTCACCACTGTTCCATGTTTTTGCCATTTGTGGATAATGGCTCTCGTTGTGGTTCACTGGAGTTCCAAAGCTTTAGAAATGGCTTTATAACCTTTTCCATACTGACAGATCTCAATTACTTTGTTTCTCATTTGTTCCTGAATTTCTTTGATAATGTCTAGCTTTTGAGGATCTACTTCACTTCTTCTTCTTCTTCTTCTTCTTCTTCTTCTTCTTCTTCTTCTTCTCTCGGTTACCGGCGGACAGCAAACAACTGAAAGGTGCATACCACCTCCTACTGTACAAGAGTGTGTAACATTATGTCATCTGAGCCCGACCCCTAAATTCTATGACTTAATCCTATTATTTAAAAAAGAGAAAAGAGCCCTTCTTGTGATTCTAATTGCCTCTCCATCTCAATCTGTTCCCAGAATCCCAGTTAAATCCCATTCCCTACCAGTCTCTCGAACTTCATTTTCCCTTATCTGTCTTTCATTTCCGTATTTGTGACAGCGTAATAAGATGTGCTCGACATTTTCTTTTACTCCACATTTTCTACATTTGTCACTTTCGATTTTTCCCCATGGTGAATAAAGTGCCGTTTAAACTTGTGTGATCCAGTCTGAGTCATGCCAGACTGGATCACACAGTCTTGGAAGGATGTCTTCCCTCCTTTTGGTTGTTATGTAATTCTTTATTGCAACAGATTTCTGCATTTTGTAATACGATCTACCTTTATGATCTTCATCCCATCTTTTTTGCCATAGCTCAGTTCCTTTTTTCTTGATTACTGCTTTCCCTTCACCTTTTCTAAGAGACAATGGTATAGTTATCGCTTTTCCAAGAGCGCTTTTTGCTAATTTGTCTGCACAGTCATTCCCTTTCAACCCTTCATGTGCAGGAACCCAACAAAACTGAACTTCTCCACCACCCCATGTACCCTAAATAAACTGTGATATAGCTCAATCACCAAGTCTTCCCTTGAAGATTTTAGTGTCTGTATGGTTTTTAACGCTGCAAGTGAATCCATGCACACCACCACCCGGTCCGGTCTGACCTCCTCCACCCACTGCAAACCAATAATTATTGCCACCATCTCTGCTGTAAACACAGATGTATTGTTGGAGAGTTTTTTTGAGATGGTCACTTTAAACTCTGGAATGTATACTCCAACTCCCAACAGAGCCCTCCTTGTTTTTGAACCGTCAGTATAGAGCTGTAAGAAGTTACAGTAATTGTTCCTGAGGTAAATGCTTGTTTTAACACCAACTTCACTCATACGCCAATCCTTTTTCCTCATTAGCAGACTAGCGTCTACTTCTATTCCTGGAAGAAGCCAAGGGGGAACATTACTCACTTCAATGGTGTTAGCTATATCAATAGCGTGTAGCCCATACATTATGGCTTTTCTTTCAATTGTCCACCCAAACCCGTGTCCTTGGAAATTAAGAGTATTCCCAGCAGCCTTGCAGTGTTGTTTTTGAAATATTTGCTTTGTCACTTCCTTTCAGCTTGACCCAGTATGATAATGTGAGTTTATCGCTTCTCAAATCCATTGGCATTTCTCCTGCTTCTATTAAAACTGCATTGTTTGGTGTTGTTTTGATGGCTCCAATGCACAGGCAAAGCACTCTATGCTGCATTCTATTTTTTCCAGAGTCGTCTTTGCTGCTGCTCCATAAATCATGCATCCATAGTCTATTGTCGATCCCATTAGTGCTCTGTAAATGTCAATTAATGCCTGTTTATTTGCACCCCATTCATGTCCAGCTACAGCTTTTATGAGATTAATGACTTTTTTGCACTTTGTCTCCAGATTTTCAACATGAACTCTCCATGTGTATGCACTATCAAACCACAATCCCAGATATTTGAACTCACTCAGTTTTTCTATTGGTTGATTGTATAATGTTAATGGTTCTGTACCCGTTCTGTGTTTTTTGTGAAAATCATATAGCAGGTTTTACTGTTTGTAAATTTAAATCCCCACTCATATGACCACTTTTCCACTTTCTCCATTGATTTCCTGATGTTTTTGAACACAAATTTCTCAAACCACAATCCTAGATATTTGAACTCACTCACTTTCTCTATTGGCTGATTATATAATGTTAATGGTTCTGTACCAGTTCTGCATTTTTTTGTGGAAATCATATAGGAGGTTTTACTGTTTGAAAATTTAAATCCCCACTCATATGACCACTTTTCCACTTTCTCCATTGCTTTCCTGATGTTTTTGAACACAAATTTCTCATTTCTTCCCCTCGTCCATATGGCTCCATCATCTGAATATAGTGGTGTTTTGATGGATCTCTCTTGATCCGCAAACATGTCATTAATCATTATATTGAATAAAACAGGGCTTATCACACTCCCCTGAGGAACACCATCTTCTATTTCAAAGTCATTAGAAACTTCTGATCCTACTTTAACCCTAATTGTCCTGCGTGTTAAAAAATCCATGATCCAATTATACATCCTACCACCAATGCCCATTTTATTCAATTTGATAAGAAGTCCATCCCTCCACAGTGAGTCATACGCCTTTTCAATATCCAGATAAACTATAACCATTACTTCTTTCATTTTGAGAGCCTTTTCAATATCATTACTTACCCTAACTAGAGCATCCACTGTGGATCTTCCTCTTCTAAAACCATTCTGATAGTAGTTTATTAATTGTTTTTGCTCTAGTACATATGAGAGTCTGTAAACTAACACCTTCTCCATCTATTTCCCTAAGTGTGACATTAATGCTATTGGCCTGTAGTTGCCTGGTTGAGCTGGATCTTTCCCTGGCTTATTAAATGGTAAAATTACCGTCTTTTTCCACCCACTTGGGATAACTCCCTCCTTCCATATTCTGTTAAACATTTTCAGCACCAGTTGCATTGATTGCATAGGCAACTGCTGGAACATAGCATAGCTTAACTGATCAAATCCTGGAGCTATGTAGCCACTATCTTGCAAAGCTCTCTTAAGCTCTGACATTGTGAGCTTGAGGTCTAATGCAGTCATGTCCTCATTTCACTTCATTTTTTAAGTTTGCATTTTCTCTGAGTTTATGCTGACTTTGCTGTCTATGACTCTCACCAAGATGGTCTCCTCTATGCACTGCTGCAAATGCTCTACTTAGGACTTCTGCCTTTTCTTTGTCTGATACAGCCATCTTGTCCCATCCACTAAAGCTGGAATTTTAACTGATACCCTTTTCCCACTCATTTTTTTAAACACACCCCAGACATCACCTAGTTCTGTTTTCCTACCAAGGGTGGAACAAAATTCTCTCCATGTTGACCTTTTCCTGTTTTAATAATCCTTCGAGCTACTGCCCTTTTCTTTTTGTACTCTATTAGTTTTCACTAGTCATATTCTTCCTCAGCTCTCTGAATGCCTTGTTTTGCTCTTTTACTGCAATACTACATTCGTCATTCCACCAGGGTACAACCTTCTTCCTACCCTGTGCTGTTTTCTTAGGTATACTTGCTATTGCAGCATTCAGAATATGATTGGTTACCTGACTTGAACACTCTTCTATGCCACCTTCTAATGTTACCAAATGACACAACTGAACACAGTATTGCCTAAATTTTTCCCAATCTGCCTTGTCAAAACACCATCTTGTAAAACATCTTCCCTCTTGCATACATACTTCAGTTTTAATGACTAAGTATTGGGAAATGATCACTTCCCATAGTTGTCCTGTTCATAACCGTCCATTCACAGCTGCTCACTAAAGAATCAGATACCAGAGTCAGGTCAATACATGATAATGTGCCCCTATGCACATCCACCCTGGTACCTTCACCACTGTTTAGACAAATTAACGATCTTTCATCTAACATCTCTTCCACAACATTTCCATTGTTATCTGTATGTGTGCTTCCCCACAAGCTATTATGGGCATTAAAGTCTCCACACCATACTTCTTTCATATGCCCTTCCCCTGCCATAACACTGAAAATATCTGCTGTTAACTTCCTACATGGGTTGTAATAATCAGCTTAATATTTCCTTGTCCATTTGGCCTACATATTTCAATAATATTATACTCTATTTCCTCAGGGGAGGGAATCACCCTATACGCCAGGCCATCTTTAATGAAAGTGGCACATCCTTCTCCATTTACAGTGTTAATTCTATCCTGTCTGATTGAAGTGTATCCTGGAATAACAAAATCTAAGTGAGGTTGAAGCCATGTCTCCTGTACACACATTACCTGTGGAACAACTTCTAGTTTGTAAAGATACTTCTTGACTTCTTGTCTGTTTGCTACAAGACTCCTCACATTCCACTGTAGTATGTGTAGTACCATAATTAAGGTCTCGTTTCAGCATGTGCAGTCTCCCCAGTTTCAGCTTTCAATAAAGCATGAATCTGGTCAGCTGTGATATCTTTCACATCTAGGACGCTTCCTGCTGCTTCCACAATGGCTTTGATTCTTTCACTTTTCTTCTTTAGCTGTGCAGCAACATTCATGGTGTGGCAGATAAAAGCTATAAAGTTTGTCCTCTTAGCTATCAATGTGTCATTATCCATTTTGCATTTGTGAACACAAACATTCCCTGCAGTGGCACGATCCTGTGCTGGCATGAGACCCGTTGATGGCTGGGCTTCCATTTGAACTGAACTTCTTTGAGGAAGGCCTGTTGTGTTTCTGACTATTCCTGCCTTTCTAACTGTCTTTAGAGCTTCCGCATACGAGATTTTCTTAGTTATTCTGATTTCCCGAGCTTGTCTAGCTTCCCTCTGCACAACACATCCTCCATATGCAGCACTGTGCTCACCCCCGCAGTTGCAACACTTTATTTTGGCGTCCTTGTTACATTTACCATATTCATGCTCCCCTCCACATCTAGCACATCTTAGCTTTCTCTTATACTGCTGAGCAGTGTGACCCATCCTTTGACATTTGTAGCACCTGAGTGGCTTTGGGACATATCCTTTGACACTGTAATACATGTATCCTATTAGGGCTGATTTAGGGAGTGTTTCCTCAAACTGAATCATGACAGACAGTGTGTCCTTCAGTGAACCTTCTCTTTTACTCTTTAGCCTTTTCACATCCTTCACTTTTCCTCCTTGGATCTTGTTTTTCACTTCTTCCATAGACGTGCACAAAGGGACACCTGATATAACTCCCCTCAAGTTAGCTGTCGTGCCAGGAACATGCGCCTTCTTTTGTTCTCCACTTAGACATGTCATTGCCAATATTTTCTGTTGCTGTTGTTTACTTGTGGCATGCATTAACAGCTGGTTATGATTCAAGAACTTTGCTAACTTTGTTATGGTTCGAGCGCCGATCTTGCCTGTGCTCGAGCCATGCACTATTTTCTCCCTTCTGACGGCTGTGTGCCCCTTTTGGCTCCCTGAGCCTTTATTGTGACAGTGCTCGGAGGGGCTTCCGGCTGTCAGAGCTGTCAGCTGAGCCGCATTTCGCCTCATCAGCTGCTCCCTACTTAACAGGACAGATGGGAGCAAAATGTGCGGCAGTCTCGTCAAAAACTTCCCCTTTTCAGATGTTAGCGAGCATCCCTCTGTTCGGACGTTGACCATTCGTCTATGATTGTAAGTGTGCCTCTTTATGTATCCGTTATTCCCTGTCTTTGACTGTATATCGTTGTAGCGTGTTTTAGCCCCCCGTGGCTTGTTATTTTGTGTCCTTTTCTGTTCCTTTAATAAAACTGTGCAAACTCACCGGTGATTTGTGGCGTCTTATGATGGCTCGTGAGGGCCATCCATGTCAGTAGACTGCCACCAGACTGAGATGCCTATTGCCGTGAGTTTGCCGTGGTGTGGAGTGTTTTCCCTTCGCTTGGGCTGGTGTACAGAATGTCCGCCCTCGAGCATGGGTTCTGCCCTGAGTGGTTCCATGAGGTCGACGGCTATCTGGCTAAGGCGCATTGTCTCATGCCCACTTCAGCGGCAGATGACTACTTGTTTCTTGCCCATAAGACCTTATTGAAATATCACCTCACCTCCTTTCCGGAAGAATGGAGAGGGTAACATGGATTGTGGCACAGCATGGGTTAATTGGAGAGGTGGCCAAGGAACCTCCTCCTTCTCCCCCGAGTACGGCGTCCCCGACAAGGGTGGAGGTCCGTGGACTGGAGGGAAACCCCGGCAGGAGGCCGACAGAGAGGCATCCCCGCTCCTAGTCTCAGAATTCAGCTCCCGTCACCCGTCCAGCCCCGGCGCCATGTGTTCCTGGCTCCATCGTCTTACCTTCAGCCAGTAAGCGTCGTCGCCATGTCACAACGAGGCCCCAGCGAGAATCCCGTCCGGATTCAGCTCCGGGTCGTTGGAGGAACCCAGCCTCCCAGTCAGCTGCGTCTTCCACGTCATGACAGGAGGGAATCCCCGCAGTCGCTTCCACCAGGTCATCTGTCCCAGCTGTTCCATCAGCTCCTCGTGCCCGGATCGCCTCGGCTGCGGCCCCCTCCTCCTCGACGTCATCTCCGGCTGCTGTGAGTGCTGCAAGTCATGCTTCGGTGAGGCCCGTCTGCAATCCACCGCGAGCGGCTCCTCCTCGTCTTCCCGAGGGGCCTGCCATCACGATCCGGACGGGAAAGGGAAGAACTCCACCCGCTACAGCAGGCACCATCCATCCTCCGGGAAACAGGCAAGTGCAAGTTCATTTATCTCCCCGTAGTTGTGATTTGTCTGACTCCTGGGGGTGGAGTTCAGGGTTTGCAGTCCCCCGAGCTCCCACCATCTGCTGTAGCTTCTGTCATTAAACATGCTGCCTCTGTGTCTCCCTCCGCTGAGCGGTCCACGACGCCAGGCCTACGTCGCCGGACGAGGAGGGGGTCTGCGGTTCTGGAGAGCCTGGTTCCAGCCCCGCAGCCACATCATGGGCAGAGGAGGACAGCGGACTGCAGCGTGGGGCCTGCGCCGACGACGAAGCGTCCCCGGGTCTCCACAGATGAGCGGTTCGGTCCAGCGGGTCGAGGGTCCCCTGCCATCACGCCGTGTGGGTCGTCGGTGTGGACGTTAGTGCCGGAGGGTCCTCAGGCTGCGGAGACCATCATGCCAGCTGCGGAGCCCGCCGTAGCTGAGTAGGAGCCAGATGACGACCTTCTTCGTCCTGAGCCCGAATCATCAAAGTCCTGGACGTTGACAGAACTCGAGTGCAGGTAAGTGCTCTACCTTGTTTTCTTTCTTTCCATTTTAGAGCATTTTTTCCTGTCTCTCGGGGAGACGAGCCAGGGACAGCCGTCTGCTGCACCCAAGCTCGTCTCGCTGGGCTCTGTCGCTACCGGTGATTCTGATCCCGGTTCTTTTCCTTCTCCTGAGCCTTCTCCCAGGGTCACTGGTGCGGAGCCAATCCCGGTCGCTGTGCTGGAGGTTCCGGGTTCGGGGATGGAGGTCGTTACTGGTGCTGCGCCGACCCAGTCAGGGTCCATCGTAGGTGCAGCCGAGACCCAATCGGGGTCCATCGCGGGTGCAGCCGAGATCCAATCGGGGTCCAACGTGGGTGCAGCGCCGGTGTGATTCAAGTGTGGTGAAGGAGCTGCAGACCCTCTGCCGCCTGACATTGAACTGGCTCATCGTCATCATCATCTTCTTCATCACCGTCGTCTTTCCAGCTCATCTCCACCGGGGGCCATTGGGGTTCTCAACATTCGGCCCAGCTCTCCCTCGTCATTCCCCTCTCCAGGGAGGCCGTCTCCAATTGTTCCTCCACGGTCCTGGTGGCTGAGCGATGCGGGTCAGCCGCCTGGTGAGCTGTTTCGCTGGTTTGACGTCCTGGGTCGGCCACCCAGCGTACGGTGTTTCCTACTGGGTGACCTGGTTCGGCCGCCGGAGGTTCTGACTTTCCGGGCCTGGGACTGGGGTAGGCCGCCCGAACATTTCCTCTTTCCCTTAGTCACCTTTTGGCCATTGAATGCAGGGAGACCGCCGGAACTGTTCCTGGTTAATTGGACTCTGCCTGTTGTCATCCTCATGTGTTTTGTGGTCCCACTGAGGTATAAGGTTATTCGGTGTGAGTTGCTCTATGTCGATCTGTGTTTTCACCGCTGTTTAGCGTGCTTTTTTTTCTCCCCTCTCCTGTCTGAGGGATGATGTACATCTGTCTCTTTATGTCGTATAGGCCCGTGTGCTCAGTTTTAGGTCTCCGACTATTATTTGCATTTGTTGCCCTGTTCATGTATCTTTTGTGCGCTATGGAGTATTGTATTTTTCTTTTTAACCGTACTCCGTAATTGCCTCATTTATTCCCTGTCATCGTCATGATGGTTTGCTTTGTTGCCCGGTTCTATGTCTCATCTGTGCGTTACGGAATGTTGTGTTTTTCTTTGTAACCATACTCTGTAACTGCCTCATTTGTTCCCTGTCATCGTCATGGTGGTTTGCTTTGTTACCCTGTTCTATGTCTCATCTGTGCATTATAGAGTGCTGTATTTTTTTTTTTGTTGTAACCATACTCTGCATCTGTAACCATACCATAGGCTGCACGGTGGCGCAGTGGTTTAGCACTGTGGCAGCACAGTTTTACCCTCGGCCGGGGGATCGCGGGGATCATGAGATCGTGGGTTCGATCCCAGCCCCTGACCAACAGTGAGCTGTGTGGAGTTTGCATGTTCTCCCCGTGTTGCGCGGGTTTACTCCGGGATTTCTCCGGTTTCCTCCCGCACACCAAAAACATGTAGGTTTAGGGCACTCGCGCACGCAGCGACCAGCAGCCGGTGGCTTGTCACCAGACTGCAAACCAAGTCTACCTACGGGTACAAATAAGTAACAAAAAAAAACAAAAAAACTCTGTAATTGCCTCATTTGTTCCCTGTCTTCATCATGGGTTTTTTTTTTTCTCTCTCTTTCTGGTTCTCGCCCTCCAGGCCTTTTCCCCCATCCGCCCACCCTGGGGGGGGGGGGGGCTTGGGTGTCATACGGCGCTCGTAGTTCGCCGCCTCGGGGGGGGGGAGGTACTATTAAGGTTCGAGCGCCGATCTCGCCCGCGCTCGAGCCATGCACTATTTTCTCCCTTCTGACGGCTGTGTGCCCCTTTTGGCTCCCTGAGCCTTTATTGTGACAGCGCTCGGAGGGGCTTCCGGCTGTCAAGAGCTGTCAGCTGAGCCGCATTTCGCCTCATCAGCTGCTCCCTACTTAACAGGACAGTTGGGAGCGAAATGTGCGGCAGTCTCGTCAAAAACTTCCCCTTTTCAGACGTTAGCGAGCATCCCTCTGTTCGGACGTTGACCATTCGTCTATGATTGTAAGTGTGCCTCTTTATGTATCTGTTATTCCCTGTCTTTGACTGTATATCGTTGTAGCGTGTTTTAGCCCCCGGTGGCTTGTTATTTTGTGTCCTTTTCTGTTCCTTTACTAAAACTGTGCAAACTCACCGGTGATTTGTGGTGTCTTATGATGGCTCGTGAGGGCCATCCATGACAAACTTAACTCTCCCAATTTCTTTCTCAATTGGTTTGTTAGCTTAACCGGGTGATAGTGCCCCCCACACTGATTGAACTCAATGACAACCTTCCAGACATTCCCTACATCCTCAAACTGCCATCCATTTTGGCTAGTTCGTGTTTTCTTCGCATTGTTACTTCCTCCTGCATCACTCTCATCTGATCCGCTTCTAGGTCTTGTTGCCCCCCCAGCTGCTCTTTTCCGGCCCCCAGGCCTGGATAGGGTCCAGCCCACCTCATCATTATCGTACCCATCAAAGCTAGATGCCATAATGTTACAGACAGCGTACAGTTTTTGCTATCCGCCACAAACAAATCAAATCAAATCAAAATCAAATCAACCTTTATTGTCATATTGCTGTACATACAACTGTAGTGCAGGCAAGATGAAATTGTGTTTCTCTCGGCATCCATATAAGTAAAAGAACATGATTTAAGACACACTCACACATATCTTCACCCCCCACCCCCACCACATCCATTCACACATCCCTGAGAAATACTTGAAAAAAAACTAACCAGAACTATAATATACAAATAATATACATAATGTCCACAGGTGCAGTAGTATGTATGAGAGATTCCGGATCAACTGTTCAGCATCCTAACAGCTTGTGGAAGGAAGCTGTTAATCAGTCTGGTGGTTCTGCCTCTGATGCTCCGGAATCGTTTGCCAGATGGCAGAAGTTCAAAGTGTTTATGCAGAGGGTGAGAACGGTCCTTGACAATGTTCAGTGCTCTGCTCCTGCAACGGTTCTGAAAAAGTTCTTGGACAGAGGGGAGGGAGACTCCAATTACCCTCTCAGCTCCCTTAACTATCCTCTGCAGGGCTTTTTTGTCTGACATACTGCAGCTGGAGTACCATGTAGCAATGCAGTACGTCAGAACACTCTCCACCCCACCTCTGTAGAAGGTCCTGAGGATGCAGATGGGGAGAGAGGCCTGTTTGAGTTTCCTCAAGAAGTGCAGTCTCTGCTGGGCCCGCTTCCTGATCCCCAAGGAATTCTTGCTCCAGATCAGGTCCTGCGAGATCTGCACTCCAAGGAACTTGATGTTCTCCACTCTCTCCACTAAACGGCCGCTGATGCTGAGGGGGACGTGTTCAGGCTGTGACTGCCGGAAGTCGAAACTCATCTCCTTCATTTTGTCCACATTGAGCACCAGATTGTTCTCCCTGCACCAGCCCTCCAAGTCTCTCACTTCTTCCCTGTACATTGATTCCTCATCCCTCTGAATAAGTCCCACCACCACGGTGTCGTCTGCAAACTTAATAATCTGGTTCCCCTCGTGTCTGGATACACAGTCATGTGTTAGAAGTGTGAACAACAGTGGACTGAGTACGCAGCCTTGAGGGATCCGGTGCTCAGCGTGACAGAGTTGGAGATGTTGTTTCCAACCCGGACAGACTGAGGTCTCTCAGTCAGGAAATCCAGGATCCAGAGACATGTGGCGGTGTTCAGACCGAGAAGGAGTAATTTCTCCATCAGTCTCTGGGGAATGGCTCTGTATCAATCTTACCGCCTGCCGAACACAGACGTAAATGTGGTCCCAACCTTCTTCTTCTTCTTCTTCAAACAGTCCTCACTCTATTGCACTTTGTCAGACAGGTCCTATTTAAGTGATTTCTTGATTGAGAACAGGTGTGGCAGTAATCAGGCCTGGGTGTGGCTAGAGAAATTGAACTCAGCTTTCCAAAGCTGTGATAAACCACAGTTAATTTATGTTTTAACTGGGGGGGGGGGGGGGGTGTCACTTTTTCACCCAGGGCCATGGAGGTTTTTTTTTTTTTTTTTACCCTTAATAATAAACACTTTCATTTAAAAAGTGCATTTTGTGTTTACTTGTGTTATCTTTGTCTAATATTGAAATTTTAATATTTAATCTAAATTTAATATTTTATTTTTTTTTAAATTCTGCTGTCTACCAAAAATTCCTGAAGGAGAATGTCCAGCCATCTGTTTGTGGCCTCAAGCATACTTGGGTTCTGCAGCAGGACAATGATCCGAAACACACCAGCAAGTCCACCTCTGAATGGCTTAAGAAAAACAAAATGAGGACTTTGAAGTGGCCTAGTCAAAGTCCTGACCTGAATCCAACTGAGATGCTGTGGCATGACCTTAAAAAGGCAGCTCATGCTCAAAAACCCTCCAGTGTGGCTGAATTACAACAATTCTGCAAAGATGGGTGGGCCAAAATTCCTCCACAGTGCTGTAAAAGACTCATTGCCAATTATCACAAACGCTTGATTGCAGCTGTTGCTGTTAAGGGTAGCCCAACCAGTTACTAGGTTTAGGAGGCAATCACTTTTTCGCACAGGGCCATGTAGGCATGTAGGTTTGGATTTTTTTTCCCTTAATAATAAACACCTTCATTTAAAAACTGCATTTTGTGTTTACTTGTGTTACCTTTGTCTAATATTTACATTTGTTTGATGATCTGAAACATTTAAGTGTGACAAACATACAAAAAAAAATGAAAAATCAGGAAGGGGCAAACACTTTTTCACACTACTGTTGATAGATAATGGATGGAGCACCACAGCATCAGCTCATTTAACGTTCACTGGAATGAGCTAACAACAGCATTGTTAGAGGTTTTTAATCACCAGTAAAATAACAGTAAAGTATGCTGTGAGGGTACTGTATGAAGCAGACACCTCCCAGACCATCACACCGAGCACAGGGGCCCCACAAGGGTGCGGCTCAGCCCACTGCTCTTCACCCTGCTGACCCATGACTGTGTACCAGCCTACAACACCAACCACATCATCAAGTTTGCGGATGACACGACAGTGGCAGGCCTCATCACCAACAATGAGGAGGCTGACTACAGAAATGAGGTGAGCCAACTGGTCCAGTGGTGCAAAGACAATAACCTCTACCTGAACATGGGAAAAACCAAGGAGATTGTGGTCGACTTCAGGAGAGGACACACACAGCATCCCTCTCTGATCACTGATGGTGCAGCTGTGGAGAGGGTGAGCAGCATCAAGTTCCTGGGGGTGCACATCTCTGAGGACCTCTCCTGGTCCAACAACACCACATCACTGGCCAAGAAGGCTCAAACTTGCCTCTATTTTCTCTGCAAACTGAGGAGAGCACGAGTCCCACCCCCCCATCCTGTGCTCATTCTACCGAGGCACCATTGAGAGCATCCTCATCAGCTGCATCATGGCGTAGTATGGAAGCTGCACTGCCTCCTGCTGGAAGACTCTACAACGCAGAGTGAAAGCAGCCAGTATGCTCATCGGTGCCCCTCTGCCCCACCTCTCAGACATCTACCTCACCCGCAGAGCCTACAGAGCCATCAATATTGCAGGCAACACCTCCACCCCTCACACTCCCTATTCAGCCCACTGCCCTCCGGGAAAAGGTAGCAGAGCCTCCAGGCCCACTCCACAAAACTGCTAAACAGCTTTGTTCATCAGGTCGTCAGGACCCTGAACTCTGTCTATCCCCCCCCCCCCCCGGACCATAACGCACTCACCCGCACAATAACTACGTCAGCTGTTGGCACAGAAACACTGACACACCAACAGTAATACATTTGCTGTTGCATGTCTCTACACTTTACTGCAACCATTTGCACAAATGCCATATCCAGTGCTGTCTGTCATTGCAGTACTGATCATGTTCAGTCCTTTCCGTCACTGTCTGCACCTACACTACCACACTGAACCTCCAACTACGAGTATTACTGCTCTACTTTTCTGTATATAGGATTGTTGGGTTTCATCGATTATCGTTATTTCCGCATGGGATGTCTGGGTTTTTCTTTTGTCACCATTTGCGCCATTTTTTTTGTACTTATTTTGTACCTGTAGGTGGATTTGTTTTGCAGTCTGGTGACAAGCCACCAGCTGCCGGTCGTTGCGTGCGCAAGCGTCCCGTATCCCTAACCTGCATGTTTTTGGCATGTGGGAGGAAACCGGAGAAATCCCGGAGTAAACCCACGCAACACAGGGAGAACATGCAAACTCCACACAGATCACTGCTGTTGTTGTTTTTCCAGCCTTATACCTTTTTCTTTCTTTTTTTATACTGTGTACACCACTGAAGAGAGAGAGAAATGCCATTTCAATTCTCCCGTATGTCCTGTACATATAGTAGTATTGACAAAATCTTGAATCTTGAATCTCAGTCAAGTCAGCTGGATTCAAATATTTTTAATTAAGGGCTGTTCTTATAACAGAGTTTTATTTTATTTTTGTGTTCAAAATGAGTCACAATAACATTTTTGTTTTTATTTTGCATTTTTATTTTGCAAATATAAATGTTTTGAAGTAGCACTGCAACAGCACAGCAACTCACCCTTGGCCGGGGGATCCTGGGTTCTCCCCGTGTCTGCGTGGGTTTACTCTGGGATTTCGCCGGTTTCCTCCCACATGCCAAAACATGCAGGTTAGGTTAATTGGCATCAAAACTGGGGATTCTAAATTGTCCTTAGGTATGACTGTGAGAGTGAACGGTTGTCTGTCTCTCTGTGTTGGCCCTGCGATGGACTGGCGATCTGTCCAGGGTGTACCCTGCCTGTTGCCCAAAGATGCTGGGATAGGCTCCAGCCCCTCCGCGACCCGAAAAGGATTAAGTGGAAGAAGATGGATGTATGTATGTTTTGAAGTAGCTAGACAGCCCACAACTGTATTGTGCACAATTGTATTTTTGTAAACTTTAATCTTATAAAATAATCATGAGCCACATGTACGACTAAAATATTAAAAAATCTCTCTTCACATAGAAACACTCCATCCATCCAACCATTAATCTTCTACCGTTTATCCGTGTTATGTCTACCTCTGGTAGGCACAGGTGATGGACTCAAAAAGCAGGCCAAGCTACAGTGTAATATGATTTATTAAACAAGGAACTTAAATAAACAAATAACAGCACATGGGCTGGAGAAATAAACACAAATTGCAAAAACTTACAGCAAAACTTCTTGGAATACAGGAGTTACCTGTCATGAGTCTGGGTGCAGTGTTTCTACAGAGCCCAGACTCTTAAGTTATTTCTGACTTTTGTATGTCTGTTACTATTATGTTTTCAGCTTCTATATATATTTTGGGTTTTTTGTCTCGTGTGCCCTCCTCTCTCCAGACACTCCCACTAGCTGCTCAGTCTGCTCTCCTGTCATCTCAGCTGTGAACAGTTGGGTAATTAGGCCACCTGCCAGCTCAGCCATCCACACCGGCTGCTCATTGGTCTGTCTAGTATTTAAGCATTGCCAACTCATTGTTCCTCTGCGGCAGTATTGCATTGTTTGGAGTTGAATGGACTTTATTCCTCCGTATATTCTCCTCTCCTCCTCCAGAGCCATTCCTGCTCTGGAGTGCCAATCTCTGTGAGTTACCCTTATTTGTATTTTTGTATCGTCTGCACAACTTTTGGAATTTTTGATCTCTTCTGTTATTAAATGTCACAACTACAGTTTAGTGTGTGGGTCTGTCTTTCTGCCATGGAGGGGTGTTCATGATATTACCGGCAGGGAAAAACCACACAGCGTTAATGATGCCACACTAGACACAGACAGCACACTGAAAATATAGACAGGGGAATAATTAACACAACACAGAACAGGTGGACACACTCAAGGGCAGCAGAGAAGTGATTGCAGGTGAGGAACACAGGATGGGCAGGGCTGTACAGACAAACACAAACAGGGACTGCACATGAAATGTGACAATGACATACAGGGCAAAAATGCAAGAGCAAAACAGAGAGGGTAGTAGCTACAAATATGGGAAACGAGGAGCTGGGACAATAGGTAAACAGATATGCACACAAGACCAAAAACCAGACAAGGGACAAAAACAGAGGCAGGGAAACACAAAGCTCAATCATGACACTAAAGACAAACAGAAGATGGCCTAGTAAACTGGGGGACATTGAAGGCAGGAACTATAACCACAAATAATCATCATCATCATCATAGCAGTCTGTCGGGGGTGACAATGACTGCTTCATTTAGGTCGGATCAGATTCTTCCACACAGCTCTGTCCTTCACCCTCCGCTGCCAGGAACTCCTGACCTTGTTAACCTGGGCAACGTCCGAGCCAGTATGAGTTGCTCTCTGCCTGACCATTTCATGAAACTGTTTGCAAAGTATTTGAGTACCGCTAGCTTTTGCTGGACTAGCAGCACATTCTTGGCAGATAGAGGTATTATCAGTGGCAAGGACACGCCAAGACAAACTGACTCCAGTATCTGTTGCAGTGACTGACCAGATGATAGGTTTGTTTATCTCTGCTCTTTGTGTAGTGCATGTCACGATGCACTGACTGGCAAAAGTCCACCACAGACCTTGTGACAGATGTGCTTATCTACCAGGATGTCCTGTCTCACCCCGTGTAACTAGTGGTCCACCACAGACCTGTGACAGATATTGTTTTTAGTTCTGCCAGGATGCCCAGTTTCACCCTCCACACCCTCAGAAGGGCAGGGTTACCGGTTGAGTCGCTGATGGCCCGACCCATGAGACAGGTAGTACCGATTTTCATGGTCATCTAGTAGCAAGAAAACCAATGCCTGACCTGACATGACCATAAATAATAATAATCCACAAAGGAAACTTATAAAAGCGGGGGAAATACCGAGACAACAAAATGATACTAAATAATCTAAATAATACGAATTAACAGGATGGCAGGGCAGACAATGACAAAAGACCCAGGGGAACACAGAAGGCAATAAATGCAAATAATAATCATACATAATCACAGAGAAACAAATGAGCATTAAGTGTGGGCTTGATCCTATGATCCAGCCCAAACTATGACAATCCAGGGGTCCTGGTTGTGGGAGCAGCAGTCCAAGCAGAATAGCCCAGACTGCTGCTAGTTCACATAGCAACACAGTTCCCATGATTCCTGCTGCAGGTGGTGATCCCAATGGAGGGTGGATCCATGTGGCTCCCTCAGACTCCTAAACCAGGAAGGGTACATCGGATCTTTGTTGTAACACTTTCATAGGGATCAAAGGGACCACTCTGGTCTGGTCCTTCACTCAGGACCAATTTGTCTTGCGAGACCCTACCAGGGGCAAGTTGCCCCTGACAACATAGCTCCTGGGATCATTAGGACACCCAAACCCCTCCACCACAATAAAGTGGTGATCCACTGAGGGGACAGAAACACACACTGCCTTTAATTACCTCTGCCAAGGAGGTAATGTGATTGCAGGCAGATTGTCTGTCTCTTAGCAGGATTACTACTATTACTACTACTTAAATGGATTTTGATCAAATTTTTACCAGATGTAGCGATTGGGCTATGGATGAACCCATTAGATTTTGGGGGTGATCTGAGAGTGCATACCTCTGCCAAGGCCCTATTTCACAACATTAAAGAAAGTGATCCAGAATCTGCATCCTGACCTGGATCACCTCCAAAATTTCATGGGTTCATGTGTAGCCCAACGGTCACCCTGGCTGAAAATTTCATCAAACTCTGTCCAGTACTCTTCCATAATCCCGCTTACAAACAGACAGACCTTAGCAGAGGTATGAGCTCTCTGAACGCTTTCTAATTTAGTTAAGCTCTTAAATGAGTGGATTGCAGTTCCTGTCTTTTTTGATGTCACAAACCAACCACACTCACCTTCAGTTCTTTAAGTTAGCAAAACAAACACACCCTGACTCCCTTGTGAATTCTGATTGGTCCACTCAAAAAACTTTCACCCAATTAGATTTTATCTCATTGATATTATTGAGCAGGCTGAAAGCTGACTGCTTAAGAGAGAACTTTACACACAGCTTTTTTGATGAGCTGTAAAACAGCACAGAAATGGTTTTGGTACTTAAAATTATGTATTAAAATGATTGTATATGTCCTTTAGGGTAGCAAAACATAAAGCAACACTATACACTATTTTCAATTTAAAATCCTTTTAATGATACATCATCTTTTGATGAGGTGAATGTCACTTCCACCATACCCTGAATGAGCCAGCATCAGTTGCAACAGAACCATGTAACTTTCCTGTTCCTGGCAGGAATACCGAAAAGACTACAACTGGCACATTTTTGGGCCTGAGCCCCTGTAGCCAATCACAGGGTGCTTTGTTATTTGTCAGCATAAGTTGTACCCTTTGACTGGCTAATGGGACTCAGGCCATTGCTGAATCTGTTTTTGACATCAGCAACTGTTGTCTCAAACATCTAAGAATCACGTAGTAGGCCTACCACGGTGTTATCAGAATGCACTGAGAAGAGTTTTATACAGACAGTGAATGTCGAGCCTAAGTGCACTCAGGTGGGCAAGTACAAAGGTAGACTATCCAATGTGTCTAAATGTGTAATGATTATGGATTAATCTCTAGACAACACACATGAAATATCCCACATATCACCTTAAAAAGTAGTGCCCTACTTACGGTCACTAGATAAGCCAATATATCCCATCATCAATCAATCAAACTTTATTTGTATAGCACTTTTCAAACATTACATGCTGCGCAAAAGTGCTTTACATAGATAAAAAACAGTTGCCATTAAAGGCAAACTGATGAGAAAAAGAAGAGTCTCACATCACAACAATAAAAACCTCTGAGTATTTTAAATTACATTAGTACAGTAAAAATGACTGGATATAATGTACAATGGTGTGAAAAAGTGTTTGCTCCCTTCCTGATTTCTCATTTCTTTGTATGTTTGCCACACTTGTGTTTCAGATCATCAAACAAATTTAAATATTAGACAAAGATAACACAAATAAACACAAAATGCAGTTTTTAAATGAAGGTGTTTATTATTAAGGGAAAAAAAAATCCGAACCTACATGGCCTTGTGTGAAAAAGTGATTGCCCCTAAACCTAATAACTGGTTGGGCTACCCTTAGCAGCAACAATTGTGATCAAGTGTTTGCGATAACTGGCAATGAGTCTTTTACAGCGCTGTGGAGGAATTTTGGCCCACTCATCTTTACAAAATTGTATTTCAGCCACATTGGAGGGTTTTTGAGTATGAACCGCCTTTTTAAGGTCATGCCACAGCATCTCAATCGGATTCAGGTAAGGACTTT
The DNA here is from genome assembly GCA_020510985.1 of Pholidichthys leucotaenia. Taxonomy (NCBI): domain Eukaryota; kingdom Metazoa; phylum Chordata; class Actinopteri; order Cichliformes; family Pholidichthyidae; genus Pholidichthys; species Pholidichthys leucotaenia. The sequence goes on along the minus strand of CM035838.1, from coordinate 94,943,001 downwards.
GACTAGACCACTCAAAAGTCTTCATTTTGTTTTTCTTAAGCCATTCAGAGGTGGACTTGCTGGTGTGTTTTGGATCATTGTCCTGCTGCAGAACCCAAGTGCGCTTCAGCTTGAGGCCACAAACAGATGGCCGGACATTCTCCTTTAGGATTTTTTGGTAGACAGCAGAATTCATGGTTCCATTTACCACAGGAAGTCGTTCAGCAGAACAGCCCCAGACAATCACACTACCAACACCATATTTTACTGTTGCTATGATGCTCCTTTTCTGAAATGCTGTGTTACTTTTACGCCAGATGTAATGGGGGACACACCTTCCAAAAAGTTCAACTTTTGTCTCGTCAGTCTACAGAGTATTTTCCCAAAAGTCTTGGGGATCATCAAGATGTTTTCTGGCAAAACTGAGACAAGCCTTTATGTTCTTTTTGCTCAGCAGTGGTTTTCGTCTTGGAACTCTGCCATGCAGGCCATTTTTGCCCAGTCTCTTTCTTATGGTGGGAGTCATGAACACTGACCTTAACTGAGGCAAGTGAGGCTTGCAGTTCTTTGGATGTTGTTGTGGGGTCTTTTGTGACCTCTTGGATGAGTCGTCGCTGCGCTCTTGGGGTAATTTTGGTTGGCCGGCAACTCCTGGGAAGGTTCACCACTGTTCCATGTTTTCACCATTTGTGGATAATGGCTCTCACTGTGGTTTGCTGGAGTCCCAAAGCTTTAGAAATGGCTTTATAACATTTTCCAGGCTGATAGATCTCAATTACTTTGTTTCTCATTTGTTCCTGAATTTCTTTTGATCGCAGCACGATGTCTAGCTTTTGAGGATCTTCTGGTCTACTTCACTTTGTCAGGCAGGTCCTATTTAAGTGATTTCTTGATTGAGAACAGGTGTGGCAGTAATCAGGCCTGGGTGTGGCTAGAGAAATTGAACTCAGCTTTCCAAAGATGTGATAAACCACAGTTAATTTATGTTTTAATGGGGGGCAATCACTTTTTCCACACAGGGCCATGTAGGTTTGGATTTTTTTTACCCTTAATAATAAATGCTTTTATTTAAAAACTGCATTTTGAGTTTACTTGTGTTGTCTTTGTCAAATATTTAAATTTGTTTGATGATCTGAAGCATTTAAGTGTGACAAATACTGTATACAAAAAAATGAGAAATCAGGAAAGGGGCAAACACTTTTTCACACCACTGCATAGTTGCTACAACTATACATACAACTATACATATTATTACACCTTTTAATCAACATTATTCTGTTACATTTTACAGTGTCACCATAATGATGTAATTAAGAAAATAAGCCAGGTAGTGTCTAAAAACACAGCTCTTCTTTTTTTCTATTGAGTTCCCTGCATAGTCCTCTGCATTAGAATTTCCTTTATGAGTTAGTTGAGTGAATGACTTCAAACCGTGAAATAATGTTTTAAAACATTTTTAAAAAACTAATTTTGATGCCTCAATCAAACAAAACAGCAAAATAAATAAATGGATAGAGAAAACAGAATTCTAAATAATAATAATTGAGTTTGATAGGGTACACTTCACAATGATACTAATTCATCCTGACAGTCAGCAGCTTCTGCTCTATTCATAACACACAACTAAAATCTCATTTCACCTCTACATGATGCACTCAGCAGATCATTTATGCTCAAATCTGAACTACTGAATGGAAAGTAGAGATGTAAACACAAGCAAAAATGTTCCTGGCCATGATACCATTGTAACAGATAAACATACAGTTGTGTATTTGTTTCTGTAATCCTTATGATCAAAGATGCCAGAGAGGAGCATTTAAATTCATCCCACACATAATGCTTTACTGCAGGCAGCGGAGGCTGAAAGGATGTCTATAACAGGATTAGGAGGCAGTAGTTATGAGAATTATTCAAACAGGCTCTTGCTACATATATTTAATAAAAAAAACACAAGAATAAAGGAATCACTGTATTTTACATTTTAAAATCCTACTGAACCTCTAGCACTCTGAATGACTTACAGCAAATATTCAAAGGTATCCAGTAAGTACAGTATTTAATATATAGATTAACACTTTACTAAAATAGTAATAGAACCAGACCGTCAATGACGGAGTTGCTCAATCCAGCCTGACAACATCACCCTGAGAGTGCTCAGATCTCCTGATCATTGACTTTGACCTCAAGCACAGCCTACATGCAGACCCATCTAGGATGTACTTAAGGTCATGGTCAGTGGCCTAGGAGGAGTAAAGTTTTTCATGAAATCATAATGCTCAGATCTCCCGACCTTTGACAATGACCTTGAGTACAACTTGGAGGTATGCCATCCTGAGGATCCTTGTGAGTGAGTTTGGTGTGACCACTGGGGCTTAACTGCCTAGGAGGAGTAGCAGTTTTCATGAAGTCACCTAAGGGCTCAGATCTTCTGAGTTTGACCTTGACCTTGAGCACAGCCTGGATGCAGACCGACCTGAGAATCATTGTGAAAGAATTTGGTGAGCATCAAGGCAATTGCCTAGGAGGAGCGGCAATTTTTTTAAAATTACATATGTGCCCAGATCTCCTGTCCTTTGATCTTGACCTTTAGCACAACCTGGATGCAGACCCTCCTGAGGATCCTTGTGAGCAAATTTGGTGACCACTGGGGCAAATGCCTAGGAGAAGTAGCAATTTTTCTAAAATTACATATGTGCCAGGACTTCCGGTTTTGGTGGCCATGTGAGAGGGACACGTATCACTCTGCTCTGCTCCTGGAGAAAAAAAAATCGGCAAATAACTCTCTCATTTGGGACAGAACGTATCCCAGCGTTTGGGCGAGGATATGTCGGTGAAGCCTAAGGCTGGAAAACCAGGTAGAGGAAAAAGCGAGCCGCCGAAACAGTCCAAATTAATGGACTTTCAGGTCTGTGACGCAGCAGATAAAGCTCCATATATGGCGGAGGAAGCTAGCAGCGGTGCGGTGACTGCGGGAAACGGCACAGGTGCAGTGCTAGCTGCCATTAGTTCAATGAGAGCAGACTTTTCCTCTAAATTTGATGGGATTATGGCAGCGTTGGAAGGAATGAGAAAGGAATTGGGTGACTGTGTAGAACGAATGGCGCAGGTGGAGCTTCGTGTCTCTAGTGCTGAGGATGATGTCACCGGTCTTCAATTAAAGGTGTGCACTTTGGAAAAAAAAAATAAATGCCTGGAAGATAATGTCTTGGATTTGGAGTCCCGGTCGAGACAGAACAACTTGAGGCTGGTGGGTCTACCGGAGGAATCCGAAGGTCGGGACACATGTTCCTTTTTGGAAAAGTGGATTCTAGAGGCGCTGGGCAGCGCGGAGCTGCAATCAGCAGTCGTTCTGGAAAGCGCACATCGTATCGGCCCACGGAGAAATAAGGGACCACCGAGGACGCTTATTATGAAGTTCCTCAGCAACAGAGACAGGATGAAGATATTCAACGCTGCGCGAGCTAAGGGAGAGATTAAACACCAGGACCAGCAGGTGCGGTTCTACCCAGATTTGGCCATAGGAATCCAACAATTGAGGAAGCAGTTTGATCCCGTACGTAAAGAGCTGCGCAACCTTGGGATTCGTCATGGTGTAATTTATCCTGCGAGACCACGTATGGGGGCAGAACGCACAAATCCACCTACAGGTACAAAATAAGTACAAAAAAAATGGCGCAAATGGTGACAAAAGAAAAACCCAGACATCCCATGCGGAAATAACGATAATCGATGAAACCCAACAATCCTATATACAGAAAAGTAGAGCAGTAATACTCGTAGTTGGAGGTTCAGTGTGGTAGTGTAGGTGCAGACAGTGACGGAAAGGTTGACCACGTATGGGGGCAGAACGCACATCTTCAAGACCCCAGAGGAAGCGCAGGAGTTCATCAAGAAGATCCAAGAAGAGACTGGTGGGAGCTAAGCATGAACAAAATATAAGGTAGAATATTTAAGCATTTGCACAGGCATCTGACTGATTTGAAGCAAATAGCAAGTTTACAAAATATAGATTGTATTATATATTAAAAAAAAACAAAAAAAAAACTATGATGTACAAAGTTGCTAAAAATTTTGGAGTTAAGTTGGAAAACTACAGAAGAGAGTTAATGTTACGTCATTAAAAGCAGTAGAGTTAGGGTGATTAGGAGGATGAAGAAGGAGTGGCTTTGGCTGATCCTCGTGGGTGTGGAGCGGTCGATGGCTATATCGGGAGACGGAATTTTTCTTTTGATTTTGGGGGGATTACCACAAATGTGGGAAGGGGGAATTTGTTTGTGTGTAGTTTGTAGGATGAATGTTCAACCACTCATGTTTTTGCTTCTCTGTATGAGCATGTTTACACTGCAAGGTAATTCCAAACTCCCTATTGATCATAAACCAAAGCGTTAATCTTAATTTAACTTCATGGAATTGCAGAGGTCTACAGAATTTAAAAAAACTTAAACAAGTTATGAATAAAATAAAAGACATGGGTTCAAAAATTGTGTTTTTACAAGAAACTCATCTAATAGAGGAGGATGTAAAAAGAATTAGGAGTAGATGGCAAGGAAGTGTTTTCACCTCATCGTTTTCATCCCGAGCCAGGGGAGTTATGACTCTCATACATAAATCAGTCCCATTTCAAGTGAAAAATGTAATTGGAGACAAATTTGGAAGATATTTAATCATTCAAGGATCTTTGTTATTACAAAATATAAATTTGGTGAACTTATATGGTCCCAATATAGATGATCAAAAGTTCTTTGCTAATTTATTTCTTATTTTATCATCACTTACAGGGCAACATATAATAGCAGGGGATTTTAATTGTACATTGAATCCCGGTATAGATAGATCAACAGGACTGGACTGTACGCACAATGGATGTAGGATGACCATTAATCATTTTATGAAAGAATTGAGATTGCTAGATATATGGAGAGAAATGAAACCACAAGTTAAAGCCTACTCTTGTTATTCCAATACCTACAAGACATTCTCACGTATTGATTATTTTTTGATCTCCACAGAATTAAGGTTCAAGATTCAAAACTGCTTTTATGATAACATCGTGATCTCTGATCATGCACCCTGCTGTCTAATATATGTAGATAAGAAATTGACAAAGGAATCAGGTAGATGGCAATTTCAGCATAAATGGCTTCAGGATGAGGAATTTGTTAAGTATATAGAAAAACAGATAGATGAGTTCTTTGACATCAATACTACACAAACATCAGCATGTGTAAAGTGGGAGGCTTTCAAAGCTTTTATTAGGGGACATATTATTAGTTATACAGGTTCAAAATCTAAGAAGACTCGAGAGGAGAGAGTCCAATTGGAACATAAAATAAAAATTCTTCAAGAAAAAGTGTATGCAGGAAGTGATCCAAGGTTGGAGAACGAATTACTGATTTTGAGAGCTGAATATGACAAAAAATCAGCGAATAGAACTGCCTCGAGTCTTCTAAGATTGAAACAATCTTTTTATGAACAAGGTGAAAAATCAGGGAAATTATTGGCATGGCAGATTAAACAATTAGAATTTAAAACACCAATTACCAGTATTATAAGTAATGGACAGGTAGTTATAGATCCTTTAGAAATTAATAGAGCCTTTAGAGATTACTATGAAAAATTATATGATACCAAAAATGAATCTGACTTAACAAAACTAAATGGGTTTTTGAACGAACTATCTATACCGTGTATTTCAAATGAAAACAGGGAGATACTGGAGTCTAAAATTAGTCAAGAAGAAGTTGGGCTAGCCATTGATAATATGAAATCAGGAAAAAGTGCAGGACCAGATGGTCTTCCAGTTGACCTTTATAAAAAATTTAAGAATAAATTAATAAAACCTTTTTTGGAAATGGTTTTAGAAGCATTTCAAAATAGTAATTTACCATCATACATGAATAATGCCTTAATTATACTGTTGCCAAAACCAGGTAAACCCTCTAATAAATGTGAAAATATGAGACCAATAAGCCTATTAAATGCCGACCTTAAGATAATCTGTAAAATTTTAGCAAGACGAATACAAGAAATTTTACCAAATATTATTAATCGAGATCAGAATGGCTTTATAAAGGGAAGACAAGGCTTCCATAATGTAAGAAGACTATTTAATATTATCTATTCTAATAAAGAAGCACCGGATACAGCTCTCCTATCACTGGACACCGAAAAGGCCTTTGATAGAGTCGAATGGCCCTTTCTTTTTGAAATCTTACAAAGGTTTGGACTTGGAAATAATTTCATAAAATGGGTTCAGATAATATACAATAATGCTACAGCAAAAATCCTAACAAATAGCAATATTTCAAAATCAATAAAAATCAATAGAGGATGTCGACAAGGCTGTCCACTTTCACCTTTACTGTTTACTATGGCAATTGAACCTTTAGCGATGGCGATACATTTACATTCACAAATATATGGAATTAAAGTTGGACCAACAGAACATAAAATCTCCCTGTATGCCGATGACATAATTTTGTTTATGTCGAATCTTAAAAAATCAATTCCGACCTTGTTGAATTTAATAAAGAATTTTGGGGAAATATCAGGATATAAATAAATAAAACTAAATCTTCAATATTAATGCTAATAATATATTTTTTTTTTTCTCTCTCAGCGCCACACGAGTAGGCTGCCTTTTGCAACAGCGGCTCGATTCCGAGTCTTTTTCCCTTCCTCTCTCTTTTGATCCGTCTTTTTTTTTATTCACCCCACTTATATCACGGACACACAGATCGTCCCAAATGTCTCCTGAGCCAGTGGACGGAGCCACTGTTTATAGCAGGATACGATACAGCAGGGAAGAGCTGCTAGCATTCAACCGCCACCCGGTCCCATTGGAAAAACTCGACATACCGAGAGAACTGAGGCGAAAACGCCGCGGCTGCCGGGCTGGAGTAAGGCGGAGGACAAAAAATATAAGGTACAGACCCTCCCTTCCATCTGTTGTCATGGGAAATGTACGGTCGATACTGGGAAAGGTAGATGAGCTAGCGGCTATCTCCCGTTATGATAGCACATACCGGGAGTGCTCTCTCCTTTTGTTTACTGAGACGTGGCTAACTGAACTAGCAGCAGATGCTAACATTGAGCTGGAGGGTTTTCACATGATACGAGCTGACCGAACACCAGACAGTGGCAAAGCAAGGGGCGGTGGAGTGATAATGTATGTTAACAACAACTGGTGCAGACCGGGACATATCACTGTTAAACAACGACACTGCAGCAAAGACATTGAGTTGCTAGCTGTTAGCATGAGGCCTACATATCTCCCGAGAGAACACTCACACATGATCTGCATTGTTGTTTATGCAAATCCGACGGCGAACGCTGGGACAGCGCGTGACGTCATCCATTCAGTAACCAGCAGGCTGCAGACAGAACACCCAGATGCTCTTCTCCTCATCTCAGGCGATTTCAACCATGTTTCACTATCTCCCATTCTACCCATGTTCACCCAGTATGTCACATGCCACACTAGAGACAATAAAACACTGGATTTATTCTACGCAAACACTAAGGAGGCGTACACCTCATCACAACTCCCCCCACTCGGGAGATCGGATCACAACTTGGTTCATCTCCGGCCGGTGTACAAACCCCTAGTGCACAGACAACCTCCGGCCATGCACACTGTGGAGTTATGGTCTGAGGAGACAATGGACACTCTAAAGGACTGTTTTGAAGCCACCGCCTGGAAGCAGCTCTGCGATCCACATGGTGAGGACATCGATGGCCTCATTCACACCTTCACGGGCTACCTCAGCTTCTGTGTGGACAAATCCGTTCCCACCAAGACCATACGGCGTCACTCAAACAACAAACCCTGGATCAACCCTGAGATAAAAACACTTCTGAGAGAGAAGAAGAGGATCTTCAGGTCGGGGAACAGGGAGATGCTGAAGTCCGTACAGAGGGAGCTGAGGAGAAAGATCAGAGAAGGCAAGGACAGCTTCAGGAAGAAGATGGAGGACAAGCTGCAACAGAGCGACATCAGCGGGGTCTGGAGAAACCTCAAAACCATCTCGGGGCTCCAGAATACCTCCCCCCAGGCCACGGGGGGCAGGGAGTGGGCGAACAACCTGAATCTGTTTTTCAATAGATTTGACCAACCGCCCTCCCCCCTGTCTGCACAACAACCACTGCTGCCTCTAAAGAAATCAAGTCCTGCTGCCCACTCCCCACTCCACCAACACCCCCCCACTCCCAACACACAGCCCCCCATCCTGACCCTGACCAGGACCCAGGTGAGGACGGAGCTGAGGAAGATCAAAGCGAGGAAGGCGCCGGGACCGGACGGCATCAGCGCAAAGCTCCTCAAGTCCTGTGCAGACCAGCTGTGTGGGATTGTGACGTATATCTTCAACATGAGCCTGAAACTGGGGAGGGTACCACAGCTGTGGAAAACATCTTGTGTGGTACCTGTACCAAAAACTTCCCACCCCAAAGACCTGAACAGCTACAGACCGGTGGCCTTGACGTCCCACTTGATGAAGACCCTGGAGAGACTGCTCCTTGCTCACCTCCGCCCCCTGGTGGAACCAGCGATGGATCCACTCCAGTTCGCCTACCAGCATGGCATTGGGGTGGAGGATGCGGTGATCTTCCTCCTTCACCGTTCTCTGTCCCACCTGGAGAAGCCCGGGAATATGGTGAGGATCATGTTCTTTGACTTCTCCAGTGCTTTCAACACCATCCAACCGATGATCCTGAAGGACAAGCTGCTGCGCGCAGGGGTGGACCAGCACCTGTCATCATGGATCCTGGACTACCTCACAAACCGGCCTCAGTTTGTGAGAACCCGGGACTGTGTGTCCGACACGATCATCAGTAGCACGGGGGCCCCCCAGGGAACGGTGCTGGCTCCCTTCCTGTTTATACTGCGGACTTCTCACACAACACAACACACTGCCATCTACAGAAGTTCTCTGATGACTCTGCGATCGTTGGCCTCATCTCCAATGGAGATGAAGCTGAGTACAGAGGGCTTATCCAGGACTTCGTGGACTGGTGCCATCGGAACTGCCTCCAGATCAACGCGAGGAAAACTAAGGAGCTGGTGGTGGACTGCCGCAGGCATGGGCAGCCCCTCACAGCACCAGTAAATATACAGGGAACAGACATCGAGATGGTGACATCCTATAAGTACCTGGGTGTTCATCTGAACAATAAACTAGACTGGTCACACAATACTGACGCACTCTACAAGAAGGGACAGCGCAGGCTGTTCCTGCTGAGGAGACTCAGGTCTTTTGGTGTACAAGGGGCGCTGCTGAAGTCATTCTATGACACGGTGGTGGCATCAGCCATCACTTTTGGAGTGATCTGCTGGGGCAGTGGCATTACTGCAGCCGATAGGAAGAGACTGAACAAACTGATTAAGAAAGCTAGCTCTGTCCTGGGGCAGCGCCTTGATCCGATGGAGGAGATAGGAGAGAGGAGGACGGTGGCTAAACCGTCATCTCTGCTGGAGTCCGAGTTCCACCCTATGCAGGACATACTGGATGCACTGAGGAGCTCATTTAGCAGCAGACTACATCATCCCAGGTGCACAACCGAGAGGTTTCGTAGGTCCTTCCTACCAATGGCTGTCAGACTGTACAACCTAAGCAGGGCTGCTCGCAGAGATAGCAAAAAGACGTAACAAACTAATAGTTTTTTGAATGCAAAAGATGCAATAGACTTACACAATGGTCCCCTCCGGCATACAACTAGGAACATACCGGTCGCTATGGAGGGTGAGAATATGTATGGGCACATAATCATACCATGTAGGATAACTAAGTAGACGGTTATGCTGTTTCATCCCATCTAGCAACAATGCTCTGCACTGTGTGTGTTTATATATTTACATATTTATTCCATCTAGCTACAATGCTCAGCACTGGGTGTGTTTATATTTATATATCTATATATTTATTCCATCTAGCTACAATGCTCCGCACTGTGTTTTTATATATCTACATATTATTCCATCTAGCTACATTGCTCCGCACTGTGTGTGTTTATATACTTGCATATTTATTCCACCTAGCTGCAATGCTCCGTACTGTGGGTGTTTATATATTTACATATTTATTCCATCTAGCTACAATGCTCTGCACTGTGTGTTCATATATTCATATATTTATTCCATCCAGCTACAATGCTCTGCACTGTGTGTCTGTGTGTGTGTGTGTATATATATATTTTATAGTAATATGTACATATGTATATTAGCTGCTCTTGCTTGCTTGTTTTTTTTCTTGCCTTCTGATTGTTGCTCTGAGTGTTGCTATCCCTGTGCTGTTGCAATCCTGGAATTTCCCCGTTGTGGGACTAATAAAGGCTTATCTTATCTTATCTTATCTTATCTTATCTTAAATGAGACCCAGAGAAATTACCCAGCCCCTGAGGTAAATCAATTCAATGTTGTAAATCAGTTTAAATATTTAGGAATCCAAATTGTGCCTAAGCTAGAATCAGTCGCCAGTGTCAACTATGAAGCCTTAATGACAGAAATTAATGAGTTACTTCAGAGATGGAAGTCACTACCAATGTCGATGATCGGGAGAATCAATATACTTAAAAGTAATATCTTACCTAAACTACTTTATTTATTTCAATACATTCCCTTACCACCACCTTTAGATTTATTCTCAAGAATTAAAAAAAAGTTAGTGGAATTTATATGGAACAACAGGAGGGCTAGATTACGTCTGTCTTTATTATATTTACCATTTGATCGTGGAGGTCTGAAATGTCCAAATTTTATGTTGTATTATTGGTCGGCACAACTGAGGTCTATGACATATTATTTTTCATCAAATGATCTCCCTCACTGGACTGAAATGGAATCATACAATTTACCTTTACCTCTTCCCATATTCATATACTCAGATTCGGCAAAAAAATTACAAAAACAAGTTAAAAATCCATTTGTAAAGCATATGATCAAAATATGGTGTGAAACTAAAAACTATTTAAAAGAACCACACTTATTGTCACATATTTAGCCCAATATGGGGTAATCAATATTTTAAACCAGGGAGAGCGGATGCTGTATTTAAAGTATGGAATTTAAAAGGGATTCAAAAGATTCAAGATTTATATCTGCCATGTGCAGATAACATAATGTCTTTTGAAGAGCTGAGGATCAAATTTAATCTTAATAGAACACATTTTTTTAAATATCTTCAACTTAGGAACTTTATTCGATCAAATCAAAATAAACCTCTCACTCTACCTATTTACTCATCCTTGGAAAAAATGTTGATGAAAGATAGTAAAAGAAAGGGTATTATTTCAGAGTTTTATAACTCATTGACACTATCCTCAAGTGAAAACTCACAGAAAAGATTAAACTACTGGAAAGAAGATCTGCAAACTGAAATTTCAGAGGAACAATGGGAATTGGCTTGTACAGAAGTTCAAACCAAATCAATAAATGTACGTCTTAAATTGATACATTTTAAATGGTTAATGCGGATGTATGTTACACCGGAGGAGTTAAATAGATATAACAAAAACATACCAGATACGTGCACAAAATGCATGGAAAGTAAAGGAACCCTATTTCATTGTGTATGGGAATGTAGAATAATTAGAATGTTTTGGGAAGAGGTGAGGGTAACAATTGAAAAAATAATTTCAAAACAAATCATATTGAATCCTAAACTGTTTTTGTTGGGTCTGTACCCAGAAAAGCATAACTTTAATAAAAGTGAAAGAACATTCATAGACCTCAGTTTGCTTAATGCCAAAAAATGTATTGCACTACTGTGGAAAAAGACTCATAGACCAGATGTGACTCAGTGGTTAAGACAGATGTTAACAAACCTTCCATTAGAAAGAATAACATACATACTGAAATCAAAGGAAATTGTGTTTGAGAATATATGGAGACCTTTTATTGATTATGTAAAAAATTTAAACTTAACTCTTGAAGAAGAAGGTGAATGATGTGTGTGGACCTTGTAAATTCCAAACTGGTGAACATAATATGTATACTTATGTAATGGATTGTCTAGACTAAACAGAGGAGCATTGTTGAAGACTTGATTTTGTCGGTGGTTGTTGGTGTTTTTAGTGCATTTTTTTTTGTAGTACTTTAGTGTTAGTGTTTGATTGTGTGTGTCATGTTTGTTAAAAAAAAAAGGTTCAATAAAGATATTGTGGAAAAAAAATTACATATGTGCCCAGATCTCCTGTCCTTTGACCTTGACCTTTAGCACAAATTGGATGCTGACCATCCTGAGGATCCTTGTGAGTGAATTTGGTGACCACTGCAGCAATTGCCTAGGAGAGGTAGCAATTTGTGGCCTAGTGGTACAGCATGCGCCCTACAGCTGGGAGGTCATGGGTTCAAGCCCCGACTGGGTCATACTGAAGACCATATAAAAATGGTACTTCCTGCTGCAGTACCTGCCTTCTAGCTCGGGCAGCACGGTGGTGCAGTGGTTAGCAATGTTGCCTAACAGCTAGAAGGTTCCAGGTTCAAATGCCCAGGCTGGCAGGGGTAGGAACCTTTCTCTGTGGAGTTTGCATGTTCTCTCTGTGCTGTGTGGGTTTCCTCCGGGAGCTCCGGTTTTCTCCCACAATCCAAAGACATGCTTGTTAGGTGAATTGGTCATTCTAAATCATCCCTAGTTATCTATCTCCTATAGGCCCTTAGAATAGAGGGTTAGTACTAGCGAGGCTCTTTGAGACTAGAAAAAGTGCTATATAAGTACAGGTTCTTATCCCTTGGTGCTCAGCATAATAGAATAGGGGAAGGAAAAGTTGTTTGTGGTGGCACCTTGCATGGCAGCGCCCCCTCTGATTCTAGATGTAATTAACATTGTAGATAAGAGAAATGTAATTTCGCTTTAAGGTACATGATTGGCTGTATGGATTGAATGACAATAAAGTTAGCTTTTTCTTCTTCTATTAATAATGAGAGAACACCTAGAAGCACCTGTTCTTTTTCACCTACATGAGACACTATTGTTTTGTCCTTAAGTTACTGTCCATACTGCTGCTTACCTGGTTTGGATTTGGAGAAGCATCCTCCCATGGTGGGCCCAGGACTGAGGGACACCCTGGGAGAGGGAGGGATGGGGGAGGGAGAGAGAGAGAGAGAGAGAGAGAGAGACAGACAGACAGACAGACAGACAGAGAGAGACAGACAGACAGACAGACAGACAGACAGACGGAGAGAGAGAGAGAGAGAGAGAGAGAGAGCGAGAGCGAGAGCGAGAGGGAGTAACAGAGAGAGAGAGAAGGCGTGGTCAGATCCTTGGGCCGAGCCGCTAGACAGGGAGGTCACGATAATGCAGAACTGGAGACATGAGAACCTGCAGGTCCAAGTTGGCCATTGCACATGTCAGCTCGTCCACATAATCTAAATGGACAGAAAGAGTGACATGAAAAAAACTGTGATATAAGGTCAATGGTGCATTCTTACATCTAAAAAAACAATATTGTTAAAAAAAAGCAGCATTATGTAAGTTTGTTGTTCCTGGTAGAAACAGTGAAATTACTATATTATGGCGACTATGACCTCTGCCTAAGGCTGGGCAATATGACCTAAAAATAAAATCCCCAATTTTTTCATGCCACATTCAATTTTTGATTTTAAACTATATATTTGATTGAAAACAAAGAATTATTTCAATTTTTTTTCCCTGACATGATTCCCTATTGGGAATTAAATGCAAACCTGCTTTAACCAAACCAAACCTTTTTTATAACAAAGGTTTGATCGAACAAAGAGAAAACTGATTTATTGCCCAACCCTACTTCTGTCCCAACAGTAAATCACAGGGTCCTTAGTTGTTGATGGCTACAGCTGTGTCTTGTGATTGGCTGTTGGGACCAGAGGTTGCGTTAACTGAAAATTGTCCTTCACTGACATATTTTTTTTCAGCAATGACAGAAAAATGTGAAAGCTGTCTATCATTTTGACAGATTAAACTGATGGTGATTTAATTAAAATCAATCAAAACTAGAAAAGCACTCAGAGAGCGCATACCTCCACCAAGGCTCCTTCCCTCCCTCCCTTTGTCCATGCATCTGGCCATACCTCTCTGCCTCCATCCCTCCGTACATTGCAAGACAGGGCCTTGGTGGAGGTGTGCACTCATGGATCACCTCCAAAATCTAATAGGTTCATCTGGAGCCCAAGGACCACCACTGGTGAAAATGTTATCAAAATCGAACCAGTGGTTTTTCTGTAATCCTCCTAAACCATTGATAGAAAACTGAACCTGGGTGATGGTATGCACTCATGGATCACCTCCAAAATGTAATGGGTTTGTGTGTAGCCTAAGAGCCACCTCTGGTAAAAATTTCATCAAACTCTGCCTAGTAGTTTTCGAGTAATCTTGCTAACACGTTGTGAAAAGATTGAGCTGTGGTGGAGGTATGCGCTCTTGGATCATCACCAAAATCTAATGGGTTCCTCTGTAGCCCAAGGGCCACCTCTGTTGAAAATTTCATCAAAATCCATGAAGTAGTTTCTGTGTAATCCTGTTGCACAAATTTAAACAAGGCCCTTGGTGGAGGTATGCACTCTCGGATCATCACCAAAATCTAATGGGTTCATCCTTATGCCAAGGGCCATCTCTGGTGAAAATTTCATCCAAGTCTGTCAAGTAGTTTTTGCATAATCCTGCTGACAGACAAACAAACTAACACACAAACCAACCAACAAAATAACATGGATGAAAAGATTACCTCCTTGATGGAGGTAATGACATATAATAATAGATTATGACAGAATTTTTACAACCTTGTCTGTCAAATTGACAGATAACAAAACAGTCTAGCACAACCTCTGGTTGGGATCAAGGTCATAGTCACCATAGTTGTAGTCCTTTCAGTGTTCCTACCAAGAACAGAACTGTTGCTGGCAATGTGGGCCCACTCAGGCTATGGGGGAAGTGGCATTCCCCAGTCAAAGGTTGATGTGCCATCAAAATAATTTAGAAAATATTACTTTAAGATGAAAATGTTACATAATGTTGATTTAAGAATTCTGTTTTAAAAAGTTAAACTTTAATTTCTCTATATTCATCACACTTAAAGTGAGCTACGTTGGATTTGTAGTATTTTTTCATTTTAAATTAGGATGATTTCAACTTAACTCTTTGAATTAAATTACTGTGTGTGAAGTGTCATCACTATAAATTCAAGAAATCTGTGTGTGTGTGTGTGTGTGTGTCTGTCACGATCACAGGACATCATAGGACGGCCTATGATGTTCCTATGTTGTCCCTATGATGTCTGTATCATAGGACATCAAGCCTGCCTTCATGTCTTTATGATGTCATATACAGCCATGCTTGCCTGACAGCGTATGATATGATGCTGTCCTTGATGTCTTTATGATGTCATATACAGTGAACATCAGGACTCGCGATGCTGTCATATAAACAGAAGGCCCATGCCGTCATATACACAATAGGACACAGCACTTTAAACCACACCCATTCCAAGCAGTAAATCTGGAAATCTTTAAAAATATCACTCGATAAATTCAAGAAATCTCTGTCAGTTTGGGTGTAAATCTGGAAATCTGACACCCATTCGAAGCAGTACATCATCGCTATGCCATCATCACAGATCATAGGACATCTTCAAAGATCAAACGCAGGCATGACTCACAATCATAGCACTCGCTATGACATCATCACAGATCATAGGAGTCCCTAACACACCATAAAAGTTCAAAGGCAGGCATCCCTGATTACATCCTTGCTTACACCTCCTTCCTACAGGCATGCAGAAATACTTGCTTATACTTGGTTTCTATGGACATGCATGAGTATGTACTAGTAAGGACAAATACAGGATCCCCCACCCCATTTCTTATTTACACATCGTATTATTTTATTGGTCCTTAGTTGTGCAATTTGTGACTCACTTTTTGTTTGTACTGAGTGTAACAAAATAACACTGCAGATGGATTCAAGGTCTGAGGGTAACAAACCAAACCACCTTGTCACGTGTGTTTATGTAACACATTAGTGCTTGTAAAAAGGAAGTAATTGTGCTAATTGGGAACATTTCCATGCACGGTGTCAACTCTGATCATGCATACTGCATGAGCAAGTGTTAAATATTAACAGCACTCTAACACCTATTAACTTTCTTGTCACACTGTGCTTTAAAGAGAGGCAGGGGCCCCTTCAGTTTTAAAATCCCCCCTTGTTTTGTTTCCACACTGCCCTCACATTTCTGCCAGCTCTGGTATTTCACTCAGACATACTGTAGTTAGTTACTCACAACGCACTGGCTGCTGTGAAACACAGGATGGCCAATGTATCACTCAACGTGGTGCAATCCATCACTAAATTATCCTTTTGAGGTACAACCAACAGGACTGCTTGATATTCTGAGCACAACTTTATGTCCTTGAACTTCAGGAAAAAAAAGTTTGCAGCAGTGAATGGAGCACTGCTAAGAGAAAGTTCCTGACAGCAAATGAGACATGGAAAGATCTCTAATTGGCCACAGCTCTGAAACCAAAATTGAGTTGATGCTACCAAACGATTGCACAGGATGAAAGAATGTATGTACTGTACATTTACTAAAGTGCAATACCTTATAGAATGTTGAGGTCCTTCAGCCTTTGACTTCTTTACATGACATTAAAGAGGAAATTGTTGACCTTTAATACTACTGTATTTAATCGACAGAATAATAAAATAGAACAGAAAGTATATATTATTAATCCCGTTTAGGGAAATCATTAGAGTATCATTGAGTATCACTGTGTGTGAATTTGGTGATCATTGTGGGAATTGCCTATTAGGAGCGTGACCTGTGAACTCACAGCTGATGGACGCAGCACCATGGTATAAGCTTACAGTGGATATAAAAAGTCTATACAACCCTGTTCAAATGCCAGGTTTTTATGATGTAAAAAACGAGACCAAGATAATCCATCCATCCATCTTCTTCCGCTTAATCCTTTTCGGGTCGCGGGGGGGCTGGAGCCTATCCCAGCATCTTTGAGCAAGAGGCAGGGTACACCCTGGACAGATCGCCAGTCCATCGCAGGGCCAACACAGAAAGACAGACAACCATTCACTCTCACAGTCATACCTAAGGACAATTTAGAATCCCCAGTTTGATGCCAATTGACCTAACTTGCATGTTTTTGGCATGTGGGAGGAAACTGGAGAAATCCCGGAGTAAACCCACACAGACATGGGGAGAACATGCAAACTCCGCACAGATCACTGTTGGTCGGGGGCTGGAATCGAACCCAGGATCCCATGGCCAAGGGTGAGTTGCTGTGCTGCCGCAGTGCTAACCGCTCCGCCACTGCGCTGCCCCGAGACCAAGATTTTTTCCACCATTAATGTGAGCTATAACCTGTACAACCCCATTGAAAAACAAACTGAAATCTTTTAAGGGAAAAATAAAAAATAAAAAACTTACAATAACCTGTTTGCATAAATATGCACACTCTGTTATAACTGGGGATGTGGCTGTGTTCACAATTAACCAATCACATTCAAACTCATGTTAAATGGGAGTCAGCACACACCTGCCACCATTTAAAGTGCCTCTGATTAACCCCAAATAAAGTTCAGCTGTTCTAGTAGGCTTTTCCTGTCATTTTTGTAGTCACATCTTACAGCACAATCCATGGTCCGCAGAGAGCTTCCAATGCATCAGAGGGATCTCATTGTTCAAAGGTATCAGTCAGGAGAAGGGTAAAAAACAATTTCCAAGGCATCGGATATACCATGGAATGCAATGACAACAGTCATCATAAAGTGAAGAAAATATGGCACAACAGTGACATTACCAAGAACTGGACGTCTCTCCAAAATTGATGAAAAGACGAGAAGAAAACTGGTCAAGGAGGCTGCCAAGAGGTCGACAGCAACACTGAAGGAGCTGCAGGAATTTCTGGCAAGTACTGGCTGTTTAGTATATGTGACAACAATCTCCCATCTAGGGCGGCAAGACGGAAGCCTTATCTTATAAAGAAAAACATCCAAGCCCGACTACATTTTGCAAAAACGCATTTGAAATCTCCAAGCATGTAGGAAAACGTGTTATGGTCCGATGAAACCAAGGTTGAACTTTTTGGCCATAATTCCAAAAGGTATATTTGGCACAAACACTGCTCATCACCAAAAGAACACCATACCTACAGTGAAGCATAGTGGTGGCAGCATCATGCTTTGGAGCTGTTTTTCTTCAGCTGGAACAAGGGCCTTAGTCAAGGTGGAGGGAATTATGAACAGTTCCTAACACCAGTCAGTGTTGGCACAAAACCTTCAGGCTTCTGCTAGAAAGTTGAAGCTAGAATAGAATAGAATAGAATAGAATAGGACAAGATCGGGCGTGTTCAGGGTGGTATGGTCGTAAGCAATAGGCTGCACGGTGGCGGAATGGTTAGCACTGCGGCAGCACAGTAACTCACCCTTGGTCGGGGGATCCTGGGTTCGATCCCAGCCCCCGACCAACAGTGATCTGTGTGGAGTTTGCATGTTCTCCCCGTGTCTGCGTGGGTTTACTCCGGGATTTCTCCAGTTTCCTCCCACATGCCAAAAAACATGCAAGTTAGGTTAATTGGCATCAAACTGGGGATTCTAAATTGTCCTTAGGTATGACTGTGAGAGTGAATGGTTGTCTGTCTCTCTGTGTTGGCCCTGTGATGGACTGGCGATCTGTCCAGGGTGCACCCTGCCTCTCGCCCAAAGATGCTGGGATAGGCTCCAGCCCCCCCGCGACCCGAAAAGGATTAAGCAGAAGAAGATGAATGAATGAATGAGAATAGAATAGGCTTTATTGTCATTCTACAGTTGTACAGCACAACGAAATTGTTGGTGCTCCACCAGGCTACTGCGCAATAAAGTGACACGAATCTGAAATAAAATAGTTACAGAACATATGATTAACCATTCCACTGAAATAAAAATAAAAGCAAAAATAACAAATAGCCCACTGGTATATACACAGGTACGGTAGTGGTTTCGTGGGTGGAACTATGTACATACGAGTGCAGAGTACAGAACACATAATTGAGTAAAATGGCCCAAGGATTATGGAAGATACACTACCGTTCAAAAGTTTGGGGTCACTTAGAAATGTCCTTATTTTTGAAAGAAAAGCACTGTTTTTTTCAATGAAGATAGCTTTAAACTAATCAGAAATACACTCTAATATCTAATATACATTGCTAATTTGGTAAATGACTATTCTAGCTGCAAATGTCTGGTTTTTGGTGCAATATCTACATAGGTGTATAGAGGCCCATTTCCAGCAACTATCACTCCAGTGTTCTAATAGTACAATGTGTTTGCTCATTGCGTCAGAAGGCTAATGGATGATTAGAAAACCCTTGTGCAATCATGTTAGCACAGCTGAAAACAGTTTAGCTGGTTAGAGAAGCTATAAAACTGACCTTCCTTTGAGCAGGTTGAGTATCTGGAAAAAATTATTATTTTTTTTTTTTTTTTAGATTTTTAGATTTAGTATACTTTATTGATCCCCAGAGGGGAAATTGAGGGTCATCCACCACCTGGATGGATGAAGCAGCCACGATACGGCGCTATCCCTTAACCATTCACACACACATTCACACCTAGGGCCACTTTAGAGTCTCCAATTAACCTAACCTGCATGTATTTCAAATACAAATCATTATTTCTAACCTTGTCAATGTCTTGACTATATTTTCTATTCATTTTACAACTCATGGTGGTAAATAAGTGTGACTTTTCATGGAAAACACAAAATAATTGTCTGGGTGACCCCAAACTTTTGAACGGTAGTGTATGTACAGTAGTGATTTCACGCATGGGTCAATATACATGAAAGTGAGGAGTGCAAAGACAGATGAGTTACAGTGATAATTAAAAGGTCCTCAGTTCTGTGCATGAGAGCGTTCGGAGGGAGGGGGGTGGGGCCTCTGACTGTTTGCAGTTTGGATGGCTCAGGGGAAGAAACTGTTTGTCAGTCTGGAGATGTGGGACCTGATCGATCTGAACCGTCGTCCGGAGGGAAGTAGGTCAAACAGGTGGTGGGTGGGAAGTAAGGGGTCTCCGGTGATGCTTGGTCCTTCTGAGACAGGAGGATCTGGAGATGTCTTCCAGGGAGGGCACAGGGCTGCCGATCTTTCAGCTTCAACTTCATCTTTCAGCACGACAATGACCCAAAGCACACATCCAAATCAACAAAAGAGTGGTTTCACCAGAAGAAGATTAAGATTTTGGAATGGCCCAGCCAGAGTCCAGACCTGAATCCGATCAAACATCTGTGGGGTGATCTGAAGAGGGCTGTGCACAGAAGATGCCCTCACAATCTGACAGATTTGGCACGTTTTTGCAAAGAAGACTGGGCAAATATTGCCACATCAAGATGTGCCACGCTGAGAGACTCCTAGCCAAAAAGCCAAAGGTGCTGCAACAAAGTATTAGTTTAAGGGTGTGCATATTTATGCAAACACATTATTGTAAGTTTTTTATTTTTTATTTTTCCCCTTAAAATATTTCAGTTTGTTTTTCAGTTGGGTTGTACAGGTTATAGGTCACATTAATGGTGGAAAAAGTTTTGAAATGATTTACTGTATCTTGGTCTTATTTTTTTACATCACAAAAACCTGGCATTTGAACAGGGGTGTGTAGACTTTTTATATCCATTGTATATCGCCTTTGATGGAATAAAGTATTACAATAATTTTAAAATTGCTTTCTCTTTTTGGACACTAAAAAAGTAAGAGTAGTGTGGAAATTAAGTGTGGCCCATCTACAATCACACATGCTGCAGCCCAGAACTCCATCCATCCATCCATCCATCTTCTACCGCTTAATCCTTTCGGGTCGCGGGGGGGCTGGAGCCTATCCCAGCATCTTTGGGCGAGAGGCAGGGTACACCCTGGACAGATCGCCAGTCCATCACAGGGCCAACACAGAGAGACAGACAACCATTCACTCTCACATCCATACCTAAGGACAATTTAGAATCCCCAGTTTTGATGCCAATTAACCTAACTTGCATGTTTTTGGCATGTGGGAGGAAACCGGAGTGCCCGGAGTAAACCCACGCAGACACGGGGAGAACATGCAAACTCCACACAGAAGGGTCACCGATGGTCTGGGGGTGGGCATTATCCATCAGTGTTAGCAGGACTGAAAATGTCCACCTAATATAGCCAGTTATAAAGACAAAACATCTATTTATTAATAAAAAATATATATTTATCACAAATGCATCTTTTTCTGCCAAACAAGTAATCTTTCTTCTAAAATCTCAATGTGCATTTTGCAGCTATTTGTAAACCTTAGTCTGAAATATTTTTTTCCAAGTTAACACTAACAACTATTCCTTCACAATTTCCTTGAAGCATGTTTTACTAAAAGAACTAGAAAAGCAGTCAGAGAGTGCATACCTCCACCAAGGCTCCTTCCGTCCCTCATGGATCACCTCTAAAATGTAGTGTGTTCGTGTGTAGGCCACGAGCTAGTTCTGGTGAAAATTGCATCAGTCTATCCAGTAGTTTGAGTATTCTTGCTAACACCACTGTGAGAAGAGCCTTGGGGGAGGTATGCATTCTTGGATCATCACCAAAATGTTATTGGTTCCTCTCTAGCCCAAGCAGGGGCACCCCGGGGGGTGGAGTGGGGGGGGGGGGCAGGAGGGGCCTTGGCCCCCCCTGCGACTCCAGCGGCCATCCCTGGTCCCTGCCACTGGACAGTCTAACATAATTTCATAACTTGTTTTTCTGTCATATTTTACAAGTAGTAGATGTTTAAGAATAATTGTTATGTGCTGTATATTATTAACAAATATTAAAAAAAATACTGGCATAGATGTTTAAGAATAATTGATGTGTGCTGTATGTTATTAACAATTATTACCAAAATACAGCAAAGCAGGACAACTCACACTGTCAAGGTGCATTCAAACAAAACGCAAACGGGCACGCAGCATCATTAAATTTGAAATTGATTTTGATGTGCCACTCCAAGATTTTCAGTGGCCCCCATGTGGCCCCCCCATGAAAAATTTCTGCCCCCCATGAAAAATTTCTGGATGTGACCCTGAGCCCAAGGACCACCTCTGGTGAAAATTTCATCCAAATCCATCTAGTAGCTTTTGTGTAATCCTGTTGCACAAATACAGACAAGGTCCTTGGAGGAGGTATGCACTGTGTGGGATCAAAATTTATTGTGAAGTGCGGTGTGATGACGCTGCCTTCCAGTTGCATCATCACACCACCCTATAATAAGGGGCATCCACCATTTGGGGCTCTCTTGCCCGGACGATCCCACACTGTATGGTACATGTGGTATTACAACCCGTTCTGCAATAAAGTATAGTTCCAGTGCAACCTCCTCGTCTGTCTCCTTTGTGCCAGGTTTGTGGACATAACATTCGGCGACTGAGGATTAACTCATGGCAGCGTGCGTGACACCACTACGGCCCTTTCTGGAGCACCCAGGGGAACCAGCAGTTCATCTATTTCATTTGAAGATGCCAAGAAAAAGTGAACAAAGTACACTTAAGGTCTTTCCATACTCCACAAGAACAGAGAAATTTGTTCTCTTTCCCAAGGCTGCAAGAACAAAATGACATTTTGTTCTTGCAGCTTGTTCTTGACACATCATCTGGGCAGAACTTTTTTCTTGTGTGGTGTCTGGCAACTATTGTGTGATTGGTTAGAAATTTGAATTTCCCAGGAGTTCTGCACTTGACTTTCTTGTGAAGTATGAAATGTCCTGGTCAGACAGAACTTTGTTCTCGTTCTTGCCACCTTAAGAAAAAGAACATTTCTCTGTTCTTACGGAATATAACAGGTCTTTAAACTAACATGTAAATACCCTGAAGCTAAATAACTCTTAGCTGCTAGCTGCTAACGACTATCTTATCTGACTATCTGTCATCTCAATTGTTTTATAGTGGGAGTGGATGACAAAATGGACAAGCTGAGGTTGCATTTGAGAACCCAATGAGAGACTCATAATCACTATGTGGTGATAACATAATCATGGACTCCCGCAATGCAGCTAACAAACTAACTAGCCATTGCTGCGAGTCACGTGACCCACAAACCCTCAACGGGTATACATATAAACAGACCTGCACTGGACAAAGTTTAAATTGGTTACCTGTGTGTGAAATTATTATATTATGCTCATTTACTACCAAATCGCTACAGTGATATATTCATTGATACCACACTCTTGTGTAATATTGCTTAATTATGAACCTTGACAGCAAACTATAAGGGAGAATAAAGGAGAGCAAAAAGAAAAACAACAGAAACTGACATGAAAGGTTAATTTAACTGTGATGCTAATTTAAAGTCAAATTGCCCAGCCCTACCCAGGAGAGTATGTTAGCCTATTAATGTTATCTAGCTGAGCGATATTAAAAAATTACTTTGACAGAGTAAGCTCGGCAACTACATGCTACTCATTTTGCTGTTGTTTTAGGCAACAAAATTTTCCTGTTCAGTCTCAGCTTTCTTGTGTTGAGCATCTCAGTCCAGTGCACACCCAGGGAATCTGTGTAAAGTGTGCAGCCTCATACAGGAACACACTTTGTACAGTAAAAGCTTGTATATTTCACATTCTGTAGTTTCTAAAGTTGAAGTTTACCACTCCTGTTAAAATAACTGAGAACTACACACATTCTTCCTGATTTCCACCGGAGTGGTGGCCTAGAGGTAGAGCATCCACCCCACAACCGGGAGATCAGGGTTCAAGTCCCGGCCAGGTCATGCCAAAGACCATATAAAAATGGAACTTCCTGCCGTCCAGCTTGGTGCTCAGCAAAAATGGAACAGAGGAGGGAAATGTGGGCGGCAGTGGCTCAGGAGGTAGAGCAGGTCGTCCAATAACCAGAGGGTTGGCAGTTCGAATCCCGCTCTCCCCAGCCATCCCGCTGTTGTGTCCCTGGGCGAGACACTTTACCCACCTTGCCTCCAGTGTCCATGACACTGGGTATGAATGTGTATAAAATGTTCAGTAGTTGTCGGAGGGGCCATTGGCATGGATTGGCAGCCACGTTTCTATCAGTCTGCCCCAGGGCAGCTGTGGCTACAGCAGTAGCTCACCACTACCACTGTCTGTCTGTGGAGTGAATGAATAATGGACTCACTGTAAAGCACTTTGGGTATCTTGAAAGGCACTATATAAATGCAATCCATTATTATTTTATCAAGTGTGTGTGTGTGTGTGTGTACGACAGGGATGGGGGGCGGGGGGCTGAAAAGTTCATAGTGGTCAAATTTGACCAGTGGCTTATTTTTCAACCGCAGGGATCCAAGCGCTGCAACACCGATGGAAGAAGTGTGTGGACCGGAGGGGAGACTATGTTGAAAAATAAACGACATTTGGTCAAATTTGACCTCTATGAACTTTTCAGCCCCCCCCCCACACACAGTTGTAAGGTCAGTTTGCGTTGGGTGTATAGTCGTCGTCGGCCTCCGTCGGTCTATGATGACCATGGAAGAGAATCCTAAACGTCTACTCTGCTGGAACAGCACCGCCTGTGGCTGAACAGGCCAATGCGCACTGGTGTTCTACCTTCCAGCATTGGGCGTTGGTAGGATTCAAGCCTGGGCAGGAAAATATGGAGGACAAGATGTTACCCATGCAGCATGTCCCCCCTCTTCATGTCACTGATGAATCCAAAGGAACAGCAGGGCTGCTATAGTTTGGCACCAGCGCCGTCGCAGGAGCTGCCAGAATGATGTTGAGCACAACAGAGAACTGCCTTAGGGGCTCCGACTCCGGATTTTTCCTCAGGGTTGACTCCCGAGGCCTTTCCCGTGACCGGGTGTGCCGCAAGGCAGCGGAGGTTTGAAATCAGGGTTTACCTTCCCCTAGATGGGCTACCTTCCCAGGTTGACGAGCCACCATCTACCCGAAGCATCTGGTTTTAAGGCGCCAGAGATCCGCCCTCGCCCCTTCTCCTATTAGTAAAAGCAGTTCCGCCAGGCTTAGAGACTAAACCACATGGGCAGGCTAGGAGTTGGACTTAGTTGTCAGAGGCTTTTCGAGACGCACGCCGTAAGGAGCATTTTATGAGCACTAGGAGCTTAACCCCAGTGCCGCTCCTGGCTATGACAACCTTGGAACCTTGAAATTGGGTGTATATACAGCGGGGAAAATGAGTATTGAACATTAAACATATTTCTCATTAAACATATTTCTGATGGAGCCATTGACGAGATTTTCACCAGATATCAGTACCACCCCAAGTAATCCATACATACAAAGAAATCAAGGCAACTGTGTTCACAAAACAAGTTATATTTAATAAAGTGGAATGGAACAGGGAAAAGGTATTGAACTTTGTAGAAAAGCCTTTGCATGTAATAACAGCTTCCAGATGCCTCCTGTATGGAGAAAGTAGATGAAGGCATTACTCAGGAGTGATTTTCACCTTTTCTTCCACACAAACTATCTTCAAATCGTGAAGGTTCCATGGGTGTCTTCTATGAACTCTGATCTTCAGTTCATTCCATAGATTTTTTAATTGGACTCAGGTCAGGTGACTGACTGGGCCATTCTAGCAGCTTTATTTTCCTTCTCTGGAGCCAGTTGAGAGTTTCCTTGGCTGTGTGTTTGGGATCATTGTCTTGCTGAAATGTCCACCTTCATTTCATCTTCAGCATCTTGGCAGATGGCAACAGATTCTTATCAAGGATGTCTTTGTACATTTGTCCATTCATTTTTTCTTCAATTATATGAAGTCTGCTTGTACCATGTGCTGAAAAACACCCCCACACCATGATGGGCTGTGCAGTGGCATTTCTTCTCCAAACATGCTGTGTGTGTTGTGGCATCCAAAAAGTTCAATTTTGGTCTCATCTGACCAGACTGTATTCTCCCAGTATTTTACTGGCTTGCCCAAATGTTGTGCAGCAAACTTTAAACAAGCTTCAACACACTTTTTCTTCAGCAATGGAGTCTTGTGAGGTGAGTGGGCATAGCACCCATGTCAGTTGAGTGCATTACTTATTGTTTTCTTTGAAACAGCAGTACATGCTAACTTCAGGTCTTTCTGGAGCTCTCCACGAGTGGTCTTTGGCTCTTGGATAATTGTTCTAAATTTCCCATTGTTCCTAAATTCTGATGGATTTCAGCTGGTTTCTTGGCTTTCTATGCCTTTTTGCACCTTTTTTCTTCGTGTTCAGTACTTATTCCCTGTCATTCCACTTTATTAAATATAACTTGTTTTGTGAACACAGTTGCCTTGATTTCTTTGTATGTATGGATTATTTGGGTTGTAACCGATATCTGGTGAAAATATCAGGTCAATGGCTCCATCATAAAAATGTTTAATGAGAAAAATGTTGACGTGTTCAATACTTATTCTCCCCACTGTATCTCTCTGAGATGCCACTGCAGTAATGGTGACTTGTCTGTTTCCAGTATTTGGACATCTTGGTCTATATTAAATTACCATTATCTGACAGGAAAACATAACTACTTTAGCTATGGCAAAAACTGTATGTTATTGTTAACATTTGTTCAGGTATAATACCTCTCCTAACTGTTTAGCACTAATTTAGCACAAAACCAGGGACTCCAGATTTTCTTTAATTACACTGGATTTTTACCCCAAACCCATAGTCAGAGGTCATGGTTTCAGGGTGAAACTGTGTACTCATTCTATAGTAACTAGTGCATGCCTGTAGAACGCAAGTATTCTTGTGTGAAAACAGGTAGCCAATTAGGCTTTACAGGCCCAAATGTAGGCAGTGTTTGAAAGGGGAATACAAAGAAGTGTAGCCTATATGTGTCATGGATGGCTCTCACGGGCGGATGAACAGACTCACTCGCGGGGTGAAGTTGAAGCATATATTCATAGGAAAAACTGCAGCATGGTAGAGACAATGATACTCACGACCAAAGGTAATGAACAGGTAGATAATGACGGGAAAGTACAGTGATGATGATGGTGACGATGGTAATGATGGATAACGATGAGGACCCAACAAAGGGATGAGGGAGTCAAGCCCAATAAATAGGAATTAACATAATGACACTAATGAGCAACAGCCCTGACCAATAATGAATGACAAGCTGTGCTCAACGGGAAGTAAACAAACACTGTCAAAATAAAAGCCCAATCCAAAACAAATGATTAACAGGAAAACCAGACGTACAAATATAACTGTGATGGATAATAATAACAATGACAATGACAATAATAATAATAATAATAATAATACCAAGTTGGAAATAAAGCCCCAAACAAGATAATAATGAAGACCGAATAATAAATATTAAAGACAACAAAGTGTGGCCTGGTCAGACCCAGCCCAAACCACCACAGTTCCCCCCCTTTAAGGTCGGATTCTAGACGACCCCAGGGAACATCAGAAAAGGGAAAAAAAGAAAAGGAGAGGGGGAAAAAAAAAACCCAAATCCTAACAGGGTGGGGGTGGGGGGAAATAGGCCAGGAGGGCCAAAACAGACCCCCTACCAACACAATACCACATAAGAACCTAGGATAGAAAATACAGGTGCCCCAACCTTAGGGGAGCAATATGAACCCCACAGCCTAGGGGGCAGGAAAAGAACAAAAAACAAAATTCACAATAGAACCCCAGGACTAAAAATAATGTGCTCCAACCTCAGGAGAGAAATAGCACACAAACCTACAGCCTAGGGAGATGGAAAAAAAAAAAGAAAAAAAAAACCATATGCTCCAAACTGAGGAAAACAGCATGAACACTCTAGACTGAACAGGTAAGGAAACCTCAAAAGTACATCTCAAAAAATACAAAAGACAAGGTGAGCACTTGAAAACATAACGGTACACAAAACAGCGAAACAGATTACTATGCTCTGATAAGTGACACGTACAAAACATACTACAGAACAGACAAGTAAACTACGAACTCCCAGCAGACCTGGACATACAAGGAGGGAGAAATACAAACTACGAATTCCCAGCTGAGCTGGACTTATGATACAACTAGGGAGAAACATCCAACCTTTAGTCTGAGAGGGAAAAAAAAAACATTGAGGCGCGCAGACCCCCGAAAGGGAACGGCAGGAGAGCGCCGACCTCTGGCCGTTGATGACTGGGGTGCGATGACCTTGAGCGCTGGAGGTAGGAGCGTACGACCTCTCGAAGAGACGGCTGGAACGAATCCGACCCAGATGCCTAGGAATCCCCCTCCACTCCAGTGTCCCGGACAGGGAGGAGAGAAGCGGGTGGAAGAAAAAAAAACCATCACATCACCACAGTCAGTAAAAAACAGTACATGAAAACTTAGCAGTGTTTCTTTTTTACTGTTGTGTCCCTACACTGGGGACAAGGCAGCACCTCTCATTAAAGGTAAAAAGGAAAAAAAAAAGGGAGTACTTGCCTTGCCCCTGCTCCGTCGTTGCTGAAGCCGCTAAAAAGGTCCACAGTTGGAGGACCAGATGAATGTTCCCGGACCAGCGGTGACAGTCTAGCAGGGCGGCGGGGTGTAGATGTAGAGGGAAGGGGAAGCATGGAAGCCAGGGGACGCTGAATCGCTGGCACAAACCTCCGGGGTACCAGGACTGGCGAGGAGGTACTTGGAAGCCAGGGGACGCTGAATCGTCGGCACAGGTCTCCGAGGTACTGGGGCTGGCGAGGAAGCACGATGACCAACGGAGACAGGGGATGCTGAAATCGTCGACACAGTCTGCGGAGTCCCAAGTAAAGTCCTCGTCCACCCGTAATCCTCAGCCCGGCATATGGAAAAAGGTGGCTGCAGATGATGATACGGCTGGGAAGGCCACACCGCCTCAAACAGCAGGAAACAGAATAACAGTTCAGCAGCAAAGGAAACGGCTGCTGAGTCCCCTCCCGGGGACAAGGCAGCAACTCTCATTAAATAAGACCAGAAATGA
This sequence comes from Pholidichthys leucotaenia, assembly GCA_020510985.1. NCBI lineage: Eukaryota > Metazoa > Chordata > Actinopteri > Cichliformes > Pholidichthyidae > Pholidichthys > Pholidichthys leucotaenia. The sequence goes on along the minus strand of CM035838.1, from coordinate 94,914,187 downwards.
GAAAGAAAGCACTTGCCTTGCCCCCCGCTCCGTCATCGCTGAAGCTGCTGAAGAATCCCCAGCTGATGAACCAGATGAATGCTCCCAAGGCAGCGGTGTCTGTCTAGCCGAGGGCCGTTGCACGGCGGCGAGGTGCTAATGTAAAGAGGAGGGGAATTGTGGAAGCCAGGGGACGCTGGGTCGTCAGCACAAGCTTCCGGGGTGCCGGGGCTGGTGAGGAGGCACATGGAAGCCAGGGGACGCTGAATCATCGGCTCAGGGTTCCGAGGTGTCCGGGCTGGCAAGGAGGCACGATGACAAATGGAGGCAGGGGACGCTGACATCACCGGCATAGTCTCCGGAGTCCCGAGTGAGTTCCTCCTCCATCCCTGTAGTCCTCAGCCCGGCAGGTGACGAGGAGAAGGCTGGTGATGATAACACAGCGGGGTAAGAGAGCCCCTCCGGCCAGGGAAGAGAGTACAGATTTAGGCGAGCCCCCAGGGAACTGCAGCCCGCTGAAACAAAACTCCACAGTCTGTTGACAGCCAGTCACTCTCCTCCCCTTTGCCTCCTCTGGGTCCTGCTTCACTTCTGCCGCTGAGTCTTGTTTGGGTTGGGTCCTACTGTCATGGATGGCTCTCACGGGCAGATGAACAGACTCACTCACGGGGTGAAGCTGAAGCATATTTTAATAGGAAAAACTGCAGCATGGTAGAGACAATGATACTCACGACCGATGGTAATGACAGGTAGATAATGACGGGAAAGTACAATGATGACGATGGTGACGATGGTATTTATTTAGCGAATGCAAAGTCCTTAAGCCAAGCAGTTGCCTCCTGGTTTGCTGTATGGAGGGTGTGTAATCCTCCTTCCAGTCTTTGGAGCGGGCAAGCCTCTATGATGTGTTCCATTGTTTGCTCCTCTCCACATGCGCACAGTGGGCTAGGGCTACTGCCCCATCTGTAAAGGCTGGCCAAGCAGGGGCCATGTCCAGTCCTGAAGCGATTGAGTGTAGACCACTGTCTCCTTGGGAGGTTGGTGCCCGGGACCTGTTGGTTGGGGTTTATCACCAGCTGTTTGTTTGGGACCTCCTTGGTCTCCCATTCCTCTTGCCAAGCTGTCTGGATGGTAAAGTCAGCTGGGGGAGGGTTTTTCCAAATCGGCCGTCTGGATGAAAGTCGGGCAGTGGGTGGAGTGTAGATATCTGCATGGATTGGTAAGTGAGGAGAATCTTTAACTTTTTGGAGCATCCTTTGAGTTAATGCTGCTCGCCGGATGTGTGGAGGGGCTATGTTTGACAGTACAGAGAGCCAGGGGAGTGGTGTTGAGCAGATTGTTCCAGTTATAGTTCTCATGGTTGTGTTGAGCTGGGTGTCTACATGGTGTGTGTAAGATGACCTGGACCAGACAGGGGCACAATATTCTGCTACAGAGTATGAAAGGGCCAGTGCTGAGGTGCGCAGGGTGGAGACTGCCGCCCCCCATTTTGCACCAGCGAGCTTGCAGAGCAGGTTGTTTCGTACCTTCACCTTAGCAGCCGTCCCCTTTAGATGTTCCTTGAAGGATAAGGTCCTATCAAGGGTCACTCCAAGATAAGTTGGATTTGGGGCATGCTTAAGCTTGAGTCCGCTCAGGTGGACTCAAGCTGGTGACGTCAAGCTGGTGACGATGGTAATGATGGATAACGATGAGGACCCAACAAAGGGATGAGGGAGTCAAACCCAGTAAATAGGAATTAACATAATGACACTAATGAGCAACAGCCCTGACCAATAATGAATGACAAGCTGTGCTCAATGGGAAGTAAACAAACACTGTCAAAATAAAAGCCCAATCCGAAACAAATGATTCACAGGAAAACCAGACGTACAAATGTAACTGCGATGGATAATAATAACAATGACAATAATAATAATAATAATACCAAGATGGAAATAAAGCCCCAAAGAAGATAATAATGAAGACCAAATAATAAATATTAAAGACAACAAAGTGTTGCCTGGTCAGATGCAGCCCAAACCACCACAATATGTAGGCAATCCCACATGTTAAGATTTTGACAAATATGAAAGGGACTGAACACTGAGATTTACAGTATTTGATTGGGTGAATATTAATTATAGAATTAAGTCGTGACTGTTTAAGAATCCTTGTCTATTTGTTTGACAAACTTATTTGTGTGATCTTTTATGACTTATATTCATAAGAGTTGTATCTTGCACTTTGGGAAATGGGAGTTGTTCAGTCATCATTATAAGTGTTTTAGTTTTTATGTGTAATTTATAGTCTATCGCCAATAAACTCATGCAATACTATAACAGGACACGTTTACAAACATTTGAAACTCATTATAGTGCATCCTTTTATATTTTAGCAATATTACAAGTACAAAACACTGAACATTATTATACACAGCAGAATGACCCGTTGCCCATTTGTCAGTAAATAAAAAATGATTTATTTCATTATTTGGGCATTTTTGTGTGTCTGGTCACTGTCGTCATTTAGTCAAAGCGTGCATATCTGTCTTCATATGATATGCAACTGATCTGGCCATTCTGCTCCACAATCATGTGCCAGGAGGAGTGCCATGTTGAGCCCGCGGTGCCGCAAAGGACAATGGTGGCACACGGGTGAAGCAGCAGCCAAGACTCCCATTAAATAGGCAGGCTGGGCTTGGCTCCCTGTGAAGGATTGCGGTAAGGCGATCTGGCTGCTGCTTCATCCCCCAGCGCACCCATGCACCTCGTGTTCTCCACATACGCTGAATTATTCTTTAGAGCTACGCAATCACAGCAACATAATAGTATAGTTTTTTAAACATTAAATCTTCAGTATTCTCGTTTTCTGGTCAAATTTGTCGCTTTTCACTTCCTTGTTTTGTTTATGGAGCGCTTTGATGTGATTGGTTGTGATGCTGTGTATTATCCAATCAGTACGGAGTCAATCCGAAACCCCTCCCACACTTCTAGAAGCTAGAGCATGAGGAAACGGAGCGGTGGCTAAACTTTTATTGATAAAAATTACATACTTTGACTAAGCAACTCCATACTCGGGGAAGCACACCCTCGTAACATTAGCAAAGCACTTATAAAATCTGAGGCCAGTCTAACAAATGGTTTGGGAGATATCTGAGGAACACACAGACACACACACACACAGGCAGAGATCTGTTGCATTTATAGATAGATAGTGCAAAGGGAATGTTAACATTGATGTTTGAACTTTTGACCACAAACCCTTAGTCTGAGGTCAGGATCCCAAAGTGAACCTGTGAAGCAAGTTTGATGACCATAGCTTTCTTTGTTGTTGAGATACAGTTCATAAGCCATTTTGATGTTGACCTTTGACCTTATGATCCCAAAACCATAGTCACACTTCAGGGTTACAGGGCAGGATTTCTGCTGGTTACATTTCTGCGTGGCGGACCTGTCACGCTAAGAGAAAATTATTATTCTTTTTCGGCTGCTCCCTTTAGGGATCGCCACAGTGGAGCATCTGCCTCCATCTCACCATATGCCTTGCATCTTCCTGTGTTACACCAACCCTCTCCATGTCCTCCATCACTACATCCATGCATCTTCTCTGTGGTCTTCCTCTTTTCCTCCTGCCTGGCAGCTCCATCTTCAACATCCTTTGTCCAATATATCCATTATCCCTCCTCTGCACATGTCCAAACCATCTCAGCCTTGCCTCTCTTACTTTGTCTCCAAACCGCTTAACCTGAGCCGTCCCCCTGATATACTCATTTCTAATACTGTCTCTCCTAGTCACTCCCAATGAGAATCTTAGCATCTTCAACTCTGCCACCTGCAGCTCTGCCTCCTATCTTTTTGTCAGTGCCACAGTCTCTAAACCAAACATCATAGCAGGTCTCACTACCAACTTGTAAATCTTCCCGTTCACTCTAGCTGCTATCCTTGTCACAAATCACCCCTGACACTCATCTCCACCCACTCCACCTTGCCTGCACTCTCTTCTTCACCTCTCTTGTGCATTTTCCATTGCTTTTAATGGTTGACCACAGGTATTTAAACTCATCTACTTTCACTTCCTCTACTCCTTCCATCTTCATCGTTACACCTGCCTCCCTCTCATTCACACTCATGTATTCTGTCTTGCTTCTACTGACTTTAATTCCTCTTCTCTCCAGAGCATACCCCCACCTCCACCTCTCCAGGTTCTCTTCCACCTGCTCCCTACTCTCACTACAGATCACAATGTTGTCTGTAAACATCATGATCCACAGAGACTCCTGCCTGACCTCTTCTGTCAGCCTGTTCATCACCATGGCAAACAAGAAGGGGCTCAGAGCCGATCCCTGATGTAATCCCACTCCCACCTTGAATCTATCTGTCACTCCCACAGCATACCTCACCACCGTCTCGCTGTCCTCATACATGTCCTGCACCACCCTCACCTACTTCTCTGCCACTCCTGATTTTCTCATACAGTTCCACACTTACTCTCTTGGCACCCTATCTTACGCTTTCTCTAGATCCACAAAGACACAGTGCAGCTCCTTCTGACCTTCTCTATACTTTTCCATCAACACTCTTAGAGCAAACATTGCATCTGTAGTACTCTTTCTTGGCATGAAACCATACTGCTGCTCATTGATTGTCACCTCTCCTCTTAACCTGGCTTCAACAACTCTTTCCCATATCTTCATAGTGTGGCTGATCAACTTTATGCTTCTGTAGTTACTGCAGCTCTGAGCATCACCGTTGTTGCCAAGAAAAAAATACATAATTTTTATTTTTTTTTTTTTTAAAGAGCCACACAGAAGTCAGTTAAAAAAAATCAGAATGTCACACGTGGCTCTAGGGAGCCACGCAATAAGAGAGCCAAGGGCGAGCCAGTCAGTTGTGATGTTTATTAGTGACAGGGGTAAGGGATGAGGAAAGCACAAATGCTCATACATAGTAACATACGCGAGCAGTACAGCACCAGAGTTAACAATTGGCACCGGGCGAAGGGGTAACAGCATGAAAACTCTCAGCAGGTACACTCACGGGTTTAGCAGCCAGAGAGCTGGCACTGGCATAGGGGTCCAGTACTCAGATACTCATATAAGGTGATACACCCAAGTGATACAATAAGCAGCAGCGGGCTAGCACCGGACAAGGGGGTACAGAGGCACAACAGCTCCTTACAGGGTAACACAGGTAATGCTGCAGATGAGTCAAGGGCTGGAACCGGACGAAGGGACTCCAGCCTAGCAGTGCTTATGTCGCAGCCCCGAATGATCGAAGCTGCTCCTCTTTATACTCATTAGCAGCGCCCCAGCTGATGAGGATTAATTGGCCCCAGCCGTCCCGTGACACTGACAGCTGGGAACCAGCTGAGGCGCTGCCCAATGAGAGGCAGGGATAAAAGGAGCATGGGCTGAGCGCCGAGCCGGCGTCTCACCACATGGTGACACAGAAAAGAGCCCCAAAGGAGATGCCAAAGAGCCACATGCAGCAGAAGAGGTATATAACCGAGTCTTGGCTTCACTCGCTCATCCCAGAGGCCACTGTGGAATTACCTGTCCGAACTACACTCCGTTTGGTCTGCAACGCCAATTCTGGAAAGGGCAAGGGTGGTGGGCTCTGTGTTTTTGTGCTTCAGACTTGGTGTAATAACAGCAGAATAATTCAAATCCACTGTTCAGCGGACTTAGAAGCCATGTCCTTCTGTAGGCCCTTCTATCTCCCCTGCGAGCTAACGGCAGTAATTGTAACAGCTGTTTATGTCCCTCCAGATGCTAGCCTTAGCTTAGCACTCAGCCACCTCTAGCACATCATTAGCAGGAAACAGAAAGATCACCCCGATGCAGTCCACATTACTGCAGGGAACTTTAACAAAGCATGGTTAAAGACTGTACTCCCCAAATTCCACCAACATGTTAAGTGTCCCACAAGAGGGGAAAGAACACTGGATCATGTTTACAGCAACATTAAGCACACCTACAGAGCCAACCCATCCCTCGCCTTGGACAATCAGACCATTTCTCCCTGCTTCTAATACCTGCTTACACCCCCCTGAGGAAGAGTCTCCCACCCCCACCAAACAAACAATTAAAATCTGGCCTGAAAATGCTCTCTTCCAGCTACAGGACTGTTTTAACTGCACAGATTGGAACACATTTGAACAGCAGGACCTGGACTCCTATACCGAGTCTGTCCTCCTCCACATTAAATGCTGTGCTGAAAATGTGACAGTCACCAAACATATCCGGGTCTTTCCAAGCCGGAAACCCTGGATGACCAGTGAGGTCCAGGTTCTGATCAGAGCTCACAACTCACCCTTCAGGGAGAGGGACAGCTCTCTGTACAGCACTGCCAGAGCCAACCTGAGAGGAGACATAAAACATGCTAAGAATGCCTACAGGAGGAAAGTGGAGGGCTTCCTCACAGACAACAACCCCAGACAGATGTGAAGAGGCATCCAGGCCCTCACCAACTACAGGGACCAGGGACCCCGACACCAGACAGCAGCCTCGCTCTGGCAGAGGAGCTTAACGGCTTCTTTACCCGGTTTGAGCTCACCTCCCCCCAAATCTTACTGGACTTCAAGAAAGAACAGATAGGAACACCCCCCCCCCCCAAAATGGTGACCGTGTGGAAACCGTCCCCACCTTCAGGTTCCTGAGCACCCACATCTCCTCTGACTGGAGATGTGGAGACAGATGTGGACTGTCAACACTAAGGCCCTGGTGAACAAAGCCCAGCAGTGACTGCACTGCCTCCGCATCCTGAGGAAGAACAACCTGGACCAAAGGCTACTGCTGGCCTTCTACCGTTGCTCAGTGGAAAGCGTGTTCACCTACTGTCTGGGTGTGTGGTACACCGGCTCCACAGCCGAGAACAGGAAGGCTGTGCAGCGGGTCATCAGCACCACCCAAAAAATCATCGGCGGCCCTGTGCCCTCCCTGGAAGACATCTCCAGATCCTCATGTCTCAGAAGGGTCAAGGCCATCATTGAAGACCCCCCACATCCAGCCCACCACCTGTTTGACCTGTTCCCCTCTGAATGATGGTTCAGATCAATCAGGTCTTACACCTCCAGATTGACAAACAGTTTCTTCCCCTGGGCCATTGGAACTGCAAACAGTCAGAGGCCCCACCCCCTCCCCCATACGCTCACATGCACAGAACTGAGGACTTTTTTATTTATCCCAACGCACCTGTCTTTGCACTCTGCACTTTATATTTTCCATAATCCTTGGGCCATTTTACTCAATTGTGTGTTCAACTGTGTGTTCTGCACTCCGCACTCTTATGTAGATAGTTCCATTTGTGAAGCCACTACCATTCCTGTGTATATTTCCATAATCCTGGGCTACTTTTATTTCAGTCATGTGTTTAATCGTGTGTTCTGTAGCAGTGTTTTTATCTAATCCCTCTCTCTTACTTTATTGCGCAGTAGCCTGGTAGAGCACCCACAATTTCATTGTACTGTACAACTGTACAATGACAATAAAGCCTATTCTATTCTATTCTAAACAGTGGGGGTAGTGACAGGCAAATGATACCACGGCTTCGGACCTTGTCTCACTATTCTTGAAGCGGCGGGATTAGAAACACTATTGGAGCTCATATCAAAACACCACTGTACTTAACTTCATGCTCCATTGTTCAGTATGTTTTGGAAGCTTTCATTGGCTCAGAGAGTCTCGTTGTTTGTATAGACTTAGTCCAGTTTTTTAAATAAAGGTAGTTCTAAATGAAGCTAAACCAACATTTTACCTTTCTTAAAAAAAGGTTATTCTGTAATTTATTTGTCATTTATAGTGGTGACAGAAAAAACCTGAAAACTGTCCATCATTCTGACAGATTTGTCCACCGTTATTAAATAGTGATTATCAAGCCTATGGTCTCATTTTATTTATTTGTCCACTGTGGAGGCATTTATCGTGTTTTCAGTCCTATTAACAGGGACAATACTGAGCTGCTTAGCTAACAGGTGTGGTTAGGCTTGCCATGCAGTCTGAGGCAGAGGCAAAGGTGACTGAAGTGTTGATGATTTAATTCACCAACTACTACATTAACTAAGTTATGTTCATTATTATTACTTACCTTGAGAGTTATAATGACCAAACTTAACAAAGTCAGTGACTTAAATCCATTAATGTCCTTGAGCCTTCAGACAAACTAAACCTGCCAACATTTGGATTTCAAAATATGGCAGATTTCTCCTGTTGCCTGGTTGGTGAAGCGTGTTCTAAAAAACTGTAAATATATAGAAATATTATTACAGAAATAACTGCATCTTTGGTCATTTCAGTTAATTTTATTTCATTAAATAAAATTTTATTAATACTTTTCTTTGAAATCAGGGTTGAAAAGATTGTTCTGTTCTGGCTCTGCAAAATTATGATCAAAAGTTTCAATTATATGAGAAAAGTCAAAAATTTTACCAGTAATTAAAAATCAATATGTACTTACCAGTAAGTAAAACAGTAAGTTAATTATAAAATAGACAAAAATTAGCCATAAATAATCCACAAATTAATGATAATAAAGTCTCAATGTATAAAAAGAGTCATAATTTTACAAGAGGAAATTACAAATTTATGAGGAAAATAGTTGCAAAAGTATTTTAAAGTGGGTATTTTTCTTCTTCTTCTTTTAGATTTGATTGGCGGTTGGCAACCAGCTTACAGGTGCATTACCGCCACGTACTTCACTCTATATCATCACTCTATCTGGTCAGGAGCTGTAGTCCTTACCGCCACGTATTTCACTCAGTAAACATCACTCTATATATCAAAAGTCAGAATTCTTCTCGGTTGGCAACCCCTTCTTCGTCTTCTTTGCTCTATATCTTTGTGCAAGGAGTTCTTATAAGGAGTTCTGAACAATCTTCTTCTTCTTCTTCTTCTTCTTCTTCTTCTTCTTCTTCTTCAGACAGTGAGATTTTCATGTCTACATGATGTCTATAACACTCTATCTGGTCCCACTCTATATTCTTCAGGTCATCACTTTATCTCTATATCAACTGGTCCTCTCGGCGGTATCTTGGCGGTATCCTATATCTCCCCTTCTTCTTTTAGATTTGATTGGCGGTAGGCAACCAGCTTACAGATGCATTACCACCACGTACTTCACTCTATATCATCACTCTATCTGGTCAGGAGCTGTAGTCCTTACCGCCACGTATTTCACTCAGTAAACATCACTCTATATATCAAAAGTCAGAATTCTTCTCGGTTGGCAACCCCTTCTTCGTCTTCTTTGCTCTATATCTTTGTGCAAGGAGTTCTTATAAGGAGTTCTGAACAATCTTCTTCTTCTTCTTCAGACAGTGAGATTTTCATGTCTACATGATGTCTATAAGCCTCTATCTGGTCCCACTCTATATTCTTCAGGTCATCACTTTATCTCTATATCAACTGGTCCTCTCGGCGGTATCTTGGAGGTATCCTATATCGCTCCTTCTTCTTTTAGATTTGATTGGCAGTAGGCAACCAGCTTACAGGTGCATTACCACCACGTACTTCACTCTATATCATCACTCTATCTGGTCAGGAGCTGTAGTCCTTCTATCATCATTGCTGTGTCCAACTGAACCTCAACTCTATCTTCAGACATCACTCTTCTTCGTCTCCTCGTACTTCTTCTTCGTCTCCTCTTCCTACAGGTGCATCTTCTTCTTTTTCAGTGGGTGCTTTTATACTCTTACTCGACTTGTAATTTTTTGTATGTCTACTCTTAATTATTAATTTCAAATTACTGCAGTACTATGAATGTTTTTTCCCTTTTGAGTGTCGTGTTTTCTTATTTTTTTACACATGCGTCACATACACCCCCCCCCACACACACACACACACATATACAAAAATACGTTGCCACCACACCAAAGTCTTTTAAGTCAGAGGATGTAATGGTCTGGACAGGTCTGCAGCTCCTGTCCATGCTTTGTGTTTCTGTTCTGACCCATTTATGTTTGGTGTGTTTCCCCTCTGTGTGTGTACAGCCCCATCTGTCCTGTGCTGCCTGATTTCTCATTTTTTTTGTATGTTTGTCACACTTAAATGTTTCAGATCATCAAACAAATTTCTTCTTCTTCTTCTTTTAGATTTGATTGGCAGTTGGCAACCAGCTTACAGGTGCATTACTGCCGCGTACTTCTTCTTCTTCTTTTAGAGTCTTCTTCTTTTAGATTTGATTGGCGGTTGGCAACCAGCTCACCGGTGCATTACCGCCACATACTTCACTCTACATCATCACCCTATTTGGTCAGGAGCTGTAGTCTTCTTCTTCTCCTTCTTCTTTGTGCCGAACAGGATCATCGTCATCGTCACTTCCTTGTGGTAACGTATCGTCACTTCCTGTTTTGCTGTCTGCCTGTGTGGTTTGCTTTGTGGTTTGCTCTCTAGCCACTAGCTATGGCTACTAGCTCTCTTTCCTCTCCTCCTCTGGTGTGCTCTCTCTGTCAGATGTTTAGCTACACCTCTGCCTCTTTTAGCGATAACGGTAAATGTAATAAATGTTGTCTTTTTGAGGCGCTCGAGGCGAGGTTGTCTGATTTGGAATCCCGGCTCCGCTGCATTGAAACACCGTCTGCGCCAGTTAATCTTGACGGACGTCCATTAGCTGCAGCGGAGCTAGCTAGCTTAGGCCCCCCTGTCAGCGGTTCCCCGGCTCTCCTCAGCAGCGAGGAGACTGGGTGGGTGACGGTGAGAAGGAAGCCTAGTCGCAAAGCCCCGGTACACCACCAACCTGTTCACGTTTCTAATCGTTTTTCCCCACTTAGCGACACACCCGCTGAGGAAAAAACTCTGATCACTGGCGACTCTGTAGTCAGAAACGTGAACCTAGAGACTCCAGCGGCCATAGTCCAATGCATTCCTGGGGCCAGAGCAGGCGACATCGAGTCAAATTTGAAAATGCTGGCTAAAAGTAACTGTAAATATTCCACAATTGTTATTCACGCCGGCATTAATGACATCCGTCTCCGGCAGTCGGAAGTCACGAAACTTAATATAGAATCGGTGTGTGACTTTGCAAAAACGATGTCTGCCACTGTAGTATTCTCTGGGCCCCTCCCCAATCTGACCAGTGATGACATGTTTAGCCGCTCGTCATCCTTGAACCGCTGGCTGTCTGTGTGGTGTCCTAAAAATGACGTGGGCTACATTGACAATTGGAGCTCTTTTCGGGGAAAACCTGGTCTTATGAGACGAGACAGCATTCATCCCACTTTGGATGGTGCTTCTCATTTATCTAACAATCTGGCATCTTTTTTATCCAAATTTCCAAAACCATGACTACTCAGAGTTGGGACCAGGAAGCAGAGTCACAGTCTTACACGCCTCTCTGCAGCTCCTCTTCATCCGCCACCCCTCAGCTTAGCCCCTGTCTTCCCCATCAGAGAATCGTTGTCTGCTCCCTCCAAAGTGAATAAAAATATAATGTATAAGCATCCCAAAGTGATAAAGCAAAATACTGGTAAAACTCAAATTAAACATAAAGCCTCTAAATTGAATGATTTGGCCTCTGTTCCTCCTCATAATTTAAAAATTAAATGTGATTTATTAAATATTAGGTCTCTAACTCCCAAGTCTCTGTTAGTCCATGATTTGTTAATTGATCATCAGATTGATTTAATTTCCCTTACAGAGACTTGGTTAGGACAAGAGGATTATGTTGGTTTAAATGAATCAACTCCCTCTGGTTATTTAAACTGTCAAAATCCCAGAAGTTCTGGTCGTGGAGGAGGAGTAGCAACAATTTACCATTCCAAATTACTAGTTAATGTAAAGCAAAAAACATGTTATAATTCCTTTGAGGGCCTGGTCCTCAGTATTGGGCACTTTAGCAATTTTAGGTTAAACCCAATTTTATTTGCCATAGTTTATCGTCCCCCATCAACCTACTCAGAATTTTTATCCGAATTTGCTGATTTCTTAGCTGATTTAGTGCTGAAATCTGATAGAATAATTATAGTAGGGGACTTTAATATACATGTGGATGTAGATAGTGACTGCCTTAATGTGGCATTTAATTCAATATTAGACTCGATTGGGTTTTCTCAGAAAGTAGGAAATTCTACTCATTACCTCCACCATACATTGGACCTTGTTTTGACATATGGCATAGAAATAGAAAATCTTGTAGTGTCTCCTCATAACCCTGTACTGTCAGACCATTGTCTGTTAACCTTTGATTTTACTATTTCTGACTATTTGGCTCCTAAAGAAAAATATTATTACAGTAGATGCCTCTCAGATGATGCTGTTTCCAAATTTATGCAGATTGTTTCCTCTATGCCATGTGTCAACACAACAGAAATAAGCTATAGACAGCTTGCTCCTTCTATAATTGATAACATGGTGGATAGTGTTTCAGCTTCTCTGCATCAGACTCTAGACTTGGTGGCCCCCTTAAAAAAGAAAAAGTCTAATCAGAGATTTCTAACTCCTTGGTTCAACACAGAAACTCGTAGCTTAAAACAGAAGACTCGTCAATTAGAAAGAAAATGGCGCTCTACTAATTTAGATGAAATCTATTTAGCTTGGAGAAATCATCTTTTAATTTATAAAAAATCTCTTAGAAAAGCTAGAACGAGTTATTACTCTGCATTAATAGAAGAGAACAAGAATAATCCCAGGTTTCTTTTCAGTACTGTAGCCAGGTTGACAAAGAGTCAGGACTCTGTCAATCCTAGCATTCCCTTACAGCTTACTAGTCAGGACTTTATGAACTTTTTCAATAATAAAATTTCATCCATCTGAGATAAAATCAATCAGATTCTTCCCACAGTTAACTTAAATACTGTAACTACTACAACTTCTTCTATTGAGCTCTGTCTTGTTGAGTTTACTCCTATTGACCTTTGTGAGTTAGACAAAATAGTTTCCTCATCCAAACCTTCAACTTGTCTTTTAGACCCTATTCCTACCAGGTTATTTAAAGAAGTCTTCCCACTTATTGGTAGCTTTATTCTTCATATAATCAATTCTTCATTAACTTTAGGCCATGTACCGCAGGCTTTTAAAACGGCTGTAATTAAACCTTTACTCAAAAAGCCAACGCTAGATCCAGGAGCTTTAGCTAACTATAGACCAATCTCTAATCTCCCTTTCATTTCAAAAATCTTAGAAAGAGTTGTTGCTACGCAATTATTTGACCACCTGCAGGGAAATGGTTTACTTGAAGAGTTTCAATCTGGGTTTAGAATCCATCATAGTACTGAAACAGCCTTAGCGAAGGTCACTAACGACCTCCTCATTGCATCTGATAATGGACTAGTTTCTGTACTTGTCCTTTTAGACCTTAGTGCAGCTTTTGATACTATCGATCATAATATTCTACTTGATAGATTAGAACACTATGTTGGACATAATGGAACTTCGTTGCAATGGTTTAGATCTTATTTATCTGATAGGTTCCAGTTTGTTCATGTAAATAATGAGTTTTCTTTCAACTCAAAGCTTAGTCATGGAGTTCCACAGGGATCTGTGCTAGGCCCTACTCTTTTTAGTTTATATATGCTTCCGTTAGGCAACATTATTAGAAAGCACTGTATACATTTTCATTGTTATGCAGATGACACACAATTATACCTGTCAATGAAGCCAGATGATAGTAATCAATTAGCCAAGTTAGAAGCCTGTCTTAAGGAAATCAAAGCTTGGATGACTTGTAATTTCCTGCTATTAAATTCAGATAAGACTGAAGTCATTCTTGTTGGTCCAAAAAACCTTAGAAATTCCTTTCCAAATCAAACTTTCAGTTTGGATGCGGTTACTCTTTCTCTTAATAGCTCTGTGAGGAACCTTGGAGTTATTTTTGATCAGGATTTGTCCTTCAATTCACATATTAAATTTGTTTCTAAGACTGCCTTCTATCATTTGCGTAATACAGTATTGCCAAGATTAGGAGCATCTTGTCTCAGAGTGATGCTGAGAAACTGATCCACGCTTTTGTTAGCTCAAGATTAGATTATTGTAATTCTTTATTATCAGGCTGTCCTAAAACATCTTTAAAAAGTATTCAGCTGATCCAAAATGCTGCAGCAAGAGTTTTAACAGGTACTAGAAAGAGAGATCATATCTCTCCGGTTCTGGCCTCCCTTCATTGGCTTCCCATAGAGTTTAGAATTAAGTTTAAAATCCTTCTTCTTACTTACAAAGCTCTAAACAATCAGGCTCCTTTTTATTTAAAAGATCTGATACTACCGTATTATCCTAACAGAGCACTACGCTCCCAAAATGCAGGATTACTTGTAATACCTAGAATCTCCAAAAGTACAATGGGAGGCAGAGCCTTCAGTTATCAAGCTCCTCTCCTGTGGAATCAGCTGCCAATCTGGATTCGGGAGTCAGACTCGATCTCTGTTTTTAAGAATAGGGCTAAAACCTACCTTTTTGATATAGCCTACAATTAGGGAGGGATCATGTGTTTCTGAACCCTCCCTTAGTTATGCTGCTAATAGGTTTAGTCAGCCGGGGGACCTCCAGTAATGCACTGGGCCTCACTCCTTTCCTCACTCTCTATGAAATATTTTTTTTTTGCTGGTCATTAACATCTGTTTGTTCTCTCCCATAGATTGAGTCCCCATCATGCTGTTTGCTCTCTACATGTCTGTTCTTTCTTCTTCTCTATCCCCTCACCCCCCAGCCAGTCGCAGCAGATGACTGCCCCTCCCTGAGCCTGGTTCTGCTGGAGGTTTCTTCCTGTTAAAAGGGAGTTTTTCCTCTCCACCGTCGCCAAGTGCTTGCTCACAGGGGATCGCCTGATTGCTGGGGTCTTTCTGCAACTGTGGGGGTTCCCCCCCTACAGTTGATAGTGCTATGAGATGACTGTTGTTGTGAAATGGCGCTATATAAATAAAGTTGAATTGAATTGAATTGAATTGAATTTGATTGGAGGTTAGCAACCAGCTTACATGTGCATTACCACCACTGACTTGACCATCACCACTCTATATCTGTTATGATCCCTTGTGCGCCATTACACGGCGCACGGAGGGCAGAATGAAAAACCCACGTGCAGGAGTAGATTCATGCACTTTATTGACAAAACCCCAAATAATAAGTCCAGTAAACAGTCACGATCAACACAGAGAGCTGGAATGATTGAGCTTAGGCCACCAGGCATACAGGGATGCCACCTGGATGCTCTACAGCCCGGGAAGGGGAATGCCTAGTGCCGCAGAGCTGCTGTTGGCACGGGGTGAAAGGCAAACATAAACTTACAGTGCTGGAGTGATCTGGGGCAGTCCATGCAGTCCGGTGGATGAGGAGACTAAATTAGTCATGCAGAAAGTAATCTGTAGGGAATGGCGACTTGCATACATGGAGGTACACGCTGTCGTGTATGAAGCACAATGCTCTGGCGATCTCTTCCTACTCTCACAGTGTATAAGTAATCACAATACTAACAAGGGAAGAGACCGCCGGTGTAAATGAGCGTGGGCTGGACAAATTGAAAGCATGTGTGCATGAGTGAGTGACTAAGCATGTGAATAGAAGTGAATGAGATGTGTGTGTATGTGTGTGAACACCAGTAATGAGGATCAGCTGGCAATACTGACAGGAGGAGGGGGCGTGCCTGAGCTGTCAGGGAGCTGAGGACCCGAAGGGCTCCCTGAAGCGCCTGATTGAAAATGAATAGTGAAATGGGCCAAAATAGTCACAGTGTCTGAACTGGGTTTGGACCACCAAACCCAGGTTCATGACAATATCTTTGTATAAGGAGTTCGTAACAACTCCTTATGTGTGAAAAAATTATCCATCCTTGGACTGTGTCCTCGGCGGCATCAATCGCTGTGCCAGCCAGACGGCCAGCCAGCCGGCCAGCTGGCTGTAGGAGCTGTAGTCCTTCTATCATCATTGCTGTGTCCAATCGAACCTCTTCTTCTTCTTCTTCTTCTTCTTCTTCTTCTTCTCTCGGTTACTGGCGGATAGCAAACAATCAGCTGCTTCACTCTATATCATCAGTCGATCTGGTCAGGAGCTGTAGTCCTTCAACCATCATTGCTGTATCCAACCGAACCTTAACTCTATCTTCAGACATCACTCTTCTTCATCTCCTAGATGAAAGATCGTTAATTTGTCTCAACAGTGGTGAAGGTACCAGGGTGGATGTGCATGGGGCACATCATCATGTATTAAACCTGGCTCTGGTATCTGATTCTTTAGTGAGTGTCTGTGAAAGGATGGTTATGAACAGTACAACTATGGGAAGTGATCACCTCCCAATACTTAGTCATTAAAACTGAAGTATTTATACAAGAGGGAAGATGTTTTACAAGATGGTATTTTGACAAGGCAGATTGGGAAAAATTTAGGCAATACTGTGTACAATCATGTCATTTGGTAACATTAGAAGGTGGCATAGAAGAGTGTTCAAGTCAGGTAACCAATCATCATCACTCTATAAATTCAAGAAATCTGTGTGTCTGTCTGTCACAATCATAGGGCATCATAGGATGGCCTATGATGTCTGCATGATGTCCTATGATGATCCTACGATCTCAGGCTACACAGGACTCACAATGCTGTCATATAGGCAATGCCATCATATAGGCAATAGGACTGGCTACCTATGATGGAGTGTCCTATGATGCCTGCCTTGATGTCTTTATGATGTCATATAGACCAACCAGACGCTACATAAATGGAGAGCAATCGAGTTTGGCAGTACGATCCGCCAGTAGCCACAGAACTTGGTGGCAGGAGACGTCCAGTCCAAGGGCAGATAATTTTTTCACACATGAGTTGTTCAGAACTTCTTATAAGAACTCCTGATACAAAGATATACAGTGATGATATAGAGTGAAGTACATGGCGGTAATGCACCTGTAAGCTGGTTGCCAACTGCCAATCAAATCTAAAAGAAGAAAAGTGCTGCACATCAGGAAAGATCCCGTGAAGATGACACAGCTGAAGTTTGAGCAGTACCTCCCAGGCATGACTGTGTTGCACGTCAGAAAAGATGCCATGAAGATGAAACACCTGAGGTTCGAGTAGTACATTGCAGGCATGACTGTGATGTACCTCAGAAAATATGCCGTGAAGATGAAACACCTGAGATTCGAGCGCGTCAGAAAAGATTCCGTGAAGATGACACAGCTGAGGTTTGAGCAGTACCTCCCAGGCATGACTGTGATGCACGTCTGAAAAGATGCCGTGAAGATGAAACACCTGAGGTTCAAGCAGTACGTCACAGGCATGACTGAGCTGCACGTCAGAAAATATGCCGTGAAGATGAAACACCTAAGGTTCAAGCAGTACGTCGCAAGCATGACTGTAAACAACACACCCATCTGAGACAGAAGGAGACCCTTCACCAGCATAGGGTACGACAAACAAGGGATGCACAGAGAGACGGGAAACGTGTGGCAGTGCACCATGCACGTGCTGAGTCACTTGAAGCCCGAAATGCCTGCAAAGCCAGCAATGCTACACGCCAGGCAAGGCACAGACAAGCTGAGACCAAGGAGATGCGGAATAGTTGGCTGGCCACCAATGCTGCACGGCAGGCAAGGCACAGAGAAGCTGAGACCGAATAGGACACACTACTTTAAATCACACCCATTCGAAGCAGTAAATCTGGAAATCTCACTCAGTAAGGCAGAAGGCACTCTATAAATAAAAGAAATCTCTGTCAGTGTGTCAGTCTGTCACCCAATTAAGAATAGGACACACTACTTTAAACCATACCCATTCGAAGCAGTACCCATGAAGAATGGCAGTCTACACTACAAATGTGTAAAATGCCAAGCAAAGCGCTGATTTTCTCTGGGTGCTCCGGTTTCTGGGTTTTGACGGGCATGCACGGGTCTTCCTGAACAGGGTCGAAAGCCACTTTTTGCTCAGATCTATTTGCATGATCCTATCCATGAACTGGAATTACGATGCACCTATCCCTCAACCAGTGGTCTGAACAAAGAAGAAGAAGAAGAACAAGAAGACCCACTAGATGGAGGGCAATAGAGTGAAGAGAACTGCTGCATGTCAGAAAAGCTGCCGTGAAGATGAAACACCTCAGGTTCGAGCAGTACGCCACAGGCATGACTGTGAACAACACAGCCGTCTCAGACAGGAAGAGACCCCTCAGCAACGGGCATGCAGAAATACTTGCTTATACCTGGTTTCTACGGGTATGGACGGGTATGCATGGGTATGTACTAGTATTCTGAATGCTGCAATAGCAAGAATACCTAAGAAAACAACACAGAGTAGGAAGAAGGTTGTACCCTGGTAGAATGAGGAATGTAGTATTGCAGTAAAAGAGCGAAACAAGGCATTCAGAGAGCTGAGGAAGAATATGAACAGTGAAAATTTAATAGATTATAAAAAGAAAAGGGCAGTAGCACGAAGGATTATTAAAAACAGGAAAAGGTCAACATGGACAGAATTTTGTTCCACCCTTTGTAGGAAAACAGAACTAGGTGATGTCTGGGATATGTTTAAAAAAATGAGAGAGAAGAGGGTGTCAGTTAAAGTCCCAGCTCTTGTGGATGGGGACAAGATGGCTGTATCAGACAAAGAAAAGGCAGAAGTCCTAGGGAGAGCATTTGCTGCAGTGCATAGAGGAGAACATCTTGGTGAGAGTCATAGACAGCAAAGGCAGCATAAATTCAGAGAAAATGCAAACTTATAAAAGGAAGTGAAAGAAGATATGACTAACTAACTAACTAACTAACCTGCACTTATATAGCGCTTTTCTAGTCACAAAGACCACTCAAAGCGCTTTCATTAATACTAACCCTCTATTCTAAGGGCCTATAGGAAACAGATATCTAGGGACAATTTAGAACAGCCAATTAACCTAACATGCATGTTTTTGGCATGTGGGAGGAAACCGGAGAAATCCCGGAGTAAACCCACGCAACACGGGGAGAACATGCAAACTCCACACAGATCACTGTTGGTCGGGGGCTGGGATCGAACCCACGATCCCACGATCCCCACAATCCCCCGGCCAAGGGTAAACTGTGCTGCCGCAGTGCTAACCACTGCGCCACCGTGCTGCGTTAGACCTCGAGCTCACAATGTTGGAGCTTAAGAGAGCTTTGCAAGATAGTGGATACACAGCTCCAGGATATGATCAGTTAAGCAATGCTATGTTCTGGCAGTTGCCTATGCAATCAGTGGAACTGGTGCTGAAATTGTTTAACAGAATATGGAAGGAGGGGGTTATCCCAAGTGGGTGGAAAAAGATGGTAATTTTACCATTTAATAAGCCAGGGAAAGATCCAGCTTATCCAGGCAACTACAGGCCAATAGCATTAATGTCACACTTTGGGAAATGGATGGAGAAGGTGTTAGTTTACAGACTCTCATATGTACTAGAGCAAAGACGATTAATAAACAACTATCAGAATGGTTTTAGAAGAGGAAGATCCACAGTAGATGCTCTAGTTAGGGTAAGTAATGATATTGAAAAGACTCTCAAAATGAAAGAAGTAACGGTTATAGTTTATCTGGATATTGAAAAGGCTTATGACTCACTGTGGAGGGATGGACTTCTTATCAAATTGAATAAAATGGGCATTGGTGGAAGGATGTATAACTGGATCATGGATTTTTTATCACACAGGACAACTAGGGTTAAAGTAGGATCAGAAGTTTCTAATGGCTTTGAAATAGAAAATGGTGCTCCTCAGGGGAGTGTGATAAGCCCATTTTTATTCAGCATAATGATTAATGACATGTTTGAGGATCAAGAGGGATCCATCAAAACAGCACTATATGCAGATAATGGAGCCATATGGCCAAGGGGAAGAAATGAGAAATTTGTGTTCAAAAACATCAGGAAAGCAATGGAGAAAGTGGAAAAGTGGTCATATGAGTGGGGATTTAAATTTTCAAACAGTAAAAACCTGCTATATGATTTTCACAAAAAAAATGCAGAACTGGTACAGGACCATTAACATTATATAATCATCCAACAGAGAAAGTGAGAGAGTTCAAATATCTAGGATTTTGGTTTGATCGTGGATACACATGGAGAGCTCATGTTGAAAATCTGGAGACAAAGTGCAAAAAAGTCATTAATCTCATAAAAGCTGTAGCTGGACACAAATGGGGTGCAGATAAACAGGCATTAATTGACATTTACAGAGCACTAATGAGATCGACAATAGACTATGGATGCACGATTTATGGAGCAGCAGCAAAGACGACTCTGGAAAAAATCGAATGCAGCATAGACCGCTTCGCCTGTGCATTGGAGCCATCAAAACAACACCAAACAATGCAGTTTTAATAGAAGCAGGAGAAATGCCAATGGATTTGAGAAGAGATAAACTCCCATTATCACATTGGGTCAAGCTGAAAGGAAGTGAGGAAGCGAAAATTTCAAAAACAACACTACAAGACTGCTGGGAATATTCTAACTTCCAGGGACACGGGTTTGGGTGGACAATTGAAAGAAAAGCCAGAATTTTTTTTTTTTTTTTTTTTTTTTTTTTTTTTTTTGTTACTTATTTGTACCCGTAGGTAGACTTGGTTTGCAGTCTGGTGACAAGCCACTGGCTGCTGGTCGCTGCGTGCGCGAGCGCCCTAAACCTACATGTTTTTGGTGTGCGGGAGGAAACCGGAGAAATCCCGGAGTAAACCCGCGCAACACGGGGAGAACATGCAAACTCCACACAGCTCACTGTTGGTCGGGGGCTGGGATCGAACCCACGATCTCATGATCCCCGCGATCCCCCGGCCGAGGGTAAAACTGTGCTGTCACAGTGCTAAACCACTGCGCCACCGTGCAGCCCACAGAATGTATGGGCTACACACTATTGATATAGCAAACACCACTCCAGTGAGTAATGTTCCTCCTTGGCTGTTTCTGGGAAAAGAAGTAGACATTAGTCTGCTAATGTCTGAGGAAAATGAGGAAAAAAGATTGGCATATGAGTGAAGTTGGTGTTAAAACAAGCATTTACCTCAGGAACAATTACTATAACTACTTACAGCTCTACACTGACGGTATAAAGAACAAGGAGGGCTCTGTTGAAGTTGGAGTATACATTCCAGAGTGACCATCTCAAAAAGACTCTCCAACAATACATCCGTGTTTACAGCAGTGATGGTGGCAATAATTATTGGTATGCAGTGGGTGGAGGAGGTCAGACTGGACCGGGTGGTGGTGTGCACAGATTCACTTGCAGCTTTAAAAACCATACAGACACTAAAATCTACAAGGGAAGACCTGGTGATTGAACTATATCAGTTTATTTAGGGTACATGGGGTGGTGGAAAAGTTCAGTTTTGTTGGGTTCCTGCACATGAAGGGTTGAAAGGATTTAGGGTACATGGGGTGGTGGAAAAGTTCAGTTTTGTTGGGTTCCTGCACATGAAGGGTTGAAAGGGAATGACTGTACAGACAAATTCGCAAAAAGTACACTTGGGAAAGAAATAACTATTGTAGCGCCCATATTCATAACTGTATGTAACTGTATGTAGCTCACATATTTGCATGCTTAGGTTTAAACACAGAAGGACTGTGGGCTTGCAATGTGGATTGACCTCACGCCTCAAATGGACAATGAGTCTGGGCCACCTGCGGACTTAGAAGAAGGACAGAGGCTCAGGGACGAGAGCCTGAAGGAACTTCGGATTAAGCGTGAATGGAAGGATGTAACATGGATGTGTGACTTTGCCTTTGATGTACGTTATGAATAGAAAGATTTGATGTAACGTATTGAATGTGTGACTTTTGGTGGAGGGATGAATAGAGGGATTTGACTTGAGTGGGTGACTGTGGGGGTGCATGATATATATATGTGTGGGTTTATTGCAGCACTTCCTCTTTGTTTCTGTCTGAGAGAGAGAGAAGGCTGGAGATGTAAGATGCAATAAACTGGAACTAAAAAGCAACCAGTCTCATCATTTCGTGATCCCCACACTATTACCATTGTCTCTTGGAAAAGGTGAAGGGAAAACAGTAATCAAGAAAAAAGGAATTGAGCTATGGCAAAAAAAAGATGAAGCTTATAAAGGTAGATCATATTACAAAATACAGAAATCTATTGCAATAAAGAATTATAAAACAAAAAACAAGGGGGAAGACATCATTATGGCAAGACTCAGACTGGATCATACAGGTTTAAATGGCACTTTATTCACCACGGGGAATAGCAAAAGTGACAAATGTAGAGAATGTGGAGTTAAAGAAAATGTCGAGCACATCTTATTACACTGTCACAAGTATGGAAATGAAAGGGAGAGAATGAAAAATGAAGTTTGAGAGGCCGGTAGGGAATGGGATTTAACTGGCATTCTGGAAACAGATGGAGGTGGAGAGGCACAAAGAATCACGAGAAGGGCTCTTTTCTCTTTTTTTAAATAACACAGGATTAAGTCATAGACTTTAGGGGTCGGGCTCAGATGACATAATGTTACACACTCTTGTACAGTAGGTAGCAGTATGCACCTTTCAGTTGTTTGCTATCTGCCAGTAACCGAGAGAAGAAGAAGAAGAAGAAGATCATCTCATTATTCTTCTAGCTGTAGTCCGTATCTGCGTCTCATCTCATTCTTCTTCTTCTTTTAGACTTGATTGGCGGTTGATCCACCAGGCCATGATGTCTTTGAACTTAAAGATCCCCCACTTAACAAGTCCTCAACTGCTTCCCACTGTAGCCCCTTGATGCCAAGATATTTTTCTGCTGCTTTCACAATGATTTTGATTTTTTCTGTTTTCTTGGGAGTCTGTGCAGTGCAGTTCATCACATCTACCACAAATAAGACAAAATTATTTTCCTTCAAAACCAGAGTATTTTCCTTAATTCTACTACATGCACTGCAAGTCTGCACACTTTCCCTGTTAAGAGTCCACTCCCACTTTTTTAGCTAGCACCTTTTTCGCAGCTTCTGCATATGTTAGTCCCTGGAAGACTTTTATCTGCTGAATTTCTGCTGCTCTTTTGTTGGCTTCACAACCTCAATATGCAGAGCTATGTTCACCACCGCAGTTACAGCACTTTAATTTGGCTCCTCTTTCACACTTGCCATATTCATGTTCACCGGAGTATCTGGCACATCGTTTCCTACCTTTGCATATTGCTGCTACATGGCCAAACTTTTGACATTTGAAACATCTGAGTGGAGGAGGAACATAAAGTCTGACTTCATAGCTCATGTAGCCAATATACATCTTACTTGGCAGTCTTGTTTCATCAGATTTTAACATTACTGACAGACTATCACATTTTTCGTCATTTCTATTAGCTTTCAATCTCCGTACCTCTTTCACTTTTGCTCCAGTTAAGTTCCTCTTTATTTCATCAGTTGAGACAGCCGTTGAAATGCCCGATATCACTCCTCTCATTTCCTTATTTCCTTCCAATACTGAACACTGCACATTTTCCCTCCATCTGCATGACTCTGACTGCTTTTCCTTGTTGAACACTCTCTTTACATGTAACCAGCAACAAACCACTACGAAGAACCCTTGCATTTAAAACTTCTCCAAGTAACCCATTAATTGCATTTGTAAGCTTAATTGGGTTCCACTCACGAAACGATGCCCCTTCCTGAGTAAGTTTAATGATTACTTTACACTCCTTCTGTTCATTCCGGGATCATTCATCCTCTGATTCCTCAGCACTTGATAACGATCTTGATTGAGTTTCTTGATGTCTACGTTTGTTTCTTTTAGACTCCACCATGCTCCAAACTTCCTCTTCCTCGCTTCCCACCTCCATTCCTCCTAGTTGAATTCGTGTCCTGGTCAAATCGCCTTTTTTCTTCTTCAGCAGAGAGTTGCCAGAGTTGCCACCTCTTCATGCCGTAGCATCCAGTGGGAAGCAGTTGAGGACTTCTTCTTCTTCTTTTAGATTTGATTGGCGGTTGGCAACCAGCCTACAGGTGCATTCGTTTTCTTCTTCTTTTAGATTTGATTGGCAGTTGGCAACCAGCTTACAGGTGCATTACCGCTACTGACTTGATGATCATCACGCTGTATCTTTGTATGTAGGAGTTCTTATAAGGAGTTGTTTCTTATGTGTGAAAAAATTATCCGTCCTTGGACTGTGTCCTCGGCGGCATCAATAGCTGTGCCAGCCAGCGCCACACACTTTATATATGTCTGTCTTCTTTTTCTTCTTCTCTCGGTTACTGGCGGATAGCAAACAACTGAAAGGTGCATTCCGCCACCTAGTGTACAAGAGTGTGTAACATTACGTCATCTGAGCCCGACCCCTAAAGCTACAGGTGCATGTTCTTCTTCTTCTTCTTCTTTTAGACTTGATTGGCGGTTGGCAACCAGCCTACAGGTGCATTACCGCCACACACTTTATATATGTCTGTCTTTCTGTGTGTCTGTTTTTCCTCATAACTTTGTGACATGTTCCTCATAGCTTTGTAACGTTTTCCTCATAGCTTTGTGACGTTTTCCTCTTAGCTTTGTGACGTTTTCCTCCTAGCTTTGTGATGTTCTTCTTCTTCTTTACTCTCGTATCTGGGTCTCTGTAGTCTGTACCTGCGGCTTATCTCATTCTTCTTCTTCTTCTTCCTTTACACTTGATTGGTGCTTAATCCACCAGCCCATGATGTCTTTGAACTTAAAGATCACCCACTTAACAAGTCCTCAACTGCTTCCCAATGTAGCCCCTTAATGCCAAGATATTTTTCTGCTGCTTTCACAATGATTTTGATTTTTTCTGTTTTCTTGGAAGTTTGCGCAGTGCAGTTTATCACATCTACCACCAATAAGACAAAATTATTTTCTTTCAAAACCAGAGTACCTTCCTTAATTCTACTGCATGCACTGCAAGTCTGCACACTTTCCCTGTTAGAATCCACTCCCACTTTTTTAGCTGGCACCTTTTTCACAGCTCCTGCATATGTTAATCCCTGGAAGACTTTTATCTGCTGAATTTCTGCTGCATTTTTGCTGGCTTCACGACCTCGACATGCAGAGCTATGTTCACCACCGCAGTTACAGCACTTTAATTTGGCTCCTCTTTCACACTTTCCATATTCATGTTTACTGGAGCATCTGGAATATCATTGTCTACTTTTGCATATCGCTGCTACATGACCAAACTTTTGACATTTGAAAAGGAGGAACGTAAAGTCTGACTTCATAGCTCATGTAGCCAACATACTTACTTGGCAGTCTTGTTTCAGCAAATTTTAACATTACTGACAGACTATCACATTTTTCGCCATTTCTATTAGCTTTCAATCTCCGTACCTCTGTCACTTTTGCTCCAGTTAAGTTCCTCATTATTTCATCTTCTTCTTCTTTTAGATTTGATTGGCAGTTGGCAACCAGCTTACAGGTGCATTACCGCCACATACTTCACTCTATATCATCACTCTATCTGGTTTGCAGTGGGTGGAGGAGGTCAGACCGGACCGGATGGTGGTGTGCACGGACTCGCTTGCAGCGCTAAAAACCATACAGACACTAAAATCTACAAGGGAAGACCCGGTGATTGAACTATATCACAGTTTACAGTGGGGTAAAAAAGTATTTAGTCAGCCACCAATTGTGCAAGTTCTCCCACTTAAAAGTTGAGAGAGGTCTCCAATTTTCATCATAGGTATACCTCAACTATGAGAGACAAAATAAGAAAAAAAAAACAGAAAATCACATTGAAGGATTTTTAATGAATTAATTGGTAAATTCCTCAGTAAAATAAGTAATAATAAGCTAAATAACTCTTAGCTGCTAGCTGCTAACGACTATCTGTGTCATCTCAACTGTTTTATAGTGGGAGTGGATGACAAAATGGACAAGCTGAGGTTGCATTTGAGAACCCAGTAAGAGACTCATAATCACTATGTGGTGATAACATAATCATGGACTCCCACAATGCAGCTAACAAACTAACTAGCCATTGCTGCGAGTCACGTGACCCACAAACCCTCAACAGGTATACATATACAGTGGGGTAAAAAAGTATTTAGTCAGCCACCAATTGCGCAAGTTCTCCCACTTAAAAGATGAGAAGGGTCTCCAATTTTCATCATAGGTATACCTCAACTATGAGAGACACAATAAGAAGAAAAAAAATCCAGAAAATCACATTGAAGGATTTTTAATGAATTATTGGTAAATTCCTCGGTAAAATAAGTATTTGGTCAATAACAAAAGTTCATCTCAATACTTTGTTATATACCCTTTGTTGGCAATGACAGACGTCAAACATTTTCTGTAAGTCTTCACAAGGTTTTCACACACTGTTGCTAGTATTTTGGCCCATTCCTCCATGCAGATCTCCTCTAGAGCAGTGATGTTTTGGGGCTATCGCTGGGCAACACGGACTTTCAACTCCCTCCAAAGATTTTCTATGGGGTTGAGATCTGTAGACTGGCTAGGCCACTCCAGGACCTTGAAATGCTTCTTACAAAGCCACTCCTTTGTTGCCCGGGCGGTGTGTTTGGGATCATTGTCATGCTGAAAGACCCAGCTATGTTTCATCTTCAATGCCCTTGCTGGTGGAAGGAGGTTTTCACTCAAAATCTCACGATACATGGCCCCATTCATTCTTTCCTTTACACGGATCAGTCGTCCTGGTCCCTTTGCAGAAAAACAGCCCCAAAGTATGATGTTTCCACACCCATGCTTCACAGTAGGTATGGTGTTCTTTCTCCTCCAAACACGACAAGTTTTTACCAAAAAGTTCTATTTTGGTTTCATCTGACCATATGACATTCTCCCAGTCCTCTTCTGGATCATCCAAATGCTCTCTAGCAAACTTCAGACGGGCCTGGACATGTACTGGCTTAAGCAGGGGGACACGTCAGGCACTGCAGGATTTGAGTCCCTGGCGGCGTAGTGTGTTTCTGATGTAGCCTTTGTTACTTTGGTCTCAGCTCTCTGCAGGTCATTCACTAGGTCCCCCCATGTGGTTCTGGGATTTTTGCTCACCGTTCTCATGATAATTTTGATCCCACGGGGTGAGATCTTGTGTGGAGCCCCAGATCGAGGGAGATTATCAGTGGTCTTGTATGTCTTCCATTTTCTAATAATTGCTCCCACAGTTGATTTCTTCACACCAAGCTGCTTACCTATTGCAGATTCAGTCTTCCCAGCCTGGTGCAGGTCTACAATTTTGTTTCTGGTGTCCTTTGACAGCTCTTTGGTCTTGGCCATAGTGGAGTTTGGAGTCTGACTGTTTGAGGTTGTGGACAGGTGTCTTTTATACTGATAACGAGTTCAAACAGGTGCCATTAATACAGGTAACGAGTGGAGGACAGAGGAGCCTCTTAAAGAAGAAGTTACAGGTCTGTGAGAGCCAGAAATATTGCTTGTTTGTAGGTGACCAAATACTTATTTTACTGAGGAATTTACCAATTAATTCATTAAAAATCCTTCAATGTGATTTTCTGGATTTTTTTTTTCTCATTTTGTCTCTCATAGTTGAGGTATACCTACGATGAAAATTGGAGACCTCTCTCATCTTTTAAGTGGGAGAACTTGCACAATTGGTGGCTCCGTACTGTGGGTGTTTATATATTTATATATCTACATATTATTCCATCTAGCTACATTGCTCCGCACTGTGTGTGTTTATATACTTGCATATTTATTCCACCTAGCTGCAATGCTCCGTACTGTGGGTGTTTATATATTTACATATTTATTCCATCTAGCTACAATGCTCTGCACTGTGTGTTCATATATTCATATATTTATTCCATCCAGCTACAATGCTCTGCACTGTGTGTCTGTGTGTGTGTGTATATATATATATTTTATAGTAATACGTACATATGTTTATTAGCTGCTCTTGCTTGCTTGTTTTTTTTCTTGCCTTCTGATTGTTGCTCTGAGTGTTGCTATCCCTGTGCTGTTGCAATCCTGGAATTTCCCCGTTGTGGGACTAATAAAGGCTTATCTTATCTTATCTTAAATACTTTTTTGCCCCACTGTATTTAGGGTACACAGGGGTGGTGGAGAAGTTCAGTTTTGTTGGGTTCCTGCACATGAAGGATTGAAAGGGAATGACTGTGCAGACAAATTAGCAAAAAGTGCTCTTGGAAAAGAAATAACTATATACCATTGTCTCTTGGAAAAGGTAAGGGAAAGCAGTAATCAAGAAAAAAAGGAACTGAGCTATGGCAAAAAAGATGGGATGAAGATCATAAAGGTAGATCGTATTACAAAATACAAAAATCTATTGCAATAAAGAATTTTATAACAACCAAAAGGAGGGAAGACATCATTATGGCAAGACTCAGACTGGATCACACACGTTTAAATGGCACTTTATTCACCATGGGGAAAAGCGAAAGTGACAAATGTAGAGAATGTGGAGTAAAAGAAAATGTCGAGCACATCTTATTACACTGTCACAAATATGGAAATGAAAGATAATGGAAAATGAAGTTCGAGAAGCCGGTAGGGAATGGGATTTAACTGGGATTCTGGGATCAGTTGGAGAAGCAATAAGAATCACGAGAAGGGTTCTTTTCTCTTTTTTAAATAACACAGGATTAAGTCATAGAATTTAGGGGTCGGGCTCAGATGACATAATGTTACACACTCTTGTACAGTAGGTGGCGGTATGCACCTTTCAGTTGTTTGCTATCCGCCAGTAACCGAGAGAAGAAGAAGAAGGAGCTGTAGTCCTTACAAATTCATCACTCTATATCACTCCATCACTCTATACATCCAGCATCACTCTCTTCTCAATTGAGACAGCTGTTGAAATGCCCGATATCACTCCTCTTATTGCCTTATTTCCTTCCAATATTGAACACTGCACATTTTTTCCCTCCATCTTAGTGACTCTGATCGCTTTTCCTTGTTGAACACTCTCTTTACATGTAACCAGCAACGAACCACTACGAAGAACCCTTGCATTTAAAACTTCTCCAAGTAACCCATTAATTGCATTTGTGAGCTTAATTGGGTTCCACACACGAAACAAAGCCCCTTCCTGAGTAAGTTTAATGATTACTTCAGACTCCTTCTGTTCATTCCGGGATCGTTCATCCTCTGATTCCTCAGCACTTGATAACGGTCTTGATTGAGTTTCTTGATGTATACATTTGCTTCTTTTAGACTCCACCGTGCTCCAAACTTCCTCTTCACCGCTTCCTACCTACATTCCTCCTAGTTGAAATATATCCACTTCTTCCAGATTTTCAGGAGCAGTCCTCTATCGCATCCTACCGCCACCAATCCTGGACTGGACTCCTCCAGCAGTTGAGGACTTTCTTCTTCTTCTTTTAGATTTGATTGGCGGTTGGCAACCAGCCCACAGGTGCATTACCGCCACTGACTTGATGATTCTTCTTCTTTTAGATTTGATTGGCGGTTGACAACCATTTTACACGTGCATTACCGCCACATACTTCACTCTATATCATCACTCCATATGTCTCACAGCCTTTCTTCTTTTTCTTCTTCTTTTAGATTTGATTGGCGGTTGGCAACCAGCCTACAGGTGTATTACCGCCACACACTTTATATACAGTATGTCTCACAGCCTTTCTTCTTGTTCTTCTTCTCTCAGTTACTGGCGGATAGCAAACAACTGAAAGGTGCATACCGCCACCTACTGTACAAGTGTAACATTATGTCATCTGAGCCCAACCCCGAAATTCTATGACTTAATCCTGTGTTATTTAAAAAAGAGAAAAGAGCCCTTCTCGTGATTCTTATTGCCTCTCCATCTCCATCTGTTCCCAGAATCCCAGTTAAATCCCATTCCCTACCGGCCTCTCAAACCTCATTTTCCATTATCTGTCTTTCATTTCCGTCTTATAAGGAGTTCTGAAAGTTAAGTGGTGGATCTTTAAGCTCAAAGACATCATGGGCTGGTGGATCAACTGCCAATCAAGTCTAAAAGAAGAAGAACAATAATGAGATGAGACGCAGATACGGACTACAGCTAGAAGAAGAATAATGAGATGAGATGCAGATAGGAGATTAAAGAAGAAGAACGTCACAAAGCTATGAGGAAAATGTCATAAATCTATGAGGAAAACGTCACAAAGCTATGAGGAAAACATCACAAAACTATGAGGAAAATGTCACAAAGCTCTGAGGGAAGTATCACAAAGCTATGGGGAAAACATCACAAAGCTATGAGGAAAATGTCACAAAGTTATGAGGAAAAACAGACACACAGAAAGACGGACACATATGGAGTGTGTGGTGGTAAGAATAATGTGATGAGTCGCAGTTATGAGATTGAAGAAGAATGTCACAAAGCTATGAGGAAAACGTCACAAAGCTATGAGGAAAATGTCACAAGGCTCTGAGGAAAATGTCACCAAGCGATGAGGAAAGTGTCACAAAGCGATGAGGACAGCGTCACAAAGCTATGAGGAAAACGTCACAAAGCTATGAGGAAAATGTCACAAAGCTATTCACAAAGTTATGAGGAAAAACAGACAGAAAAACAAGACATATGGAATGTGTGGCGGTAATGAGGAAAACGTCACAAAGCTATGAGGAAAACGTCACAAAGTCATGAGGAAAACAGACATACAGTGACGATAATCAAGTCACCTGTAAGCTGGTTGCCAACTGCCAATCAAATATAAAAGAAGATGCAGAACACTGCACATTTTTTCCCTCCATCTTATTGACTCTGATTGCTTTTCCTTGTTGAACACTATACATGTAACCAGCAATTAACCACTACAAAGAACCCTTGCATTTAAAACTTCTCCAAGTAACCCATTAATTTCATTTGTGATCTTAATTGGGTTCCGCTCACGAAACAATGCCCCTTCCTGAGTAAGTTTAATGATTACTTTACACTCCTGTTCATTCTGGGATCATTCATCCTCTGATTCCCCAGCACTTGATAACGGTCTTGAGTTTCTTTACATCTACATTTGCTTCTTTTAGACTCCACCGAGCTCCAAACTTCTTCTTCCCTAGTTCCCACCTCCATTCCTCCTAGTTGAATTATATCCACTTCATCAAGATTTTCAGGAGCTGTCCTCTTCCACATCCGCCTTGTCTCAGGTCTGTCACCATCGGCCACCCACGTACTTCACTCATATATACAGTATATATCCAGGCACAGTACCGCCACATACTTCACTTTATATCACTCTTCCTCTTCTAGATCTGATTGCCAGCTGGCAACCAGCTCATAGGTGCACCATTGCCACCCACCGGGCCGGAGTGCAGACAAGAGAATGGTAGGGAAAACAAAAATCAAATTCTTCCAACCAATCCAGTAGCACTCAATATCCAAATAGACGTACATATATTTCCTTGACTGAAGTTCCCAACATGTTTTCCAAAACAAAATCCAAACGAGTCCCCTCCACCACTGCAATCAGATGCCTCCCCCACTCCCGGCATCCCTGACACTCCAACAAAATGTGCCAAACTGCCCCCGGAGAACCACAACATGCACAGCCGCCAGCCTGGCGTCCACCCACTCCACGCAGTGTCAGGTTCAAAGTAGCACGTCCCACTCTCAATCGAGTGATGAGCATCTCCTCCCCCCCGCCTCTGCCAACTACCACTCCAGCATCCACCTGCCTTCAAATGCCACAAAGATGTCCCCCTGCATCCACTGAGCCCCAATGTTCCTGCCACCCCCCACCACATAATCCCTAATCATTGACTCGCCTTCTGCCCCACCGAGTGAGACCCCCAGATCCACTGCCTCGAATCTCAATGACTGCCCTGCCAATAAATCCACATTCCCACCACCCTACCATCCCAACGTGGGCCGGAATCCAAAGAAAGTCCACCGACCGACCCCCACTGCAGAGGCTACAAACCAAGGAGTCATATCATCACTCTATAATTCAAGAAATCTCTTGTCTGTCTGTCTGTCTGTCTGTCTGTCTGTCTGTCTGTCTGTCACAACCACAGGACTTGCTAAAAGATCATAGGATCGCCTATGATGTTCCTATGATCTCAACATGATGTCTATAGATAGATAGATAGATAGATACATACTTCATTTCGAACAAAAAAGTAAAACAAAAACAAAACAAATGACAAGTGCAATAAAGTAACAGTATACAGTGTTCGAAAGGGAGAAGGAAGAAGTGAACACTTATTAATTCCAACTCCTCTTTTCCATAAATACAACCCATGTGAAATATTTTTTTTTTTTTTTTTTTTTTTTTTTTTTTGTTACTTATTTGTACCCGTAGGTAGACTTGGTTTGCAGTCTGGTGACAAGCCACCGGCTGCTGGTCGCTGCGTGCGCGAGCGCCCTAAACCTACATGTTTTTGGTGTGCGGGAGGAAACCGGAGAAATCCCGGAGTAAACCCGCGCAACACGGGGAGAACATGCAAACTCCACACAGTTCACTGTTGGTCGGGGGCTGGGATCGAACCCACGATCTCATGATCCCCGCGGTCCCCCGGCCGAGGGTAAAACTGTGCTGCCACAGTGCTAAACCACTGCGCCACCGTGCAGCCCAACACATGAATATACAAATTACCACATTTAAGACCCCAAGTAAACAATTAACTATATTTTGTACATATCAACATTAACACCAATCCATCCCAACATACATACATACAGTCCATACATCAAAACCAGCCCCAAACAACACAGATATACACAGCACTGTCCCTCCTACCATTCCATAGTGTCCCAGAGTGAGCACAGTGAATCGTACATATAAATACTACCCTTCTAACATATATTCTTTCAGCAAATAATGTTTATACCTATTTTTGAATTGATTTCTGTTTGAACATAGTTTCAGTTCCGGCTCCAGACTGTTCCACAAATCCACCCCACAGACTGATATGCACATACTTTTCTTAGTTGTTCGTATCTTGGGTTTTGTAAAGTTTAAGTCTCCTCTCAAATTATAATCATTGTCTCTTTTTGAATATTTTTTGTATATTAGTTGGGAGATGATTATTAATTGCCCTGTACATGACTTGTGCTGTCTTAAATTTAACTAAATCCATGAACTTTTATGACATGTGACTTTAAAAACAACGAATTGGTATGGTCTCTATATCCTACATTATTTATTATCCTTATAGCTCTTTTTTGTAATGTGCATATTGACTGTAGGTTGGTCTTGTAGGTGTTTCCCCAGACTTCTACACAGTAGTTAAGATAAGGTAGAAACAGTGAATTATACAGTAAGAACAATGATTTATAATCCAAGATGTGTCTTGTCTTCCCCAGTATCCCTATACATTTTGCCAACTTGGCTCGGATGTGACTGATGTGAGGTTTCCAGCAGATTTTATTGTCTAGCGTCACCCCCAGAAACTTATTTTCCTGTACTGTTTCTATTCTGGTATCATCTATTGCTACCATTATTTCATGATTTATTTTATAATTTCCAAACAACATAATCTTTGGGGGTTTTTTTTTCAGATTTAGAGATAATTTTTGTTGAACCACTGCGTTAACCTTTTCATTTCAGTTGTGACCACCTCTAAAACCTGCTGCAAATTCTCACCAGTGCAAAGGATATTTGTGTCATCCGCAAACAAAATAAATTTCAGAATTTTTGATACTTGGCATATGTCATTTATATACAAGATAAAGAGTTTGGGTCCCAAAACTGACCCCTGGGGCACACCACAAGTGATGTCCATGAAGGGTGATTTGTGCTCACCAATTTGTACAAATTGTTGTCTGTTACTTAAATAACTTTCCACCCAACTCAGTCCGACCCCTCTTATCCCATAACTTTCCAGTTTCCTCAGTAGAATTATGTGGTCAGTGGTGTCAAAAGCTTTCTTTAAATCTATAAATACTCCTACAGCAAACTTTTTTTAATCTATACAACTAGTAATTTCTTCTATAAGTTCGATCAGTGCCAAAGATGTAGATTTATCTGCTCTAAAACCATACTGGCTGTCTGTAAGGAGGTTGTGTTTTTCAATGAAATCATCCAGTCTCTTAGTGAAGATTTTTTCAAGTATTTTGGAGAATTGTGAGAGTAAAGAGACTGGCCTGTAATTTGTGAAATAACGACTGTCTCCTGTTTTGTATAGTGGTATTACTTTTGCTATTTTCATTTTGTTTGGAAATTTACCAGTTTGAAATGATACACCCACATGTTACAGATGTGGGTGAGTGGTTTAACAATTCCTTCAATTACTTTTTTCACTATTGTCATGTCAATTTCATTCCAGTCCGTTGATTTTTTGTTCTTAAATTTACTCACAGTCTCGATAATTTCCTTTTCAGTAACTGCACCCAAAAAGATTGTGTTTGGATTTCTATCTTCTGTTTCATTCACAGAACCACTGTTGTTTGTTTCTGGTGCCACTATTGATTTTGCTAATTCAGGACCAACGTTTACAAAAAATTTATTGAAACCACTGACCACATCCTCCAAATTATTTATCAAATTGCCACTTTCAATAAAATATTCTGGATAATTAGCATTCTTAGGTCGATTACTAATAATCCCATTGAGTATTTGCCATATTCCTCTTAAGTTATTTTTATTATCCTCTAATATTCTGTTGTAGTATTCTTTCTTACAAGTCCTCATTATATTAGTAAGCTTATTTTTATTATTAGGGCTGCACGGTGGCGCAGTGGTTAGCACTGCGGCAGCACAGTTTACCCTTGGCCGGGGGATTGTGGGGATCGTGGGATCATGGGTTCGATCCCAGCCCCCGACCAACAGTGATCTGTGTGGAGTTTGCATGTTCTCCCCGTGTTGCGTGGGTTTAACTCCGGGATTTCTCCGGTTTCCTCCCACATGCCAAAAACATGCATGTTAGGTTAATTGGCTGTTCTAAATTGTCCCTAGATATCTGTTTCCTATAGGCCCTTAGAATAGAGGGTTAGTATTAATGAAAGCGCTTTGAGTGGTCTTTGTGACTAGAAAAGCGCTATATAAGTGCAGGTTAGTTAGTTAGTTATTTTTATATCTTTTATATTTGATCTCAGCCTCTACCGTTCTACACTTAATGAATTGTTTATATAATGTATTCTTCTTTTTACATGCATTTAGTAACCCCTTGGTGACCCAAGGAATATTTTTGTTTTGTTGTCTGTCACTGTATTGTTTTATAGGACAGTTTTATTGTACAATGATTGAAATATTTGTAAAAAATTTATCATATGCTTTATTTATATCATTTTCATCACAAACTATCTTCCAGTCTTGTATTAATAATTCATATAATTAATATGATGTCATATAGACACTGTCACAATCATAGGATTCGCTGAAAGATCATAGGATTGCCTATGATGTTCTTATGATCTCTACATGATGGTCTATATGACATATAGACACCATAGTATAGAGTGATTCAAGAAAATCTGTGTGTGTGTGTATGTGATCAAAAGCAAGCATCACTCACGATCATAGGACTCGCTATGACATCATGATATCACCAAAGATCAAAGGCAGGCATCACTCATGGTCACTCACGATCATAGGACATCAAAGATCAAAGGCAGGCATCACTCACGCTAATAGGACTCCCTAGGCAGGTTTCGCCATGGTTACTGTTGCCATGTAACAGTAACTTTCTACGGCCATGCAGAAATACTTGGTTACACTTGCCTTCTATGGGCATGCACGGGTATGCACGGGTATGCACGGGCATGCACAGGTATGCAGATCAAAGGCAGGTTTCACCATGGTAACTGTTGTCATGGTAACAGTAACTTTCTACGGGCATGCAGAAATGCTTACTTACACTTGCTTTCTATGGGCGTGCACAGGTATGCACGGGCATACGCAGGTATGCATTAGTTAGACAAAGATAACACAAGTAAACAAAACATAGTTTTTAAATGAAGGTGTTTATCATTAAGGGAGGAAAAAAATCCAAACCTACATGGCCATGTGTGAAAAAGTGATCCCCCCCACCCACACACACACACACACACCCGTTAAAACATAAATTAACTGTGGTCTATCACATCTTTGGAAAGCTGAGTTCAATTTCTCTAGCCACACCCAGGCCTGATTACTGCCACACCTGTTTTCAATCAAGAAATCACTTAAATAGGACCTGCCTGACAAAGTGAAGTAGACCAAAAGATCCTCAAAGCTAGACATCATGCTGTGAACCAAAGAAATTCAGGAACAAATGAGAAACAAAGTAATTGAGATCTTTCCATCTAGAAAAGGTTATAAAGCTATTTCTAAAGCTTTGGGACTCCAGCGAACCACAGTGAGAGCCATTATCCACAAATGGCGAAAACATGGAACAGTGGTGAACCTTCCCAGGAGTGGCCGGCCAAGAAAAATTACCCCAAGAGCGCAGCGACGACTCATCCAAGAGGTCACAAAAGACCCCACAACAACATCCAAAGAACTGCAGGACTCACTTGCCTCAGTTAAGGTCAGTGTTTATGGCTCCACCATAAGAAAGACATTGGGCAAAAATGGCCTGCATGGTAGATTTCCAAGACAAAAACCACTGCTGAGCAAAAAGAACATAAAGGTTCATCTCAGTTTTGCCAGGAAATACCTTGATGATCCCCAAGACTTTTGTGAAAATACTCTGTGGATTGACGAGACAGAAGTTGAACTTTTTGGAAGTGGTGTGTCCCATTACATCTGGCATAAAAGTAACATTGTCATGAACCTGGGTTTGGTGGTTCCAAACCCACTTCTGACCCATAGTTAGTTTTGCCCTGTTTTCCATCAGGTGCTTCAGGAAGTCCTTTGGGTCCTCCGCTCCCTGACAACTCGGGCACGCCTCCTCCTCCTGTCAGTATCACCAGCTGTTCTGTATTATCGGGTGTTTCATACACGTACACGCATGCACTTCATTCACTCCCATTCACACGCTCACTCACTCATACGCACATGGTGTGAATTATTGCTCAGCCCACGCATTCTCACACCGGCGGTCTCTTCCCTTGTTAGTATTATTAGTACTTAAACGTTGGGGTAGTAGGAAGAGACCGTGGGAGCATTCACCTTCATACACGACAGCGTGTACCTCCATGTATGTTAGTTATTATTACCTACGTTTACTTTCAGCCTGACATTGTTGTCTTCTCTGGCGTCACAAGATTCTTTACCTCTTGGGCGTTAGCGGCTGTTCCTGAACACCCTCATCCACCGGACTGCACGGACAGCCCCGGATTGCTCAAGCCGTGAGTACAGGTTGCCTTTCTCTTCATGCCGATTGCCACGGTGGCACTAGGCATTCCCTTCCCCAGGCTGCTGAGCATCTGGTTAGTGTCCCTGTATGTCTGGTGGCCTCATCCTCATCATTTCAACTCTCTGTTTATCATCATGACTGTAAGCTGGACTGGTTATTTTGGGGAGCTTTGTTAATAACGTGCACGTTCTACTCCTGTAATTGGGTTTTCCATTTCTTCCTCCTTGCGCTGCGTAATGGCCCACGGTGAATCATAACAGAATGCTCCAATCAGCCAGAAAAAACCCAGCGGAGTAGATGTGCATTTTTTATTTTCACCCTCTTTTCCCATTTTTTCCTCCCAGAGCAACAACATGGTGGTCTGGACGGACAAGGAACAAGACGCACAGGACCTGCTGGAAGAGGTGCTCTTCTCTGCCCAGTGGCCGCAGGTCCCCGAGGACGTTCAGTGGGCGCGGCTCGTCGCTGAAGATATCGAGTGGCGCCATCCCTATCTCCAGGTAATTCCGAGGGTGGACGGCATCCTCTCATTCCTCCTTCCCTCACCAAACGTGGAGCCGGAGTGGGCCTCTCTGACATCGGAGGCCCCCCCCCCCCCCCGTAAGAAGAAGCATTCCCGGCAGAAGAAGACATCCGCCTCTCGCAGTTCCCCAGCTCCTGTGTCATCCCTCGGGCTGGTGCCCGCCCGATCCTCGGACATAATGATAGAGGAGGAGAGACTGGGCCTGCTCGCCCTGATAGACCGTCGGATTGAATAGGAGTGCAGCAAGAGGGAGGCCCGAGGTCGTTCTTCATTGGCAGTGACGGTTCCATCCTCCGGGCCTGCGCCCGCCCAATCCACAGGCTTGATGACGGAGGAGGAGAGATTGGGTCTGCTCGCCTCAATCGATCATCGGATCGAGGAGGAGCACCGTGAGGAGGAGGGGAGACTGGCCCTGATCGCCCTGCTCGACGATCGGATCGAGGAGGAACGCCTGGAGAGGAGAGGAGACGCTTTGGAGGCCGCTGGGAACGTCCAGGGCCAGGAGAACAGGCAAGTTTTTCCTCATTTAACCTTCCCAATTAATGAACAATTTTGCCTGCCTCCTGGCGAGGAGACTCAGGATTTGCAGTCCCCTGAGTGCTCCACCCCAGCAGCATATGGTGGTTCCTCATCCGACCTCACCAAACCTTTTTTGTGTGCCCCTACAAGCTCGCCAGCTCTGGAGCCAGGTCACTCGAGGGGAGAGGAACCGGAGGCCCAGGAGGGTCCAGCTCATGGGCCAGCGGTGAGGCCGCCCCCAGCTGCCACACCGGAGGAACCGGAAGCGTGGAGGACGCCGCAGGGGGGCACTGAGACTGCAATCTCCATCACGCCTGCTGCGGAGGCTGCCATGGAAGAGTCATCTCCCGGACCTGACCTCCAGCCGACTGGGCCCGGAACTTCATCGTCGGCGTCATGGACGGCGGTGAAGCTCGAGCACAGGCAAGTAATCTCTCCTGTAGTTCTCCTGTCAATAGTTGAGAGATCTTGCCTGGCTCTTGGGGAGGAGAGTTGGGTGCAGCTGTCAGCTGCATCCAGACCCCCCTCACCGGGCTCCGCCACTGCCAGCGACCCTGTTTCCCCTCTCTTGTCTTCTCCGAGCTCCACTCTAGGGTCGCCGGAGGGGAGGCGCCGCAACCTGGGTGGTCCACAGCTGACGGCGACGTGAGCCCAGCCACCCTGGGAGAGGTCAATGTGGGTGCAGAACAAAACGACCGGATGGAGCCCGCGCACCCTAAGTTGCCGGAGTCCTGGATGGTGGTGGAGACCGAATTCAGGCAAGTGTGCTCCATCATGTCAGTTATGTCGATGTCGATGTCACACTGCCTGACTCATGGCGAAGAGGGCCCGGGGCAGCTCGCAGTAGCCCTCGGGGCCACCTCACCGGGTTCTGCCACTGCCGGCGACCCTGACTCGGTTTCTTTCTCTCTCCCTCTGGCTTCGGAGCTCCAGGCCAGGGTCGCCAGAGAGCAGCAGATGCCTCCAGAGGCCACCGAGGGTCTGGATCCAACGCCGGGATCAGGGAGGAACCTACCTCCCCCGTTGGGGAGGCCACCGCAGGAGCAATGAGGTCCCTGATGGGGACCACTGCAGGTGCAACGGTGCTCCAGCCGGAGTCCTCCGCCAGTGCAGCAGAGCTCCAACCGGAGTACACCACCGGGGAGTCCACTGCTGGTGCAGCCATGTCCCAGACCGGGACCAATGCGGGTGCAGCCGTGTCCCAGACCGGGACCAACGCGGGTGCAGCTGTGTCCCAGACTGGGACCAATGCGGGTGCAGGCTCCTATCCCTCAGGTTGGCCACCAACCTCTAAGGTCCCCGGTAGGTAGGCAACCTCTTCGCCTACCCCCCATCCCGGTCCTGGTGGCTCAACCATGCTGATTGGCCACCCGAAAGACTTGGCTCTCGAGTCGGGTGGCCCAACATTCCTGGCAGGCCGCCTGACACTGTTCAGCGGGATGCCTGCGGGGCTTGGGACTTGGGCAGGCCACCTGATCAATCACCCTTCACCATGCCAGTGCCCTGAAACGCTGGTGGGCCCCCTGAACTTTGGACCCCTGGGGGGGGGGGGGGGGGGGGGTTAGTGTCCTAGGTGGGGGGGGGGCTGTTAGGAGGTTCACATTATTATTTTTGCATTTTATGTGCTGTGTTTTTTTCACATGTTGCTTCCCTCCTAACATGTTTTCCCCCCACCTCCCACCCTGGGTAGTTATCTGTCTCTGGGGGAAGGGGGTTCCTTGGTTGTGTTTTTTGTTTTCAGCTGGTGGTACTAGGGTGTCTGGATTCCACCCCTTGGTGGTGGTGGGGGGGGGGGGGGGGGCTCTACCAAACTTGGATTTGGTGGTTCCAAACCCAGTTCTGACCCATGGTTAGTTTTGCCCTGTTTTCCATCAGGTGCTTCAGGGAGTCCTTTGGGTCCTCCACTCCCTGATAGCTCGGGCACGCCTCTTCCTCCTGTCAGTATCACCAGCTGTTCTGTGTTATTGGGTGTTTCACACACATACCGCACGCACATACTTCATTCACTCCCATTCATACACTCAGACACTCACTCATACACACATGATGTTAATTATTGCTCAGCCCACGCATTCTCACACCGGCGGTCTCTTCCCTCGTTAGTATAAATAGTATAATTCAGAAGCCTGGGACTGAGGATCGTCACTTCCTTGTGGTAACGTAATGTATCGTCACTTCCTGTTTTGCTGTCTGCCTGTGTGGTTGCTCTCCAGCTATTAGCTATGGCTACTAGCTCTCTTTCCTCTCCTCTGGTGTGCTCTCTCTGTCAGATGTTTAGCTACACCTCTGCCTCTTTTAGCGATAACGGTAAATGTAATAAATGTTGTCTTTTTGAAGCGCTCGAGGCGAGGTTGTCTGATTTGGAATCCCGGCTCCGCTGCATTGAAACACCGTCTGCGCCAGTTAATCTCGACGGACGCCCATTAGCTGCAGCGGAGCTAGCTAGCTTAGGCCCCCCTGTCAGCGGTTCCCCGGCTCTCCTCAGCAGCGAGGAGACTGGGTGGGTGACGGTGAGAAGGAAGCCTAGTCGCAAAGCCCCGGTTCACCACCAACCTGTTCACGTTTCTAATCGTTTTTCCCCGCTCAGCGACACACCCGCTGAGGAAAAAACTCTGATCATTGGCGACTCTGTAGTCAGAAACGTGAACCTAGAGACTCCAGCGGTCATAGTCAAATGCATTCCTGGGGCCAGAGCAGGCGACATCGAGTCAAATCTGAAAATGCTGGCTAAAAGTAACTGTAAATACTCCACAATTGTTATTCACGCCGGCATTAATGACATCCGTCTCCGGCAGTCGGAAGTCACCAAACTTGATGTAGAATCGGTGTGTGACTTTGCAAAAACGATGTCTGCCACTGTAGTATTCTCTGGGCCCCTCCCCAATCTGACCAGTGATGACATGTTTAGTCGCTCGTCATCCTTGAACCGCTGGCTGTCTGTGTGGTGTCCTAAAAACGACGTGGGCTACATTGACAATTGGAGCTCTTTTTGGGGAAAACCTGGTCTTATGAGACGAGACAGCATTCATCCCACTTTGGATGGTGCTTCTCATTTATCTAACAATCTGGCATCTTTTTTATCCAAATTTCCAAAACCATGACTACTCAGAGTTGGGACCAGGAAGCAGAGTCGCAGTCTTACACGCCTCTCTGCAGCTCCTCTTCATCCGCCACCCCTCAGCTTAGCCCCTGTCTTCCCCATCAGAGAATCGTTGTCTGCTCCCTCCAAAGTAAATAAAAATATCATGCAAAAGCATCCCAAAGTGATAAAGCAAAACATTGGTAAAACTCAAATTAAACATAAAGCCTCTAAATTGAATGATTTGGCCTCTGTTCCTCCTCATAATTTAAAAATTAAATGTGGTTTACTAAATATTAGGTCTCTAACTCCCAAGTCTCTGTTAGTCCATGATCTGTTAATTGATCATCAGATTGATTTAATTTCCCTTACAGAGACTTGGTTAGGGCAAGAGGATTATGTTGGTTTAAATGAATCAACTCCCTCTGGTTATTTAAACTGTCAAAATCCCAGAAGTTCTGGTCGTGGAGGAGGAGTAGCAACAATTTACCATTCCAAATTACTAGTTAATGTAAAGCAAAAAACATGTTATAATTCCTTTGAGGGCCTGGTCCTCAGTATTGGGCACTTTAGCAATTTTAGGTTAAACCCAATTTTATTTGCCATAGTTTATCGTCCCCCATCAACCTACTCAGAATTTTTATCCGAATTTGCTGATTTCTTAGCTGATTTAGTGCTGAAATCTGATAGAATAATTATAGTAGGGGACTTTAATATACATGTGGATGTAGATAGTGACTGCCTTAATGTGGCTTTTAATTCAATATTAGACTCGATTGGGTTTTCTCAGAAAGTAGGAAATTCTACTCATTACCTCCACCATACATTGGACCTTGTTCTGACATATGGCATAGAAATAGAAAATCTTGTAGTGTCTCCTCATAACCCTGTACTGTCAGACCATTGTCTGTTAACCTTTGATTTTACCATTTCTGACTATTTGGCTCCTAAAGAAAAATACTATTACAGTAGATGCCTCTCAGATGATGCTGTTTCCAAATTTATGCAGATTGTTTCCTCTATGCCATGTGTCAACACAACGGAAATAAGCTATAGACAGCTTGCTCCTTCTGTAATTGATAACATGGTGGATAGTGTTTCAGCTTCTCTGCATCAGGCTCTAGACTTGGTGGCCCCCTTAAAAAAGAAAAAGTCTAATCAGAGATTTCTAACTCCTTGGTTCAACACAGAAACTCGTAGCTTAAAACAGAAGACTCGTCAATTAGAAAGAAAATGGCGCTCTACTAATTTAGATGAAATCTATTTAGCTTGGAGAAATCATCTTTTAATTTATAAAAAATCTCTTAGAAAAGCTAGAACAAGTTATTACTCTGCATTAATAGAAGAGAACAAGAATAATCCCAGGTTTCTTTTCAGTACTGTAGCCAGGTTGACAAAGAGTCAGGACTCTGTCAATCCTAGCATTCCCTTACAGCTTACTAGTCAGGACTTTATGAACTTTTTCAATAATAAAATTTCATCCATCAGAGATAAAATCAATCAGATTCTTCCCACAGTTAACTTAAATACTGTAACTACTACAACTCCTTCTTTTGATGTCTGTCTTGATGAGTTTACTCCAATCAACCTTTGTGAGTTAGACAAAATAGTTTCCTCATCCAAACCTTCAACTTGTCTTTTAGACCCTATTCCTACTAGGTTATTTAAAGAAGTCTTCCCACTTATTGGTAGCTTTATTCTTCATATAATCAATTCTTCATTAACTTTAGGCCATGTACCGCAGGCTTTTAAAACAGCTGTAATTAAACCCTTACTCAAAAAGCCAACGCTAGATCCAAGAGCTTTAGCTAACTATAGACCAATCTCTAATCTCCCTTTCATTTCAAAAATCTTAGAAAGAGTTGTTGCTACGCAATTATTCGACCACCTGCAGGGAAATGGTTTACTTGAAGAGTTTCAATCTGGGTTTAGAATCCATCATAGTACTGAAACAGCCTTAGCGAAGGTCACTAACGACCTCCTCATTGCATCTGATAATGGACTAGTTTCTGTACTTGTCCTTTTAGACCTTAGTGCAGCTTTTGATACTATCGATCATAATATTCTACTTGATAGATTAGAACACTATGTTGGACTTAATGGAACTTTGTTGCAGTGGTTTAGATCTTATTTATCTGATAGGTTCCAGTTTGTTCATGTAAATAATGAGTTTTCTT
The DNA here is from genome assembly GCA_020510985.1 of Pholidichthys leucotaenia. Classification (NCBI taxonomy): domain Eukaryota; kingdom Metazoa; phylum Chordata; class Actinopteri; order Cichliformes; family Pholidichthyidae; genus Pholidichthys; species Pholidichthys leucotaenia. The sequence continues at coordinate 94,870,951 of CM035838.1, read as the reverse complement.
TCAACTCAAAGCTTAGTCATGGAGTTCCACAGGGATCTGTGCTAGGCCCTACTCTTTTTAGTTTATATATGCTTCCGTTAGGCAACATTATTAGAAAGCACTGTATACATTTTCATTGTTATGCAGATGACACACAATTATACCTGTCAATGAAGCCAGATGATAGTAATCAATTAGCCAAGTTAGAAGCCTGTCTTAAGGAAATCAAAGCTTGGATGACTTGTAATTTCCTGCTATTAAATTCAGATAAGACTGAAGTCATTCTTGTTGGTCCAAAAAACCTTAGAATTTCCTTTCCAAATCAAACTTTCAGTTTGGATGCAGTTACTCTTTCTCTTAATAGCTCTGTGAGGAACCTTGGAGTTATTTTTGATCAGGATTTGTCCTTCAATTCACATATTAAATTTGTTTCTAAGACTGCCTTCTATCATTTGCGTAATATTGCCAAGATTAGGAGCATCTTGTCTCAGAGTGATGCTGAGAAACTGATCCACGCTTTTGTTAGCTCGAGATTAGATTATTGTAATTCTTTATTATCAGGCTGTCCTAAAACATCTTTAAAAAGTCTTCAGCTGATCCAAAATGCTGCAGCAAGAGTTTTAACAGGTACTAGAAAGAGAGATCATATCTCTCCGGTTCTGGCCTCCCTTCATTGGCTTCCCATAGAGTTTAGAATTAAGTTTAAAATCCTTCTTCTTACTTACAAAGCTCTAAACAATCAGGCTCCTTTTTATTTAAAAGATCTGATACTACCGTATTATCCTAACAGAGCACTACGCTCCCAAAATGCAGGACTACTTGTAATACCTAGAATCTCCAAAAGTACAATGGGAGGCAGAGCCTTCAGTTATCAAGCTCCTCTCCTGTGGAATCAGCTGCCAATCTGGATTCGGGAGTCAGACTCGATCTCTGTTTTTAAGATTAGGGTTAAAACCTATCTTTTTGATATAGCCTACAATTAGGGAGGGATCATGTGTTTCTGAACCCTCCCTTAGTTATGCTGCTAATAGGTTTAGTCAGCCGGGGGACCTCCAGTAACGCACTGGGCCTCACTCCTTTCCTCACTTTTTTGCTGGTCATTAACATTTGTTTGTTCTCTCCCATAGATTGAGTCCCATCGTGCTGTTTGCTCTCTACATGTCTGTTCTTTTCATCTTCTCTGTCCCCTCACCCCCCAGCCAGTCGCAGCAGATGACTGCCCCTCCCTGAGCCTGGTTCTGCTGGAGGTTTCTTCCTGTTAAAAGGGAGTTTTTCCTCTCCACCGTCGCCAAGTGCTTGCTCACAGGGGATCACCTGATTGCTGGGGTCTTTCTGCAACTGTGGGGGTTCCCCCCTACAGTTGATAGTGCTATGAGATGACTGTTGTTGTGAAATGGCGCTATATAAATAAAGTTGAATTGAATTGAATTGAATAGTATTATTAGTACTTAAACGCTGGGGTAGTAGGAAGAGACCGTCGGAGCATTCAGCTTCATACACGACAGCGTGTACCTCCGTGTATGTTAGTTATTATTACCTATGTTTACTTTCAGCCTGACGTTGTTGTCTTCTCTGGCGTCACAAGATTGTTTACCTCTTGGGCGTTAGCGGCTGTTCCTGATCACCCTTATCCACTGGACTGCATGGACAGCCCCAGATTGCTCAATCCATAAGAAAAGGTTGCCTTTCTCTTCGTCCTGACTGCCACGGCGGCACTAGGCATTCCCCTCCCCAGGCTGCTGAGCATCCGGGTGGCGTCCCTGTATGTCTGGTGGCCTCACCCTCATCATTTCAACTCTCTGTTTATTATCATGACTGTAAGCTGGACTGGTTATTTTGGAGAGTTTTGTTAATAAAGTGCACGTTGTACTCCTGCAATTGGGTTTTCCATTTTTTCCTCCGTGCACTGCGTAATGGCACACAGAGAATCATAACAAACATAGCATTTCAGAAAAGGAACATCATACCAACAGTAAAATATGGTAGTGGTAGTGTGATGGTCTGGGGCTGTTTTGCTGCTTCAGGACCCGGAAGACCTTCTGTGGTAAATGGAACCATGAATTCTGCTGTTTACCAAAAAATCCTGAAGGAGAATGTCCGGCCATCTGTTTGTGACCTCAAACTGAAGCGCACTTGGGTTATGCAGCAGGACAATGACCCAAAATACACCACTGTCCAGCTCTAAATGGCTTAAGTAAAACAAAATGAAGACTTTGGAGTGGCCTAGTCAAAGTCCTAACCTGAATCCAATTGAGCTGCTGTGGCATGATCTTAAAAAGACGGTTCATGCTGGAAAATCCTCCAATGTGGCTGAATTACAACAATTCTGCAAAGATGAGTGGACCAAAATTCCTCCACAGTGCTGTAAAAGACTCACTGCCAGTTATTGCAAATGCTTGATCGCAGTTGTTGCTACTAAGGGTGGCCCAACCAGTTATTAGGTTTAGGGGGCAATTACTTTTTCACACAGGGCCATGTAGGTTTGGATTTTTTTTCCTTAATAATAAACACCTTCATTTAAAAACTGCATTTTGTGTTTACTTGTGTTATCTTTGTCTAATATTTAAATTTGTTTGATGATCTGAAAAAATTAAGTGTGACATACAAACAAAAATAAGAAATCAGGAAGGGTAAGTATGGTTTACCAGATTTGCCTAGCGAATGGGTCCTCTCCTCCTTTTCCCAGGAGAAGTAAATGCAAACATGACAGAAGCAAGCAGCCAGTGATGGACCCATCAGGTGAGTCTGGCAGGAGCAGGACACCAGCATACCTGGATCAGCAGGCAGAAGGAGGTTGGCAACCGGTGGTCCCACTGTGGATAAGCTTCGGGCAGCCCAGTTGATCCAGGACTTTGTCTCGGACGCCGCCCACACTCCGGAGGAAGCCTGGAGAGCCTGAACTCAGCTACTGGGATAGTGGAGGCGCATCCCGGTCTGCGAAACTACCCCAAAGAGCCAAAGATGAACCTGTGTACCAGGTTTGGCGGTCCTAGCTTTACTCTGGAGTGGTGGCCTAGTTGGTAGAGCATCCGCCCCACACCCGGGAGGCCGAGGTTCAAATCCCGGCCCGGTCATGCCGAAGACCATATAAAAGTGGAACTTCCTGCCGTCCAGCTTGGTGCTCAGCAATAATGGAACGGAGGAGGGAAATTTGTAGCGGCGCCTTGCATGGCAGCGACCCCTCTGATTCTAGACGTGGTTAACATTGTAGGTAAGAGAAACATAATTTCATTCTACTGTACATGATTGGCTGTATGGATTGAATGACAGTAAAATGGGCTTTACCTTTACTCGTTGTATAGTAATAGTGCAAATGGAATGTTAACTTTGACCTTTTGACCCCAAACCCATAGTGAGGTCAGGGTGTAAGTCATCTAAGATGTGTATTAGATACAACTACTGTATTGATTTGAAAAACCTACATAATTTCTTTCAGTAGTTACTGTGTTTACAAGATTTAGGGAAAATCTGATCTCTGACCTTGACCTCAAGGTCATCTGATCAGAGTCAAACTGCAATATATGTATCAGAGTATATCAAACCAAGTTTGAAAACATTTGGAACAAAACTGTAGGAGGAGTGGATTTCACAAGATAGTTACTGTCTATTAACTGAGGTGAAATAGGAGGTCATAAGTCCGGGGCTACAACTCCAGCAGAAATCATCTGAGCAGAGTGAATTTGCAATCGGTGTATATCAAATCCTGGTACCAAGTTTCAAAATAATTGGAACAAAACTGTAGGAGGAGTTGATTTCACAAAAATGGGAAAGACGGATGGACAGACGGACGGATGGACTGCCCCATAACATAATCTCCCTTCATTCTTTGACTAAAGGACCCCTTTGGCCTTCAACCAGAGGGGAATAAAAATGGGCCAGACAACGGTGAGTTGCTTGGGTAAGCTACTCATACGGGGCTGAGTTTTAGGAAAAATATGACCATAAGTGCTTCTACCAAAAAATGTCTCCTACATGTGAAAAATTGTTTTAGTGGCCTGTAATTCTTCACTTTTCATTCAGGCATCGATAACTACATACAACATATGGATTCATGGTTGAGTCGTTGATGTTGTGCTTTTTGGATTTAACACAGAAAGCATCATGTCAAATCACTTCCCAGAAAGATGTTTTATTTTGTTTTTTTAAGAAAACTGGCCTCTCACATGTTCCCTTTTAAAAATTTGTCACCACTGAAAATTTGATGAACAACAACTTGGATCACAGAGAGCTACATGAGCAGAGTTCCAGCAAACCCAAGATATTTTGTGCAAAACTAAAGTAGGTTAAGCAGATTTGGTCCCCACAACATATGACGCAGATCCCACTCTCTCACTGTTGGACCTGTCCCCATGCAATGCTAATAATCCTGGTTGCAAACAAGCTGTCAGTTTCACTCACTTCCCTACAAATGTAAGACCTGTTACAGGAATGCTGGAAGGAAGAATTAGCAACATATAGCCACTGGCTGGATGGGAAAAATCAGGAATGTTGGTGGAAAAAATGGCACACCTACTACAAGATTTTACAGCATCAACACATCTCACAAAGGTGACAACAAGTTTTATGATACTCTTCACAGGTACCCATCAGCACCTGGACAAATATTTTAGAAAAAAGTTGTCCTTTAATGTCTCATTCATCCCTTAAAACTCTTACCATTCCGGTGTCCCGCCCGTGGGACATTTTACATTGGCTGGACACTGGCTGGAATGGTAAGGGGTTTAACAAATGCATTCAAACACTTGCTTGGCAGGTATATCCAAGCAGGTTAACCATTAGGGTCTTCTGATTATCAGCTGATAAAAGGACAAGAGCTTACCATGCTTAATATTTGACCACACACACCTGTCCCCGCAGCCTACCGGTTTGTGAAACACAAGATAAGCAAGAAGAATTGTCTGGTGATTGTGTAAACCAGCTGTTGAGCAAATGTGCTCTCCAGACAGGCTTTGAATGATCAGTTAATGTGTCTATCATCAGCATGATGTGAGAGGCAAGGGAGCTGGTCTTGTTTTGATTGTTTCTACCAAACTGGGACAGCAGTGAAATGAGAGGTGTCTCCAGCCGTGTCTAAAGTTAAACTATATCAGGGTGAAGGTTTTGACCGATTGACTCTTTTACTCCACTGCCTACGTGACAAAAAAAAAGAAAAGAAAAATTTGGATTATAGTTGCTCAAAGCCTCACTAAGAAGTCCGTGTGTGTGTGTGTGTGTGTGTGTGTGTGTGTGTGTGTGAGTGTGTGTGTGTGTGTGTGTGTGTGTCTTGAGAGACACTATTATAACACACAGTGATGAAGCTGACACATATTTCTTTTCCATGTTTCCTGGATTTGAAAGGTTGTAACTTTTTGACAACTTGTTATGGGTAGAATCTGAGGAAAGGACAACATTGCCATGTGACAACAACAAGTCAGTGTAGGTGGTCAAGCAATCCTAGTATGTCATTACATTAGCATGATTATGTAGCGTGACATTAGCTTCTGCCTGCCTACCAGACAAATGCAGGTGGAATTTTTAGCTCAGCCACTCATACTAGCCATTTTGGCAGGCAGATTTTATGAACTAAAACAGCTGGTCTGCTACAACTACAAGATATCGTTTGATTAATTTGTCAAGCTTTTAATAACTTGGTGCTTGATTACCAGCACTTTAGTCATAAACATTTTATGTATGTCTTAAGAGTGGTCTTTTACCTTTGGAAATAATCTGCATATGTATGTCGTCAAGTAAACTAGGGGTAGGGCAAAAGATTGATTTGGTGTGGTATTGCGATACTTGGCACTTGCAATGATGCACATACCAGTTTTTTTATTTTATATACTATATGTTAATGTTGCAATCTCTCGGGTACTAATTAACCAAGTGAATTTTCACTCCACTACATGGTACAAAATAACATTGTCAGGGCAACACATCGTCAGGTGAAGTCATAGCTGTCTCATGAGATTTGCTGCCAAGGGTACAGATGGAGAACGGCGGGAAGAACTGAGAAATGTGTTGAAGAGTTAACTCAAATGTCCGGCCTTTTTTCGATTTTATAACCAAAATGGAACAAAAGACCTTGACATGACACACTCAACCTGCAAGGAGCACCGCACGAAAAACAAGGCACACTCCTGTCAGAACCATCCAGCAACAGCAGCGTTAGCGGATGACAGCTAAGCTAAAACACTAGCATGAGCGAAATAGCACCCGGAAAAAAAACAAAACAATCAAAAATAAAAACAACTCCGGACAACCCCCTCACAGCAAATCCACCTCCAAACTCAGAGCGAGCCAAGAGGACAACACAGTCCAGCGCCTTCCCCGTGTTTAGAGATTTCTGTGAAAATGAAGGCCCCTGGAAGAAGATGGAGCCCCGGCATGTGAAGCTGCCCTGCTGCTGTCATGGTGGTCCCGAAACTGAACCGAGAAGTGAAGCCCAAAACCGAGGAATCCCCAAGTGCAGCACAAAGGACTGCCCAACAGCACGCCATCCCAGGAGGACTGTGAGCCTTCCACCACCAAAACAAAAGCGGCTGCGATGAACTGAAAAGATTAAAAATTTATATGAACCAGATATTGACAGTGGTACCTTGGGGATGAAATTTTACAATGAATTGGGGAGGGTGGGTTATGGTGTTGCAATACTCTACCACACAATACTCACCACCCCAGGTGGTGTTCTAGGACCTACCTCTTTTCCCTCTATTGTCTAAAGTGCTCTTCTTGAAAGTGTTTTTTTAAGGAATTATATATTTATTTCCCCCACAGAAACACCAATTGCTGATCAAATGTGTTTTAATATCCAATAACTATATTTTGACAGCCAATTAATTCTGTGTGACATGCACATGAGTCCTGCCTGTGCTTATAGGTATTAAAATAAAAATATATATATCAAGTAAGTAAAGTAAAATTTGCACCACTGTATGTGACTTTACTTTTTTCAGTATTAAGAAGTGCCCCTTTTTTTGGTTGAGCACCTGCCCCCCAAAATGTCTCTGTATGTCACTGCACAGTATCGTGACAATATCGCATTGTTATCTAAGTATCGTGATACTGTAAGTATCGTATTGTGAGGTCCCTCACGATTCCCACTTCACAGTAAACCAAAACCAACTTCACTTCTTATTTGCAAACTCATGACTAATGAAAATGTCAAGTGGATAAATGCACAAGCCTGAGTGGCTGGTGTGCGAAGAAAATTAATGTGAATCTATGAATTCTTGACTGAAAAAAGGGAAACTGGTAGATTATAATGTGTGACCCATAGTTCTACCTGATTAAAAAAGTTTTAACTTTAAAAGCCTGTTTAAATTTACTGTTCAGCGCTAGGAAGAAGACCAGAAGGCTCCACAGACAACAGCATCCATCGGCATTGTTTAAAAGGAGCCAAGTTTTTAAGTGGCTTTCAAATTTTTATTGGCTTGAAAGGAAAAAGAGCCCAGCACAGTCCTGCGTTAGTTTGTAAAGTTAAAGCTGTTTTAACTGTTGCAGAACCGCTGCTTTGAGTGATAACCTCTCCGTGATGTCATGGAAAACAGGAACTATGTTTACAGAGGGGGTCAGACCCTACAGGGGAGTAGTGCTTGCATAATTAATATATGTGGAATATGGGCATACAAAGATGAAGAATGTAGCCCATCAAAAACGGTCAAATAGAAAAAAAAAATGATAGGATTTTATATCTGCTATATGAACACATAATTGAATTTAATTATTCAGTTATTCAGATTTTCTTGATGCTACTGCTATGATTTTCAGTTTTCCAATTCAGTTCAATCTGGGTGTTTTTCCTGCGATCTGAACGAACTGCACCATGCTGCCCGGTTCCCCGCAGGAGAACGAGTCGCTGCCCGGGGCGCCGACAACTTCCTCACATGTAGGGGGACCACGGTGCGCCAATGCGGGCAAAGCCACATTTGGAGGAAAAATAATTCGGATTATCGACACAAACCAACGCATGCGTAAAAAAAAAAAAAAAAAAAAAAAAAAAAAGTAACCCAGTGTCCCCGGGTGAGAAAGAGGACTAAAGTGGCTTACCGGTGTGTGCTTAGAGCAAGTGCGCTGAGGTCCCGTCAAACTCCCCGGTGCTCCGACGGTAGCATATTAACGCGTCTCTGCCGCCCTCCGGATTGGCTCTCTGTATGCGGGAGTATTTCCACTCCGAGCCTCCGTCTGCGCCCTCCTCCGCTCCTCCACAGCCCCCCGATGCAGCAGAGCCTCCAGTGAGTGTGTCAAGTGTGTAGCTTTGGTGTGTGTGTGTGTGTGTGTGTGTGTGTGTGTGTGTGTGTGTGTGTGTTTGAGCTACTCTTTCCAGCAGCAGCAGCAGCAGCAGCCCAGTCCTGGAGAGTCGCTCTTCTTCCCTAAATGCAGCAGGGAAGAACCAGCGCCAGTTTCTCAGCTGTACGCAGTATTGATGGAGTTGCTGAAGAGGGGATGCTAACACAGCATGAATCCTCTCCTCCTCCACCTCCTCCAACTGCTCCCTCCCACCTCTGCCCTCCGTTTCCTAAACACGCATTCAGGGAAGCTGCTTGCTTTTCTGTTTCAGCCTCAGATCCAAAGACCTGCCTTTCCAGCCGAACTTGATCAAAGACTAATTGCCCTCCCCACTGCACTGCCCGCTGCTTACACCATGAGGTATTTACTGTAAGCTATTTGCAAGGACGCTGGGAGAGGGGGGTTCTTAAAGGTCCCATTTGTGAACTTTTAAGGATAACAATTTACCAGAGAATGGGATATTATTATTGGTTACCTGAAAATGAGTCCCAGGGCCAACCACCACCCCTCTGATTCTGGAGGAGGATAATCACAGTGAGAAACCAGCATGGGGAGGGTGTGATATGATGGAAATATACAGTATATAGATAGCAAGGCACTTTTTAAGGTGAGTAATAGTGTGGCAGACTTCACTACTTTTGACCATTTCAAATGTACTCTAAAACCTCATATTGTCACTGCTGTGTATATGCGAACCTTGTATGCCCAAAACTGACATTTTTCAAGAAATGAGGAAAAACTCTGAATTTAGTCGTGGTGAGATTTATTCACATGGTTTTTCTAATGCTTATCTTTGGTTTGATATTAGCAAATATTAGTTAAAATATCCAAATACATAAAGGGTGACCAATAGAATGGATTTACACAAAACACTAAAAACAACCAAAAATGGATATAAGACGTTTTCACCCGACAGCAATGATATGGAGGGTCACTGCATAGTGCTACTGTCTGTCTTTACTTTCACTTAGCATTTGTTATCTTGAAGATCTACAAACAGAGCACTGCACATCCAAAAAACATAGGATTACTAGTATTTACACAGGATCTCTAAAAGTATTATGAGATGTAGTGCTTTCAGTTATCAGGCTCCTCTCCTGTGGAATCGGTTGCCTACCGGGGTTTGGGGGATAGGCTTAATCTCTGTTTTTAAGAATAGAATTAAAACTTGAGTCATTGATAAAGCTTATAGTTACAGGGTTGGATCAGGTGACCCTGAACCTTCCTTTAATTATACTGCCATAGGTTTACACAGCTAGGAGACCTCCCTTGATGTGCTGAGCTGACACTTCTTCACCCATGATACATTTTTTAAGAGTTTTGCTGTACATTACCATTTGTTTGCTCCCTCCTTTAGCTCATGAGTCCCTGATGTGTTGTTTGTTTTCTACATGTCTGTTCTTTACTTTTTCTTCTCTACCCGCCCCTCCCAACCAGTCACAGCAGATGATTGAATTTGTCTTTTGCATTCACAATACAATTTTAAAAATACATTGTTATATTTTTGGCTGGTTAAAGTTCAGGAAATGACTAGGGTTAGTTAGGCTTCGACTTTACATATTACACATTGCAGCTATAATGGTCCACCTCTTCACTTCATGTAGTTATTTTCACAACCACTCAGTGTCACTCTTTCCCCCAAACCTTACAGCTCCTCATTATTGCAGGAGAAACAGTCTCTTGAAATACAAGCAAAAAGTCAAAAATGCATTCTGAAAACATGCAAAATTATTAACAAAGAGGTGGGCTGCCATGTGCCTTTTACTAAGGAGTGGCTTCCATTTGGCCACTCTATCATACAGGCCTGATTGGTGGATTGCTGCAGAAATGGTTGTTCTTCTGGAAGGTTCTCCTCTCTTCACAGAGCAATGCTGGAGCTCTGACCGAGTAACCATCAGGTTCTTGGTCACCTCCCTGAATAAGGCCCTTCTTCCCCGATCGTTCAATTTAGACGGCCAGCCAGCTCTAGGAAGAGTCCTGGTGGTTCCGAGCTTCTTCCATTTATGGATGATGGAGGCCACTCTGCTCACTGGGACCTTCAGAGCAGCTGTACCCTTCCCCAGATTTGTGCCTCGATCCAATCCTGTCTCGGAGGTCTACAGACAATTCCTTTGACTTCATGCTTGGTTTGTGCTCTGACATGCACTATCAACTGTGGGACCTTATTAAAGCTGCGTTCCGATCGCCCAGTAGTATACTCCGAAGTGGACTGCACAGGGTATTCGCCATATTAACTGAGATTCCAAACCAAAGGGAGCGAACGGTCTTCAGTTCAAAGGGAACTGAGAACTGTGCAGGGAAGAAGTGAACAACCGTATATCACTTCACCGGAAGTTGACAAGAAGATTACCCATAAGCCATTACACCTCAAATACGAGTAAAACAAACTCTTGTTGCTAGCATTATTAACAAGCTAAACTGATGTTGGTTATTGTTTATATCAACTGATATTAATAAAAATATATTTGTATTAATATTTTATTTAAGAAATATAAATTAACCACCACAGTATCAGTATGTGTCCATGGTTACCGTGGTAACTCACGGAGGAGGAGCTGACAGTTACAGGGTGTTTCAAATGGAGCAATTTTGTGAAGGGCAGTTAACTTACTGATGGTCCCTGGGAACGGAGCATGGAGTAGGGAATTGAGTTTGAAGTACACTGTGGATCAAAACGTAGCTATAGACAGGTGTGTACCTTTCCAAATCATGTCCAATCAACTGAATTTACCACAGGTGGACTCCAGTTAAGCTGTAGGAACATCTCAAGGATCATCAGTGGAAATAGGATGCACCTGAGCTCAATTTTGAGCTTCATGGCAAAAGCTGTGAATACTTATGTAAATGCGATTTCTTGTTTTTTATTTTTTTTTCCACAATATTTTTATTGAACCTTTTTTTTTTTTTTTTTTTATTTAAGTTTTTGTAAAGGGTATACAGGTCGTTACAGCAATGCAGTGTTTACATTTTCATCACATGTTCCCTTATTTTCTGATATCTGACAACATTGGAAGATTAATTCTTACAACACCCCTTATTTTTTTTTTTTTTTTAAAGTGAAAGAAAAAGTGAAATTAAAGAGAAAAAAAAACAAAACAAAAAACAAAAAAAAACCAAACAAACCAGTAAAAAACAAACAAAAAGAAAAAGTAAGTAAATAAAGATAAAAGAGCATCTGAGTAGCATTGGAACAAAGAGCGGAACCATTATTGAAATGGTATTTGTCAAAGATTAGATCTAATGGAAGACACATATGCGGTCCAGGGTTGCCAAAAGTTCATGAACCCATCCATGTCCTGTCTCAGTGCGAATGTCAACTTTTCCATCGAGTAAATGTCTTGGATCACGTTAGTCCAATCTTCAGGTGTAGGACAGTCCTTCAACATCCATTTTTTAGTTAGAGCTTTTTTGCTTGCCAATATTAAAACATTGAATAAGTATTTTTCTCCTCGTCTTTCCAGTGAGTCCGGTAGTAAACCCAAATACAAAGTTACAAAAGAAAAGGGAACTGTAATTTTGAATATTTTCCCCAATATTGTCTGTACATTGGTCCAATATTGGTGGATAACTGGGCATGACCAAAACACATGAAAATGATTTGCAGTCTTTTCACCACACAAGCGCCAACAGTTCAATCCCTTATGGGTAAATTTGATTTGTGCAGGTGTTCTGAAAAATCTTGCCAAGTTTTTCCATCCAAATTCTCTCCACTGCAGGGATGAGGTACTTTTCCATTGCTGTTTATTTAGCTTTTCCCATATTTCCAGATGTAAAGTGAAATTCCCCTCTTTTTCCCATCTCTCTTTTATATAAGATGTGTTGTCTCCTTTTAAGTCTTGAAGACCTTGGTATATTTTAGAAATGTATCTGATCCCTGGGATCCCTTTATATGCCATTAAGAAGACCTTCAGAACACCTGACTGGGCCCTTTCCAAAACCTCCTTTTTAAGTATATTGTTTATGTGGTGTCTAAGCTGGAAGAACCTGTAAAGGTCTTGATTTATTAGGCCTTGTTTTTTCAAATCTTCAAAACTTCTTAAGATTTGCCCTTTAAAAAAATCGTAATATTTTATCAGCCCCTTCTCCTTCCACTTTTTAAATCTGGTGTCTGTTTTATTAGGAGTAAAGTCCTGATCATAGGCGATCCATTGCAGAAGTCGATAGGGCTCTTTAGTTTGATTCTCTCTGACTATCTTAAACCAAATTTTTAGCGGGGTCTCTATCCACGGGTTAGTGTTATTCAAAAGCTTAGGTAAGACATTGTTCCCTATTATCGCCTGTAGGGGGATGTCACTTGTTATTTGGCATTCGATCTCCTTCCATTGTGCAGAGTAGACTGGGTTACATATCTCTACTAAAGTTTTAATTTGTGCGGCTTTAAAGTAGTCCCTGATATTTGGCAGCGCGAGCCCACCTTTGTCTTTGTTTAGCTGTAGGGTTCTATATCTGATTCTAGGTCTCTTGCCCTGCCATATGAATCTTGAGATCCTTCTGTCCAGCTCCTGCCATGTTTTTTTGGGAGGTTCTACCGGTATTGTTTGGAAAAGGTATAGAAGACGTGGAAGTATATTCATTTTGACTGCTTCAATTCTTTGTGCAATACCCAAGAATGGTATCATATTCCATCTTGCTAGGTCAGATTTTATTTTTGTCACCAGTGGATCATAGTTTAGTGATATAATTTTGTTGAGTTGTTTCGGGATATTGACCCCCAGATATTTCATAGATTCCGACTCCCAGTTAGTTTTGAGTTTGCTTAGTGAATAATGATTTGGGTCATAGTTGAATGTTAAAACTTGGGTTTTATGCATATTTAATTTGTACCCCGATAAATCTCCATACTCTGAAAAAACTGAGGTTAGTTCTGGTAAAGAAGTGTCCGGCTGCCCTAGGTATATTAAAATGTCATCAGCAAAGAGTGCTATTTTATGTTCCTTCTGACCAAGTGTAATACCTTGAATTTTTTGGTTTTGTCTTATCCATTGGCTCAGAGGTTCTATGAAGATTGCAAAGAGCAGTGGAGACAGGGGGCAGCCCTGACGACATCCTCTTTCCAGTTCAAAAGATGATGATAAATTACCGTTAATCCTTATTTTAGCTGTTGGTTTTTTATATAATGCCTGTATAGTTCTAATGAAGTTGTTATGAAAATTGAAACTGGATAAGATTCTGTATAGAAAAGACCAGTCAACCGAATCGAATGCTTTTTCAGCATCTAATCCTAATATGACTGCATTTAAGTTATATTTTTTTATATGATGAATTATGTGTAAAGTGCGTCGAATGTTGTCTTGTGTCTGTCTTTGTCTTATAAAACCTGTTTGGTCTAAATGAATTAGGTCTGTCAGTATATTCTCTAACCTTTTGGCAAGGATAATGGTAAAAAGCTTATAGTCCTGATTTAGTACACTGATTGGTCTGTAGTTGGAGCACTCTAGTTTATCCTTTTCAGGTTTAGGTATAACTGCAATGACCCCTTCTCTCCAGGAGGGGGGGATTTCCCCTGTGTGGAGGACATAATTAAATGTTTTCAGGAGGAGAGGAGATAGTTGCTGTTTAAAGGTTTTGTACCACTCTGCTGTATAGCCATCAGCTCCTGGGGATTTGTTAGCTTTAAGTTTCATAATTGCTTTTTCCAATTCTTTAGAATGTATTTCTGACAGTAGTGTTTTATTTTGTGACTCCGTAAGTTGGGGAAGGTTTAATGTGTTTAGGAATGCCTCGGATGCGTTTTTATGTTTTTTGTGGGAGTATAAGTTCTTATAGTAATTCTCGAAGTTTTTAAGAATATCCTGAATTCTGAATTTTATTTCCTTTGATACTGGGTCTCTGATTTTGTAGATTGCTCTTTCTGTTTGATGTTTCCTCAATTTATAGGCTAGCAATTTTGCCGATTTACTGCCTGCTTCATAGTATTTTTGTTTCAGAAATGTAAGTTTCTTCTGGATTTCTATTGTGTAGATCTCATTTATTTGGTTTTTAATTTCCTTAATCTTGAGCGAGTCAGTAGAATGAGTGTTGCCTTTGTGTTCTTTTTCTAGGTTCCTAAGTTCTGACTCTAATGTGGATAGTTTTTCTTGTCTTAGTTTCTTTTGGGTTGCCAGTTTTGCAATAATCTTTCCTCTTATTACAGCTTTACATGCATCCCACAGTATTAAAGGGGATACTTCTCCATTATCGTTATCTTCCAAATATCTGAGAATATCTGACTCCAATTCATCTTTCAATGGTCCTTTCAGGACATTTGAATTTAACCTCCAAGAAAATGTATTATTTGTGTATTTTTGGATATTTAAGTCCATGTAGATCGGACTGTGGTCGGAGAGATCCATCAGTCCTATTTTACATGTTTTTACTCTACCAATGTCTCTATTAAACATAAAAAAATAGTCAATCCTTGAGTAAGATGAATGTGGAGTTGAGTAAAATGTATAGTCTTTTACACTGGGGTTGAGTTCCCTCCACACATCACAGATTCCCATTTCTTTTAGTAGCATCCGAGTCTTCCTGTTTTGGGTGTTATTTTGATGTGGGGAATTACCAGAAGCATCCCAGTATGGATTCAGTCTAAGATTAAAGTCCCCACCACATATCACTAAACCTTGAGCTTTAGTTATCATTAGGTCGAATACATTTTTATAAAATTTCCAGTTAGCCCCTGGGGGAGCATACACATTCAGCAGGGTGATATCTTCTCCCTCTAGCCGCCCAGTTACCAAACTGTATCTCCCTTCTTTATCTTTGTGTTCTGATTTTTTTTCAAATGTAATTTTGGTTGATATCAATGTCGCTACTCCCCTCCTCCTCCCTGATTTATATGAAGATGAAGAGATCATTTTAAACCCTTGTCTACTGAGTTTATTGTGTTCCACGTCTGTTAGGTGGGTTTCTTGTAAAAGTATTATTCCTGCTTTGTCTTTTTTCATTTTGCCTAGAATCTTGGATCTTTTAACTGGATTCAGGATCCCTTTTACATTATATGAAATTATTTTGGTTACACCCTGTTTCTCCATTGTGTTGTTTTGTTTAGTATAACTGTGTGGTGGCCCTCTTTTGTGCTACTCAGAAACTGAAAGAACATTAAAAACAAGAAAAACATTAAGAACATAGTGTAAAAAACTTTAAAACAAAAAACTGTCAAAAGAACTTCCTGAGCTGAGGTCTTTTTAAAGACCCTGTAAGAGCCTTGATGGAGTGAAGGCTCTGAGGGAAATTCCTCAAACTCTGTTACGTGTTGAGGGCCCTCTCGTACCACTGAAAGTAGTCCCATGCTTTTAACGTGAGTTTCAGAACCCAATCCAAACTTGTAATGATTTTTTTTTTTTTTTCCTTTTATGCCTAAACCCTGTGAAATTGTGTGCACCCTCCCACCCCCATCACATCAAACATTCACGCAAAAACAGTATTTGTTAGTATGAGCAGAACATGTGGATTATTGTCACATTTCTATTTTAACAAGTTTTTTTTTTTTTTTTTTTATTACAAAGACTTATTTGTTTCAAATAATATGATTGTTCCATGAAATGTTTTACCACATGCTGAATATGCATCTCCTTTAATGTTTGTTACCTTGTATGAGGGGGGTTGGATGTGCGGATTGATTCAAGAGAAAGGAAAAAAAAAAAAAAAAAAGGTCGCTATTCCAACCTGAAAACGGATAGTTTATCCGCGACGCTCTGGTGCTGGGTTTCCCGCTGCTGGTCCGTGGATTTTGAGGGTCTTTGTGTTGTCCATGTTTGCGCTTTGATCTTCTCACTCGGGTCTGCTGCGGGTTTAAACACCGTTACCGGGAGCCCTCTTCTCGCCATGTCAGCTGTTGCTTCTTCCGCCGAATTATAGAGACACGTTTCATCGCCGTAGAAGACCCTTAACTTCGCAGGAAATGGTGTCTGAAAGCGCAATTTCTTCTCTCTTAACACCTTTTTCGCGTCATTGTATTCCCTGCGCTTTTTAAGGACCTCCGGGGCGTAATCGTGTTCCACGTAGACTTTTCTCTCCTGGTGCATAAATCCTTTTTTCTGCCAGGCCAGTCTTACAACCTCTTGTTTTATTTTGAAATTGGAAAATCTTACCAACACCGAACGTGGGGGCGCTTCCGCCGCCGGCCTAGCGGCTAATGAACGATGTGCCTTTTCTATCTTCAAGTCGGTGGTTTGTGGAATATCCAATTTCTCTCTTAGTAAGGATTCCACGCATTCTGCCATTGAGTTAAAACCATTTTCGGTTCCTTCTATCAGACCATGAATTCTTATGTTGTCTCTTCTTTGTTTTCCTTCTTGGTCGGTTAGCTTAGCCTCTATAGCTGCTTGTCTTTTGCGTAGGTCCAGCACAGAATCTTCGAGCACTTTTATTCGATCCTCTGTTTCCAAGATTCGGTTCTCGGCCTGGTCCACTCTGCTGTTTGTCCTTTTCAATTCTTCTCTGAATTCCCGAAATTCGGCCGTAACATCTCGGCGAAATCGTCGTAGTTCCTCAAATAGTGATTTCAGGCTAACCCTTTTGTTAGCTATCACCAGCTCCTCGTCTTCTGAACGGGGATCTTCCAGTTCAGATTCTCCGGCCGATACGTGTCCTAGCCTGGAGAATTTCAGTTTCTTCTGTTTTCCTTTAGACATGATGATTTTGTCTTTTGATTTTCACTCCTCCAAAAATCCGTTAAGTTTGATTTTCAAGGTGTTATCCTGGATTGAGTCTGAGAGCTTCAGTGTTAAGCTGCAGTCGCCATGGCGTCCAGACCGGAAGTCCTTTATTGAACCTTTTTACAAACAAAACACAAACAATCAAACACTAACACTAAAATAATTTAAAAAAATACTAAAAACACCAACAACCACTAACAAAGGCAGGTCTTCAACAATGCTCCTCTATTTAGTCTAGGCAATCCATTACGTAAGTATACATACTATACATTCACCAATTTGGAATTTACAAGGTCCACACACATCATTCACCTTCTTCTTCAAAAGTTATGTTTAAATTCTTTACATAATCAATGAAAGGTCTCCATATATTCTCAAACACAATTTCTTTAGATTTCAGTATGTATGTTATTCTTTCTAGTGGAAGGTTTGTTAACATCTGTCTTAACCACTGAGTCACATCTGGTCTATGAGTCTTTTTCCACAATAGTGCAATACATTTTTTGAGCAAACTGAGGTCTATGAATGCTCTCTCACTCTTGTTAAAGTTATGCTTTTCTGGATAAAGACCCAACAAAAACAGTTTAGGATTCAATATGATTTGTTTTGAAATTATTTTTTCAATTGTTACCCTCACCTCTTCCCAAAACATTCTAATTTTTCTACATTCCCATAAACAATGAAATAGGGTTCCTTTACTTTCCATACATTTTGTGCACGTATCTGGTATGTTTTTGTTATATCTGTTTAACTCCACCGGTGTAACATACATCCGCATTAACCATTTAAAATGTATCAATTTAAGACGTACATTTATTGATTTGGTTTGAACTTCTGCACAAGCCAATTCCCATTGTTCCTCTGAAATTTCAGTTTGCAGGTCTGCTTTCCAATAATTCAGTCTTTTCTGTGAGTTTTCACTTGAGGATAATGTCAATGAGTTATAAAACTCTGAAATAATACCCTTTCTCTTATTATCTTTCGTCAAGATTTTTTCCAAGAATGAATAAGTAGGTCGGATGAGAGCATTATTTTGATTTGATCGAATCAAGTTCCTAAGCTGAAGATATTTAAAAAAATGTGTTCTATTAAGATTAAATTTGATCCTCAGTTCTTCAAAAGACATTATGTTATCTGAACCTGACAAATATAAGTCTCGAATCTTTTGAATCCCTTTTAAATTCCATACTTTAAATACAGCATCCGCTCTCCCTGGTTTAAAATATTGATTACCCCATATTGGGCTAAATTGTGACAATAAGTGTGGTTCTTTTAGATATTTTTTTGGTTTCACACCATATTTTGATCATATGCTTTACAATTGGATTTTTAACTTGTTTCTGTAATTTTTTAGCCGAGTCTGAGTATATGAATAAGGGAAGAGGTAAAGGTAAATTGTATGATTCCATTTCAGTCCAGTGAGGGAGATCATTTGTTGAAAAATTATATGTAATAGACCTCAGTTGTGCTGACCAGTAATACAACATAAAGTTTGGACATTTCAGACCTCCACGATCAAATGGTAAATATAGTAAGGACAGACGTAATCTAGCCTTCCTATTGTTCCATATAAATTCCACTAACTTTTTTTTAATTCTTAAGAATAGATCTGAAGGTGGTGGTAAAGGAATGTATTGAAATCAATAAAGCATTTTGGGTAAGATATTACTTTTAAGTATATTAATTCTCCCAATCATCGACATTGGTAGTGACATCCATCTCTGAAGTAACTCATTAATGTCTATCATTAAGACTTCATAGTTGGCGCTGGCGACTAATTCTAGCTTAGGCAAAATTTGAATTCCTAAATATTTAAACTGATTTACAACTTTGAATTGATTTACCTCAGGACCTGGGTGATTTCTCTGGGTCTCATTTAGCATTAATATTGAAGATTTAGTTTTATTTATTTTATATCCTGATATTTCCCCAAAATTCTTTATTAAATTCAACAAAGTCGGAATTGATTTTTTTAAGATTCAACATGAACAAAATTATGTCATCAGCATACAGGGAGATTTTATGTTCTGTTGGTCCTATTTTAATTCCATATATTTGTGGATGTAAATGTACTGCCATCGCTAAAGGTTCAATTGCCATAGTAAACAGTAAAGGTGAAAGTGGACAGCCTTGTCAACATCCTCTATTGATTTTTATTGATTTTGAGATATTGCTGTTTGTTAGGATTTCTGCTGTAGCATTATTGTATATTATCTGAACCCATTTTATGAAATTATTTCCAAATCCAAACCTTTGTAGGACTTCAAAAAGAAAGGGCCATTCGACCCTATCAAAGGCCTTTTCGGCGTCCAATGATAGGAGAGCTGTGTCCGGTGCTTCTTTATTAGAATAGATAATATTAAATAGTCTTCTTACATTATGGAAGCCTTGTCTTCCCTTTATAAAGCCATTCTGATCTCGGTTAATAATATTTGGTAATATTTCTTGTAGCCGTCTTGCTAAAATTTTACAGATTATCTTAAGGTCAGCATTTAATAGGCTTATTGGTCTCATATTTTCACATTTATTAGAGGGTTTACCTGGTTTTGGCAACAGTATAATTAAGACATTATTCATGTATAGTGGTAAATTACTATTTTGAAATGCTTCTAAAACCATTTCCAAAAATATTTCCAAAATAAGTTCCTGGGGGTGATGCTTGACAATAAAATCTGCTGGAAACCTCACATCAGTCACATCCGGGCCAAATTAGCAAAATGTATAGGCATACTTGGGGAAGACAAGACACTTCTTGGACTATAAATCATTGGTCTTATTGTACAATTCACTGTTTTTACCTTATCTTAACTACTGTGTAGAAGTCTGGGGAAACACCTACAAAACCAACCTACAGTCAATATGCACATTACAAAAAAGAGCTATAAGGATAATAAACAATGCAGGATATAGAGACCATACCAATTCGTTGTTCTTAAAGTCACATGGCATAAAGTTCATCGATTTAGTTAAATTTAAGACAGCACAAGTAATGTACAGGGCAATTAATAATCAACTACCAACTAATATACAAAAAATATTTAAAAAAAGAGACAATGATCATAATTTGAGGGGAGACTTAAACTTTACAAAACCCAAGATACGTACTACCAAGAAAAGTATGTGCATATCTGTCTGTGGGGTGGATTTGTGGAACAGTCTAGAGCCGGAACTGAAACTATGTACAAACAGAAATCAATTCAAAAAGAGGTATAAGCATCATTTGCTGAAAGGGTATATGTTAGAAGGGTAGTAGTTACAGTGGGGCAAAATAGTATTTAGTCAGCCACCAATTGTGCAAGTTCTCCCACTTAAAAGATGAGAGAGGTCTCCAGTTTTCATCATAGGTATACCTCAACTATGAGAGACAAAATGAGAAAAAAAAAATCCAGAAAATCACATTGAAGGATTTTTAATGAATTAATTGGTAAATTCCTCGGTAAAATAAATATTTGGTCACCTACAAACAAGCAAGATTTCTGGCTCTCACAGACCTGTAACTTCTTCTTTAAGAGGCTCCTCTGTCCTCCACTCATTACCTGTATTAATGGCACCTGTTTGAACTCGTTATCAGTATAAAAGACAACTGTCCACAACCTCAAACAGTCAGACTCCAAACTCCACTATGGCCAAGACCAAAGAGCTGTCAAAAGACACCAGAAACAAAATTGTAGACCCGCACCAGGCTGGGAAGACTGAATCTGCAATAGGTAAGCAGCTTGGTGTGAAGAAATCAACTGTGGGAGCAATTATTAGAAAATGGAAGACATACAAGACCACTGATAATCTCCCTCGATCTGGGGTTCCACGCAAGATCTCACCCCGTGGGGTCAAAATTATCACGAGAACGGTGAGCAAAAATCCCAGAACCACATGGGGGGACCTAGTGAATGACCTGCAGAGAGCTGGGACCAAAGTAACAAAGGCTACATCAGAAACACACTACGCCGCCAGGGACTCAAATCCTGCAGTGCCAGACGTGTCCCCCTGCTTAAGCCAGTACATGTCCAGGCCCGTCTGAAGTTTGCTAGAGAGCATTTGGATGATCCAGAAGAGGATTGGGAGAATGTCATATGGTCAGATGAAACCAAAATAGAACTTTTTGGTAAAAACTCAACTTGTCATGTTTGGAGGAGAAAGAACACCATACCTACTGTGAAGCATGGGTGTGGAAACATCATACTTTGGGGCTGTTTTTCTGCAAAGGGACCAGGACGACTGATCCGTGTAAAGGAAAGAATGAATGGGGCCATGTATCGTGAGATTTTGAGTGAAAACCTCCTTCCACCAGCAAGGGCATTGAAGATGAAACGTGGCTGGGTCTTTCAGCATGACAATGATCCCAAACACACCGCCCAGGCAACGAAGGAGTGGCTTCGTAAGAAGCATTTCAAGGTCCTGGAGTGGCCTAGCCAGTCTCCAGATCTCAACCCCATAGAAAATCTTTGGAGGGAGTTGAAAGTCTGTGTTGCCCAGCAACAGCCCCAAAACATCACTGCTCTAGGGGAGATCCGCATGGAGGAATGGGCCAAAATACCAGCAACAGTGTGTGAAAACCTTGTGAAAACTTACAGAAAACATTTGACCTCTGTCATTGCCAACAAAGGGTATATAACAAAGTACTGAGATGAACTTTTGTTATTGACCAAATACTTATTTTACCGAGGAATTTACCAATTAATTCATTAAAAATCCTCCAATGTGATTTTCTGGATTTTTTTTTTTCTTATTGTGTCTCTCATAGTTGAGGTATACCTATGATGAAAATTGGAGACCTCTCTCATCCTTTAAGTGGGAGAACTTGCTCAATTGGTGGCTGACTAAATACTTTTTTACCCCACTGTATATGTACGATTCATTATGTTCACTCTGGGATATTATGGGACAGTATGGAATGGTGGGTGGGACAGCACTGTGTATATCTGTGTTGTTTGAGGCTGGTTTTGTTGTATGGACATCATTGTATGTTAGAATGGATGGGTGTTAATGTTGATTTGTAAAAAATACAGTAAATTGTTTACTTGGGGTCTTAAAGGTGGTAATTTGTATAAAATTCACATGGGTGTATCTATGGAAAAGAGGAGATGGAATTAATAAGTGTTCACTTCTTCCTTCTCCCTTTCGAACAGTGTATAATGTTACTTTATTGCATTTGCCATTTGCTTGTATTTGTTATATTTTTGTGTTCGAAATAAACTATCTATCTATCTAAAAATGGTTTTATTAATTTATTCTTAAATTTTTTATAGAGGTCAACTGGAAGACCATCTGGTCCTGCACTTTTTCCTGATTTCATATTATCAATGGCTAGCCCAACTTCTTCTTGACTAATTTTAGACTCCAGTATCTCCCTGTTTTCATTTGGAATACAAGGTATAGATAATTTGTCCAAAAACCCATTTAGTTTTGTTAAGTCAGTTTCATTTTTTGTGTCATATAGTTTTTCATAATAATCTCTAAAGGCACTGTTAATTTCTAAGGGATCTACAACTGCCTGTCCGTTACTTATAATACTGGTAATTGGTGTTTTAAATTCTAATTGTTTAATCTGCCATGCCAATAATTTCCCTGATTTTTCACCTTGTTCATAAAAAGATTGCTTCAATCTTAGAAGACTCGAAGCAGCTCTATTCTCTGATTTTTTGTCATATTCAGCTCTCAGAATCAGTAATTCGTTCTCTAACTTTGGGTCACTTCCTGCATACACTTTTTCTTGGAGAATTTTTATTTTATGTTCCAATTGGACTCTCTCCTCTCGAGTCTTCTTAGATTTTGAACCTGTATAACTAATAATATGCCCCCTAATAAAAGCTTTGAAAGCCTCCCACTTTATACATGCTGATGTTTGTGTAGTATTGATATCAAAGAACTCATCTATCTGTTTTTCTATGTACTTAACAAATCCCTCTTCCTGAAGCCATTTATGCTGAAATTGCCACCTACCTGGTTCCTTTGTCAATTTCTTATCTACATATATTAGACAGCAGGGTGCATGATCAGAGATCACAATGTTATCATAGAAACAGTTTTGAATCTTGGACCTTAATTCTGTGGAGATCAAAAAATAGTCAATACCTGAGAATGTCTTGTAGGTATTAGAATAACAAGAGTAGGCTTTAACTTGGGGTTTCATTTCTCTCCATATGTCTAGCAATCTCAATTCTTTCATAAAATGATTAATGATCATCCTGCATCCATTGTGCGTACAGTCCAGTCCTGTTGATCTATCTATGCTGGGATTCAATGTACAATTAAAATTCCCTGCTATTATATGCTGCCCTGTAAGTGATGTTAAAATAAGAAATAAATTAGCAAAGAAGTTTTGATCATCTATATTGGGACCGTATAAGTTCACCAGATTTATATTTTCTAACAACAAAGATCCTTGAATGATTAGGTATCTTCCTAATTTGTCTCCAATTACATTTTTCACTTGAAATGGGACTGTTTTGTGTATGAGAGTCATAACTCCCCTGGCTCGAGATGAAAATGATGAGGTGAATACACTTCCCTGCCATCTTTTTTTAATTCTTTTTACATCCTCCTCTATTAGATGAGTTTCTTGTAAAAACACAATTTTTGAACCTATGTCTTTTATTTTATTCATAACTTGTTTAAGTTTTTTTAAATTTTGTAGACCTCTGCAATTCCATGAAGTTAAATTAAGATTAATGCTTTGGTCTATGATCAATAAGGAGTTTGGGATTACCTCGCAATGTAAACATGCTCATACAGAGAAGCAAAAACATGAGTGGTTGAACATTCATCCTACAAACTACACACAAACAAATTCCCCCTTCCCACATTCGTGGTAATCCCCCCAAAATCAAAAAAAAAAATTCTGTCTCCCGCTATAGCCATTGACTGCTCCTCACTCACAAGGATCAGGCAAAACCACTCTTTCTTTCTCCTCTCAATCACCCTGACTCTACTGCTTTTAATGACGTAACATTAACTCTCTTCTGTAGTTTTCCAACTTAACTCCAAAATTTTATAGCAACTTTGTACATCATAGGTTTTTTTTTTTTTTAATACAATACAATCTGTATTTTGTGAACTTACTATTTGCTTCAGATCAGTCAGATGCCTGTGCAAATGCTTAAATATTCTACCTTATATCTTATTCATGCTTCATGCTTAGCTCCCACCAGTCTCTTCTTGGATCTTCTTGATGAGCTCCTGCGCCTCTTCTGGGGTCTTGAAGGTGTGGGTTCTCCCTTTATATGTGACCAGCAGTCTTGCAGGATAAATCACTCCATGACGAATCCTAAGGTTGCGTAGCTCTTTACGGGCGGGATCAAACTGTTTCCTTAATTGTTGGATTCCTGTGGCCAAATCTGGGTAGAACCGCACCTGTTGATCCTGGTATTTAATTTCTCCTTTGGCCCGCGCCGCGTTGGAGATCGTCATCCTGTCTCTGTAGCTGAGGAACTTCATAATCAGCGTCCTCGGTGATGCCTTATTATCTCTCAGTGGGCCAATTCGGTGGGCGCTTTCCAGAACGACTGATGACTGCAGCTTCGCGTTGTTCAGCGCTTCTAGGATCCACTTTTCCAAAAAGGAGCATGAGTCCCACCCCTCCGTACCCTCAGGAAGACCCACCAGCCTCAGATTGTTCCGTCTCGACCGGGATTCTAAATCCAGGACATTATCTTCCAGACGTTTATTGTTTAATTCCAATGTGCGCACCTTTAATTGTAGGCTGGTGACGTCATTCTCAGCGCTGGAAATTCGGAGCTCCACCTGCGTTACACGTTCCATACAATCGCTTAATTCCTTTCTCAAACCCTCTATCGCTGCTATAATCCCATCAAACTTAGTAGAGAAGTCTGCTCTCTTTGAGCCAATGGCAGCAAGCACCGCACCTGTGCCGTCGCCAGCATTCACCGCTCCTCCACTTGCTTGCTCCGCCATATCTGGGGATTTTTCTGCTTCGTCACGGATGTGAAAGTCCGTTAACTTGGACTGTTTCGGCGGTTCAGTTTTTCCTCCACCTGATTTCCCAGCCTTAGGCTTTACCGGCATGTCCTCGCCCAAACGCTGGGATAGGTTTTGTTCCAATTGAGAGGGTTATTTGCCAATTTTTTTATTTTTAAGAGCAGAGTAGAATGAAGCACATCCTCCTACGTGGTGGCCATGACCGGAACTTTTTTTTATTTTTTAATAAATTTTCAAAAAAAAAAAGAAAAAGCTTTTTTCACATTTTCATTATGTGGTATTGTGTGTAGAATATTGAGGGAAAAATGAATTTAATCCATTTTGGAATAAGGCT
Source organism: Pholidichthys leucotaenia (assembly GCA_020510985.1). Lineage (NCBI taxonomy): Eukaryota > Metazoa > Chordata > Actinopteri > Cichliformes > Pholidichthyidae > Pholidichthys > Pholidichthys leucotaenia. Next base: position 94,845,799 of record CM035838.1, on the reverse strand, counting down.
GTAACATAACAAAATGTGGAAAAAGTGAAGCGCGATGAATACTTTCCGGATGCACTGTAACTCTGGCTATTGTTGTTCAGACCATCTTGTCAAGCTGTGGAAGCAAGCAGGTGTAAGTGGTGAAAAGCATGACGGAGATGCTGCTGTATCTATGCTGCAACTACCTGTGCCATCAAACAAGCCAAAAATTAGAAGCAAAAATGGAGTGTGACAGCAGAAGGAACAAACCTGTGAACCTGTGTTAATATCAGGAAATTATTTCAGTGATGGAGAGAACCCCCTCCATGGTTCGCCACCTTATCATGGTGGAGGGGTTTGTGTTCCCTAGTGATCCCAGGAGCTATGTTGTTGGGGGTAACTAGCCCCTGGTAGGGTCTCCCAAGGCAAACTGGTCCTGGGTGAAGGGCTAGACCAAGAGTGGTCCAGTGGCTCCCCATGAAACGGTTACATGATGATGTTCATAACCAAAATAATTAACCTACCCTGAATTACAGTAAGCGTTGGTTTACCGAGTCAGGATCATGCAAAGGAGCCTCCACCTGGGTATAGGGGCCCAAACAAAGCCAAGAAGCTTTGCCTGCACCCCCCCCAAAAAAAAAATAAAAATCAAGAAACCTCTGGAAAGAGAGCCATGAGTTTGTTACTTCACAAACAAAGCTTTGATTCACACAAAAATGATGTTTGGCACTGGTTTTGCTAATTATGTTAAGGTTTGTTTATTTTTAGGCCCAGACATGTAGTTAATAAAACTATGCATTCCCTGAATGTGTCAGTCAAAGTAGGTGTTGTAAAATGGTATTCCATCCATCCATCCACCCATCTTCTACCGCTTTTCCAGAGGTCCGGGTCATGGAGGCAGCAGTTCAAGCAGAGGAGCCCAGACTTCCCTCTCCCCAGCCACCTGCTCTAGCTCTTCAGAGAGGATACCAAGGCGTTTCCAGACCAGCTGGGAGACATAGTCTTTCCAGTGAGTCCTGGGTCTGCCCCGGGGACTCCTCCCAGTGGGACATGCACAAAACACCTCAAGTGGGAGGCGTCCAGGAGGCATCCTGGTCAGATGTCCATACCACCTCAACTGGCTCCTTTCAATGTGGAGGAGCAGCGGTTCTACTCTGGTCCTCTCCCGGATGACTGAGCTCCTCACCCTATCTCTGAGGGTGAGTCCAGTGATCCTACAAAGAATGCTCATTTTAGCCGCTTGTATCCGCAATCTCGTTCTTTCGGTCATTACCCAAAGCTTGTGACCATAGGTGAGAGTAGGAACGTAGATTGACTGGTAAATCGACAGCTTTGCCTTAGAACTCAGCTCCCTCTTCACCACAACAGATCAGTACAATGTCCGCATCACTGCAGATGCTGCTCCGATCCGTCTGTCAATCTCTCGCTCCATTCTCCCCTCACTCGTGAATAAGACCCCAAGGTACTTAAACTCCTCAACTTGGGGCAAGAGCCTGTCCCCAACTCGGAGAGGACAATCCACCTTTTTCCAGCTGAGGACCATGGACTCAGACTTGGAGGTGCTGATTCTCATCCCAGCCGCTTCACATGCAGCGGCAAACTGTCCCAGCAAGAACTGTAGGTCATTGCTGGATGAAGCCAACAGGACAACATCATCTGCAAACAACAGAGATGAGATCCTGTGGTCACCAAGCATGATACCCTCTGTTCCCTGGCCGTGCCTAGAAATCCTGTCCATAAAAATTATGAACAGGATCGGTGACAAAGGACAGCCCTGGCGGAGTCCAACTCTCACTGGGAATGAGTCCGATCAAGTGTTGGCAATACGAACCAAACTCTCACAACGGTCGTACAGAGACCGAATAGCTCGTAACAACAAGCCCGATACCCCATACTCCTGAAGCACCCCCCACAAAAAACCACGAGGGACGCGGTCAAATGACTTCTCCAAGTCCACAAAACACATGTAAACTGGTTGGGCAAACTCCCACGAACCCTTGAGAATTCTCAAGAGGGTAAAGAGCTGGTCCGATGTGCCACGGCCAGGACGAAAACCACATTGCTCCTCTTGAATCCGAGGTTCAACCAATGGCCAGACTCTCCTCTCCAATACCTTGGCATAGACCTTCCCAGGGAGGCTGAGGAGTGTAATCCCTCTAAAGTTGGAGCACACCCTCCGGCCCCCGTTTTTGAAGAAAGGAACCGCCACCCTGGTTTGCCATGCCAAAGGTACTGCCCCCAACCTCCATCCAATGTTGCAGAGGCGTGTCAACCATGACAGCCCTACAACATCCAGGGCCTTGAGGTACTCAGGGCCAATCTCGTCCACCCCTGGGGCCCAGCCACAAAAGAGATTTTTAACCACCTTGGCGACCTCAGCCCCTGTGATAGGCGAGTCGTCCCCCTCGTCCACAAGCCCTGCTTCCTCTGTGGAAGGCATATCAGTGGGATTGAGGAGATCCTCAAAGTATTCCTTCCACCGCCCAACGATATCCCCAGTCGAAGTCAACAGCGCCCCATCCACACCATACACAGTGTGGACAGGGAGCTGCCTCCCCCTCCTGAGCCACCGGACAGTTTGCCAGAATCTCTTCGAGGCCGACCGAAAGTCTTGTTCCATGGCCTCACCGAACTCCTCCCATACCCGAGTTTTTGCTTCAGCAACCACCCGAGCCGCACTCCACTTGTCCTTCCGGTACACCTCAGCTACTTCGGGAGTCCCACAAGCCAACCAAGCCTGATAGGACTCCTTCTTCAGCTTAATGGCCCCCCTCACCACTGGTGCCCACCACTTGGTTCGGGGGTTGCCACCACGAGATGCCCCGACAACCTTGCGGCCGCAGCTCTGGGCCGCTGCTTCAACAATGGAGGTGGAGAACATGGCCCATTCAGACTCCATGTCTCCAGACTCCCTCGGAATGTGATTGAAGTTCTTCTGGAGGTGGGAGTTGAAGACCTCCCGGACAGGGGCCTCAGCCAGACGTTCCCAGCGCACCCTCACTATACGTTTGGGTCTACCAGGTCTGAATGGCATCCTCCCCTGCCATCGGATCCAACTTGCCACCAGGTGGTGATCAGTTGACAGCTCTGCACCTCTCTTTACCTGAGTGTCCAAGACATACGGTCGCAGGTCTGATGACGCAATAACAAAATCGATCATCGACCTGCGACCTAGGGTGTCCTGGTGCCACGTGCACATATGGACACCCTTATGCTTGAACATGGTGTTCGTTATGGACAAACTGTGGTTAGCACAGAAGTCCGATAACTGAACACCACTCGGGTTCAGATAGGGCAGGCCGTTCCTCCCAATCGTCCCCTTCCAGGTTTCACTGTCATTGCCCACGTGCACATTGAAATCCCCCAGTAGGACAATGGAGTCTCCAAGAGGAGCACCCCAGTCAGAGACTCCAAAAAGGGTGGGTACTCTGAAACATTATTTGGTGCATAGGCACAAATGATGGTCAGGACTCGTTTCCCAACCCGAAGGTGCAGGGAAGCTACCCTTTCGTCCACCGGGGAAAACTCCAATATAGAGGCAGCAAGGTGGGGGGATACAAGAATACTCTCAATTAATTAATTAATTTTTTTTTTTTTTGCTGGTCATTAACACCTGTTTGTTCTCGCCCATAGATTGAGTCTCCATCGTGCTGTTTGCTCTGTACATGTCTGTTCTTTTCATCTTCTCTATCCCCTCACCCCCCAGCCAGTCGCAGCAGATGACTGCCCCTCCCTGAGCCTGGTTCTGCAGGAGGTTTCCTCCTGTTAAAAGGGAGTTTTTCCTCTCCACCGTCACCAAGCGCTTGCTCACAGGGGATCACCTGATTGCTGGGGTCTTTCTGCAATTGTGGCGGCTTCCCCTACAGTTGAAAGTGCTATGACTGTTGTTGTGAAATGGCACTATATAAATAAAGTTGAATTGAATTGAATTAAAATGGTATTATTTTATATATTTAGCTTTTATATTCCGCACCCTCATGCATGCTCCTGTTTTTAGTGCACCCTAAAAGATCTCCAGCCTCAGTAAGTGTCTGCAGCTGACACTGACTGTTTGTACTGACCACCAGCACACATGTAAAAAAAAAAAGATTGCTGCATGACATAAACAAAGAAATGGCCCTCATTGCGTGTAAATGCCTCACTTCAGTGTGTGCAGTGCATCAGTGAGTGTAGCAGAGGGAGGGAAGTGTAGTTGTTGCAGTAAATCTCTATTTCAGCAAAGGGGGGGGGGATTAAAAAGGTATAGCCTCCTAGGTCTTATAGAAAAGAGCTTCTAAGATACTTCCATTTGATGTGCCCTCCCTTTATAAAAACATCAAACACAAGGTCATTCGCCTCGTAATTTGTCTCTGTGGAAATGATGATGACAGCAGTGACACCAGATACAGTCTTAGAGCCCAGAATACCTGGTGACAGGTGACATGTTTTATTGTGACTTCTTGCAAAAGCAACTGGGAATGTTGTTTAGAAAAAAGAGCAATATTGTGTCCGAGTGTGGCATCATAAAAGAAAAAGACAACTATGAACAACACAGTGCATTAGAGGAGTGGATCGCCCCAAATACCTGTCATGTTTTTGTAATACTTTGCTTTCTGAGTCAAAAAAAAACATTTTTCCCCCAAAAATGTATTAGGTTGTTATATTACAATATAGTAAAGGCTCTATGCACAACAAGTTGGGTGCACTGCTGAATAATTTACCTAATTATTGTCATTCCATGCACACCGTAGTTATTACTGAGAACCAAAATGACTGAAGTTGTGTAATAACTAATATTGTTTAATTACAGCTTATCAGGTTTCATAAAAGCAGCATCACTTGATAATATTTCTGCCTTATAGATTACACAAATGTTTGACTCCATGAAATAAAAAACAGAGTGCAGTAACTTCCATGTTCCTATTTCTGTGCTTCTTGTCAGATCTTTTGAAATAGTTCACAGGTAATTTCTTTATCTTGTCACTGACGCACAGAGAGGCTCACATACCAAGTACATGCCTATGGAAATACTGCCACAGACAATTACAAAGTTATAAAACCTCTGTCTTCAGGTAGTGCTGTGTCCTCTTTGCCTGGTGACTGTGTGGGATGCTCAGTGACCGCTGGTCATAGTCCCCCATGCACACAGCTACAAAGAACAAGGTTCCCCCGATGACCAATGCCAAACCTCCAAACCATCCAGAGAACATTGCCTCCCCATACTCCCACCTCGGCATCACATCGGGAAAACCCTCGTCCCAGAATTCCACCACAGTTGTGTAGGCCACAATGGAGATAGGAGTCAGAGTGGTGAGCCCCGACACCCAGGTCATTACCCCAGCGAAGATGAGGAGGCCCCTCTTCATGTTTGGTTGCCCCACAAACATCTTGACCCCCTCTAGACCTGGAAATGCAGCCAATATGGCCAATCCTCCGGTGCCAAGAGACACAAACATGAGCACCCTGGAGATTTGCAGGTCAACCGGCAGTCCCATGACGGAATCGTAGGCCTTACACTGAATTCCCACCTCCTCCGTGTAGAGGCACATGTGCCACAGCCCAGAGAACCAGTTCTCCACTTCATTGAGATCAGAGTTCATTGTCTTCCAAAAGGGAAGAAAGGTGGTGAACAGGGATGTGACGAAGCCCCCAAATGTCACAAAGAGTGCCGTCCTTTGCATCATTTTAGTGGTGAGAAAAACCATCTTCTGTCTCAGTGAATACAGGCTCGGTGCTGTGATAGTGTTCTCATCTGTGTAATAGGATGAGAGGTCCAGAGTGGTTCAGTAGCCCATCCCACCTGCCAGGCAGACCTGACAGCCCACTTTTTCATCCTCCTTAATAAAACGTACCTGATCAGTGGGAGATGATCCAGGGCTGTGGCATGTCAGTGGATATACTGTGTAGTTTCAGTGTTCAATATCATCTCATGGAACAATGAAGTCTGTTTTTAAGATGAAACCAGATATGTTCTATGGGATTCTGAGCTGTGTGTGTGCGCAGAAGTCTGCTTAAATGAACACAAGGGAGCTGGGCACAGGGGGTAGACAAAAAAAGAAATAACAGTTTCACTGTGTGTAGCTTTGAAATTCATGCCATTGGTTATAGGTGGACCTTTTTGAAAAGAATTTGTTTACCAGTGTAACTGATGAGACTTGTGCATTATTTTAATTAACACATTCTAGCTTTCATTCACCAAGTGTCTCAAGTATCTCAGCTATGAATAGTACTCTGTGTTCCCTGCAGTAGCCATTACAGCAGTCCAAAAAAGTCCAACACTTTGTGAATTCCACTGAGAGTTGATACGGATCTTGCAGTGCAAATGTCAGCTCACAGAAAACGGTCTCCTGCCTCAGCAACTTTTCCCCCTCTTCATTCAATTTAAAAATATATCAGACTTCTTCAAATGCTTGCCAAATCTAACATTTTGTTACAGATCTGCCGTTATTGTCCAACCTGGATCATTGGCTATTCTCATTGTACAACTATAAATGTGCTTAAAATCTGTAAGACTTCAAAATTCACAGATTTACTTCTTTACTCGCAGCTCAATCTGAATTCAGTTGGCTTAGGTAAGTCAAGATCTTTCTTTGCACAGAAACCAAGGAGCATTGTCCATCCTTATCATTCATGGATCTGTGAAAGGCGATACCACTGAAGGGCAAAGCTAATATGATGAAAGGTCAAGGACTAGCCCTGTTTTTTTTCCCCTTCTCAATGTGCATGAGTCACAATACTTCAGCTTATGGTATGAGCTGCTCTAAGAATTTCAGAAATGTACAAGTATTCAGTGAAAAATTGTGCATATTTCTTAACTTCAATAGTACCACAGACCTTGCACAAAAGTATGAGTTTGGATTTTTGCCTTTGATTTTTAGATCATCCAGTTTTATTAACTGCAGATGAAACTGCCTAATCACTGGATCAACCTGCCCAAACCACCCACCATCAGCAAGGTAAAATGCAATGCAAGTATTTGTCCTTAGATGGGTAATATGGACACCAAGATGATTAAGCACAAGTTTTTATATGCTTAAAACGCATTAAAAATGCATCATTGTATCAATTTCAGAAAGTGGCGCAAGTCATCAGTAAATCAAACACAAATGAAGATACACTTCATGTTTACTAGTTAATGGTTATTAGCGCACAATTTCAGATCCTCTGGACATGCAGCAACACTTAATAATTTCCCTTGATTTTATTGTTCATTAATATCATCTTTGACCTATTTGCTGCCAGCAAAGCTTCAATTCTGCATGGGGCTGATGCCGCCAAGTTGTCAATTTGATGCTGAGGAATGTGGTCCCATTCAGTAAGCAGTGCCACCTCAAACTCAGCATGATTTGTTTGTGCAGGATCCCAACTCTGTACACCCTGATCTGGATCGTCCCATCGATGTTCTGATGGGGAGTTTTACGCATTAAAATGAGAGGGATTATTTTATTGTACAATCATTAACATTATAAAAAAAATTAACAGTTTTAAAGGACATAAACATAATTATAACCTGACTGTGAAGGAGTAGCTCATTCCATCATGACAAAATCACCCCAGAGTGCTCAAATCTCCTGACCATTGACCTTAAGCACAGCCTAGATGCAGACCCATCTAAGATGTGCTTAAAGTCAAGGTCAGTAGCCTAGAAGTAGTAACATTCTTTTGTGAAATCAAACGCCCAGCTCTTCTGACCTTTGACCTTGAGCACAACCTGTTTGCAGACCTTCCTGAAGATCCTTGTGAGTTTGGTAAGCATGGGGGCAAATGTTTAGGAGTAGTGATTCCTGTGAAATGTGGACGGGTGACAAGACGCCACATCATTGCATTAGCTCCTTTCCACTTTGCTGGAACAGCTAAAGATATACTGGATTTTGTTTTCTTTGCATGTTGTATTTTTAATGGCTCTCAGTATATTTAATATTTTGCTGAAAATTGTTTATGGGATAATCCTGGGATCACTAAGAAAACCAGATTTTTGTATGGATTTCAACTGAGTGCAGACAACAAAACAATAGTTAGCATGATGTGAATTTATTAAGGCTTCAGATACATGAACCTCATATGGGTACATATTTCATTACAGCATATTTCTGTCTTCTATATATATGGATAAGGAGAATATGTCCATTAATCAGAGCTGATGGAATACAAAGAAGTTTGTCTAAGACAGTAAACAGACAACATTTCATTCATTTTATGCAAAGGAAAAAACTATTTTGGATTCCTTAAATGTTAAATCCTGGTCGGCCGACTACATCAAAGAGGAAAAATATCGATAAATAGTATGCTCTGATAACTAATGACTGAGAACTTATTTAAAGAATATAACTCCAGTGTCAACAATTTGAATTCTTTAGAGTAAACTGAATCTTTACATATAAAATGCAAAAGAAATACTAAGAACACATTTTTTTTTTTAGCAAAAAGTCATTCTCTGTATACAAAATAAATGTGATAAATAATATATATAATAAAAAAAATGGATTTTTGCAATATGTAATAGTTCCAACAAAGCTATAATTCACTGTTTTTCACTCCAGGCTGAGATGTGAGGTGTTAGGGAACTTAAAAGGGCGTTAATAAAAGGCAGCTCCTGCATGGGGATTAAAACATGCAAGCTGAACAGGAAGGAATGACAAAATGTTGGCTCAGTCGAGGAGTATGGCTTCTCTTAGAGTCATCTTAAATGTCGGAGCCCATTTCTGCACACTGTTTGTCTGATATGTGTGTAGCTAGAGACTCAATGATGTCCAACAACAACAGTTGGCTGAGTGACCTCAGGTTTGGAAGCTTGGATACCTTTGGGATGGGAGGAGAATTAAAAATGAAAAAAAGCAAGCAATAAATTAAGACAAGTCAAGACAAATCAGAGGAAAAATGGGGGCTGTTTCAAGCACTTGATCATGAAAAATGAAAAACAAAAGAAGCTGAACAAAAATATCAACAGCAGAGCTAACACTCTAGTGAAAATTGCATGTGTCACCGTTTCTTTGGATAACAAACAATTATCAGAGAGACACTTTGACCCTTATCGTAATACGATGACATGCTTGTTCAGCCGGTCAAGCTGTAAACTGTCTTCTCTCTATGTAGAAGATAGAGGATGATCCACTAGGAGGCCAAAAGATGTCAGTCTCCCGCAAAGAAAACAGATCTAGAGGGTTAGCTCAGCTGCACTGAGTGGGCAGCAAACCCCCAGGGCTCCAGATAAAAGCCCACCCACCTTGATGAACTGGTGGACAATAATGTGGAGGCAGTGCTTCTTCATGTCCAGCGCCTGAGTCTTATCAGCTGCCTCTAGAATCTGAAAGCGAAGTGAGTGAGAAAATTATTCATTCTGCATTAAAAATAATCAGCAAGTGAGGGAACATCACTGTCCAATTAGGTCACTGCTCCCCGGGTGAAAACAAATACCTGCAGGACATTCTCCACGGTGACGTTCATCTCCAGATTCTGCTTACAGTAAGCCTGTAGCCTGTTATTGGAAAACCCATAGTAATACGGTGCAGCAAAAAGATAGCTGTTTACAAGTGTTAAGAAAGTGAAAGGGATCTTTATGCAATGGTCCAGAAAAGAATGCTAAAAAAAAAAATAAAAAAAAAAATAAGGCACACTGACTTATGCAACTCTATTTTCATTCCATCACTGACAGTCTGTTTGTTAAAACAGACTGTCAGTGATTGAGTAGCTCATTCTGGCCTTATGAAACCACCCTTAAAGTGCTCACATCTCCTGACCTTTGACCTTGACCTTAACCTTAACACAACCTAGATGCAGACCCACTTGAGGATCATTGTGCATGAGTTTGCCGAACAATGGGGCAATTGCCTAGGACAGGGGTCAGCAACCCACGGCCCCGGGGCCGCATGCAGCCCTTCAGCCCCCGTGCTGTGGCTCCCTGCAGTTATATCTCAAAACGCATGGAAATTAATGAAGTTCATTTTAATTATTTTATTTTTTAAATTAGTGTTTATTGCAATTGGATACATTTCTCAACAGAAACACATATTTTTATGAATGTTATATATATATACGTATATATATATATATATATATTTTTTTAATTATTTATTTATTATGTTGTCACAGTTTGTCCATAACGAACACCAAGTTCAAGCATAAGGGTGTCCATATGTGCACCTGGCACCAGGACACCCTAGGTTGCAGGTCGATGATCGATTTTGTTATCATGTCATCAGATCTGCGACTGTATGTCTCAGACACTCGGGAAAAAGAGAGGTGGAGAACTGTCAACTGATCACCACCTGGTGGCAAGTTGGATCCGATGGCAGGGGAGGATGCCATTCAGACCTGGTAGACCGAAACATATAGTGAGGGTGTGCTGGGAACGTCTGGCTGAGGCCTCTGTCCGGGAGGTCTTCAACTCCCACCTCCAGAAGAACTTCAACCACACTCCGAGGGAGTCTGGAGACATGAAGTCTGAATGGGCCATGTTCTCCACCTCCATTGTTGAAGCGGCCACCCAGAGCTGTGGCCACAAGGTTGTCGGTGCATCTTGTGGTGGCAACCCCCAAACCAAGTGGTGGACACCAGCGGTGAGGGGGGCCATTAAGCTGAAGAAGGAGTCCTATCAGGCTTGGTTGGCTTGTGGGTCTCCTGAAGCAGCTGAGGTGTACCAGCAGGCCAAGCGGAGTGCAGCTCGGGTGGTTGCTGAAACAAAAACTCGGGTGTGGGAGGAGTTTGGTGAGGCCATGGAACAAGACTTTCGGTTGGCCTCAAAGAGATTCTGGCAAACTGTCCAGCGGCTCAGGAGGGAGAAGCAGCTCCTTGTCCACACTATATATGGTGCGGATGGCGCACTGCTGACTTCGACTGGGGATATCGTCGGGCAGTGGAAAGAATACTTCGAGGATCTCCTCAATCCCACTGACACACCTTCCACAGAGGAAGCAGGGCTTGTGGACGAGGGAGGCGACTTGCCCATCACAGGGGCTCAGGTTGCCAAGGTGGTTAAGAAGCCCCTTGGTGGCCAGGCCCCGGGGGTGGATGAGGTTTGCCCTGAGTACCTCAAGGCCCTGGATTATGTAGGGCTGTCATGGTTGACATGCCTCTGCAACATTGCGTGGAGGTCGGGGACAGCGCCTTTGGCATGGCAAACCGGGGTGGTCGTTCCTCTCTTCAAGAAAGGGGACTGGAGGGTGTGCTCCAACTTCAGAGATCACACTCCTCAGCCTCCCTGGGAAGGTCTATACCAAGGTACTGGAGAGCAGAGTCCGGCCATTGGACGAACCTCGGATTCAGGAGGACCAATGTGGTTTTCGTCCTGGCCGTGGCACATCAGACCAACTCGTTACCCTCTCGAGAATCCTCGAGGGCTCGTGGGAGTTTGCCCAACCAGTTTGCATGTGTTTTGTGGACTTGCAGAAGGCATTCGACCGCATCCCTCGTGGTTTTGTGGGGGGTGCTATGGGAGTATGGGGTATCGGGCTTGTTGTTACAAGCTATCCGGTCTCTATATGACCGTTGTGAGAGTTTGGTTCATATTGCCAACACTCGGTCAGACTCATTCCCAGTGAGAGCTGGACTCCGCCAGGGCTGCCCTTTGTCACCAATCCTGTTCATAATTTTTATGGACAGGATTTCTAGGCACAGCCAAGGATTGGAGGGGGTAATGCTTGGTGACCACAGGATCTCATCTCTGTCGTCTGCAGATGATGTTGTCCTGTTGGCTTCATCCAGCAATGACCTACAGGTCTTACTGGGACGGTTTTCCACTGAGTGTGAAGCTGCTGGGATGAGAATCAGCACCTCCAAGTCCGAGTCCATGGTCCTCAGCCGGAAAAAGGTGGATTGTCCTCTCTGGGTTGGGGACAGGCTCCTGCCCCAAGTGGGGGAGTTTAAGTATCTCAGGGTCTTATTCACGAGTGAGGGGAGAATGGAGCGAGAGATTGACAGACGAATCGGAGCAGCATCTGCAGTGATGTGGAAGTTGTACCGGTCTGTTGTGGTGAAGAGGGAGCTGAGCTCTAAGGCAAAGCTGGTGATTTACCAGTCAATCTATGTTCCTACCCTCACCTATGGTCACGAGCTTTGGGTAATGACCGAAAGAATGAGATCGCAGATACAAGCAGCTGAAATGAGCTTTCACCGTAGGATTGCTGGACTCACTCTCAGAGATAAGGTGAGGAACTCGGTCATCCGGGAGAGGACCAGAGTAGAACCGTTGCTCCTCCACATTGAAAGGAGCCAGTTGAGGTAGTTTGGGTATCTGATTAGGATGCCTCCTGGACGCCTCCCACCTGAGGTGTTTCGGGCACGTCCCACTGGGAGGAGACCTCGGGGCAGACCCAGGACTCGCTGGAGAGACTACGTCTCCCAGTTGGTCTGGGTACGTCTTGGTATCCTCTCTGAAGAGCTGGAGAATGTGGCTGGGGAGAGGGAAGTCTGGGCTTCTCTGCTTGAACTGCTGCCTCTGCGACCCGGACCTCCGGAAAAGCGGTAGAAGATGGATGGATGGATGTTGTCAACCATGCGTGACTGCGTCATATCTGATGGCAGCAGCACAGACAGCCCTCTCCTTAGTGCATGTAGACAGCAACATCTTCCCGCCACCCTTGGTAAGACATAAACAAATCCAGAAAAAGTAAACTCACAGAGGAAAATAGAGAGTTTAATTCTGTGTGGACAGATTAATTTGCGTTCACGTATGTGCTGAGCGTCAACCGGAGTGGTGGCCTCAGGGTAGAGCATCCACCTCACAACCGGGAGGCCGGGGTTCATATCCCGGCCGAGTCATGCCAAAGACCACGTAAAAGTGGAAGTTCCTGCCGTCCAGCTTGGTGCTCAGCAATAATGGAACGGAGTAGGGAAATGTTGTTTACCCAGCCACAAGTTAAGTGTATTTCCTGTGCTGGTCCCAAGCCCGGATAAAAAAAATGGGCAGGGTTGTGTCAGGAAGGGCATCTGGTATAAAAACTCATCTTCAACTGTAAGAGGACCCACCCCAATTGTGGGACTAATTGTGTCCTGTCAAAATAAAATACGGATGATGATGATATGGTTGTTGTGGAGAGAATTTCTCCATGAGAACACAAACAACGGAAAACAGCCACCTCATTAGTGTCTGCAGGTCCATAAAAATTCTTAAATGTGATTTTCTAACATCAACACCTTAATTATCCTTAAAAATGAGAAACAATCCTTGAATTCCTGCCCAATAGCCTTAAAATTAGTCGCCTGCGCTAAAAATGCCGGATTCACCAGACATGACTGAAGTCTGGATTAGTGTAAATTTATTTTCAGTCACAACTCAGTACATCCTGAGTTATGTAAAAAAGCCCTCTACAGTGATTCAGTTTTCAGAATGGTTGGGTCTGTTATGTGCTGTCAAGTGGATAAACTTGTCTGAAATCAGCAACATACAGCTGACAGTTTCTCCTCACAATCTGTAAATAAAAAAGAAAAAATAGTAAAAGGAGCTCAAATGAGTGAAAAGAGAGGAGAAACGATTGTCTGACAGATTGTCTTTACTTTAAGGATGTTTTCAGTTTTTTGTCTGCAAGATAGGGAGGCGCGGTGGCGGAGTGGTTAGCACTGTGGCAGCACAGCAACTCACCCTTGGCCGGGGGATCCTGGGTTCGATCCCAGCCCCCGACCAACAGTGATCTGTGTGGAGTTTGCATGTTCTCCCCGTGTCTGTGTGGGTTTACTCCGGGATTTCTCCGGTTTCCTCCCACATGCCAAAAACATGTAAGTTAGGTTAATTGGCATCAAACTGGGGATTCTAAATTGTCCTTAGGTATGACTGTGAGAGTGAATGGTTGTCTGTCTCTCCGTGTTGGCCCTGCAATGGAGTGGCGATCTGTCCAGGGTGTACCCTGCCTCTCACCCAAACATGCTGGGATAGGCTCCAGCCCCCCCGCGACCCGAAAAGGATTAAGCGGAAGAAGATGAATGAATGAATGTCTGCAAGATAACTGCTAGCTTGTTACCTGATGTTTTTGATGGAGTTTTGGACAGTGAATTACAAGTGCAGACTGTCCATCAATGCCACACATCTTTTTAAAAATTATATCCAACATTTAGCTCAGTAGAAGAAGGTATTTTTTAAACATTGTTTCCACTCTCTGAATTCTGCTGTAATTATTTCTAATTCACTTAATTTGCACCAAATGATTTTTAAAGTTGTATTATTTAGAAAGTTGTTTAGAACTCTTTTTATTTTATTCCAAAATAAATAAAGAGAATATCAGACAACCAATCCACTAGTTGTCAAATTGAGAATCTGGAGAGCAGATGAAGGATAGAGATTTATATTATATTAATACATCTGAATTAGGAGCATTATGAGGAAACCTAAAAAGGATGAAAAGTAGCTTCTTCTAAATAAAACTCATCTGTAATTTATTAAAATATCAGGAACTAAAGCTGTGTGATCACTGTTGAAAGTAGGAGATGGATGATATTTTTCAGATTTAAACAATTTATGAATGTGCTGATAATTTAAAAAAAAAAACTATACAAAAATTATGGTCAGATATTCAGAAATTTATTTTTCAGCACAAAACAATTTGTATTATAATTCTAATACTTTTATTTCATGAATGAAGCTATAAATAAAACTCAACAGTTTTTTTCACTGCTGCAGTATGAATTCATTAGTGCCATATAATGTTCAGAGCTATATGTATGTAAAAAAAAACTTTATAAGCAGCATAATCCTTATTTTAAAGGTCAAATTGCCATTGCAGCCCTCAGCTACTTCTATTTTAGTCAGAGACAGGCAAAATGGGTCTTTGGCTGGCAAAGGTTACAGTCCCCTGGTGTAGGAGAATTAATGATTTTCGTGAAATCATAAATGCCCAGATCTCCTGACCTCTGACACTGACTTTGATCTCAACATGCATGCATATAAACCTGAGGATCGTTGTGTGTGAGTCTGTTGAGAATTAGGGCAACTGCCTAGGACGAGTATTGGTTTTTCTGAAATTATGTAAGTGCCTAGCTCTCCTGACCTATGACCTTGAGCACAACTTGGATGCAGACTCACCTGAGGATCACTGTGAGTGAGTTTAGTGACCATCAGGGCAAATGCTTAGCGATTCCCGTGAAATGTGGACAGATGATGCCCCATTACATTAACACCACTAAAAGGTATATTTTATTTCTTGTGCTTATATTTCTAAGAACAATTCTGTAATTTCGTCATTTTAAACATCAAATTATTTCCCAACTGAACAGAAAAAAGATTGTCTTTACTCTTGTTTTCAATTTTGGGGCAGAGATCACAGCTCTTTCTTGCAGAGCCAACAATTTTAATTAATTACTATTGAGTGCTGTCATATTACAAATGTCTGTGTAAGATAAAAAACAAGATTTTTAAGGATCTAAAGAGAAATTAATATTTCTTGACAGTCAAGTTAGTGAATAAAACTTAGAGAGCTGTATACAGTGAGCCACAACTTCTCTAACTTTCCAAAGCAGACATGCTGGATGTAAAGTTGCATTTCATTTGCCATCATGTGGCTTACTTAAAATACAAAAAATATTTAGGGCCTTCCTGGTGTATGACATGAAGATTTATAATCTGGTAAATTGATATCTAGCAGTTTGAATTTGAGAAGGATACAGGGAATCCTCTGGAGGCATGTTGACGTCACCATAGTAGATATACCGTAGCATCGACTCAAAAGCCTGCTTACTCGGGACCATCTCCCCGATGGATATATTTACCTGACCATCTTCTGGCATGAAGGAGCGGAACATTGCCTCAAAGTAACTGGGGAGGAAAAAAGGATAAACCGTTACATCAGTAAGCTGAAATGGAATTTGATGATAATGATTAGAAAATACAACCTCTAAGCACTAACAACAGCAGAGGACTTTTTAATGAAAGGGAATATGAGCCAAAGTGGGGTGCAAGAAATTACATATTTTTGCTTAAGCTACCCTGAAATATGAATGCGTGAAGTCTGTTTATTTTTACCTAGATCTGGCAGCCAGTATGGCTTTATGTGCAGGCCGTGGGTGACCGTCTAACAGCAGAATAATGTCACAGAACTCTAGGCCACCTCCCTCCAAGTAAGCCTTCATGTCCTGTACCAGGGAGGTCCCGATGTCCACAGGCTGGTCTGAGTACAACCTAGGAGGAGGCTGCTGCTTTCGCCGCACAATCTCCACTATCAGTGGGGTGGAAAGACGCTCAAACTCTTTTGTCATGATCACCTGGTTAAAGTGCGATTCCTTCACCACAAAATTGAGACAATGTTCCTGGGGGGAAAAACAAAGTTTTCCACAATATTTGAGCTTTTCCATTTCCTTCTCTGCTCCTAAAATGAAATTTAAGATCCAAATCTGATGCATATGTAAACTTGACATTAACATCAGAGGGAAATGAAGATGCAGTGAACTGAAACCATTAGAGGTCAGTAAAAACAAGATTTTTAGGTGGTGTTAATTCCGTTTTAAAAACATGTATGTACCTTCAGCTGGTCAAGTTGCAGCTTGTTGGCATTTTCACAGACACTGAGTACATTCTGCAGGTCAACAGATGCCTCGATATACTGAACACACAGCTGCTCAAGCCTGGAAAGCTTAAAGCTAAGGGCCAGTTTGTACACATCCATAATCAGGAGAACATCCTGAACATGGCCTATACAGACAGAGAGAAGAACCAATAATGTACTGTACAGCAAGTATAGAAAATAATCACCCCTTTCAAACTAATTGCATGTTGTTGCTTTGCAGCCTGAAATGAAGGCCGACAATGTAAAAAAAAAACAAAAAAACAGCTGTATTTACTCAGTGCAAGGTACAACATCCTACTGAAAGGTCAGAAAAGAAGAAGATGAAGAAGGAAAAAAAACAGAATTACAAAATTTGATAAAAGATGGCCCACTAACCCAGCCACTGGGGCGGAGAAGCCAAGGTACTCCTAGTGCCGGTCCCAAGCCAGGGAATATGGGGAAGGTTGTGTCAGGAAGAGCAGCCGGCGTAAAACCTTTGCCAAATCAAACATGCGGCTCATGATTAATGAGATTTTCATACCGGATCAGTTGAGGCCCAAGTTAACAACAACCACCAATTTCCACCAACAGGGTGCCGGTGGAAATTGGATTACTGTTGGTCGAAGAT
The DNA here is from genome assembly GCA_020510985.1 of Pholidichthys leucotaenia. Classification (NCBI taxonomy): domain Eukaryota; kingdom Metazoa; phylum Chordata; class Actinopteri; order Cichliformes; family Pholidichthyidae; genus Pholidichthys; species Pholidichthys leucotaenia. The sequence goes on along the minus strand of CM035838.1, from coordinate 94,828,768 downwards.
CAAGGAGGAAGGGGGAAGGCATGTTCAGAGGCAGACAGAAAAAGTAAAGGTACAAGTGTGTAGGTGAGAGTAGGGACTTTAAATGTAGGGACTATGACTGGTAAAGGGAGAGTTGGCTGAGTGTTAATGGAAAGGTATAGAAAAGGTCAGAAGGAGTTGCACTGCGTCTTTGTGAATCTAGAGAAAGCATATGATAGAGTGCCAAGAGTGGTACTGTATGAAGAAGTCAGGAGTGGCAGAAAAGTATGTGAGGGTGGTGCAGGACATTATGAGGACTGTGTGACGGTGGTGAGGTGTGCTGTATGAGTGACAGATGGATTCAAGGTGGGATTACATCGGTGATCCGACTCTGAGCCCCTTCTTGTTTGCCATGGTGATAGACAGGCTGACAGACAAGGTCAGGCAGGAGTCTGCGTGGACCATGATGTTTGTAGACAACATTGTGATATGTAGCGAGAGTAGGGGTCAGGTGGAAAAGAACCTGGGGAGGTGGAGGTATGCACTGAAGAGGAATGGAAATCAGCAGAAGCAAGACAGAATACATGTGTGAATGAGAGAGAGGCAGGTGTCACAGTGAAGATGCAAGGAGTAGAGGTAGTGAAAGTAGATGAGTTTAAATACCTGGGGTCAACCATCCAAAGCAATGGAAAATACACAAGAGGTGAAGAAGAGAGTGCGGGCATCATGGAGTGGGTAGAGACGAGTGTCGGGTTGATTTATGACATAAAGATAGCAGCTAGAGTGAAAGGGAAGATCTACAAGACTGTAATGAGACCCGCTCTCGTGTATGATTTGGAGACGGTGGCACTGACAAAAAGTCGGGAGGTGGAGCTGGAGGTAGCAGATGCTAAGATTGGAAGTAACTAGAAGGGACAGGAATAGAAATGAGTATATCAGAGGGACAGCTCAGGTTGAGTGGTTTGGAGACAAAACTAAGAGAGGCAAGGTTGAGATGGTCTGGACATGTGCAGATGAGGGATAGTGGATATATTGGTCAGAGGATGTTGAAGATGGAGCTGCCAGGCAGGAAGAAAAGAGGAAGACCACAGAGAAGATTCATGGATGTAGTGAGGGAGGACATGGAGAGGGTTGGTGTTACAGAGGAAGATGCAAGGGATAGGGTGAGATGGAGGCAGATAATCCACTGTGGTGACCCCTAAAGTGAGCAACTAAAAGAAGATAAAAGGTCACTCCCTTCTAAAAATGATTTGTAAACTCAATCATGTGTAAGTAATCACAGCCTCAATGGCACACCAAGCCATTTCACTTCCACCTGTAATCAGCTGTGTTCATTTTGATTAGCTTGGCTTAAAGAGTCATTCTTGAAGACCATATGCAGCTTTGCTAAACTACATCTTGAAGATTCTGAGGCCAAAGGGGAAAAAAAATGTTATGGTAAGATGAGACTAAAACTGAACTATTTGGTCCCAACATCAAAAGATATATCTGGTAGAAAGCCAATACAGCTCAATCTTAATTACACCATTCCTACAGTAAAACATGGAGGTGGTAATATCTTATTGCGGAAATGTTTCTCTGCAGCAAAGAGCACTTCAGGATAGAAGGAAAAATGAATGTAGCAAAATATACCGTCAAATTGTTTGGGAGAACTTGCTATCCTCAGCCAGAAAGTTGTCAATAGGAAGAAACTTCATCTTCCAAAATGAAAATGACCCAAACAGCACACAGCAAAACTGACCAAACAGTGGTTAAAGGAGAAAAAGGTCAGTGTCCCCGTAGGCCTAGTCATAGACCTGATTTACACTGAAAATCTGTGGAATGATTTGAAGACTGCAGTCCACCAATCAAACTCAACTAATCTTGAGAACATTTCTGCAAAAGTAAGAGTGGGCAAATATTGCAAAGTTTAGATGTGCAAAGCTGGTAGAGATGTATCCCATGGTTTCCGCTGGGAACATTTGAATGAATGAATGAATGAATGAATCTTTATTTAGGATAGATTAAAAGTAAAGATTAAAAAAAGAAACAGAACAATAAAGCAAAGGGGGAAAAAAATCCAACAAGGTCAAATCAAACAATAACTCCTCTGATTATACAGTTCAACATAAGTTATCCGAAATGGGATCTGTCATAATCACACAGATGGTAGCTTCGCACCAGTGGCTCCTCAGCCAAGCACGTACACCAAATGTCTGAACCTGCGGTTCCTCTCGTACTGAGCGGGATTACTATTGCATTTCTGCAGGGCGGCCCACCATGCCCAAAACTGAGTCACCACACCAAGAAAAACTTAGGCCTATAATTTTTTAAGAAGAGTCACACAGGAACTAATTTTAAAAAAAGAGGGAAAAAGCTGCATGTGACTCAAGAGCTGCAGGTTTGCCACCCCTGACATATATATATATATATATATATATATATATATACATATATATATATATATATATATATATATACAGTGTATATATATATATATATATATACAGTGTATATATATATATATATATATATATATATATATATATATATATATATATATACTGTATATATATACACACACACTGTATATATATATATATATATATATATATACTGTATATATATATATATACTGTATATATATACTGTATATATATATACTGTATATATATAGATATAGATATATATATATGTGTGTATATATATATATATATATATACAGTATATATATATATATATATATATATATATATATATACAGTATATATATATATATATATATATACACAGTGGGGTAAAAAAGTATTTAGTCAGCCACCAATTGCGCAAGTTCTCCCACTTAAAAGATGAGAGAGGTCTCCAATTTTCATCATAGGTATACCTCAACTATGAGAGACAAAATGAGAAAAAAAAAATCCAGAAAATCACATTGTCTGATTTTTAAAGAATTTATTTGCAAATTATGGTGGAAAATAAGTATTTGGTCACCTACAAACAAGCAAGATTTCTGGCTCTCACAGACCTGTAACTTCTTCTTTAAGAGGCTTCTCTGTCCTCCACTCGTTACCTGCATTAATGGCACCTGTTTGAACTTGTTATCATTATAAAAGACACCTGTTCACAACCTCAAACAGACTCCAAACTCCACTATGGCCAAGACCAAAGAGCTGTCAAAGGACACCAGAAACAAAATTGTAGACCTGCACCAGGCTGGGAAGACTGAATCTGCAATAGGTAAGCAGCTTGGTGTGAAGAAATCAACTGTGGGAGCAATTATTAGAAAATGGAAGACATACAAGACCACTGATAATCTCCCTCGATCTGGGGCTCCACGCAAGATCTTACCCCATGGGGTCAAAATGATCACGAGAACGGTGAGCAAAAATCCCAGAACCACACGGGGGGACCTAGTGAATGACCTGCAGAGAGCTGGGACCAAAGTAACAAGGGCTACCATCAGTAACACACTACGCCGCCAGGCCCGTCTGAAGTTTGCTAGAGAGCATTTGGATGATCCAGAAGAGGATTGGGAGAATGTCATATGGTCAGATGAAACCAAAATAGAACTTTTTGGTAAAAACTCAACTTGTTGTGTTTGGAGGAGAAAGAATGCTGAGTTGCATCCAAAGAACACCATACCTACTGTGAAGCATGGGGGTGGAAACATCATGCTTTGGGGCTGTTTTTCTGCAAAGGGACCAGGACGACTGATCTGTGTAAAGGAAAGAATGAATGGGGCCATGTATTGTGAGATTTTGAGTGAAAACCTCCTTCCATCAGCAAGGGCATTGAAGATGAAACGTGGCTGGGTCTTTCAGCATGACAATGATCCCAAATACACCGCCCAGGCAATGAAGGAGTGGCTTCGTAAGAAGCATTTCAAGGTCCTGGAGTGGCCTAGCCAGTCTCCTGATCTCAACCCCATAGAAAATCTTTTGAGGGAGTTAAAAGTCCGTGTTGCCCAGTGACAGCCCCAAAACATCACTGCTCTAGAGGAGATCTGCATGGAGGAATGGGCCAAAATACCAGCAACAGTGTGTGAAAACCTTGTGAAGACTTACAGAAAACGTTTGACCTCTGTCATTGCCAACAAAGGGTATATAACAAAGTATTGAGATGAACTTTTGTTATTGACCAAATACTTATTTTCCACCATAATTTGCAAATAAATTCTTTAAAAATCAGACAATGTGATTTTCTGGATTTTTTTTTTTTCCCCTCATTTTGTCTCTCATAGTTGAGGTATACCTATGATGAAAATTGGAGACCTCTCTCATCTTTTAAGTGGGAGAACTTGCACAATTGGTGGCTGACTAAATACTTTTTTACCCCACTGTATATATATTATATATATATATATATATATATATAGCACCTTGTTGAATCTATGCTGAATCTATCCTTCCAGCACCTTGTTGAATCTATGCCACGAAGAATTGAGGCACTTCTGAAGGCAAAAGGGGGTCCAACCCGTTACTAGCATGGTGTACCTAATAAAGTGGCCGGTGAGTGTATATATATATATATATATATATATATATATATATATATATACTGTATATATATATATACATTGCTAATGTGGTAAATGACTATTCTAGCTGCAAATGTCTGGTTTTTGGTGCAATATCTACATAGGTGTGTAGAGGCCCATTTCCAGCAACTATCACTCCAGTGTTCTAATGTGTTTGCTCATCGTGTCAGAAGGCTAATGGATGATTAGAAAACCCTTGTGCAATCATGTTAGCACAGCTGAAAACAGTTTAGCTGGTTAGAGAAGCTATAAAACTGACCTTCCTTTGAGCAAGTTGAGTATCTGGAAAAAATTATTATTTCAAATACAAATCATTATTTCTAACCTTGTCAATGTCTTGACTATATTTTCTATTCATTTTACAACTCATGGTGGTAAATAAGTGTGACTTTAACACAAAATAATTGTCTGGGTGACCCCCAACTTTTACACACACACACACACACACACACACACACACACACACACACATGTATACACACACACACACATTATATATATAAATAAAAAAGTGTCAGGTCAGGCATTGGTTTGCTTGCTATCGGAAAACCATGAAAACCGGTACTACCTGTCTCATGGTTCGGGCCACCAGCAACTCAACTGGCAACCCCGCCCTTAAGAGGGCGTTGAGGGTGAAACTGGACATCCTGACAGAACTAAAAACAATATCTGTCACAGGTCTGTGGTGGACCACTCACAGTTACACGAGGTGAGACTGGACATCCTGGTAGATAAGCACATCTGTCACAAGGTCTATGGTGGACTTTTGCCAGTCGGTGCATTGTGACATGCACTACACAAAGAGCAGAGATAAACAAACCTATCATCTGGTCAGTCACTGCAACAGATACTGGAGTCAGTTTGTCTTGGCCTGTCCTTGCCACTGATAATACCTCTATCTGCCAAGAATGTGCCGCTAGTCCAGCAAAAGCTAGTGGTGCTCAAATACTTTGCAGTTTCATGAAATGGTCGGTCAGAGAGCAACTCATACTGGCTCGGACGTCGCCCAGGTTAACAAGGTCAGGAGTTCCTGGCAGCGGAAGGCAAAGGACAGAGCTGTGTGGAAGAATCTGATCAGACCTAAATGAAACAGTCATTATAGCCCCCGACAGACTGCTATGATGATACATACATACATATACATATATACACATACATACACATATACTGTATATACAGTATATACAGTACATACACACATACAGTACACACACACACACACACACACACAGAGTGGTGTGAAAAAGTGTTTGCCCCCTTCCTGATTTCTCATTTTTTTGTATGTTTGTCACACATGCTTAAATGTTTCAGATCATCAAACAAATTTAAATATTAGACAAATATAACACAAGTAAACACAAAATGCAGTTTTTAATTGAAGGCATTTATTATTAAGGGTAAAAAAATCCAAACTTACATGGCCCTGTGTAAAAAAGTGATTGCCCCCTAAACCTAATAACTGGTTGAGCCACCCTTAGCAGCAACAACTGCAATCAAACAAACTGCAATTTTTCACCCTTAATAATAAACACCTTCATTTAAAAACTGCATTTTGTGTTTACTTGTGTTATTTTTGCCTAATATTTAAATTTGTTTGATGAGCTGCAACATTTAAGTGTGACAAACAAACATACAAAAAAAAAAGAGAAATCAGGAAGGGGGCAAACACTTTCACACCATTCTATATACAGTCGTGAAAAAATTAGGACACCCCATTAAATATTCAGTTCTTTATTAAGAAATGTTCACATATCTATGTCTAACCTTGTTTTTGTTTTTATTTGCATATTTAAACATTATTTTAGCCATTTTAAGTGGGAATGAATGTGGGGGTGTCCTAAAAAAGATGGGGGTGTCCTAATTTATTCCTCAGTATTTGTTTAGAATTACATTCTACAGAAAATTTGAAAAAAGTCTTTAATTCATTTTTAATTGTTTAGTTGTATTACATGAATCTCCCAGTATTTTTAACATTGATATTAAATATCCATGTCCAAATACGTTTAAAAAAACACAGGCTTATACAGGGTGTCTTAATTTTTTTCACATGACTGTATCTATATTTATATTTACTAAGAAAATAAAAGGGATGTCACTCCACAAGCATAACAATGCACGTCTAAAACAGTCACTCGTGACATCAGGAGTTGGGGAGCCTGCCGCCCTCGTGACAATTCCTGCAGCCAGCCATGCGTATCTTGCATTGCTGTCGGAGAGTAAAAACTGAATCCGCAGTGTTTCCGCTACCATTATACGTGGGTAGTATGTCACATCAGCTACCTAAAAAAAGAGACAAAAATGTCTGCGTTTATTAAACACTCCCGGGTGATGAAGATGGCAGCAGTAGCTCTCCTGCTCCGGGTCTAAGTAAGTAAATACATGAACACCATGACTGCTTCGATGCTAGCTGCTACTGATTAAATCAGAGTCACCGGCATTTTTACAAGTATTTTAATTTTGTTGCCCCGTGTCAAACTCAGCACCAGTGGTTGACTGGAATACATCGATCTATAGTTCAGTGGTTGTTGCTCTTGTCCTCCGTTTTAACGAACTGGGTGGCAAAATGCACCCGCCATAATTAGCCTTCTGTTTTTTTCATGTCAGCACTCAATAGCTTCATATTTAAAAGAAGAATGCAGTGTGTGTGTTAAGTTTTTGTTTTGTTTTTTTTTTTTCGGAGAGAGCTGTCACAGACAAAAAGAGGAGCAGTGGTGCCCGTTAATGAGAAGTGAACCGGGATATAGAAATGAGCACAGAGCGGAGCTGAACAAGGACCACGCCGAGCCATTGTCTCCAGCAGCCAAGATGGTCTGAGCGTTGCAGTCTCCACGCGGGAGTGAGTGAAAACTCTTATTCTTCTCGCTCTCAGACGCGCTGATATTTGTAATTGTGGCACACGTTTGTCTGCTGCAGCTTCAAAATTAATTTAACTGGGTAGATTCATTTCCACTCTGTTGCTGTGCTGTGACTGTAGTCTCTTCACCGGTCACTACAATATTAAGTAAGTTATGTTCATTATTATGCATCTTTGGCAAGTTATAATGGCCAAAATTCACGAAGTCAGTGACTTAAATCTGTTTACAGCCTTCAGACAAACTAAACCTGCCAACATTTAGATTTCAAAATATAGGAGGTCTTTCCTATTTTCTACTGTTCTAAAAAATTGTAAATACATAGAAATATTACAACAGAAAAATTTTTTACAACCAAAAAAAAAAAATATTACAACAGGTCATTTTAGTTAATTTTATTTCATTAAATATAATTTTATTAACACTTTTATATTTCATTGAAATCAGAGTTGAAATTGTTGTTCTATTCTGGCTTCCTAAAATTATGATCAAAAATTTCAATTATGAGAAAAAACCTTTTTTACCACTAACTGTTCCAAATTTATTAGGAAAACATCAATCTCATTATAAAAATAGAGAAAAAAATTAGCAGTAAAATAATCCACAAATTGATGATAATAAAGTCTCAAATGTAAAAGAAGAGTCATAATTTTACAAAAAGAAATTACAAATTTATGAGGAAAATACTTGCAAATTTAGGTAAAAACAAATGTACAGAAGAAAAAAGTAGAAAACGACAAGAAAATGGTTATAAATTTAGGGGAAAAACCTCAAACTTTCAAGATTAAATAATTACTCAAGTATTTTTTTAAGTGGGTGCTTTAGGACTCTTACTCAACTAGTAATGTTTTGGATGCCTTCTTTTCATTATTAATTTCATAAGACAACACTGCTTTTACATGAGTGCAATTCCTGGCTACTATACCCAGCTTTGATCATATAATTTAAGTATGCGTAAGTTAATTACTACAGTATTATGAATTTTTTTTCCCTTTGAGTGTAATGTGTTTTCTCATGTTCACACATGCTTCACATACCCCCCCCCCCCAAAAAAAAAAAAATTAATATACGTTGCCACCATGCAAAAGTCTTTAAAGATGCACTCCGGCGGCTCTAAAACCACCTCAAAAACAAATACATATTGCCCAAAATAGTACAGTGGATATGAAAAGTCTACACACCCCTGTTCAAATGCCAGGTTTTTATGATGTAAAAAAAATGAGACCAAAATAAATCGTTTCAAAACTTTTTCCACCATTAATGTGACCTATGACAATAAAGTTGAATCTCATCTCATCTCATCTCACCTATAACCTGCACAATCCCATTGAAAAACAAACTGAAAACTTTTAAGGGGAAAAATAAAAAAATAAAAAACTTACAGTAACCTGGTTACATAAATAACTACATCCTCAGTTATAACCCTGTTATAACTGAGGATGTGGCTGTGTTCAGAATTAACCAATCACATTCAAACTCATGTTAAATGAGAGTCAGCACACAAGTGCCACCATTTAAAGTGCCTCTAATTAACCCCAAATAAAGTTCAGCTGTTCTAGAGGGCTTTTCCTGACATTTTTGTAGTCACATCTTACAGCACAAGCCATGGTCTGTAGAGAGCTTCCTGAGCATCACAGAGATCTCATTGTTCAAAGGTATCAGTCAGGAGAAGGGTACAAAAGAATTTCCAAGGCATTAAATATATCATGGAACACAGTGAAGACAGTCATCATAAAGTGGAGAAAATACAGCACAACAGTGACATTACCAAGAACTGGACATCCCTCTAAAATTGATGAAAAGACAAGAAGAATACTGGTCAGTGAGGCTGCCAAGAGGCAAACAGCAACACTGAAGGAGCTGCAGGAATTTCTGGCAAGTACTGGCTGTTTAGTATATGTGACAACAATCTCCCATCTTCTTCATATGTCTGGGCTATGGGGTAGGGTGGCAAGACGGAAGCCTCATCTTATGAAGGAAAACATCCAAACCCGGCTACATTTTGCAAAAACACATCTGAAATCTCCCAAACGCATGTGGGAAAATGTGTTATGGTCTGATGAAACCAAGGTTGAACTTTTTGGCCATAATTCCAAAAGATATATTTGGTGCAAACATAACCATGCTCATCACCAAAGGAACACCATACCTACAGTGAAGCATGGTGGTGGCAGCATCATGCTTTGGGGCTGTTTTTCTTCAGCTGGAACTGGGGCCTTCGTCAAGGTGGAGGGAATTATGAACAGTTCCAAATACCAGTCAGTGTTGGCACAAAACCATCAGGCTTCTGCTAGAAAGCTGAAAATGAAGAGGAACTTCATCTTTCAGCATGATAATGACCCAAAGCACACATCCAAATCAACAAAAGAATGGCTTCACCAGATGGCCCAGCCAGAGTCCAGACCTGAATCTGATTGAACATCTGTGGGGTGATCTGAAGAGGGCTGTGCACAGGAGATGCCCTCACAATCTGACAGATTTAGAGCATTTTTGCAAAGAAGAGTGGGCAAATATTGCCACATCAAGATCTGCCACGCTGATAGACTAGCTACCCAAAAAGACTGAGTGCTGTAATAAAAGCCGAAGGTGCTGCAACAAAGTATTAGTTTAAGGGTGTGTATATTTATGCAACCAGGTTATTGTAAGTTTTATATTTTTGTTTATTTTTCCCCTTAAAAGATTTCAGTTTGTTTTTCAATTGGGTTGTACAGGTTATAGGTCACATAAATGGTGGAAAAAGTTTTGAAATTATTTATCTTGGTCTCATTTTTTTTTACATCACAAAAATCTGGCATTTGAACAGGGGTGTGTAGACTTTTTATAACCACTGTATATTGTGGATTTTTACCCACAAAAAAAAAAAAAAAAAAACTTTCATTGCCTTAGGATTACTTGGAAAGAATGTCTAAATCTTGCACCTACTTAGGTATGTGCTGATCTATGAATATTCTAATTAGTGACCTGAAGGGCTTGCACGTGATTGGTCAATGCGACTCCTGCTGGATGGGCTGCTAGTCTGTTCATGACGCTTCCAGACATTAAAGGTAAAGCCAACTTTATTGTCGTTCAATCCGTACAGCCAATCATGTACAGTAGAACGAAATTACGTTTCTCTTATCTACAATGTTAATCACATCTAGAATCAGAGGGGTCGTTGCCATGCAAGGCGCCGCCACAAATTTCCCTCCTACGTTCCATTATTGCTGACCACCAAGCTGGATGGCAGGAAGTTCCGCGTTTTTATATGATCTTCGGCATTACTCGGCCGGGATTTGAACCCAGGTGTCCCGGGTGTGGGGCGGATGCTCTACCACCTGAGCCACCGGTGCTCAGCTGGTAGAGCTCAGTAAAGTTTTGCCTACATCTTCAAAAGTAAAAAGCAAAACATTTTTCTGAAAGCGTTCTCACCGAGCGTGGCACCCCGTCCGCCAGCGACTGCAGCAAGCCAGCGCCAGTTCTGTTTACCAAAAGTGGCCCAGTGGGCGCCTCACATTCCGCAGCTCGGCGCCCCATCTATCGGTGAAGTGAGCTGAGAGCAGTGGCCTTACCGAGCTATATCCAAGCCAAGTGCCCCTTCACCTAAACCTCCACTGCTTCACTACCTATGCAAAACGGACGCTTTCAACCCCCTAAATCCCGCTGCTCCTCAGCTCCTCCCTCTTCCCCTGAGGTAGCCAAGAGTATCCGTCTGATTGGTTAATGTTATAACCAATCAGGCTAAGCGGGAATACTTGCATAGCTAGAAACGGTCTGTCCAAACTCACATTTTTTTTGTGTGCGTGTGTGTGGGGGGCTTAAGTGAAACTTTCCAGCAAAAAAACAGAGATATGAGATATTTGAGTGATTTCACTCTCGATGTATGTCTTGTAAATCACAAAAAACATGTTACAGACATGTTAACAACAGAAAAAACTTGATTTTTGCCCAAGTGCCACTTTAAGCCAGAGGAAACACTGTATCCCAACAGACTAAAGCCAAAGGTGGTTCAACAAAATACTGTCACGGGAGGGGGGGGGGGGGGTGATCCTTTATCCAACTCAGTGATTCAGTTTTTTTCCTGATCTGTTGCTGTTATTTTATAGTTTGATGTTATACAAGTTGCACTGAGTAGATACAGCTGGATAAAACAACAATTGTGTCCATCTTCATTTCAGGCTGTAAAGCAATAAAATGTTATTTTAAAAAGGGGGTTGATTATTTTCTATAACCACTGCATGTTCTCACATTAGAACTGTAGGTGTCATCAAAATGTAAAAATCTGGAGGAAAGTCCTACCTCGGCGAGGGTACTGGATCTTGTCTGTGTACAGAAACTGCATCAAGACTTCAAAAGGCTGGGCCTCTGCTTCCCTGATGGACACCTCTAGTAGCGGCGAAGTGCCTGATGGCCTATTCCCTGCTGGGATATCCCTCAGTCCTCCAGCTGCTCCCTCATTGCTCTCTTCACTGCTCTCCTGTTTAGTCTTCTGCAGGACACCAAATTATGCAACACTTTATTATCCCAGCTCTTTGTTTAAAGGGCTCATCTATTACTGATGTAACTAATAATTTTATCAGCACAGTGTTCTCATAGCAGTTATGTAGCAGGTAAAAGAATTAAAAAAGTGTATTGAGTTTGACTGTAGTTCATTCCAGCCTGATAAACACCAAGAGCCTTCACTTTTCTGTCTATCAGCCATGGACAAAATTGTTGGTACCCCTCTGTTAATGAAAGAAAAACCCACAATGGTCACAGAAATAACTTGAATCTGACAAAAGTGGTAATAAATAAAAATTCTATGAAAATTAACCAATGAAAATCAGACAATGCTTTTGAATTGTGGTTCAACAGAATTACTTTAAAAAACAAACTCATGAAACAGGCCTGGACAAAAATGATGGTACCCCTAGAAAAGATTGAAAATAATGTGACCATAGGGACATGTTCAACCAAGATGTGTCCTCTAATTAACATCACAGGTGTCTACAAACTTATAATCAGTCAGTCGGCCTATTTAAAGGGTGACAAGTAGTCACTGTGCTGTTTGGTGACATGGTGTGTACCACACTAAACATGGACCAGAGGAAGCAAAGGAGAGAGTTGTCTCAGGAGATTAGAAAGAAAATTATAGACAAGCATGTTAAAGGTAAAGGCTATAAGACCATCTCCAAGCAGCTTGATGTTCCTGTGACTACAGTTGCACAGATTATTCAGAAATTTAAGATCCACGGGACTGTAGCCAACCTCCCTGGACATGGCTGCAGGAGAAGACGGATAATACGAATGGTAACAAAAGAGCCCAGAACAACCTCTAAACACATTCAAAGTGAACTCCAAGGTCAAGGTACATCAGTGTCAGATCGCACCATCTGTCGTTGTTTGAGCCAAAGTGGACTTCATGGGAGACGACCAAGGAGGACACCACTGTTGAAAACAAATCATAAAAAAGCCAGACTGGAATTTGCCAGACTGCATGTTGACAAGCCACAAAGCTTCTGGGAGAATGTCCTATGGACAGACGAGACAAAACTGGAACTTTTTGGCAAGGCACATCAGCTCTATGTTCACAGACACAAAAATGAAGCATACCAAGAAAAGAACACTGTCCCTACTGTGAAACATGGAGGAGGTTCTGTTATGTTCTGGGGCTGCTTTGCTGCATCTGGCACAGGGTGTCTTGAATCTGTCCAGGGTACAATGAAATCTCAAGACTATCAAGGTAATCTAGAGAAAAATGTGCTGCCCAGTGTCAGACAGCTTGGTCTCAGTCGCAGGTCATGGGTCTTGCAACAGGATAATGACCCAAAACACACAGCTAAAAACACCCAAGAATGGCTAAAAGCCAAACATTGGACTATTCTAAAGTGGCCTTCTATGAGCCCTGATCTAAGTCCTATTGAACATCTGTGGAAGGAGCTCAAACATGCCGTCTGGAGAAGGCACCCTTCAAACCTGAGACAACTGGAGCAGTTTGCTCATGAGGAGTGGGCCAAAATACCTGCTGAGAGGTGCAGAAGTCTCATTGACAGTTACAGAAATCGTTTGATTGCAGTGATTGCCTCAAAAGGTTGTGCAACAAAATATTAAGTTAAGGGTACCATCATTTTTGTCCAGGCCTGTTTCGTGAGTTTGTTTTTTAAAATAATTCTGTTGAACCACAATTCAAAAGCATTGTCTGATTTTCATTGGCTAATTTTCATAGAATTTTTATTTATTACCACTTTTGTCAGATTCAAGTTATTTCTGTGACCATTGTGGGTTTTTCTTTCATTAACAGAGGGGTACCAACAATTTTGTCCATATGTGTACATACAAGTGTGTATAACCCGTTACTGTGTCTCAATTCAGGTTCTGCATCCTCCAAGTGCGCATTTCTAGGCCAGATACATCACTGTGCTATCTCGAAGGCTGTCCCATTTCGTGGGCTCCTTCACGTGCAGCCAACAAATAGAGTCTTGAAAACCCTGAAAACGAAGGATACATAAAGAGTATCCTTGTGGCCCTAACATATCCCAGCATTCAGCGTGTGGCTCAGGCTGGCTTTTTCTTTTTTTCTCGGCTCGGGCAGAAGCAGAACGAAGTCAGAAACAGGTCAAAATAAGTTTTTTGCTTGAATTATGCAGCGGTTTGGATGTGAAAACACCAATAATCTAGAAAACAGCAACGTCTGGTTATTTAAACTTATGTTACATGACATTTTTTCTGATGTGCTGTATGCTTCGCTTAATGTATTTATTAACCATGTTGAACTGTTATTTTTTCTAAAGTCAAACCTTTTTTCCTCATTAATATCAGTTTAGTAACTAATGTCAGTAATATAAAAATACAGTATGACGTTATTGAAATAACTTGCTTTAAGATAACTTTTAAAGTCCCATAGAGACATCGGAAAGTTGATGTTATTTATTTGCTTATGTGATGCTGTAAAAAAAAAAAAAACAAAACACCTGAGGTTATTTATAGAGAAAATAGAGCACGGTCCCGAGGCGGCGCGTGAACATGCAGCGGCCTCCCCTCTCTCTTCGTGTTTGTGCCATTTAGTATCATTTTAAACTACACCTAATTCATGCATTTAATGTCGACATATGATGCTGCACACAAGCCACAGTCGCCACAATCTTTTGGAGATAAGGAATATGACCAAACAACATCTTGGACCAGAGCATTACAGAGGAACTCCGTGGCCTAGGACTTCTCCGCCCGACTTCCACACCCCCGGACTCGAACGTTGCACCTCATCCCAAATGGAGATGCCGTAGACAGTGCGAGAGAAAGCGGAAACAAGGTAAGCGTGGAAGAATCAGAACAAAGCCAGCTGCTAGCCCATACAGACTCCCGATTTCAACCCTCATTCTGGCCAAGGTACGCTCACTAGACAACAGAATAGACCACATACAGCTCCTGAGATCTATGCAACGTGATGTGCTGAACTGCTGTGTTTTTATGGAAATGTGGCTAAATGACAATATCCCAGACTCTGCTATTCAGTTAACGGGGCTAACATGCCTCCGAGCTGATCGGGTGTTCACGGAAGGAGGGAAGAGCCACGGGGAAGGTGTGTGTGTTTACATCAATGATGCTTGGTGTTGGGATGCAGCTGTTGTGCACAAACACTGTTCTCCTTTGGTGGAGTTGATGATCATCAAGTGCCGACTGTTCAACTTACCGAGAGAATTTACATCTGTCCTGCTAGTCACCATGTATGTCCTGCCCACCGCCAGTGGCAGGACATACACATTTAGTGCCAGAGGAGTCAGGTACTAAATGAACTCTATCAGGCTATAAGTGAGATACAAACAGTGCATCCAGACGGATTTCTCATCACAGCAGGAGACTTCAACCATGCAGATTTAAAGGCCCTCCTACCAAAACTACACCAACATGTGGACTTTCCAACAAGAGGAGACAACTTGCTGGACTTGATGTACACAACCCACAAGAGAACATACACAGCCTCCCCCTCCCCCACCTTGTTCTCTCTGATCACATCATCATCTTGCTAAGGCCTGCATACAAACCTAGAGTGAAAGTCATCAGACCAACTAAAAAGCAGATACGTGTGTGGCCATAGGGGGTCTCTGATGCTCTGAAAGACTGCTTTAGCACTACAGACTGGGACACTTTCAAGCATGCAGCCACTGACAATGAACACACAAACTTAAAGGAGTACACTGAGGTTGCTGTAACAAAACGCATTGATGCATTGATACATTGATACATTGATGATGCATTGATGATGTCACTCACTGCAAAACCGTCACTGTTCGTGTTAACCAGAAGGCATGGATGACAGCAGAGGTTCCCTGCAGGACTAACAACAGCGAGGGCCAACCTGTCCCGTGTCATCAAGGAAGAAAAACGACAGTACATCGAGAAAATATCTGGACATTTCAGCAACATCAGAGATGCACAGTCTCTCTGGTGTGGCATACAGACCCTCACCAACTACAAACCTCCACCTCAGACCTGTGTGAGCAACATCACACTGCTTAACAACTTAAATGACTTCTTTGGCTGCTTTGAAGCACAAATCAGCACAGAAGACCACTTCTCCCCCAGACGAGCAGGCTATAAGTCTGGATCCAGCTAGTGTGAAGAGGACCCTCTCCAGGATCAACCCAAGCAAGGCAGCTGGACCAGACAAGATACCAGGTCGCGTTCTTGAAGGACTGTGCAGGGGAGCTCAAGAATGTCCTGGCCGACATCTTCAGCATCTCCCTGAGTCAAGCTGTTGTCCCCACGTGTTTCGAAACTGCTACCATAATACCAGTCCCAAAGAAGCCCGTCCCAAACAGCTACAACAATTACTGGCCAGTAGCACTGACCTCCATCATCAACCCAGCCACAGGAGGGTACACAAGCCAGTGTACTCCTAGTGCCAGTCCCAAGCCCAGGTAAATGGGGATGGTTGTGTCAAGAAGGACATCCAAAGTAAAACCTTTGCCAAATCAAACATGCGGATCATGACAAATGAGACTTTCATACCGGATCGGTTGATGCCCGGGTTAACAATAATCGCCACCGGTGCTGTTAACCAACAGGTTGCCGGTGGAAATTGGGCTACTGTTGGTCAAAGATCGGGGAGGAGGAGAGGGGCAAGGTGTGTTAGGAGGGAGAGAGAGACAAGGAAAGGTAGAAGTGTGGAGGTGAGAATAGGGATGTTAAATGTAGGGACTATGACTGGTAAAGGCAGCGAGTTGGCTGATATGATGGAAAGAAGAAAGGTAGCTATACAGTTTGCTCAAGAAACCAGATGGAAGGGAAGCAAGGCTAGGAGCACTGGAGGTGGCTTTAAACTGTTCTACCATGACATAGATAGGAAGAGAAATGGAGTAGGAGTAATCTTGAAGGAAGAGTATCTGAAAAGTGTTCAGGAGGTAAAGAGGGAGTCAGACAGAATCATAAGTTTTAAGCCAGAAGTCAAAGGTGTGATGTTGAATGTTGTCAGTGCATATGCCCCACAAATTGGATGTTGGGTAGCAGAGAAAGAGGAATTGTGGAGTAAGTTGGATGAAGTGGTAGACAGTGTTCCCAGGGGGGAGAGAGAGTGGTGATTGGAGCAGACTTTGGCTGCACGGTGGCGCAGTGGTTTAGCACTGTGGCAGCACAGTTTTACCCTCGGCCGGGGGATCGCGGGGATCATGAGATCGTGGGTTCGATCCCAGCCCCCGACCAACAGTGAGCTGTGTGGAGTTTGCATGTTCTCCCCGTGTTGCGCGGGTTTACTCCGGGATTTCTCCGGTTTCCTCCCGCATACCAAAAACATGTAGGTTTAGGGCGCTCGCGCACGCAGCGACCAGCAGCCAGTGGCTTGTCACCAGACTGCAAACCAAGTCTACCTACGGGTACAAATAAGTAACAAAAAAAAAAAAAAAAAAAAAAAAAAAAAAAAAAGACTTTAATGGGCATGTAGGTGAAGGGAACAGAGATGATGATGAGGTCCTGGGTAGGTATGGTCTTAAGGAGAGAAATTTTGAAGGACAGATGGTTGTGAATTTTGCTAAAAGGATGGAAATGGCTGTGGTGAACACACACTTCAAGAAAAGAAGAACGCACCCACAGAGCTGTCAACATCTCCCATCCCCACATTCCCTTCTCATCCCCCTGCCCTCAGGGAGAAGGTACCAGTGCCTCCGGGCCCACTCCACAAGACTGCTAAACAGCTTTGTTCACCAGGCCATCAGGACCTTGAACTCTGCCCCCCCCCCACCTTCCTGGCCTGCCCCTGGACTGTAACACACCCGACTCTACCTCAGCTGTTTGCACAGAAAGACTTGGCACACCAACAGTACTCCATCTGCTGCTTTATATGTCTAGCTACTGCTACTTGCCACTGCAACCATTTGCACATACTGTATGCCATACCTGCTGTTGTCTGTCATTGCAATACTGATCATGCACAGACCAATCTGTCACTGTCTGCACCCCTGTTACTGCAATGAACTTGCAATTTACTGGTATTACGGTTTCCTGTACATAGGATTGCTGTGTTTTTACTGTTATTTGCACTACGGGTAGCATTACTGTACATAGATTGTTGTTGTTTTCCATCCTTATTCCTTGTCTTATTTATTGCGCACACCACTAAGAGAGAGAGAAACGACATTTCAATTCTACTGTATGTCCTGTACATATAATAGAAGTACTGACAAATAAAAATCTTTGAATCACTTCATGAAGCTGAGGAGGGACAGGACATCTGTAATTTTTTTTATGCTGATCTTAAAAATGTCCCATCACATCTGAAGTGATAATCAGCTTTCTCAGATTTTTTTCTTTTTTTCTCATTTACTTCTGAGGTCCATGGTGGAGAGAACGGGCTGGACTCAAGATTTATAAAACTGATATTTGACTGAAATAACCACAATAAAAGAGATTTGATGAATTGTTTTATTGATTGTGATTTTTTTTTAGCAGTTTACTTTGCAAACTGAAACAAGCTATATAAAAATATTTCATGTTTACTGTTAATAGTTAGAACAAGAGCACTCTGAGACAAGTGCAAGATCCCCCGCCTCCGTTTTCGTTGAAGATCCCAGTACTTAATGACGGAGAGCAGTTTTCAACTTTTCAATATAATTACTGTAGCAGAACCAAATTATGATAAGCCATTTTAAGTATACAACCCATAGTTGTAGGTCAGGATCCCAAAGTGAACCTGTGTAGCAAGTATGGTGACCCTAGAGAGCTTTACACACTCTATAGTAAGAGATCATAGGGAGTGCAACCTTGACCTTTGACCTTTTGACCCCAAACCTGTAGTCGGAGGTTATGGTCTCAGAGTGAACCTGTGTACCAGGTTTGCTGACCCTACCTTTCTTTGTTGTTGAGATATACTTTATAAGGCATTTTAATGTTGAACTTTGACCTTGTGATCCCAAAACCACAGTCACACTTTAGGATCAAAGGGTGAACCTGTGTACAAAGTTTGGTGGCCCTAGCTTTACTCATACGGTAATAAGGCATAAGGAATGTTAACCTTGACCTTTGACCTTTTCACCCCAAACTCATAGTCAGAGGTCAGGATCCCAAGGTGAACCTGTGTAGCAAGTTTGGTGACCCTAGCGTTCTTCGTTGTTGAGCTATAGTTTATGAGCCATTTTGATGTTGACGTTTGACCTTGTGATCCCAAAACCATAGTCACACTTAAGGGTCACACGGTAAACCTGTGTACCAAGTTTGGTGACACTAACTTTACTTATTGTACAATAATAAGGCACAGGAAATGTTAACTTAGACCTTTGACCTTTTGACCCCAAACCCATAGACAGAGGTCAGGATTCCAAGGTGAACTTGTGTGCCAGGTTTGGTGGCCCTAGCTTTACTCATTTTATAGTAATAGTAAATGTAGCATTTACCATAGTGTAACTGCAATGTTAACTCTGAACCTTTGACCCCTTGACCCAAAACCCATAGTTAGGGGAGGGTGTAAGCTGTCCAAGATGTGTATTAGATACAACTACTGTATCCATTTGAAAAGCCTACATCATTTCTTTCAGTAGTAACTGTGTTTACAAGATTTAGGAAAAAATCTGAATCGACCTTTAACCTCAAGGTCATCCGATGAGAGTGAAATTGCAATATGCGCATTATCAGAGTATATCAAGCCATGTACCAAGTTTCAAAACAATTGGAACAAAACTGTAGGAGGAGTTGATTTCACAACACAGTTGCTGCCAATGACGTAGATAGAGCTAGACTGCTCACTGTTTGGCGGACAACAGCATCGCCATGGCAAATCGGCGCTGACTTCTGGTAGTGGCAAGAAGCTGTGGCGCGCTATTTGATCCTTTCAAAACACATTAACTTCAAAGTCTCCAAACAGTGTTTGATGACACGCTTTGTGTTGTTTCATCACACCAACTGATTGAAAAAGATAAAAACAAAGCACAAGGCATCTTTCTACGACAATCACACTCATATAATAGCAAACACAGAGCCTCCAATATCCTTCATATTTAGCCTCTTCACACGTTCTGCCTACATGAGGCTACAACAAACAGAGACCACCACACAATGACACATGCATAATGATTGCTGAATGCTGATGCAGTGATTGTGTCAATAAAAACATTTCATACTTTCTGCAACATTAGTGTTTCACTTACACTGTTTCATGGGCTCTAGAAAATATTCGAACCAATGCCAATTAAGAAATTTTGTTTTTTTAAACAATTTTTCTCCAATTCAAATTGTTCAGTTGGACTTAAAAAGCAGCACATGCAGTAATCAAAAATTCCAAATTATGTTTTAGTGTAAAGAGGGATAGAAAATTCACCTCAAGGGACTTGGTGGTATAGTACAGGGACTTGGTGTTTCGGCTGTGGTTTGCATGCTGGGCTGCTACGCCAGCAACCCGTGTTCGATTCCCCGCACAGCCATCTTCCCAACTGGCATGCCAGGTCTGGGGCTCTGGGTGTCTAATTAATTCGGTACTGTTGCCAGCAGTACTACAGTACAGGAGTACTGTAGGAAATATATATTTCACAATGAAATTTCATGAACATTTCGCTATAAAATGCCAGCTTTAGGGCAAAAACAAAATGTTTGAAACTTATGAAGTAGCCTATTTTCCCAGAAATAGTGTGCCAAAATTGTTTAAGAAAAGCATTTTGACGATATGAAATGCATTGCTTTTTAAAAATCTCACCAAAAGTGTACTTTTCTACATAACTGTCACAAAGTGAACAAATTACTAATTTTCAGTGCGTCCAAAGGCTTCAAAATGCCAGTGCTGGTCTAGGGCCTCCTGGCCTGGTGGTGTTCTCAACGTATCTCAAGCATTGTGACTTGATTCCACCACAGAAGTTTACTATAACCTTGGTAAATCACGAAACACAAAGCCACATTCCGTGCTGACGTTCGAATCTGACACCACACCTTGCCACTACCGCAAGTCAGCTCCTATTTGCCGCCTCTCAGCGGGCAATGAGCGGTCTAGCTCTATCTACGTCATTGGTTGCTGCCTATGAAGTGAGGTGAAACAGGAGGTCATAGGTCAGGGGCTACAATTCCCACAAAAATGATCCCATCAGAACCCAATTGCAATATGCACATCCTCAGTGTATATCAAACTATGGTACCAAGTTTCAAAACAATTGGACCAAAACTGTAGGAGGAGCTGATTTCACAAAAGTGGGACAGACGGACGGACGGACGGACTGACCCATAACATAATCCCCCTTTGGGCTTCGACCAGTGGGGGATAAAAACTGCATTTCAATGAAGTAGTTTTTGAAAAAGATGATTTTTTGCAAGCTAATTCTAAAAAAAGACTTTCATATACTGTAGTTATTACACAAAAAGTGAAACATTTTAAATCTGATATAATATTGATAATGATTATAGTTTTTAAAATTGAATGACAAATCATGATTTTCTAATTTACCGAGATGAAAGCTGAAGGTGGAATCTGTTCTACTGTTGCTGAAAATCATTGAAGGTCATCATCCTTCAGCACAGAACTGTGGTCTGCTTTAGAACATTAAAAACTAAATGTCAGAGCTGATACAAGGCAGAACATCCAATTATTTAGCTACATAATGGTCACAAATAATAAACTGTTATATTTTCTACTGGTCATGTAATTAAGAATATATTTTAGACTTCAGTCTAATTGATATACCTATTTAAAGAAACAAAAAATAATTTATCTAGTTTGTGGTTTTAATTTACCTTAATTTTACCTGCTGACTTTAACATGAGTTAAAGTCTTATTTTATCTGGTCATGGGCCTCTTTATGTCTGGTGAAGATTCTCAAGTAAAAGGTAAAGAAAATACAATAATAAAAAAGATAAAAAATAAAGTTCTATCTCTGTCAAAAATGTAAGCAAATAAAGCAAAACTCAACCGACGCTGTCATGGTTGCTAGGCAACAGGGTAGTGCGTGGTCACGCAAACATATGTCCCCCAAAGACTAGACCATTTCATTTAACAGTCATAAATCAGCCTTTAGATGCAGGCTACCCGACCTTTGAGTGTTCTGGCCTCCAGGGCCGTGGTCTATGAGGTTGCAACACCTAAACTGAGACACAGCCCGTCTGCTCAAAGTTGAAATGACACACACTTCTAGCTTATGACCTTTGACCTTGAGCCCAACCCTGATATCTATCTGATAATCACTGTGTGTGAGCATTGTAGGAAGCTGGGCAATGACCTAGGAGGAGGAGTGACTAATGAAATGTGGATGGACAGATTGATGACAAATGCAGTGCCATGATATTAGCTCATTTCCCCTTTGCTGGAACGAGCTACAAATTATCATAAAATATTAATACACTTTTGCAGCCCCCCAAAAATATGTCTAGGCCACCTATTAAATGTACCATCTGAATGATGTTACTGTCTCTTTATAAGAATTACACAAACTTCCTGATTTTGTGATATTTCAGTGGGGTAGGCAGGTTTATCCACTCTTCAATGGACCATTTTACATTTGGACTAACCATCTTTATTTATGCCAGTTCAACCAGAAGACTGAAATTAGACACTGTGCCACACAACCTTAACAAAACTGAGCTACTTTCTGACAATACCGACAGTCCTCTACTGTATGTCTCAGAGTAAATGAAGTGTAGCCTCTCTATGACTCCAACCTGTCGTTGCCTATCCCGAGCCTGCAGGATTTTCTTCCGCAGCCACTGGCATCTTGCAGTTACTATGGCAATGTGCCCCAAGACTCTCTCTTCACTCTGGAAACAAGGAGTCATGTCCATGAGGGGGAAATCCTGTCGGGCTGATCATGTAAAAACCATACATAGAGACATGAAAACTCACCTCGCCCAAAATAAACTCCACGTCACAGAACTGACGGTTCTCCCACAGTTTGCCATAGTCCTCATGGAGAGTACACTTTGGGTAGGATGAGAACTGCAAAATAAATGTTTTGTATTATATTTTCTTAACAAAAACACCTTTTTGTCTCAAGATTGCAAACGATGCAAAGCACAAACACCAAGCAAAGAGCGTTACTGACATTTACCTGGAATCTGTACATTTCTCCACTACGCACATTATTGTCCACAGTCCCTCCAAAGATATACATAGCGTCTTGAATCACAGCAGCAGCATGGAAGAGTCTCCCACTGGGCATCTGAGGTAGCAAAGCCAAAATAAATTTAGCTTATGTAATTTTACTAGCACATGTGCTTAAGCTTATCTATAATTGGGCATAAAAGAGCACCAGGGTTCTTCATAAGCCACAATTATGGTATAGTATAACTATATTATAGTAATGTCCATCCATCCATTCATCCATCCATCTTCTACCGCTTTTTCGGAGGTCCGGGTCACAGAGGCAGCAGTTCAAGCAGAGAAGCCCAGACTTCCCTCTCCCCAGCCACCTGCTCCAGCTCTTCAGACAGGATACCAAGGCGTTCCCAGACCAGCTGGGAGACATAGTCTCTCCAGCGAGTCCTGGGTCTGCCCCGGGGTCTCCTCCCAGTGGGACGTGCCCGAAACACCTCAAATGGGAGGCGTCCAGGAGGCATCCTAATCAGATGCCCATACCACCTCAACTGACTCTTTTCAATGTGGAGGAGCAGCGGTTCTACTCTGAGCTTCTCCCGGATGACTGAGCTCCTCACCCTATCTCTGAGGGTGAGTCCAGCAATCCTACGGAGAAAGCTCATTTCAGCTGCTTGTATCCGCAATCTCGTTCTTTTGGTCATTACCCAAAACTCACAGGTGAGAGTAGGAACGTAGATTGACTGGTAAATCGACAGCTTTGCCTTAGAACTCAGCTCCCTCTTCACCACAATAGACTGGTACAACATCCGCATCACTGCAGATGCTGCTCCGATCCGTCTGTCAATCTCTCGCTCCATTCTCCCCTCACTTGTGAATAAGACCCCAAGATACTTAAACTCCTCCACTTGGGGCAGGAGCCTGTCCCCAACCCGGAGAGGACAATCCACCTTTTTCCGGCTGAGGACCATGGACTCGGACTTGGAGGTGCTAGTTCTCATCCCAGCCGCTTCACACTTAGCAGCAAACTGTCCCAGCAAGAACTGTAGGTCATTGCTGGATGAAGCCAACAGGACAACATCATCTGCAAACTACAGAAATGAGATCCTGTGGTCACCAAGCATGACACCCTCTGTTCCCTGGCTGCGCCTAAGAAATTCTGTCCATAAAAATTATGAACAGGATCGGTGACAAAGGGCAGCCCTGGCGGAGTCCAACTCTCACTGGGAATGAGTCCGCCCGAGTGTTGGCAATACGAACCAAACTCTCACAACGGTCGTACAGAGACCGAATAGCTCGTAACAACAAGCCCGATACTCCATACTCCCGAAGCACCCCCCACAAAAAACCACGAGGGATGTGGTCGAATACCTTCTCCAAGTCCACAAAGCACATGTAAACTGGTTGGGCAAACTCCCACGAACCCTCGAGTATTCTTGAGAGGGTAAAGAGCTGGTCCGATGTGCCACGGCCAGGATGAAAACCACATTGCTCCTCCTGAATCCGAGGTTCGACCAGCGGCCGGACTCTCCTCTCCAGTACCTTGGCATAGACGTTCCCGGGGAGGTTAAGGAGTGTGAGCCCTCTAAAGTTGGAGCACACCCTCCGGTCCCCTTTTTTGAAGAGAGGAACGACCACCCCAGTTTGCCATGCCAAAGGCACTGCCCCCGACCTCCACACAATGTTGCAGAGGCGTGTCAACCATGACAGCCCTACAACATCCAGGGCCTTGAGGTACTCAGGGCCAATCTCGTCCACCCCCGGGGCGCGGCCACCAAGGAGATTTTTAACCACCTTGGCGACCTCAGCCCCTGTGATGGGCAAGTCATCCCCCTCGTCCACAAGCTCTGCTTCCTCTGTGGAAGGTGTTTCAGTAGGATTGAGGAGATCCTCAAAGTATTCCTTCCACCGCCCGACGACATCCCCAGTCGAAGTCAACAGCGCCCCATCTGCACCATACACAGTGTGGACAGGGAGCTGCTTCCCCCTCCTGAGCCGCCGGACAGTTTGCCAGAATCTCTTCGAGGCCGACCAAAAGTCTTGTTCCATGGCCTCACCAAACTTCTCCCATACCCGAGTTTTTGCTTCAGCAACCGCCCGAGCTGCACTCCGCTTGGCCTGCCGGTACACCTCAGCTGCTTTGGGAGTCCCACAAGCCAACCAAGCTTGATAGAACTCCTTCTTCAGCTTAATGAGTCCCCTCCCCACTGGTGTCCACCGCTTGGTTTGGGGGTTGCCACCACGAGATGCACCGACCACCTTGCGGCCGCAGCTCTGGGCTGCCGCTTCAACAATAGAGGTGGAGAACATGGCCCATTCAGACTCCATGTCTCCAGACTCCCTCGGAATGTGGTTGAAGTTCTTCCGGAGGTGGGAGTTGAAGACCTCCCGGACAGAGGCCTCAGCCAGATGTTCCCAGCACACCCTCACTATACGTTTGGGTCTACCAGGTCTGAATGGCATCCAAATGGCCATTCAGACCTGGTATAGTAATGTATTTAGAAAAATGAGTAATGGAATCACCGTGAGCATTTTAGCAACAAAATGATAATTGCCCCTAAATATCTATCATTCATTTGCAAAGATATCCTTTTTCACACTTTGTAAATGTATTTAGTTCATACCTCACTGTCCAGACTGGGCTGGATCACCTCCCACGTTTGGGAATCCACATCATAGCAGTGCAGCTCATTGGGCAGTGTGTTATCAGCAGCTCCGCCAAACACATAAAGGTGGCGGTCAAAGGCAACCATAGTGTGTCCATAACGTCTCTGTGGAGGTGGAGGAGAGCCTCGCAGTAAATGTTCGGTGGGGATTCGTGTCCACCTGCAAAGATGGTGTGATGAGTCCCAGGTAATGCTTAGAAATACACAATAAATAGCCAGAGTATGTAAACACAGGCTTTCCTCACATGTGGCCTTTGAACTCAAACTGGAAGAGGTTGTTGGTGATCTTAGCACCACTCTGACCCGAAAACACAAACATCTTATCCCTGCACACAGCTACAGGGAAGTTGCAGCAAGACGGAGGTATCTCTCCACTCTGATCAATCTGATGACATAGAAGCATAATGAAAGACATCAAAATATATATATATATATATACACAGCATTATTGTGTCCAATAGTCTTCTCTCCAAATCTGGAAATTAATGTAACTAGCCTCTTCCCAGCATGCATGCTCTCGATCTTGTAGACTAATGGTCCACATGTCATTCAACCTACACACAAAGAAAACACAAAAAATTAAGCCTAGGCACAACACTTAAAACAGCAAAGCAACAAGGGGAAGCATTGCACACACCTTGCATTTCCATCATAGCCAGCAAATATCCACAACTTATCACTGTAGACAGTGGCCCCATGTGCAGATCTAGCCACAGGCAAGCTAAAACAGACATATCAAACAAGTAAAGAGTTATACAGACTACACAACTGAAAAGTTATGGTACAAATCAGAGTAGATCACAATAAAATACAATCACACGACACTGCCCACAATTACAATGGTACGCCAATGCAGTGTAAGAATAACAACTACAATGCAACTGAAAATGAAAAATGCCCCAAAATATGTAGTGACAAATATGCAGCAACTGCATGTGAGCCTATGTGTAAGAATTAGTCATTATAAGAATGTAATATCATGACAGTGCTGGTTTGGTTTTCCCCTCTCTGCCTCTCCCTCTTAAGTGTTTCTTCTTCACATCAGGGTTAGTTTAACAACCTCCACAAGGAGTCATGAAGTAGAAATAAGAAAATTAAAGAAATAAAGAAAACTGTGAAGAGTACCATGTAAAGCCTCTACATAATTAAAACAAAACAAAACAAAACAGATATTTGGAGCAAATGAATGATTGACACATGGAAACAAGACAAAAAAAATATATACAGTGGTGTGAAAAAGTGTTTGCCCCCTTCCTGATTTCTCTCTCTCTTTTTTTTTTGTAGGTTTGTCACACTTAAATGTTTCAGACCATCAAACAAATTTAAATATTAAACAAAGATAGCACAAATAAACACAAAATTCAGTTTTTAAATGAAGGTGTTTATTATTAAGGGTAAGAAAAAATCCAAACCTACATGGCCCTGTGTGAAAAAGTGACCCCCCCCCCCCACCCGTTACAGCATAAATTAACTGTGGTTCATCACATCTTTGGAAAGCTGAGTTCAATTTCTCTAGCCACACACAGGCCTGATTACTGCCACACCTGTTCTCAATCAAGAAATCACTTAAATAGGACCTGCCTGACAAAGTGAAGTAGACAAAAAGATCCTCAAAAGCTTGATATCATGCTGCGATCCAAAGAAATTCAGGAACAAATGAGAAACAAAGTTACTGAGATCTATCAGTTTGGAAAAAGATGTAAAGCCATTTCTAAAGCTTTGGGACTCCAGTGAACCACAGTGAGAGCCATTATCCACAAATGATGAAAACATGGAACAGTGGTGAACCTTCCCAGGAGTGGCCGGCTGACCAAAATTACCCCAAGAGCACAACAACGACTCATCCAAGAGGTCACAAAAGACCCCACAACAATATCCAAAGAACTGCAGGCCTCACTTGCCTCGGTTAACGTCACTGTTCATGACTCCACCATAAGAAAGAGAGTGAGCAAAAATGGCCTGCATGGCAGAGTTCCAAGACAAAAAACAACTGCTGAGCAAAAAGAACATAAAGGGTCGCCTCAGTTTTGCCAGAAAACATCTTGATAATCCCCAAGACTTTTGGAAAAATACTCTGTGGACTGACGAGACAAAAGTTGAACTTTTTGGAAGGTGTGTGTCCCATTACATCCGGCGTAAAAGTAACACAGCATTTCAGAAATGGAACATCATACCAACAGTAAAATATGGTGGTGGTGGCTTCCGGTTATGGCTGCCACATGAGAAGGACACGTCTCACTCTGCTCTGCTCCTGGAGAAAAAAAATCGGCAAATAACTCTCTCATTTGGGACAGAACATATCCCAGCGTTTGGGCGAGGATATGTCGGTGAAGCCTAAGGCTGGAAAACCAGGTAGAGGAAAAAGCGAGCCGCCGAAACAGGCCAAATTAACGGACTTTCACGTCTGTGACGCAGTAGATAAAGCTCCATATATGGCGGAGGAAGCTAGCAGCGGTGCGGTATCTGCGGGAAACGGCACAGGTGCGGTGCTAGCTGCCATAAGTTCAATGAGAGCAGACTTTTCCTCTAAATTTGATGGGATTATGGCAGCGTTGGAAGGAATGAGAAAGGAATTGGGTGACTGTGTAGAACGAATGGCGCAGGTGGAGCTTCGTGTCTCTAGTGCTGAGGATGACGTCACCTGTCTTCAATTAAAGGTGCGCACTTTGGAAAAAAAAAAAAATGTCTGGAAGATAATGTCCTGGATTTGGAGTCCCGGTCGAGACGGAACAACTTGAGGCTGGTGGGTCTACCGGAGGAATCCGAAGGTCGGGACTCATGTTCCTTTTTGGAAAAGTGGATTCCGGAGGCGCTGGGCAGCGCGGAGCTGCAATCAGAAGTGGTTCTGGAAAGCGCACACCGTATTGGCCCACGGAGAAATAAGGGACCACCGAGGACCCTAATTATGAAGTTCCTCAGCAACAGAGACAGGATGAAGATCTTCAACACTGCACGAGCTAAAGGAGAGATTAAACACCAGGACCAGCAGGTGCGGTTCTACCCAGATTTGGCCACAGGAATCCAACAAATGAGGAAGCAGTTTGATCCCGTACGTAAAGAGCTGCGCAACCTTGGGATTCGTCATGGTGTAATTTATCCTGCGAGACTGTTGACCACGTATGGGGGCAGAACGCACATCTTCAAGACCCCAGAGGAGGCGCAGGAGTTCATCAAGAAGATCCAAGAAGAGACTGGTGGGAGCTAAGCATGAACAAAATATAAGGTAGAATATTTAAGCATTTGCACAGGCATCTGACTGATTTGAAGCAAATAGCAAGTTTACAAAATATAGATTGTATTATATATTAAAAAAAAAACTATGATGTACAAAGTTGCTAAAAATTTTGGAGTTAAGTTGGAAAACTACAGAAGAGAGTTAATGTTACGTCATTAAAAGCAGTAGAGTTAGGGTGATTGGGAGGATGAAGAAGGAGTGGCTTTGGCTGTTCCTCGTGGGTGTGGAGCGGTCGATGGCTATATCGGGAGACGGAATTCTTCTCTTGATTTTGGGGGGGATCACCACAAATGTGGGAAGGGGGAATTTGTTTTTGTGTAGTTTGTAGGATGAATGTTCAACCACTCATGTTTTTGCTTCTCTGTATGAGCATGTTTACACTGCAAGGTAATCCCAAACTCCCTATTGATCATAAACCAAAGCGTTAATCTTAATTTAACTAAATGGAATTGCAGAGGTCTACAAAATTTTAAAAAACTTAAACAAGTTATGAATAAAATAAAAGACATGGGTTCAAAAATTGTGTTTTTACAAGAAACTCATCTAATAGAGGAGGATGTAAAAAGAATTAGGAGTAGATGGCAAGGAAGTGTTTTCACCTCATAATTTTCATCCCGAGCCAGGGGAGTTATGACTCTCATACATAAATCAGTCCCATTTCAAGTGAAAAATGTAATTGGAGACAAATTTGGAAGATATTTAATCATTCAAGGATCTTTGCTATTAGAAAATATAAATTTGGTGAACTTATATGGTCCCAATATAGATGATCAAAAGTTCTTTGCTAATTTATTTCTTATCTTATCATCACTTACAGGGCAACATATAATAGCAGGGGATTTTAATTGTACATTGAATCCCGGTATAGATAGATCAACAGGACTGGACTGTACGCACAATGGATGTAGGATGACCATTAATCATTTTATGAAAGAACTGAGATTGCTAGATATATGGAGAGAAATGAAACCACAAGTTAAAGCCTACTCTTGTTATTCCAATACCTACAAGACATTCTCACGTATTGATTATTTTTTGATCTCCACAGAATTAAGGTCCAAGATTCAAAACTGCTTTTATGATAACATCGTGATCTCTGATCATGCACCCTGCTGTCTAATATATGTAGATAAGAAATTGACAAAGGAACCAGGTAGATGGCAATTTCAGCATAAATGGCTTCAGGATGAGGAATTTGTTAAGTACATAGAAAAACAGATAGATGAGTTCTTTGATATCAATACTACACAAACATCAGCATGTGTAAAGTGGGAGGCTTTCAAAGCTTTTATTAGGGGACATATTATTAGTTATACAGGTTCAAAATCTAAGAAGACTCGAGAGGAGAGAGTCCAATTGGAATATAAAATAAAAATTCTTCAAGAAAAAGTGTATGCAGGAAGTGATCCAAGGTTGGAGAACGAATTACTGATTTTGAGAGCTGAATATGACAAAAAATCAGCGAATAGAGCTGCCTCGAGTCTTCTAAGATTGAAACAATCTTTTTATGAACAAGGTGAAAAATCAGGAAAATTATTGGCATGGCAGATTAAACAATTAGAATTTAAAACACCAATTACCAGTATTATAAGTAATGGACAGGTAATTATAGATCCATTAGAAATTAATAGAGCCTTTAGAGATTACTATGAAAAATTGTATGATACCAAAAATGAATCTGACTTAACAAAACTAAATGGGTTTTTGAACGGACTATCTATACCGTGTATTCCAAATGAAAACAGGGAGATACTGGAGTCTAAAATTAGTCGAGAAGAAGTTGGGCTAGCCATTGATAATATGAAATCAGGAAAAAGTGCAGGACCAGATGGTCTTCCAGTTGACCTTTATAAAAATTTAAGAATAAATTAATAAAACCTTTTTTGGAAATGGTTTTAGAAGCATTTCAAAATAGTAATTTACCATCATACATGAATAAAGCCTTAATTATACTGTTGCCAAAACCAGGTAAACCCTCTAATAAATGTGAAAATATGAGACCAATAAGCCTATTAAATGCCGACCTTAAGATAATCTGTAAAATTTTAGCAAGACGAATACAAGAAATTTTACCAAATATTATTAATCGAGATCAGAATGGCTTTATAAAGGGAAGACAAGGCTTCCATAATGTAAGAAGACTATTTAATATTATTTATTCTAATAAAGAAGCACCGGATACAGCTCTCTTATCATTGGACGCCGAAAAGGCCTTTGATAGAGTCGAATGGCCCTTTCTTTTTGAAGTCTTACAAAGGTTTGGACTTGGAAATAATTTCATAAAATGGGTTCAGATAATATACAATAATGCTACAGCAGAAATCCTAACAAACAGCAATATTTCAAAATCAATAAAAATCAATAGAGGATGTCGACAAGGCTGTCCACTTTCACCTTTACTGTTTACTATGGCAATTGAACCTTTAGCGATGGCGATACGTTTACATTCACAAATATATGGAATTAAAGTTGGACCAACAGAACATAAAATCTCCCTGTATGCCGATGACATAATTTTGTTTATGTCGAATCTTAAAAAATCAATTCCGACCTTGTTGAATTTAATAAAGAATTTTGGGGAAATATCAGGATATAAAATAAATAAAACTAAATCTTCAATATTAATGCTAAATGAGACCCAGAGAAATCACCCAGCCCCTGAGGTAAATCAATTCAATGTTGTAAATCAGTTTAAATATTTAGGAATCCAAATTGTGCCTAAGCTAGAATCAGTCGTCAGTGTCAACTATGAAGCCTTAATGACAGATATTAATGAGTTACTTCAGAGATGGATGTCACTACCAATGTCGATGATCGGGAGAATCAATATACTTAAAAGTAATATCTTACCTAAAATACTTTATTTATTTCAATACATTCCCTTACCACCACCTTTAGATTTATTCTCAAGAATTAAAAAAAAGTTAGTGGAATTTATATGGAACAACAGGAGGGCTAGATTACGTCTGTCTTTATTATATTTACCATTTGATCGTGGAAGTCTGAAATGTCGTATTATTGGTCGGCACAACTGAGGTCTATGACATATTATTTTTCATCAAATGATCTCCCTCACTGGACTGAAATGGAATCATACAATTTACCTTTACCTCTTCCCATATTCATATACTCAGATTCGGCAAAAAAATTACAAAAACAAGTTAAAAATCCATTTGTAAAGCATATGATCAAAATATGGTGTGAAACTAAAAACTATTTAAAAGAACCACACTTATTGTCACAATTTAGCCCAATATGGGGTAATCAATATTTTAAACCAGGGAGAGCGGATGCTGTATTTAAAGTATGGAATTTAAAAGGGATTCAAAAGATTCAAGATTTATATCTGTCATGTGCAGATAACATAATGTCTTTTGAAGAGCTGAGGATCAAATTTAATCTTAATAGAACACATTTTTTTAAATATCTTCAACTTAGGAACTTTATTCGATCAAATCAAAATAAAGCTCTCACTCGACCTATTTACTCATCCTTGGAAAAAATGTTGATAAAAGATAGTAAAAGAAAGGGTATTATTTCAGAGTTTTATAACTCATTGACACTATCCTCAAGTGAAAACTCACAGAAAAGATTAAACTACTGGAAAGAAGATCTGCAAACTGAAATTTCAGAGGAACAATGGGAATTGGCTTGTACAGAAGCTCAAACCAAATCAATAAATGTACGACTTAAATTGATACATTTTAAATGGTTAATGCGGATGTATGTTACACCGGTGGAGTTAAATAGATATAACAAAAACATACCAGATACGTGCACAAAATGCATGGAAAGTAAAGGAACCCTATTTCATTGTGTATGGGAATGTAGAATAATTAGCATGTTTTGGGAAGAGGTGAGGGTAACAATTGAAAAAATAATTTCAAAACAAATCATATTGAATCCTAAACTGTTTTTGTTGGGTCTGTACCCAGAAAAACATAACTTTAATAAAAGTGAAAGAACATTCATAGACCTCAGTTTGCTTAATGCCAAAAAATGTATTGCACTACTGTGGAAAAAGACTCACAGACCAGATGTGACTCAGTGGTTAAGACAGATGTTAACAAACCTTCCATTAGAAAGAATAACATACATACTGAAATCAAAGGAAATTGTGTTTGAGAATATATGGAGACCTTTTATTGATTATGTAAAAAATTTAAACATAACTTTTGAAGAAGAAGGTGAATGATGTGTGTGGACCTTGTAAATTCCAAACTGGTGAATATAATATGTATACTTATGTAATGGATTGCCTAGACTAAACAGAGGAGCATTGTTGAAGACTTGATTTTGTTGGTGGTTGTTGGTGTTTTTAGTGCATTTTTTTTTTTGTAGTACTTTAGTGTTAGTGTTTGATTGTTTGTGTTATGTTTGTTAAAAAAAAAAGGTTCAATAAAGATATTGTGGAAAAAAAATATGGTGGTGGTAGTGTGATGGTCTGGGGCTGTTTTGCTGCTTCAGAACCTGGAAGACTTGCTGTGGTAAATGGAACCATGAATTTTGCTGTCTACCAAAAAGTCCCGAAGAAGAATGTCTGGCCATCTGTTCCTCAAGCTGAAGCATACTTGGGTTCTACAGCAGGACAATGATCCAAAACACAACAGCAAGTCCACCTTTGAATGGCTTAAGAAAAACAAAATGAAGACTTTGGAGTGGCCTAGTCAAAGTCCTGACCTGAATCCGATTGAGATGCTGTGGCATGACCTTAAAAAGGCAGTTCATGCTGGAAAACCCTCCAATGTGGCAGAATTACAACAATTCTGCAAAGATGAGTGGGCCAAAATTCCTCCACAGCGCTGTAAAAGACTCACTTCCAGTTATCGCAAACACTTAATTGCGGTTGTTGCTGCTAAATGTGGCCCAACCAGTTATTAGGTTTAGGGGGCAATCAGTTTTTCACACAGGGTCATATAGGTTTGGATTTTTTTCCCCCTTAATAATAAACACCTTCATTTAAAAACTGCATTTTGTGTTTACTTGTGCTATCTTTGTCTAATATTTAAATTTGTTTGATGATCTGAAACATTTAAGTGTGACAAACATACAAAAAAAAGAGAAATTGGGAAGGGGGCAGACACTTTTTCACACCACTGTAGACTGCTGCACCAAAATTTTGTTCCATGCCTAATTTGTAGTTGGTAAAAACACTGGAGGAAAAAAAAAACACTAAGCTCCTTAATTAATTTCAAAAAATAATGAATATGTCCAGACATACTTTCCCTCAGTAGATTTTGAATATAAAATTGTAAAACTACTTTACAAAACACTTAACAGAATCACCCTAGAAGTAGCAAAGTATTTCCCATATTTTTAAAACAAATACATACCTCCCATCCACTTTCCATTCAGTCCACTGTCCTGTGGCAAACTTGTACTCAAAAAGGTCGTTCTTGTTTTTCAGGTTTGAATTTGAGTAGATGTCTCCAGTGTAACCCCCTGAAAATGATCAGTCAGTCATTACAGAAATATCACATGAATCAGAAAAGAGTGGAATGGATGATTTTTGATTTTCCCCACAAACAACATTCATAAATATAAGTTACCAAAGACAAACATGCTGCTGCCATAGACCACTGCTGAGTGGTGATATCTGGGAGCAGGTGGAGTTCCAGTGGTGAATGCACTGTTAAACAAAATCAGCTGTTAAATGATACAATCCTGTTTATTTTGAATGATTGTGTAATGTAGGCATTAGACCTACCGACACCAAGAGCAGTCCTTCACATCAAATCGGAGCAAGTCATTCAGCATATTCTTCCTGTTGATACAGAATTATGACACACACTGTATGTTGCAGGTATGTAGGAAGGCAAAGTAACCAGCCAGATCAACTCACCCATTGTCTCCTCCAAAGACGTATATCGCATCTCTGTATGCCACTACAGTGTGCTTGCTGCGCCTGTGAGAATCCACATGGAGTTCAGTAAGAAAATTGGACAGCACTAGTCATTTTAGAGTCATAATTCAAATATAACTAGAAAAGCACTCATAGAGCGCATACCTCCGCCAAGGCTCCTTCCGTTTGTCATGGATCACCTCCAAAATGTAATGGGTTTGTGTGTAGGCCTATAGCCACTTGTGGTGAAAATGGCATCAGTCTGTCCATCAGTTTTGGAGTATTGTTGCTAACACACTGTGAGAAGATAAGAGCCTTGGCTGAGGTATGCATTCTCAGATCATCACCAAAATATAATGGGTTCCTCTCTAGCCCAAGAACCACCTCTGGTGAAAATTTCATCCAAATCCATCCAATAGTTTTTGTGTAATCCTGCTGCACAAACACAAACAAAGCCCTTGGTGGAGGTATGCACTCTCAGATCATCACCAAAATCTAATCATCTGTTCCCCGTGCCCTTACACACCTTTCCTGAAAATTTCATCAAAATCCGTTCATAACTTTTTGAGTTATGTTGGTAACAGACAGACAGACAGACAGACCCCGGTAAAAACATTACCTCCTTGGCGGAGGTAATAATAATAATACTAAAAAAACCATGTAACATTAACAAGGTTTATTAATATAATTTCTCAAGTTCGGCGGGCCGGATTAAAAAGCTTAATGGGCCGCATATGGCCCCCGGGCCGTAATTTTCCCATGCCTGCCATAGAGGTTGGCTGTCGAGGTTTTGCTGGTCAATCACTCTGCAAGGCCCTCAAGCAGTTGGGGATCAGGGGAGACACAAGAAAGCCATCAAGAACATCACTGATGCTACTGAAAGAGCATCACGATGACTGTGGATCAGAAGGAGTGACCCGTGGAGGTCTCGAGCCACCTAGACACAAGTCAGAGTCTGATCAACCCCGGCTGGGTCACCTGTGCGAGGGAGTTGATGTACAATGACCCGAAACACACGATGACCACAGGTTACATCACTGATGATGTGTCTAGGCAGCACCGTAAGGTGTGTGTTAAAATCAAGGGTGACATTTTATCATGGTCACCCTGAGGTACACCTGTGCAATAATCATGCTGTTCAATGCCACACTTATCAAGTGGACGGACTGTTTCGGCAAAGAAGTGCTCACTAACACAGATTTCATTTCTAAAGCTGATTAATGTGTAAATACAATCAAAACCTCTTTACACAAGAGGGGTATATCCTGGCCTAGGCTCTTCTACACCCCGGGGTGTACAGGTGCATCTCACAAAATTAAAATATCATGAAAAAATTCAATATTTTTGTCACTCATTTCAGAAAGTGAAACCAATATATTATATAGATTCATTACACAGAGAGTGATATATTTCAAGTGTTTATTTTAATTTCGATGATTATGGCTTACAGTCTATGAAAACGTCAAATTCAGTTTCTCAAAAAAATCAGAATATTACATAAAATTAATTTTAAAAAATATTTTTTAATAGAATTGTATGTTGGCCGACTGAAAAGTATGTCCATGTACACACTCAATACTTGATCGGGGCAAATTTTGGATTGATTACTGTATCAATGTGGCGTGGCATGGAGGTGTCAAGACCAAAGTCAGTGCAGTCATCTACCAGGAAATTTTAGAGCACTTCATGCTTCCCTCTGCTGACAAGGTTTATGGAGAAGCTGATTTCACTTTCCAGCAGGATTTGGCACCCCCACAAACTGCCAAAAGTATCAAAACCTGGTTTAATGACCATGGCATCACTGTGTTTGATTGGCCAGCAAACTCCTGACCTAAACCCCATAGAGAATCTATGGAGGATTGTCAAGAGGAAGATGAGAGACACCAGACCCAACAATGCAGACGAGCTGAAGGTCACTATCAAAGCAACCTGGACCTTCATGACACCTCAGCAGTACCACAAGCTGATCACCTCCATGCCACGCCACATTAATACAGTAATTAATCAAAAATTTGCCCCGACCAAGTAATGAGTGTGTACATGGACATACTTTTCAGTCGGCCAACATTTCTATTAAAAAACTATTTTTTAAAATTAATTTTATGTAATATTCTAATTTTTTTGAGAAACTGAATTTGGGGTTTTCATAGGCTGTAAGCCATAATCATCAAAATTAAAATAAAAAACACTTGAAATATTTCACTCTCTGTGTAATGAATCTATATAACATATGGGTTTCACTTTCTGAAATGAGTGACAAAAAATATTGAACTTTTTCATGATATTCTAATTATCTGAGATGCACCTGTAATTTGGCCAAGGCCAGTTTATCCCCCGAGGAATAAACTGGATTAAATCCCCGGGGGATTTAATCTGGGCGGGGGTTAATTTGGCCTGTTACACCGGTACTCTTTGACCTGACACTAAAAGGATATCATTATCAAAATTTGAAAGCAAACGCTTGGAGGAACATGTCCGCATCTGTCAGTGTGCCAGGTGAGCGTTTGTGCCTTTGTCATGGTCATATTTCTTACAAGTTTGTTGCAGTAAATAACATACTATGTGATTTTGAGTTGATAACTGCAAAAAAATGGAATGATACTGCACTGTTGTGTAATATTGCTTAATAATTATGAACCTTGTCAGTAAACTGTAAGGGACAAGAGGGGAGGAGATAAAAAAAAACCAAAAACCAACCTGAAAGATTCAATAAACTATGTTGATTTAAAGTGGAATTGCCCAGCCCCAATGTATGGTCAATACGATTATGACAGTCTTATTATTATTATAATAATGTAGTCATATTGTTTTTGCTCTAGTTTCTCTGTCTGTTAATAATAATCATCTTCTTCTTCTTTTAGATTTGATTGGCGGTTGGCAACCAGCCTACAGGTTAATGGATCGCATTTATATAGCGCTTTTCATTCAGATTCTCAGGAAAGGCTCTGGTTGGACTGGGGATCGTCACTTCCTTGTGGTAACGTATCGTCACTTCCTGTTTTGCTGTCTGCCTGTGTGGTTTGCTCTCCAGCTCTCCAGCCACTAGCTATGGCTACTACCTCTCTTTCCTCTCCTCCTTTGGTGTGCTCTCTCTGTCAGATGTTTAGCTACACCTCTGCCTCTTTTAGTGATAACGGTAAATGTAATAAATGTCGTCTTTTTGAGGCGCTCGAGGCGAGGTTGTCTGATTTGGAATCCCGGCTCCGCTGCATTGAAACACCGTCTGCGCCAGTTAATCTCGACGGACGCCCATTAGCTGCAGCGGAGCTAGCTAGCTTAGGTCCTACTGTCAGCGGTTCCCCGGCTCTCCTCAGCAGCGAGGAGACTGGGTGGGTGACGGTGAGAAGGAAGCCTAGTCGCAAAGCCCCGGTTCACCACCAACCTGTTCACGTTTCTAATCGTTTTTCCCCGCTCAGCGACACACCCGCTGAGGAAAAAACTCTGATCATTGGCGACTCTGTAGTCAGAAACGTGAACCTAGAGACTCCAGCGGCCATAGTCCAATGTATTCCTGGGGCCAGAGCAGGCGACATCGAGTCAAATTTGAAAATGCTGGCTAAAAGTAACTGTAAATACTCCACAATTGTTATTCACGCCGGCATTAATGACATCCGTCTCCGGCAGTCGGAAGTCACAAAACTTAACATAGAATCGGTGTGTGAGTTTGCAAAAACGATGTCTGCCACTGTAGTATTCTCTGGGCCCCTCCCCAATCTGACCAGTGATGACATGTTTAGTCGCTCGTCATCCTTGAACCGCTGGCTGTCTGTGTGGTGTCCTAAAAATGACGTGGGCTACATTGACAATTGGAGCTCTTTTTGGGGAAAACCTGGTCTTATGAGACGAGACAGCATTCATCCCACTTTGGATGGTGCTTCTCATTTATCTAACAATCTGGCATCTTTTTTATCCAAATTTCCAAAACCGTGACTACTCAGAGTTGGGACCAGGAAGCAGAGTCACAGTCTTACACGCCTCTCTGCAGCTCCTCTTCATCCGCCACCCCTCAGCTTAGCCCCCGTCTTCCCCATCAGAGAATCGTTGTCTGCTCCCTCCAAAGTAAATAAAAATATAATGTATAAGCATCCCAAAGTGATAAAGCAAAATATTGGTAAAACTCAAATTAAACATAAAGCCTCTAAATTGAATGATTTGGCCTCTGTTCCTCCTCATAATTTAAAAATTAAATGTGGTTTATTAAATATTAGGTCTCTAACTCCCAAGCCTCTGTTAGTCCATGATCTGTTAATTGATCATCAGATTGATTTAATTTCCCTTACAGAGACTTGGTTAGGGCAAGAGGATTATGTTGGTTTAAATGAATCAACTCCCTCTGGTTATTTAAACTGTCAAAATCCCAGAAGTTCTGGTCGTGGAGGAAGAGTAGCAACAATTTACCATTCCAAATTACTAGTTAATGTAAAGCAAAAAACATGTTATAATTCCTTTGAGGGCCTGGTCCTCAGTGTTGGGCACTTTAGCAATTTCAGGTTAAACCCAATTTTATTTGCCATAGTTTATCGTCCCCCATCAACCTATTCAGAATTTTTATCCGAATTTGCTAATTTCTTAGCTGATTTAGAGCTGAAATCTGATAGAATAATTATAGTAGGGGACTTTAATATACATGTGGATGTAGATAGTGACTGCCTTAATGTGGCTTTTAATTCAATATTAGACTCGATTGGGTTTTCTCAGAAAGTAGGAAATTCTACTCATTACCTCCACCATACATTGGACCTTGTTCTGACATATGGCATAGAAATAGAAAATCTTGCAGTGTCTCCTCATAACCCTGTACTGTCAGACCATTGTCTGTTAACCTTTGATTTTACTATTTCTGACTATTTGGCTCCTAAAGAAAAATATTATCACAGTAGATGCCTCTCAGATGATGCTGTTTCCAAATTTATGCAGATTGTTTCCTCTATGCCATGTGTCAACACAACGGAAATAAGCTATAGACAGCTTGCTCCTTCTGTAATTGATAACATGGTGGATAGTGTTTCAGCTTCTCTGCATCAGGCTCTAGACTTGGTGGCCCCCTTAAAAAAGAAAAAGTCTAATCAGAGATTTTTAACTCCTTGGTTCAACACAGAAACTCGTAGCTTAAAACAGAAGACTCGTCAATTAGAAAGAAAATGGCGCTCTACTAATTTAGATGAAATCTATTTAGCTTGGAGAAATCATCTTTTAATTTATAAAAAATCTCTTAGAAAAGCTAGAACGAGTTATTACTCTGCATTAATAGAAGAGAACAAGAATAATCCCAGGTTTCTTTTCAGTACTGTAGCCAGGTTGACAAAGAGTCAGGACTCTGTCAATCCTAGCATCCCCTTAGAGCTTACTAGTCAGGACTTTATGAACTTTTTCAATAATAAAATTTCATCCATCAGAGATAAAATCAATCAGATTCTTCCCACAGTTAACTTAAATACTGTAACTACTACAACTCCTTCTATTGATGTCTGTCTTGATGAGTTTACTCCAATCGACCTTTGCGAGTTAGACAAAATAGTTTCCTCATCCAAACCTTCAACTTGTCTTTTAGACCCTATTCCTACCAGGTTATTTAAAGAAGTCTTCCCACTTATTGGTAGCTTTATTCTTCATATAATCAATTCTTCATTAACTTTAGGCCATGTACCGCAGGCTTTTAAAACGGCTGTAATTAAACCCTTACTCAAAAAGCCAACGCTAGATCCAGGAGCTTTAGTTAACTATAGACCAATCTCTAATCTCCCTTTCATTTCAAAAATCTTAGAAAGAGTTGTTGCTACGCAATTATTTGACCACCTGCAGGGAAATGGTTTACTTGAAGAGTTTCAATCTGGGTTTAGAATCCATCATAGTACTGAAACAGCCTTAGCGAAGGTCACTAACGACCTCCTCATTGCATCTGATAATGGACTAGTTTCTGTACTTGTCCTTTTAGATCTTAGTGCAGCTTTTGATACTATTGATCATAATATTCTACTTGATAGATTAGAACACTATGTTGGACTTAATGGAACTTCGTTGCAGTGGTTTAGATCTTATTTATCTGATAGGTTCCAGTTTGTTCATGTAAATGATGAGTTTTCTTTCAGCTCAAAGCTTAGTCATGGAGTTCCACAGGGATCTGTGCTAGGCCCTACTCTTTTTAGTTTATATATGCTTCCGTTAGGCAACATTATTAGAAAGCACTGTATACATTTTCATTGTTATGCAGATGACACACAATTATACCTGTCAATGAAGCCAGATGATACTAATCAATTAGCCAAGTTAGAAGCCTGTCTTAAGGAAATCAAAGCTTGGATGACTTGTAATTTCCTGCTATTAAATTCAGATAAGACTGAAGTCATTCTTGTTGGTCCAAAAAACCTTAGAAATTCCTTTCCAAATCAAACTTTCAGTTTGGATGCGGTTACTCTTTCTCTTAATAGCTCTGTGAGGAAACTTGGAGTTATTTTTGATCAGGATTTGTCCTTCAATTCACATATTAAATTTGTTTCTAAGACTGCCTTCTATCATTTGCGTAATATTGCCAAGATTAGGAGCATCTTGTCTCAGAGTGATGCTGAGAAGCTGATCCACGCCTTTGTTAGCTCGAGATTAGATTATTGTAATTCTTTATTATCAGGCTGTCCTAAAACATCTTTAAAAAGTCTTCAGCTGATCCAAAATGCTGCAGCAAGAGTTTTAACAGGTACTAGAAAGAGAGATCATATCTCTCCGGTTCTGGCCTCCCTTCATTGGCTTCCCATAGAGTTTAGAATTAAGTTTAAAATCCTTCTTCTTACTTACAAAGCTCTAAACAATCAGGCTCCTTTTTATTTAAAAGATCTGATACTACCGTATCATCCTAACAGAGCACTACGCTCCGAAAATGCAGGATTACTTGTAATACCTAGAATCTCCAAAAGTACAATGGGAGGCAGAGCCTTCAGTTATCAAGCTCCTCTCCTGTGGAATCAGCTGCCAATCTGGATTCGGGAGTCAGACTCGATCTCTGTTTTTAAGAATAGGGCTAAAACCTACCTTTTTGATATAGCCTACAATTAGGGAGGGATCATGTGTTTCTGAACCCTCCCTTAGTTATGCTGCTAATAGGTTTAGTCAGCCGGGGGACCTCCAGTAATGCAATGGGCCTCACTCCTTTCCTCACTCTCTATGAAATTTTTTTTTTTTTTTTTGCTGGTCATTAACATTTGTTTGTTCTCTCCCATAGATTGAGTCCCCATCGTGCTGTTTGCTCTCTACATGTCTGTTCTTTTCTTCTTCTCTATCCCCTCACCCCCCAGCCAGTCGCAGCAGATGACTGCCCCTCCCTGAGCCTGGTTCTGCTGGAGGTTTCTTCCAGTTAAAAGGGAGTTTTTCCTCTCCACCGTCGCCAAGTGCTTGCTCACAGGGGATCGCCTGATTGCTGGGGTCTTTCTGCAACTGTGGGGGTCCCCCCTACAGTTGATAGTGCTATGAGATGACTGTTGTTGTGAAATGGCGCTATATAAATAAAGTTGAATTGAATTGAATTGAATTGAATTGAAAGGTGTGTATTGGCACACTGAACAGATTTTGATGATCTCAAAATGCATGCTTCCACCAAGGTTCTTATCTTCTCACAGTGTTAGCAACAATACTCCAAAACTACTGGATGGATTTGGATGAAATTTTCACCAGAGGTGGTTCTTGGGCTACTGACAAATCCATTACATTTTGGAGATAATCTGAGAATGCATACCTCAGCCAAGGCTCTTATCTTTCACACCATTTTAGCAACAATACTCCAAAACTAATGGACAGACTTTGATGCAATTTTCACCATAAGTGGCTCTTGGCCTACACACAAACCCATTACATTTTGGAGGTGATCCACGAGGGACAAAAGGAGCCTTGGTGGAAGTCTGCACTCTCAGAGTGCTTTCTAGTTTCAAATTGTATTTTTTCTAACGGTTTATTCTTTATTTCTTTATCTATTTGTAGTGTCAGATCTTCAGTCAGTTACAGGTCAAGAATCTGCCTTGGTTTAATAAATACATTTTTCTATGAAAATTTTCTTTTGACTCCTTGAACCCCCCCCCAAAAAAAACAAAAAAACAAACAAACAAAAACAAATGAAAGGCAAAACATCCCTCCATTCGTGTGTCATCTGCTACTCTTATGCCACTGATTGCCATGACATTTTTTAGAGTTTGACTGTAGCCTTAATTTCAGCTTCTGTTTTGAAGCTTTTATTAAGCTAGTAATCACAATTTAATGTTAAAAATAAACAACAACAACATTTTGATTGGGTTAGTATTTAATTACGCAGGTACGGAACGTCTAGTGTACGTAGTGATTTGGGACGGAAAGGCAAGGGTGCG
This sequence comes from Pholidichthys leucotaenia, assembly GCA_020510985.1. Lineage (NCBI taxonomy): Eukaryota > Metazoa > Chordata > Actinopteri > Cichliformes > Pholidichthyidae > Pholidichthys > Pholidichthys leucotaenia. The sequence goes on along the minus strand of CM035838.1, from coordinate 94,785,909 downwards.
GAACCAATCTATGTGTATACTACACTTCCGGTTTCTACTCTGTAGTATTTCAAAATAAAAGTCCTGTCGGAGTCATTCTCAAAACATTACAATTGTTATTTATTGCACTGATAAAATGAGAAGTGTCACATTGAATCTCGTGATGTACCGCACTGTACAATGGCAACAATACAGTACAGTTTAATTAACCAAGTATAGTTCATATTACCTTGCACCCACGAACTCGTCACATGGAGGGAGTCTCCTCCAGCGATGAACGGTCTCAAACGGGCCGAAATTGAGGGTCAAATACTCCACGCTGTCAGAGCAGCTGTGGTCGAAATCAACACTCGGAGCGACTTTAGTTGACTTACAGGTCATTTTCGCTAACTCATGAGGACCGGCTGAATCTGTTCTCGGGGCCGCTAAACTGCAGGGACGTCCTCGGGCAAGCACATCGTTAATGCTCAAGCATGAGAGCTAATCTTTAATAGCGGTACTCTTGTCATCGAGATAGACAACACAGTGAAGTGCTTCGTTTAAGCTGAAGTCTCTAGTAGTTACGATTGCAGCTGTGATAGAAAAACAAACCCACGGCTAACCTTAGCTAGCTAGCGTGCTATTGCTACGCCGCAAAACTACTAAGCAGTATCAGGATTGTTACCGAACACCTGCCGCCTTTAAGATAAACTAATTAGTTAACTGGAACAGTGCTTCTATTGACTAGAATAACAGTGTAATATGTCTAACAAAGATGAACTAGCAAAGTAAATCGGTTGCTGCTGTCATTAAGAACTCCAACCACGCCCCCCGTTCCCAGGCGAAATCCTCATTTCCTGTTTGCAATTCGGGTGTTTCTCAAAGCCAAGCTGTTTTTTTCTGATTCATGTAGTATAGGGTAAAAAAAATAAAATAAAATAAAGCATTGTCCCTAAAAACAGCAGAAATTTTCTTCTGGTAAAAATGAATGTGTGTGTGTGTGTGTGTGTGTGTGTGTGTGTGTGTGTGTGTGTGTGTGTGTGTGTGTGTGTGTGTTTAAATTCGGCCACAATGCAATTTTTCATTTCGAAAGTTTCAATCTCAAATTTGCGTCATTATTAGGGCCCAAGCCACTGACATCAGTGGGCGAGAACCCTATCTGTTTATTATTATTATTATTATTTTATTAGTATTATTATTATTATTATTATTATTATTATTATTCCACCTAAACGATTGCATTTTTCACCCTCTCAACTTTAAACAAAACACAAATCTTTTTCGCAAACACCTCAGACCTGGTGAAAAAGTCGATAAACTGGAAAAAATATGTGCCCCTCCACCCCCAGTTTTTGTGGGTGGGCCCAAACGTTCAAGATCTATGGAGATTGGCGACAGTAAAGTTTGCTGTACAGACACGAAATTCGGGTGAAGTGTGCATCGCCCCAAGACATGCAAAAAACATAATAGTGGCTAAACGGCCTTCCGTAGGAAATGTCTCCAAAACCCTCTTTTTTTTTTTTTTTGTCACGGCTGATCAGACTTTAAAACATCTCCTAAATGCTGGGGAGTGAAGACAGTAAAACACGTTTGCTTCTATTTTTGCTTCTAGTCAGATCTGTTGCACCCCTGTTCGTACTGGGTACAGCATGCTATGCCTTTCTTTGACTCACTGATCATAATATGCTGTGAAAGTGCCAACTTACAGCATTCATGCAGAAGCATTTTTTCTGTACACTTGAGGTTTGGAGTACATATGCCTGTAAGTAAAAATACTGTGAAATTGTTGTTGTTTTTTTGTGAGAATGAAGGTTGTTTTTTAAAAAAAAAGTAGACAACCAAAACCCTCTCCAAATTCTGGTTTAAATTCCTCATGAGTAAAGTCTGCCTTAAAGTTATAAAATACCAGAAGCTATGAAAAAACTTTTTTCAGATCACAACAGATGATATAAGGTTTAATTGAAAAAAATAATTTAACTGTTGGTAAATATCACGTACAAGTTGTGGGATGTTTTACAGAATTGTTCCATGCAGACAATCCTTAGAGCACTGTTGTGTGGTCATTTAAAAAAATGGAACACAAAATGGAAAATATAAAATGCTTTATAGGAGAAATGTTAAATTTCCTAGTATCACCACAAAATAAACTCTAATCGCTGCAACCATACAGATAAAAAAAAAATTTTAATTCTTAAACTCTAACTTTTTTTTTATCATTATTGGGTTGTTTGATTAAGGAAAGGAGGGAGGCGTAAACAGAAATGCACATTTGAATGCTTACTTTTTGCTCAATTCAGGCGAAGACCTCTGGATCGGCACTGCACTGTTTTTTGGTAGTCCACCTTTGACCCCAGGACGGGTTGGGGATTAGCCCGCCTCTAGAATGCCATTGGCTAGGCCATGGAGTCTGTCTCCTTCTTCTTCTTCTTCTTTTAGATTTGATTGGCAGTTGGCAACCAGCTTACAGGTGCATTACCGCCACGTACTTCACTCTGTATCATCACTCTCTCTGGTCAGGAGCTGTAGTCCTATCATCATTGCTGTGTCCAATCAAACCTCAACTCTATGGGGTCTGTCTCCATTTTGGTTTGGGCAAAATGGCTGGTTGGGTGGTCTTCATTTTAAATTGGAGGGCGGAGTTAGTTGTGGAAGGTGCTGCCAGGCTCAGGTGTCTGGATGCAGTGCAGACAATCCTTTTTTTCCCCTTTCTTTTTCCCACTTAATCCTCGCATGGTCTGCAGCAAAAGCTGGAGGGAGGTGTCTCACTGAGTAGATGAAGGTCACTAACCCACAGTCATGATGAGTTTTTTCTTTTTTTTTCATTGTTTAATTTTCTGATTTTATTTAATGATCCAATTTTTGCACACGCCACAGTGTACTTTCATTGGTTAACCGTAGGGGCGTGACTCTACCTCATAATTGCTCATGCCATCAAACCCTCCCTCGCCGCTCAGTGGCTGAGGCCGGATCAAAAAGTTTATAAACCTCAAATATCATCCATCAGTTTGACGTCCGGACACTGGTGCAGCTGCCGGTCACAAGTTTAATGAATGAATGATTTATTTGAACATGTTCCGTCAGTACAAGAATCAATTTAAATAGATAAATAATACATAAATGAAATTCATAATGATAATACATAAATATAATCATTATACACGTGGGAACAGAGGGGTGGGGGTGGAGGGGGGAGTGAGGGGTAGGGGCGGGCGGGGTGAGGGGGTGGGGAGGTCAAAGGCAACCACCTGTCAAAAGTCTGATGGGTGGTGCCCTATGAGCATCTTCTACCATACTGTCCTTCTGCCTGAAACACCACAGTGGCATCCATGGCACTGCACTTAAGTAGTTTGAACCCTACTTATTGAACAGAACTTTTTCTGTAACAATTGGTGACATGTCCTCATCCAGTGCCTCTCTCTCCTGTGGGGTCCTAAAGGGCTCTATCCTTGTCTCTATTCTGTTTTCACTATACAGCCGTGGACAAAATTGTTGGTACCCCTCTGTTAATGAAAGAAAAACCCACAATGGTCACAGAAATAACTTGAATCTGACAAAAGTGGTAATAAATAAAAATTCTATGAAAATTAACCAGTGAAAATCAGACAGTGCTTTTGAATTGTGGTTCAACAGAATTACTTTAAAAAACAAACTCATGAAACAGGCCTGGGCAAAAATGATGGTACCCCTAGAAAAGATTGAAAATAATGTGACCATAGGGACATGTTCAACCAAGATGTGTCCTCTAATTAACATCACAGGTGTCTACAAACTTGTAATCAGTCAGTCGGCCTATTTAAAGGGTGACAAGTAGTCACTGTGCTGTTTGGTGACATGGTGTGTACCACACTAAACGTAGACCAGAGGAAGCAAAGGAGAGAGTTATCTCAGGAGATTAGAAAGAAAATTATAGACAAGCATGTTAAAGGTATAGGCTATAAGACCATCTCCAAGCAGCTTGATGTTCCTGTGACTACAGTTGCACAGATTATTCAGAAATTTAAGATCCACGGGACTGTAGCCAACCTCCCTGGACGTGGCCGCAGAAGGAGACGGATAATACGAATGGTAACAAAAGAGCCCAGAACAACCTCTAAACACATTCATAGTGAACTCCAAGGTCAAGGTACATCAGTGTCAGATCGCACCATCCGTCGTTGTTTGAGCCAAAGTGGACTTCATGGGAGATGACCAAGGAGGACACCACTGTTGAAAACAAATCATAAAAAAGCCAGACTGGAATTTGCCAAACTGCATGTTGACAATTATTTATCTTTTGTTCATATAAAAGACAAAAAATAAAATAGAAAGGAGATGACTTTACCTTCTTTACATGTTTCAACTGCACTGCAGCCTACGAAGGCTGCAGTGCAGCTTCTGACGAAGGCTGCAGTGCAGTGGAAACATGTAAAGAATGTAAAGACATCTCCTTTCTATTTTATTTTTTGTCTTTCATATGAACAAAGATAAATAATTAAAAGAAGACAAAATGAACCTATTTGACGTGCGTGTTGACAAGCCACAAAGCTTCTGGGAGAATGTCCTATGGACAGACAAGACAAAACTGGAACTTTTTGGCAAGGCACATGAGCTCTGTGTTCACAGATGCAAAAATGAAGCATACCAAGAAAAGAACACTGTCCCTACTGTGAAACATGGAGGAGGTTCTGTTATGTTCTGGGGCTGCTTTGCTGCATCTGGCACAGGGTGTCTTGAATCTGTGCAGGGTACAATGAAATCTCAAGACTATCAAGGTATTCTAGAGAAAAATGTGCTGCCCAGTGTCAGACAGCTTGGTCTCAGTCACAGGTCATGGGTCTTGCAACAGGATAATGACCCAAAACACACAGCTAAAAACACCCAAGGATGGCTAAGAGCCAAACATTGGACTATTTTAAAGTGGCCTTCTATGAGCCCTGCTCTAAATCCTATTGAACATCTGCGGAAGGAGCTGAAACATGCCGTCTGGAGAAGGCACCCTTCAAACCTGAGACAACTGGAGCAGTTTGCTCATGAGGAGTGGGCCAAAATACCTGCTGAGAGGTGCAGAAGTCTCATTGACAGTTACAGAAATCGTTTGATTGCAGGGATTGCCTCAAAAGGTTGTGCAACAAAATATTAAGTTAAGGGTACCATCATTTTTGTCCAGGCCTGTTTCATGAGTTTGTTTTTTGAAATAATTCTGTTGAACCACAAGTCAAAAGCATTGTCTCATTTTCATTGGTTAATTTCCATAGAATTTTTATTTATTACCACTTTTGTCAGACTCAAGTTATTTCTGTGACCATTGTGGGTTTTTCTTTCATTAACAGAGGGGTACCAACAATTTTGTCCACGGCTGTATATGCTGCCACTTGAGCCAGTAACAGCCAGGCCCAACATGTTATGCGGATGACTTGCAGCTTTATTTACCTTTGAGCCCAGAACAAACTGACTCACAAAGTGTTCTATTCATTGGACTGCATCACTGACATTAAGTTGTTAAGCCAAAATTGTTTCCACTTAAATTAAGAAAAAACAGAATGTATTGTGTTTGGGGATACTGTAATGGCTGGTTTTGGTACCCTGTCTTTAAGGCTTAGTTCTGCTGTCAGAAATCTGGGGATGATTTTTGATAGCCATTTAAAATTTGACAAACAGATTGACAATGTAGTCAAGATGAGCTTTTATCAGTTACTGTACGTCTACTATCCAAAGCCAAACCTTTCCTGAGCCATCATGATCTCGAGATAGCCATCCATGCTTTAATCACTTCTAGGCTTGATTACTGCAATGCACTTTATGTTGGCGTCTCCCAGGCAACCCACACCTCAGATCTCCAAATCCTGACAGAACGGAACGACGTCCGGGCTAGAGTACGTAGCGTGACTGTTCAATGGAATGTTGCTGTGCAGCATTTTGTGAGGGCACGCAAATGTGTTGCGAGGTAATGCAAAAAATATTTTCCGTGGGAACGCAAAAGTATTGCGAGGGAACGCAAAAGTAACCACCCCAAAAAAATTCTCACCATGACCCTTAGGGGGCTCCATAGTTTGGCACTGAGCCTTTCCATTGGCAACACTAAATATTTCTTTGTACCGTTGAGTTACAGCAGGTGGTTTCTCGTGGATCCAATTAAACAGTATACATTTTCTAACTAAACCTAGGAGTTTATTTTGTAATTTTGACATGTTTTTAGGACCCATTAAGCAGACACAGACTCAAAAGTAGATTCAATTATCTTTACTGTGTGCTGAGTGTGTGTGTGTGTGTGTGTGTGTGTGTGTGTGTGTGTGTGTGTGTGTGTGTGTGTGTGTGTGTGTGTGTGTGTGTGCGTGTATGTGTAGATGTTGCAGCCGGGGCGAGCAGAGCACCGTACAGCCTGGCAACCCTAGGAATGAGCAAAGACAGGGAGGATTAGTGTCTGAGCTCAGGAGGGAATGTACAGTGATGTTTAGAGCTTACTGTCGATGAGGTGGTGAACAGCTCAGGTTAGTCCCGAAGGCCCCGGCCAGGGAGACAGCATCTACTGTCCCGGTTGCGGATGGAGATGATAGCGGTGTTGTTGAGGTGTAGTGTCGCTCGGTCCACCGCCAGGAGGGAGAGGTCCGCCGCCATGGATCTCCGCCTGTGCACACGGGATTAGAGGGTAGAATAATGATGAAGAAAGAGATGGCTTACTTGCTGTGGAGACGTGAGCCCTTCCAAACGAACAACAAAGGAAGACGAGTTTCTTTGAAGAACGTAGATGACGAGAAGGAAGACTCTGGAGGAAGATGAAGACATGTGCTGGTCTCATTAGACCAAGGAGTAAGATGACTCCGTGCTGACCTGTGGGCAGCATGGCTTAAATAGCTCTGATGATGAGGGAGAGCAGGTGTGCGCGCAGCTGTGGAGAATCAGGCAGGCAGAGCAAATCATCACAGTACTCCCCCCCACATGGCGCCTCTCGGCGACCGATCTAGCGTACCTGGGTGCGTCCGGTAGAAGCCCCTGATGAGTTGAGGATCTAACACGAAGGAGGGACGCACCCAGGACCTCCACTCAGGGCCGTAACCCTCCCAGTCCACCAGGTACTGTAGGCCGTGACCCTGGCGACTGACATCCAGGATGGTGTTTGTTGACCTTCCACACCGGGTCGCCATCGATCACCACTGGTGGAGGTGGCGTCTTGGGAGGAGGGCACAGAGGGCTGGAACAGAACGGCTTTACCTGAGAGACATGAAAGGTGGGACAGATGCAGGGGGGGAGCCAGGCACACAGCTACAGGATTCACAATATGGGTTATTGCAAACGGCCTAATAAACCGCTGAGAGAGTTTCACTCAATTGTTTTTCTAAATTAATGTGTTCTTTCAAAGTCTCCTTTTTCCTGGCTGCACTATAAGAAATTATGACTCCTCTCAAGTAAGCTTTAAGTGTGTCCCACAGAGTTGATGGATTTGTGTCTTTGTTATCATTTATTGAGAAAATTTTTTTTTGATTTGTTGTTTCAGAAATAACACAAATGTGGGGTTATTTATAATCAAGGGGTTAGAACACCAATTACGTGAAGTTGGTTGAGGAGGACCATGGACTCGGACTTGGAGGTGCTGATTCTCATCCCAGCCGCTTCACACCTCCAAGTCCGAGTCCATGGTCCTCAGCCGGAAAAAGGTGGATTGTCCTCTCTGGGTTGGGGACAGGCTCCTGCCCCAAGTGGAGGAGTTTAAGTATCTTGGGGTCTTGTTCACGAGTGAGGGGAAAATGGAGCGAGAGATTGACAGACGGATTGGAGCAGCATCTGCAGTGATGCGGACATTGTATCGGTCTGTTGTGGTGAAGAGGGAGCTGAGTTCTAAGGCAAAGCTGTCGATTTACCAGTCAATCTACGTTCCTACTCTCACCTATGGCCACAAGCTTTGGGTAATGACTGAAAGAACGAGATCGCGGATACAAGCGGCTGAAATGAGCTTTCTCCGTAGGATTGCTGGACTCACCCTCAGAGATAGGGTGAGGAGCTCAGTCATCCGGGAGAGGCTCAGAGTAGAACCACTGCTCCTCCACATTGAAAGGAGTCAGTTGAGGTGGTATGGGCATCTGATTAGGATGCCTCCTGGACGCCTCCCACTTGAGGTGTTTCAGGCACATCGCACTGGGAGGAGACCCCGGGGCAGACCCAGGACACGGTGGAGAGACTATGTCTCCCAGCTGGTCTGGGAATGCCTTGGTATCCTCTCTGAAGAGCTGGAGCAGGTGGCGGAGGAGAGGGAAGTCCGGGCTTCTCTGCTTGAACTGCTGCCTCCGCGACCCGGACCTCCGGAAAAGCGGTAGAAGATGGATGGATGGATGGTTGAGGAGAAGGTGGGGAGACTGTAATGTAGGTATCTGTGTGATCGGATAATAGACGAGTGCCTATTACACATTCCTCAACTCTCTCTAATACTGTTCTTGAGACAAAAATGTAATCAATTTGAGGAAGACTTTGGTGGGGGTGAGAAAAGAAGGTGTAATCCTTGTCTTTGGAGTGGAGAACTCTCCAAGAATCAAAAAATTGCAAATTTGAAAATAGTTCTCTCGTAGCTTCTCTCATCTTAGATATGGTATTTTTCACTGGAGGTGAAATTATATATTTATATTTATACATTATATAGTCACCATGTAGAGTACCCGTTATGAGAACATAGCGACCTTATTGATCCATTTTGACATGGCGAAAGGTGTATTTTTATTTATAGGAATGGCCACACCTCTTTTTTGTTGAAAATCCATCCGTCCATCCATCCATCTATCTTCTACCACTTTTCCTGAGGTCCAGGTCGCGGAGGCAGCAGTTCAAGCAGAGAAGCCCAGACTTCCTCTCCCCAGCCACCTGCTCCAGCTCTTCAGAGAGGATATCAAGGCATTCCCAGACCAGGTGGGAGACATAGTCTCTCCAGCGAGTCCTGGGTCTGCCCCGTGGTCGCCTCCCAGAGGGACATGCCCGAAATACCTTGAATGGGAGGCGTCCAGGAGGCATCCTGATCAGATGCCCATACCACCTCAATTGGCTCCTTTCATGAGGAGCAGCAGTTCTACTCTGAGCATCTCCCGGATGACTGAGCTCCTTACCCTGTTTCTGAGGGTGAGTCCAGCAATCCTACTAAGAAAGCTCATTTCAGCCGCTTGTATCCGCGATCTCGTTCTTTCCGTCATTACCCAAAGCTCATGACCATAGGTGAGGGTAGGAACGTAGACTGACTGGTAAATCACCAGCTTTGCCTTAGAGCTTAGCTCCCTATTCACCACAACAGACCAGTACAACATCCGCATCACTGCAGATGCTGCTCTGATCCGTCTGTCAATCTCTCGTTTCATTCTCCGCTCACTCGTGAATAAGACCCCAATGTGGCGGCATGGAATAATAAGGAGCGAACTGAGAGTTTTTGAGGGAGTTTATTAATCATACCGCCATCACAACACCCACTCCAGCGCCGTGCAGGCGCGCCGGAGCGGGCCCGGAGGCTCTCGTCAGGAGACACGGAATGCGTGTGTCAGAAGAAGTGGTCAGAGAGAGAGAAAAAGTTACAGAGCGATATGCAGTTTAAATACAAGCAAGTGCCGGCCCGGGACGGCGAATTTGTCTGGGCCGCGCAAAACTTGCCTGTGGATCCGCGATGTTGAGGGGCTGTCCCGTTGAACGTGTGGAGGTCCACAGCAACTGTAAGAAGAAAAATTAGTCTCTGACTCCTCTCGCGGCCATGAAGAAAAAAAGGAGCTGCAGCAGTGTGAGGGACTTGGCGTGTTGACTTTAGGTGCGCGCGCAGTCCTAAAGTCCTCGGGGACAGCTGACGGCTGAATTCCCTTGTGCGCCGTGGCTGAGACCATTAGAAAATCCTGTGAGCGAGCTGCGTGCGTGCTTCAGGTGTGTGAGCAGCCCTGAAGGTTCTGTGTGCAGCAGCGAAGGACGATGGCGGTCTGTGTGGAGCCGGTATTGCCCCGTGCGTGGTGCGCTGTCCTCATAACCCCCCGGTGTGCGTGCGGGGTTCGGTGCATGGCAAGACCGCTGTAGAGGCGAGTCAGGGTCAGGCAGCTTTCTGGAGATCAGCGTCGTCGGCGCCGATGGTCATCCCTGTAAGCTGTTGCGTCGTTCGCTGTGTTGGGTCATGGTGCGTTGGAGTGGTGAGAGGGAGGAGACGATCTCTGTCCCTCGGGCTCGTGTCGATGCGTTGGAGCGGTGAGAGGGAGTAGGCGTTTTGTGTCCCTCGGCCGGTTCCAGCGTGGATGTGCAGATCTCAGGCGGGGATCGCACAATGACGCTTTCTGCAGCTTTCCCGGTCGTGGATGAGCTCCGGAGAGTTCGCCTGGTGGTGGCTCTGCGTCGAGATCTCCCTGTAGCAGAAGGGAGGGCAGTCTATTTGCATCAGGCTGCTGCGTTCACTTGTCGTTGGAGTCACCGCCGGGTGCTGCGTTTGTTGGCGTCAGCGTGTTCTTTCTCGGGGTCACCAATGTGGCGGCATGAAATAATATGCAGCGAACTGAGAGTTTTTAAGGGAGTTTATTAATCATACCGCCATCACAACACCCACTCCAGCGCCGTGCAGGCGCGCCGGAGCGGGCCCGGAGGCTCTCGTCAGGAGACACGGAATGCGTGTGTCAGAAGCAGTGGTCAGAGAGAGAGAAAAAGTTACAGAGCGATATGCGGTTTAAATACCCCACTACAGACAATACATGAAAGGCACATTTGCATCACAGTACAGAACAGGAAGCATGAACACCTGCATTTGAGTCACACATATCAACAGGATACTGGCGCCTGAACTAGACAAAGAGAGGCTGCCTATTGATCTCAATACACACATCTCATTGTTCTGCTAATTGCCCCAGCTGAGCGCTCTGCTTGTCCGTAGGCTGTGGGGGTCGTCCACACCAAGATACTTAAACTCCTCCACTTGGGGCAGGAGCTTGTCCCCAACCTGGAGAGGACAATCCACCTTTTTCTGGCTGAGGACCATGGACTCGGACTTGGACTTGGACCATGGACTCAGACTTTGCTGAAAATGACGAACAGTAAACTTGTCCAACCCACTCTTTCTTAAGTTTTTCATGCTCCTTATCATTGAGGTGTGTTTCCTGTAAAAGGGCAATGTTAGTTTTTCCTTCTTAAGCCAGGATAGCAATTTCTTGCGCTTAATAGCATGATTTACTCCTTTGACATGAAAAGATACTGTATATACTTAATTGCATTCATTTAGACCACAGTATATGTTTATATCTACGTATGTACAGTGATGCAGATGTAAAATAACAAGAAAACAAGACCAAAAAAAGGAAAGAAAAAAAACAGAAGACATGAATAAGGAGGGGGAGGGAAAAAGAATGTGGTGGTATGGGTGGGGGATTCTCCACCTGGAGAAGGCAGCTGGGGAAGGGGGGAACAATGGACCGAAGGAGAAAGTGTCACCGGGGGGTATCAGATGGGACAGTAAGGACTATGCACCCCCCGGGGAGAGGAGGCACTACCGGAGCCACTGGAAGAGGAAAGGGTGTGAGAGCAGTGCTGGCGTTATGTCATGTTAATGTACCACACAGGTTTTTGTTCCAAACATTGTATTATGGTTGGAAGTTCTGGGTCTCAATGCATGGAATTAAAGGTATAAAAGAGGAATGCACAGAGACCCAGGAGCTCTTTTACTGTACTTGATGATGGAGGAAGAATAAAGTTCGTGTGTCGTCCAGATCGCTGCCTCGCCTGTTTCCTTTCTCCACATTGGTGACCCCAAGACGTACCATGGAAAGCGAGCCGAGCACTGCCCCAGAGACTACCTGGAGGGAGAGCACCAGCGCCACGTGCGCTGTCTCAGTCAAGCTCCCAGACTTCTGGCTTCACAACCCGACCGCGTGGTTCTTGCACATAGAAGCCCAGTTCGCACTCCGCGGGATAACAACGGACAATACCAAGTATTACTACGTTGTCGCCGCACTGGATGTGCGTTCTACGCAACAGGTGACGAGCCTGCTCCAGGACCCGCCAGCCCAAAAGAAATATGAAGCACTCAAGAGGATGCTGCTCCAGCGCTACACCCTTTCTGACAGTGAGAGGGCAGAGAGACTCCTAACATGTTAGGTGACAGATCAGCAGTGGAGCTCATAGAGAGCATGTTGGTGCTGAGGGGGAAGGACGATGAATCTTTGTTGTTCACCCACTTGTTCCTCAGGAACTTACTGGCTACGGCGAGAGCGATCCTGGCCAACTCGCCGTGGCTGGCTGCAAAGGACTACCGCGCACTGGCGCAGGAAGCGCACCACATCATTTTGGCGACCAGAGCTCTTAGCGTGCAGGCAGTGGCACCGGCATCCATGAGGGACTCCAGCGAGGTCGAGGAGCCATTGGTGGTAGCCAGGACGGACACCAGGAGATGAAGGAATGGAGCGATCTGTTTTTATCATCGCTGTTTCGACTCGAATGCCCAGCGCTGCCTGTTGCCATGCCAATTCGAGAAGACGGCACGTTCAGCATTCAGTTGCAGCTGCAACCGCTGGCGACAGGAACAAACTGCTTTATGTCACAGACACACGTTCAGGGAGATGGTTTTTGGTGGACTCCGGCTCCCAGAAGAGCCTCATCCTGCCGGTCAACGCAGACAAGTTGGCAGGAGGCAGTGGTCCTGAGCTCATGGCTACCAACGGATCCACCATCAGGACGTCTGGTGAACAGACACTGACAATATGCTTGCACGGACGCAATTTCCAGTGGGACTTTGTGATAGCTGCATGTGCTGCTCCCATTTTAGGCGCAGACTTTCTATGTGCTTATGGGTTATTAGCCGATGTTGCTAATAAGCGATTAGAAGATGCTGTCTCTTTTTCCTCACTCACCTGCACAGCTCAGGGAGCTGGGTCAACAACACTGGCTAACGTTATAGCTCCAGCGGGTAAGTACCAACATTTACTCGCACAGTTCCCAGCACTGATGGTCCCGACCTTTTCGGCTACGATAACAAAACACGGGGTTGAACATTTCATAACTACAAAAGACCCACCAGTGTTCGCGTGTCCTCGGTACCTGGACGCGACTAAGCTGGCCAGCGCGTGCAAGGAGTTTGCCAACTTAGAGCAGTTGGGCATCGTCCGGCACTCCAACAGCCCATGGGCATCCCCGCTTCACATGGTGCCTAAAGCCAACGGGTCATGGCGACCGTGGGGCAATTTCCGGCGCTTGAACAATGCCACGGAACACGATCATTATCCTATTCCGCACATCCAGGATTTTTCCGTGCACCTGGCCGGGGCGCATGTTTTTTCAAAAGTGGATCTGGTAAGCGGATACCATCAGGTCCTGGTGCGCGCAGAAGATGTTCCAAAAACAGCAGTAATAACTCCTTTCGCCATTTCGAGTTTTTATGCATGCCATTCGGATTAAAAGGTGCGGTGCAGACTTTCCAGAGGATGATGGACACAGTGCTTTGCGACTTGTCCTTCATTTTTGTCTACTTAGACAACATTCTGGTAGCTAGCGCGTCCGAAGAGGAGCTCATTGCCCATCTTAAGACGGTTTTCCAGAGACTGGAAGCACACAGACTTATAGTAAACCCAGCTAAGTGCCAGTTTGGTGTGCCAGTGATTGATTTCTGGGCCACCAACTTTTTGCATCCGCAGACCATGAGAACCCTGCAGGAGTTTTTTGGGAATGGTCAGTTTTTATAACCGTTTCCTTCCCCGGACAGTCCAGCTGATGGAGCCATTGTATGCCGCGCTGAAATAAAAGAAGCCTGCGGAAAACATCGACTGGACTCCCGAGCGAGTTCAGGCTTTCACGGATACCAAAACAGTGCTGGTGGATGCTGCGTTGCTAGCCCATCTGGATCTGTCGGAAAAGATAGCGCTCACTACGGACGCGTCTGATGTTGCCATAGGAGCAGTGGTGGAGCAGTACGTCTCTGGTTCGTGGCAGCCGTTCGCATTTTTTAGTCGAACTTTGTGCGACAACAAGTGCAAATACAGCATGTTCGACAGAGAGTTGTTGGCGCTACACCTGGCAACATGCCATTTCCACTTTTGGCTAGAAAGGCGTGAGTTCACCGCATTCGTGGACCATAAGCCGCTGACATACACAATGTCCAAGGTCTCGGAACCGTGGTCGGCCCAGCAGCAACGGCATTTGGCCACAATCTCGGAGTTTATGACCGACATTCAACACATTGCCAGTAAGCTCAACGTTGTGGCCAATTGTCTCTCCGGTCTACATGGGAATAGATTTCCCTGCTATGGCCGCAGAGCAAGCCGGGGACGTGGACATTGGTGCACTCCAGTCGGCACCGACTGGGTTAAGGCTGGAGAGCAGGGTGGTGCAAGAAGGGTGCCCTCCCTTGCTTTGCGACGCCTCCACCAACTGCCCGCGCCTGGTGGTTCCAAGCTCTTGGTGCCGCCGCACCACTCCCTTTCACATCCGGGAGTGCGCGCTTTGGTGAAGCTAGTGGGGGCAAAATTCATCTGGCCACACTTGCGCAAGGATGTGAAAGAGTGGGCTGCAGCTTGCATCATGTGCCAGTGGGCCAAAGTGCACAAGCACACCAGAGCCCCCCTCGGGCTGTTCCAAATCGCAGCCAGAAGGTTCAACCATGACCATGTGGATTTTGGTGGGACCCCTCCCTCCATCGCAAGATTTCACACACCTTTAGACAATCGTGAACCGCACCACGCGCTGGCCTGAAGTGGTTCTGCTGGCTTCTACCACATCCACGGAAGTAGCTTGTGCTTTTTTGTCGGCTTGGGTTGTACGGTTCGGATCCCCATCAGACATCACTTCCGACAGGGGTCCACACTTTGTTTCGGAACTCTGGTCCACGATGGCCCAGAGCCTGGGGGGGGTCAAAATTCACTGCACTACCGCGTACAATCCCCAAGCTAACGGGTTATGCAAGTGTTTTCATAGGTCCCTTAAAGCAGCGCTCAGAGCTTTGCTCATGGACACAAATTGGGTCAACCGCCTACCCTGGGTCTTTTTAGGGTTGCGCTCTGCGCCTAAGGAAAATTTGGCAGCCTCCCCGGCAGAACTCGTTTTTTCTCAGCCGCTGCTGATCCCCGGAGAGTTTTTACCGGAAAACCCCACGCCCGACGCTGATCCGCCTGCGCAATTTTTGCACAGCATGGAGGCTTTTAACGTACCGGGCCCAACCCACCATTGTTTTCGCTGCACTTCCCTCCCCAAGAGTTTACAGAATGCCAGCTTTGTTTTTGTCAGACACAATGCGCACTGGACCCCACTGTGCCCACCGTACAATGGACCATTCAGGGTGTTGGAACTTGGGGCGAAACATTTTGTGTTAGACTTGGGGGAGCTTAGGGAGACCGTCTGCATCAACAGGCTGAAGCCTGCTTTTGTGTTGGCAGACGAGCAGGTGGTGTTGGCCCAAGCTCCCCGGCGTGGATGCCCACCATTGGTGGCTCCGCAAGTTGGTGTTCCCTTGGTTGGGACCTGCGCCCACGAAGCTGATGTGTTTTCCCCCCTCCCTTTTTCCCTCCATCGACTGACGTGCCCTCCTGTACACCTCGCCAGCAGGGTGATTCGACTGGATCAGTGACCCTCTGCTACAGCCGCTATGGGCACTGGCTCAAGCCCAAAGGACAGGGGGGGTTAGTGCCCTTTCTGGGTGTTTGGGGGGGGGGAGCTGCGTGGTGGTACGGGTGGGGGATTCTCCACCAAGAGAAGGCAGCTGGGGAAGGGGGTAACAATGGACCAAAGGAGGAAGTGTCACCGGGTGGTAACAGGGAGGACAGTAAGGACTATGTGCCCCTCGGGGAGAGGAGGAACTGCCGGAGCCGCTGGAAGAGGAACGGGTGTGAGAGCGGTGCCGGCGTTATGTCATGTTAATGTGCCACACAGGTCTTTATTCCAAACATTGCATTATGGTCGGAAGTTCTGGGTCTCAATGCATGGAATTAAAGGTATAAAAGAGGAATGCATAGAGACTCAGGAGCTTTTACTGTACTTGATGTTGGAGAAAGAATAAAATTTGTGTGTCGTCTAGCTCGCTGCCTCGCCTGTTTCCTTTCTCCACAACAACAAAAAAGGGGGGGGAGTAGGTCTTCTCAGGCTTACAACTCTATTTTTAAAATTGTCTTTAAACAGTACGAGTATTGAGAACTTGTACTCACAAATAAATCTGTTTAACTCGAACTGTCTCATCAACAGCAACAGGACAGGAACAGTCCTAACAAAAGTGTCAAAGCAAAGGCTCCTTGGGGCTGAGGGGAAGCAGCACCTCTTGCAAGCACACACACAGTCTAGTCCGCTGGTCTTCTCCATATCAAACAGTCGATGTGTCGCTTTCTTACTCCTGGCTCAAACGTCTCCATGGTCTCATTATACTCATGTAGTCAGTCTAATATGATGTAAACAGAACGGCAGACTTACTCCATTTAAGCATAGTCCGCCTTAATCAGTCACCTGTAAATATTAACTCTCAAATTGCATTTTCAACAGTCACAATCGTTAACACATTTCTCCATTAACACGCTCTCACCAGGCTGTTTATTCACAGGGCCACGTCCATCGTCTCCACGAAGCTTCCGGCTTTCTCTGCCGTGTCAAAGGAAAGCTCCTTATTATTGTTGGTAAAACGGAGGGTCGCTGGATATTGCATCCTAAACCTGATGCTTTTGTCAATCAACTTCTGGCACACTGCACTGAAGCATCTCCTCTGTTGCAGGATGTTTTGAGGTATGTCTTGTTGGATGGTAATCTTTGCTCCTTTGTATTCCAGTTTTTGTTTGCCACTGAGCATTAGAATCTTCATCTTGTTTGCGGGATAGTGGAGCTTCATCATAACAACCCGGGGGATATCTGATTTAGGGCGGCTGAGTTCTCTGTGGCATCTATCCAGCCTTATCCTGCCTTTTTTAGTCTCCATATTAAGTCGTTTGGGTAGCCAGGTTTCAACGAATAATAGTGCATTCTTCCCTTCAATTCCTTCCTTAACACCAAAGATTCTGATGTTGTCACAGCGGGACCGCGCCTCCTGGTCATTTGTGCGATTAATGAGAGTAGCTAGCTTAGCTTCTGCTTCAGCTAACCCACCCTCGAGATCAGCAATGATGTCTTCGGCGCTGGAGATACGGCATTCGGCTTCTCCCAAACGTTTTGAGTCCTCTTCTAGCTTTGTCGTAATAATGTCTAATTTGTTAGAGAACATGGCCAGTTTCTCCTCCATGACAGCTGCAACCTTGGTTGTAATTTCCCTTATTAGAGCAGTGTTATCAATGAGTGAGCTAGCATTAGCTTCCATGGAGTCTCCATCTTTAGCAGTCAGTTCAGTGGGCTGTCAGCGATTATATCTCTTAGACCTTTGTTTTTCAGGGACGTCTGCTGATATTCCTTTGTTGGACATGTTCCCCAGTTACTCCCTTGCTTAAGCGTGTACAATGACTACAAATATATAGTTAAAATATAAGTTTTTTAGATAATTTGGTCGAGAGCTATCTGGCCACGATCCTATCAGTGCAACGCCATCACCGGAACTCAGAATTAATTTTAAACTTTTATTCTTTGTTTTTAAAGCTCTTAATGGCCTTGTTCCAGCTTATTTAGCTGAGAATTTAACTGTCTGTAACCAAGGCAGAGCTTTGAGGTCATCCAATCTGTTTTTGCTGGCTGTGCCCAGGTCAAGGTGTAAACACTGGGGTGACCAAGCCTTTCCTGTTGTCGCCCCCAGGCTCTGGAATAATCTCCCCACTGACTTACATGTTATTGCTGACCTGGCCCTTTTTAAATCAGAACTTAAAACGTATTTATTCAGGATGGCTTTTAATACCCAGTAGTGGTGACACTTACTCTTTTTATTCATCTTTTTTATCTTACTTTTATGTTTATTTTTAGGTATTTATGCTTATCCCTTTGTTTATGTAATCTGTTTTTATGCTGTGTGTGTCTAGTACTGTTCAGTTTTTCTGTAAAGCAATTTGGTCACCTCCGGGTTGTTTTAAGGGCTATATACAGTAAATAAAGTACATTATATTCCTCATAAATTAAAAATAAAAAATAAAATGAGCAAAGATACAGTATTTTATCTTATATTGTAGGATATTTATAGCCTATTAATAGCCAATTTTTCAACTCCCACCCTAGGTGAAAACCTCACGTACTTTGAAACCTAAATGTTTTCAGGTATGCATCATACTCTTGCCAAATAAATTCAGACAGACCCAAAAACTATTCATAACGTTGCAGAATATTCCAGCTGAGGCTGACGTCATACATCATTATGAGTTTGTTACCTGTAGAAAAGGTGCAGCAGCCTCCTGCAGTTAGGATAGGGAGGGACCTCTCTGTGTGCGTGCCAGGGCTCCAGCACAGCTCGTGCAGGTACAGAGGAGAGAATGTGTGTGAGAGGAGGGATCATACCATTTGCGTGGCGGGGGTGTTTTCATTTTCATTTTTAAAAAGTTTAAATAACAGACTACTGAATATATTTTGGATGTTATTTCAGCTTGTCAAAGATTAACTAAAATTTTATAATCACAACTTTTCTCATTCCAATTTTTGAGGGGTGCTGAGTTTAAATTTAAGGGTGCTATAGCACCCCTAAAAAAAGCCTAACGCCACCCATGGTGAGGAGTGTTCGAAAAATTGTATGTACTGTACTGTTGAAATATGAGATCATTTTAGTTATTTTTTTCATTAAATATAATTTTATTAATACTTTTATATATTTCTTTGAAATCAGTTGAATTTATTCTCTTCTGGCTCTGCAAAATTATGATCAAAGTTTCAATTATGAGAAAAAAATTAAAATTTTACCAAAAACTGTTTAAAATTTATTAGAAAAAACAGTAATTTCATTATAAAAAATAGACAAAAATTAGCCATAAAATAATCCACAAGTTAATGATAAAGTTTCAAATGTACATGAAAAGTCATAATCACTCTATCATCCATCCATCCATCCATCCATCCATCCATCCATCCATCCATCCATCCATCCATCCATTTTCTTCCGCTTAATCCTTTTCAGGTCGCAGGGGGGCTGGAGCCTATCCCAGCATCTTTGGGCGAGAGTCAGGGTACACCCTGGACAGATCGCCAGTCCATCGCAGAGTCACTCTATAATATATTCAAGAAATCTCTTTGTCAGTTTGTGTGTGTGTGTGTCACGATCATAGCACATCATAGGATGGCCTATGATGTCTGTTTGACATCCTATGATGTTCCTATGATATCAGGCATCATAGGACATCTTTATGATGTCATATAGACCATCACTCACAATGCCTGCCTTGATGTCTTTATGATGTTATATAGACCATCTTCTTCTTCTTCTTTTAGATTTGATTGGTGGTTTGCAACCAGCTTACAGGTGCATTACCACTGACTTGATTATCATCACTCTATATCTTTTTATAAGGAGTTCTGAACAACTCCTTATGTGTGAAAAAATTATCCGTCCATCACTCACCAAAAAAGATACTCATCACCCGATTAAGAATAGGACACAGCACTTTAAACCACACCCATTCGAAGCAGTAAATCTGCAAATCTTACTCATCACCCAATTAACAATAGGACACACTACTTTAAACCACACCCATTTGAAGCAGTACATCATGTCATATAGACCATTACTCATGAAAGAAGAGATACTTATCATCCGATTAAGAATAGGACACACTACTTTAAACCACACCCATTCAATGACATATTTATCGGCCCAGGAAACACGCACGCAGGCTCAGGTAAGATTTGATAGCTTTATTTAACAGCAAAGGAGTGTTTGGGTGCGTGTATGAGATATGTTGCGCGCCGCCGTGCGTAAAAGCGCCTCGCGCGCCCTGGTCCACAAGCTCCGGTAGCGTCTCACATGCGCCTGGATAGATGGAACAGCCAACTCACTCTCCTGCTCGGGAAACAAGGGGGGGTCGTAGCCCAATGACGCCCTGAAGGGGGACATCCCGGTAGCCGATGACCATGCCATATTGTGGGCGTACTCCACCCAGGCCAAGTAAGAGCAACAGGAGGAGGGTTGGAGGAGGTGACGCAGCGCAGGGCAGCCTCCAGCTCCTGATTGGCGCTCTCACACTGCCCGTTGGATTGGGGATGATGACCGGAGGAAAGACTAACCGTGGCCCCCAGGGCGTTGCAAAAGCACCTCCACACTTGAGACACGAACTGAGGCCCCCGATCAGACACGACGTCCACTGGGATCCCGTGCAGCCTGACCACATGTTGGACGAGGAGGTCGGCCGTCTCTCATGCCGAAGGGAGACCCTGGAGCGGCACAAAGTGGGCGGCCTTGGAGAACCGATCCACAATCGTCAGAACCGTGTCGTAGGTGTTAGAGACAGGGAGACCAGTAATGAAGTCGAGGGCGATGTGCGACCAGGGCCTGCCCGGGACCGGCAGGGGCTGGAGTAGGCCCGGGTGGGGGGGGGGGGGGGGGAAATTCGGGGTCTTGCCAGTAGCACACTGGGGGCAAGCCCGGACGTAATTGGCGACGTCCTTTTAGAGACCGGGCCACCAGAAGCAGCGTTGAAGGAGGTCCACCATTCGGGAGACGCCAGGGTGACAGGCGAGCTTGGACGTGTGGGCCCAGTGAATGACCTCCCCCCGAACAGCTGATGGAACGAAGAGCCTCCCATCCGGACCGCCGCCAGGGTCCGGTTCAGCCTCCAGCGCCTTCCGGATCTTGTCCCTGATGGACCAGGAGACCGCCCCCACAACACACGAGCTGGGCAGGATGGTGTGGTCCAGCTCCTCCGGAGCCTCAGGAGCGAACTGTCTAGACAGGGCGTCGGGCAACCCATTCTTGGAGCCTGGACGGTAGGTGATGGTGAACTGGAACCGAGCAAAAAACAGAGACCAGCGCGCCTGGCGGGCATTCAGACGCCTGGCTGACCTCAAATACTCGAGATTCTTGTGGTCCGTCCAAACCACAAAAGGCTGAGCTGCCCCCTCCAGCCAGTGGCGCCACTCCTGCAGCACGAGCTTGACAGCTAGAAGTTCCCTGTCGCCGACGTCATAGTTTCGCTCGGCCGCTGACAGCCGCCGGGAGAAGAAGGCGCAGGGCCGCTTGACTCCATCCACCGGTGACCGCTGGGAAAGCACCGCCCCCACCCCCGTGTCAGAAGTGTCCACCTCCACCAGACACTGCAGCGCGGGGTCAACCTGGGTTAGGACCCAGGAGGAAGAGAACTCCGCCTTCAGGGTCTCAAACGCGGTCACCGCCTCCTCGGTCCACTGGAATGGCACCTTGGGGGAAGTGAGGCGGGTCAGGGGAGTAACGATGGCGCCAAAGTTGGGGACAAAGCGACAGTAGAAATTGGCAAAGCCGATGAATTGTTGCACCTGTTTCCTGGAGGTAGGCGTGGGCCACTCGACCACCGCTTTAACCTTGGCGGGGTCGGGGAGAATCTGGTTATGGGAAATAACAAATCCCAGGAAAGAGGTGGTCTTGGCATAAAACTTGCATTTCTCCGCCTTGATGTAAAGCCTGTTCTCCAACAACCGCTGCAGAACCCGCCTCACGTGAGCCTGGTGCTCCTCCCGAGACCTGGAGAAGATGAGAATGTCATCCAAGTATACGAAGACGAAGACCCCCAGGAAATCTCGCAGGACATCATTGATGAGCCGCTGGAAGACGGCGGGAGCGTTGGTGAGCCCGAACGGCATTACTAAGTACTCGAAGTGGCCGCTGGGCGTCTGAAAGGCCGTCTTCCACTCATCACCCTCCCGGATCCGGACGAGATGGTAGGCGCTGCGGAGGTCTAACTTCTTGAACCAGATCGCCCCCTGGAGGGAGTGGAAAGCGGTGTCCATAAGAGGCAGGGTGTAGCGGTCCTTCACCGTGATGTCGTTGAGGGCCTGAAGTCGATACACGGACGAAGGGACCCATCCTTCTTGGAGACGAAGAAATCGGCACCAAGCGGGGACGAGGAGGGGCGAATGATCCCAGCGCTGAGCGACTTCCTGATGTACGTGTCCATTGCCTCACGTTCAGGAGCAGAAAGGCTGTATAGGCGGCCGGATGGTAATGGCGCCCCCGGGCGGAGGTTTATGGCACAGTCATACGGGTGGTGAGGAGGAAGAGACATCGCCTTGGACTTGCTGAACACGATTCCCAAGTCGTGGAACTCCTGGGGCACCAGAGTGAGGTCCGGAGGAGAGGAGACCGGAGTGGGCAGAGGAGAGGATGGGGCGCATGCCGCAGACTGGAGACAAGTGCTCATGCAGAAGGAGCTCCATGAGAGGACACTACCAGATTGCCAATCGAGGACGGGGTTGTGCAGACGCAGCCACGGGTAACCCAGGATGACGGGAGCCGCAGAGGAAGACAAGACATACAGGCAGAGGTCCTCATGGTGGTTGCCAGAAATTATTATTGGCACCGGCTTGGTGCGGTGTATCACTACTCCCAGGGGTGAGCGAGAAAGGGTGACAAGGTTGAGAGGAGCTGACAATGGCTGACAGGGTATACCCAAACGGGTTGCCAGGCTCTTGGAAATAAAGCTTTGCTCTGCCCCCGAGTCCACCAGTGCATGAGTGAGGTGCCCGGTGGAGTTGTGGCAAAATCTAATGGGCAGAGTGCAGTTGGAGAGGGGATTTGGCCGTTTAGAGTCCGCGAGGCCCCCTACAGTGACTGGCGGACACCACCGTTTGGCTTGGCCAGGCATTGCTCCACGGTATGCTGATCGCCTCCGCAATACATGCAGAGGCCCAGCTCCTGTAGGCTTTGTCTCTCCGCTAGAGGGAGCCTGGTTTGCCCGACCAACATAGCCTCTGGCTCATCGGCGGACTCCGGAGCGGGTAACGCCAGGGGGCGAGACTGAGGAACGCGGGCGGAGAATCCGCACGGGTGGCTGATAGACTTCCGCTCGGCGGCCCGCTCCCGCAGCCTGTTATCCAAGCTAATGGTTAGAGAAATTAGCTCGGACAGCCGCCCTGGAAGGTCCCGGCTGGCCAACTCATCCCGCAGACCAGAACTGAGGCTACAGAGGAAAATGCTGCAGAGAGATGCCTCACCCCAGCCAACCAACTCCGCTGCCACCCGGAAGTCAACAGCGTAATCCGCCGCCGACCGGCTACCCTGTTGAAGGCTAAGGAGCTGGTCGGCGAGGACGCTGTCACGACACGAGTGGTCAAACACCTCGAGAAAGTCCCGCACGAACTGGTCATAGGAAAGGCTCGCGTAGCTGGGCTTCGACATGACGGCGTAAGCCCAAGCTAGAGATTAGCCATATAGCCAATTCGGCTGTGGTCTGAGGGGAAATCCCCGGGAACGCGCAGGAACACTGACTCACACTGCAAGATGAACCCCCGTGCCTCACCGAGCTTCCCGTTTTGAAGCGAGCGGGGGTTGGGATCGGAGTGAGCCGGGTCGGTGCTCCCGAGCTAGGCTGGCCAGCCGCGGAGGTGGCCGAAGCCGGTCTGCCCTGATGAGCCGGGGGGAATGCCTGCTGGGGGTCAAGACGGTCTAACCGGTGAGTTATCATAGCCAATTGGTTGAGTATCACCTGCTGTTGATGAGCTATCACATCCACCCGAGCCTTGAGGGTGGAAAAACGGTGTGCGAGCCCGCTGTCCGCTGGGCCGCTTTGCTGGAGCCATACTGACATATTTATCGGCCCAGGAAACACGCACGCAGGCTCAGGTAAGATTTGATGGCTTTATTTAACAGCAAAGGAGTGTTTGGGTGCGTGTATGAGATATGTATGTAGATTGTGGGTGGACGATGAGAGTCGGGAACAGAGCAGCACGCCGTGCAGCCAGACAACCCTATGGGAAGAACAGAGACAGGGAAA
This sequence comes from Pholidichthys leucotaenia, assembly GCA_020510985.1. NCBI lineage: Eukaryota > Metazoa > Chordata > Actinopteri > Cichliformes > Pholidichthyidae > Pholidichthys > Pholidichthys leucotaenia. Next base: position 94,762,225 of record CM035838.1, on the reverse strand, counting down.
TTAGCTGGGCTTAACCACACGGGGAAATAATACAGAATGATGCTCACTTGCAGAAGGGAAGGTGGCTGGCGTTGGCTAGGATCTTCGGCCTGGGAGACAGCGCCCTGCTGCGCACACGACGAGACGTGAAGATGCAGGAGAAGGAGATGGCGAAGATGGGAGAGTCCGCCGCCAGGGAATCCACCTGTGCACAGGGGAAGACTGATAGACAGGTAAGTGGCAAACAGCTTACGTGTCGTAGCGAAGAGTGGCAGGATGGGAAGAGACGATCTTGCTGAGGGTTTGAGCGCGTAGTAGAACAGACGGCTCCAGACCGATGCTCAGGGCCGAGTGGAATAAATAGCCCATCACTGACGAGGCACAGATGTGCGCGCAGCTGAGGTGGATGCCTGAGAGCGGCGAGTTGTGACATTCAAAGCAGTAAATCTGAAAGTCTCACTCAGTAAGCCAGAAGGCACTCTATAAATTAATAAACAAATCTCTGTCAGTGTGTGTGTCTGTGTGTCACCATCATAACATCAGGCAACACAGGACTCGCTATGCCGTCATATAGACAATAAGACTGGCTACAAGACCATAGGATTGCCTACGATGTTTATATGATGTCACCATAGGATTGCCTATGATGTTTCTATGACATCTACATGATGTCTAAATGACATCATATAGACAGCATAGTATACGGTCACCTCTGAGGTCCCTATGATGTCTACATCGCCATTTACCAGAGAGGTGGTTTAGATGGTAGAACATCCGCCCCACACCCGGGAGGCAGGGGTTCAAATCCCGGCTGGGTCATGCTGAAGATCATATAAAAGTGGAACTTCCTGCCGTCCAGCTTGGTGCTCAGCAATAATGGAATGGAGGAGGGAAATTTGTGGCGGCGCCTTGCATGGCAGTGGCCCTCTGATTCTACACTTGGGGTGTGTGTGATTAACACAGTAGATAGGTAAAACACAATCTCGTTCTACTGTACATGATTGGTTAAATGACAATAAAGGGTGATTTAATTTAATTAATGATGTCTATATGACGCCAGATACACATCATAGGATGGCCTATGATGGGCTACGATGTCTACATGATGTCCGATGATGTTCCTATGATGTCTACATGACGTCTATATGATGTCATAAAGACCATCACTCACAATCACAGCACTCGCTATGACATCATGAAAGGTCACTGCAGGCATCATAGGACACGCTAGGACATCACTCTATAAATTCAAGAAATCTGTCAGTGTGTCTGTCAGTGTCTCACGATCATAGGACCACCTATAATGTTCCGATGAGGTCTGCAAGCTGTCCTATGATGTTTCTACGCTGTCTGCGATCATAGGATGATGTCTAGGTGACGTCACACACACCACAGGACTCTCTAACACATCATAGGCCCCCCTATGATGCTCCTATGATGTCTACATGATGTCCACATGATGTCATATAAACCATAGGACTATAGTGCCAGAACAGGGCAAGTTTGCAATTGAACTCGATGAAACACTAATGATTCCAGGTGGGAAGCTGGAAGAGTTGGGTGTATGAAGACATGACTGTTTGTGTGTGTGTCATGATCATAGGACTTGCTATTTTTTTTTTTTTTTGTTACTTATTTGTACCCGTAGGTAGATCCAGTTTGCAGTCTGGTGACAAGCCACCGGCTGCCGGTTGCTGCGTGCGCGAGCGCCCTAAACCTACATGTTTTTAGTATACGGGAGGAAACCGGAGAAATCCCGGAGAAAACCCACGCAACACGGGGAGAACATGCAAACTCCACACAGCTCACTGTTGGTCGGGGGCTGGGATCGAACCCATGATCTTATGATCCCCGCGATCCCCCGGCCGAGGGTAAAACTGTGCTGTCACAGTGCTAAACCACTGTGCCACCGTGCAGCCCAATTGCTATGACATCATCTAAGATCACAGGCAGGCATCACTGAACGAGTGGTGACGCCAAACATCAAAGGCAGGTTTCACCATGGTTACTGTTGCCAGACAGACAAATCATCAAAGATCAAAGGCAGGCATCACTGAACGAATGATGATGTTCAAGATCAAAGGCAGGCGTCAGCATGGTTACTGTTGCCATGGTAACAGTAACTTTCTACGGGCATGCAGAAATGCTTGCTTATACTTGGTCTCTATGGGCATGCACGGGTATGCACTAGTTTTACAAAAGGAAATTACAAATGTATGAGGACAATAGCAAATTTAGGTAAAAACAAATTTACAAAGAAAAAATAGAAAATGGTGGAAGCCGAAAATGGTTATAAATTTAAGAGAAAAACCTCAAATTTTTCAAGGCTAAGTCATTACTCAAGTATTTTTTAAAGTAGGTGCTTTAGTACTCAACTAGTAATTTTTTGGGTATCTACTCTTAATTGTTAATCTCATAAGACAACACTGTCATGCGGTGGCCCTCGCGAGCCACCATAAGACGCCAAAAGTCACCGGTGAGGTTTGCATAGATGTTTTAATCACAACACAAGATAACATACAAAGTAATAAGCCACGGTGGGCTAAAACACACAACACTAAATACAGGAGATCGTAAGGCTGACACGAAGCTCACTTACAATCTTGACCACAAACAGGGGATGAGCGTTGACGATCCGTTGCCATGGAATTATAGGGGAATAATGACGAGACTGCTGCATAGTACTGCTCCCAGCGCCCACTTAAATGCTGGGTTGCTGATGAGCCATAAATGCAGCACAGCTGTTAGGCTTTGACAGCAGGAAGCCCCTCCGAGCGCTGTCACAATAAGAGCTCGGGGAGCCAGAAGGTAACCACTGCTGTCAAACCTGGCGGAGATGATGTATGGCCTGAGCGCGGACGAAATCGGTGCTCGGACCATGGCAAACACTGCTTTTACATGAGTACAACTTCTGGCTACTATATGCACCTCTGATCATATAAGTATAGTTAATTACTACAGTATTATGTTTTTTTTTTCTCTTTGGGTATCGTGTTTTGGTCATTGTGTAAAATGGTGTTTCACTATTTTATAGGATATTCATAGATTAATTTTACTGGTACATTAATGTGTAGCATTGAAAGGTTGAAAAAAATAGTTTTAAGTGTTGTGTTAAACACTGTTGATAAACATACTTTGTAATCTGAAGCAAGTGTTGTCTTTCCCCTTTATTTTCTTCTCAGAGTACATCAGAATGCTTAATTTACCTGTTAAAACCACAACATTTTTCTGGGGGGATTCCCCAGACCCCCCAGCAGAGGTTTCGTTTGTCACCTTTTTCACCCCTTCTGAGTTTGCAGGTATGATCATGCTGTGGCGATGTTTTTCAGCGGCAGGAACTGGGAGACTAGTCAGAATAGAGGGAAATATTAATGCAGCAATGTACAGACATCCTGGATGCAAACCTGTTGCAGAGCACTCTCAACCTCAGACTGGGGCGACAGTTCATCTTTCAGCAGGACAACGACCCTAAGCACACAGCCAAGATATCAAAGGAGTGGCTTCCGGACAACTCTGTGAAAGTCTTTGAGTGACCCAGCCAGAGCCCAGACTTGAATCCAACTGAACATCTCTGGAGAGATCTAAAAATGGCTGTGCACTGACTCTTCCCATCCAACCTGATGGAGCTTGAGAGGTGCTGCAAAGAGGAATGGGCGAAACTGCCCAAAGATAGGTGTGCCAAGCTTGTGGCATCATACTCAAAAAGACATGAGGCTGTAATTGCTGCCAAAGGTGCATCAACAAACTATTGAGCAAAGGCTGTGAAAACTTATGTACATGTGATTTCTTAGTTTTTTAAATTTTTAATAAATGTGCAAAAATCTAAAAAAAAAAAAAAAAAAAAATTCATCTTGTCATTATGGGGTGTTGTGTGTAGAATTCTGTGAAAAAAAAAAAGAATTTATTCCATTTTGGAATAAGGCTGTAACATAACAAAATGTGGAAAAAGTGAAGCGCTTGAATAATTTCCAGATGCACTGTAAGCACTTGAAATATAGCACTCTGTGTGTATAGTGAATCTATATATAAGTTTCACTTTTTGAATTGAATTACTGAAATAAATTTTTTGATGATATTCTAATTTATTGAGATGCACCTGTATCTTGCTGCAGGCATCATCATCATCATAGCAGTCTATCAGGGGCGACAATGACTGTTTCATTTAGGTCTGATCAGATTCCTCCATGCAGCTCTGTCCTTTGCCTTCTGCTGCCAGGAACTCCTGACCTTGTTAACCCAGGCAACGTTCAAGCCGGTATGAGTTGCTTTCTGACTGACCATTTCATGAAACTGCTTGCAAAGTATTTGAGTACCGCTAGCTTTTGCTGGACGAGCAGCACATTCTTGGCAGATAGAGGTATTATAAGTGGCAAAGACAGGCCAAGACAAACTGACTCCAGTATCTGTTGCAGTGACTGACCAGATGATAGGTTTGTTTATCTCTGCTCTTTGTGTAGTGCATGTCACGATGCACCGACTGACAAAAGTCCACAACAGACCTTGCGACAGATGTGCTTATCTGCCAGGATGTCCAGTCTCACCCTGTGTAACTGGGAGTGGACACATTTGAAATATGGCATGCCAGTTTTTTTTTTTTTTTTTTTTTTTATAATAATACAAAATCATCATTGTCACAATAGAGGCAATAAATTTGAAAATATTACTTTTATAGTACTGAAATTATGAGTGAAAGTATTTTAGTGGAGGTTTGCACTGTTATGGCAGTGATCAACTGTTAAACATTTTTTTCTCATGTTGTTTTATTGTCTGACAATGAAAAAAATTAAAACAAACTAAAATGGAGTGAGGATGCACATTTTTAAGTCGTAGTAATTGTGTTTTTCTTAAAAATATATAAAGAAGCAAGCTATGTATTTTCTTTTGTCATTGTTGACCTGTCTGCAAAAGTGGGAATTTTGTAAAAACAAATAATCTGTATATCCCACACTGATAAATTGCTAAGGATATTTTTCTTTAGATTCACATCTTGGATAGCATATTGGTTTATAAATGCTGTTTAAAAATAATATCAATAAAAACACACTCATTGGATTTTTCATAGTTTTATTTTCCTATAGTAAATCACAGTGGATGTAATTGGAATTTGATAACACTGATTGAAAGAAGAAATGCTAATTGGTCAGTGAGGAATGGTTGGTGCAACAGCATTTCAACCTGCAAGTCCACGTGTATTTTTTTCCTCAAAGGTCACATACTTAAGAACACTTCTGTATTTTTCTGTTTAGTCCACAGTTTCAATGCACTAGTTTTTCAGCTTATTTAAAGATGCTGGAAAATAAAATAAACAGGAAGTTGTCGATGTTATGGGTTATACTGGTGATACATTACATTTAATTTTACTCTGCAAAAAAATCGTGTTTTGCTGGAGTGTTGCATGGAGTACAAAATCAGAAGCAACATTTGAAAGAAACAATAATGATAACATTAAAAAAAAAATTAAAAAACTGTATGCATGGAAATGCAGTCGCTAACTTGAGTGGACTCATAGGAAAAACAGTGATTTCCAATTCATTTCTTTTAGTGCCGTACTGCTTTTCAAAACTGCACTGACAGACATAGGTGGCTATATTTTCCACTTATTTACAGTTTATCATACTGCTGTTATACACCTGCCTAACACCTGTCAAAAGCACATATTAAAAGTTGAACGCTGTAAAATCATTAACAGGACACGGATGCAAATGAGATCCCAGAATTACATGTAATGTGTAATTCAACCCAAAAGGGATGCTAACAGCTAAAAAGAAATGTATGTAAATTGGACAAGTATATTTCCTCTTGATTGTGTAGTGCTGTGTGCTTTTTTTTAATTTTAAAATCTTTCTGATATCATTCTTTGATTTAACACATGATGTCTGCATTTCCAGGTCCCTGCTTGAAAAGCACTGATTGTTAATATTATCAGCCATGCTTCTGTGCTAACTAATGAGAATATCTACCATCACAAATATTTGTACATATGTATTTACTCATTTTTTTTATATCATGGCAATATTGTCCAACAGAAACCAAAAGGCACAGACATTCAGCACGGTATTTTTTTTTTTATCCCTTATGGGGAATCAGTCTTCTGAAATTATTTAGATCACAGTGAAATGCTGTTGTTACCACTTTTTCAGACAACCATAAAAATAAATAAAGGACTAAAATTAGTCTTGGACATCATGAACTACTGCATTAGAACCCGTTCACATTTGAGAGTAAGTACTTTTAAATATTGACTCACAAAAATAAAAATACAAGCCATAAATGTATGCAGTGCACAGTGATTATTGTAGACTGTGAGGTCATTATTTTTCTCAAGCACCAATTAGTGCTGTGAAAAAGCATTTGCCCCCTTCCTGATTTCTTATTTTTGCATATTTGTCACATTTAAATGTTTCAGATGATCAAATTTTAATATAAGACAAAGATAACCCTGGCAAATACAAAATGCAGTTTTTAAATGATGATTTCATTTATTAAAAGAAAAATGCTATCCAAACTTACCTGGCCCTATGTGAAAACATAATTGCCCGTAAACATAATAACTGGTTGTGCTACCCTTGGCGGCAACAACTGCAATCAAGTGTTTGAGATAACTGGCAATGAGTCTTTTACATCACTGATGAGGAATTTTGTTCTTCTCTTCTTTGCAGAATTGTTTTAATTCAGCCACATTGGAGGGCTTGAGCTTGAGGTCACAAACTGATGGCCAGACATTCTCCTTCAGGATTTTCTGATACAAGGCAGAAATCATGGTTCCATCAGTTACAGCAAGTCGTCCAGATCCTGAAGCAGCAAGGTCGCCCCAGACCATCACACTACCGCTACCATGTTGGACTGTTGGTATGATGTTCTTTTTATGAAATGCTGTGTTAGTTTTACGCCACATGTAATGGGACTCATGCCTTCCAAAGAGTTCAGTTTATGTTTTGTCAGTCCACAGTATTTTTACAAAAGTCTTGGGGATCATCAATATGGTGTTTTTTTTTGCAAATGTGAAACAAGCTTTTTGTTCTTTTTGGTCAGAAGTGGTTTTGGCCTTGGAACTCTCCCATGGGTGCCATTCTTACCCAGTCTCTGTCATATTGTTGAATCATGGACCAGTGTCCAAATTGAAGCGAGGCCTGCAGTTCTTTAGATGTAGTTCTGAGATTTTGTTTTTCATCTGCGCTTTAATTTATTTAGATCATGGCATGATGTGTTGCTTTTTGAGATCTTTTAGCCTACTTCACTTTGTCAGACAGGTTCTATTTAACTGTTTTCTTGATTCAGCGGGTGTGGCAGTAATCAGACCTGCGTGTAGCTAGTGAAATTGAATTCATCTTTAAAAAAAAAAAAAGTGGTTAATCACAGTTAATTCATGATGTAATAATGGGGGGGGGGGTATTTTTTCACATCGGCCAGATAGGTTTGGATATTTTTTTCCCTTAAAAATTCAATCATCACTTAAAAACTGCATTTTGCATTTACTCAGATTATCTTTAAAATTTGTTTGATCTGAAACATTTAAGTGTGAAAAATATGCAAAAATATAAGAATTCAGGAAGGGGGCAAATATTTTTTCACAGCACTGTACATATATAAATTGTCTAAATTATATATTCCTGCATGTACAGTTTATCTGTACATGTTGCATATCCAGACAATATATAATTTTCATACACAAAAATAGTGCAAACAATTTCTATATACATAATTGCTTGCACATTTATATTTATTTGCAAACTGAGACAGGGAATGTGACATAAACATGAACCTTTCGTTGTTTCAACCACACAATCAGATTTCTTTAATATAGTCTGTCAGAGTTCAGTTTGCTGCTCTTGTTCACATTCCTGGTCACCAGTTGATAATGTCTCGGACATGGCCCCATAGCTTGGTGATCCACAGGTTCACCCCAAGCTCTGTTAAATATTGAATTTCTGGCATCAACATCTTGCGACACAACTTTCGATGTACTTTGTCCACATTCTTCTTTAAGTTGTAGCCCATGATGGATTTCACTCCGATTGGCTGCCAAGGCTGCATGTCTGTCTCTTGGATGCTACCTGCTTCCACAGCATGACCCCCCTCAATACAGATGGATGCCATTTCCTTGTTCCTCTTCCGGAGCTCTGCCACGTCTTTGGCCATACGATGCCGTCCATATGCACCAACTTTCTTCCAGAAGGTTTGGTTGAAATGCTGATACAGCTTCCAGTCAATGGCATTCCACTCAAGGGCCTTAACCCTCAGCTCAGGGGAAAGTTTAGACACTGTGGATCCTTTGCGTGCATTGAGCTTGAAGAAGAGTAAGTCATCCATCTCCCAGCAGAGGGCCTCCTTGAGCAGGATGAGTGATTCCTCAAAGTATTCAACCAACATGACCAGCTGAAAATGGTCACTGATTGATTTGATTCCTTCTTTAACTCTGGGATCGTCCAGCTCTAGAGTGTTATCAAGTCCAAAATCAAAGAACAGCAGATTCTTGAGGTAGAAAGAGTTGAAACCCTCTGGATCAAAGTACTTATCAGGGTCAAGAAGAAACTCCCTCAGCTTGTCATCACCTGGTATCTTCCAGGTAAATGGCACCACCCGGCCAAAGTAGTGAAATGATGACTCAAAAAGCTCTGCAGGATCACGCAGGATAGTGATGTAGGATGTGTCCATAGGCAGCAGCTTGGCCACTTCAGGCGCATTGAAGCGCATGTGATTGCAGATAATATTAAAACACGTCCCAGGTCTGTAGTCTTTGACCTGGGAGCGCTGGAAAAGAGATGGGTAGAAGAAGTCATTTCTGCTGTCAGGGAAGGCAAATTTAAGCCGGTGTTTCTCTCCAAAACGGAAAAGGATGTTGAGGAAGGTGCTGCTGGCTGTTTTGTGAGTCTTCATGAACATGATATCGACTTTTGGAGCACAGTTCTGGCTTGTGATTTTTTGTGAAATGTTTTTGGTTGGTTTCAGGTACGGCTGAGATGGACGGTGTGCACATGAGTAAGGCACTGGAAATCTACAGAGGAAATAAATCAACAAACATGATAATGACTTTTCAGTATTACATTTGATTGCCTGGAACTGAAAGATTATTCACATTTATAGGATGACATTTGAAAAATTGTGTTTTACATGATTATTTCAACAGATGGCATGTACACAAGCAATATGATTCTTACTCAGGCATGCTGAAGGGGATCTGTGGTGTAGAAAGGCAGTAGAGAAGGATCATGCAGCTGGTGAGGAGGGTACCGAGCACCAGGCCTTTGCACACTGACCTCCACTGCCTCCCTTGCTTTCCAGTCATGGTCCAGCAGTATACAAAAAACCCCTAAAAACACAGAACAAATGTGTAATTCATCACCAGTTTCATATTCTTCATCACCATGGTATCCATTTCCTGTCTGCTGCTAGTCTTTTTTGCTGTTGTTGTTAAACTGTAGGAAAGACAAGATATTTGTTATGTTGGAGAAGCCTCTTTGGAATTCCCAGTGCCATTTTACAATAAGACTGACCTTATAAAGGGTTTACAGTTGATAAATAAGTTATTAATTCTGTTGTAAATGCTGTATACACCATAAGTAAGAAACAAGATACAAAATGTTTCAGTATACTGTGTAAGATATATTTGGCAGGTAACCTCCTGACTAGAAATGCTTACAAACTTTTTTTTTTTTCATTATTGAGTTCAGTTTTTAACCTTTACCAAACCTGATCTCAAAATTTGTGCTTTTCTGTCATAAAGACTTCTTTTAAACTGTGATAATCCGTATCACCCTCTGTCTCATCTTTTAGATGCTCACCTTTCAAGCTCTTTTGGTATCTTAAGCTCAGAGATGGCAGCCCTAACTTGTACTTGACTAGATGTAACTAGTTATTATCCACCTCTGGTTACAAGTAACTTTCACAAAATTGTAGTTTGATTGTGAGATACTTTGAGCTTTTTCTTGAGTACACTTATAAAGAAAAAAATAGTTTTACTCATGAACATTTGGTGGTACTCTGTGTTAGTTTAGATGTCAATGATTTTTAAACTGGTCAGAAATGTTCTTGATTACAATGATAACTTGTTCTTAAAAGAAAAGATGAAAGCCCAAGTTATTTTAGTGAATTTATATTTTTAATTAGTAGAAATTATTATTTGTCTTCTACTACTTACACAGTAGGGATCATTCCCTTCCAATACAATGTTAATACAATTATTATTATTATTATTATTATTACTATTATTGAAGGTGGCAACAACACTACTCATTCAACTGTGAAAGATACTGTTAATATATACACTACCGTTCAAAAGTTTGGGGTCACTTAGAAATTTCCTTATTTTTGAAAGAAAAGCACTGTTTTTTTCAATGAAGATAACTTTAAACTAATCAGAAATACACTCTAATATCTAATATACATTGCTAATGTGGTAAATGACTATTCTAGCTGCAAATGTCTGGTTTTTGGTGCAATATCTACATAGGTGTATAGAGGCCCATTTCCAGCAACTATCACTCCAGTGTTCTAATGGTACAATGTGTTTGCTCATTGTGTCAGAAGGCTAATGGATGATTAGAAAACCCTTGTGCAATCATGTTAGCACAGCTGAAAACAGTTTAGCTGGTTAGAGAAGCTATAAAACTGACCTTCCTTTGAGCAGGTTGAGTATCTGGAAAAAATTATTATTTCAAATACAAATCATTATTTCTAACCTTGTCAATGTCTTGACTATATTTTCTATTCATTTTACAACTCATGGTGGTAAATAAGTGTGACTTTTCATGGAAAACACAAAATAATTGTCTGGGTGACCCCAAACTTTTGAACGGTAGTGTATATTGTTGAATAAACTTATTTTAACTGCTCAGTAATGCTGTAAATACCAATCTCCTTATATTTTTAACTTCTTGCACTGGGTATACACTGCCTGGCCAAAAAAAGTCATCACCATCAGAAAAAAAGGTTTCAGTTTGCTCGGAAGCATAAAGATTGGACTCTAGAGCAATGGAAGAAAGTCATGTGGTCTGATGAGTCCAGATTTACCCTGTTCCAGAGTGATGGGTGCATCAGGGTAAGAAGAGAGGCGGATGAAGTGATGCACCCATCATGCCTAGTGCCTACGGTACAAGCCTGTGGGGCAGTGCTATGATCTGGGGTTGCTGCAGTTGATCAGGTCCAGGTTCAGCAACGTTATGTGCCCAAAGAATGAGGTCAGCTACCTGAATATACACTGCCTGGCCAAAAAAAGTCACACAAATATTTCATTGGATCTCCTTTATCTTTGATTATGACATGCATTCGCTGTGGCATCGTTTTGATAAGCTTCTGCAATCCTACATTTATTTCCATCCAGAGTTGCATTAATTTTTTGCCAAGATCTTGTATTGATGATGGGAAAGTTGGACCACTGCGCGAAATCTTCTCCAGCACATCCCAAAGATTCTCAATGGGGTTAAGGTCTGGACTCTGTGGTGGCCAATCCATGTGTGAAAATGATGTCTCATGCTCCCTGAACCACTCTCACAATTCAAGCCCAATGAATTCTGGCACTGTCATCTTGGAATATGTTTCCAAACATTGGTAATGCGTTGTTTTTGTGTAGCATTCAGGGAGATTTTTTGCTCCAACATTCCTACATTCTCAGTGGTATATACTGTAAAGCATTAAAGATGTATTCATTTTTTCATTAGTTTTTTTTTATTGCAAAGTAAAATGCCCCATGGGATGATAATAGCATGCCGGCGTGGTAAATGGCGTTCACTTATATAGCGCATTTTACTCATCTCTGGATGACCAAAATGCTTTACAGATCCTGCTCTCCACCCATTCACACACTGATGGCGGCGGAGCTGTCATACACAGGCGCTAGCCAATTTACATTTATTTACCTTATTTACTTAATGCATCACTTTATTCTTCAGTCATGCTATAGTGTTTTACTCTTGTATGTCCTTTCATTTTTACTACTGTTTCACTTCAGTGAAATTTCTTTTCTGAAATTTCCTACTTTCCTACTTCTCTCTTGTGAATGAATGACATTTTCTACACAGATGGGAGCTTATCTTTAAAAACTGATTTGGACCACAGCTCCACTGAGAAAAGAGAAAGGTTTTTATACAACAAAACAAAAACAGAAAGCAGCTTAACTTTCTCTCTCTGGAAGCTCTTCAAACTGTCATTTTCACATAGATAATGGTGCTATCATAGGGTGGACTATAATTTCAGGTGGGTAATGATATGAAGTGTCTGGGATGACAAACCTACCCTGTTAACCAAATTTGGCTTGCCACTTCATAAACATTGAAAATGTAATTTTAAAATTATATGGTGACGTAGAAAATTGTATACTTGAGACTTGAAATTAACATCTCGGTGTTTCTCATCTATCCCCAAAATGAATAATTCACTACTGTTGAAAGTGATATTTTATCCCCCACTGCAGACTGCAGTAAGATGAGCCAGCTGCTGACTCAGCTAACAAAGTAAAACTCATCACATGGAATTTGTGGCATTATGTGACCCAACGTGAACCCAATGCACAGAGATCCATAATTTTGGGGGGGTATCTAAAGAACAGGCTGAGAAGGAAGAAGGAAGATTGGTTTCACCATTAACACAAAAAAGTTAGTCATGAAATCACTATCACAACATTAAACCAGGCAATCAATGTCTAGCTCATTCTGGCCTGATGAAATTGCTCCGAGAATGCTCAGATCTCCTGACTGTTGACCTTGACCTGAAGCACAACCCAGACCCAGCTGAGGATCATTGTACATGAGTTTGCCGAACATTGGGGAAATTACCTAGCAGTAGTAACTGTTTTCATGAAATCATATAAATGATCTGAAACACAACCCAGACCCAGCTGAGGATCATTGTACATGAGTTTGCCGAACATTGGGGAAATTACCTAAGAGCAGTAACTGTTTTCATGAAATCATATAAATGACCAGACCCTGACCTTGAGCACAACCTTAATGCAGATCCATCTGATGATCATCGAGTTTGTTGAGAATTAGGGCAATTGCCTAGGAGTAATGATTTTTCTGAACTAACATAAGTGCCCAGATCTCCTGACCTTTGACAATGACCTTGACCACAACCTAGATGAAGACCCACCTGAGGATCACTGGGACAATTGGCTAGGAGTAGCAATTTTCATGAAATCCCCTAAGTTCCCAGATCTCCCGACCTTTGACCTTGACTTGGCATACAACCTGGATGCAGACCCACTTGACGATCAGTTTTAGTTAGTTTCATAGTGTTCATTGGGGAAAATGCCTAGGAGTACATTCCTGTGAAATGTGGATGGACGGATGCCACGTCATTGTATTAGCTCCTTTCAGCTTCACTGGCAGGAGCTAATAATGATTTATTGATAGCCATAATTAACAGCCTTCATTCTTTATACAATTATACAAACAAATTGATTATGTGTTCTTTGATTTTGTGTACTATTACAGTGCGATAATTCTCCATGGTTTTTTCAAACCAATTCCTTCAAATGTTGATATGGGGCATTTTCCTTCTTTTCTTGTTCTCACGTCATTATTAAAAGTTGTATTTTTTTTCCTTCATCATAAAGGCAACCTATGTATTTGAAATCATGGATTTAATATCAGGTACAGCTAGTTTTGGGGTATGGCACACCAGCTATTCATTTTTAGTTTTATTTTGGCAGAGCCAAAAGGAGCTAACGTGCTGCGTGTTTGTCCACATTCCACGGGTATCGCTACTCCGCCTAGGCATTTGCCCTGATGATCACTAAACTCGCACACAATGATTCTCACGTGGGTCTGCATGAGGGAGTTGGTGTGGTGGCAGGACATGAAAAGGGCAGCAACTCTCTGCTGAAGAAGAAGAAGGCGATTTGACCAGGACACAAATTCAGCTAGAAGGCATGGAGGTTGGAAGTGGGGAAGAGGAAGTTTGGAGCTTGTCGGAGTCTAAAAGCAAACGTAGACGCAAATATGCACCTTTCAGTTGTTTGCTATCCGCCAGTAACCAAGAGAAGAAGAAGAAGAAGAAGAAGAAGAAGAAGAAGAAGAAGAAGAAGATGAAGAAAATCATTCAAGAGCATTTTCAAGTGCTGATGAATCAGAAGATGAACAATCCCGGAATAAACAGAAGGAGCGTAAAGTAATCATTAAAGTTATTCAGGAAGGAGTTTCATTTCATGAGTGGAACCCAATTAAGCTCACAAATGCAAATAATAAGTTACTTGGAGAAATTTTAGTCACAGAGACGCAGATACGAGAGTAAAGAAGAAGAAGAATGTCACAAAGCTAGGAGGAAAATGTCACAAAGCTATGAGGAAAACATCACAAAGCTCTGAGGAAATGTCACAAATTGATGAGGAAAACGTCATAAAACTATGAGGAAAACGTCACAAAGTGATGAGGAAAACATAAAGCTATGAGAAAAACGTCACAAAGCTATGAGGAAAATGTTACAAAGCTATGAGGAACACGTTGCAAAGTTGTGGCGGTGGGTTGACAACATTGCCGAGGACACAGTCCAAGGACGGATAATTTTTTCACATATAAGGAGTTGTTCAGAACTCCTTATACAAAGATACAGAGTGATGATAATCAAGTCAGTGGCGGTAATGCACCTGTAAGCTGGTTGCCAACCGCCAATCAAATCTGAAAGAAGAAGAAGTGGGTCTGCATCAAAATGGTGCCCAAGGTCAAGAGATCTGGGCACTTACGTGATTTTTAAAAAAAAGGCTACTTCTCCTAGTCACCTTGAGTATCACCCAACTCATTCACAAGGATTCTCAGGTTGGTCCGCATCCAAGTTAAGGTCAGTTATTGTCAAAGGTCAGAACATGATTTCTTCTTCTTCTTCTTCTTCTTCTTCTCTCGGTTACTGGCGGATAGCAAACAACTGAAAGGTGCATACCGCCACCTACTGTACAAGAGTGTGTAACATTATGTCATCTGAGCCCGACCCCTAAATTCTATGACTTAATCCTGTGTTATTTAAAAAGGAGAAAAGAGACCTCCTCGTGATTCTTATTGCCTCTCCATCTCCATCTGTTCCCAGAATCCCGGTTAAATCCCATTCTCTACCGGCTTCTCGAACTTCATTTTCCATTATCTGTCTTTCATTTCTGTATTTATGAAAAATGTTACTTATATATGCTTCCGTTAGGTAACATCATTAGAAAGCACTGTAGACATTTTCATTGTTATGTAGATGACACACAATTATACTTGTCAATGAAGCCAGATGATAGTAATCAATTAGCCAAGTTAGACACCTGTCTTAAGTAAACCAAAGCTTAGATGACTTGTAATTTTCTGCTATTAAGTTCAGATAAGACTGAAGTCATTCTTGTTGGTCCAAAAAACCTTAGAAATACCTTTCCAAATCAAACTCTTAGTTTGGATGCGGTTACTCTTTTTCTGAATAGCTCTGTGAGGAACCTTGGAGTTATTTTTGATCAAGATCTGTTTTTCAATTCACATATTAAATTTGCTTCTAAGACTGCCTTCTATCATTTGCGTAATGTTGCCAAGATTAGGAGCATCTTGTCTCAGAGTGATGCTGAGAAACTGATCCACGCTTTTGTTAGCTCTAGATTAGATTATTGTAACTCTTTATTATCAGGTTGCCCTAAAATATCTTTAAAAAGTCTTCAGTTGATCCAAAATGCTGCTGCAAGAGTTTTAACAGGTACTAGAAAGAGAGATCATATCGCTCCGGTTCTGGCCTCCCTTCTCTGGCTTCCCATAGAGTTTAGAATTAAGTTTAAAATCCTTCTTCTCACTTACAAAGCTCTTCAACAATCAGGCCCCTTTTTATTTAAAAGATCTGATATTACCCTATCATCCTAACAGAGCACTACACTCCCAAAATGCTGGATTACTTGTAATACCTAAGAATCTCCAGAAGTACAGTGGGAGGCAGAGCCTTCAGTTATCAAGCTCCTTTCCTGTGTAACCAGTTACCAATCTGGATTTGGGAGTCAGACTCAATCTCTGTTTTTAAGAATAGTTTTAAAAACCTTCCTTTTCAATATAGCCTACGATTAGGGAGGGATCATGTGTCTTTAAACCCTCCCTTAGTTCTGCTGCTAATAGATTTAGACTGCCGGGGGACCTCCAGTAATGTACTTGGCTTCACTCCTTTAATGTTTGCTCTCTATATGTCTGTTCTTTTCATCTTCTCTATCCCCTCACCCCCCAGCCAGTCACAGCAGATGACTGCCCCTCCCTGAGCCTGGTTCTGCTAGAGGTTTCTTCCTGTCAAAAGGGAGTTTTTCCTCTCCACCATCGCCAAGCGCTTGCTCACAGGGGATCGCCTGATTGCTGGGGTCTTTCTGCAATTGTGGGGGGTTCCCCTACATTTGAAAGTGCTATGAGATGACTATTGTTCTGAAATGGCGCTATATAAATAAAGTTGAATTGAACATCTTGGCCGTGGCAACTGCCACGGTAGTAGTGCAAAGTGATGATACTGAGTGAAGTGATGATATAGAGTAAAGTACGAGGAGATGAAGAAGAGTGATGTCTGAAGATAGAGTTGAGGTTCAATTGGACACAGCAATGATGACAGAAGGACTACGGCTTCTGACCAGATAGAGTGATATAGAATGAAGTACGTGGCTGTAATGCACCTGTAAGCTGGTTGCAAACCGCCAATCCAATCTAAAAGAAGAAGAAGAAGATTGAATTGAATTGAATTACTTCTCCTAAGCCACTGACTTTAAGCTCATCTTACATGGGTCTGCATCTAGGCTGTGCTTAAGTCCAATGATCAGAAGAGCCAAGCACTCTGGGTGATTTCATCAGGCTGGAATGAGCTACCCTGTGACTAATGGTCTGGTTGGATTTTTGGACCAACTTTGGTAGAGCTCTGAAACTTAACATCACTTTTGGTTTAACTGGTGTCTACCTCTGCCCTGAATGAATTGCAAAGTTGATGTTAAATTATATTTTCAAACATAGCTAAAACAATTGTAATTTGTTTGCCCTTACACAGTTTGATCAAGAAGGAGTAGTTTATAACAGACTTACCAGTTACCTTCTTCTTCTTATTTTAGATTTGATTGGCGATTGGCAACCAGCTTACAGGTGCATTACCGCCATGTACTTCACTCATAATTAATCATCACTCTATATATATAATCCAGGAAATCTGAGTGTCCTGTTAAGCTCAACATTATTATTCCATCTCAGTATGGCTTCAGAAAGAAACACACTACCTATACTACTTCTTCTTCTTTTAGATTTAATTGGCGGTTGGCAACCAACTTACAGAGGCATTACTGCCACTGACTTGATTATCATCACTCTATAACTTCTTCTTCTTCTAGATATGATTGGCGGTTGGCAACCAGCTTACAGGTGCATTGCCGCCACTGACTTGATTATCATCACTCTATATCTTTGTATAAGAAGTTCCAGGTGCATCCTATATCATCACTCGATATATCTTTCTCTACCGCTCTCCATCCCAATATTCTTACTTTTCCACTATATCACTCTATAAATTCAAGAAATCTGTGTGTGTGTGACTGTTAGTGTGTGTCACGACCAAAGATCATTGGACAGCCTATGATGTTCCTATGATATCTGCATGATGTCCTATGATGTTCCAATGTATAGCAACTCCTTATGTGTGAAATATGTTCTTATGTAACAAAGGCAGGCATCACTCACAGTCTTAGGACTCACTATGACATCATCAAAGATCAAACGCAGGCATCACTCACAATCATAGGACTCGCTATGACATCATCAAAGATCAAACACAGGCATCACTTACGTTCATAGGACTCGCTATGACATCGGCAAAGATCATAGGACTCGCTATGACATCAGCAAAGATCAAATGCAGGCATCATAGGACTCGCTATGACATCATCAAAGATCATAGGATTCGCTATGACACCATTAAAGATCAAAGGCAGACATGACTGAACGAGTGCTGACGTGCGTGCTTGCTTACACCCTTGCTCACACCTGCTCTCTACGGGCATGCAGAAATACTTGCTTACACTTGGTTTCTACGGGCAGGCACGGGCATACCCATATGCACAAGTAATTTATAATTCTTCTTTTAGATTTGATTGGCGGTTAGCTTACAGGTGCATTACCACCATGTACTTCACTCTGTATCATCATTGCTACATTAAATCTTCTTTTAGATTTGATTGGCGGTTGGCAACCAGCTAACAGGTGCATTATCGCTGCTGACTTGATTATCATTTGTATAAGGAATTCTTATAAGGACTTCTGAACAACTCATGTGTGAAAAAATTGTCTATCCTTGGACTATGTCCAGGAGCTGCACTCTTTTTATCACTCTATATAGATGAGTTCTTCTTTTAGATTTGATTGGCGGTTGGCAACCAGCTTACAAGTGCATTACTGCCACATACTTCACTATATATCATCACTCTGTATCTTCTTCTTCTTTTAGAATTGTGTTCAGAACTCCTTATACAAAGACAATAGTGAAAAAAGTAATTGAAGGCATTGTTAAACCACTCACTCACATCTGTAACCTGTCATTTCAAACTGGTAATTTTCCAAACAAAATGAAAATAGCAAAAGTAATACCACTATATAAAACAGGAGTCATTATTTCACAAATTACAGGCCGGTCTCTTTATTCTCACAATTCTCCAAAATACTTGAAAAAGTCTTTACTAAGAGACTGGATGATTTCATTGAAAAACACAACCTCCTTACAGACAGCCAGTATGGTTTTAGAGCAGATAAATCAATATCTTTGGCACTGATCGAACTTATAGAAGAAATTACTAGTTGTATAGATAAAAAAAAAGTTTGCTGTAGGAGTATTTATAGATTTAAAGAAAGCTTTTGACACCATTGACCACTGAATTCTACTGAGGAAATTGGAAAGGTATGGGATAAGAGGGGTCGGACTGAGTTGGGTGGAAAGTTATTTAAGTAACAGACAACAATTTGTACAAATTGGTGAGCACAAATCACCCTTCATGGACATCACTTGTGGTGTGCCCCAGGGGTCAGTTTTGGGACCCAAACTCTTTATCTTGTATATAAATGACATATGCCAAGTATCAAAAATTCTGAAATTTATTTTGTTTGCAGATGACACAAATATCCTTTGCACTGGTGAGAATTTGCAGCAGGTTTTAGAGGTGGTCACAACTGAAATGAAAAGGTTAACGCAGTGGTTCAACAAAAATAAATTATCTCTAAATCTGAAAAAACCAAAGATTATGTTGTTTGGAAATTATAAAATAAATCATGAAATAATGGTAACGATAGATGATACCAGAATAGAAACGGTACAGGAAAATAAGTTTCTGGGGGTGACACTAGACAATAAAATCTGCTGGAAACCTCACATCAGTCACATCCGGGCCAAGATGGCAAAATGTATAGGGATACTGGGGAAGACAAGACACATCTTGGACTATAAATCATTGTTCTTACTGTACAATTCACTGTTTCTACCTTATCTTAACTACTGTGTAGAAGTCTGGGGAAACACCTACAAGACCAACCTACAGCCAATATGCACATTACAAAAAAAAGCTATTAGGAGACCATACCAATTCGTTGTTTTTAAAGTCACATGTCATAAAGTTCATGGATTTAGTTAAATTTAAGACAGCACAAGTCATGTACAGGGCAATTAATAATCAACTCCCAACTAATATACAAAAAATATTCTTTTTTGAATGAATGAATGAATCTTTATTTCGGATGGATTAAAAGTAGAGATTAAAAAAGAAACAGAATAATATAACAAAGGGGAAAAGAAAATCCAACAAGGTCAAATTAGATAATAACTCCTCTGATTATACAGTTCAACATAAGTTGTCTGAAATGGGTGATGGCTGAAGCTGCAGCTTATATTGCCCACCCATATTCCATCCAAGAATTCAAAGAAAAAAAAAACAAAAAATATTCAAAAAAGAGACAATGATTATAATTTGAGAGGAGACTTAAACTTTACAAAACCTGAGATAAGAACGACTCAGAAAAGTATGTGCATATCTGTCTGTGGTGTGGATTTGTGGAACAGTCTGGAGCTGGAACTGAAACTATGTACAAACAGAAATCAATTCAAAAATAGGTATAAACATTATTTGCTTAAAGAATATATGTTAGAAGGGTAGTATTTATATGTACGATTCACTGTGCTCACTCTGGGACACTATGGAATGGTGGGTGGGACAGTGCTGTGTATATCTGTGTTGTTTGGGGCTGGTTTTGATGTATGGACTGTATGTATGTTGGGATGGATGGATGTCAATGTTGATATGTACAAAATATAGTTAATTGTTTACTTGGGGTCTTAAATGTGGTAAACTGAATATATTTCACATGGGTTGTATTTATGGAAAAGAGGAGTTGGAGTTAATAAGTGTTCACTTCTCCCTTCTCCCTTTCGAGCACTGTATACTGTCACTTTGTCGCACTTGTCATTTGTTTTATTTTTTTTTACTTTTTTGTTCGAAATAAAGTATGTATCTATCTATCTATATCAGGGGTGTCAAACTCATTCCATGGAGGGCCAAGACCCTGCAGGTTTTACTTCCACCCATTCTCTTCAGCAGGTGTTTTCACTGATCAGCAATCAGTAGGACGAAATTCAGAGAAATCACCTGTTGAAGACACTGGGTGGAGGTAAAACCTGCAGGGTCTTGGCCCTCCATGGAATGAGTTTGACACCTGTGATCTATATAGAGTGATGATAATCAAGTCAGTGGCGGTAATGCACCTGTAAGCTGGTTGCCAACTGCCAATCAAATCTAAAAGAAGAAGAAGCTTGGCAGTTGGCAGCCAGCTTACAGGTGCATTACTGCCACGTACTTCACTCCATATCATCACTCTGTCTGGTTAGGAGCTGTAGTCAAAGTCCCACTCAATATCTTTGTATAAGGAGTTCTTATAAGAAGTTCTGAACAACTCCTTATGCGTGAAAAAATTATCTGTCCTTCAGAGATTATTTTATCACTCTATCACACTACCTATACTTCTTCTTCTCTTAGATTTGATTGACGGTTGACAACCAGCTTACAGGTGCATTACCGCCACATACTTCACTCTATATCATCACTCTTATCTCAGGGGTGGGCAGCGAGGGCCATTCCACTGCAGCTTTTTTGTTACACCCAGTCTCTTCCGCAGGTGTGTGCTCTGATCAGCTTCAAGGATTGCTAATCATTGAAAACACCTGCTGAAGAGACTGGGCGGAGCAGAAAACCTGCAGTAGAATGGCCCTCCATGGCACATGATTGCCCACTCCTGCTCTATCTGGTCAGGAGCTGTAGTCCTTACCGCCACATACTTCACTCAGTAAACATCACTATTTTTTTTTTTTTTTTTTTTTTTTTTTTTATGTATCAAAAGTCAGAATTCTTCTCAGTTGGAAATCTTCTTCGTCTTCTTCACTCTATATCTTTGTATAAGGAGTTCTTATAAGGAGTTCTGAACAACTCCTTATGCGTGAAAAAATTATCTGTCCTTCAGAGATTATTTTTTCACTCTATTTTGGCGGCACATGGGGAGAGCATAATTGTGTAACATCTTAGACAAGAACAAAGAGCAGAGGTTCCCTGGTGAAATAACAGGGAAGTGTGAAGGATGAATGCAGTGTGACCTTTTGTGTGTTAGAAACTTCTAGAGGAATGGTAAAGGATTAAGGAAGTGAATGCAATGTGACCTTTTGTGTGTTAGAAGCTTCTAGAGGAATGCCATAGTATTTAAGAGAAGAGTCTTTGCTGAGTTGTCATTCTGTCTATGCTTCTTGTGTGAGATGTGTAATAAATGGTCTGAGCCAAATCCGCCTCGTTATTTACACGCTCCACACTATCACACTACCTATACGTCTTCTTCTCTTAGATTTGATTGGCGGTTGGCAACCAGCTTACAGGTGCATTACCGCCACGTACTTCACTCTATATCATCACTCTATCTCAGGGGTGGGCAGCGAGGGCCATTCCACTGCAGCTTTTTTGTTCCACCCAGTCTCTTCAGCAGGTGTGTGCTCTGATCAGCTTCAAGGATTACTAATCGTTGAAAACACCTGCTGAAGAGACTGGGCGGAACAGAAAACCTGCAGTAGAATGGCCCTCCATGGCACATGATTGCCCACTCCTGCTCTATCTGGTCAGGAGCTGTAGTCCTTACTGCCACGTACTTCACTCAGTAAACATCACTATTGTGGCGGAACCCCCACAACAGACTGGGACATGCAGAGCGCGCATCTGGAGCGATTAACAGAACAATAGGCAGTCTCCACTGTGTCTAACTCCTTCCGCTGGTATCATGCTGTTTTGTATGACTCAGATGCAAACATTCATGCCTCCTGCTCTTACTGTGATGCAAATGTCCCATGCCTTTCATGTATTGTCTGTAGTTGGGTATATATGCTGCACCATTCTGTAAATCTCTCTCTCTTTTTGACTGCTGCTGCTGACACACACACTCTGTGTCTCTTTGCTGGAGAGCCTGAGGACCCCGCTCCAGTCTGCTCACACAAGGCTGGAGCGGAGTTCCTATGATGGCGAGATGATTGAATAAACCTACTTAAAACCTCTCATCGCTGCCTTTATTTTATCATCTGCTATATTGGTGACCCCGAGGACGCACACGTTTTGTGCGACGCAACCTTCTGGCTTGGACAGCCACACTGCCGGCGAACGCAGCACCCGGCAGTGATGCTCCGACGACAAGCGAACGCAGCAGCTCCCTTCTGCTTCAGTGAACTCTCCGGACATCACCCACGACCGGGAAAGCCGCAGCAAACTTCATGGTGGGATCTGCACGCCTAGATCGGCACATCCACGCTGGACCGGCCGCGCTCACAGCTCATCCACACGAGAGCGCAGGCACCTCGTCCCCTCTCCACGACGGCGACCTCCATGGCCGACGGAGAATGCAGCGCGTGGACCTGAACGCACCATGGCCGAGCGAGTGACAAAGATCGTCTCCTCCCTCTCACCGCTCCAACGCATCTATACGAGCTCGAGGGACAAAGATCGTCTACTCACTTTCACCGCTCCAACACAACTACAACAGGGATGATTAAGCTCCCTGACCCTGGCTCTCCCTCTCCAGCAGGCCCACCCACGCACAGAACCCCGGCACACGCACCGGGGAGTTACGAGGACGGTGCACCACGCACGGGACACATACGGCTCCACTGACCGCCTTCCTTCTTCGCCGCTGTACACTGGCTCTTCAGGCTTGCTCGTACACCTGAGGCACGCACGCAGTTTGCTCACTGGATTTTATGGTCTTAGCGATGGTGCACAACGGGGATTCAGCAGTCTGCGGTCCACGAAGGCTTTAAGGTTGTGCCTGCACCTAAAGTCAACACGCCAAGCCCCTTTGCTTTTATTTTTTTCTTACAGCCGCCCCTGTTTCTTCATGGCCGCTGTTTATCCTCGCCGCTCCTTTTTTCTGCACGGCTGCTATTAATCCTTGCAGGACTTAATCGTGAGAGGAGCCAGTGACTAATTTTTCTTCTTGTGGATTTCCACACGTTCAACGGGACAGCCCCTCGACATCGCGGACCAACAAGCAATTTTTGCACGGCTCAGACAATTTCACTGTCTCCTGCCGGCACTTACTACCCCCCACCCCCCTCCACCTCCACCTGCACAGAGCTTTTCCTGCTTGCTGCCAAAACTGGACTATCGAGGTCTCGGCCCCCTGCCGAGCCCTCTGGGGGGGAGCGTGTGGCGGAACCCCCACAACAGACTGGGACATGCAGAGCGCGCATCTGGAGCGATTAACAGAACAATAGGCAGCCTCCACTGTGTCTAGCTCCTTTCGCTGGTATCATGCTGTTTTGTATGACTCAGATGCAAACATTCATGCCTCCTGCTCTTACTGTGATGCAAATGTCCCATGCCTTTCATGTATTGTCTGTAGTTGGGTATATATGCTGCACCATTCTGTAAATCTCTCTCTCTTTTTGACTGCTGCTGCTGACACACACACTCTGTGTCTCTTTGCTGGAGAGCCTGAGGACCCCGCTCCAGTCTGCTCACACAAGGCTGGAGCGGAGTTCCTATGACGGCGAGATGATTGAATAAACCTACTTAAAACCTCTCATCGCTGCCTTTATTTTATCATCCGCTATACTATGTATCAAAACTCAGAATTCTTGGTTGGCAACCTCTTCTTCATCTTCTTCACTCTATACCTTTGTATAAGGAGTTCTTATAAGGAGTTCTGAATAATCTTCTTCTTCAAACAATGAGATTTCCATGTCTACATGATGTCTACAGCACTCTTATCTGGTCATTACTCTATAAAGAGTTCTTATAAGGAGTTCTGAACAATCTTCTTCTTCTTCAAACAGTGAGATTTTCATGTCTACATGATTGGCAACCAGCTTACAGGTGCATTACCGCCACCTAACCAGACATCATCACTCTATATATACTGTAATTCAAGAAATCTCTGTCTGTGTGTCTGTCTTTATGTCTGTTGTCCATAACACTCTATCTGATCCCACTCTATATTCTTCAGGTCATCACTCTATCATCAGGAGCTCTTCTTGAATTATCCGTCTGTGTCCTAGGTATTCATTTTAAACTATCACTTCACTCTAGATGCTATCACTTCACTCTATATCATCACTCCACACATCCCGGCCTTGCCAACTGCCCACACTACCTATATGGCAATACTTGACCTAATATAGGATCATGTGGGTCTATGATGTCTATGATATCGTATAGGATGTCTAGGACATAGGTCTGTGATGTCTATGACGTCATATGAGATGTCTAGGACATCATAGGAAAGGCAGGCATCAGCCAGGGAAGATACTGCGAGACAATATAGAGTGATGATATAGAGTGAAGTACATGGCGGACGGATAATTTTTTCATACATAAGGAGTTGTTCAAAGCTCTTTGTGCAAAGATACAGAGTGATGATGGTTGGGTCAGTGGTGGTAATGCATCTTTAAGCTGGTTGCCAACAACCAATCAAATCTAAAAGAAGAAGAAGATAATGCACCTGTAAGCTGGTTGCCAACTGCCAATCAAATCTAAAAGAAGCAGAAGAAGAAGAAGGACATCATAGGACATCATATAGCCTATGGATCATTTCCTATGATCTATGGGCTATCAAAGGCTGGTCAACGGCACACATTGGACACTTGGCAATGATGATATAGAGCTAAGTACATGGCGGTAATGCACCTGTAAGCTGGTTGCCAACTGCGAATCAAATCTAAAAGAAGAAGAAGAGAGGACCAGTTGCTGGCTGGGAATGAAAAGGAGTGATACCATCTGGGTTTTTAAGGCAAACAGCTAAACCGTGGGACACATACCCAGGCTTGATCAACCTGTGGTGGGCCTACCTCAGTGGAGGGTGTCTTGTGATAAATGGCTGAAACACCCTGTGATGCTGAGGTACACAACTGATGATGTGTCCCGGCAGTAAAGCCTTATAGTAGCCATCTCTCAAGAACTCCCCACGGACTCAGAAGTGGTGCAAACATCAGGGATTGTAACAGCTAGTCCTTTCATTGAACCTACGGCAATACTTGACCTAATTGAAAAAATCAATAATGCAACTGAAGGACTTCCGGTTGTGGTGGCCACCTAGGAAGACGTGTTTCACTCTGCTCTGCTCCTAAAAATAAAAAGTAGGCTAAAACCCTCTCAATTGGAACAAAAACCTATCCTAGCGTTTAGGCGCGGATATGGTAAAAACCAAGGCTGTGAAATCAGGCGGAGGAAAAACTGATTCGTCGAGACAATCCAAGTTAACAGACTTCCACGCTTGTGATGAAGCAGGAAAATCTCCAGGGACTATGGCGGAGGATGGAGCTAGTGGCAGAGCGGTGACTGCCGAGGAGGGAACGAATGCGGTACTTGCTGCTATCAGTTCTATGAGAGCAGACTTTTCGTCTAAATTTGATGGGATTATAGCAGCGATAGAAGGAATGAGAAAAGAAATAAGCTACTGTATGGAACGAGTATCGCAGGTGGAGTTCCGAATCTCCAACGCTGAAGATGACGTCACCAGCCTACAATTAAAGGTCCAAACATTGGAATTAAAAAATAAACGTCTGGAAGATAATGTCCTGGACTTAGAATCCCGGTCGCGACGGAATAATTTAAGGCTGGTGGGCGTTCCGGAGGGTACGGAGGGACGGGATACATGTTCCTTTTTGGAAAAGTGGATTCCAGAGGCGCTGAACAACGCGGATCTGCAGTCATCGTTCGTCTTGGAGAGTGCTCACCGAATCGGCCCACCGAGAGATAAGAAGACACCACCGAGGACGCTGATTATGAAGTTCCTCAACTACAGAGACAAGATGACGGTCACCAACGCAACGCGTGCTAAAGGAGAAATCAAATACCAGGATCAACAGGTGCGGTTCTACCCAGATTTGGCCACAGGAATTCAACAATTAAGGAAACAGTTTGACCCCGCCCGTAAAGAGCTGCGCAACCTCGGGATTCGTCACGGAGTGATTCATCCGGCAAGACTGCTGGTCACATATAAAGGGAGAACCCATGTCTTCAAGACTCCTCAGGAGGCACAAGAGCTTATCAAACAGATCCAAGGAGAGACTGGTGGGAGCTAAGCATGAAGCAAGAACAAGATATAAAGGTAGAATATTTAAGCATGTGTACAAGTAGCTGACTGATCTGAAACATATAGCATGTCTACAAAATATAGATTGTATTATATTAAAAAAAAAAGCGATGATGTACAAAGTTGCTATAAAATTTTGGAGTTAAGTTGGAAAAACTACAGAAGAGAGTTAATGTCATGTCATTAAAAGTAGCAGAGTCAGGGTCATTGAGAGGAGAAAAGAGTGAGTGGTCTGACTGATCCTCGCGAGTGAGGAGCAGTCACTGGCTATAGCGGGAGACGGGATTTTTTTTTTTTTGATTTTGGGGGGATTACCACAAATGTGGGGAGGGGGAATTTGTTTTTGTGTAGTTTGTGGGATGAATGTTCAACCATCCATGTTTTTGCTTCTCTGTATGAGCATGTTTATTTTGCAAGGTAATCTCAAACTCTTTATTGATCATAGACCAAAGCGTTAATCTTAATTTAACTTCATGGAATTGCAGAGGTCTACAAAATCTAAAAAAACTTAAACAAGTTATGAATAAAATAAAAGACATAGGTTCAAAAATTGTGTTTTTACAAGAAACTCATCTAATAGAGGAGGATGTAAAAAGAATAAGGAGAAGATGGCAAGGAAGTGTGTTCACCTCATCATTTTCATCCCGAGCCAGGGGAGTTATGACTCTCATACATAAAACAGTCCCATTTCAAGTGAAAAATGTAATTGGAGATAAATTGGGAAGATATCTAATCATCCAAGGATCTTTGTTATTAGAAAATATAAATCTGGTGAACTTATACGGTCCCAATATAGATGATCAAAACGTCTTTGTTAATTTATTTCTTACTTTAGCATCACTCAACAGGGCAACATATAATAGCAGGGGATTTTAATTGTACATTGAATCCCAGTATAGATAGATCAACAGGACTGGACTGTACGCACAATGGATGCAGGATGACCATTAATCATTTTATGAAAGAATTGAGATTGCTAGATATAAGGAGAGAAATGAAACCACAAGTCAAAGCCTATTCTTGTTATTCTAATACCTACAAGACATTCTCACATATTGACTATTTTTTGATCTCCACAGAATTAAGGTCCAAGATTCAAAACTGTTTCTATGATAACATCATGATATCTGATCACGCACCCTGCTGTCTAATATATGTAGATAAGAAACTGACAAAGGTTCCAGGTAGGTGGCAATTTCAGCATAAATGGCTTCAGGATGAGGAATTTGTTAAGTACATAGAAAAACAGATGAGTTCTTTGATATCAATACTACACAAACATCAGCATGTATAAAGTGGGAAACTTTCAAAGCTTTTATCAGGGGGCATATTATTAGTTATACAGGTTCAAAATCTAAGAAGACTCGAGAGGAGAGAGTCCAACTGGAGCGTAAAATAAAAATTCTTCAAGAAAAAGTGTATGCAGGAAGTAATCCAAAATTAGAGAACGAATTACTGATTCTGAGAGCTGAATATGACAAAAAATCAGCGAATAGAGCTGCCTCGAGTCTTCTAAGATTGAAGCAAACCTTTTATGAACAAGGTGAAAAATCAGGAAAATTATTGGCATGGCAGATTAAACAATTAGAATTTAAAACACCAATTACCAGTATTATAAGTAACGGACAGGCAGTTGTAGATCCTTTAGCAATTAATAGTGCCTTTTGCGGCGGATGATAAAATAAAGGCAGCGATGAGAGGTTTTAAATAGGTTTATTATCATACCGCCGTCACTGGGCTCGTGGCTCTCCAGCAAAGTGTGCAGATGAGCAGTAGCAGAGAAGGAGAGAGTGAGTTACAGGCTCTTGCAGCATATATACCCAGTTACAACAATACATGAAAGAGCATTTCACAGCAGTTGGTATGGGCATTTGCATTTCAGAGACACAGCAAGGACAGGATGCATGAACTCAATACATGAATGGCACATTAACATCACAAAGCATGAATGGCACATTACATCTCAGTAGCGCAGCGGAAAAAACCAGGAGTAGTGAGCTGTCTGTCCTTAGTCTGTTGTGGGGGTTTTTCCAAACCGCCACAGCTCCCCCCCAGAGGGCTCGGCAGGTGGCCGAGACCTTGATGGTGCAGCTTGGGCAGCGAGCAGGGAAAAGCTCTGTGCAGGAGGGGGTGGAGGGGGGTGGGGGGTAGTAAATGCTGGCCGGAGACGGTGAAATCGTCCGAGCCGCGCAAAAATTGCTTGTGGGTCCGCGATGTCGAAGGGCTGTCCCGTTGAACGTGCAGAGGTCCACAAGAAGAAAAATTAGTCACTGGCTCCTCCCGCGATTAAGTCCTGCAAGGATTAATAGCAGCCGTGGAGCAAAGACGAGGCTGCGTGGCAGCTGTAATGAGAGCAGAGGGACTGGCGTGTTGGCTTTAGGTGCGGGCACAACCTTAAAGCTCTCGGGAACCGCAAACCGCTGAATTTCCCTTGTGCGCCGTGGCTGAGACAGTTAGAAAATCCAGTGGGCGAGCTGCGTACGTGCTTCAGGTGTGCGAGCAGCCCTGAAGGTTCTTTGTGCAGCGGCGAAGGACGATGGCGGTCTGAAGAGCCGTATTTGTCCCGTGCGTGGTGCGCCGTCCTCGTAACTCCCCTGGTACGTGTGCGGGGGCTCCGTGCGTGGGTGGGCCAGCTGGAGAGGAGAACCAGGGTGCAGAATCTTGGTGGAGATCGGTGCGGTCGGCGCCGATAATCATCCATGGTGAGCTGTGGATGGGTCATGGTGCGTTCAGGTCCACGTGTGCTCCGTCGGCCGTGGGGGTCGCCGTCGCGGAGAAAGGACGAGGTGCATACGCTCTCATGTGGAGGAGCTGCGAGCGCGGCCGGTCCAGCGTGGATGTGCTGATCTAGGCGTGCAGATCTCACCATGAAACGATGTTCAGCTTTCCCGGTCGTGGGTGTTCTCCGGAGAGTTTCGCCTGGAAACTCCGTGTTGAGGTCTCCCTGAAGCAGAAGGGAGGGCAGATCAGTCAGGCTGCTGCGTTCGCTTGTCGTCGGAGAATCACCGCCGGGTGCTGCGTTCGCTGGCAGCGTGTTCATTTCAGCGTCGGGTCACCAGTGCGGCAGATGATAAAATAAAGGCAGCAATGAGAGGTTTTAAATAGGTTTATTATCATACCGCCATCACTGGGCTCGCAGCTCTCCAGCAAAGTGTGCAGATGAGCAGTAGCAGAGAAGGAGAGAGTGAGTTACAGGCTCTTGCAGCATATATACCCAGTTACAACAATACATGAAAGAGCATTTCACAGCAGTTGGTATGGGCATTTGCATTTCAGAGACACAGCAAGGACAGGATGCATGAACTCAGTACATGAATGGCACATTAACATCACAAAGCATGAATGGCACATTACATCTCAGTAGCGCAGCGGAAAAAACCAGGAGTAGCGAGCTGTCTGTCCTTAGTCTGTTGTGGGGGTTTTCCCAAACCGCCACACCTTTAGAGATTATTATGAAAAACTATATGATACAAAAAATGAAACTGACTTAACAAAACTAAATGGGTTTTTGGACGGATTATCTATACCGTGTATTCCAAATGAAAATAGGGAGATATTGGAGTCAAAAAATAGTCAAGAAGAAGTTGGGCAAGCCATTGATAATATGGAATCAGGAAAAAGTGCGGGACCAGATGGTCTTCCAGTTGACCTCTATAAAAAATTTAAGAATAAATTAATAATGTGGGGACACACATTCATGACCTGCTTTTGGACTCACATTTTAGACCAGAGCAAGGGCAGAGCTTCTGTGGTTATTACAGGAAGCTGCAGGAGAAGTAGCTTTGGTATGCAAAGCTTGAGACTGTGGGATATAATGAGGGGATGCATTGTAGATAGTGGTGTGATATCATGCAGAGAGGATGCATTGTTGCTGTCTTTATAATGCAATGGTTTTGTGAGACAGGATTAATGAGGGGATGCATTGTAAATAGTGGTGTGATATCATGCAGAGAAGATGCATTGTTGCTGTCTTTATAATGCAATGGTTTTGTGAGACATGTGACCTGTTAACTGTAAGAGTCCTGGTATATAAGGACGAGAGTTCCCTTTGTCGTGTTCTTTTTTATTCTGCTTCGTGATGTTGGAAGATGTGAATAAAACTGACTCAAGAGATGAACTCTGCCTCGTCATTTTCACATCTCCACACTGGTGACCCTAAGACGTATCATGAAAGAGAAGAATTCCCCCGGGCCAGCCTCGTCAGGAGCCCCCAGCCAAGAGAAAGCCGCTACAGTCCAGCTACCGGACTTCTGGCAGAGCAATCCACGCTCCTGGTTCAACGTGGTTGAGGCGCAGTTCAACCTCCAGGGGATATTGGTAGATGCCACAAGATTCTACCACGTAGTCGCAAAGCTGGACAACAACACGGTCCAGCATGTGGAGAGCCTGATCGACCAGCCGCCGGACAACGACAAATACGGCACGCTGAAGGCTGCACTCATCCAGCAATTCACCCCCTCGGCGGAGGAGCGAGCAGAGAGGCTCCTGGGGCTGACAGAGTCGGAAAATGACATGCCCGCGAACCTGATGGAGAAGTTGTTGAGGTTGAAAGATTCTGACGATGATCACTTCATTTTCACCCACCTCTTCGTCAGGACTATACTGTCAGCAGCGAGAGCGACCCTCGCCTGTTTGCCACTGTTGGCCCAACGGGACTACCGCGTGCTGGGCCGAGAAGCGCAGCGGATTGTCAACGCCAACAAGCGGCGCGCAGCCGCGGCCGCTGCAGCAGAACTCAGCGTGACGACAGGAGGCCAGAGGCAGCGGTACCAGACTCATCGACGGCGGTGGCAGGGGCCAGGGAACGCGGATCGGACGTCCTCTGTTTCTACCATTGCCGCTTCGCAGAGAGGGCACGCAAATGTGTACCACTGTGCCAGTTCGGGCGTTCGGGAAAACGCCAAGACCGGGGGTCGGTAGCAGCCGCGGCCCTCGGGGAGGAGAACAAGCTGCTATACTTGTCGGACGCACGCTCAAGGAGGCAGTTCCTCGTCGACACAGGCTCCCAGTTGAGTTTCATCACGCCTTCCTACGCGGACAGACTAGCTGGTTCTGGAGGTCCCCGGGTGTCAGCAGCGAACGGCTCGGAGATTAAGACCTTCGGTGAGAAGACTCTGCTTCTGTCTCTACACGGCCGTACATTTGAGTGGACTTTTGTTGTAGCAGCAGTAAATTTCAATATGTTGGGGGCTGATTTTCTGTGCTCGCATGGTTTGTTGGTTGATCTCGCTAACAGGCGCTTGGTTAATGCACTTTCTTTTGATTCTATCCCCTGCACAGCGCAAGTGGCCCCGCCTACAGCACAAGCCAACGTCACAGCTGCAAGTGGTAAGTTCCACACACTGCTCATTCAGTTCCCAGCATTCACGGTCCCCACTTTTTCGGCAACAGTCGCTAAGCATGGGGTGGAGCATTTTATTACCACTACCGGACTGCCCGTTTTTGCAAAAGCTCGGCGCTTGGACCCAGCTAAACTAGCCATAGCGTGCGAGGAATTCGCCAACCTAGAGAGGTTGGGCATTATCAGACGTTCAAACAGTCCGTGGGCTTCCCCGCTGCACATAGTCCCGAAAGCCGACGGATCATGGCGACCTTGCAGGGATTTCCGCAGGTTAAACAACGCTACAGCTCATGACCGCTACCCAATCCCGCATATCCAAGATTTTTCCGTTCATTTGGCAGGGGCGCACGTTTTTTCTAAAATAGACTTGGTCCGCGGTTACCACCAAGTCCCAGTGCGCGCTGAGGACATACCCAAAACAGCAGTAATAACTCCGTTTGGCCTATTCGAGTTTTTACGCATGCCATTCGGACTTAAAGGGGCGGCTCAGACGTTCCAACGCATGATGGACGCGGTGCTTCGCGATCTCCCTTTCGTGTTCTTCTACTTGGACGATATTTTAGTAGCCAGCGCGTCCGAAGACGAACACGAAAAACACCTGGCCACAGTTTTCTGAAGGTTGGGAGATCACGGGTTAATAATCAACCCAGCGAAGTGTCAGTTCGGGGTGGCGCAGATCGATTTTTTAGGACACCGCGTCTCCCCCGAAGGAGCAGTTCCGCTTCCTGATAAAGTGCGCGCGGTGGCAGATTTTCCCCGGCCACAGACGGTCAGGGCGTTGCAGGAGTTTTTGGGAATGGTGAATTTTTATAACCGTTTTCTCCCCCGCGCGGCGCAACTCATGCAGCTGCTGTATGCCGCGCTCAAAAAAAAGAAACCCGCGGATAAGGTTGAGTGGTCCCCGGAGTGGGACCAAGCATTCTCTGAGGTGAAAGCAGCTTTGGCAAGGGCTGCGTTGTTGGCACACCCAGACCCAACTGCCCGCATAGCGCTCACCACTGACGCTTCAGAGGTGGCCATAGGGGCGGTCGTGGAGCAACATGTAGCCGGGGTTTGGCAGCCTCTTGCCTTTTTCAGCAGGACCTTGCGTGATAGTGAACGTAAATACAACGCGTTCGACAGGGAGCTGCTCGCTCTCCATTTGGCCATTCGCCACTTTCAGTTCTGGCTGGAGGGACGCTCTTTCACCGCGTTCGTTGACCACAAACCGCTCACGTTCGCGATGGCCAAGGTTTCCGAACCGTGGTCAGGCCGGCAGCAGAGACAGCTGGTTGCGATATCAGAGTTTACCACTGATATCCTGCATGTGGCGGGCAAACTCAATGTAGCTGCAGACTGCCTCTCACGCGCCGTAGCGGCCCCAGTCAGCGTGGGAATAGATTACGCAGCCATGGCCGCAGAGCAGGGTAGTGACGCGGACGTGCGCGCGCTCCAGTCTGGACCAACAGGGTTAAGGCTGGAGAACAGGGTGTGGCAAGACGGTATGCCCCCCCCTAATCTGCGATGTCTCCACGGGTCGGCCGCGACCAGTAGTACCAGCTGCGTGGCGCCGCCGTGTTTTTGACTCGATTCATTCTTTGGCGCACCCGGGAGTGCGCGTGTCGGTCAAAATGGTAGGAGAAAAATTTGTGTGGCCGAGCCTCCGCAAACAAGTTAAAGAGTGGGCAGCAGCCTGCACGGCGTGTCAATGAGCCAAAGTACACAGGCACAGAGAGCTCCTTTGGAGCCGTTTCACATTCCGGCCAAGAGGTTCGACCACGTTCATGTGGACCTCGTGGGCCCCCTCCCGCTGTCACAAGGGTGCACACACCTTCTCACAATGGTAGACCGCACCACGCGCTGGCCTGAAGTGGTCCCGCTGGCATCAACCACGGCCGAGGAGGTTGCGCGCGCATTTTTAAAAGCTTGGGTGGCGCGCTTCGGCGTTCCATCGGATGTTACGTCCGACAGAGGCCCTCAATTTGTTTCCGAGCTTTGGTCGACAATGGCC
This sequence comes from Pholidichthys leucotaenia, assembly GCA_020510985.1. Lineage (NCBI taxonomy): Eukaryota > Metazoa > Chordata > Actinopteri > Cichliformes > Pholidichthyidae > Pholidichthys > Pholidichthys leucotaenia. Next base: position 94,728,366 of record CM035838.1, on the reverse strand, counting down.
CACAGCCTGGGTGTCACAATTCACCGCACAACCGCGTACAATCCACAGGCTAAAGGGTTATGCGAACGTTTTCATAGGTCATTGAAAGCAGCTCTCAGGGCGTCACTGACGGGTGCAAATTGGGTAGACAAATTACCGTGGGTGTTGTTGGGGTTGCGTTCTGCGCCTAAAGAGGACTTAGAAGCCTCCCCAGCAGAGCTCGTGTTTGTGCAGCCACTCCGGCTGCCTGGGGAGTTTCTCCCAGATAACCCTGCGCCAGACACCTCCCCGTCTCAGCTGTTGCAGAGTGACATAGAATCAAGCACGATGCCCGGCCCCGCGCACCACAGTTTTCTGCGCGTTTTTGTGCCTAAAACTTTGAGGAACGCAGAGTTTGTTTTTGTCAGACACGATGCGCATCGGACCCCGCTGCGACCGCCTTATGACGGACCATTCAGAGTGCTGGAAACAGGGGACAAGCAGTTTTTGCTAGATTTGGGGGGTAGGGAAGAGAAAGTTGGCATAAACAGACTCAAACCCGCTTTTGTGGTGGCAGATGAGCAAGTGCTGTTGGCGAGGGCCCCGCGGCGAGGCAGACCCCCGCGGAGGGCTTCACAGAGTAATGTTTCCCCAGAACCCCCACAGGTGCTGACAAAAGGTTTCCACCCCCAGACGGCAAACCCCCAGCGTGACAGCGCCGCGGAGACGTCCAACCCCAGCTACGGCAGATACGGCAGGAGATGGAAGCCCAGACAGCTGGTGGACTAATGTGTATTGATACATGAACACGGCATGCATGTTGTTTTTCCCTTGTTTGTTCTAAAATGCTGGGGGGGGGGGGCTTTGTGTGGGGACACACATTCGTGACCTGCTTTTGGACTCACATTGTAGACCAGAGCAAGGGCAGAGCTTCTGTGGTTATTACAGGAAGCTGCAGGAGAAGTAGCTTTGGTATGCAAAGCTTGAGACTGTGGGATATGATGAGGGGATGCATTGTAGATAGTGGTGTGATATCATGCAGAGAGGATGCATTGTTGCTGTCTTTATAGTGCAATGGTTTTGTGAGACAGGATTAATGAGGGGATGCATTGTAGATAGTGGTGTGATATCATGCAGAGAAGATGCATTGTTGCTGTCTTTATAATGCAATGGTTTTGTGAGACATGTGACCTGTTAACTGTAAGAGTCCTGGTATATAAGGACGAGAGTTCCCTTTGTCGTGCTCTTTTTTATTCTGCTTCGTGATGTTGGAAGATGTGAATAAAACTGACTCAAGAGATGAACTCTGCCTCGTTATTTTCACATCTCCACAATAAAACCATTTTTGGAAATGGTTTTAGAAGCATTTCAAAATAGTAATTTACCACCATACATGAATAATGCCTTAATTATACTGTTGCCAAAACCAGGTAAACCCTCTAATAAATGTGAAAACATGAGACCAATAAGCCTATTAAATGTTGACCTTAAGATAATCTGTAAAATTTTAGCAAGACAACTACAAGAAATATTACCAAATATTATTAACCGAGATCAGAATGGCTTTATAATGGGAAGACAAGGCTTCCATAGTGTAAGAAGACTATTTAATATTATTTATTCTAATAAAGAAGTACCGGATACAGCTCTCCTATCGTTGGACGCTGAAAAGGCCTTTGATAGGGTCGAATGGCCCTTTCTTTTTGAAGTCCTACAAAGGTTTGGACTTGGAAATAATTTCATAAAATGGGTCCAGATAATGTACAATAATGCTACAGCAGAAATCCTAACAAATAGCAATATCTCAAAATCAATAAAAATCAATAGAGGATGTCGACAAGGCTGTCCACTTTCACCTTTACTGTTTACTATGGCAATTGAACCTTTAGCGATGGCAGTACGTTTACATCCACAAATATATGGAATTAAAGTAGGACCAACAGAACATAAAATCTCCCTGTATGCTGATGACATAATTTTGTTTATGTCGAATCTTAAAAAATCAATTCCGACCTTGTTAAATTTAATAAAGAACTTTGGGGAAATATCAGGATATAAAATAAATAAAACTAAATCTTCAATATTAATGCTAAATGAGACCCAGAGAACTCACCCAGCTCCTGAGGTAAATCAATTCAATGTTGTAAATCAGTTTAAATATTTAGGAATTCAAATTGTGCCTAAGTTAGAATCAGTCGCCAGTGCCAACTATGAAGCCTTAATGACAGATATTAATGAGTTGCTTCAGAGATGGATGTCACTACCAATGTCGATGATCGGGAGAATTAATATACTTAAAAGTAATATCTTACCCAAAATACTTTATTTATTTCAATACATTCCTTTACCACCACCTTCAGATCCATTCTCAAGAATTAAAAAAAAGTTAGTGGAATTTATATGGAACAATAGGAAGGCTAGATTACGTCTGTCCTTACTATATTTACCATTTGATCGTGGAGGTCTAAAATGTCCAAACTTTATGTTGTATTACTGGTCAGCACAACTGAGGTCTATGACATATTATTTTTCATCAAATGATCTTCCTCACTGGACTGAAATGGAATCATATAATTTACCTTTACCTCTTCCCTTATTCATATACTCAGACTTGGCTAAAAAATTACAGAAACAAGTTAAAAATCCTATTGTAAAGCATATGATCAAAATATGGTGTGAAATCAAAAAATATTTAAAAGAACCACACTTATTGTCACAATTTAGCCCAATATGGGGTGATCAATATTTTACACCAGGGAGAGCGGATGCTGTATTTAAAGTATGGAATTTAAAAGGGATTCAAAAGATTCAAGACTTATACTGTATTTGTCACATTCAGATAACATAATGTCTTTTGAAGAATTGAGGATCAAATTTAATCTTAATAGAACACATTTTTTTAAATATCTTCAGCTTAGGAATTTTATTCAATCAAATCAAAATAATGCTCTCACCCGACCTACTTATTCATCCTTGGAAAAAATTTTGACGAAAGATAGTAAGAGAAAGGGTATTATTTCAGAGTTTTATAACTCATTGACACTATCCTCAAGTGAAAACTCACAGAAAAGACTGAATTACTGGAAAGAAGACCTGCAAACTGAAATTTCAGAGGAACAATGGGAATTGGCTTGTACAGAAGCTCAAACCAAATCAATAAATGTACGTCTTAAATTGATACATTTTAAATGGTTAATGCGGATGTATGTTACACCAGTGGAGTTAAATAGATATAACAAAAACATACCAGATACGTGCACAAAATGTATGGAAAGTAAAGGAACCCTATTTCATTGTTTATGGGAATGTAGAAAAATTAGAATGTTTTGGGAAGAGTTGAGGGTAACAATAGAAAAAATAATCTCAAAACAATTCATATTGAGCTCTAAACTGTTTTTGTTGGGTCTGTATCCAGAAAAGCATAACTTTAATAAGAGTGAAAGAGCATTCATAGACCTCAGTTTGCTTAATGCCAAAAAATGTATTGCACTACTGTGGAAAAAGACTCATAGACCAGATGTGACTCAGTGGTTAAGACAGATGTTAACAAACCTTCCACTAGAAAGAATAACATACATGTGGCGGTTTGGTGTAACCCCCACAACAGACTGGACAGACATAGCGCTCGGCTAGAACAATTAACAGAACAGTGAAATGTGTATTAATGTCTACAGGCAGCCCCGCTTCTTCTGGCTCACTTCTGTGATGTTAATGTTGCCTTTCATGCATTGTGTTCATGTGTCCTGTCCTTACTGTGACCTAGGGACCGAGATCAATATGTCTCTCAAATGCAAATGTCTCATGCCTGTTCTGTTATCTCTTTGATCATACCAACTGCTGGGGGAATGCTCTTTTATGTATTGTTGTAGTTGAGTATATATACTGCACTGTAACCCATGCTCACTCTCTCATTCACTCACTCTTCAGCTGCTGCTGCAGACACACACCGTGTCTCCTCTCTGAGAGCCTGAGGAATTCGGCTTCAGCCTGCTCACACTATGGGCTGGAGCTGAGTTCCCATGAAGGCGGTATGATTTAATAAAACCTACTTTAAAACCTTCATCAACGCAGCTTTATTTCATGCCACTTCATACATACTGAAATCAAAGGAAAATGTGTTTGAGAATATATGGAGACCTTTCATTGATTATGTAAAGAAATTAAACATAACTTCTGAAGAAGAAGGTGAATGATGTGTGTGGACCTTATAAATTCCAAATTGGTGAATGTATAATATGTATACTTATGTAATGGATTACCTAGGCTAAACAGAGGAGCATTGTTGATGACTTGCTTTTGTTAATGGTTGTTGGTGTTTTTAGTACATTTTTTAATTTATTTTATTTTTAAATTACTTTAGTGTTAGTGTTTGATTGTTTGTGTCATGTTTGTTAAAAAAGGTTCAATAAAAAATATTGTGGAAAAAAAATAATGCAACTGAAAGCGGCAACTATGGTACTGGCATTTTTTTAGACCTGTCTACAGCATTTGATACCATTAACCATGACATCCTAACTAATAAATTACAACATTACCGTATCAGAGGCCTAGCATTAGATTGGCTTATTAGCTATCTGTCTGGAAGACTTCAGTATTGTAACGTTGGGGCTGTGTTAAGGGGGCAGGGATTTTCCCAGCATGCTTTGCCAGCAGAGGACGTTATTTTCGTGTGTGTGCTTAAATGTTATTACTGAGTTATTATACTGCTGTGTCATTATAACTGTGTTATAATGACCCAGCAGTGTCATAGGCAGGATTAGGGCAAGATGTATCATGTGTTGTGTAACCATGATTGAAACGGAGGTCTGGGAGAATGGCCTCCCTTCCTGTCTGTGCTCAGTGTGTGTTTCAATAAAGCCTGTTTTGTCGCAGCCATCTGCTTCTTTTTTTGTGTGAACCCCTAATACGTCATACTGGTGTCAGGAGTGGGAATGGAGCAGATGGAAGCCAGGATCCAAGCAGAGATCCAGCGGCTGGAGTGATTCATCGCTCAGCTGGGAACAGACGACAGAGCTGAGACACCGACCCTCGGAGTTGCTTGCTGGGATGAGCGGAGTAGCAGACCCGACGAGACCAGCGTACCCCGCCTTCTGCCTTTTTCAAGGCAGAGCGGGCTGAGCAGAGCAAACCAGCCCCGCTCCCCGCCCTTTTCAGGGCAGGACGGGCCGGCGATTCCACTGCAACCAGGAGCGGCGATCGACCGAGAGGCGACCGTCCCATCCATCTGGCAGCGGGCCAACATTCCCCACTTCAATGGCGAGACCCTGCTGGACGACTACCTGGTCCAGGTCGAGCTGGCTGCCTTGCTGAACGACCGGCCACCAGAAGAAACCGCCGTGCAGGTTGCGTTGGCCTTGGAAGGGAGAGACCTCTGCACGCTGTCTGACCTCTGGCCCAAGGAGCGCCGAAGCTGGCCAGCGCTACAGGGAGCGCTCCAGAGACGGTTTGGGAGAACGGCTGACGCTGAATACACCCAGGAACAGCTGGCCAACCGCCGTTGAGGCAGCCAGGAGAGAATAGGAGCCTACGCAGCGGACATACGGCTGCTAACACGGCGCAGCTACCCGGACTTCAAACCAGAGGTAGTGGAGAAGCTCGCCCTCCGGAACTTCATCCAAGGTCTCCGCCCGGCCCGGCTCCAGGACCATATCTGGATTAACGCCGCAAGCAGCTGGGAGACGGCTGTGGCAGAAGCGGAGCGGGTGGAACTGCTAATGAATTGTACAGCCAAGGCATTGGCACTGAGACAGAGAGCCTTCCAGGCCACGGCTGAGAGCGAGGAGGAGGAGGAGGAGCTACGGCAGACCACAGCGGCGCGCCCATGGAGAAGACGGCTGCGGCGGCGTGCGGAAGGGTGCTTCCGCTGCGGGGAGCCAGGACACATCGCGCGGTACTGCCCTGCACCCACCCCATGACAAACCGATGAGCTGTCACCATGTGTGGGCCGAAATGGACGCTCGCCAGGGTTGTACCTACAGTGCAGCCTGGACAAGACGCCAATCCGGGCCCTGATCAACACCGGTTCTACCATCTCCCTGGTCCAACCCGGTGTGCTGCCAGGCACGGACGAGACAGAACCGCAGGGGTGGGAACCCACTGGGCACTGCATCACCAGAGCTACCGGTGAGCGCACCAGACTGGGAGGGCGAAGAGTTCTCGCGATGGGGGTGGCCGGCCAGAACACTAACCACCCGCTCTGGCTGGCCGACATCCAAGACCCCTGCATTATTGGGCTCGGCCTGCTCGCAGCGTGGAATGCGAAGATCGACACCGCCAGACCGTCCCTTCAGCTGGGAAACCGGACCATCACGCTCCGCAGCGTCACTGCCAGCGGGCAGAGGATCGAGATAAGGCCGTCCCACGGGCTGCTACTCTCCGGACCGCTGTGAGCAGGAATAACACAGCGGCACACGGTTCCCCTCGGATAATCAGGCAGCTCTCCCCAGCGATGACATCACAGAGGCCCTTGGCACACAGCAGCTGCAGAGCGAGCAGGACAGAGATCCGGTCATTTCCCGGGTTCAGCAGTGGCTGGACGCGGGCCAGTGGCCCGCCTGGGAGGCCCTGGCAACAGCAGGGAGCCGGCAGAAGCGGGCATATGACCCCCACTGCCAGGGGAGGAACTTTGCACCAGGAAATCGAGTCTGGATTTTCTGCCCGGAGAGGAAAAAAAGGACGGTCACCGAAATTGGCTAGCCATTGGTCAGGACCGTGCGTGGGTCTACAGAGACTGTCGGATGTGGTGTACAGGGTGAGGCTGGGGAAAAAAAAAAAAAAGGGACCAGGTCGTGGTACTCCACCGTGACCGTCTCGCCCCGTACCAGCCATCCGCCCCGCTGGTGGTCGAGCCGGAGCCTTCACTCCAACCGAGACACAGATGGACACTGGCGGGCCTGTACGTGCTGGTCGTCGGCATCGAAGGCCGCCCCAACACCTGGACGGGTTCGTGTTGGACTTTTGAGTTGGAGTCTCATTTTTCTGGGGACAAAAACCAGTCGGGGGGGGACAGTGTAAAGTTGGGGCTGTGTTAAGGGGGCGGGGATTTTCCCAGCATGCTTTGCCAGCAGAGGACATTATTTTCGTGTGTGTGCTTAAATGTTATTACCGAGTTATTATACTGCTGTGTCATTATAACTGCATTATAATGACCCAGTGTGGCTTATATTAATCATATATTCCATACCTACATATGTATCGACATATTAGAATGTTTAGTGATTACATATGTGGAATGACCTAACACCTATGAACAGGACAAGAAGTCTCAACGGCCAGCGAGGATCAAAGAGCGGACAGAGTCGCAGCGGTGGAGACCGGATCGATCTCCCTGACCACCCAGGGTCAGGTGGAGGAGACGGAGGACAATGGAGGGGGGATTACTTTAATGCGGGATGTCAGCTTTGATATGCAATGTCTTTTGTTGAGTGTGGTATAAGTATGAAGGTCTGACTGCGTTCGACCTCTTATTCTGCTTCTGCACCAAGATGAGATGTTAGGGAGCGAAAGCTGATATTAAACTTTGATTTATAAAGCCATATCGCTTCTTTATTTCTAACTCCCTACACCCAGCAGTGTTATAGGCAGGATTAGGGAAGATGTATCATGTGTTGTGTAACCATGATTGAAACGGAGGTCTGGGAGAATAGGTCAGACCTCCCCTCCTGTCTGTGCTCAGTGTGTGTTTCAATAAAGCCGGTTTCGTCGCAGCCATCTGCTCCTTTTCTTGTGTGAACCCCTAATACACAGGTGTCAAACTCATTCCATGGAGGGCCAAGACCCTGCAGGTTTTACCTCCACCCAGTGGCTTCAACAGGTGTTTTCTCTGAATTTCTTCCCACTGATTGCTGATCAGTGAAAACACCTGCTGAAGAGACTGGGTGGAAGTAAAACCTGCAGGGTCTTGGCCCTCCATGGAATGAGTTTGACACCCCTGCCCTAATATGTCACAGTATGTTTATACAAATAGCCACAAGTCATCATATAAATCCATTGATCATGGGGTTCCCCAGGGTTCCACTTTAGGACCAGTTCTATTTATTCTGTATATAAATGACACTGCTAACTCCTCGTCTCTACTACATAAAAGTACCGTTTGCTGATGACACTAATTTTTTGCTCACCGGAATCCAAATGAACTTGGAACAGATAATAGTGAATTATTGAAAATAGACACCTGGTTTCAGTGTAACAAACTTTCTCATCAGTAAAACTAATTATATTGTATTCCGTTCCAATAAAAAGCCAGACACCAAGGAACTTTGCCCCAATGGACAGAATATTACAAGAGTTAGCTCTATAAAATTCTTGGGGGTCCTCAATGACAAATTTCTCAATTTCAAATGTCACATTGACGATCTAACCAAGAAACTGGCCAAATACGCTACTTTGTTTTTTAAAGTGAGACATTTTCTACCACTTTCAGCACTTCTCAGCTCTATATAAAACTTTGAGCCTCACTTACATTACTGCAATATCATATGGTGTAACTCATTTCCAACTCACCTAAAAAAGCTAGAAATTCTCCCAAAAGAAAGTCATACGTGCCTTATCGTGGTCTGAATTTTATTCTCCTACTAGTCATCTTTTCTATCGTTATAATCTTCTAAGACTTGCTGAGCATAATTACTTAAAGAATGCCTGTATATTGCATCAGGTTGTCCACAAACTATAAATTATGTGAACTCATTCCAACCTTCCTTCCCATGCACACCTATACCACTAGAAATAAAAACCAAATTACTGGGAAAAAACAAAAGACTAAAATCCACCAGGTTTAGTATTGTGTGCAGAGGACCGCAGATTTGGAATGAGCTTGATGAGAATCTAAAAATGTCACAATCTCAATCTTCAAGCAAAAACTGAAAATGCAACTCCTATCATTATATAACTAATCTGTTGTTACACAAAACTTGCTTACTGATGAGTTGTTACTCCACTGTAATTTTGCTTTATATGTCAAAATCACTCCAATAGTATTTAATAACTTGACTATGTATCTTGAACTCACCTACTAATCCAATGTAAACAAATGCTGGGATTATGTGCTATGTCTTAAGTTTGCTTGTTCCTGTACACCACGGGTGTCAAACTCATTCCATGGAGGGCCAAGACCCTGCAGGTTTTACCTCCACCCAGTGTCTTCAACAGGTGATTTCACTGAATTTCTTCCTACTAATTGCTGATCAGTGAAAACACCTGCTGAAGACACTGGGTGGAAGTAAAACATGCAGGGTTTTGGCCCTCCATGGAATGAGTTTGACACCCCTGCTGTACACAAAGACATCAGACTGATATCTGTCATTTTATTGTAGAAATGGGCTCCCTACTAAAAGCTTTAACTAGCTTATTTGGGATGACCCGTTCATACTCCAAATCAATGTGAAAAGCCTATTGTATACTGCTACTCACGCTGTTGATAATTCATATTGTAATTCATTCATGCTGTTGAGTAAGTGTGATTGCAGTGAGTGTGCTGAATTTTAAGAAAGCAAATAATCTCAGTAAACATCTTGATAAGATGCATATTTCATTCATCCTCCTAAATGTTATCTATACAACTGAATACACAACACCACACATTTTACTGAGAAGGGGGGAAAAAAAACACCTTATGCAACAGTTTTTCACTTGTTTTGGTAAATTAAAAAAAACAAGCACCAGCATTGTTTTAGGAGGAAAATGGCCACAGAACTTTACACAGGTTAAGATGTTTCAAAGACAGAAAACAAATGTTAAAATTAAATACTGGACAAAGACCTTACCCTCAGGTATAAATCCAATGAGACTAGTAGCGTTTCTTTTCCAGGTGCATCATTTTATCCATCCAGCTCCACATGATGTTACGCTCCTTCCCACAGTCGTCATATCTAGTCTTTGAAATGCACATGCTGTAACTGAGCCAAAGCACTCCTGCACTCCCCTTATCACATATCCAGTGCTTTGCAGCTCATTCATCTGGTTGCAGCTTCTCTTCTCCTCTTTCTTCCTTGCCACTCGGCATGCACACCTGATGCCTTCAGGCCGGCTGCCTTACCCCTCCACTTCCAATTCCAAAACTGATCATGTTGAATAAAGCACTACAGGGAGGCTCATCAAGCCACCTGTGATGTCAGCTTTCTGTCAGGGGACATGCACTTGTCACTGGAGTGTAAAAGAAAAGAAGAGGGAGAGAGAAAGAAAGACAGTAGAAGGGGGAGGAGTGAAGCTGTATAGTGCACATTCTGTGTCCACATACAGAGGGCTATTGAGTGTAGACACTGGAGTCTGAGCAGCAAGCTGATAGGAGGGGTAGAAAACAGCACAAAAAGAACAAATGCAGAAATCCAAAGCACAAAGGCTCTAACTGTACCAGTCGATCAAGACTTCTTTGTACATGTATTGTTTGAAATGTTATTTAGCAAAGCTTTGTCTTCACATGTGGTCGGTGGAATGTACACAGGATGACCGGATCAGATAATCATTAGAACGAAGAGCCTGCTCTGCTACGTGACAGTGATTCACCACGATGAATGATTGATCATGTTGAAATGTGAACGACTTTACAGCTTAAATCATGGCAGCTTTTTCTGAAATGTACACACCCAAGAACAAATATTTTAACTCTGGAACAAACTAAGATATGCAGTGCAGATATTAAACTCAACTGTCTCATAAACAAGAAAACACGGGCCTTTCAGTAAGAATCCAATCAACATTGCCAGAGAGATGAGTCAATTTGGCTCCATGTATCAGAATGTAGCAATATGTGAGCACAGTGCCATCCCATAAATTATGTTCCAGCTACTTGCACCCCGATTCTTTGAAAGCGCACCCGATTCTGCACTGCTTATCCCACACTCATCCTGATCAGGCACAACACTGTTGCCTTTGTTCTGTAGGGAGTGCCTCTGTTTGCAGATAAGTACCAGGCTGGGACCCAAACTGGGTGGGCATGTATGGAATTAGTAACTGCAGAGATGCAGTAGCTGTGTCAAACTGGTTCAAAGAGAACAAAAAGTGTGGGAATGGCAGGCCTCTGGACCGCAACACCATGTTGGAGGGCAGAAAGGCTTGTGCTCCTCCGTCATCGACACCCACAGCTTCGATGTAGACCAATCGGTGAAGGCATCCAAGCAACAGGAGCAGTGACCTTTCAGCATCTGACGACTGCATTTGTGAACTTGTTGGCGTTGTAATGCATATTGTATTTCTACTTTTGAGCATGCCTTTGAGCAGGAGAAAGAAACAACTGAGGGTCAGCCGTGGCACGCTTTAAAACATCACCACCACAGCTGTTAAAGATTTCCTTAAACAATTGCAAAATAAAAGTAACAGGGTTAATACCATGTTGTTTTACTTTAAAATACCACTACAGTTACTAAAATGAAGCCAAAAATGTGTTGTATAATACAGGATAGTATAGCAAGGTACATAGAATGAAATGACAACTGTTAGTTCAGCATTAATTACAGCACATCACATCCTGCCATGCACCCAAATTATAGTGTACATAATTCACACATGGGCCTCTACAAAACACAAATTTGCTTTCTGTTTGTTTTTGATGTGTCAACCCATGATGAACTTAAGCTTGTGAAGTTAAATACATAAAGCCAGTCTGTAGAGGATGCACATGTTATTTTTTGGCTTTTTTCTTCTTTGTTTTTTCTGCATCGTCATGGGCTTTCCTCTTGGCAGCAAGCTTGTTGGCCTGTTAAAAAAAAAAGAAGAAATGCAGGTAATGAAGAGACTAACACCAGACATAGGCGGTTAATTAACTCAGTCATCACCAAGTTGTCTTTTCTCTACACAACAGACACACAATGCTGCTGAACATTCTTATGCTGACATTAACTGCCAGATATTGATTTAAGGCAGCCAATGTTAAAAGTTGAAGAATTTAACCTTTCCACAACACATTTATTTACACAAGATTCCTTAATCATACTCAAACAACTAAAATAAACACACCTCTCGGATTTTTCTTTTCTTTCCAAACATGATCTTGTCGTAGAGGTACTTTTCTTTTTTCTTCATCATCATGATGGCTAAACGCTTTTCCTCAGCTTTCTGCTCTTGCTCCAAACGGGCTGGATTTTCCACCTTCAGTTTTCCAGGGGTCACTTTTACTTGTAGCATCTACAAATACAGAGAGAAGATTCAATTTAAAAAGTCTGAAGATATTAAGAGAGAACAAGATAAAGAGAATTGTCTCACCTTGCCCTGAGATCTTTGTTCTTCCATTTGTTTAAGGTTTTCCTCTTCTGCCTCTTCCTCATCTTCCTCACCATCCTCTTCGTCTTCCTCTTCTTCTTCCTCCTCCTCCTCCTCCTCATCTTCCTCATCTTCCTCTTGCTCTGAAGCTACAAAGATGAATGAACTATTTAAAGAAGACATTTACTGTACTTTCCCCACATGTTGACACAGTTCACAAGTTTTAATGAAATCTGTGTGACATGCTTTGCTCAGAATGCCTCAGGGTTGAATTGTTGGAGCACCAATCTGACCCATCTTTAGCAGCCTTTCTCAGAATGGCTCATTTCAATGAATGTCTCAATGCTCATGAGCCCCAGTTCACCCCATCTTCTTCACCATCACTGATGGGGTGACTTTGTTGATGCCATATTGTTAATGTAATCTGACTAGTTCCTAGATCCAGTAGCAAACACAGACTGAGCTGAAACGATGAGTGGAACAATGCATCACTGGTGGACAGAAGTGTGTGGTTCCTGGAGTACAATAAGCACAGAAACAACCATGACAGTGAGTGGAAACTGCTCAAGACAGCAAACCACCTTTGGTCCAATAAGGCTGTATTCAGACCAGGATAATCCGGGGGTCTCTGTCCAACTGGGCAGGGAATGCCGAGAATTTTCACATCTTCGTTTGGTTTGCATTCACACTGCAGTGGGCCAAATTGCCTGGACAACATCACGCAATTACAACTGCTCATTTAGGGCGCTGTAGCCAAAACCACCAATGACCGGGGAAAAAAAAAAAATCTCAGCGAAGAAGAAAAATCAGGCTCATCGATTGGCCAGGACCGAAAACAGAAATTCGTTCCCTTCAGCTGAGTTGTCTGCCACAAATCAGACATTTAACTTTTCTCCTCGGCTTTCATCGGTAAAAGCATTTTTCGGATTTGCGCAGTTGACTTTATTTTCTACCCACAATGTACTATGGTAAACACCACTTCCTCTTCTCAGACTAAGTGTTGCTATGGTTACAGAAACGCCGAGGGGCACTTCTGCCCTTTGGTTTGCTGGATCCTCCGTTTGGAGTCACACTACAAGCGGCGTGCACCAGACTTCGTTTGAAGTCCGGTCCTTACAGCTAATGACACCCCAAAATTCAGTTTCTCAAAAAATTAGAATATTGTATAAGATCAATCTTTAAATGATTTTTAACAGAAATGTTGGCTGATTCAAAAATACGTCCATGTACACACTCAATACTTGGGTTGTGACTTGCCGTTTATCAGCTGTTTTCCTCAGGCATGGCCAGCTTGATGGACCTACAGATGCACCATGCCAGCCACGCCTCCCGTCACCAGGTGGTCTCTGGAGGACGGAGTCCCAGGTGTGGGAGAGCATGAATGCTCCCTCATCCCGGTTCATGGTGTCCTTTGCACGTTTTCTGATTTCTATTGCTTCCTTGATCCAGCGTTTGTGTTTATTACCTTCTGATGCAATGATTCTTGTGTTGTCCCAGTCCATGATGTGATTGTTCCTTTTGCAGTGATCCGATATTGCCGATTTCAAGGTTTCTTGTTCTGCCTTTTCTTTTTGTGATCTTCTAAGTCATCTTGGTGTTTCCTTTTCGCATTCCTTCTGGTGTTCTTCCCTTTTCCCCGATGTATGCCTTGTCACATCATCTGCATGGAATTTCGTATGTTGCATTTTTTTGTCCTGTTCCATTTTATCTTTAGGGCGTACCAGGAGCAGTCTTATTTTTATGTGTGGTTTCACTGCTGTGCTGATTGTGTGTTTTCTTATGATGCTCTGTATTGGTTCTGTTATCCCTCGGATATATGGTATGGTTATGTTCTTGTTTTTCGTTTCAGCTTTTGGCGTTTGTTTTCAGTTTATTTTCTTTGTTCTTGAGCTGCTTTTTTCCCCAATGTTTATGGCCCATATTGGATACTGGCAGCATGTGAGTGCATGTCATATGTGTTCCTCTTCCTCCGGTTTGTCTTCTTCATCTGTGATGTAGCTGGCCCATTTGTAAAGAGTTCTGACAACTGACAACCACACATAAAAATAAGACAGCTACTAGTAAACCCCAAAGATAAAGCAGAACAGGACAAAAAAAATGCACCATAATATACGAAATTCCATGCAGATCATGTGACAAGCCATACACAGTTGTGCTCATAAGTTTACATAGCCTGGTGGAATGTGAGATTTTTTTTTTGCCATTTTTCAGAGAATATGAATGATAATACAAAAACTTTTCTTTCACTCATCATTAGTGGTTGGGTGAAGCCATTTATTATCAAACAATTGTTTGCTCTTTTTAAATCATAATGACAACAGAAACATATAGTGTGTGTGGCAGTAACTGGGAGCTCTTCAGCTGCTCCTAGGACACAGTCAAGGACGGATAATTTTTTCACACGAGTTGTTCATAACTCCATATAAGAACTCCTTATACAAAGATATAGAGTGATGATAATCAAGTCAGTGGCGGTAATGCTCCTGTAGGCTGGTTGCCAACTGCCAATCACATCTAAAAGAAGAAGACAACAGAAACTACCCAAATGAGCCTGATCAACAGTTTACATACCCTGAAAGTTTTGGCCTGATAACATACACACAAGTTGACACACATGGGTTTAAATGGCTACTAAAGGTAACCATCCTCACCTGTGATCTCTTTACTTGTAATTAGTGTGTGTGTGTATAAAAAATCAGTGAGTTTCAGGGCTCCTGACAGACCCCTGAATGTTTCATCCAGTGTTGCACTTATTTATTTAGCGAATGCAAAGTCCTTAAGCCAAGCAGTTGCCTCCTGGTTTGCTGCATGGAGGGTGTGTAATCCTCCTTCCAGTCTTTGGAGCGGGCAAGCCTCTATGATGTGTTCCATTGTTTGCTCCTCTCCACATGCGCACAGTGGGCTAGGGCTACTGCCCCATCTGTGAAGGCTGGCCAAGCAGGGGCCATGTCCAGTCCTGAAGCGATTGAGTGTAGACCACTGTCTCCTTGGGAGGTTGGTGCCCGGGACCTGTTGGTTGGGGTTTATCACCAGCTGTTTGTTTGGGACCTCCTTGGTCTCCCATTCCTCTTGCCAAGCTGTCTGGATGGTAAAGTCAGCTGGGGGAGGGTTTTTCCAAATCGGCCGTCTGGATGAAAGTCGGGCAGTGGGTGGGGTGTAGATATCTGCATGGATTGGTAAGTGAGGAGAATCTTTAACTTTTTGGAGCATCCTTTGAGTTAATGCTGCTCGCCGGATGTGTGGAGGGGCTATGTTTGACAGTACAGAGAGCCAGGGGAGTGGTGTTGAGCGGATTGTTCCAGTTATAGTTCTCATGGTTGAGTTGAGCTGGGTGTCTACATGGTGTGTGTAAGATGACCTGGACCAGACAGGGGCACAATATTCTGCTACAGAGTATGAAAGGGCCAGTGCTGAGGTGCGCAGGGTGGAGACTGCCGCCCCCCATTTTGCACCAGCGAGCTTGCAGAGCAGGTTGTTTCGTACCGTCACCTTAGCAGCCGTCCCCTTTAGATGTTCCTTGAAGGATAAGGTCCTATCAAGGGTCACTCCAAGATAAGTTGGATTTGGGGCATGCTTAAGCTTGAGTCCGCTCAGGTGGATGTTTAGTTCTCTGGCAGCTTTTGCATTGTGGAGATGAAATACACTGGAGACGGTTTTTGCTGGGCTTGGTTTTAGGCGCCAGATTTTGCAGAACTGGTCCAGTTTGGCAAGATCTTCCGTGAGCACCCGTTCCAGTGGTTCAAAGTCTGGTGCTTGGAATGCCAAACAGATGTCGTCTGCATAGATGAATTTGCGGGATTTTGTAGTAGGCAGGTCGTTTATGTAGAGGTTGAACAGAGTTGGAGCTAGAACTGAGCCTTGTGGGAGTCCGTTTTTCTGCATTCTCCATGCACTTGTGTTCTGACTGAGGTGGACTCTGAACCTTCGGTTGGTCAGCAGGGTTTTTATAATTGCTGTTGCCCAAGCAGGGATCGCCTTTATAAGTTTCAGGAGGAGGCCTTTGTGCCAGACCGTATCATAGGCGGCTGTAAGATCGAGAAACACAGCCCCTGTCTTCAGTCTGCTCTCGAAGCCATTTTCGATGAAGGTGGTTAGGGCCAGTACTTGTTCTCCTGTACTGCGGTCCTTGCGGAAACCTGCTTGATCCACACTTAGAATATCCTCTATTTCTGGGGAAATGCGTTGCAGTATTAGGCGCTCCATGATTTTGTAAGGAACGCTGAGTAGGGAGATTGGGCGGTAGCTTGCTGGTAGTTTGTGGTCTTTGCCAGGTTTTGGGATGGCAATGACCTTTGCTGTCCGCCATTTCTTTGGGATCGAGTTTGTTTGTGTGATCCTTGTGTAGAATTGTGTCAACCAGGTTAGGGCTCGGGGGCCAAGATTTTTCATGAATTCTGGGAAGATGTTATCGTATCCTGCTGCCTTTCCACATTTCAGGCCCTGTAGGACTTTCTCCAGTTCAGCAGCCTTGAAGGGTTCAGGGTTCGTTTCCTCTACAGGCATTTTTTGGTGTTTTTTTTAGCTCAGTTGTAACTGCTCTTCTGGTGTCTTTGTCTTGGGGTGCTTTGGCGATAGTCAGTAGGTGGGATGCAACTTGGTTGGGTGTGACGGATGCTCGGCTTTGGCTAGGGGGCTTCTGTGCAGCTCCTAGGCGACGGATGAGGCTCCAACATTTCCTGCTAGAGTGGGTAAAGCTCCGGTCAGCAACTGTCTCCTCCCATTTCTTTCGCCGGGCTGTATTTAGCGATTCAATGAGATGGTCTGCTATCTCTGGGTCCCCTGATGTTTGAAAGGATTGAAGGAGGGCAGCACTTTCTCCGTCCAAACATGGGACATAGAGGGGTCAGTAGCCTCGTGGGATTGCAGTATGGGCAGCCTTGAAGATTGCGCTGCAGAAGCGGTTGTATGCTTCATCTACAGTGATGGTGTGGAGTGGGATGGTAACAACGCTCCGGTCCAGAGTTTCACTGAATTTCTTCCAGTTGGCTTTGCGGAAGTTCCAGCGCATCTTCCTTGGGCTGTATATGACTGGAAGTTGTAGGCCAATGTGTACAAGCAGGGGCCGGTGTTGGCTGTGTGGAAAATCATCAAGAATGAGGATCTGTGTAGGATATGGCTCCCCATTCAAAGAGCTGGCCCAACACAGGTCAGGAGAATAGTCCTTCTTCCACCTAGCAGAGTGGAAGGTTCCTCTTTGTTTGGGGTCGTATATCAAAGCGAGGTCATTTCTGGATGCCCAGTCTGAAAGTGCCTCCCCATCACTGTCCACTGCTGGGTACCCCCAGTCAGGGTGATGGCTGTTAAAGTCCCCCACATAGATGGCAGGGTGGGGTAGGGTGGGTAAGACCTGCGGATCCCAGTTGGCATTAGGGGGCTTGTACACATTGACAATATGGAAGCCACCAATGATTATGGTGTCTGAGAAATGTGTTGTTATCAGGTGATTTGCTTCAACTATGTCAGAACGCACATAGGTGGCACGTCCATGTTTAGCATGTAGAACATAGCACAGGAGGTCAAAGCCTTTGATGGTGAAGCGGCCAGCTTCCTCTGTGCCAATATGAGTCTCTTGGAGGCAGATTACATCAATCGAATGTTGGAAGGCGAGGACTTCGATAAGGCTTCGCTTGGCTGCAGATAGGCCAAGTGAAGTGTTGCACTGATGTTGCTGGATTCTGAGCCATGCGGAAAGCAAAAGAATTATCAAAGGCCTGCAGGAGAAGAGAGCTGAACTTTATAATAAACAGGAAAAGGATATAAAAAGATATACAAGGAATTGAGAATGCCAATCAGCAATGTTCAAAGCAGTGGAAAATGAGGGATTCTGTTGAAACCAAGCCACGGTCAGGTAGACCAACAAAAATTTCAGCCATAACTGCCAGGAAAATTATTCGGGATGCAAAGAAAAACCCTCAAATAACTTCAGCTGACATGCAGGACTCTGGAAAAAAGTGGTGTGGCTGTTTCAAGATGCACAATAAGGAGGCACTTCAAGAAAAATGGGGTGCATGGTGCAGTTGCCAGAAGAAAGCCATCACTACGCCAATGCCACAAAGCAGCTCGCTTACAATACGCCAAACAGCACAGAGACGAGCCTCAAAACTTCTGGAACAAAGTTATTTGAAGTGATGAGACCAAAATTCAACTTTTTGGCCACAACCATAAATGCTACATTTGGAGAGGAGTCAACAAGGCCGATGATGAAAGTACATCATCCCTACAGTGAAACACGGAGGTGGATTGCTGATGTTTTGGGGATGTGTGAGTTGCAAAGGTACAGCGAACTTGTTCAAAATTGATGGCAAGATGAATGCAACATGTTATCAGAAAGTACTGGAAAAAAATTTGCACTCATCAGCCCGGAAGCTGCACATGGGATGCACTTGGACATTCCAGCATAACAATGATCCAAAACACAAGGCCAAGTCAACCTGTCGTTGGCTACAGCAGAAAGAAGTGAAGGTTCTGGAGTGGCCATCTCAGTCTCCTGACGTCAAGATCATTGAGCCACTTTGGCGAGATCTCCAACGTGCAGTTCATGAAAGACGGTCCAAGAATTTACAGGAACTGGAGGCTTTTTGCCAAGAAGAATGGGCAACTTTACCATCTGAGAAAATAAAGTGTCTCATCCACAACTACCACAAAAGATTTCAAGCTGTCATTGATGTTAAAGGCGGCAACATGGTATTAAGAAATAGGGTATGAAAACTGTTGATCAGGGTCATTTGGGTAGTTTCTGCTCTCATTATGATTTAAAAAGAGCAAACACAATTGTCTGATAAAAATGGCTTCACTCAACCACTAACTATGGAGTGAAAGAAAAGTTTTCATATTATCATTCATATTCTCTGAAAAATGGCCAAAAAAAAAAAAAAAATTCCACCAGGGTATGTAAACTTATGAGCACAACTGTACATCGAGGAAATGGGAAGAACACAACACAAGAAAAAAAGAATACCAGAAGGAATGTGAAAAGGAAGCACTAGGAAGACTTACAAGAAAAGGCAGAACAAGAAACCCTGAAATCAGCAATATCGGATCACTGCAAAAGGAACAATCACATCCTGGACTGGGACAACACAAGAATCATTGGATTGGAAGGTAATAAACACAAATGCTGGATCAAGGAAGCCATAGAAATCAGAAAACGTGCAAAGGACACCATGAACCGGGATGAGGGAGCATGCTCTCCCACACCTGGGACTCCATCCTCCAGAGACCTGGCGACAGAAGGCATGGCCAGCATGGTAGATCTGTCAGGTCCATCAGCTGATAAACGGCACGTCACAACCAAGTACTGAGTGTGTACATGGACATACTTTTGAATTTCTGTTAAAAATCATTTAAAAATTGATCTTATGTAATATTCTAATTTTTTGAGAAACTGAATTTTGGGTTTTTATTAGCTGTAAGCCATAATCATCAAAATTAAAAGAAATAAAAGCTTGAAATATATCACTGTGTAAAGAATCTATACGAGTTTCACTTTTTGAATTACAGAAATAAATTTACTTTTTGATGATATTCTAATTTATTGAGACACACCTGTATAGCAATCCAATTTACCAAAGTATTCAAAGAGTATACTCTGAATCACTGAAGGTCCAATTGTTTTCAAGGAGGTGCGGGGTGCAGTTATAAGCTTTTTGGACTTCAATGGAAGGTGATACATCAAAATTTGACTGATGAACAATAACTAACAAGACAATCTTCACACTTGAAGACACATTTTGAAGAATGCAGTGACAAACACCATCTCATTTGTTCATGTGGGACTATTCACAGACCCCATTCCACAGAGATGTCTATTAAATGATCCTCACCAGGTTTCTCTCCTCGCTGCAGGGCCATCATCTTCAGTTTCTCTGGAGGCACATAGTCACCTTCCTTCTCCTCCACAAACGGAGACAGGTGTGGAGGCAGAGTCACCCCAAGAAAGTAGTCCTCCACAGGCAAGACAACTTTGGCATTGACACAATCAAACACCCACTGGGGCTGAATGTAGTACCTGAGAAAAATAAAAGAGACTTTCTCATTACAACATTGTGATATTTTACTTTTCTTTATGTGAAATGATGGCAAGAAATATTCATAGTTTTATCGAGATGTTGTTTCTGAAAATGTGTTCTAATCTGGCAAAGCCTGCACAGATCAATGAATAGTCGAGTTGTACTGAAGCAAAAGAAGCACTGTAAAGCATATGGTAAGTTCCACCATAATGGCACATCTCTCACATTTCGACTGAGTTGGATAATAATAATAATGGATTGCATTTATATAGCGCCTTTCAAGATACCCAAAGCACTTTACTGAGTCCATTATTCATTCACTCCACAGATGGACAATGGTAGTGGTAAGCTACTGCTGTAGCCACAGCTGCCTTGGGGCAGACTGACAGAAACGTGGCTGCCAATCTGCGCCAACGGCCTCTCCAACCACCACCCAACATTTACACACATTCATTCCCAGTGTCACGGACACTGGAGGCAAGGTGGGTAAAGTGTCTTGCCCAGGGACACAATGGCAGGATGGCTGGGGAGAGCGGGATTTGAACAGCCAACCCTCTGGTTATTGGACAACCTGCTCTACCTCCTGAGCCATTGCTGCCCCAAACATTTCCCTCCTCCATTCCATTTTTGCTGAGCACCAAGCTGGACGGCAGGAAGTTCCATTTTTATATGGTCTTTGGCATGACCAGGCTGGGACTTGAAGCTCAACCTCTTAAGTTGTGGGGCGGATGCTCTACCTCTAGGCCACCACTCCGGTGAAAGCAATAAAATAAGTTATATCAGTACATGTACTTAGGTAACTTTCAAAAAATTGTTCTGAGAGTAATTTTATTGCTTTTCTCTTATCAAATTACAATGAGGGGCACTAACTTAAGTACATCTGGACATGTCTTGTTTTTCTTCCAATCAGATTCCAATCAATGATTTCCTATTTTAGATGTGGAGATACTTTGTCATCTGTTTATTACCTCAACCAAGAAGGTTATATTTTCATCTTTGTTTGTCTGTTACTTAACAGGATTATGCAAAACTATGGAATGTGTTTCCATGACACTTGGGAGGGCGGGTCTGGGCAGGGAAAAACCACACAAATACAGTAGGTGAGAGTAAAGTAGCAAAAAGTAACAAGTGCACTGCACACAGTACATTACACACCCATCCATAGCCATTATCGATAGTGCACATTGCACAAGTAGCACACCTTCAACTGAAAATGAGATTCAATATAGTGTAGCTTTGTAATAAAACTAATAAGCATGAAATTGCAAGGAGTTTCAGCAAACAATCTAAAATTCAAAATGGAACAAATTTAGAGAAACTATCAGAAAATCATTTTCACTACAATATGCACTTCAATACATGTACGTACAAACACTGTGTGAAATGAAAATGTCCTAGCTTGAAAACTGTAGGAGTTAGACAAACATGTACCCTTTGTTGAAATTTTATTCAAAACAGACTGTTAATGATGGGGTAGCTCATTCTGGCCAGATGAAATCACCCCCAGAGTGCTCAGATGACCTGACTGATGACCTGAGCACAACCTGGATGGGGACCCACCACAGGACCACTTTGCGCGAATTTGGTCAGCATTGAGGCAACTGCCTAGGGGGAGTAACAATTCTTGTGAAATGTGGATGGACGGACAGGTCATACCACAGACCATAAAAATGGTACTTTCCGCCTTCTTGCTTTGTGCTCAGCATGAACAGAATGGGGAAAGGAAAGCTGGTTACACAGTTAGGGCTAGGTGATTAACCAAAATAAAACCGAAACAGTCAGAACCAGAGGTTGCGTTAAATGAAAAATGTCCTTCATAGATAGACTTTTTTCAGCAATGACTGAAAATTCTGAAAGCTGTCTGTCATTTGACAGATTTCACTGAGCGTGATCTAATTAAAGACAATTAAAATGACAAATTATGACAGAATTTTTCCAAGCCTGTCTGTCAAAATGACAAGTCTACTGCAACCTCCATTTGGGACATAAAACAGACAATCTTGCTCATGTCTGTTCTTTTGGTTCTTCCCTTCTTCCTGTTGTGTGTGTGGCAATATGACAGCTTTCATGTACTACCCTTTTAAGACTACTGATCAAGCAGTCATGTGACTCTGCAACCCATTAGCAGTGCAGTCAGCACTGTTTGGAAGCAGCAGAACATGCCAGAAAAATTAAAACAGCTTGTACCAAAACAACATGCGGTGTCCATCCAGAGTGAGATGATCTGACTCCATTTCATCTGGAGATGCTGGAGGGTGCGAGTGGGTGTGCAGAGGCTGGGTCGCTGTTGGCCTCCGACTGCTGTCTGTGTTAACAACTGCTTTGCAGTGGGGGTGGACAAGCTACTGCCGTATTTAAAAATCCAATCAGAGACTCTGGGTCTCTGTGTGGTGATGGCATTGTCGTGGCTGTGTGAAGGGCGCCCTGGAACATGTGGCCCATGCACCCTCAAGAGGTATGTGTGTACACTGACTTCTGCATTGGACAATGTTTAGTTTGGTTGCATGTGTGTGGGGTGACAATGGGCCTCTTCCTCATTATATTATGCTCATTTATGGCTGAATCATGGCAGTGATATTTTCATCAATGCCACACTCATGGCATAATTATGAGTCTTGTTAGTGAACTATAAGAAAGAAGGAGGGAAGAAAAAAACCCAAACAAAACCAATGTGAAAGTTTCAAATAACAGTGATGCTGGTTTAAGGTTAAATTGCCCAGCCCTATTACCCAGCCACTGTGGGAAGCGTGCCCAACCTGGGTAAACGGGGAGGGTTGCGTCAGAAAGGGCCTCTGGTGTAAAGTCCTTGCCAAATCAAATATGGCGACCCTGAATAGAAAGCAGCCAAAAGGTGTGTGTGTTTCTTATAGAAAATGGGCACTGACATCATCCCGTGCTGCATTCTGGGCCGTTGTCACCATAGACGTTGTCCGGCTTCTTTGTTTACCTGTAGTCTAGGCAGCTGCTAATGTGCTAATTGGGCAGCACGGTGGTGCAGTGGTTAGCACTGTTGCCTTACAGCTAGAAGGTTCCTGGTTCGAATCCCCAGGTTGGCAGGGGTTGGAACCTTTCTGTATGGAGTTTGCATGTTCTCCCTGTGCTGTGTGGGTTTACTCCGGGGGCTCCGGTTTCCTCCCACAATCCAAAGACATGCATGTTAGGTTAATTGGCTGTTCTAAATTGTCCCTAGATATCTGTTTCCTATAGGCCCTTAGAATAGAGGGTTAGTATTAGTGAAAGCGCTTTGAGTGGTCTTTGTGACTAGAAAAGCGCTATATAAGTGCAGGTTAGTTAGTTAGTTAGTAATGTGAACAGACATACGTGCAACGGAACAGAGCAAACAGAAAATTCAAATTCCTTATTCAGAGAAGCTGAATAAGGAAGCAAAGGAGTGCTACCTCTAAAAAATTTAAGAAAAACTGGATCGATCGATATGAGCACAAGAAATGGACCACGGATCTCGACCAGCTGCATGGAGTCACGCTGTCAAGATGTGTTTGCCTTCCTGGTTTGTGGGGTGAGCACATAAACCCATGAGCAATTTAAAAACTATAAATCATTAGAGGCTCATGTTCATTCTACCAATGAATGGTCCAGCCGCCTAAAATATTCTGGGTGAACGACCAGAAAACTGTTGTTTAACACAAAGGTAAGCAGTCTTTGTGTCTACAAAGTCGAAATACATCGAGTTCAATGTCTAGCATACCCCAAAATTATTTCTAACATAAAAGTAATGCTCTTTGAACCCATGTGTAACTTATGGAAAAGGTTTCTAACTTGCAGCTACCATATAATGGTGTACTTGCAGTGTATAGAGCTCTGCTGCTGCTTGCAGCGTACACACACAGAGAGCTAAACACACATACTTGTATGTATAATAAGAACTGTCGGGGATGTGTCTGAGCATTTCAAGCTACAGGATAAAGATTTTGACCTTTTTCTGCAGTCTGTAACATCGCCTGTCCAGTGTTGTTCTGATAAATATGCCAAAATGTCAGAACACAGGAGGAAGTGGATTTAATCAGCTGATCGCGCTGGAGCGCTGAAAAAAAAAATTGTTGGTATACTTTGCTGCTATAAAATCATCCTAAAATCAGGACAGTGACATTCTTATAGTCACCTGAAAGAGGAGAATCTGCTTAATTTAATGACACCAAACAGTTTATGGACTTCAGTCCCCAGCTGATATTAAATCCATGTGTAATGAAGACAACAAGTAATCACAACTTCCAAGAAAAAAATCTAAGAAAATCAGCAACACAAAAAGCTCCAATTTAAAAAAAAAACTGCTCCAGATTAGCAAGAGAAATTGGGAATAGCAGAGATGATGTGGGGAAATTATTTAGTTTGCCCTGTGTGTTTTTACACATTATTGAGAGATGACAGAGCTGTGGCTGAGGTGCAGCCAAAGGCACGGCGTGCAAAACAGCTGCTCTGGAGAGGGGACGACTTTCTGCACTGCTAAATATTGTTTAAATCACAACTTACCTTGGTGAAAATGCCATGAACACATGATCATGTGTGCAAGAATATTGTGGAAGCTGATGTGTTTCTTTCTGACCGCTGCAATCCCTTCTATCCCACGCCTCTGTTAGCTGAGAGACCCGATTCTCTCCACTTTTCTTCCAAGTCGGGAAGTTAAAAAAAAAAAAGCGTATGCCGTTATCAATCTTTTTCCATGTCAATCATGAAAGCAGTTGTTGCATTTGATAACGCAGCAAAACTTCCCCATTCTAACGTTGCGTGGTATTTGGAGGAATAATAATGTGATTGAAAGGACCACATTGGAAATAAGTGTTTTTCACTTTCTTGAGTCATCCTGGATTTTGTAAGATATTTTACATGTATATTTACATTTCCTATGTTTGAATAACATATTCAGTGTCATTTTAATAAGGCTACGTGTCCACAGGGCAAGTAAAAATGCTCTCAACCCGTTTTCCTGAGGCTTTTCATGTGCATATTAAAAAAAGCACTCGGCCTAGTATCCTGGCAACCACTTGACCTGTCACTCAAAGCGTGCCGGGGATTTCAGATTTTGCTCTGAAAAGCTCCACTCGCTGGAATAAATCATATCAAACTGGTAAAAACAAAAATACACGTCCCTCGAAGCTTTGGCTGTTAAATACTGATCATGGTGTACTTTTAAGCTGATTGTGATCGGCTGGTGAGAGGTCTGGAGCTGATGAGTGCTGCAGCACGCCGAATGTTGAACTTTTTTCAGCTTTTAGTGCCATGAACACAGCGCTGACTGCTGAGAGTGCTTTTTGCACCAAGGGCACTGAGTGCATTAAATGCCGGACTACATAGAAAATGAACAGAAAATACTCAAAAACAGCAGAAAAAAACAAAAAAAAAAAACAACAAAAAAAACACATTTGGTGGACCCACAGCCTAACCGCATTCATTACTCACTACTAAGCACAGACAGGCTGAACACTTTTCCCACAATTCCTTGCGTTTTTTCCGTCGGGTGACATCACGCGTCCATTCTCTATACCAGAGAATATATTTATTCATAATATTTTTTACTTGATTACAATTTCTTGCTAGTTTACTACCTCTGCAGGACTGTCAAATATAGAGTGCATGTGACTGATCCTGTAACTACAGAACCAGTTGGGTATACTGTATAAAGATGATAAAAAAAAAGCCCCCCCCAAACACCTTCACCTGTTGATAAACTGTTTTTCAATGTTGGGCCTGTCAACAATTTGATGCGTGATCGTTTCATCGGTCACATCATATGTGCTACCAATGCAGACAGATTTGTCCCACGAGACTTCCCCTCCAAAACACCTGGAAGGCAGCAGAAAAACAAAACACCTGGTATCAGTCCGAGATGATTATGGGTCCTTTATTTCGCCGAAGATCCAGAGAGTTTCTTACCTGATGACAAATGCCAGTGACTCTCTGGGCACTTCCCTGTTCAGGAAGAATTTGAGCCCCTCAAAGATCTTTTTGTGGGTTTCCTGTTGCTTCAGCTCTCTTTCTCTGGCCTCCATCTTCTCCATGTCCTCCTGACGAGGAAAAAAAAAAAAATCTGTCATTTCAGGGCAACACTTAAGTATCACATAACAGGACAAATGGTGCCAAAACTAGTGAAGGGTGACTTCTAGATCTCAATTTAAACAAACAAACAAACAAACAAACAAACAAACAAACAAAACCTTTACCTCCATGATATGCATATCCCAATACCAATTATAATAAACTCATGAAACTGGTAGCATTGCAACAATTTGTATGATTTAATGTTCACCATCCATAAACACATAAAAGCCATTTGAGACAGGGTTATTTGTTTCTAATAAGTTACTGAAAAGTTGATAAGTTGTCATTGAATCCTTATTTATTTAAATCCTCCACCTGAACAACGAGAGCAAGTTTTTAGCCAAAGTCAAATTCCTTGTATGTGTTGTGCATACTTGGCCAATAAAGCTGATTCTGAAAAGTCTCTGTGGTCGTTACAACAAATCTTTAAAATGTTGTGCATAACAAGTTTCTCAGGGTGAGAAACATCTGTGGCAACCACACACAACACAATGAATCCCCTGTTTCACACCTCTTGACAAAAATATGCAACCTTTCACTTTGCCATCCTTTGAGACTAATTAGTTCATCGACTGTTGTTCGTTTGCATGTTGTTGAAGATATCTGTCAAAACAGCAGCACAGTTCTTAGAAAATTAGTTTTCATTTGTACACAATAATTGGGAACATACACCCTGACTCAAAAAAGGACGTAAGGCTTAATTTTATAAAAAGTTTGAAACTTCAGGCTGATTGAGTGTACAATAATTTTTTTTTCCTATGTAGTTTCAGTTTGTAATGTGAGTGCTTATGATAGCCAGGTTTGAGTTGGCACCAGTAACATGCAGAAAGATTTTCAAACAGGTAAAACAACAAACCAAATCATCAATGATGGAGTAGCTCATTCCAGCCTGATGAAATCACCCAAACAGTGCTCAGACCTCCTGATCTCTGACCCCAAATTTGATGCTGAGCATAGCCTGGATGCAGAACCACTTGAGGACCATTGTACACAAGTTTGGTGAATACTGGGGCAATTGCCAGTGAGGCGTATTGATTTTCATGAATTCATAAATGTCCAGATCTCCTGACATTTGACAGTGACTTTGACCTCGAGCTCAAACTGGATGTGGACCAAGTTGATTACTGGGTATGAGTTTGTTGAATCAGGCCAATCTCCTAGGAGAAGTAGCAATTTTCCACAAAATAAGCGCTCAGATCTCCTGACTTTTGACCCAGACCTTGAGCACAGCCTGGATACAGACCCTTCTGAGGATCATTGTAAATGAATTTAATTACCATCAGGCAAGTGCCTAGGAGGAGTAGTGATGCCCATGAAACATGGAGGGCAGATGGAAGGAAGACGGATGCTGCACCACTGTATTAGCTCCATTCAGGTTCACCAGAATGCGCTAAAATCCCAGATCAATGACAGCACACCACATTCTGACATGATGAAACCACAGCACGAGTGCTCAGCTCTCCTGCCCTTTGACCTTGACTACAATCAGGATCCAGACCCACCTGAGGATCAAAGTGTTAATGAGGAATAATGATTTTTCTAAAATTACATAATTACCCTGCTCTTCTGACCTTTGAATTTGATTTTGACCTTGAGCATAACCTGGATGCAGGAGCCTGTCAAAATTACACCTAGAGTGCTCAGATCTCCTGACAATTGACCTCAACCTTAAGCACAGCCTAGATACAGACCCATCTAGATGTGCTTAAAGTAAAGATCAATGATAAAGGAGTAAAGTTTTTTTTTTTAAAGTTTTTTTGTGAAATCATAAATTCCCAGATCTGCTAACCTGTGACAATGATCTTGACCTCAACCTGGATGCAGACCTGTCCAAGGATCCTTGTGAGGGAGTTTGGTGAGCATTGAGCCAATTGCCTAGCAGGAGTAGCAATTTTTCTAAAATCACCAAAGTGCCCACCTCTCCTGACCCTTGATCTTGAGCACAACCTGGATGCAAACCCACCCAGTAATCATTGGGAGTTTGGTTAGCATCAGGGCAAATGCCTAGGAGTAGCAATTCCCGTGAAATGTGGACGGACGGACAGATACGGTGTCATCGCATTAGCTCCTTTCGGCTTTAACAGAATGAGCTAAAAATTGTCACTGCCCACAAGATAAAAGTCATCACTGATTTATTTATTGGTTCTGAGACTGGTCTGTGTGTAATTAAAATGTATAAAACACTGAATTACATTAGTGAGCTCATTCTCTTACCTCTTCAACAGGAAACTGGTCGAGTTGAGCCTCCTCTTCCTCTGCAGAAGAAACCACCCTTGCCAGACTGGCACTCAGAGCTGACAGTTTCTACACAATCAAAAATAGAATTACAACGGTTTGCTCAGTTTTATTATTTACACACCATTACTAAGAAGGACATGTTAAGATACCAGATCAGTTTAAGAAATAGTGAGACTAATTCCTAGTAAACTTTTAAATAATCCCCAACAGTTTAGGGTATCCTACATAAATCCACCTTCTCAAACTCGTGTGTGAATTAGAACAGTTAAAAAGGATATAGCAAATAAGCTCTGCCAACAATCTGGCATATTTACATGGAAAGTGTTCATTAACAGGCAATGTCATGAAAAATTAAATAAAACAAATGTTAAAATAAGTAAAGTCTACGAGCTAAGAAGACTGAAGAGAATGCATGCATTTTAATCTTAGCACTGTGGTGGATGAAATATGAGGGTACCCAGGTGTGGATGCGGAATAAGTGCAGGCACGGCGAACTGAAGTTTAAAAGGGTGTTTTATTCATCCACCATCACAGGACTCACTCCAGTGCTGTGAAAGCGCGCTGGAGCGAGCCCTCAGCAAACAGGCAATGCGTGTGATCAAAACAGCAGTAGTAAGAGAGAGAGCAAGCGATATTCAGTTCACTTACCCAGCTAGACAATGCATGCATGGCACATTAGCATCACAGTACAGCAGGAATGCATGGGACATTTACATGAGAGTCACACATATCAATAGCAGGATTACTGGCAGGAAGGAGAGGCTGCCTATTGAAATCAGTCCATACATCTCACTGTTCTGCTAATTGCTCCAGCTGAGCGCTCTGCTTGCCCCGAAGGCTGTGGGGGTCACCCCCCCCCCCCCGAGGGCTCAGCTGGGGGCTGAGGCGTCGATCGTCCGGCTTTGGGAGCGAGCTGCGGGAAAAGTTCTGTGCTGGAGGAGGGGGAGGGAGGGGGTAGCAAGTGCCGGCCCGGGACGGCAAAGTTGTCTGGGCCGCACAAAAATTGCATGTGGATCCACGGTGTTGAGGGGCTGTCCCGTTGAACGTGGCGGAGATCCACAGCGGCTGTGAGAAGAAAAAAAATTGTCTCTGACTGCTCTCACGGCTCAGTCCTGTGAGGATGCGTAGCGGCTGTGAGAAAAAACAAAAGCTGAGGGACTTGGCGGGTCGGCTTTAGGTGCGGGCGCAGCCCTAAAACCATCGGGGACAGCTGACGGCTGGATTCCCATTGTGCGTCGTGGCTGAGACCCACACAAAATCCTGTGTGTGGGGTGTGTGGGCTGCGTGTGTGCTTCAGGTGTGTGAGCAGCCCTGAAGAGCCGTGTGCGCAGCAGCGGGGGACGATGTATAAGTCTGTAGAGCCAGCTTGTCTCTGGTGCGCGGCGCGCGCTGCGGCCACGTACCTTCCAGCTGCGCTGTTCTCATGCAGGGCTTCTGTGTATGGCAGGTCCGCTGTCGCGAGGCGAATCAAGATCAGGGAGCTTGATGGAGATCAACGTCGTCGGAGCCGATGGTCCTCCCCGTCTTGGCTGTTGCTGTTGTTCGCTCGTGCCGGGTCATGGTGCGTTCTGGTCCACGCGCTGCGTTCTCCGTCCGGCCCTGGAGGTCGCCGATGTGGAGAGAGGACGAGGTGCGTGCGCGCTTGTGGAGATGCGGAGGAGCAGTGAGAGGGAGTAGACGCTCTTTGTCCCTCGGCCGGTCCCAGCGTGGATGTCCCGATCTCAGGCGAGGGTCGCACCATGACGCTTTCTGCAGCCTTCCCGGTCGTGGATGATCTCCGGAGAGTTCGCCTGGTGTCGGTTCTGCGTCGAGGTCTCCCGTGTGGCAGAAGGGAGGGCAGTCCATTTGCGTCAGGCAGCTGCGTTCGCTTGTCGTCAGCGTGTTCTTATATTCGGGGTCACCAGTGTGGCGGATGAAATAAGGGAACCCAAGTGTGGAGGCACGGAATAAGTGCAGGCACGGCGAACTGGAGTTTAAAAGGGTGTTTTATTCATCCACCATCACAGGACTCACTCCAGCGCTGTGAAAGCGCGCTGGAGCGAGCCCTCAGCAAACAGGCAATGCGTGTGATCAAAACAGCAGTAGTAAGAGAGAGAGCAAGCGATATTCAGTTCACTTATATACCCAGCTAGACAATGCATGCATGGCACATTAGTATCACAGTACAGCAGGAATGCATGGGACATTTACATGAGAGTCACACATATCAATAGCAGGATTGATAGGGCAAGCAGAGCTGAGCGCTCTGCTTGCCCCGAAGGCTGTGGGGGTCACCCACAGCACCAGTAAAGACTCCAGACTCTCTTCCTCTGTGATTTTGATGTGCTTAAGCTGACCACCACCTGCAACAGCTTCTTTGGAATAAAGTGCAGAAATTACTTTTTCTAATATTTACATGTTAGGGAAAAAAATGCATCGTAATTGGCTAGAATCCTGAGGTGCCTAAAGATTCCCACCCCTAATACTCATATACGCATTTAATAAATTCGATATTTATTTCCAATTTTAAATACAGTTATCCCTCGCTACTTCGCGCTTCACCTTTCGCACCCTCAGTGCATCGCGGATTTTTCAAAAATATTCATCAAAAATTCAAAATTGAGAAATAATGGGCGGGCGCTAGCAGAAGGCAGGGAGACTACATTAGACCATCAGGTGTCAACACGGAGAGCCGCACAACTCTCTGTTCGCTGTTGTCGTGTTGGCTCGGCTCGGAAATCTCGCAAGCTGATTGGCCGAGACGTTTCACCCCGCAAGCTGACTGGCCGAGACGTTTCACCCACCTCCTCTCCCTGCCGAGCACCCATGAAGGGAAGGAAGACCGCATTCATTGCTTTTTATCGCTCGTGTTACTTAGTCTCGCCGCGTGGAACTTTTTGCTGTTCTCTTGTGCGAAATAGTCTTCCCGTCAAGCCACTACGCCGCCTCCTGCAGCTTCAGCTCTATCGGAAGCTGCCCTCGATGATCCTGCGCCTCCAGCATCTCACGATGAGGCGTCACCTGAGGAGCAGTAAAGCTCTCATTAACCTGTGCAGTAAATCATTTTCATCTTGAGTTACGTATCTTGTTATAAGAATAAAAGAGTTCTAAAAACATATTTATGTACACTTTGTTTACATCTACGTATGTATGTACACATACACACACACACGTATCATATGAGAGAGAGAGAGTGAGAGAATGAACGTACGTATTATTTATGGATGACGTCATTAGGGGTGACGCTACTTCGCGGTTTTTCACTTTTCGCGGTCGGTTCTGGAACCCATTAACCGCGATAAGTGAGGGATCACTGTAATTGACACTTGTCTAATGAAAGAGCTTTTCATTTCCAATTATAAATAATTCAAACATTTGTGTAATAGTGTATTTATTTTTTATTTCATTAAGTCATTGCTGACCATCAATAGTCACACAGTAAGTGGAAAAAAAAAAAATCCAGAATAGACAAAAAAAAAAAAAAAAAAGAGAGGATGCATCAAAATTCGTAATGTGCTCGAATCGGAGCCCCCTGAATCATAATCAGCTTGAATCATGAGGTGCCTGAAGATTCCCACCCATACAATAGCACCACATGACAATATTCACACAGTTAAGACCGTACATAAAAAGACCCTTAAATCCTTCATTACATATTTAAAATATTTGCAGGATTGCTCACATTAAAAACAAAACAAAAAAACATGAACATGTTCGCAACGTATGCAAGCAGAGTACGTTAACATGTGACCATTGTTTTTTTAAAAAAAAAGAATGGTCTGGTATCTCTGGTAAGATATGCTAAATCTTACCCCACAGTAAAATAAACTCTGGCTCATTTGCCTTCTTCAAGGCTGATAAAGGTTCAACTGACAACAGTGTTGTAACTGAAACCAGATAAGTCTCCAGCATATTTTTGAAAATATTTTGATGTCAAAATGATGGTGATTAGAGCTGTGCAATATGATATGTATCGGATAATGATATAAAAACACCTACCGTTTCATAGAATACTCTATCGTTTATATCGTGATTGAAAATGCACATACTCCCGTTTCTTGAACAAAGCTCCTCACACAACACTTGTCAGCACCTTGCCTCTCCCCTGCAGTGCGCAGCAGAACAGGTGTATGGTGGGTTGCCAACTCCAAACTACTGGTTTGGTCAAATAGCTGCTACTCCCGTTTGTCAGGGATGTGGGACTGTTTTCCATCATGCTGCATCAGAGAGGGTAGTCCATTAACCTCGTTTTAATAGGAGGTAAGTAATGTTAACACTATGTCCAATTATAAAATGGCAAATGCTAAATGATGCCAAGTTGTGCTAACTGTTGTACCACACCACCAAGTTGTACCACACTAAACACTTTAAGACGCATTGTAAAAACTGGCTCTTAAACAACCAAAACTACCCATAACTAGTGGTTGCACTGCGGCATACACATAAATACTGTATATGTGCCCATGCATCACACACACATGCCCCGCCTCTTGTTTGTTGCTGTCTGTTGTTGCTGTGAGGTGCCTGGGTGCATGTGCATGTACGCATACACAGCACTTCGTGTGTGACATTTGAATATTTTGTTTTGTAACACCTTAACTCTTCCACTTTGTACAGTTTCATTGCAGTTGTTCTGCTCGTGTATGATTGTTTCTGTGACCTGCCAAGGGACCACAGATGCAAATTAATTCAACTTTATTTATATAGAACCATTTCACAACAACAGTCATCTCATAGCACTTTCAACTGTAGGGGAAACCCCCACAATTGCAGGAAGACCCCAGCAATCAGGCGATCCCCTGTGAGCAAGCACTGGATGACGGTGGAGAGGAAAAACTCCCTTTTAGCAGGAAGAAGCCTCCAGCAGAACCAGGCTCAGGGAGGGGCAGTCATTTGCTGCGACTGGCTGGGGGATGAGGGGATAGAGAAGAAGAAGAAGAAGAAAAGAACAGACATGTAGAGCGCAAACAGCACAATGGGGACTCAAACTATGGGAGAGAACAAACCAATGTTAATAACCAGCAAAAATATTTCATTAAGAGTGAAGAAAGAAGTGAAGCCCAGTGCATTGTTGGAGGTCCCCCGGCTGTCTAAACCTATTAGCAGCATAACTAAAGGAGGGTTCAGGGGCACAAGATCCCACCCCAACTATAGGCTATATCAAAAAGGAAGGTTTTAACCCTATTCTTAAAAACAGAGATCGAGTCTGACTCCCGAATCCAGATTGGCAGCTGGTTCCACAAGAGAGGAGCTTGATAACTGAAGGCTCTGCCTCCCATTGAACTTTTGGAGATTCTAGGTATTACAAGTAATCCTGCATTTTGGGAATGTAGTGCTCCGTTAGGATGATAGGGTAGTATCAGATCTTTTAAATGATTATTTAGAGCTTTGTAAGTGAGAAGAAACTCTACGGGAAGCCAATGAAGGGAGGCCAGAACCGGAGAGATATGATCTCCTTTCTAGTACCTGTTAAAACTCTTGCTGCAGCATTTTGGATCAGGTGAAGACTTTTTAAACATGTTTTAGGAGAACCTGATAATAAAGAGTTACAATAATCTAATCTAGAGCTAACAAAAGCGTGGATCAGTTTCTCAGCATCACTCTTGAGACAAGATGCTCCTAATCTTGGCAATATTACGCAAATGATAGAAGGCAGTCTTAGAAACAAGTTTAATATGTGAATTAAAAAACAGATCTTGGGAAAAAATTTTGACAAAAGATAAGAGAAAGGGTATTATTTCAGAGTTTTATAACTCATTGACACTATTCTCAAGTGAAAACTCACAGAAAAGACTGAATTATTGGAAAGAAGACCTGCAAATTGAAATTTCAGAGGAACAATGGTAATTGGCTTGTACAGAAGCTCAAACCAAATCAATAAATGTACGTCTTAAATTGATACATTTTAAATGGTTAATGCGGATGTATGTTACACCAGTGGAGTTAAATAGATATAACAAAAACATACCAGATACATGCACAAAATGTATGGAAAGTAAAGGAACCTTATTTCCCTGTTTATGGGAATGTAGAAAAATCAGAATGTTTTGGGAAGAGGTGAGGGTAACAATTGAAAAAATAATTTCAAAACAATTCACATTGAACCCTAAACTGTTTTTGTTGGGTCTGTATCCAGAAAAACATAACTTTAATAAGAGTGAAAGAGCATTCATAGACTTCAGTTTGCTTAATGCCAAAAAATGTATTGCACTACTGTGGAAAAAGACTCCTAGACCAGATGTGACTCAGTGGTTAAGACAG
This sequence comes from Pholidichthys leucotaenia, assembly GCA_020510985.1. Lineage (NCBI taxonomy): Eukaryota > Metazoa > Chordata > Actinopteri > Cichliformes > Pholidichthyidae > Pholidichthys > Pholidichthys leucotaenia. The sequence goes on along the minus strand of CM035838.1, from coordinate 94,693,675 downwards.
ATGTTAACAAACCTTCCACTAGAAAGAATAACATACATACTGAAATCAAAGGAAAATGTGTTTGAGAATATATGGAGACCTTTCATTGATTATGTAAAGAAATTAAACATAACTTCTGAAGAAGAAGGTGAATGATGTGTGTGGACCTTGTAAATTCCAAATTGGTGAATGTATAATACTTATTATACTTACTTACTTATGTAATAGATTACCTAGACTAAACAGAGGAGCATTGTTGATGACTTGCTTTTGTTAGTGGTTGTTGGTGTTTTTAGTACATTTTTTTTGTTGTTGTAGTTAGTGTTTTGTTGTTGTTTTTTTTAAATTACTTTAGTGTTAGTGTTTGATTGTTTGTGCCATGTTTGTAAAAAAAAAAAAAAAAAGGTTCAATAAAAAATATTGTGGAAAACAAAACAAAACAGATCATCAAAAATGAAGATGATGAAATTAGCAGTATTGCTAAATCTGGCATACTTACATTTGTATTAATGTTCATTAGTATGCAATGTTCCTTTCAAATAAACATTAAACTTAAAATGGAAACATAATGTATCAGACCATTGTTTCTTTGGTTTAAATTACTGCTCAGTTTTAGTTTTGTCTATTTTTTTTAATTAAAGCTGCAAAAGTGCATAATGGTGGCACATACACGCAAAATAAATAAATAAATTACAATGGGTCAGAGGAGCAAGTTGGCTCTTTATGCAATTTATTTGATTTATAATAATTTTAATTAGTCAAGTAGCAATAATGAATAAAGTTGGTCATCAGATGTATTACTACATTACCTTTTGCGTCTTTGATTTTTAGATCATGACCAATCTGGAATATTTTTACTAAGAAACAAATAGGTTAAATCAGGCCAGAATGGCAGGCTGCAGGCTCTAGCGCCATACTTTAATTTTCATTGATTTAAGCCAACAGTTGATTTATATCTGTAGACGGCAGCAATGGGTGATGTTCTCATTTTCAGACATTTTTTAAGTTTGTTTTTTTTTCCTCCTTGCCTATTCTCCTCTGGCTCAGGAAATATTTAACTTATTGATGTTTACCTTTTATTCATATGATTTAGAAAGAAAAACCTGAAATTTATGAGAATCAAGTCTTAAAAAAAACTAACACTGCAAAATTATGAGAGGAAAAAGGTTCATGTAAAAAAAAAAAAAAAAAAGAGATGGTCCTTTTTATGCGATTATCTAACCTGTAGAATTTACAACAAATGTATACCATGATATATATTGTTATCGTGATATGAAATTTGTCATATCGCACAGCCCTAATAGTGATTTATGACTTTTTGAACCAATATTTATTTTATCCCATACAATTCCTATAATGGCTGAATTAACCTCTTGCACTCCGGGATACCGCGGGCGGTCACGTCTCTGCGTCCTAGTGCGTCCTAGTGCACACTGAAAAAAAAAAAAGCTGCATTTCCATTCTTCCACTACAGACACAGCCGCGAACAGAAAGCCAAAGGAGTGCTTTGATTGGTTTAGATTTGATTGACCTCTCATTCGACTAATAAGAGCCTTGAACTGGGTTTCTGAAACCTTGAAGAACCAATGACTGAAAACCTAGCAAGAAGGACCCGCCTACCAACGGCTGCGAATACAACGAGCCAATTGAAGCAGAGAAGTTCGACGATTGAAAGCGTGCGTCCCGTGCGTAAAATCAGTTTTGTGTAAGCCGCTGTGTGTAACTGTAGCGTTCGCCAGTCTTTTTATTACTACTGTTCTTACTTGTTTTGAAAAATCGTTCGCCAAAACCGCAATCATGGAAGCGCAAAACCGCAATAATGGAATCATGGTTTGACCGGGTCGCGTGACCAGAACCACGAGTCGTAACAAGCGGACCAGCGTCATGTTCGTCTGACAATGAGGAACAGATGTTCGCCAGCGACACTGCTGTTGTAGACGGGTAAGTGTTATAAGCTAAATTATTCTTTTATCACTGAAAATAGGAATAAAAATGACTTTTGACCGATCGGTAAATTACAACTGTGCGTCATCACCACATGACGGACCGCGGCACATGGACCGGACCATGTCTCACATGACGGACCGCGGCGCACGGTCCGGTCGCTCCTCTATAGCGGGGGGGGGGGGGGGAGTTGTTATCCTCTACATTGCAGATATTTTAGTATAATTTTTATTGCACTGTAGGTTATTTTTTTCTTGTAAAAAAACCACACATTTTTTACGTGGCATGCTTCTTTGTGTGTGGGGGGCTTGTTTGTTCATTCATTCATTCATTCATGAATAAACAACCCCCCCGCCACCACACACACAGCCCTGAGTGTCACCTTTCATTAGAGCCCAAGATGAAGCTTCTATATTGAATCATTCAAAAGTTACAGACGTTTTTCCAAACTGTGCCATTTGGCACAGTTCACAAATGCCTGGGAACAACCTGAGGAAAAAGCTGTGTAATATATTCATTTTTTGTGGTATTGTTACAAAATGTTGACCTCAGCTGGATAACACTTGGTTCTACATTTCTGTTGCATTTTCCAGCCCGTATGACAGATGTGTGTTATCTGCAAGCATTTGTATCTAAAAAAACACCCAGGCGAACTTTATTTTCTTCAAGTTCAGTATGTTTAGATGACTGTTACTCAGTGGCAGGAGCACTTAAGAGAGATTATGACTGTTTTGCCAAAAAATTCAAAGTGTTTCTTTTAAATGAGACCAACCCCATGAAGATGCTGCAAAGGGCTGAAGAACAGCTTTTGATTTACTTTGGGTTTGTTATTTTTAGGCGTTTTTAGGGAAATTGACCAGAGTGCAAGGGGTTAATAATTGATTTAGGAATAATATCCCAATATGATGAAACTTTTTTTTTTTTTTTCCCCCCCAACAGCAAGGCTGTTATTACACTCTGGTCATGTGCCAATGGAGTAGTCTGCAAAAACTCATGGGTGCTGACTGATGTTGATATTCCATGCTCCCTCGGAGTGTGAGCAGCAGCCCACTCACAGCTCTCATAGGTTCTAAGTTATGGCCTGTTTGCACAGCCAAAACACAGACATACTATCGGGTAACATACTGACTGAGCGTTAAGGTAGCAGCTTCTGCGGACCTTCTATTATGTAACCAAATTCTAAATGCAAAGTCACAATACCACAATCTTATCAGCACAGCACACGTCCTCAGTTCTGACAACGGTAGTGAGAGGAGTAAAAGGTCACAGATTGTTTAGTTGTCTGAAAAAAAAAAAATACCTCTAAATAGCATTCTGAATTCATGGCATAGTCGTCCTCATTCTCTTCCTTCAACTCAGACTCTGCTTTACTGTCCAACTGCAAAGAAGTAATGGCATACAAGGGTGAATATGGATGGCAAAATAGTCAATCACTACAGAGAACCATCAGAAAAGGTTTGTGTATATAAAACATACCTTTGGGGGGTAGACCAAGTTGAGGGAATTGTAGAGTCTGAAATTCACAAAGCCCAGGAGAGTAGTATAGAACTCTGTGAAAGTTGCCATGACTCTGTAGTCGACATCAACTGGGTGCTGAAAGCAAGAGAAATAAACTAGTTTGGCATAAAAATTTACATATTAGTGATTTTTTTTAACATAATTTATTGTACTTTTTAATATCTTTAAAATTACTGGACCACAGCGTGACCAAATCGCTGTAGTTGGCAAAACAATTAACCAGGCAAAATATTAAGTTCAATTTTCCTCAAAAGCATCTTGTCAACTTTCCAATCCCAACTGGCAATAATCTGCACTTACATCATGGGAGAACTGATACGGCACCAACCACGTAATGAGCTGCCCCATCACTTCGGCCTGGTAATATATTCCCTTGATTGAGATGAAAACCTACAAGGAGCAGAAAAGTGGTTAGTGGATTATTGAACATACAGTGGTGTGAGAAAGTGTTTGCGCCCTTCCTGATTTCTCTATTTTTTTTGTATGTTTGTCACACTTAAATGTTTCAGATCATCAAACAAATTTAAATATTAGACAAAGATAACACACGTAAACACAAAATGCAGTTTTTAAATGAAGGTGTTTATTATTAAGGGAAAAAAAATCCAAACCTTCATGGCCCTGTGTGAAAAAGTGATTGCCCCCTAAACCTAATAACTGGTTGAGCCACCCTGAGCAGCAACAACTGCAATCAAACGTTTGCAATAACTGGCAATGAGTCTTTTACAGCGCTGTGGAGGAATTTTGGCCCACTCGTCTTTGCAGAATTGTTGTAATTCAGCCACACTGGAGGGTTTTTGAGCATGAATCGTCTTTTTAAGGTCATGCCACAGCATCTTGTAACAGCAGTACCAATAGTACTGTAATAATATATAACAGGGTGTATGGGGATAACAGGGTAACACCCACACCTGCACTTGCCAGATTTTTGTGTGCAACCCTTACTAACACCCACTCACCCTACTCACTTTAGGTGTAGTACCTTTTTGGTAGTGTTGTGTTATGGCAATGTATTTACCTTAACTTTACTACCTGAAGCAGAGGGATAATTGGGCCAGGTCAGACCGACTCTGGGTTCGTAGGAGCCTGGGAGGTGCAACAACAGATGACACATACACAGCCGTATATGGAACTTACAACTATGTATATTATTTACAAATATGTACATATAAATAAATACACAATAGAAAAAATAAAAACAAAATACTCCAAATATATTTACAAAATTCACAGTCCTGTTTTGGTCCTTTCCAGGTGACTAGTGGAGTCACCTTTAGCAGTTTCTAGGACTCGGGCTTCGGCTCGCCATCCAGATCTGGAGATCCCCGCTCTGGTCAAACCAGTCCACAGAAAAAAAAAACAAAAAAACCTGACCTATAAAATAGGTCAGAACACGGCAAATGAGCTACTGCTCTAAACTTATTACAAAACATTTCTAAGTTGTACGCAAACAATATTATCAAAATCTTTAAACCATGGATGTAATATTCACTACTAAATACATTCAATGGTAAGTGAAATGGATCCTTCTCCTAACCATTACAGCTCTGAACACAACCTCCTTCTGTGTAAATCCTAGCCAGATTTAGCATCGGAGGTTTAGCATCTTAAGCTAGCACAACAATTTATCACCATTTCCGCACTTTAAAACACATAAATCACAGCTATAACTTTCACCATTAAGTACCAATTAATGGCAAGGGAACTGGGACCTTTGCTAACCGTTACAGCCTTGAAAAATAGCTTTTTCTGATGAAAAAACTAGCCGAATTTAGCATCAGCGGCTAGCATTTTTAAGCTAGCGGTTAGCATCCACATACACAATGAATAAATAGCACTCACCATGCTAAGTGGCTCGTGCGTCAATGGGGTTCCCACGCTCAACGGCGTCGGCAGCCTTTGGATCCCAATCTTAAAATTTAATAGATGGGGCATTAGAATTTGGCAATACCGCAATGTCTCATTTCTCATTTTGGTTTAGGCTTACCAGTTTCAAGGGTTTTATCCAGGCAAAGGCTGCTACCAGCACGCTAGCGTCGCCATATCACCAAGGACAGTCTCTCTCTCTGGTCTGTGTCTTTCGTCGTCTGGCGTGACTGAGCCAAAAATGCAAGTCATCCCAGACCCAGGGAGAGAGCGCTTAACCCATTGGGTGGCGTGACCCAGCAACGGTGCAGCCATTGGTTACTCGAAATATCAACACACAATACTAGGAACTTTATCAGAACCTTCTAGAAAATGTTCCTACTATTTATGAATATATATTTAAATATTCATATTCGAAGAAATGGGTGTTTTTCTTTTCTAAAAGCGGTATCGATATTTATAATTTAATTCACATTAAACTATCTACTCCCATTGTGAAATGAATGTCCCCCCTTCTTAAAGCGGTATTGACATTCATAATTCCATCCACGTTTTTAACACTAGGTTACACTATCACCCCTTAGAATCGTGCAAGTCCCTTTGCATGGGATTAGCTAAATGGTATTGACGGGAGAACTAGTGTTCATGGGAATAATCTTATGATCTGTCTCTGTTAAGGCTCTGGAAAAAGCCAGGTTTAATCGTTGAAACAGGGACTGGGCAACAGTTAGAGGGTTTCCCAACTGACTATACCGTAGTCTTTCTGGCTGGGAGGTTGTCCTCTCGGAGCGCCTCACAGTCTGTGGGACTTCTTTTTCAGGTTCTTTTTCTTCCACAGGTTCATCACAGGTACCTTTATCAGGTAAGTTGGTTTCACTTTCAGTTCCATTCTCATTGTTCGATGGTTCCACATTTGTTTCAGTTTCCTCCAGGTTTCCATCCTTCGGTAAGTTGTCACATCCAGGTGAAGTGACATTTTCTATTTGGTTGTCATTCTCAGGTAAGTGAGTTTCAGCAGGAATGTCTCCTTTAAAGAATGTCTTTGGATGGGGAATTTCATAAACTCGAGTGAGCTTTATGGGCGTTTGGATTGGTTCTTCTCTGTACCAATAGACATCTTCATTTTCCGGTTCTGAATTCCCACATTCCTCACTTTGTTCAGGTGATTGTCTGGTCTTAGGTTTGCGGACACATTTTGGTTGGACAGGTTCTTCTTCAACGGGGGCAAGAAAACCACAGGGAAGCAAGAGGTTGCGGTGAACGGTGCGAAAGGAACCATCTTTTGTCTCAGGTTTTATGGTGTAAACAGGCAAGTCACCTGCTTGGTTCAATACAATGTGGATTTCAGCTTCCCACCTGTCTGCTACTTTGTGCTTGCCTCTGAGGCTGACTGCACGTACCAAAACTGTCGCCTGGTTCTAGTTTTGAGGGTTTCACTTGCATATCAAATCTTGTTTTGTTTCTTTCAGCCATCTTGTTAGCATTTTCTGTTGCTAGTTTGTAGCTTTCTTGTAGAGTTGTCTTCAGTTTTTCAATGTACTGGGAATGTGACTTGAAACTTTTATTGTGAAACGGAAGCCCAAATGCAAGGTCGATGGGCAATCTTGGCTGACGACCAAACATTAACTCATACGGGGCAAAACCAGTAGTGTTATTCTTCGTACCATTGTACGCATGTACAAGTGGTTTTACATAGTTGTGCGAATGAGTTTTGTTCTTTTCCTCCAGAGTACCCAGCATGCTCAATAACGTTCTATTGAAACGTTCTACTGGGTTACCTCTGGGATGATAGGGTGTCGTCCGGATTTTGCAAATGCCCATGATTCTGCAAAGCTCTTTTATGATATGGGACTCAAAATCGGGACCCTGATCACTATGTAATCGTTCGGGTATCCCGTAGTGGACTATAAAGTTGTCCCAAAGTGCCTTTGCAACGGTCTGAGCTTTCTGATTGCTGGTAGGTCTGTCCTAGATCCAAGATGGCGCCCACAGCGGTCGACATGGTGCTTCGCTGCGCTCTTTGTTTGTTTTTGTTTGTCAATTGTGTGTCTGCTTGCACTTATACCCGTGAAGAACTTTTAAATATCAGGACTTTGACCCCCACGGACCTCCTCCCAGTTTTTCTAGCCCCTGCCGCCGATCTGGTTTATTGTTTGGCTCGGAAAGTGAGACGGCGGAAGAGAGGAAGACGAGCGGGCGCTCTCGTACGACTTCGCAGGAGAGGCTCGCGAACGGCGCTGCCTGGCATATTTCTGTCCAATACCAACTCTCTCTCTAACAAGGTGGATGAACTGAGACTGCTGATGCGTTTTAAGGACCTCGCCTCCTCAGCTGTCCTCTGCTTTACTGAGACCTGGCTCCGGGAAAATATACCGGACAGCGCGCTGCGCCTCGACGGCTTCCAGCTCTTCCGTGCTGATCGTGACACAGAGCTTTCCGGCAAGACCACAGGAGGCGGAGTCTGCTTCTACATCAACTGCATCTGGTGCTCTGATGTAACGGTAATTTCCAAACACTGTTCTCCTGCCTTGGAATTTCTTGTTATCAACTGCAAGCCTTTTTATTCCCCACGGGAGTTTGCTTCTTTTATACTGATCGCTGTGTACGCCCCTCCCGACGCGGACACGCGCGAAGCTCAGCGCGTGCTCGCGGATCACATTCAACACACAGAGCGGAGTTTTCCAGACTCGCTGATTATTGTGGCTGGCGACTTTAATCAGTGCAATCTGAGCCACGATCTCCCCCGCTACAAACAGTTTATTAAATGCCCCACCAGAGGATTAAACACACTGGATCACTGTTACACCACAGTGAAAGACGCATATCGCGCTGTCCCTCGAGCTGCGCTGGGATTATCTGATCACGTGATGGTTCACCTCATTCCCACATACAGACAGAGATTGAAGCTCACTAAACCTGTTGTGAGCACTACGAAGATACGGACCAGTGATGCTGAGGAGAAGCTGGAAACGTGCATGGAAATATCTGACTGGGGCATGCTTAAAGGAGCCACGCATGATCTGGATGAGTACACGGACACTGTGAACTCATATATCCACTTTTGTGAAGAGAACATTCTTCCATCACGCACCAGGGTGAGTTACTCTAATGACAAACCCTGGTTCACAGCTAAGCTCAGACAGATCAGGAAGGAGAAGGAAGCAGCGCTGAAAAGTGGAGACAGGGACTGCTACAGGGAGGTTAAATACCGGTTTAACAGAGAGCTGAAGAGGGCTAAATCTGTGTACTCAGAGAGACTCCAGCAGCAGTTCACTGCTAATGATTCGGCTTCCGTGTGGAGAGGACTGAGGCAGATCACCAACTATCGGCCTCAGGCTCCTAAAGGTCAGGATGACAAAGCCCTTTGTCAGAGACTGTCCCAACACTATGCCCGTTTTGACACCTCGTCATCTGTGTCCAACTCCCCCCCTCCCTCCAGCTCCACAGCCTCCACATTCCCTACTTCATTTAAGGCACCCCCCCCCACCTCCCCCCCTCCCCTTATCATCAGTGAGCAGGATGTGCTCAAACAGTTCTCCAGACTGAACCCGCGCAAGGCCCCCGGCCCAGACGGCGTGTCTCCCTCCACCCTGAGACTCTGTGCGAAACAGCTGGCTCCTGTATTCACAGACATTTTTAACACCTCCCTTAAGTTATGCCACGTGCCGTCCTGCCTCAAATCCTCCACCATCATCCCTGTCCCCAAGAAGCCACGGATCACTGGACTTAATGACTACAGACCTGTAGCGCTCACCTCTGTAGTCATGAAGTCCTTTGAGCGCCTGGTCCTGTCCCACCTCAAGTCCATCACCACCCCTCTCCTGGACCCGCTGCAGTTTGCCTACCGAGCCAACAGGTCTGTAGACGATGCAGTCAACCTGGCCCTCCACTCCATCCTGCAGCACCTGGACTCCACGGGAACCTACGCCAGGATCCTGTTTGTGGACTTCAGCTCCGCATTCAACACCATCCGCCCCGCTCTGCTCCGGGACAAGCTGTCCCTGCTCAACGTGCCTGACTCCCTCTGCAGGTGGATCATCGACTTCCTGACGGACCGGAGGCAGCATGTGCGGCTGGGAAAGACTGTCTCAGACTATACTAGCATCAGCACCGGATCACCCCAGGGCTGTGTACTTTCCCCCCTACTCTTCTCCCTTTACACCAACTCCTGCACCTCCAGCCACCAGTCTGTCAAGTTGATCAAGTTTGCGGACGACACCACCCTCATCGGGCTCATCTCCAACGGCGACGAGTCCGCCTACAGGAGAGAGGTGGCCCAGCTGGCGTCCTGGTGCAGCAATAACAACCTGCAGCTGAACGCTCTGAAGACAGTGGAGATGATTGTAGACTTCAGGAAAGTCACTACTCCTCTGCCCCCCCTCACCCTCTCAGGCTCTCCCATCACCACTGCTGATTCCTTCCGCTTCCTAGGCACTACCATCACCAGGGACCTCAAATGGGAGCTGACCATCAGCTCACTCATCAAAAAAGCCCAGCAGAGGATGTTCTTCCTGCGGCAGCTGAGGAAGCTCAAGCTACCCACCAAGATGTTAGTGCAGTTCTACACAGCCATCATCGAGTCCATCCTCACCACCTCCATAACCGTGTGGTACGCAGGAGCCACTGCCAGGGACAGACTAAGGCTGCAGCGCGTCGTGCGCACTGCTGAGAAGGTGATCGGCTGCAAGCTCCCATCTCTCCAGGATCTGTACATCTCCAGGACCCGGAGGCGTGCTGGCCGGATCATAGCCGATCCCTCACACCCTGGTCATGTACTGTTTGCCCCCCTCCCCTCTGGTAGAAGACTTCGGTCCATCCAGACTAAAACCTCCCGTCACATAAACAGCTTCTTCCCCTCTGCCATCAGACTGCTGTACACTAAGTGACTCTCGTGCACCATGTACAGCAGCTCAACCAGACTCATGTCAATCATCACTGTTTTCTTCCTGCATTACCGACTGCACTATATAGTTCTCCACAGTATCTGCTGCTGGCTAATATATATTTTAACTGTTGACCAGTATCACTTAATCTTATCCTACACTTTATTACATGTCTAGTTTATTTCTCTTATCTTATCATGTTTAATGTTGCAGCATTGTACCGAGACAAATTCCTAGTTTGTGTACTACATGAACAATGGCAATAAACCTGATTCTGATTCTGATTCTGATTATAGCGTATTTCGTGAAATGATCAGTTAGCGCTAGCACATCCTTAGTGTTACTTTGATCGGGCTCAATGGACAGGAAATCCATACAGACAAGTTCAAGCGGTCGGGTGGACTTGATGTTGACAAGCGGAGCAGCTCGTTCTGGAGAGATTTTACGTCTTACGCAGCGATTACATGTCTTGATCTTCTTTTCAATATCTGCCGCCATGCGAGGCCAATAGAGCCTTGTTCTGGCGAGATCCAAAGTACGCTCTGTGCCTAAATGGCCCATGTCACAGTGGAGGCTTTGAAAGACTAAATTGCGGAGCTGTTCAGGTAAGACGAGCTGGTAAGTAACATTTCCTTCGTCGTGACGAGTGCGGTAGAGGATGTTATTGCACATTTCAAGTCAACTGAGCTCTCGGAGTAACAAGTTGATGTCAGGAAGTTCAGTTCGTACCGTTGGTGGAACTTTTAGCCCAGTTTCAATTTGTGCAATCACTTCTCTTAAATAGGGGTCAGTTCTTTGTTCGTTTTTGATCTGTTCAGGAGTCATGTGAGGTACAACTGGAAGACCACCACAGCCATCTTCATCGGCACAGCCATCTGGAATGGCGGCTACAGAGAGGGCTAATGAGTGAACCAAAGGGAAGGTGTTGTCTGGAGAGCTACAGACAAGGTGTTTTTCACATATAGCAGACACTACCTCGGAACTTAAACTGCTTTCAGGAAGAGACAAGTGAGTTTGAGTGAACTGCTGTATGCGGTCAAGCTCCTTTTGGGACACTGCGTCATTAAGTAACTCGCCATGTGGCCGTCTAGAGAGGCCATCTGCATCTGAGTTAAGCTTGCATGCTCTGTATTGGAGCTTAAAGTTAAACATTGACAGAGCAGCTAGCCACCTACAACTCATGGCATCCATCTTAGCAGTAGTCAAAATATACGTCAGGGGGTTACTGTCGGTCACGACAGTAAAGTGGTTGCCATATAGATAGTCTGCAAACTTCTCCGTTACTGCCCACTTTAAAGCCAAAAATTCCAATTTATGGGCGGGGTAACGGGACTCACTTCTAGACAACCCCTGGCTTGCATAAGCTATGACCCTAGTCTGGCCCTCCTGCTCTTGATAGAGGGCGGCGCCAAGCCCTGTAGTGCTGGCGTCAGTATAAAGTGTATATGGCAACTGAGGGTCAGCGAAACCCAGGACAGGCGCAGTACTGAGCTTTTCAATGATGGTTTTGAATGCAAGATCACAGGAAGAAGTCCATCGCTCGCCAAACGGTGTCTTTGGGTCGTGGTATTGGGCAGACTTAGCTCTGGGCTTTGTGCTTTTTCGCAAAGGAGGGTAGCCTGCTGTTAAGTCAGTGAGGGGCTTCACAATGCTGGAATAGTTCTTAATGAACCGCCTATAGTACCCTGAAAAGCCTAAGAACGAGCGGAGCTGGTTGAGATCACGGGGCACAGGCCAGGTACTTAGGGCTTTCACTTTTTCGGGGTCGGTCTCAACTCCTTTACTGGACACAATGTGACCAAGGTATCTGACAGAAGTTTGAAAAAATCTGCATTTCTCAGGGGAGAGTTTAAGCCCGTTCTCTTTTAGGCGATTAAGAACTTTCATTAAGCGAACCTCATGTTCTTCGGGCGTCTTGGAGAATACAATGATGTCATCAAGGAACACAATCACCTCATGCAGATTCATGTCACCCATGCATTTCTCCATGAGGCGCTGGAACGTGCTGGGGGCGTTTGTAATGCCTTGGGGCATTCTATTGAATTCCCAAAAGCCCATGGGACATACGAACGCCGTCTTTGGTTTGTCCAGCAACTCTGCCTCAATTTGGTAGTACCCTGACTTTAAATCGAGGACGGAGAACCACTGCAAACCGGTCAAGGTGGAAAACATTTCCTCCAAGTTGGGGAGGGCGTAAGCATCTTTTACAGTCTGCATGTTAAGCTTCCTGTAATCAATACAAAGGCGGACATTGCCATTTTTCTTTCGCACCACTACAATAGGCGAAGAAAATGGGGAAGTAGACTCTCTTATCACGCCTGCTTGTTGGGAGTTCTTTGCGATGCTTACGGACTGCTTCCAGGTCATTTGGATGTATGGGACCTGCTCTGTGTTTGAACGGTGTTTCATCTGATAATTTGATTGTGTGTTTCACTTGATCCGTTTTGCCAAAGCCAAGATCATTTTGTGCAAATACTTCGGGCATTTGACTGAGTCTTTCTGTTAGGCGCTCTTTCCATTCAGTGCTAATGGGGAAAGAGTCAAAGTTGAACTTCAGAGTGGACTTTGGTTCAGTTTTGGACTTTGTAACTTTCACGGAGTGTTCTTGCGATAGGCCTCGTTGATATGCACAAATTTCTCTAATGACACACTTCTGAGGGATTGTCACGTCATGTTCCGACTCATTGGCGAGTATAATTGGAACAAGGTAAGGTGTTCTTTCAGGTAAGTCTATGAGACATGGTTTTACCAGGATACCACCAGGTAAAGCTGACATTAACGGGTGTTCTAGCAAGACAGACTTTTTCACTGTTGCCGGCTGACACAGCTACAGCGCCATCTAGAACAACTGTTTGGCCTGCAGGAACTAACTGTGGCTCTTTGTTGCGCATGGTCACTAAACCAAGGCTAGTGTCTTTGGACTGTCTGTGCCGTAGCTCAAGGACTTTTAACACTGCCTTATAACCAAGTGACATGGTTGGCTGCAGTTCAGAACATGCATCAGAGTACAGCTCGTAAAGTACATCTAATGTGTTTGTCCCTATTAACACTAAGGACTGATCAGCTGCACGTACATCAGGAACCACTAAGGCAAGTGTTGGCACTTCGGCTTCAATATCGAAAAGGTCTTTTGGGAAAGTGACATGCATTTCAATGTAGTCTAAGTAAGGTACACTCTGACCGTTAGCTCCCTCCACTTCTAACAGCTCAAAAAGTGGCTTAATCTCATGGTTGGATAAGTACTGTCTGTAATAGGACTCAGGGACAGCAGTCACCTGGGAACCTGTATCTAACAAACAGCTCACAGTACAGCCATTCACTTTCACTTGGGCTGTACTTTTTGTACCAATTAGACCATTAGGAAAGTTAAAGGGGTCTGTTTTGTAATGTGACTTCAGTTTAGCACGTGTCTTGAATGGAGCTTCCGGTTTGGGACGGGTCATCTCTGAACTAGCCTCTGTTTGTCCCGCAACAGGGGTAGACTTCAGTTTTAAAGAAGACTGGGGGTTCTGACTGTCCCAAATCTGTCTTTTTACTCTTAATTCTTTGCGTTTTGCAGCTACAAGTGCAGGGTTTGGCTCGGACTCACAAGTGGCTACAATATGCCCATCTTCGCCACAGCGGAAGCAATACCATGGTCTGGGCCTAGTATTGGGACGGCTGGATGAAGGTAAGTTTTCAGGTTTGGCATGGTCAGGTTGTTTATTTCCAAATTTCTTAGTTGGGTCTTTCTTTGATGGCGCTTGTTTCTTTTGTTTCATGAAAGCAGCTAATTGGCTTTTTAGATCAGCAACTTGCTTTTTCAGTTCTTTCAGACTGTCCGACTCCACTTCACTATTTGTACTTGTTTCGGTGACTGTTCATAGGAGGCTGCTTTGGGTTTTGTGGCGCTCAAGTGATTTTTTCATGCGGGTGTTTTTAACTTCTTGTCTATTTTCAACAGTGCGAAGGTGAAGCAATAAATCTGCATACGCAGGTGGATGTTTATCTTTTAGTTCCAGCTGTAGCTCTTTTAGCAGATTGTCATCCCAACAGCCTCTGTTAAACTGCTTGAGAAGCTGTTTGTTCGCTTCCTGGGGCTCCAGACCGCGTCTACACACTGTGAGATGGAGCGCCACTTGCAAACGATGCAGATATGCAGAGGGTTTTTCTCCATAATCTTGAAAAGTGTTCATGAATCGCACAAGCAGTTCCTCACCGTCTTCAACAGTCCCGAAAGCTGAGTCCAACAGCTTAAGATAGTAGGCAGAGGTGGCTTCAGACCCAAGAGAACGAATAATATCAGACGCAGGAGCAAGAAGACTTTCAAAGATCTTGCGAGATTTTTCCAAGTCAGACAAAGAAGTATCTTCCATCATCAGGTCAACATGTGAACGCCATGTTTCATAATCAGCTTCAGTATACGGTCTTGGCGTTTTGCCAGAGAAAGCTCTGATTCTCCAGAAGGAATGGGGGTTTGACGGCTTCTCTGCATTTTTAATGACATGCTCGACTACGATTTTCTGAACCTCGGGTGGGTTAAGATCAGCTGGACTCAACATTTGAGGTGTTAAGTTTGGTTTAAGAGGGCTTTGAAAGAGTGCTTGAGTGGTTTTAAGGGTGCGAGGCACTTCAACTTGCAGTGGAGGAGAGACTCCACTTTGTGTGGGAGACCGTTTCAGCGGTCTCAGCAGCTTCAATAGACTTCCTTATTGTGGACATGACCTCTCGCAACACTCTTCAAAACCTTTTCCACTTAGCTTAGCTAAACCCCTCAGGTTGCTAAGATAAGCCTCAGTAACACTGCCCCCTACAGTTTTAGTGTAGACATCAGTTAGTTTGAATGCAGTATTTAACCTCAGGATTGTTAGTGGATGGAAAGGAGCACGGCAACGTAGGTGCTAATGCTTCAATGCTTAATCCAGATTCAAACTCTACAGCCATGTTGCTCTAGAAACTCAAAAATGTCTGTGTCTTTCTCTTTATCAACAACACCACTGACAATGACTGCATTAGGAATTTTAACACCATGTTTTTCCACAAAATCCATTTTGGCCGTATATCAACTGTTTAGTCAGGGGTCAAAACAGAATCCTCATCTGTTGTGCAACGCTCCAGGCTCCTGGCTGCGCTCGCCAAATTTTGTAACACAGTACCCACTATACCACAGTAATACAATGGGTAATACAGGGTATAATATCACTGGGGTAATTGGGTAACAGGTCAGACCGACTCTGGGTTCGTAGGAGCCTGGGAGGTGCAACAACAGATGACACATACACAGCTGTATATGGAACTTACAACTATGTATATTATTTACAAATATGTACACACAGCGCAATACAATAGAAAAAATAAAAACAAAATACTCCAAATATATTTACAAATTTCACAGTCCTGTTTTGGTCCTTTCCAGGTGACTAGTGGAGTCACCTTTAGCAGTTTCTAGGACTCGGGCTTCGGCTCGCCACCCAGATCTGGAGATCCACGCTCTGGTCAAACCGGTCCACAGGGAAAAAAAAACAAAAAAACAAAAAAAAAAAACCTGACCTATAAAATAGGTCAGAACACAGCAAATGAGCTACTGCTCTAAGCTTATTACAAAACATTTCTAAGTTGTACGCAAACAATATTTTCAAAACCTTTAAACCATGGATGTAATATTCACTACTAAATACATTCAATGGCAAGTGAAATGGATCCTTCTGCTAACCATTACAGCTCTGAACACAACCTCCTTCTGTGTAAATCCTAGCCAGATTTAGCATCGGAGGTTTAGCATCTTATATAGATGCTAGGCTAGATATAGTCGGCCTCACCTCAACACACAGCTCCGGTTCCGGAACCAGTCTCCTGGAGAGGGGCTGGAGCTTGGCCTTTTCTGGAGTTGCCCCGGGCGAGAGGCGACGAGCAGGGGTGGGTATTCTTGTATCGCCCCACCTTGCTGCCTCGATATTGGAGTTTTCCCCGGTGGACGAAAGGGTTGCTTCCCTGCGCCTTCGGGTTGGGAAACGGGTCCTGACCATCATTTGTGCCTATGCACCAAATGATGTTTCAGAGTACCCACCCTTTTTGGAGTCTGTGACTGGGGTGCTGGAGGGTACTCCTCCTGGAGACTCCATTGTCCTACTGGGGGACTTCAATGCGCACGTGGGCAATGACAGTGAAACCTGGAGGGGGGTGATTGGGAGGAACGGCCTGCCCGATCTGAACCCGAGTGGTGTTCAGTTATTGGACTTCTGTGCTAACCACAGTCTGTCCATAACGAACACCATGTTCAAGCATAAGGGTGTCCATATGTGCACCTGGCACCACGACACCCTAGATCGCAGGTCAATGATCGATTTTGTTATCGTATCTTCAGACCTGCGACCGTATGTCTTGGACACTCAGGTAAAGAGAGGTGCAGAGCTGTCAACTGATCACCACCTGGTGGTGAGTTGGATCCGATGGCAGGGGAGGAAGCCATTCAGACCTGGTAGACCCAAACGTATAGTGAGGGTGTGCTGGGAGCGTCTGGCTGAGGCCCCTGTCCGGGAGGTCTTCAACTCCCACCTCCGGAAGAACTTCAACCACATTCCGAGGGAGTCTGGAGACATGGAGTCTGAATGGGCCATGTTCTCCACCTCTGTTGTTGAAGCGGCGGCCCAGAGCTGCGGCCGCAAGGTGGTCGGTGCATCTCGTGGTGGCAACCCCCGAACCAAGTGGTGGACACCAGTGGTGAGGGGGGCCATTAAGCTGAAGAAGGAGTCCTATCAAGCTTGGTTGGCTTGTGGAACTCCCGAAGCAGCTGAGGTGTACCGGCAGGCCAAGCGGAGTGCAGCTCGGGTGGTTGCTGAAGCAAAAACGCGGGTATGGGAGGAGTTCGGTGAGGCCATGGAACAAGACTTTCGGTCGGCTTCAAAGAGATTCTGGCAAACTGTTCGGCGGCTCAGGAGGGGAAAGCAGCTCCCCGTCCACACTGTGTATGGTGCGGATGGGACACTGTTGACTTCAACTGGGGATATCGTCGGGCGGTGGAAGGAATACTTCGAGGATCTCCTCAATCCCACTGATACGCCTTCCACAGAGGAAGCAGGGTTTGGGGACGAGGGGGATGACTCGCCTATCACAGGGGCTGAGGTCGCCAAGGTGGTTAAAAATCTCCTTGGTGGCCGGGCCCCGGGGGTGGACGAGATTCGCCCTGGGTACCTCAAGGCCCTGGATGTTGTTGGGTTGTCATGGTTGACACGCCTCTGCAACATTGCGTGGAGGTCGGGGGCAGTGCCTTTGGCATGGCAAACCGGGGTGGTGGTTCCTCTCTTCAAAAAAGGGGACCGGAGGGTGTGCTCCAACTTTAGAGGGATCACACTCCTCAGCCTCCCTGGGAAGGTCTATGCCAAGGTACTGGAGAGGAGAGTCCGGCCGTTGGTCGAACCTCGGATTCAGGAGGAGCAATGTGGTTTTCGTCCTGGCCGTGGCACATCGGACCAGCTCTTTACCCTCTCGAGAATTCTTGAGGGTTCGTGGGAGTTTGCCCAACCAGTTTACATGTGTTTTGTGGACTTGGAGAAGGCATTTGACCGCGTCCCTCGTGGATTTTTGTGGGGGGTGCTTCGGGAGTATGGGGTATCGGGCTTGTTGTTACGAGCTATTCGGTCTCTGTACGACCGTTGTGAGAGTTTGGTTCATATTGCCAACACTCGGTCGGAGTCATTCCCAGTGAGAGTTGGACTCCGCCAGGGCTGCCCTTTGTCACCGATCCTGTTCATAATATTTATGGACAGGATTTCTAGGCGCAGCCAGGGAATGGAGGGTGTCATGCTTGGTGACCACAGGATCTCATCTCTGTTGTTTGCAGATGATGTTGTCCTGTTGGCTTCATCCAGCAATGACCTACAGCTCTTGCTGGGACGGTTTACCGCTGAGTGTGAAGCGGCTGGGATGAGAATCAGCACCTCCAAGTCCGAGTCCATGGTCCTCAGCCGGAAAAAGGTGGATTGTCCTCTCCGGGTTGGGGACAGGCTCCTGCCCCAAGTGGAGGAGTTTAAGTATCTTGGGGTCTTGTTCACGAGTGAGGGGAAAATGGAGCGAGAGATCGACAGACGGATTGGAGCAGCATCTGCAGTGATGCGGACGTTGTACCGGTCTGTTGTGGTGAAGAGGGAGCTTAGTTCTAAGGCAAAGCTGTCGATTTACCAGTCAATCTACGTTCCTACTCTCACCTATGGTCACGAGCTTTGGGTAATGACCGAAAGAACGAGATCGCGGATACAAGCGGCTGAAATGAGCTTTCTCCGTAGGATTGCTGGACTCACCCTCAGAGATAGGGTGAGGAGCTCAGTCATCCGGGAGAGGCTCAGAGTAGAACCGCTGCTCCTCCACATTGAAAGGAGTCAGTTGAGGTGGTATGGGCATCTGATTAGGATGCCTCCTGGATGCCTCCCACTTGAGGTGTTTCAGGTACGTCCCACTGGGAGGAGACCCCGGGGCAGACCCAGGACTCGGTGGAGAGACTATGTCTCCCAGCTGGTCTGGAAACGCCTTGGTATCCCCTCTGAAGAGCTGGAGCAGGTGGCTGGGGAGAGGGAAGTCTGGGCTTCTCTGCTTGAACTGCTGCCTCCACGACCCGGACCTCCGGAAAAGCGGTAGAAGATGGATGGATGGTTTAGCATCTTAAGCTAGCACAACAATTTATCACCATTTCTGCACTTTAAAACACATAAATCACAGATATAACTTTCACCATTAAGTACCAATTAATGGCAAGAGAACTGGGACCTTTGCTGACCGTTACAGCCTTGAAAAATAGCTTTTTCTGATGAAAAAACTAGCCGAATTTAGCATCGGCGGCTAGCGTTTTTAAGCTAGCGGTTAGCATCCACATACACAATGAATAAATAGCACTCACCATGCTAAGTGGCTCGTGCGTCAATGGGGTTCCCACGCTCAACGGCGTCGGCAGCCTTTGGATCCCAATCTTAAAATTTAATAGACGGGGCATTAGAATTTGGTAATACCGCAATGTCTCATTTCTCATTTTGGTTTAGGCTTACCAGTTTCAAGGGTTTTATCCAGGCAAAGGCTGCTACCAGCACGCTAGCATCGCCATATCACCAAGGACAGTCTCTCTCTCTGGTCTGTGTCTTTCGTCATCTGGCGTGACTGAGCCAAAAATGCAAGTCATCCCAGCCCCAGGGAGAGAGCGCTTAACCCATTGGGTGGAGTGACCCAGCAACAGCGCAGCCATTGGTTACTCGAAATATCAACACACAATACTAGGAACTTTATCAGAACCTTCTAGAAAATGCTCCTACTATTTATGAATATATATTTATTTAAATATTCATATTCGAAGAAATGGGTGTTTTTCTTTTCTAAAAGCGGTATCGATATTTATAATTTAATTCATGTTAAACTATCTACTCCCATTGTGAAATGAATGTCCCCCCTTCTTCTTAAAGCGGTATCGACATTCATAATTCCATCCACGTTTTTAACACTGGGTTACAATCTCAATCGGATTCAGGTCAGGACTTTGACTAGGCCACTCCAAAGTCTTCATTTTGTTTTTCTTAAGCCATTCGGAGGTGGACTTGCTGGTGTGTTTTGGATCATTGTCCTGCTGCAGAACTCAAGTGCGCTTCAGCTTGAGGTCACAAACAGATGGCCAGATATTCTCCTTCAGGATTTTTTGGGAGACAGCAGAATTCATGGTTCCATTTACCACAGCAAGTCTTCCAGGTCCTGAAGCAGCAAAACATCCCCAGACAATCACACTACCACCACCATATTTTACTGTTGGTATGATATTCCTTCTCTGAAATGCTGTGTTACTTTTACACCGGATGTAATGGGACACACACCTTCCAAAAAGTTCTTTTGTCTCGTCGGTCCACAGAGTATTTTCCCAAAAGTCTTGGGGATCATCAAGATGTTTTCTGGCAAAACTTTGACGACCCTACATGTTCTTTTTGCTCAGCAGCTGTTTTCATCTTGGAACTTTGCCATGCAGGCCATTTTTGCCCAGTCTCTTTCTTATGGTGGAGTCATGAGCACTGACCTTAACTGAGACAAGTGAGGCCTGCAGTTCTTTGGATGTTGTTGTGGCGTCTTTTGTGACCTCTTGGATGAGTCGTCGCTGCGCTCTTGGGGTAATTTTGGTCGTCCGGCCACTCCTAGGAAGGTTCACCACTGTTCCATGTTTTCGCCATTTGTGGACAATGGCTCTAACTGTGGTTCACTGGAGTCCCAAAGCTTTAGAAATGGCTTTATAACCTTTTCCAGACTGATAGATCTCAATTACTTTGTTTCTCATTTGTTCCTGAATTTCTTTGGATTGCAGCACAATGTCTAGCTTTTGAGGATCACTTTGTCTACTTCACTTTGTCAGGCAGGTCCTATTTAAGTGATTTTTTGACTCAGAACAGGTGTGGTAGTAATCAGGCCTGGGTGTGGCTAGAGAAATTGAACTCAGCTTTCCAAAGATGTGATAAACCAGTTAATTTATGTTTTAACGGGGATGTGGGGGGGGTCACTTTTTCACACAGGGCCATGTAGGTTTGGATTTGTTTTTACCCTTAACAATAAACACCTTCATTTAAAAACTGCATTTTGTCTTTACTTGTGTTATCTTTGTCCAATATTTAAATTTGTTTGATGATCTGAAACCTTTAAGTGTGACAAACATACAAAAAAGAGAAATCAGGAAGGGGGCAAACACTTTTTCACCCCACTGTAGATCAATTCATCAAGCCATTAAAAAAATTTGCTGAACTTGAACCTTTCGGAGAGAACGCAATGTGATGATGTAGTTCATCCATTCCACGGTGAGTCGTCTGCACAGCTGGATAGTCTGCACGTGGCATTTTCCTGTTCTGGCAAACGTGGAGAACAGGAAGCACATGCAGAGGGCATCGTCGATGTCACGGAGGGCATCGATGAAGGTAGGGTACCTGCCAAAAAAAGGAGCACCAATAACAACACAATTTAACTTACTATGAATACCTTTTATACTTTACTCAAAAGAAAAAAAAATGAAATATGCTAAATAGGAAAAGCTATGTAAAACTCCAGGCAAATACTCATCTAGACTCTAGATTCATATACCTAGATTCTAGTGCCCGCCCCACAGTTTTGAAATCTGTAAAGCTGAACTATGCCCCCCTGTGTTTAGTGTGAGGTATAGCTGCCCAACCTTTCTTTGACTATGTGGTCTAGTTTATAGGTCGGCTTGTTCTCTCTCAGTCTCTCCACTGCGGACCACTCAGTTTTTCCATAAGCCTTCTTCAGTTTACGGACAAATATCTGTTAGGAAACAAAAGTTGTGACAAATAAGTATTGCTCAGACTTGATGCCACTAATAAAAGTAAATCGTGTAAAGTCAATAAATTAATAAAAAAAATTCTCTATATCCAAGTGGTATTTTTGGAAATGCAAACACAAAATTGATAATTGAACATCTTTATTGAGGAGTGTTCACGTGCGGTGTCTTAAATACCTTGTACTCTCTGAACTTGGCAACGACTGGCTCATGCAGCAGAAACCGGATGTCTTTAAGCAGGTAGAAGGTCCTCTGGGCTGTGGAGCCCTTGTTCACCTTCTTCTTGTTCTTTGGCTCATGAGGATAGATGCCCTTAAGGATGCACAACCGCCTGCAAAATTGGACAGGGATGAATACATTCTGACTTTCAATATCTAAAAGCTGTTAGACATTGAGATTATAATTGATTAAAGTAAACTGACAGTAAACAATTCCTTACAGTGTAACAAGTTACAAATGATTAATCAGAAAGGAAAAATTCCAGAGCAGCACAATTATGTGAAGCATTTGTCAATCATCTGATATCTTTTGCTTCACTGCACTGATTTAACTATCAGTAAGTTGGAGGGTGTCTGTATTGCCCGGGTCAAACTACAACTGGCCCAGGTTGAACCAGTGGACAGGAACCACTGCAGTGGGACTCTGAGAAGTGCAGTCAAGCAGAACCTACCCCAACTGAGTGACTAATTGTGTCCTGACAAAAATAAATAAGGATGATGATGAGTAAACATACTTGGGGCAGGCTTTAAATATACAGTGCATCCAGAAAGTATTCCCAGCGCTTTACTTTTTCCACATTTTATGTTGCAGCCTTATTCCAAAAGGGATTAAATTCATCTTTTTCCCTCAAAATTCTACACACAATACTCCATAATGACAATGTCAAAAAAGTTAAGAGATTTTTGCAAATTTGTTAAAAAATAAAAAAAAACTAAGAAATCACATGCATATTGCAGTGTTTCCTCTGGTTTAAAGACCTTTGCCACCTGCGCGGTGACAACATATTTTTTTTTTTTTTGGGAGGGGGGGGCAGATAACACATGACACTATTGCAACCGGAATATGTTAATTTTATACTATTTATTTATTTTATTTTGCACAGTAACTTTGCTTATGGAACTTACCATCTGAAGTACTGTACAACCGAGGCTTGAATGTTGGAACACTGGGCCAGCTGGGGACCCACCCAGAAGTCCTGTGTTTGGACTTTTTACTGGCGTCATCTTTCTCTCCTTCCTCTGCTCTCACCTCTCCTGGACCCTCTGCCTGAACACTTTCCTCTCCTTGGCTCCTCTATTCTGTCTCATCTTGCCCCCTCTGAGCCCTGACTAATTCAGGTTCTCTCTCTGTCTATGGTGGTTTCCCAACAGGTTAGAAAATATCAAGTGTCATGTTAATTAAAAGGAGACAAACAAAAATTTCTAGTTCAGGGTACAAAGAGCACCCGCTTAAAAACTTGAGTAATGACTTCAGTCTTGAAGGTTTGAGGTTTTTCTCCAAAATTTATAATGTTTACTCTTTTGTAAATCTATCTAAATTTGAAACCATTTTCATAATTTCCTCTTGTAAAATTGACTTTTCTTGTACATTTGAGACTTTATTATAAATCTGTGGATGATTTTATGGCTAATTTTTGTCTATTTTTCTTAAATAAAATTACTGTTTGTTTTTTTTTATAAATTTGAAACAGACTGTGGTAATTATTTTACTTTTTCCTTATAACAATTTACATTTTTGACCATAATTTTGCAGAGCCAAAACAGAACAATAATTTAACTCTGATTTCAAAGAAAAAAAATTAATAAAATTGTATTTAATGAAATAAATTAACATAAATGACCAAAGATGCAGTTATTTCTGTTATAATATTTCTACATTTTTATTGCTTTTTAGAACTCTCCTCACCACCCAGATAGCAGGAAAAACCTCCCTTATTTTGAAATCCAAATGTTGGCATGTTTAGTTTGTCTGAAGGCTGCTGACGGATTAAAGCCACCGACTTGGTGAATTTTGGTCATCTTAACTTGCCAGGTACATAATAATCAACATAAATTAGTTAATTAATATTAACTAAGGTAAAGGTAAAAACATCTCCTTTGTATTCTTGTCTGAAATAAGAAAAACAAAAAGCTATATTAAAAAGAAGACAAAATGAACCGACTTGAGCTCCTAACCACACCTGTTAGTTAAGCAACTCTTCCATTATTGCTCCCATTACCAGAGGGTTAAAACCACGATAAATGCCTTCACTGCTTACATACCTCTTCTGCCTTTTTTTCCCCCCGTGTTTGAAGTACTTTAATAAGCTCATGTTTTTCCTCGGACAGTGATGCTAGCGAGACACTCTGCTTGCCGACTGGAGCGGGCAGGGTGCTTCTGAACTCTACGCGGATGACAGTCACACGTGTTGCTCGTGTGCGTGCTTGCGGACCGTCATTCTTTCATATTTTTTTCTTAAATTTATATTTCCTCTGAGTGGCAGCATAATTTCAAACGTGGTGGGACACCACCCGGAAATGTTACCAGAGGAAACCCTGAGTTGGACATGTGCATTCAAAAAGTTAGAGAAGGTCAAATTAAGTTCCCCTGTAAAGGTTACAGTGCATTTTAGGTGCATCCTGAAATTTCACTCAAAAGTCAAATATCTCTAAGTTTTTGTGAATAGTGTATATACATTTGACCAAAAGGATGACACAAAAAGTCACTTCTGTGTCCCCAACTCTCTTCTGTTGTGGGTTTCTGCAAAAGTTTGTGTATTTCCACTGCATTTCTGGATTTGCAGTTGTATTTTCAGCCCCTTTCTCCATTTGTGTTAGTCTTTTTGGAGCACCTGCATCTTGCCATTTTAATGAAGAGGATTTCTCAATTTGATTTTGTTTAGCAGTGTCTACAGATATTGGAAGAGTTCACAATCTAACAAAACCCTTTCAGATCAGCTCAAGCTCGCCGAGTCTGTGGCACAGGTGTATAGTGTGGCTGACCTCTGATCCAAGGATTGGTGGTTCACTTCCTGCACTCGTCATGCCCACGTCATTTTACTTGACACGAGATGGAATTTAGAATTAAAATGAAGAGGTTAGCCTTAGGATTTGGGAGTGGGTAAGGTCAAAAAGGTAACAGATAGATATTTTTTTTTTTCCACAATATCTTTATTGAACCTTTTTTTTTTTTTTTTAACAAACATGATACAAACAATCAAACACTAACACTAAAGTACTACAAAAAAAAAAAATGCACTAAAAACACCAACAACTACCAACAAAATCAAGTCTTCAACAATGCTCCTCTGTTTAGTCTAGACAATCCAATACATAAGTATACATATTATGTTCACCAGTTTGGAATTTACAAGGTCCACACACATCATTCACCTTCTTCTTCAAGAGTTATGTTTAAATTTTTTACATAATCAATAAAAGGTCTCCATATATTCTCAAACACAATTTCCTTTGATTTCAGTATATATGTTATTCTTTCTAATGGAAGGTTTGTTAACATCTGTCTTAACCACTGAGTCACATCTGGTCTATGAGTCTTTTTCCATAATAGTGCAATACATTTTTTGGCATTAAGCAAACTGAGGTCTATGAATGTTCTTTCACTTTTATTAAAATTATGCTTTTCTGGGTACAGACCCAACAAAAACAGTTTAGGATTCAATATGATTTGTTTTGAGATTATTTTTTCAATTGTTACCCTCACCTCTTCCCAAAACATTCTTATTAATCTACATTCCCATAAACAATGAAATAGGGTTCCTTTACTTTCCATGCATTTTGTGCATGTATCTGGTATATTTTTGTTATATCTATTTAACTCCTCCGGTGTAACATACATCCGCATTAACCATTTGAAATGTATCAATTTAAGGCGTGCATTTATTGATTTGGTTTGAGCTTCTGTACAAGCCAAATCCCATTGTTCCTCTGAAATTTCAGTTTGCAGATCTTCTTTCCAGTAGTTTAATCTTTTCAGTGAATTTTCACTTGAAGATAGTGTCAATGAGTTATAAAACTCTGAAATAATACCCTTTCTTTTACTATCTTTCATCATCATTTTTTCCAAGGATGAATAAATAGGTCGAGTGAGAGCTTTATTTTGATTTGATCGAATAAAGTTTCTAAGTTGAAGATGTTTAAAAAAATGTGTTCTATTGAGATTAAATTTGATCCTCAGCTCTTCAAAAGACATTATGTTATCTGCACATGGCAAATATAAATCCTGAATCTTTTGTATCCCTTTTAAATTCCATACTTTAAATACAGCGTCCGCTCTCCCTGGTTTAAAATATTGATTACCCCATATTGGACTAAATTGTGACAATAACTGTGGTTCTTTTAAGTAGTTTTTAGCTTCACACCATATTTTGATCATATGCTTTACAAATGGATTTTTAACTTGTTTTTGTAATTTTTTTGCCGAATCTGAGTATATGAATATGGGAAGAGGTAAAGGTAAATTGTATGATTCCATTTCAGTCCAGTGAGGGAGATCATTTGATGAAAAATAATATGTCATAGACCTCAGTTGTGCCGACCAATAATACAACATAAAATTTGGACATTTCAGACCTCCACGATCAAATGGTAAATATAATAAAGACAAACGTAATCTAGCCCTCCTGTTGTTCCATATAAATTCCACTAACTTTTTTTTTATTCTTGAGAATAGATCTAAAGGTGGTGATAAGGGAATGTATTGAAATAAATAAAGTATTTTAGGTAAAATATTACTTTTAAGTATATTGATTCTCCCGATCATCGACATTGGTAGTGACATCCATCTCTGAGTTAACTCATTGATATCTGACATTAAGGCTTCATAGTTGATACTGGCGACTGATTCTAGCTTAGGCATAATTTGGATTCCTAAATATTTAAACTGATTTACAACATTGAATTGATTTACCTCAGGGGCTGGGTAATTTCTCTGGGTCTCATTTAGCATTAATATTGAAGATTTAGTTTTATTTATTTTATATCCTGATATTTCCCCAAAATTCTTTATTAAATTCAACAAGGTTGGAATTGATTTTTTTAAATTCGACATAAACAAAATTATGTCATCGGCGTACAGGGAGATTTTATGTTCTGTTGGTCCAACTTTAATTCCATATATTTGTGAATGTAAACGTATCGCTATCGCTAAAGGTTCAATTGCCATAGTAAACAGTAAAGGTGAAAGTGGACAGCCTTGTCGACATCCTCTATTGATTTTTATTGGTTTTGAAATATTGTTATTTGTTAGGATTTCTGCTGTAGCATTATTGTATATTATTTGAACCCATTTTATGAAATTATTTCCAAGTCCAAACCTTTGTAGGACTTCAAAAAGAAAGGGCCATTCAACTCTATCAAAGGCCTTTTCGGCGTCCAGTGATAGGAGAGCTGTATCCGGTGCTTCTTTATTAAAATAAATAATATTAAATAGTCTTCTTACATTATGGAAGCCTTGTCTACCCTTTATAAAGCCATTCTGATCTCGATTAATAATATTTGGTAAAATTTCTTGTATTCGTCTTGCTAAAATTTTACAGATTATCTTAAGGTCGGCGTTTAATAGGCTTATTGGTCTCATATTTTCACATTTATTAGAGGGCTTACCTGGTTTTGGCAGCAGTATAATTAAGGCATTATTTATGTATGATGGTAAATTATTATTTTGAAATGCTTCTAAAACCATTTCCAAAAAAGGTTTTATTAATTTATTCTTAAATTTTTTATAAAGGTCAACTGGAAGACCATCTGGTCCTGCACTTTTTCCTGATTTCATATTATCAATGGCTAGCCCAACTTCTTCTTGACTAATTTTAGACTCCAATATCTCCCTGTTTTCATTTGGAATACACGGTATAGATAGTTCGTTCAAAAACCCATTTAGTTTTGTTAAATCAGGTTCATTTTTGGTATCATATAATTTTTCATAGTAATCTCTAAAGGCTCTATTAATTTCTAAAGGATCTATAACTACCTGTCCCTTACTTATAATACTGGTAATTGGTGTTTTAATTTCTAATTGTTTAATCTGCCATGCTAATAATTTTCCTGATTTTTCACCTTGTTCATAAAAAGACTGTTTCAATCAAGACTCGAGGCAGCTCTATTCGCTGATTTTTTGTCGTATTCAGCTCTCAAAATCAGTAATTCATTCTCCGACCTTGGGTCACTTCCTGCATACACTTTTTCCTGAAGACTTTTTATTTTATGTTCCAATTTAGCTCTCTCCTCTCGAGTCTTCTTAGATTTTGATCCTGTATAACTAATAATATGTCCCTTAATAAAAGCTTTGAAAGCCTCCCACTTTACACATGCTGATGTTTGTGTAGTATTGATGTCAAAGAACTCGTCTATCTGTTTTTCTATATACTTGACAAATTCCTCATCCTGAAGCCATTTATGCTGAAATTGCCATCTACCTGATTCCTTTGTCAATTTTTTATCTACATATATTAGACAACAGGGTGCATGATCAGAGATCACGATGTTATCATAAAAGCAGTTTTGAATCTTGGACCTTAATTCTGTGGAAATCAAAAAATAATCAATACGTGAGAATGTCTTGTAGGTACTGGAATAACAAGAATAGGCTTTAACTTGTGGTTTCATTTCTCTCCATATATCTAACAATCTCAATTCTTTCATAAAATGATTAATAGTCATCCTACATCCAATGTGCGTACAATCCAGTCCTGTTGATCTATCTATACCTGGATTCAATGTACAATTAAAATCCCCTGCTATTATATGTTGCCCTGTAAGTGATGATAAGATAAGAAATAAATTAGCAAAGAACTTCTGATCATCTATATTGGGACCATATAAGTTCACAAGATTTATATTTTCTAATAGCAAAGAACCTTGAATGATTACATATCTTCCAAATTTGTCTCCAATTACATTTTTCACTTGAAAAGGAACTGATTTATGTATGAGAGTCATAACTCCCCTGGCTCGGGATGAAAATGAAGAGGTGAATACACTTCCTTGCCATCTACTCCTAATTCTTTTAACATCCTCCTCTATTAGATGAGTTTCTTGTAAAAACACAATTTTTGAACCCATGTCTTTTATTTTATTCATAACTTGTTTAATTTTTTTTAAATTTTGTAGACCTCTGCAATTCCATGAAGTTAAATTAAGATTAACACTTTGGTTTATGATCAATAGAGAGTTTGGGATTACCTTGCAGTGTAAACATGCTCATACAGAGAAGCAAAAACATGAGTGGTTGAACATTCATCCTACAAACTACACACAAACAAATTTCCCCTTCCCACACTTGTGGCAAACCCCCCAAAATCAAAAGAAAAATTCTGTCTCCCGATATAGTCATCGACCGTTCCACACCCACGGGGAACAGCCTAAGCCACTCCTTCTTCATCCTCCCAATCACCCTAACTCTACTGCTTTTAATGACGTAACATTAACTCTCCTCTGTAGTTTTCCAACTTAACTCCAAAATTTTTAACAACTTTGTACATCATAGTTTTTTTTGTTTGTTTTGTTTTTGTTTTGTTTTTTTAATATATAATACAATCTATATTTTGTAAACTTACTATTTACTTCAAGTCAGTCAGATGCCTGTGCAAATGCTTAATTATTCTACCTTATATTTTGTTCATGCTTAGCTCCCACCAGTCTCTTCTTCTTCTTTGATCTTCTTGATGAACTCCTGCGCCTCCTCTGGGGTCTTGAAAATGTGGGTTCTGCCCTCATACGTGGTCAGCAGTCTCGCAGGATAGATTACACCATGACGAATCCCAAGGTTGCGCAGCTCCTTACGTATGGGATCAAACTGCTTCCTCAATTGCTGGATTCCTGTGGCCAAATCTGGGTAGAACCGCACCTGCTGGTCCTGGTGTTTAATCTCTCCTTTAGCTCGTGCAGCGTTGAAGATCTTCATCCTGTCTCTGTTGCTAAGAAACTTCATAATTAAGGTCCTCGGCGGTCCCTTATCTCTCCGTGGGCCAATACGATGTGCATTTTCCAGAACCACTGCTGATTGCAACTCCTCGCTGCCCAGCACCTCCGGAATCCACTTTTCCAGAAAGGAACATACGTCCCGACCTTCTGATTCCTCTGGAAGACCCACCAGCCTCAAGTTATTCTGTCTCGACCGAGATTCCAAATCCAAAATATTATTTTCCAGAGATTTATTTTTTTTTTCCAAAGTGCGCACCTTTAATTGAAGACGGGTGACGTCATCTTCAGCACTAGCGAGACGGAGCTCCATCTGCGCCGTTCGTTCTACACAGTCACCCAATTCCTTTCTTATTCCTTCCAACGCTGTCATAATCCCATCAAATCTAGAGGAAAAGTCCGCTCTCATTGAACTCATGGCAGCCATCAGCGCATCTGCGCCTCCCCCCGCAGACATCGCACCGTTGCCAGCCTCCTCCGCCATATATGGAGTTTTATTTGCTGCGTCACAGACCTGAAAGTCCGTTAATTTGGACTGTTTCGGCGGCTCGCTTTTTCCTTTACCTGGTTTTCCAGCCTTAGGCTTCGCCGACATATCCTCGCCCAAACGCTGGGATACGTTCTGTCCCAAATGAGAGAGTTATTTGCCGATTTTTTTTCTCCAAGAGCAGAGCAGAGTGAGACACGTCCGTCTTACGTGGCAGCCATAACCGGAAGTCCAACAGATAGATATTTAAAAAAAATTAAACAAATAAATACCTCAGATTTCTGTATCTGTAGCCACTGCCATTTTGTTTTGCCTGTTGTAATTTCCTTGATTTGCCATCTGTTAGAGCACTCGGGCCACACGTGTATGAAAAGAAGAAGCCATCTCTATTGCCATTCAGTCCATATAGCCAATCATGTACAGTAGAATGAAATTATGTTTCTCCT
Organism: Pholidichthys leucotaenia; assembly: GCA_020510985.1. NCBI lineage: Eukaryota > Metazoa > Chordata > Actinopteri > Cichliformes > Pholidichthyidae > Pholidichthys > Pholidichthys leucotaenia. Next base: position 94,663,352 of record CM035838.1, on the reverse strand, counting down.
ATCTACAATGTGAACCACATGTAAAATGGCGTTCACTTATATAGCGCTTTTCTTCTCATCTAGGATGACCAAAGTGCTTCACAGATCCTGCTATCCACCCATTCACGCACCCATTCACACACTGGTGGCGGCAGAGCTGCCATACACACAGGCGCTAACCTGGTCACCAGGGCAACTGTCCTTGAGCAGTGTCACTTCGACATGCGGACTGCAGACAGAGCAGGGATCGAACCCATGACCCTCCGATCAGCAGTCGGTCACACTACACCTGCGCCACAGCCGCCTCCGATTCTGTAGAATCGGAGAGGTTGCTGCCATGCAAGGTGCTGCCCCAACCAACTTCTTCCTCTCCCCCATTCTATTTTGCTGAGCACCAAGCTAGAAGGCAGGAAGTACCATTTTTATATGGTCTTTGGTATGATCCGGACAGGACTTGAACCCCCAACCTCCAGGTTGTGGGGCGGATGCTCCATCAACTAGGCCACCACTCCAGTATAAGATAAGATAAGCCTTTATTAGTCCCACAATGGGGAAATTCCAGGATTGCAACAGCACAGGGATAGCAACACTCAGAGCAATAATCAAGAAGATAAGAAAATAAGAGCAGTGAATATACATATGTACACATAAATATATAAATATACAGTATATGCACAGTGCAAAGCATTGTAGCTAGATGGAACAAACAGCATAACCGTCTATTTAGTTACCCTATATGGTATGAATATGTACCCATACATATTGTCACCCTCCGTAGCGACTGATATTGTCCTAGTTGTATACTGGAGGGGACCATTTGTGTAAGTCTGGTGCGTCTTTTGCATTCAATACTATCAGGGCGACACGTTTTTTTGCTATCTCTGCGAGCAGCCCTGCTTAGGTTATACAGTCTGACAGCCGTAGGTACGAAGGACCTGCGAAACCTCTCGGTTGCGCACCTAGGATGATGTAGTCTACTGCTAAATGAACTCCTCAGTGCGTTCAGTATGTCCTGCATAGGGTGGGACTCGGACTCCAGCAGAGATGACAGTTTAGCCACCATCCTTCTCTCTCCTATCTCCTCCACTGGGTCAAGGTAAGATCAAATTACAGGCGTGAACATAACTGTATTTACTTGTCCATCAGTCTTAAACAATATATAATCTACTTTTTTAATACACCCTACAATGTTTTGCAAACTAAATTTAAAAAGGTTTAAGGCTCAACAACCATTCACACTTTGGAATGACGCACATAATCTCTGACCATCTATAATCCCCTGTATTTAAAACTGACAATAGAGTCGATTAACACTGTCAGCTAGATTGCAACCACCCATCAACAACGGTGTAATATTACCTGAAGTCCGGGAGGCTCAATTGCAGCTTCTTCCGCGCTCTGTTTCTGGTGATGTAGTTGGTGGCAGCGCCGCTCTCAAACTGCACAACAAAGACGGACGACCACAATTAAATCTCATGTCAGGACACATATCTTCTCACCTAAATCCAACATATTCTACAGTCTCACAATTATAAACAACATGAGTTAGCTTCTTAGCTACGTAGCTTGAATATTACGTTTTAAGTTGAATAACCGTGACAAAAACATGAAAAACAATCCTACCTTTTTCTTCTGAAGACCCCCCATTCGCGAAACGTGTCTGGTCCTTCACGGGGACATGAAAAAACGTAATAAGGGAAAAAAAAATTAACAAAGATGCACAGTCCTCGAGATCACCAACACCAGCGGATGCACGTGTTGCTGGACGTGTTGACGCCGTGGCGTGCCTACGTAAATAAGACCCACGGGGTGGCCGGTGTTTGCGCCTGAAAGCAAAAAAAGTGTTCCTGTCGCTTTTATTACTAATTTACCAGTTTACATCCAAGAATGATTCAACAGAGGGAAGAGTAAGTTTGTCCGAGTAAGGTTTATCGGTGATATATATATATATATATATATATAGTATATTTGGAATGTGTTACTGTTGAGATTGACCTAGACAAAACAAAAAATCTAATCAGAATCAGAATCAGAATCAGGTTTATTGCCATTGTTCATGTAGTACACAAACTAGGAATTTGTCTCGGTACAATGCTGCAACATTAAACATGATAAGATAAGAGAAATAAACTATACATGTAATAAAGTGTAGGATCAGATTAAGTGATACTGGTCAACAGTTAAAATATATATTAGCCAGCAGCAGATACTGTGGAGAACTACAGTATATAGTGCAGTCGGTAATGCAGGAAGAAAACAGTGATGATTGACATGAGTCTGGTTGAGCTGCTGTACATGGTGCACGAGAGTCAATAAGTCACTTAGTGTTCAGCAGTCTGATGGCAGAGGGGAAGAAGCTGTTCATGTGACGGGAGGTTTTAGTCTGGATGGACCGAAGTCTTCTACCAGAGGGGAGGGGGGCAAACAGTACGTGACCAGGGTGTGAGGGATCGGCTATGATCCGGCCAGCACGCCTCCGGGTCCTGGAGATGTACAGATCCTGGAGAGATGGGAGCTTGCAGCCGATCACCTTCTCAGCAGTGCGCACGACGCGCTGCAGCCTTAGTCTGTCCCTGGCAGTGGCTCCTGCGTACCACACGGTTATGGAGGTGGTGAGGATGGACTCGATGATGGCTGTGTAGAACTGCACTAACATCTTGGTGGGTAGCTTGAGCTTCCTCAGCTGCCGCAGGAAGAACATCCTCTGCTGGGCTTTTTTGATGAGTGAGCTGATGGTCAGCTCCCATTTGAGGTCCCTGGTGATGGTAGTGCCTAGGAAGCGGAAGGAATCAGCAGTGGTGATGGGAGAGCCTGAGAGGGTGAGGGGGGGCAGAGGAGTAGTGACTTTCCTGAAGTCTACAATCATCTCCACTGTCTTCAGAGCGTTCAGCTGCAGGTTGTTATTGCTGCACCAGGACACCAGCTGGGCCACCTCTCTCCTGTAGGCGGACTCGTCGCCGTTGGAGATGAGCCCGATGAGGGTGGTGTCGTCCGCAAACTTGATCAACTTGACAGACTGGTGGCTGGAGGTGCAGGAGTTGGTGTAAAGGGAGAAGAGTAGGGGGGAAAGTACACAGCCCTGGGGTGATCCGGTGCTGATGCTAGTATAGTCTGAGACAGTCTTTCCCAGCCGCACATGCTGCCTCCGGTCCGTCAGGAAGTCGATGATCCACCTGCAGAGGGAGTCAGGCACGTTGAGCAGGGACAGCTTGTCCCGGAGCAGAGCGGGGCGGATGGTGTTGAATGCGGAGCTGAAGTCCACAAACAGGATCCTGGCGTAGGTTCCCGGGGAGTCCAGGTGCTGTAGGATGGAGTGGAGGGCCAGGTTGACTGCATCGTCTACAGACCTGTTGGCTCGGTAGGCAAACTGCAATCATTTGCAATCATTTATGCAATCATAAGCTGCATATACAGAACGCCGGGAACTGGCATTGAGACATTCAGAGATAAATTAGTCGAGCTGTACAATAATATTACTAGTAAGAAAATGGTAGCAATTTGTGGAGATTTCAATATTGACCTACTTAATCCACATCAACAAAATGTAGTTACAGAGTTCATGAACTCTATGTACAGCATGAGTCTATATCCCACAATAACACATCCCAGTAGAATCACAGCTCACTCTGCTACACTTATTGACAACCTGTTTGTCAATGTTCTCGACAAGAAAATAGAAAGTGGATTATTGATAAATGATATAAGCGACCACTTGCCAATCTTTGCACTTATCCATGGCCACACGGGGCCCAACCCAGAAAAAATCTCAAAATCGTTCAGACACAAATCACCAAACGCAATCAGTTCTTTTAAAGAGGACTTGCTGAAGCAAGACTGGACAGAAGTCTATGTATCAGATGTAAATGAAGCCTATGACACATTTACAAACATTGTAACCACTCTTTATGAAAAAAAACTGCCCATTAGTTAAAAAAAAGCTTAAACACAAATTTACTGACAAACCATGGCTAACCAAAGGACTACAAAAGGCGTGTAAAAAGAAAAATTTATTATATAAAGCTTTCATAAAGAAAAGGACAAAAGAAGCAGAGCAGCGGTATAAAACATACAAAAATAAGTTAACATATATAATAAGATGTAGTAAAAGAGACTATTACAGTAAAGAACTGGAAAAAAACAAAGACAATATTAAAAATACATGGACAATAATCAACAGTATCCTTGGAAATAAAAGCAGAAATACCAGCTACCCAACTAACACTCCAAAAAATAATAACTCGACTCCGAATGTGAATATAGCTTCACCTGCAGATGAATTTAATAATTTTTTTGTTAACATTGGACCTAAACTGGCCCGAGAAATACCCACTACGGTGCCAACAGGTGATTCAATATGCAATAACACTGCTGTAAAAGACACCATCTTCATAAAGAACACAGACGAAAGAGAGGTCATTGAAATTGTTAAATCGTTCAAAAGTAAAACATCTACTGACTGCGATGGTATTGATATGCTACTAGTCAAAACTGTTATCGAATGCATAGTGAAACCACTGACGTATATCTGTAACCTGTCTCTCCAATCAGGTATATTTCCCAATGCAATGAAAATAGCTAAAGTAATTCCAATTTACAAGACAGGCGACAGAGGGGAACTCTCCAACTACAGACCAATTTCACTATTACCGCAATTTTCCAAGATACTTGAAAAAATATTCTATGAGAGAATTGACAACTTCATACTGAAGAATGATTTATTGTGTGAGCAGCAATATGGGTTCAGACACAAAAGGACAACAGCATATGCCTTAATGGAATTTACAGAAAAAATATCAACAGCCATTGAAAATAAAGAGTATTCAGTTGGAGTATTCCTGGATCTTAAAAAAGCATTTGATACAGTAGATCACAATCTATTATTAAAGAAACTACAAAATTGTGGTATCAGAGGGGTAGCACTGTCCTGGTTAAGAAGTTACTTAAAGAATAGATATCAGTTTGTATGTGTTAACAACAAAAACTCAGAGCTACTGAAGGTCACCTGTGGAGTCCCACAGGGTTCAGTTTTGGGACCATTATTATTCAATATGTATATAAATGATATATGTAAAGTTTCAGAAAAAATGGACTTAATATTGTTTGCTGATGACACTAACCTGCTATGCAGTGGAAACAACTTGGAACAACTTCTGGATACACTCGGAAAGGAATTAGGAAAGCTGAAACTGTGGTTTGATTCAAACAAATTAACGCTCAATTTAAGCAAGACAAAATTTATAGTCTTTAACAACCATCACAACTACCCAGTACCCAAACTCAGTGTAAATGGTGTAGAGATTGAAAGGGTATCCGAAACTAAATTCCTTGGAGTAATAATTGATAACAAACTGTGTTGGAAGCCACATATTAATTATATAAAAGGTAAAGTATCCAAATCAATTGCAATATTACACAGAGTGAAAAATTTGCTGAATCAACCCACACTATACACCTTGTATCATTCATTAATACTCCCATACATGACATATTGTAATGAAGTATGGGGAAATACATATAAAACAAACATATATCCACTCTTTATGCTTCAAAAGAGAGCTATTAGAATAATCAACAAAGCAGCTTACAGGGAACCAACAAACCCACTTTTTCTTAAACAAAAAACTCTCAAGTTGAAAGATCTGATCGACTTTAAAACCGCAATAATAATGTTCAAAGTGAAGAATCTATCACTGCCCGCAAATATCCAAAAGTTGTTCCAAACAAGGGAGAAACGATATCACTTCAGAGGAACATGTATATTTCAAAAGCCTACAGTGAGAACAACTACCAAGCAACACTGTATTTCAGTGCAAGGTGTCAGATTATGGAACGATTTTGGACCTGAATTAAAATCATGTACAAAGCTTGGACAATTTAAACAAAAACTAAAGGAAGAAATACTCCAAACATATTTACAAGACGACATGTAAACTCACACAAGGATTGACATTTCCAGCCTGTGTTGTGTTATAGCTTAGTTTTTCTTTTTTCTCTGTGACACTATGTCTTAGATTTGTTTTTGAATAGTAACCGCTTAACTTAGACTAGCTCAGTTTTCTTTTTCTCTCAGTCATATTTTGTCTTAGCCTTGTTTTAAATTGTAATCGCTCTTGTCTTGTTTTCTCTTTTTTCTCCTTTGAATTCTTGGATGGAATATGGGTGGGCAATATAAGCTGCGGCTTCAGCCATCACCCATTTCGGATAACTCACGTGGAATTGTATAGTAGAAGGAGTCTTTGTCTAATTTGACCTTGTTGTTATATTATACAGTTTCTTTTAACCTGTAATGTACTATCCGAAATAAATTCATTCATTCATTCAAATATATATATATATATACCTGGGGAGTGCATAATGGTTTACCACCTTAGACAGGAACAAAGGATGTGAAGTTAACCTTTTGTGTTTGAGAAGTTTCTAGATGCCCTAGTAAGATAACAGGGAGGTGTCAAGGATGAATGGACTGACTGCAGCCGGGGGAGATTATCTTTTGTGTGTGATGAATGGACTGACTGCAGTCGGGGGAGATTATCTTTTGTGTGTGAGAAGAGTCTAGAAGGATGTCATATTATTTAAGGGAAGAGTTCCTACTTGTATGCCATTCTGTCTATGCTCCTTGTATGAGTCGTGTAATAAACCGCTTGAACCAAATCAGCCTCATTTTTTACACGCTCCACACTGGTGACCCAAGACGAATCATGGAATACGACGGAAGATCCCTGGAGCCAACCTCGACTGGAACCCCCAGCTTCGCGTGCGCTGTAGCGATCAAACTACCTGATTTTTGGCAGCACAACCCGCGCTCCTGGTTCCACCTAACCGAGGCACAGTTCGCCCTCCGAGGGATATTGGCGGATGATACGAAATTCTACTATGTGGTCGCAGCGCTCGATGCCAGCAGGGCTCAGCACATCGAGAGCCTGCTCGATCAGCCACCAGCCGACGGCAAATATGATGCGCTGAAGGCTGCCCTCATCCAGCACTACACGCTCTCGGATGGTGAGAGAGCAGAGAGGCTTCTGACGCGGACCGAGTTGGGAGATGGTTCGGCCGTGGACATGATGGAGAAGATGCTGAGGTTAAAGGGTACGGACGACGACCACTTCATCTTCACCCACATTTTCCTCAGGAACCTTCTGACAGCGGCGAGAGCGGCCCTGGCCAATTCGTCGTTGCTGGCCAAACGGGACTATCGTGTGCTATCCCGAGAGGCAGCCCGGATCATCGTCGCCACCAAGGCTTTCGTGACCATTGCGGCAGCGACGGAGCCAGGCACGTCGACACTAGGAGGCGAGGAGCCGCCAACGGCAGCAGCAGAACCACCGACGGCAGCAGCAGCGGGGTCCAAGGAACGTGGAGGTGACACGCTTTGCTTCTACCATCGCCGCTTTGCAGAGAGGGCATGCAAATGTATACCACCGTGCCAGTTCAAGCACTCGGGAAACGCCAAGACCGGGGGTCGTTAGCAGCCACGACCCTCGGGGAGGAGAACAAGCTGCTCTATTTGACGGACGCACGCTTGGGGAGGCATTTCCTTGTGGACACCGGCGCACAGAGGAGTTTCATCCGGCCGACCTATGCTGACCGGCTGGCAGGAGCCAGCGGCCCCGAGATGGCAGCAGCAAACGGCTCAGACATTAAGACCTTTGGTGAGAGGACTCTGCTCTTGTCTTTACACGGTCGTACATTTGAATGGACTTTTTTTGTAGCAGCATTGGATTACCATATACTGGGGGCTGATTTTCTATGTGCACATGGGTTGTTGGTAGATATGGCTAACAGGCGCCTGGTTAATGCACTGTCTTTTAACTCTCTCCCCTGTATAGCTCGAGTGACCCGCCAACAGCACAAGCCAACGTCACAGCAGCATGCGGTAAGTTCCACACACTGCTCGCTTAGTTCCCAGCACTCACAGTCCCGACGTTTTCAGCAGCTATCGCTAAACATGGGGTGGAGCATTTTATCACCACCACCGGGGCGGCCGTTTTTGCAAGACCTCGGCGCTTGGACACAGCTAAACTGGCCATAGCGCGCGAGGAGTTCGCTAACCTAGAGAGGTTAGGCATCATCAGGCGCTCAAACAGCCCGTGGGCTTCCCCACTACACATGGTCCCTAAAGCTGAAGGTTCGTGGCGACCTTGCGGCGATTTCTGCAGGTTAAACAACGCTACAGCGCATGACCGCTACCCAATTCCCCACATTCAGGATTTTTCCGCTCACCTCGCAGGAGCGCGCATTTTTTCTAAGATAGATTTGGTCCGTGGTTACCACCAAGTCCCAGTGTGCGCTGAGGACATACCCAAAACAGCGGTAATAACTCTGTTTGGTTTATTTGAGTTCTTGCGCATGCCGTTTGGGCTTAAAGGAGCAACACAGACGTTCCAACGCATGATGGATGCAGTGCTGCATGATCTCCCTTTCGTGTTCATCTACCTGGACGATATCTTGGTAGCCAGCACGTCCGAAGACGAACACGAAATCCACCTCACGACAGTTTTCCGTAAGTTGGAAGAGCACGGTTTAATAATCAACCCAGCGAAATGTCAGTTCGGGGTGACGGGGATTGATTTTTTAGGGCACCGCGTCTCTCCCGAAGGAGCGGTTCCGCTGCCTGACAAAGTGCACGCAGTGACAGATTTTCCCCGACTACAAACGGTCAGGGCGCTACAAGAATTTTTGGGAATGGTGAACTTTTATAACCGTTTCCTTCCCCGCACAGCGCAGCTCATGCAGCCATTGTACGCTGCGCTCAAAAAACAGAAACCCACGAATAAGGTCGAATGGACCCCGGAACGAGAGCAGGCGTTCTCGGAAGTTAAAGCAGCCCTGGCAAACGCCGCATTGTTGGCACATCCAGACCCAACGGCCCGCATAGCCCTCACCACTGACGCCTCAGATGTGGCCATAGGGGCTGTTGTGGAGCAGCGCGTTGCCGGGGCTTGGCAGCCGCTTGCCTTTTTCAGCAGAACCTTGCGCGACAATGAACGTAAATACAGCGCGTTCGACAGAGAGTTGCTGGCTCTCCACCTGGCCATTCGCCATTTCCAGTTCTGGCTGGAAGGGCGCAATTTTACTGCGTTCGTTGACCATAAGCCACTAACATTCGCGATGGCCAAAGTTTCAGAACCTTGGTCGGGCCGGCAGCAGAGGCAGCTGGCTGCGATCTCAGAGTTTACTACCGATATTCAGCATGTGTTGGGCAAACTGAATGTAGTGGCAGACTGCCTCTCGCGCACCTTTGTGGCCCCGGTCTGTGTAGGGTTGGATTACGCAGCCATGGCCGCGGAGCAGGCTAGTGACGCGGACGTGCGCGCGCTCCAGTCTGGACCAACAGGGTTAAGGCTGGAGAAGAGGACGCTGCTTAACGGCATTCCCCCCTTAATCCGCGACGTCTCCATGGGTCGCCCACGGCCTGTGGTTCCGGCCGTGTGGCGCCGCCGCGTGTTTGAGTCGGTTCACTCTTTGGCACACCCAGGGGTGTGCGCGTCGGTCAAAATGGTAGGAGAGAAATATGTGTGGCCGGGCCTTCGCAAACAAGTGAAAGAGTGGGCGGCAGCCTGCGTGGCGTTCCAACGAGCCAAGGTTCACAGACACACGAAGTCTCCTTTGGAGCCGTTTCGCATCCCGGCTAAGAGGTTTGACCATGTCCACGTGGACCTCGTAGGCCCCCTTCCACTATCACAAGGGTACACGCATCTCCTGACAATGGTGGACTGCACCACGCGCTGGCCAGAAGCGGTTCCACTGGCGGCAACCACGGCCAAGGAGGTGGCGCTCGCGTTTTTAACAGTATGGGTGGCGCGTTTTGGAGTTCCGTTGGACATTACGTCCGACAGAGGCTCTCAATTTGTTTCTGAACTCTGGTCAACCATGGCCAGCAGCCTAGGTGTCTCAATTCACCGCACAACCGCGTACAACCCGCAGGCAAATGGGTTATGCAAACGTTTTCATAGGTCGTTAAAAGCGGCTCTGAGGGCTTCACTGACGGATGCAAATTGGGTAGACAGGCTACCATGGGTTTTATTGGGGTTACGTTCTGCGCCTAAAGAGGATCTGGAAGCTTCCCCAGCAGAACTCGTTTTTGCACAACCACTCCGGCTGCCTGGGGAGTTTCTGCCAGATAATCCTGCGCCGGGCAGCTCCCCGTCTCAGCTGCTGCAGCGTTGCGTAGACTCAAGCACGCTGCCGGGCCCTGCCCACCACAGTTTTCCGTGCGTTTTTGTGCCTAAAGCTTTGAAAAACGCAGAGTTCGTGTTTGTCAGACACGACGCCCACCGCCCCCCACTGCGCCCACCTTATGATGGACCGTTTAGAGTGCTGGAAACAGGGGATAAGCATTTTTTGCTAGATTTGGGGGGTAGGAAGGAAAAAATTGGCATAGACAGACTCAAACCTGCTTTCGTTGTGGCTGACGAGCAAGTGCTGTTGGCGAGGGCCCCTCGGCGTGGAAGACCCCCACGGGGCGCTTCCCAGAGAAAAGATTCTCCAGAGCACCCACACGGACAGTCAAAAAGTTTTCACCCCCAGACATCAGCCCCCCAGCATGGCAGCGCCACAGAGGCAGCGAATCCTGGCTACAGCAGATACGGCAGAAGACTGAAGCCCAAGCAGCATGCGGACTGATGTTGATGGTTCTACAGCATGTGGACTGATGTTAATGGTTCTATCACAGCATGTGGACTGTTACCCTTTCGTCCTATTTAAGTTGCTGGGGGTGGTGGTGTGGCAACCTTGGTAGTGCATAATGGTTTACCACCTTAGACAGGAACAAAGGACGTGAAGTTAACCTTTTGTGTTTGAGAAGTTTCTAGATGCCTTAGTAAGATAACATGGAGATGCCAAGGATGAATGGACTGACTGCAGCCGGGGGAGATTATCTTTTGTGTGTGATGAATGGACTGACTGCAGTTGGGGGAGATTATCTTTTGTGTGTGAGAAGAGTCTAGAAGGATGTCATGTTATTTAAGGGAAGAGTTCCTACTTGTATGCCATTCTGTCTATGCTCCTTGTGTGAGTCGTGTAATAAACCGCTTGAACCAAATCAGCCTCATTTTTTACACGCTCCACAATATATATGTGTGTGTGTGTGTGTGTGTGTGTGTGTGTGTGTGTGGTATGTATGCAACACCAGAGCAAAAAACAAGAAAAACATCTTTTTTTGATGTCACTAAAATCTTTGTTTCAAATTCATCCATCCATTCATCTTCTACAGCTTAATCCTTTTCGGGTCGCGGGGGTGGGGGGCTGGGGACTGAAGCCTATCCCAGCATCGTTGGCCGAGAGGCAGGGTACACCCAGACAGATCGCCAGTCCATCACAGAGAGACAGACAACCATTCACTCTCACAGTCATACCTAAGGACAATTTAGAATCCCCAGTCTGATGCCAATTAACCTAACTTGCATGTTTTTGGCATGTGGGAGGAAACCGGAGAAATCCCAGAGTAAACCCACGCAGACACGGGGAGAACATGCAAACTCCACACAGATCACTGTTGGTTGGGGGCTGGGATTGAACCCAGGATCCCCCAGCCAAGGGTGAGTTGCTGTACTGCCGTAGTGCTAACCACTCCGCCACCGCATTGCCCTTTTGTTTTCTCATTCATTCATTCATTCATCTTCTTCCGCTTAATCCTTTTCGGGTCGCGGGGGGGGGGGGGGCTAGAGCCTATCCCAGCATCTTTGGGCGAGAGGCAGGGTTCATTCATTCATCTTCTTCTGCTTAATACTTTTCGGGTCGCGGGGGGGCTGGAGCCTATCCCAGCATCTTTGGGTGAGAGGCAGGGTACACCCTGGACAGATCGCCAGTCCATTGCAGGGCCAATACAGAGAGACAGACAACCATTCACTCTCACAGTCATACCTAAGGACAATTTAGAATCCCTAGTTTGATGCCAATTAACCTAACTTGCATGTTTTTTTTGGCATGTGGGAGGAAACCGGAGAAATCCCGGAGTAAACCCACGCAGACACGGGGAGACCATGCAAACTCCACACAGATCACTGTTGGTTGGGGGCTGGGATTGAACCCAGGATCCCCCGGCCAAGGGTGAGTTGCTGTGCTGCCGCAGTGCTAACCACTCCGCCACTGCGCTGCCCAAGAGGCAGGGTTGTTTGTTTCAAATTATTATTATTATTATTATTGCTGTTGTTGTCGTTAGTAAAAGATTAAAAGATAGTGTAGCCATTCACTAACCCAACTCATTATGATAAGCACAGCTCTCAAAAGTGAAAGTAATGAGCTTGCTCATCTACAGTGGATATAGAAAGTCTACACACCCCTGTTCAAATAGAATTCTGGTTTTCTGGTATACCAATCAGACCATGTGTGTAAAATGGGGGAACATTCTATCAACTCCCTTTCATGTGAGCAACGGTGTACACCAAGGTGGAATTTTGTCCCCTATTCTGTTTAACGTATATATGAATGATCTGTTGAGACCATTGAATGGATGTAACACAGGCTGTGTTGTAGGTGGCTCTGTCATCAGTCATCTCATGTATGCAGATGACCTAGTAATAATGAGTCCTTATAGTGCTGGGTTGCAACAACTATTAAAAGAGTATGCTCACAATATGGCAATGATCACAACATCAAATTTAACGATAAAAAGAGTAATGTCATGATTGTGAGATGTAGAGAGAACAGGGAACTAGTTTTCCCTACCTTTAAATTGTGTGATACTTCGCTTGCAGCATGCAAGGAAATAAAATATCTGGGTCACATCATCACTGATGAGTTCAGAGATGACAGAGATATTTACAGGCAGTGCCGTAAATTGTATGCCCAAGCCAATATGTTACTGAGAAAGTTTAGTATGTGCTCTGCAAATGTTAAATCTTCTCTGTTCAGAGCTTACTATACTCCTCTGTATACTGCACACCTGTGGAGCAGCTACAGGTCTGATAGTATGAGAAGGTTGACTGTGACCTACAACGATGCACTGAGGCTGCTGCTTCAGGAGCCCAAATGGCACAGTGCCAGTCAACTGTTTGTGACATGTGGCATTCCTACATGTAAGGGACTACTGAGGAAACTTATGTACAATTTTATGTGTCGTCTGGATGACTTGGAAAACAGCATCATACATACCCTGATAAGCCCTAGGAAGAGCAGTCTCAGATACACCTCTGCTCTCAGAAGACACTGGCACAACAGCCTCTACAAGAACTTTTTAAAGACCGTTATGCTGTTTTTATTGCTGTTGTGTTGTTTATTGTTTCCCTAACACCCCTACCCCTCCTTATTTTATATGGACCCACTTGTGTGTCTCAAATAAAGATTATTTATTATTATTATTATTAATGTTATTATTATTATTATTATTATTATTAAAATGCCAAGTTTTTGTGATGTAAAAAAAAGAGACCACGATAAATCATTTAAAAACTTTTTCCACCATTAATGTGACCTATAACCTGTACAACCCAATTGAAAAACAAACTGAAATCTTTTAAGGGGAAAATAAAAAATAAAAAACTTACAATAATTGTTGTGTGGAGTTTTAATGTGAAGTGCGGTGTGATGACGTCGCCTTCCTGTTGCGTCATCACACCGCCCTATATTGAGGCATCTGCTATGAGGGCTTCCTCTTGCCCTGGATGATTCCACTATGGTGCCTCATGTGTAGTGTGTTCACTATTATTAATAAAGCTGAGTTCAGTGCTACATCTTTGTCGGCTTCGTTTGTCACCAGGTTTGTGGACATAACATTTGGCAACTGAGGATTAACAGATGGAGTGTGCGCTACACCACTCCGGCCCTTCCTTGAGCTCCTTGGTGAGCCACCGGTGCCATGGCCTTGCTGGTTAGAGGCCTTCCAAATGTACATTACAGCGCTGGACCTCAGGAAGCTCGATAAGGCAAGGGCACATGCACTCCTTGTCCACAACCTGGGTATTGAGGGCCAGAGGATTCTGCGGATGCTCGGCATGACAGACTCATACGAGGACGTCGTGGAGCTGCTGAGTAACCATTTCACCACCCCGGACAGCGTGATGGTACGGAGAATTCGCTTTCGACAGAGATGCCAACTTGTGGGTGAGCCAATTCATCAATACATCGCTGACCGTAGGCAGATAGCTAGCGAGTGCTGTTTTGGGCCGCTGGAAGACAAGATGGTGCGAGACCAATTGGCTGAGCACATATGCAATGCTGGACTACGTGCTAGGCTACTAACAGCACCTAATGACTTGACGTTAGCTAGGGCTGTCGAACTAGCTCTCCAGTTGGAGGCCGCCGATAAGCTAGCTTCAGAGCTAAACTGGTGCCAGTCACAGAAGCCGCCAGAGCCGCTCGCCTCAGCTAATGTTATGGACCCTGAGAGGAAAGATAGCATGGACGCAGATTATGAGGCCAATGCTACTAGCCGAAGGTCTGCCCTGGGAAACCCCGTTTGCAGGGGTTGTGGGTCCTCAACGCACCATTACAAAGTGAGAGTGTGCCCAGCAAGAGGGAAATGATGCAGCAAGTGTGGGTGCTTGAATCATTACACCAGGGTGTGCCATTTATCTGAGCTGGAGAGCCTACCGAAGAAACCACCCCGCCAGCCCGCAACAACCATCCACTTGGTGAGTCCCAACACCAACGGGTATTCATATTGTATGGTGGAATTAGATGGTGTTGAGGTACCATTACTGCCTGACATGGTGGTAGTGCAGTCGATGCTGAACTGAGCCACGGTGAAGAAGCTTTCCCCCTACCATAGGATTAGGAGTAGCCCAGGGCCATTGTACGGCTACGGCAGTAACAGACTGTGCAATGTTAGGATTGCGGAGTTGACTGTTCGCTACAAGTCTGAAGCGGTGCACGACTTCACGTTCCAGGTGGCGGCGCGCAGCAATAACATCATGGGGTGTGACCTATTCTGCGGACTGGGTTTCGCCATCAGAGACAGCACTGGGAACAAATGGTCTGGTTGTGGTTGCTGGGGCTTGCAGGCTCCGATGATTGACAACGTTATGGTTTGGGATGAAGAACTGACGAGCAACCCTACCATCAAGCCGCCCAGTTCCAGCTCAGTGTCGGAATGGGACAGTTTCAGTGCCCGTGTTCGGCGGGAGGTAGTGAAGGGGGCTGAGCGTGAGGGTGGGACGCCCATTCCGACGAGTGACACCATGAAAGCACTGGACACTTTCAGTACTTGGCCGCAATTGGGTGAGGGGTCTACTGCCACAATGGTGACCACTGCATCGCCAGCAGAAGAGGGCGGGGCACGACCACATAAGAGCATGGAGTTACCGCGTGCTCAGCAGTACAGTACATCAGGCCGAGTAAGGTCCCACTTCATGTCATGGACTGGGTTTGGGTTGACGAAAGACCAAGGCAAAGTTGGACCAGATGGCAGCCGGCGAAACATCGAGCACGCCTGAGAATAGTGGTGAAGTTAGAAGCGGCATGCTTCTGGTTGTCAGATGGTTTGATGAGACACATTAACCAGCTGCGGCGTGTCCAGGAGGACGCTCTGGGTGGCGAGGCCGGACGGGAGTCGGTGAAGGTGGTTTGGGATCCAGGCTCCTGCATCCTGAAGATCGGTCCTTGCCCCGGGGGCCTGCTGCCTCCAGGGGCGCATCTGCTGTGGGACTGCCTACGCCCCCCCCCCCCCCACCTGACCCACCATCTGCTTGATTGACTGTGCTGACAGACTCATTGGTGTTTATAATTTTTGTTTTGTGTTTTAATTAGGAGCATGACTGTTTTTAGTTTGTTCAAATAAAAAGAAAGAGAGAAGTAGTAAAAGTGGTAGAATAACCCACTGCGCCGTGTGGGCCGTGTGGTAGTCCACCCACCAGTCCTGTTTTAGTTTTTTAAGATGTTTTATGCTCTGCTTTTATTTTGCTACTTTAGTTTGGTGTGCCTTTGTGTGACTGTGTTTCCAAATTAGGGTGGGTTTGATTTGGTGTGTATGCTTTTGTACTTTGTAAAGGGGGCAAGGATGTTGTGTGGGGTTTTAATGTGAAGTGCGGTGTGATGATGCCGCCTTCCTGTTGCGTCATCACACCGCCCTGTATTAAGGGGCATCTGCCATGAGGGCTTCCTCTTGCCCTGGATGACTTCGCTACGGTGCCTCATGTGTAATGTGTTCACTGTTATTAATAAAGCCAAGTTCAATGCTACATCTCTGTCGGCCTCGTTTATCACCAGGTTTGTGGACATAACAATAACCAGCCAGTACTTGCTAGAAATTCCTGCAGCTCCTTCAATGTTGCTATTGGCCTCTTGGCAGCCTCCCTGACCATTTTTTTTCTCATCTTTTCATCAATTTTGGCAGGACGTTAAGTTCTTGGTAATGTCACTGTTGTGCCATATTTTCTCCACTTGATGATGACTGCCTTCACTGTGTTCCATGGTATATTTAATGCCTTGGAAATTCTTCTGTACCTTTCTCCTGACTGCAGGGCCGGATTAAGGAGGTTGTGGGCCCCTGGGTTAGAGCAGTTTTTGGGGCCCTCCCACATATAATTTTTGGGAGTATGATATGCAAAATAACTATGTTTACATGCACACTATTAAGCCATTTATAATCATTTTTCTAGAGTTATCTGATTATTACCTCTGCCAAAGGGGGAGGTTATGTGATCATCGGCGTTGGTTTGTTTGTCTGTTTGTTTGTTTGTTAGCAAGATAACTCAAAAAGTTATGGACAGATTTTCATGAAATTTTCACAGATTGTCAGAAATGGGATATCCTACAGATGATTAGATTGTGGTGGTGATCCGGATCACCGTCTGGATCCAGGAATTTTTTGTTTGTTTGTTAGCAAGATAACTCAAAAAGTTATGGATGGATTTTCATGAAATTTTCACAGATTGTCAGAAATGGGGTATCCTACAGATGATTACATTTTGGTGGTGGAAAAATTACCACCCCTGCAGTACTGACTAAAGTACAATTTTAAAAAAGATCCTCAAGTTGAAATTATTGCAAATATGCTGTATAGCTTTCAGTTGCAAAATGCAACTATTGGTCTAAAGTTGTCATGGTCTGGTGAGCACACTCCTCCCCCACCCATCCAGCTCAACCTTCACTTACTCCGTGGGGTAATCATCTCCACCTGCGTGATGAGATGCAACTGCTCCTCTGACTCGCCAGTGCTTAAATAGACCTTCTCTTCAATGTCTCAGCGCTGGCTCGTTGGGTACACTACCTGCATCAGCAGTAATATTTATTTTCCTTAGTCTTGAAAAACCCTTTAATCCTCTGCTTACCTTTCCACAGGTTGCTACCTCCTTTAGTGATGGCCAAATGAGGCTTTCTGGAGGACTTGAGGCCTTTTATCAAAATGATTCACGACAAGGCCTCATGTGGGACTTCATTTTCTATACCAGGCCATCTAGTGGACAAAATGTATACAACATGCTGATTTTTACAAGGGTATTGTTGGTTTAATGTGTATTTTATCAATTTCAATAAGTGTGTTGTCTTTTAAGAAATATCAATGATCATAAGGCAAAAAAATAATAAAACTGAGGTGACTACGGTGAATGTGCTTGCGCTACTTATCCATTTTTTTTTTTTAAGAAATAATAACTTTCAACAGTCATACTGTCTTTCTCAGTACATTCCTCTCTGTCCTTGTTGTCATGCAGGGCACAATAGTGCCTCAGCATAATGATGTATTATTATTGTATCCAAGCTCTTTGAAACACAACAGACACATCACTGTGCAAATAAAAAGAAATTATTAGAATGACCCTGCTGGGACTTATACCCCAGCTTCCCAATTGCAGGACAGATATTTTACCTCAAAGCTATTATTTATACTACTTTTCCACTAGTACCCAGTTGGCCTCACTCTACTCTATTCGGTTCGGTTCGATTGTGTTTCCATTGCAGCTGGGTACGCCTGGGGTGGGTGGGATTTTTTTACAGCAAGGCGGTACCACACTCCCGTGACGTAAAACACGCGACCCAAGCAAACCATAGCATGACGGCTGTACAAGGCGACTCTTCGGTCTCTGGCTTTTTGTCACCGTAAAGGCCAAAAAGAACCAGAGAAGGGTACAGGCAGCGAGACGAAACACTCTGGAAAAGTACTGGAGCATCTGGGAAGCCATAGAGCGAAAGATGTGAGGATACGAACCAGATCACATATGACGGTAAGCTAATGATTGCTAATGCTAGTTTGCTTTAAGTCTGCCGTACCACATTGTAATGAATGCAAGTTATCGCTACTAGGTACTAAAATATGTATGCTGTGTGTGTGTGTTTCAGATGGTTCTGTTGTGGGAAAATTACCACTTCAAACCGTCAGTCTGGGCGTTCAAGACAGCCTCTCACTGATGTCACCCCAGCTTCACAAACGATCAGTGGTTATAGAGCTTAAGAATGTCTGTAGAAACGTTTAGCTTCCTGTACAACAAATTACTCTGATCTGTGTGAAAATCATGGAGAGACTGTTGAGACATCATGTCATGTACCTGCTCCAGCAGCACTGAGTCTGTGGTGGTATCATGGCAAAAACTGCTCAGCCGACACAACTTGATTGCCAGGTTGTAGTTATGGGGTTATATTAGCCACATAATATATATTCAAAAGGTAAACAGTACTGAGTTAGGTATAATAATATATATTTGACAATTATGATGCATTTTAGGCCAAAAGATTAGATCAGATTAGATTAGATTCAACTTTATTGTCATTACACATGCATGAATACAAGGTAACGAAACACAAAACAAACTTGATCTAGGATTAAAAGCAATTAAAATAATGCAATCACAAGGTTACATGGAAAATAGTTGATTTACTAGATACATATACTGTAGAAATATATATTCTCTGCATCATCAATGTACTATACATGTATTCATGTACAGTGAGGAAAAAAAGTATTTAGTCAGCCTCCAATTGTGCAAGTTCTCCCACTTAAAAGATGAGAGAGGTCTCCAATTTTCATCATAGGTATACCTCAACTATGAGAGACAAAATGAGAAAAAAAAATCCAGAAAATCACATTGAAGGATTTTTAATGAATTAATTGGTAAATTCCTCAGTAAAATAAGTATTTGGTCAATAACAAAAGTTCATCTCAATACTTTGTTATATACCCTTTGTTGGCAATGACAGAGGTCAAACGTTTTCTGTAAGTCTTCACAAGGTTTTCACACACTGTTGCTGGTATTTTGGCCCATTCCTCCATGCAGATCTCCTCTAGAGCAATGATGTTTTGGGGCTGTCGCTGGGCAACACGGACTTTCAACTCCCTCCAAAGATTTTCTATGGGGTTGAGATCTGGAGACTGGCTAGGCCACTCCAGGACCTTGAAACGCTTCTTACGAAGCCACTCCTTCGTTGCCCGGGCAGTGTGTTTGGGATCATTGTCATGCTGAAAGACCCAGCCACATTTCATCTTCAATGCCCTTGCTGATGGAAGGAGGTTTTCACTCAAAATCTCACGATACATGGCCCCATTCATTCTTTCCTTTACACGGATCAGTCATCCTGGTCCCTTTGCAGAAAAACAGCCCCAAAGTATGATGTTTTCACCCCCATGCTTCACAGTAGGTATGGTGTTCTTTCTCCTCCAAACACGACAAGTTGAGTTTTTACAAAAAAGTTCTATTTTGGTTTCATCTGACCATATGACATTCTCCCAATCCTCTTCTGGATCATCCAAATGCTCTCTAGCAAACTTCAGACGGGCCTGGACATGTACTGGCTTAAGCAGGGGGACACGTCTGGCACTGCAGGATTTGAGTCCCTGGCGGCGTAGTGTGTTTCTGATGTAGCCTTTGTTACTTTGGTCCCAGCTCTCTGCAGGTCATTCACTAGGTCCCCCCATGTGGTTCTGGGATTTTTGCTCACCGTTCTCGTGATAATTTTGACCCCACGGGGTGAGATCTTGCGTGGAGCCCCAGATCGAGGGAGATTATCAGTGGTCTTGTATGTCTTCCATTTTCTAATAATTGCTCCCACAGTTGATTTCTTCACACCAAGCTGCTTACCTATTGCAGATTCAGTCTTCCCAGCCTGGTGCAGGTCTACAATTTTGTTTCTGGTGTCCTTTGACAGCTCTTTGGTCTTGGCCATAGTGGAGTTTGGAGTCTGACTGTTCGAGGTTGTGGACAGGTGTCTTTTATACTGATAATGGGTTCAAACAGGTGCCATTAATACAGGTAACGAGTGGAGGACAGAGGAGCCTCTTAAAGAAGAAGTTACAGGTCTGTGAGAGCCAGAAATCTTGCTTGTTTGTAGGTGACCAAATACTTATTTTACCGAGGAATTTACCAATTAATTCATTAAAAATCCTTCAGTGTGATTTTCTGGATTTTTTTTCTCATTTTGTCTCTCATAGTTGAGGTATACCTATGATGAAAATTGGAGACCTCTCTCATCTTTTAAGTGGGAGAACTTGCACAATTGGTGGCTGACTAAATACTTTTTTGCCCCACTGTAGTATTGCACTGGGAATTTTGACAATAAACCTTCGAAATTTTTGCAGATGTGCCTCTTTTGTTTTATATATGAAGATTACCACCAAGTGACATAAATTAAATACTAAAAGATTGGAAAAGCTGTCTAAGAACAATCCAGCAGTTTGAGAAATCACTTTTGGTTTGGTGTAAGTCTGTCAACAGAATTATGAACCATAAAGCAGTTTATGTTAAAATGTTAAATCCCATTAAACCCTAACTCAGGGGTGTCCAATCATGTGCCATGGAGGGCCAAGACCCTGCAGGTTCTCTCTTCTACCCAGTCTCTTCAGCAGGTGTTTTCACTGATCACCAGTCAGTGGAAGAAATTCAGTGGAATCTGCTGTTGAAGACACTGGAGGTAAAGCCTGCAGGGTCTTGGCCCTTCATTGCACATGACTGGACACCCCCGCCCTAACCCATTATGATAAAGTACAGATGCTAATATGGCCCAGAATTCCTCCATATACTGGTACTGTCACTAAAGTGTGCAGTGCCTTCTGCGGTGGCACATCCAACAATACAGTCTTCAATAAATAAAATAATTGTTTTGGTTACTTTTTCTTAAAAATGAGCCATTATTTTCAAAGTCTCTGATAAATGGTTTGTACTATTGACTCTTTTCCCACCGGTGCCTTAACAGACAAAATAGAAAGTCATGATGCAAACACATAAGTCACTAAATTGTTTATTACAATCAACAGCGAATTCCAGATTATTCAGAATGTGCAAAATTCAAACTGTAAAAAAAAAAAAACAACTTAGGATGGGTCACACATGCCAGCCACGCTGCCTCACTGAGAAGCAGCTGGGATGTGCCACTCAAGCTGGTCCCAGTTCAGCAGATCTTCAGCCTGCATCTCTGTAAATAGTGAAGCAAGGTCCAGTTTGGGATGGATCGTTTTCCTCTTGCCTAGACAAAAGACAGAAATGGGTCATGGATTATTAAAGCAAATTTAAAACATATTTGGGAAATACACTTGTTGCTAAAGGCCAGGGGTGGAATGTGACAATAAAGGACTTTGTTGCTGAATTTAAGCACAATTTTCATGTAGCTGCGCTTCAGTAGATTTTACAAGGCCTGGGTTACATTTAAAATTAGTTGTTTTTACTGTGGCCTCAGCAATCAGAATGAATTAATACATTCACTTGAATGGAATATAGTACTTTAACTGAGGGTGTGCATCACAGAGTATGGAGTCGCTCAAAATATGGAATTTTTATCAATAAAAGTTTAGCCACCGTTCTGTCACCGCTGTGTCTCTTCTTGCCCTGGCTTCAAGTGTGGGCGGTGTTTTGTACTTGTATTGCTAAAATATAAAAGGATGCACTACACTGGGTCTCAAATATTTGTAATGTGTCCTACTATTATAATACTGCATGAGTTCATTGGTGATAGACTATAAACTACACATATAAACTGAATTATATTGATAACTGAACAACTCCCATTCCCCAAAGTGCAACATACAGTTATGAACATAACTCACAAAGGATCACACAAGTGATCTGGCCAAAAAAACCCAAATACATTAACAAGCGGTTTATTTTATAGTTGATGTGCCGTTCATTTTCAATTATTCTGTAATTAATATTCACACAATCAAATAAGTCTCATTTCAGTCCCTTTTATATTAAGTGGAAACTGTACTACTTTGGTTTTGGCACATTACCTATAAAAGCAAAGGATTTCAGTACTTTCCACAGTGGCAAGGTCTGTTGTGAGGTGGCTGCTTTTCCTTTCCTCTTGCCTAGACCAAAGACAGAAATGGATGGTGGTTAGTTAAAGCAAGTTCAACACATATACAGGTACATCTCAAAAAATTAGAATATCATGAAAACATGATAACCATGTTAACCAACATTTCAATGGCCAACAATTCTATTTAAAAACTGTTTTTTAAAATTAATTTTATGTAATATTCTATTTTTTTGAGAAACTGAATTTGGGGTTTTCAGGGGCTGTAAGCCATAATAAATAAACGCTTGAAATATATCACTGTCTGTGTAATGAATCTATATAATATATGGATTTCACTTTCTGAAATGAGTGACAAAAAAATATTGAACTTTTTCATGATATTCTAATTTTTGGAGATGTACCTGTATTAGAGAAATACACTTGTGAAAGTCAGTGGTGGGATGTGATAAAAATGCTTTGTTTCCCTGACAAGTGAGCACCCCAGGAGCCACTCTGTACATGTACAAGTACATTTTCAATCCAGGGATTTATGGTAGAACAGAAACAGCACGAAAACACTGTTCCAACACTTTTTTTGGAAAATCCACAGAATAGGTGTGTGGGTCTATTCTGAGGCTTTAGAAAATTATATGAATCACTTTATAAATCACTGGTTTGACAATGCACTTGAATATGTTGAGATTTTGGATTTTGGAGTCCTCTTGACCTGTATCCAAAATATAAACACAAGATGCTGAGGGACGCAGACCCCCGGCATGTGGAAACACATTCTAGAAAGAAATTACACACAACTTAATGCACAGAGCCAACACGTACACAAACCAGGATTTTAACCAGGATTAGCATATTTCATCGTTTTGCTCTCACAAGCGAATACTTCGGACAAGCAAGCGCGAATCAGCAGAGTTGGCTACTAGCTAGCTAGCTACTAGCTAACACTCGTTAGCCAGCACAGGACGGCATTGTATTGCTCAAAAAAAGTGAGCTTACCACCAACAGGATAAATAAGCGAAAAGATGCAAAATAAGCAAAAAAGATGCACAATATCACAAATCACTCACCATCGATGGTTCTCTCACTTTCATCTTCAGCTTATCCATAGTCCGGTTCTATGCTGGCCTGCCATCTGTTTCGTTGCAGGGTTGCTACATGTCACTCTGTATACTGATACCTGCCACCAAGCACAGAAAACTCCGCACCTCTTCGTTGGACCACGGTGTAGATTTCCGTGAAACCTGCAATGCCATCTCTATTAATATCATGTTTACTCGGTGACCGAGTTTACTCCGTGAACTTTTGCAAATGGCGGTTTGGAGATTCTTCAGAAGACGGATGCTTTCATGACGTTACGCCGTGACCAATCACTGGCCTGCAGTCTGTTGATGTCACATTTTTGGCCCGACTTAGCGTGGCTGTACCCTGGCCTCGAGTCGGTACTAAAAAAAGTACCAGGTACTAATGGAAAAGGCTACAAACCGAGCTGAGTAGGGCCGAGTGGGTACTAGTGGAAAACGGGCTTTAGTCATGAGTAGTTGAGGCTTTCTTGAACACTTGAGCCTTTCATCAAAATGGTTCACATAGACAAGGCCTCATGTGGAACTTCATTTGCTCTACTAGGCCATGTAGTCGACAAAGTATACAGCATGCAGATTTTTACAATGTGTATTTTTCAATTTAAATAAATGTGCTGTCTTTAAAGAAATATCAATGATAATAAGGAAAAAAAGAAATAATAAAACTGGGGTGACTCCAGTGAATGTGTCTGTGTTACTTTGTGTGCTTGTACTACTTATCCATTTTTATTAAGAAATAATAAATGTTCAACAGTCTTATACAGACCCAGTATATTCAACTCTGGCCTTATTCTCATGCAGGGCACAATGGCAATAGTGCCTCAGCATAATGATACGTAATAATGATCCAAGCTCTTTGAAACACAAGAGACACTTCACCTTGCAAATAAAAATTAAATTAAAAGAACGACTCAACTGGAATTCGAACCCAGGTCTCCCACTTGCAAAACAAATATACTACCACTAAGTCATCACCTCAGTTACAATACATAGCCACTATTTGTTAAAAATACATCAATGGCAGAAATGTGCTCAAACTGTTCCCAAACGGCATTAGTCCGTGTTTTTGGTGCTGGCTCCATCTGAAAATTGGCTGTGACAAATCCCTTACATAGTCAAACATGACAAAACAAAACGTGAGGGATGGGGATTTCCATTGGGTACCGCTTGCTCACTTTATTTGCAAAATCATAAACAGCTTCCTGACCCAATCACGTGGTCTGACATCAACACATACTTACATCATGATGCACACCTCGAAACACACCTCGCCAAATATTTCCTGGATAAGATTGGAGCACCGGTGCCTGCCTTTCCATCACTAACTTCCTTTGTGGTGCGTCTCCAGGGTTGTTGTGCGCTCACCTGCCCCGTCATCATCATCATCACATCAGTGACCGTCATCACCCGGTCAGACACCTCACCCAGCTCTCCTCTGCTATCCTGTTTTATCGGCAGGTTCGCTGTAAGTGCTGGGTTCTTCTGCCGGGTCCTCTATTACTCCCATGTGAGTGTGGTCCTATTTTCCCTGTGTCTAGTTTCCCTCCTAATTCACCTGCTCTCGTCTCTCATTTCAGGCTGTGTTTCCCTTGGCCAGTGGCATTTTTCTCTTGCAGAGGCATTCTTTGCAATTAATAAAATTCAGTCTAAACTTGTTACTGTCATTGTGTTTCCTTTGGTGTCATTCCCTGCACGTGAGCTGTCAAATTATTGCCAATCATGACAAAAGTGAACTGCTGAACCTTTAAAAAGGCTTGCATAAAGAAGAATTTCTTGTTTAACTATGCATTTGGGGAGTGAATCTATAATAACAGGAAAAAAAAAACATCCAGAGCAATCTTGTTAAAGCATTAATCTAAATGCCATTCATCAGTTACTACATCAGTGCTGTGTGCTCACAGACCAAAAACACCATCAATAACCAACGTTAGTCAAAGTGCCCACTTTTCTAGATTTTCTTTGCAGCAAAGTCCATGATCAGATCACTAAAGTCCAATTTTTGCACCAGATCGCTTTCAATTGACATCAGAGTCAAATGATTCAGTCTGTTTTGTCCCATTGTGGATCTGAGACTGTTCTTCACCAGTTTAGTTTAGAAAAGGATAGCTCAGCTTTTTCTGAGAGTTGCTGACTCCGACTTCAGAATCAGAATCAGAATCAGAATCAGAATCAGGTTTATTGCCATTGTTCATGTAGTACACAAACTAGGAATTTGTCTCGGTACAATGCTGCAACATTAAACATGATAAGATAAGAGAAATAAACTATACATGTAATAAAGTGTAGGATAAGATTAAGTGATACTGGTCAACAGTTAAAATATATATTAGCCAGCAGCAGATACTGTGGAGAACTATATAGTGCAGTCGGTAATGCAGGAAGAAAACAGTGATGATTGACATGAGTCTGGTTGAGCTGCTGTACATGGTGCACGAGAGTCACTTAGTGTTCAGCAGTCTAATGGCAGAGGGGAAGAAGCTGTTCATGTGACGGGAGGTTTTAGTCTGGATGGACCGAAGTCTTCTACCAGAGGGGAGGGGGGCAAACAGTACGTGACCAGGGTGTGAGGGATCGGCTATGATCCGGCCAGCACGCCTCCGGGTCCTGGAGATGTACAGATCCTGGAGAGATGGGAGCTTGCAGCCGATCACCTTCTCAGCAGTGCGCACGACGCGCTGCAGCCTTAGTCTGTCCCTGGCAGTGGCTCCTGCGTACCACACGGTTATGGAGGTGGTGAGGATGGGCTCGATGATGGCTGTGTAGAACTGCACTAACATCTTGGTGGGTAGCTTGAGCTTCCTCAGCTGCCGCAGGAAGAACATCCTCTGCTGGGCTTTTTTGATGAGTGAGCTGATGGTCAGCTCCCATTTGAGGTCCCTGGTGATGGTAGTGCCTAGGAAGCGGAAGGAATCAGCAGTGGTGATGGGAGAGCCTGAGAGGGTGAGGGGGGGCAGAGGAGTAGTGACTTTCCTGAAGTCTACAATCATCTCCACTGTCTTCAGAGCGTTCAGCTGCAGGTTGTTATTGCTGCACCAGGACGCCAGCTGGGCCACCTCTCTCCTGTAGGCGGACTCGTCGCCGTTGGAGATGAGCCCGATGAGGGTGGTGTCGTCCGCAAACTTGATCAACTTGACAGACTGGTGGCTGGAGGTGCAGGAGTTGGTGTAAAGGGAGAAGAGTAGGGGGGAAAGTACACAGCCCTGGGGTGATCCGGTGCTGATGCTAGTATAGTCTGAGACAGTCTTTCCCAGCCGCACATGCTGCCTCCGGTCCGTCAGGAAGTCGATGATCCACCTGCAGAGGGAGTCAGGCACGTTGAGCAGGGACAGCTTGTCCCGGAGCAGAGCGGGGCGGATGGTGTTGAATGCGGAGCTGAAGTCCACAAACAGGATCCTGGCGTAGGTTCCCGGGGAGTCCAGGTGCTGCAGGATGGAGTGGAGGGCCAGGTTGACTGCATCGTCTACAGACCTGTTGGCTCGGTAGGCAAACTGCAGCGGGTCCAGGAGAGGGGTGGTGATGGACTTGAGGTGGGACATTCACTCCAACAACAAGATTGAACTCCGGGCGCCAAAGCATATACATTTATACCATCTCTCTCTTCCTCCTCCTTGGCACCAACAGCACATACATTCACACCTAGTCCTCCAATGCACATATCTTCACACACTTTACCCCCCTAGGCATCTCAGGCACCTATATATTTGCATCTCTGTTTCTCCCCTCTGGGTGCCAAAGAGCCTAGGTGGCAGATGTGTGCTGACTCCCATTTAACATGACTTTGAATGTGATTGGTTAATTCTGAACACAGCCACATCCCCAGTTATAGCAGGGTCTGCATATTTATGCAACCAGATTATTGTAAGTTTTTTTTATTTTTCCACTTAAAAGATTTCAGTTTGTTTTTAAAGGCCAAATGTCACGTATTTTTTTTTTCTAAATGACAACGAATTTAGATAAAATACACATAGCTTAAACCAAATATTCATACCGGAGACCATATCACCACCTGTATTTACATAATTGCACAAAATACACCAGGTGAAGGCCCCACCTTGCTTGCTGGCTTGTGACAGCCAGTCCAGACCACGCCCATGTTTTTGACATCACCAGTTGTACCCTGGCTGCCCTGCCTATCCACATTCACACTTATCAACAATGGACAATCATGACGGAAAGTGACAGCGATTGTGAACAAATTAGTTTAGTTTTGTCTTTTTTTTTTTGTCTTTTTTTTTGTCAGTGGTTCAGACAGTGACAGAGGCATAGAACCTTACAGGTTCGAGCCGTCCGAGACGGAATCAGATGCTTTGTCTGATGACAACAGTTCCACCGATGACCAGAGAGCAGAACCAGTGGAAAATGTCATTGAACTGGACATTAATCGCCTCCAGAATTGCGAAGCCGAAGGGGGTCTGTCGAGGGCGCCCCATAAATATTGATTTTTCGGAAGCCATTATTATTACAGTGGAGGAGAGTCGCTGCTGTCAAGAAATTGATCAGATCAATATGAAAATGGAGGCGCATACCTGTCAAGGGAGACGTTTTCGCCGTATTTTGGTGGGCGGAGTGGTGGTGGACACTTTTCTGGGAAATGTTTTAAATGTAGGTTTGTTTTTTTTTTTTTTTTTTGTTACTTATTTGTACCCGTAGGTAGATTTGGTTTGCAGTCTGGTGACAAGCCACCGGCTGCTGGTCGCTGCGTGCGCGAGCGCCCTAAACCTACATGTTTTTTTTTTGGTATGCGGGAGGAAACCGGAGAAATCCCGGAGTAAACCCACGCAACACGGGGAGAACATGCAAACTCCACACAGCTCACTGTTGGTCGGGGGCTGGAATCAAACCCACGATCTCATGATCCCCGCGATCCCCCGGCCAAGGGTAAAACTGTGCTGCCACAGTGCTAAACCACTGCGCCACCGTGCAGCCCCAGTTCGTGTTGTTATTGTCAAATATTTTAAGGAAAATACGGGGAAAATGCAATTTTAGCAAAAACGGGTGTATTGCCATTTCTGTACGCCCAAAAGGAAAAATATACTGGAAAAAAAATTGAGTGTTTTGCGGAGCACTCCTGTGTGTGATCAGCCACAGCTGGTGCTGGCAGATCGCTCAGCGTCAGCTATTCGCACTACCATGAGAAGTGTGGAGTCACTCATTAGTTTAATTGTCTGGGCGGGCTGATCGCTCAGCTTGAGCTGTTCTCACTACAATGAGAAGTCATTAGGACAATGGTTTAACACGTTGAGCTGTGCAGCGGTTGCGGAACAGACAGAGATCCCAGAGAGGTGTCCCTTGTTGCTCCGCCGTTCCTTATAGCCGCTTTTTACGGTGTTGAAGTACGGCGAAAACGTCTCACTTGACAGGTATGAAAACATTTCCCAGAGAAGTGTCCCTTATTACCCAGCTGTCCCTGATAGTCCCGTTTTAAGGTATGGGTGAAATATCCAATTTTTTCTTTCTTGTTGCTCACTTCAACCTTCCAGTCTCCATATAAACAATCAATTGAAATACCCCAAGCATCAAACTAGGGTACAATCGATTTCATCACTTCCGCCTTCTTCCCCAGGCGATTCCAGGGGCCGTGTCAGGCCAAGCGCGGCAGTTTTAAATTGACGAATATTCCGTTGTTACTGAAGCATATGCACCAAGACCCGAACGGATCGGTTCCCTTTTATATCTAGTTTCAAGATATTTAAAGTACCCTGTTACGTGACATTTGGCCTTTAAGAAGAAGCCAGTTTTATTGTCATTCAATCCATACAGCCAACTATGTACAGTAGAACAAAATTATGTTTCTCCTATCTACAATATTAGCAACATCTAGAATCAGAGGGGCTGCTGCCATGCAAAGCACCACCACAAACAACTTTTCCTCCCCCCATTTTATTATGCTGAGGACCAAGCAAGAAGGCAGAAAGTACCATTTTTTATGGTCTTTGACCCAGCTGGGGCTTGAACCTATCAACTAGGCCACCACTCTGTTTTTCAATTGGGTTGTACAGGTTATAGGTCACATGAATGGTAGAAGAAGTTTTGAAATGATTTATCTTGGTCTCTTTTTTTACATCACAAAAACCTGGCATTTGAACAGGGGGGTGTCGGCTTTTTATATCCACTGTACATGATCATTTAGATTTCTTTGAATAACCAAAAGGATAAAAAAAAGTTGCAAGAATTCATATAATAGTATTATTATTAAATTTTTACCAGAGGTGGTCCTTGGGCTAGAGAGGAACCTATGCTGCCTCCATGAATTAGTTGGGCAGTTCCCATTACAGTATTTCATGTAAGTGAGTTTGGTTCCCTCTAGTGGTGTAGTGAAAGCATCGTTTTGAACTGATACACAAAGTGTTGCACATGTGCAGTAATGATATAACGGAAGACCGGTCAGAGCGTCACTCAATGTGCGAACGCTGTGAATGTTGTTTAATTATTGGCGCCTTGGACATCATTAGTCCGTGAGTATCTGCATGGTTTGACAGTGTTAACAGCTACAATGAGAACTGCATGGTTGCATTGGTGTATTTTAAGTGACTGTCTAGTCCGTTGCCAACATTGTTACCAGCTAAGCTAGAGCTAATGCTAACATGTGCTAAGCTAAACACGGTGACTATATCATTGACGGCGTGTATATGTTTACTTTGTTGCAGTTTTACACGGATGTAGGAACAAATGTAAATGGATGTAAAACCAAAAAGACGAGTGTACATCACGTTGAGTTCCTTGTGGGGTAGCTTCAATAAACGAGATAAAAGGAAACATCTTGTCATCATTGAGGCCTGCACCACACGTGTTAGCTTGCTGTCTACCAGTCGATAACTGGGAAACTCGATGGGAGGGCAGTAAAGTAAAAGGACTACAGCGAGGCGGGCCCAATAAACAAACAACAAGCAGCAAATGAGCCTCAGAGCAGGAGAGCAGCACCAGCCAACTCCCCATCTCAGAAGTGAAGTTATGGAGACCGATCACACAGCTCCCTTGGCTACAGCTGTACAAGGTAGCT
Source organism: Pholidichthys leucotaenia (assembly GCA_020510985.1). NCBI lineage: Eukaryota > Metazoa > Chordata > Actinopteri > Cichliformes > Pholidichthyidae > Pholidichthys > Pholidichthys leucotaenia. The sequence continues at coordinate 94,633,184 of CM035838.1, read as the reverse complement.
CGTTATATTCACGTAGTTCCAAGTCAAGCAAGGCTTCTTCAGCTACCTCCTCAGCCATAAAGGCTAGAGCCAAAGCAGATGCTGCACGGGCTAAATTAGCTTATTCAGAGAAAGAAGCAGCCCTCATTACGCAGAAAGCTAATCTTGAAGCACAAATGCACATTTTGAACCATCAGAAGGCTGCTGCAGCTGCAGAAGCTGAAGCTGCAGCCTATGAAGAAGCAGAGGAATGTACAAGAAGTGAATTCAGTCAAGCATTAATGGACTTGCCAGTTGGCTCAGCACAACGCACATCTGAGTATGTACAGGAACACTTTGATGTGCGCTTTGAGGAAATTCCACTTAAAACTAATCCAGCCACCCCCTCTAAGATCCAGTGTGAACAGTTTGAAATGGCCACAAATGTACCATTCATCTCATCCAATGCTGTAGATGGTAAGAGTAGGGTCAGTGTCAACATGAAGGAGGAGCATGGAGCTGCAGAGACAATTAATCCCCCAACGTTACGACCCTATTATGCCCCCGCAACACATTACGCGGAAACACAAAGCATTTAGGATCTGACCAAATACCTCACACGCTGGGAGATGTTGAGCACGGGACTCCTACAGTTTGATGACCTCCCAGAGAATTATTGGGCATGGAAGGCATCCTTCCAGAACGCCATACAAGACCTCAGCCTCTCACACCACGAGCAATTGGATCTGATGATAAAATGGCTTGGCACAGAATCAGCAGAACAAGCAAAGAGGATCCGCTCTGCACATGTCTTCAACCCAAAAGCAGCCCTCAACTTAGTCTGGGAAAGGCTAGAAGAGTGTTATGGGTCACCCGAAGCAATAGAAAATGCACTGTTAAAAAAGCTTGATGATTTTCCCAAAATCAGCAACAAAGATGCACTCAAGCTGAGAGAACTTGGTGACGTTCTACAGGAACTCGAATGTGCAAAGGATGATGGATTCCTACCTGGGCTCGCATACCTGGATACAGCCCGTGGAGTGAATCCTGTTGTCAAGAAACTGCCCTACAGCCTACAGGAGAAGTGGATTGTAGCAGGTGCCAAATACAAAGAAGCACACAAAGTCGCCTTTCCTCCTTTCAGCTTTTTTTTCCAGTTACGTCAGACAACAGGCCAAAATAAGAAACGACCCAAGTTTCAGCTTCTCTCCACCGGCCCACATAAACACCAGAGTTGAAAAGGCCCCCAAGTTCGCCAGTAAACACCTCATCAGTGTCCACAAAACGGACATCCCACCAGCTTCACCCGCAGCTAAAGGTAACCACACACATCAAAGAACAGAAAGCCCAGATAAACAATGTCCCATACACAGAAAGCCACACCCATTAAAGAAATGTAAAACGTTTAGAGCAAAACCAATAGAAGAACGCAAACTGTTCTTAAGAGAGAATCTCATCTGCTTTAAGTGTTGTGGGTCCACTCAGCATTTGGCAAAAGACTGTAAACAGTCAATCCAGTGCTCTGACTGTGGTAGTGATAGACATGTAGCAGCACTACATCCTGGCCCTTCTCCTCCTCCCATGGAACCTCAGGAAGCTGAGACGGATCATGGCGGGGAGTCCCATGATTATGAAGGCACACTAGTCACATCTAGATGCACAGAAGTTTGCGGTAATGCAGAAAACCCACGATCCTGCTCAAAAATTAGCCCTGTGTTAGTTTATCCTGCAGGACACAGAGAAGAAGCCCAGAAAATGTATGCAGTGCTCGATGAACAAAGCAACAGATCACTCGCTAAATCAGAGTTTTTCCAGCTGTTCAACATTAGAGCACCTTCCGACCCTTACACACTGAAAACGTGTTCAGGGGCTACTACGGTTTGGGGGCGGAGAGCTTCAAACTTCATGGACAGGAGGGAGATTCCATCTCCAAAGGCCGCATTTGTGCATCCACACCTGAGAAAAGTCGCAGACAAGATTCCACCTGTAGATGAAGATGCTCCCATCCTCCTACTGCTGGGAAGAGACATCCTACAGGTACACAAGGTGAGAGAACAAATAAATGGGCCCCACAGTACTCCCTATGCACAGCGCTTGGACTTGGGATGGGTTATTGTGGGAGAAACGTGTTTAGGGACGACACACAAGCCTTCGACTGTTAACGTGCTAAAGACACATGTGCTCTACAATGGTCGTGCATCATTCCTTAGCCCATGCCCAAACACATTTCTTGTCAAAGAGGTTTCAGGTTGCTCCACCTCACGCCCCAACAGCATACTACCATATACCTTGCAGGGTGAGAGAGACACAGACCACTTGGGAAACACAATCTTTGATAAAACTAAGGACGACGACAAACTAGCGCTGTCAATAGAAGATCGGGTTTTTATCGACATCATGAACAAAGAAGTACATCAAAATGCAGAGAACAGCTGGGTAGCACCGCTACCATTTCGTTCTCCCAGACCACACCTTCCAAGCAACAGAGAACAGGCAATGCAACGTCTTCATTCTCTCAGAAAAACACTGGACAGAAAACCTGAAATGAAAAGACAGTACACAGAGTTCGTCCAAAAGATGCTGGACAACGACCATGCAGAGGCTGCTCCTCCTTTAGAGAAGAACAAAGAACATTGGTACTTACCGTCGTTTGGCGTATATCACCCCCAAAACCCGACCAACTGAGAGTGGTGTTCGACGCGAGTGCAGAATTCGGAGGAGTATCTCTAAATAAGGTACTATTAAGAGGACCTGACCTAAACAACAGTCTTGTGGGCGTCCTACTACGTTTCAGGAAAGAGCCAATAGCATTTTCTGTAGATGTGCAACAGATGTTTTACTGTTTTGTGGTCAGAGAAGATCATAGAGACTACCTCAGGTTCCTATGGTATGAGGATAATGATCTCGACAAAGAAGTAAGAGACTACAGAATGAAAGTGCATGTGTTCGGCAATAGCCCTTCTCCAGCCGTGGCTGTTTACTGCATGAGACGTGCTGCAGCTGAAGGTGAGAAAGAGCATGGACATGACACAACACAGTTCATAATGAGACATTTCTATGTAGATGATGGATTAGCCTTCACAGCCACACCAGAAGAAGCTGTTGACATCCTGACAAACGCACAGAAGATGTTAGCACAATCCAATCTCAAATTACACAAAATAGCATCTAATGACTACAGGGTCATGGAAGCCTTTCTGGCGAATGAAAGAGCAAAGGACTTAAAAGACTTAGATCTCAAACATGACGAGCTCCCACTACAACGCAGTTTAGGGGTGCCTTGGAATCTTGAAATTGACAGTTTTATGTTTCAGGTGTCCATCGACAGGAAGCCCTGCACACGAAGGGGAGTCTTAGCGACGGTCAACAGCCTGTATGATCCTCTAGGGTTTGTGGCGCCTATCACGATGCAGGGGGAGAACCTCCTGCGTGAACTGTCAACAGAACATGGCGACTGGGATGAACCACTTCTGGCTGAGAGAGAAGAGGAATGGAACAAATGGAAAGATTCCCTGAAAGACCTAGAAGACCCACAGATACCAAGGTGCTACCTGCCATTGTCGCAGCCTTCTGTTCGAAAAGGAGAGTTATGCATTTTCTCAGATGCACCAATCTTGGCAATCGGAGCAGTAGCCTACCTGAGAACCACCAACAATGAAGGTCAGTGCCACTCAGGGTTCATTATGGGTAAAGCTAAAAAAGCACCACGCCCTGCCCACACCATCCCTCGTTTGGAGCTATGCACAGCTGTTCTAGCTGTTGAGATGTACGAGCTGATCAGGGATGAGATAGACACTACAATGGATGCTGTCAGGTTTTATACAGACCATAAGATTGTTCTCGGATACATAAACAATAACACAAAAGGGTTCTACATATATGTGGCAAACCGTGTAACCCGCATGAGAAAGTCAACACTTCCATCACAGTGGTATTACATAGCAACCAGCAACAGATGGGCTCTACTTTTCACATGCATGTCAACAAGAGCTGTGCACATCCAACTGATTGAATCAATGTCAACGTCCAGTTTCATGAATGCTCTGAGAAGATTCTTCTCCATTCAGGGACCCGCACAGCTTCTGCGATCTGATAGGGGCACAAACTTTATCGGGGCATGTAAGGAACTGAGAATTGAGCGCAGTGACGCAGCATTAACGAGTTACCTACAAGAAAAGGGTTGCAAATGTTTTTTTAACCCACCTCATGCATCACACATGGGTGGATCCTGGGAAAGACTCATTGGAGTTGCCAGGCGGATTTTAGATGCACTACTTCTCAAGAACAAACTACGGCTCACGCATGAGGTACTGAGCACCTTAATGGCGGAGGTTATGGCAGTGATGAATGCAAGACCACTCGTGCTGGTCTCAACAGATCCTGACAATCCAACCATCCTAACCCCAGGAATGCTACTGACCCAAAAAAACAACCCCTTGACAGCACCATTGGGAACTTTCGCTGCACCAGAACTTCATGCATGTCAGTGGAAACAAGTGCAGGCTCTTGCGGATAGTCTTGTGACTCTTCAGAGCTGAAGAAAATGGACTGATGAGAAACCGAACATCAATGTTGGAGATGTCGTTTTGCTCAAGGATGGGCAAACACACAGAAATGACTGGCCCATGGGGCGGATTGTGAAGACATTTCACGGAAAGGACAGTAAAGTACGAAAAGCGGAGGTGAAGATAATAAGAGATGGGACTGTTAAAGTGTTTCTGAGACCAATTACAGAAATGGTTTTACTGATAGCAGATGGGGAATAATAGATAATGATATGGTTAACATTGTTATGCACCGTTGTTTGAAATGCTGTAAGGCTAAATAGTGGTACAATGTTATTGCACCAGACGGGGAGTATGCTGCCTCCATGAATTAGTTGGGCAGTTCCCATTACAGCATTTCATGTAAGTGAGTTTGGTTCCTTCTAGTGGTGTAGTGAAAGCATCGTTTTGAACTGATACACAAAGTGTTGCACATGCACAGTAATGATATAACGGGAGACTGTCAGAGCGTCACTCAATGTACGAATGCTGTGAATGTTGTTTAATTATCGGCGCCTTGGACATCATTAGTCCGTGAGTATCTGCATGGTTTGACAGTGTAACAGCTACAATGAGAACTGCATGGTTGCATTGGTGTATTTTAAGCGACTGTCTAGTCCGTTGCCAACATTGTTACCAGCTAAGCTAGAGCTAATGCTAACATGTGCTAAGCTAAACACGGTGACTATATCATTGACGGTGTGTATATGTTTACTTTGTTGCAGTTTTACACGGATGTAGGAACGAATGTAAACGGATGTAAAACCAAAAAGACGAGTGTACATCACGTTGAGTTCCTTGTGGGGTAGCTTCAATAAACGATATAAAAGGAAACATCTTGTCATCATTGAGGCCTGCACCACACGTGTTAGCTTGCTGTCTACCAGTCGATAACTGGGAAACTCGATGGGAGGGCAGTAAAGAACCCATAACATTTTGGTGATGATCTGAGAGTGCTTACCTCTGCCAAGGCTCTGGCACTGAGGCATCAGCACCTTGGTGCTTTCACTTTAGAAGAACTTCTTTTAAATAATAATAATAATAATAATAATAACATGACTAATACCAAACCTGCATGGCAGAAAAACTTGGAGAACAAAATCGCCGAATTACAAAAGGACATCTCACTGATAACAGAAATCCACGAAGAACGTAACGTCAACAGCAAAGAACGTGCTAAGCTGATAAAAAAAAAAAAGTACCACGTTTGAGATGATGTAAATTGGAAAAAGCTTGGTGAAAAGGTGAAACAAACACTCCAAGCAAATGCACAAAGACTGAGACGGTGCAAGAAAAGAGTAGCCTTCTTCAAACAGAACAAATTTTTCTCGGAAAACGCCAAAAGATTTTACAGGGAGCTGGGTAATAAGAATTTCAAAGTGAAAGACGTACCATCAAAAAACGATATGGAAGCGTTCTGGGCTAACATGGGAGAACAGCAAGGATTGCAACCACAATGCACCATGGATACATGACCTAAGTGCACACGGAGGTGGCCATAGCTGGAATGACATCACAGCAGAAGAGATTCAGAAGGCTATGAGCAAGGCTGGAAATTGGAACTCACCAGGGAGAGATGGCCTTCACAACTTCTGATTAAAACACATGGCTGCACTCCATAAAGACCTAGCCAGAGAATTCTCTAGCATAATAGCAGTCCCCAGTATAGCCCCTACCTGGCTGGCTGAGGGAGTGACCAACCTCCTGCCAAAAAATGAGACCACAAAAAAAACCAAAACTACCAGCCGATCACCAATCTACCCACTATGTACAATAATAATGATGGTTTGCATTTATATAGCACCTTTCAAGAAACCCAAAGCACTTTACAATGAAAATCCATTATTCCACAGACAGACAATGGTAGCGGTAAGCTACTACTGTAGCCACAGCTGCCCTGGGGCAGACTGACAAAAGTGTGGCTGCCAATCTGCGCCAACGGCCTCTACGACCACTACAAGGCTCTCACATCAGTCTTAACGAACAGAGTCTATAGCTACCTTGAATCGTCAGAGCTCCTACCACCTGAGCAGAAAGGCCGTCATAGAGAGACCTATGGTTGCAAGGACCAACCCCTAATAAACAGACTGATTGTGGAGAACAATAAACAAAAGAACAGAAACCACTCAACACCATGGATTGATTACAAGAAAGCTTTTGATAGTGTGCCACACTCATGGATTCTAAAGACACTCGAGTTATACGGTTGCCCCGGAAATAACAGTGTTCTTGCGCGTAATTATGAAGTCCTGGTCAACCGCCATGGTCCTCAAGCACAGTAAAGTAATGCTGCAGTCTCGAAAAATCAACATCATCCAAGGAATCTTCCAAGGTGACTCTTTGTCCCCTCTTCTATTTTGCCTAGCAATAGCACTGCTAAGCCACCTCACCAACGGGACAACATACAGTGCTTCCAGAAAGTATTCACAGTGCTTCACTTTTTCCATATTTTGTTATGTTCCAGCCTTATTCCAAAATAGATTAAATTCATTTTTTTCCCCTCAAAATTTTACACACAACACCCCATAATGACAACGTGAAAAAAGTTTGGGTTTTTTTAGATTTTGCAAATTTATTAAAAATAAAAAACTAAGAAATGGTTGTCTGTCTCTCTGTGTTGGCCCTGCAATGGACTGGCGATCTGTTCAGGGTGTACCCTGCTTCTCACCCAAAGATGGTGGGATAGGCTCCAGCCCCCCCCCCCCGAAAAAGGATTAAGCGGAAGAAGATGAATGAATGAATGAAATCACATGCACATACTGTAAGTATTCACAGCTTTTGCTCAATACTTTGTTGATGCACCTTTGGCAGCAATTATAGTCTCAAGTGTTTTTGAATATGATGCCACAAGCTTGGCACACCTATCTTTTGGCAGTTTTACCCATTCCTCTTTGCAGCATCTCTCAAGCTCCATCAGGTTAGATGGGAAGCGTCATGCACAGCCATTTTCAGATCTTGTGATGATCTGGTGGGCATGCTCCCCCTCCCCTCCTGTGTGTTTTCCCTCTGCCTGTTTCCTGGCTCTGCATCTCATCAGCACACCTGCATGATCAGACACACCTGCTGCTTCCTCGTTTTCCAGCATATAAAAGAGCCAGTCTGTGAATGTTCCCTTGCTGGACCATTGGGTATTGCTGCCTCAGCTAAGGCTTGATTGTTTATCCATGTTTAAGTGTAACTGTTTGCTGACCGAGTGTTTCCTTCTCCTCTCAGGTTGCTGCCATTGCAGTGGTGTGTCTCTTCGGGACTGCACACGCTTGCCTGTTCTTGACCATCTCGTCTGGTTTATTCCTCCCATCAATCATCCTGCCTGGTTCTCCTCCGCTTCACCGGGTCAGCCTACAGCTCCCTTTTCCCCTTTACACTCTGGGTCTAACGGCGGTGCACTCTGCTCAAGTTTGTAAATCCTCTCAGCCCTTAATTAGTCAGCTCATTTTCTCATCTTCCCTAATTAACCACCTTCTCCTCTCTTCTCTTTTCACAGGCTGTGTGTGTTTCCAGCATGCCCTCTGTATTTTGTCTCCAAATTATTTTGTGGTGTATTTTGGGTTGGGGTTTTTGTGTAATAAATTTTGTGTAACTTTTACTCGGTGTCTGAGTATTCTTTCAGAGTGGTTTGCTCTGCATTTAGATAAGCCTTTATTAGTCCCACAATGGGGAAATTCCAGGATTGCAACAGCACAGGGATAGCAACACTCAGAGCAACAATCAAAAGGCAAGAAAAAACAAGAACAGCTAGTATACATATGTACATATTAATATATATATATATATATACTGTATATATATATATATATATATATATAGAGACACAGTGCGGAGCATTGTGGTTGGTGGATGTGCAGCAGAAAGTCTAAGCTCTCTTTCCGCGGATGCGGCGGGCCAGCTGGATGTCTTTGGGCATGATGGTGACCCTCTTGGCGTGGATGGCGCACAGGTTGGTGTCCTCAAAGAGACCCACTAGGTAGGCCTCGCTGGCCTCCTGCAGAGCCATGACGGCGGAGCTCTGGAAGCGCAGGTCCGTCCTGAAGTCCTGAGCGATCTCCCTCACCAGGCGCTGGAAGGGCAGCCCACGGATGAGCATCTCCCTGGACCTCCAGCAGCGACGGATCTCTCTCAGAGCCACGGCACCGGGCCTGCAACGGTGAGGCCTCCTCACTCTGCCGGCGGCCGGAGCGCCTTTTCAAGCAGCCTTGGTGGCCAGCTGCTTCCTGGGGGCTTTTCCTCCAGTAGATTTACGGGCGGTCTGCTTGGTTCTTGCCATCGCTCTTTATTATTCTGTCTTATATTTCCTGCACGCCTCCCAAACTCCAGCCCGGCACCTGTGTCGCTCCCGCTTCAGCTATCCCGGTATGTCGAGCCTCTCCGTTAGCACCGGGTGGCGGCCGAGTGCTAGCTAGCTCCTCCCCGCTGCATCGTCTCCCGCTGTAAACAGAGGCTCCGTCCGCCGACTCGGGAGACCCCCGGGGCGATCTGTGTGTCCATGATACAAATAGAGTGAAAGGTGTGCCGGATCAGAAAGCCATCACCAGATCAGAAAGAAGAAGGAAGATAAAAAGACTCAGAATTGAGCCGCTGTTGCAAAAGGCAGCCAACTCATGTGGCGCCAGAACCGGAAGTATTTGAGCCTCTGGTTGGTGAATTATGACAGAACGGTCCATCCAGGATCGAGGCTTAGCGGGCACTTCACCGGGGGAATACTTAGCTCTTTCCCAGTTAGACACCACTGAGTGCCGAGTCATTGTTCTTACGGACCAATTACAAGCTATCACCCAACAACTGGCTACTGTTACGGGTCATCTGAGCCATCTGTCTTGTCTGGCTTCTCCTCCTTCCCCTGCTGGATCGGCAGTTTCTACTATCTGCCGGACCACTTCCATCCCTTCTCCTGCCCCGTACACGGTTGTGTGTGTGTGTGGGGGGGGGGGGGGGTGTAAGGGGTTCTTGCTTCAGTGCCGACTATATTTTCAGCAGGTGATGGGGAGTACCTGGACGATGCGTCTAAAATACATTTTATGATGTTGTTGCTCAGAGACCGGGCACTTAGTTGGGCCCAGTCCATACTGAGCGGCCCGGAAGGGTCCCAATACACTTTTGAAAGGTTTGTTAACCAGTCGGTTGCCGAATTCTCTGTCAAGTTCCGGATCATTGCGGCAGACTCTGGTTGGAATGACATTGCCCTACGCAGTGCCTTCCTCTGGAACCTCAATTCCAACCTCCGCGACAACCTGGCAATCCACGCTAACCCCTCCTCTCTGCATGAGCTAATCAAGCAGGCTATTAGCCTAGATAATCGGTACCGCGAGTGAGCTAGGGAGCAGAAGGCTATTGCCTCTGCTTCTATGTTGCAGCCGTCTCCACCGGTTCCCCGTTCTGGGGAATCGGCGTCTCCTCCAGAGTCAGTGGTCCTGGGCAGGGCTCGTTTGTCTCCAGAGGAGCAAGAGTGTTGTAGGAGGGCGGGGGTCTGCATGTACTGCAGTTCTAAAGAACACATGCTGTTTACCTGCCCTGTTCGTCCAAAAGATCTGGCCCGCCAGTAGCCATGGGGGGTCTGGCAGGTGGACCATCTACTAATCCCCCAGGTAATTTCTCTTTGCCAGCCCTTATCCAATTATCGGGGGCTGAGTGTCATATTGACTGGACTGTCAGCCTAAGTGCAGGGTGCAACACCAAAGGAAACACAGAAAACAAGCGGGAACGGAGAAAAAAATGGAGAAAAGATGACTGCTGATTAGGGAGAGGAATGGAGGAGTGAGTGGAGATACTAATTATGCCACTTACATGGGGAACGAGAGAACCCAGCACAGTGCCCAGCGAGGAGAGATGAACCAGCAGGATGAAACTGCTGGGATAGGGGAATGAAGGGCTGAGTCTGACTGGGTGGAGATGAGGAGCTGCAGCGGGGAGAACAACAGGCTGGTGAGCTCACCACAATCCCTGGAGACACGCCGCTTCAATGGCAGCAACCTGAAGGAGAAGGAGTTGATCAGTGTTTAGGTAATGAACGAAAAACACGAGGCTACTTAAAAGTTTCAGATAAATTCTGCTCTAAGGCAGTATACCCAAATGAGCCAGCGTTGAATCACGGAAGAGCTGGTCCTTATAAACACTGGCTCAGCAGAAGCAGCAAGTGTGTCAATCCTCCCAGGTGATGATAAACAGGGAGGCAGGAGAACAGGACAGAGGGGGCGAGCGCTCACCAGGATATCACACTGAGCTTAAAATCTCTGCCCTTGTTGACTCAGGAGCAGAGCAAAATTTCATTTCGCGAGGGGTGGTACAAAAACTGAGAATTCCTACGAAAGCCCTTTCGACTCCTTTGAATGTTACTTCTCTTTCCGGTTGTGTATCGGCCGCGATTACGTATAAAACTGAACCTGTGTTTCTTTTGTTATCTGGTAATCATTGGGAGTTCCTGTCATTTTTTGTTCTGCCCAGTTCATTCACTCCTGTGGTTTTGGGTTACCCGTGGCTCCGTCAGCATAACCAAATTATTATTTGGGCTCAAAATTCTATTTCCTCTTGGAGTCCATTTTGTTTGTCGTCCTGTCTCCGTTCGGACGCATGTTCTCCTACTCTCCTTATCTCCTCCCTTCCGGCCGAGTCGCTGGACCTCAGTCTTGTGTCTGAGGTCTACCATGATCTGGGGGAGATCTTTAGCAAGTCAAGGGCCCTTTCATTGCCACATCATGGGTCTTATGACTGTGCTATTGATCTCCTCTTGGGTGCGTGCCTGCCATCCAGTCAGTTCTATAGTCTATCTGGGCCGGAGAGGGAGGAGATGGAGAGCTACATTAAAGACTCTTTGAGCGCCGGTCTTATTCATCCCTCTTCCACTCCTCTTGGTGCTGGGTTTTTCTTTGTGGGGAAAAAAGATGGGTCCTTACAACCTTGCATTGATTACTTGGAATTGAACGTCATCACCATTAAAGATAAATACCCTCTTCCACTCATTAACTCAGCCTTTGAGCTCCTGCAGCGTGCGTGCGTTTTCACCAAATTCGACCTCCAAAATGTGTATCATTTGATCCGTATATGGGAGGATGATGAATGGAAGACGGCATTTAAAACTGACCTTGGGCAGTTTGAATATCTCATGATGCCATTTGGGGTCACCAACGCCCCGCCATCTTTCAGCGCCTAATTAATGATTTTCTCGGGGACATGGTTAATCAGTTTGTTTTTGTTTATTTGGACAACATCCTTATTTTTTCCTGCACGCTGGAAGAGCACAGAGTCCATGTCCAGGCAGTGCTACAACGTCTGCTTGAGAATCAGCTGTACGTCAAGGCTGAAAAGAGTGAGTTGTAATCTCGCTCCACTTCTTTCCTTGGGTTCATTGGTGCTGAGGGCAAATTAGGGGCTGACCCGGCGAAGGTCAAGGCAGTCCTTGATTGGCCAACCCCACAGACCAGGAAGCAGCTCCAGCGATTCCTGGACTTTGCAAGTTTCTACCGCCGCTTCATCTGTAATTACAGTAAAGTTGCCCTGCCTTTGACCCAACGGACTCAACCAAGGTCTCCTTCAAGTGGTCTGAAGCGGTGGAACAGGCCATTGCTGAGCTTAAGGCTCTTTTTTCCAAGATGCCCATCCTGGCTCAGGTCGACCCCCAATCACAATTTGTGGCTGAGGTGGACGCATCTGATTTGGGGGTGGGCGCCGTTCTCTCCCAGCACTCCATCTCTGACCAGAAATTACATCCCTGTGCGTATTTCTCTCGGCGGCTGATCCCCACTGAGAGGAACTACGACGCTGGAGAGCATGAACTCCTGGCCATCAAGATAGCTTTGGAGGAGTGGAGACACTGGCTAGAGGGAGCCATTCATCCTATCACTGTCTGGACAGAGCATAAAAATTTGGAGTATTTGAGATCTGCCAGAAGGCTAAATTCTAGACAGGCCCATTGGGCCCTGTTTTTCTTGGGTTAAATCTTTCCTTCACTGGCTCCCGCAATATTAAACCTGATGCTCTCTCTCATCAGTTCTCCACCGATCACCCTCCCTCCTCTGATCCTCTCACACACACACCCTCGAATCTATACTGCCATTTTCTTGCATTGTTGGTGCCCTCTCTTGGGAAATTGAGCAGAGGGTCTGGCAGACCCAGTCGTCTGAACCCATCCCTGAGGGAGGCCCGACCAATCATTTCTATATTCCCTCTGGTCTCCGCAGTGACGTCATCCAGTGGGGGCACACTAGCTTTTTCACATGTCACCCAGGTATCTCTTGGACTGTGGAGTTACTGTAACAGGTATTTTGGTGGCCGAAACTCTGTGCCGATGTTTGGGACTTTGTGAAAGCCTGTCAAGTTTGCGCAACTAATAAATCTAATCATTCACATCCAGCCAGCCTCCTTCATCCCCTGCCTGTTCCAAGTCGCCCTTGGTCTCAAGTGGCTTTGGACTTTATTACAGGTCTCCCTCTATCCCAAGGTAACACTGTCATTCTGACCATTGTTGATCGTTTTTCTAAATCCATTCATCTGATTCCTCTGCCCAAGTTACACTCGGCCACTGAGACTGCCAATCTTCTCACGTCCCATGTCATCCGCCTCCATGGCATTCCTATTGACACTGTTTCTGACTGGGGTCCACAGTTCACATCCCAGGTGTGGAAGGCCTTCTGTCACTCCTTTGGTACCACCATCAGCCTTACGTCTGGATACCACCCACAGAGTAATGGTCAGGTTGAGCATGCTAATCAGTCCCTGGAGGCCGCCCTGCAGTGCGTGACTTTCTGCAACCCTAATACCTGGAGCTCTCACTTAACCTGGGTGGAGTATGCCATGAACTCTGCCATCTCTTCTGCCACTGGTTCGACACCTTTTGAGGCCTCTGAAGGGTATACACCGCCTCATCTTCCCATGGCGGAGAGGGAGGTTGCGGTGCTGTCTGTTGAAGTCCATGCTCGCCACTGCCGCCGGATCTGGAGATCAACCCGGGCTGCCCTCCTTCGTTCAGCCAAGCGGAACTGTCTGTACGTGGATCACACATGCGCACCGGCTCCCAAGTACTCTGTAGGGCAAAGGGTGTGGTTGTCTGTGGAACAGGTGCCTCTGAAGACTGAATCCCAGAAATTATCTCCACGCTTTTTGGGTCCATTTCCCATCGCCAAAATCATCAGTGACGCCACTGTCCGACTCAAACTCCCTCCAGCACTCCGTATTCACCCAACTTTCCATGTTTCCGGGATTAAGCCTGTCTCCATCAGTCCCCTCTGTCCTCCTATGAAGCCTCCTCCGCCTCCTCGGGTCCTCGACGGCCATGGTACCTACACCGTCCAGAGGATTTTGGATGTCCGTCGTTGGGGTTGGGGCTTGCAATATCTCTTCCACTGGGAAGGGTATGGACCAGAGGAGAGGTTCTGGATTCCTGGATCATTTTTCCACGATAAGGGCATGGTTCGAGCTTTCCATCTTGCACATTCTGATAAGCTTGGTGGGACACCAGGAGGCGCTCCTTGGGGGCATCAGGTTAGATAGGAAGCGTCGTGCACAGCCATTTTCAGATCTTGTGATGATCTGGTGGGCATGCTCCCCCTTCCCTCCTGTATGTTTTCCCTCTGCTGTCTCCCAGCTCTGCAGCTCATCAGCACACCTGCGTGATCAGACACACCTGCTGCTTCCTTGTTTTCCAGTGTATAAAAGAGCCAGTCTGTGAATGCTCCCTTGCTGGACCGCTGGGTGTTGCGGCCTCAGCTAAGGCTTGATTGTTTATCCATGTTTAAGTGTGACTGTTTGCTGACTGAGTGTTTCCTTCTTTCAGGTTGCTGCCATCACGGTGGTGTGTCCCTCCCAGACTGCACACGCTCACCTGCCCTTGACCATCTTGTCTGGTCTACTGCTCCCTTCAGCCATCTCACCTGGTTCTCCTCCACTTCACCCAGTCAGCCTACAGCTCCCTTTTCCCCTTTACATGCTGGGTCTCACAGCCGCGCCCGCTGCTCAAGTTCGTAAGTCCTCTCAGCCCTTAATTAGTCAGCTCATTTCCTCATTTTCCCCAATTAACCACCTTCTCCTCTCTTCTCTTTTCACAGGCTGTGTGTGTTTCCAGCGTGCCCTCTGTGTTTTGTCTCCAAATTATTTTGTGGTGTATTTTGGGTTGGGGTTTTTGTGTAATAAATTTTGTGTAACTTTTGCTTGGTGTCTGAGTATTCTTCCAGAGTTGTTTGCCCTGCATTTGAGCCTCTGGTTGGTGAATTATGACAGATCTCTCCAGAGATATTCAATTGGATTCAAGTCTGGGCTCTGGCTGGGCCACTTACGGATATTCACAGAGTTGTCCTGAAGCCACTTCTATGATATCTTGGCTGTGTGCTTAGGGTCGTTGTCCTGCTGAAAGATGAACCGTCACCCCAGTCTGAGGTCAAGATCCCTCTGAAGCAGGTTTTCATCCAGGATGTCTTTGTACATTGCTGCATTCATCTTTCCCTCTATCCTGACTAGTCTCCCAGTTCCTGTTGCTGAAAAACATCCCCACAATATGATGCCGCCACCACCATGCTTCACTGTAGGGATGGTATTGGCCTGGTGATGAGCGGTGCCTGGTTTCCTCCAAATATGATCTCTGGCATTCACGCCAAAGAGTCCAATCTTTGTCTCATCAGACCAGAGAATTTTGTTTCTCATGGTCTGAGAGTCCTTCAGGTGCCTTTTGGCATACTTCAGGCAGACTGCCATGTGCCTTTTATTAAGGAGTGGCTTCCGTCTGGCCACTCTACCATACAAGCCTGATTGGTAGATTGCTGCAGAGATAGTTGTCCTTCTGGAAGGTTCTCCTCTCTCCACAAAGGAACAATGTAACTCTGACAGAGTGACCATCAGGTTCTTGGTCATCTCCCTGACTAAGGCCCTTCTCCCCCATTTGCTCAGTTTAGACGGCCGGCCAGCTCTAGGAAGAGTCCTGGTGGTTCGGAACTTTTTCCATTTACAGATGATAGATAGATAGATAGATAGATAGATAGATAGATAGATAGATAGATAGATAGATAGATAGATAGATAGATAGATAGAATGGGGCAAAAAAGTATTTAGTCAGCCACCAATTGTGCAAGTTCTCCCACTTAAAAGATGAGAGAGGTCTCCAATTTTCATCATAGGTATACCTCATCTATGAGAGACAAAATGAGAAAAAAAAAATCCAGAAAATCACATTGAAGGATTTTTAATGAATTAATTGGTAAATTCCTCGGTAAAATAAGTATTTGGTCACCTACAAACAAGCAAGATTTCTGGCTCTCACAGACCTGTAACTTCTTCTTTAAGAGGCTCCTCTGTCCTCCACTCGTTACCTGTATTAATGGCACCTGTTTGAACTCGTTATCAGTATAAAAGACATCTGTCCACAACCTCAAACAGTCAGACTCCAAACTCCACTATGGCCAAGACCAAAGAGCTGTCAAAGGACACCAGAAACAAAATTGTAGACCTGCACCAGGCTGGGAAGACTGAATCTGCAATAGGTAAGCAGCTTGGTGTGAAGAAATCAACTGTGGGAGCAATTATTAGAAAATGGAAGACATACAAGACCACTGATAATCTCCCTCGATCTGGGGCTCCACGCAAGATCTCACCCCGTGGGGTCAAAATTATCACGAGAACGGTGAGCAAAAATCCCAGAGCCACACGGGGGGACCTAGTGAATGACCTGCAGAGAGCTGGGACCAAAGTAACAAAGGCTACATCAGAAACACACTACGCTGCCAGGGACTCAAATCCTGCAGTGCCAGATGTGTCCCCCTGCTTAAGCCAGTACATGTCCAGGCCAGTCTGAACTTTGCTACAGAGCATTTGGATGATCCAGAAGAGGACTGGCAGAATGTCATATGGTCAGATGAAACTAAAATAGAACTTTTTGGTAAAAACTCAACTTGTCGTGTTTGGAGGAGAAAGAACACCATACCTACTGTGAAGCATGGGGGTGGAAACATCATGCTTTGGGGCTGTTTTTCTGCAAAGGAACCAGGACGATTGATCCGTGTAAAGGAAAGAATGAATGGGGCCATGTATCGTGAGATTTTGAGTGAAAACCTCCTTCCATCAGCAAGGGCATTGAAGATGAAACGTGGCTGGATCTTTCAGCATGACAATGATCCCAAACACACCACCCAGGCAATGAAGGAGTGGCTTCGTAAGAAGCATTTCAAGGTCCTGGAGTGGCCTAGCCAGTCTCCAGATCTCAACCCCATAGAAAATCTTTGGAGGGAGTTGAAAGTCCGTGTTGCCCAGCGACAGCCCCAAAACATCACTGCTCTAGAGGAGATCTGCATGGAGGAATGGGCCAAAATATCAGCAACAGTGTGTGAAAACCTTGTGAAGATTACAGAAAACGTTTGACCGCTGTCATTGCCAGCGAAGGGTATATAACAAAGTATTGAGATGAACTTTTGTTATTGACCAAATACTTATTTTACCGAGGAATTTATCAATTAATTCATTAAAAATCCTTCAATGTGATTTTCTGGATTTTTTTTTTCTCATTTTGTCTCTCATAGTTGAAGTATACCTATGATGAAAATTGGAGACCTCTCTCATCTTTTAAGTGGGAGAACTTGCACAATTGGTGGCTGACTAAATACTTTTTTACCCCACTGTAGATAGATAGATAGATAGATGTACTTTATTGATCCCAAACTGGGAAATTACAGTGTAACAGCAGCATGACAGTAGACGACCAAAACGACAGAAACATAAACAGCATGACAGACAAAGGGATTACCCATGGAAAGTAAAACTGCCTAAATAACTTATATACTGTACATCATAGATGAATAGATGGTGACTCGTATAGATACATGGATCGTACCCGTTGTACAATGCAGGACTATCAGGTGCAGGGTGCAATGTGAGGTACCAATTAGACTGCAAGGTGCAGTATGGCAGCATAGTTATGACCTGAATTAAACTTCGGAGTGAGTTATTGTACAGTGAAATGGCATGTGGCAGATTTCCTGTACTTTATCATTCGGCAGCGAAGCTGTAGCAGTCTGCTGGAGAAAGTACTCCACTGTCTGTTCAGTGTGTGGTGGAGGGGTGATCAGGATTGACCATGATGGATCACAATTTGTTCAGTGACCTCCTCTCCACCACATTCTCAAAGGTCTCTGGCCTGAGACCAATTACAGAGCCAGCCCTCTTGATAATCTTGTCAAGTCTGTTGGTGTCACTGGCTCTGATACTACTACCCCAACAGACAGCAGCAAAGAAGATGGTGCTGGCGACAACGGCCTGGTAGAAACGTTCCAGCATCCTGTTGTACATGTTGAAGGATCTCTGCTTCCTCAGAAAGTACAGTCTGCTCATCCCCTTCTTCTACACAGCATTGGTGTTAGATTTCCAGTTCAGTCCATTGCTGATCATGACACCCAGGTATTTGTAGTCCTCCACTACCTCCACATCCTGCCTCCTAATCTGCAATGGCTGTGAAGCGTCCTCTTCTTCCTTAAGTCAATCACCATCTCTCTGGTCTTGCTGACCTTCAGCCTCAGATGAGTCTGCTCGGACCACTTCACAAATCTGTCTACCAGTGCCCTGAACTCTCCCTCCCCTCCCCCTCTTATACACCCAACAACAGCTGAGTCATCAGAGAATTTATGCAGGTGGCATGACTCGTTATTGTACTGAAAGTTGGTGGTGTATAAGGTGAAGAGAAAAGGAGAAAGCACAGTCCCCTGTGGAGCTCCCATATCACTAACCACCACATCAGACAAGACACTGCCCAGCCGGACAAGCTGTGGCCTGCCTGTCAGGTAGTCAGTAATCCAGGAGATCACAGAGCTGTCGACCCTCATCCCCCGCAGCTTATCACCCAACAGCAATGGCTGGTTGGTGTTAAACGCACTGGAGAAATCAAAGAACATGACTCTCACAGTGTCTCCTCCGCCATCCAGGTGCAAATGGGCTCGTTGCAGCAGGTAGATGACAGCATGTTCAACTCCTAAATGGGGCTGATATGCAAACTACAGGGGGTTGAGCCACGTCTTCATCTGTGGTCTCAGTAGGCTTAGATCAGTCTCTCCAGGCCCTTCATCACATGAGAAGTGAGGGCAACTGGTTGATAGTAATTCAGGTCAGATGGAGACTGTCAAGGATGGCCCTCGTGGACCATTAATGAGACACTATAGGCAGCTGATGAGTTTGCATATTTATTAGTGAAAGATAAACGATTACAAAATAATGAGTCACGTGGGGCCAAAATACAAACAAGAGTTACGACTAGGACACAGTAATGAAATACTCAGACTATGGAATAAACTTACAAGAACACGGAGGATCACAGGGTGACTGAAGCCGGGCGTAGGGACTCCAGCCGAACGTTAGGGAGACCAACATTACGCGTGTGAGGTTGCAGCCCCGAGTAACCTCGGCTGCTCCCTTAAATAGGGCTTAGAGGATTAAACAGATAATGAGAACTAATTAGTGGGATGTAATCCAGCTGTCACTGCGCAGCCCGGCTTTGACAGCCGGAAGCCCCACAGAGGCACTGTCAAAATAAGAGCCCGGAAGGCCATAAGGAAACTAACACACAATGGGAGGAAAATACTGCATGACCCAAGCGCAGACAATATCAGCGCTCAGTCCATGACAGTACTCCCCCCCAAAACGGCGCATTCCAGGCACAACGTAACATCCAAGCCCCCCCACCCCACCCAGAAGGCTACTCAGGCCCACCCAGGGTGGGTGGAGGGGGAAACAGGCTAGGAGGGCAAGAACCAACAAAAAGAAAAGGGGAACACCATATCAAGGGAAAAAAAAAAAAAACAGAGGGCAACAACGATAAACAAAATGATGAGAGTCAAACATGGACAGGCTACAATAGACACGAAGCATGGTAGGATACAGAACTAAAATACAGGTACATGCCAAAATATACAGAATCCTAACCACACCAAGGAAGACAGAAAAAAGAAACAAACTTCAAAGTGGAGAAGTCACTACGAATATAGTCCACTAAAAAAAAAACAAAAGGGCACCTCCAACTACAGAGGAAACAGAATGAAAATACAGACACAAAACAATGGATACTATAACACAGCGATACTACGAATATTGACCATGATTTACAGGCAAAGGAAACAATAGAGCCTCTCTCAACCTCTAGAGGAGGGAGAATAAAAAACCTCACCAAAAAACAGAAACACAGGCATAAACACAACGTACCCTAATAATCCCAACAAAAGGGAAAGAAAAAAAAACACGCTAAAGAGTGGCGATATACACACAGTTCACAGTAGTCCAAACGACTAAAACACAAAAGCATCCCTAATATTACAGAGGAGAGCAAAAAAAAACAGGGATGACAACAGGCAGAGCACAATGAAACAAAAACAAATAGTTTGGGAGGTTTACCTGCATCCAGCGTCCAGATCGCTATCAGGGGGAAAGAATGAGTTCGGGTGGTCTACCCCAGTCCCAGGTCCGGAGCAACAGTACCTCTGGCGGCCGGACCAGGTCACCGAACTAAGAGTCCAGTCCGTCGGGCGGCCAACCCAGAACGCTGAACCGCCGAAGCAGTTTCCCAGGTGGCCGACCCACGTCATCAGGCCACCAGGACCGCAGGGGAGAACTCGGGGGCGGCCTCCCTACCACGAGGGAAAGCAGGGGAAAGCTGAGCCGAATACAGGGAATCCCCGCAGCACCCGGTGGAGGGAAAAAGGGAATGTGGAAAAGATGAGGGACCAGTCCAGCATCGATCGGCGGAGGATCTGCAGCTCCTTCTCTGAACTCCACACGAACTGGTACTGCGCTTCTGCTAGAACCCAAGCGGGACCATGCTGCACCCACGACGGACCCCGACTGGGCCGGAACAGCATCCACGGCGGAACAATATCTACAATGGACCCTGACTGGGCCAGCGGCCAGCGCAGCACCAGGAACGACCTCCAGACACGAAACTGGAACCTTCAAGGTGACGACAGGAACAGGCTCATCACCAGTGACCCTGGGAGAAGATTCGGATGAAGAAAAGAAACCGGGATCAGAATCACCGGCAGCGGCAGAGCCCGGCGAGACAAGCTCGTCTCCCTGAGAGACAGGCAATAATGCTCCAGAATAGAAAAAAGGGAGACAAAATAGAGCACTTGCCTGATCTCGGGTTCTGCCGCTGCCCAGGACTTTGACGCTCCAGGTTCACCGAGCTGAAGGTCCACTTCTGGTTCCCACTCGGCTGCGGCGGGCTCCGCAGCCGGAATGATGGTGTCCACAGTCTGGGAATTCCATGGCGCTGACGTCCACGCTGAAGGCCCACACGGCGTGGTGGCAGGGGATCCGTGGCCTGCTGGGTCGGACCGTTCCTCCATGAAGACCCGGGGACGCTTGATCGTCGATGCAGGCTCCAATCGGCAGTCCGCCCTCCTCCTTTGCCCGTGACGTGGCTGCGGGGCTGGAACCAGGCTCTCCAGGGTCGCAGGCTCCTTCCTCGTCCGGCGGTGTAGTCCTGGCACCGGGGAACGCTCAGGGGAAGGAGACACAGAAGTTGCAGGTTCACAATTAATAATTGCAGCAGGTGGAGGGAGCTCAGGGGACTGTGAACCCCGAACTCCACCCCCAGGGATCAAACAAGGCAATTCACCCAGTGAAGGAAAAGAATGAAAAGACACTTGCCTGATCCGCTGAGGACCGATGGAAGCTGCTGTGGTGGGCTTGGTTTTCTCCTCTACCCTTTGGATGGTGATGGAGGGCCCCCCGGGAGGATGAAGAGGAGCCGCTCCCACAGGATCAGGAACGGGGATAGCCGGAGTCGGACTCATGGAGCTCACAGCAGCTGGGAAGAGCGTCGAGGAGGAGGGAGGAGCAGCCGAGGCAGACCAGGGACGAGGAGCTGACGGAACAGCAGGAACATACAACCCGGAGGAGGTTGCTGTCTTACCCCTCTGATGTGATGCAGAGGCAACAGCTGGCTGGGAGACAGAGTTCATGCAGCTACCCGGAACTGGAACTGGAAGGGGATCTCGCTGAGGCTTGTTTCGAGCATGGTGACGACGTTTACTGGCATAGGACGAGGCAAAGGTGAGGTCTGGAAACCGCTGCTGCTGCGCAGACACAGAGACTAACAGTTCAGCATACTCGGGATAGTCATAGAGTTCGGGACTCATCTCCACTAGTCTGACTGCCGCCGTCACATGCTTTATAATCTGGGTAGGATGGGAGACAGAACGAGCCGCAGCCACACGGTCCTAGACGATCACCGCAGTCCACTGCGTCCCCTCCGGGGGAATCCTGGCTGACGTTCTCCTCCGCTGTCAACAGGAACGACACTTGGGTGACGTGAACTCCTGGGCTGGATGGGCGACAGGAACTGGATCCTGAGGCGAGGAACGGGGATGCCTCACCTTCGGCTTCCTGCCGGAGTTTCCCTCCAGCCCGCGGATCTCATCCCTGAGTGCCAAGATCTCCGCCATCCTCGTCGTGATTTCGGTGTGGTTAGAGTAGCAAGGATGGCGATTAATAACTGCCTCTGCGAAGTCTAAGCACCAATGTAAGTCGCTGGGAGTGACGCTATTGCGAGCGCTGAAGAGGATACCATCTAACTCGATGAGGGCCATCACTAGCTCGTAGCCCAAACTCACGGCATAGCCCTTGGGTGGCGACGCCATTTCCTAGCACACTGGTACGCGAACAAAGGGAAAAACTACAGAATCAGAATCAGAATCAGAATCAGAATGAACTTTATTGCCAAGCATGTTTTTACACATACGAGGAATTTTACTTGACATTAAGGTGCGCTCATGTTAAGCACTCCCTAATGACGCGGCAGCCGACAGGCGCCTCATACAGTGGGGGTGTGCTTCTTGGTGGTGTTCGACATCCTGCTGAGTTCTGCTGATTCCTGATGATCTCAGTGAGTCCAGAAGCATTCTGGACTCACTGAGATCTGGACTCACAAGCCCAAACAAAGCAAATTCATGGTCACCGGTGTCTCGTTTGGGCTGCGACCTACTGACAAGAATGGCCCTCGCAGACCATTAATGAGACACTATAGGCAGCCGATGAGTTTGCATATTAGTGAAAGATAAACGATTACAAAATAATGAGCCACGTGGGGCCAAAACACAAACAAGAGTTACGGCTAGGACACAGTAATGAAATACTCAGACTATGGAATAAACTTACAAGAACACGGAGGATCACAGGGTGACTGAAGCCGGGCGTAGGGACTCCAGCCGAACGTTAGGGAGACCAACGTTACGCGTGTGAGGTTGCAGCCCCGAGTAACCTCGGCTGCTCCCTTAAATAGGGCTTAGAGGATTAAACAGATAATGAGAACTAATTAGTGGGATGTAATCCAGCTGTCACTGCGCAGCCCGGCTTTGACAGCCGGAAGCCCCACAGAGGCACTGTCAAAATAAGAGTCCGGAAGGCCATAAGGAAGCTAACACACAATGGGAGGAAAATACTGCATGACCCGAGCGCAGACAATATCAGCGCTCAGTCCATGACAGTACTCCCCCCCAAAACGGCGCATTCCAGGCACAACGTAACATCCAAGCCCCCCCACCCCACCCAGAAGGCTACTCAGGCCCACCCAGGGTGGGTGGAGGGGGAAACAGGCTAGGAGGGCAAGAACCAACAAAAAGAAAAGGGGAACACCATATCAAGGGAAAAAAAAAAAAACAGAGGGCAACAACGATAAACAAAATGATGAGAGTCAAACATGGACAGGCTACAATAGACACGAAGCATGGTAGGATACAGAACTAAAATACAGGTACATGCCAAAATATACAGAATCCTAACCACACCAAGGAAGACAGAAAAAAGAAACAAACTTCAAAGTGGAGAAGTCACTACGAATATAGTCCACTAAAAAAAAAACAAAAGGGCACCTCCAACTACAGAGGAAACAGAATGAAAATACAGACACAAAACAATGGATACTATAACACAGCGATACTACGAATATTGACCATGATTTACAGGCAAAGGAAACAATAGAGCCTCTCTCAACCTCTAGAGGAGGGAGAATAAAAAACCTCACCAAAAAACAGAAACACAGGCATAAACACAACGTACCCTAATAATCCCAACAAAAGGGAAAGAAAAAAAAACACGCTAAAGAGTGGCGATATACACACAGTTCACAGTAGTCCAAACGACTAAAACACAAAAGCATCCCTAATATTACAGAGGAGAGCAAAAAAAAACAGGGATGACAACAGGCAGAGCACAATGAAACAAAAACAAATAGTTTGGGAGGTTTACCTGCATCCAGCGTCCAGATCGCTATCAGGGGGAAAGAATGAGTTCGGGTGGTCTACCCCAGTCCCAGGTCCGGAGCAACAGTACCTCTGGCGGCCGGACCAGGTCACCGAACTAAGAGTCCAGTCCGTCGGGCGGCCAACCCAGAACGCTGAACCGCCGAAGCAGTTTCCCAGGTGGCCGACCCACGTCATCAGGCCACCAGGACCGCAGGGGAGAACTCGGGGGCGGCCTCCCTACCACGAGGGAAAGCAGGGGAAAGCTGAGCCGAATACAGGGAATCCCCGCAGCACCCGGTGGAGGGAAAAAGGGAATGTGGAAAAGATGAGGGACCAGTCCAGCATCGATCGGCGGAGGATCTGCAGCTCCTTCTCTGAACTCCACACGAACTGGTACTGCGCTTCTGCTAGAACCCAAGCGGGACCATGCTGCACCCACGACGGACCCCGACTGGGCCGGAACAGCATCCACGGCGGAACAATATCTACAATGGACCCTGACTGGGCCAGCGGCCAGCGCAGCACCAGGAACGACCTCCAGACACGAAACTGGAACCTTCAAGGTGACGACAGGAACAGGCTCGTCACCAGTGACCCTGGGAGAAGATTCGGATGAAGAAAAGAAACCGGGATCAGAATCACCGGCAGCGGCAGAGCCCGGCGAGACAAGCTCGTCTCCCTGAGAGACAGGCAATAATGCTCCAGAATAGAAAAAAGGGAGACAAAATAGAGCACTTGCCTGATCTCGGGTTCTGCCGCCGCCCAGGACTTTGACGCTCCAGGTTCACCGAGCTGAAGGTCCACTTCTGGTTCCCACTCGGCTGCGGCGGGCTCCGCAGCCGGAATGATGGTGTCCACAGTCTGGGAATTCCATGGCGCTGACGTCCACGCTGAAGGCCCACACGGCGTGGTGGCAGGGGATCCGTGGCCTGCTGGGTCGGACCGTTCCTCCATGAAGACCCGGGGACGCTTGATCGTTGATGCAGGCTCCAATCGGCAGTCCGCCCTCCTCCTTTGCCCGTGACGTGGCTGCGGGGCTGGAACCAGGCTCTCCAGGGTCGCAGGCTCCTTCCTCGTCCGGCGGTGTAGTCCTGGCACCGGGGAACGCTCAGGGGAAGGAGACACAGAAGTTGCAGGTTCACAATTAATAATTGCAGCAGGTGGAGGGAGCTCGGGGGACTGTGAACCCCGAACTCCACCCCCAGGGATCAAACAAGGCAATTCACCCAGTGAAGGAAAAGAATGAAAAGACACTTGCCTGATCCGCTGAGGACCGATGGAAGCTGCTGTGGTGGGCTTGGTTTTCTCCTCTACCCTTTGGATGGTGATGGAGGGCCCCCCGGGAGGATGAAGAGGAGCCGCTCCCACAGGATCAGGAACGGGGATAGCCGGAGTCGGACTCATGGAGCTCACAGCAGCTGGGAAGAGCGTCGAGGAGGAGGGAGGAGCAGCCGAGGCAGACCAGGGACGAGGAGCTGACGGAACAGCAGGAACATACAACCCGGAGGAGGTTGCTGTCTTACCCCTCTGATGTGATGCAGAGGCAACAGCTGGCTGGGAGACAGAGTTCATGCAGCTACCCGGAACTGGAACTGGAAGGGGATCTCGCTGAGGCTTGTTTCGAGCATGGTGACGACGTTTACTGGCATAGGACGAGGCAAAGGTGAGGTCTGGAAACCGCTGCTGCTGCGCAGACACAGAGACTAACAGTTCAGCATACTCGGGATAGTCATAGAGTTCGGGACTCATCTCCACTAGTCTGACTGCCGCCGTCACATGCTTTATAATCTGGGTAGGATGGGAGACAGAACGAGCCGCAGCCACACGGTCCTAGACGATCACCGCAGTCCACTGCGTCCCCTCCGGGGGAATCCTGGCTGACGTTCTCCTCCGCTGTCAACAGGAACGACACTTGGGTGACGTGAACTCCTGGGCTGGATGGGCGACAGGAACTGGATCCTGAGGCGAGGAACGGGGATGCCTCACCTTCGGCTTCCTGCCGGAGTTTCCCTCCAGCCCGCGGATCTCATCCCTGAGTGCCAAGATCTCCGCCATCCTCGTCGTGATTTCGGTGTGGTTAGAGTAGCAAGGATGGCAATTAATAACTGCCTCTGCGAAGTCTAAGCACCAATGTAAGTCGCTGGGAGTGACGCTATTGCGAGCGCTGAAGAGGATACCATCTAACTCGATGAGGGCCATCACTAGCTCGTAGCCCAAACTCACGGCATAGCCCTTGGGTGGCGACGCCATTTCCTAGCACACTGGTACGCGAACAAAGGGAAAAACTACAGAATCAGAATCAGAATCAGAATCAGAATGAACTTTATTGCCAAGCATGTTTTTACACATACGAGGAATTTTACTTGACATTAAGGTGCGCTCATGTTAAGCACTCCCTAATGACGCGGCAGCCGACAGGCGCCTCATACAGTGGGGGTGTGCTTCTTGGTGGTGTTCGACATCCTGCTGAGTTCTGCTGATTCCTGATGATCTCAGTGAGTCCAGAAGCATTCTGGACTCACTGAGATCTGGACTCACAAGCCCAAACAAAGCAAATTCATGGTCACCGGTGTCTCGTTTGGGCTGCGACCTACTGACAAGAATGGCCCTCGCAGACCATTAATGAGACACTATAGGCAGCCGATGAGTTTGCATATTAGTGAAAGATAAACGATTACAAAATAATGAGCCACGTGGGGCCAAAACACAAACAAGAGTTACGGCTAGGACACAGTAATGAAATACTCAGACTATGGAATAAATTTACAAGAACACGGAGGATCACAGGGTGACTGAAGCCGGGCGTAGGGACTCCAGCCGAACGTTAGGGAGACCAACGTTACGCATGTGAGGTTGCAGCCCTGAGTAGCCTCGGCTGCTCCCTTAAATAGGGCTTAGAGGATTAAACAGATAATGAGAACTAATCAGTGGGATGTAATCCAGCTGTCACTGCGCAGCCCGGCTTTGACAGCCGGAAGCCCCGCAGACGCGCTGTCAAAATAAGAGCCCGCAAGGCCATAAGGAAACTAACAGAACGGGAGGAAAATACTGCATGACCCGAGCGCAGACAATATCACCGCTCAGTCCATGATAGAGACGACTTCTTGTGAACAGGAAACAGGCAGGACGTCTTCCACAGTACCGGTACACTCTCCAGACTCAGGCTCAGGTTGTACAGGTGTTTCAGTACAGGAGATAGCTGGTTGGTACTGGTCCTCAGGAACCTGGCGGAGATCCCATCAGGGCCCGCAGCCTTCTGCTGACAGTTTCTCCAGCTGTTTCTTAACTTGGTCTGTAGTCACAGTGATGTGGGGGGGGGGGGGATGGTACTGATGTCCCCAGAGGAGGGGGGGCAGGTGCTGCACTGGAGGGCCAGGGGGGTCTGACTGTGTTGTGGGGGTGACAGACGGTGAGTTGAACCATGGAGGCCACAGTGCTCATTGGGACCTTCAAAGCTGCAGAAATTGTTTCTGTACCCTTCCCCAGATTTGTGCCTTGAGACAATTCTGTCTCGGAGGTCTACAGACAATTCCTTTGACTTCATGCTTGGTTTGTGCTCTGACATGCACTGTCAGCCGTGGGACCTGATATACACAGGTGTGTGCCTTTCCAAATCATGCCCAATCAACTGAATTTATCACAGGTGGACTCCAATTAAGCTGTAGAAACATCTCAAGGATGATCAGTGGAAACAGGATGCACCTGAGCTCGATTTTGAGCTTCATGACAGAGGTTGTGAATATTTATGTACATGTGATTTCTTAGTTTTTTATTTTTAATAAATTTGCAAAAATCTAAAGAACAACAACTTTTTTCACATTCTCATTATGGGGTATTGTGTGTAGAATTTTGAGGAAAAATGAATTTAATCCATTTTTGAATAAGGCATGCACTGTACGGCTTTAAGATTGACACGACCAAGTTCAGCCACTTACTCTACATGGATGACATCAAGCTGTATGCTGGCAGTAATAGACAGTTTGAAGGGATGCTCAAGACTGTTAAGCAGTTCAGCGACAATATACAGATGGAGTTTGGGCTGGATAAATGCACCAAAGCCACATTCCTCAGAGGGTCCCTATCCAAAACCCAAGATATAGCCCTGAATCCTGACATCAGCATTAAAGAACTGGACACATTGGAGCATTAGAAATACCTCGGTATTAATGAAGGTGATGGGATACAACACATGAGCATGAAAGAGAAGATACAAAAGGAATACATCAGGAGAGTGAGGTTTGTCACCAAAAGTGAACTGAATTCCCTAAATAAATTCCAAGCAATTAACAGTCTTGCAGTACCAGTTATGACCTACAGCTTTAATGTACTGAATTGGAATTTATCAGAAATACGCATGGTAGATGTCAAAACCAGGAAGCTGCTCACTACAAAAAAGACGCTCCACCCAAAAGCCAATACTGACAGACTCTATATTTCGAGGAGTGAAAGGGGAAGAGGAATCTTACCGCTAGAGGCAGCTTATAAAACTGCCACCATTGGTTTAGCAACCTATCTCCACCACTCTGATGACCAACTACTAAGACCTACTCTGAAACACATGGCGAATAAAAAGTTACATTCCATCATGAAAGAAGCATTGAAGTACAGACAGGAGCTCAAAATGCCAACAGAAGACACCAGACTGACAAACTCAGTAGGAGCTACCCAAGCTGCAGAGATGTCAAAGAGAAAGAATCGAAGCCAAAAAGCTACAAACCAACAAAGCAACCCAACCGTGAAAAGACAAACCACTCCATGGAAGGTTTCCAGATAGACTTTCCCAGCAGGATATCGATAAAAACAGCTCAGTCGCCTGACTGAGGAGTGCTTGTCTGAAAGCTGAAACAGAGGGGCTCCTCATTGCTGCTCAGGACCACTCACTCAACACTAGAGTATATCGATCAAGAATAATGAAAGATGGCACCAACCCTATGTGTCAGATATGTGAGGATCATGAAGAAACAGTTGCAGACTCCTTAGTCTTAATTATTTTTGCTGACCTGCATTCTCTTTTCCATAAGTGTTGTGTATGTCTTTATGTTATTTTAATAAATGTTGCAAACTCACGGCCGGTTTGTGGTGTCTCTCTCTCTCTGCCCCGAAGGGGCATTCAAGAGACAACATTAATAATTATAAATTAATACCACTACTAATAATAATAATAGTTCATTCGTTCATCTTCTTCCGCTTAATCCTTCTCGGGTCGCGGGGGAGCTGGAGCCTATCCCAGCATCTTTTGGGCGAGAGGCAGGGTACACCCTGGACAGATGGCCAGTCCATCGCAGGACCAACACAGAGAGACAGACAACCATTCACTCTCACATTCATACCTAAGGACAATTTAGAATCCCCAGTTTGATGCCAATTAACTTAACTTGCATGTTTTTGGCATGTGGGAGGAAACCGGAGAAATCCCGGAGTAAACCCACACAAACACGGGGAGAACATGCAAACTCCACACAGATCACTGTTGGTCGGGGCTGGGATCGAACCCAGGATCCCCCGGCCAAGGGTGAGTTGCTGTGCTGCCGCAGTGCTAACCACTCCGCCACCGTGCCGCCCCAATATAATAATAATACTGTAGTAACTAATAATAATAATTACTACTACTACTTATAATAATAATTAATTATGCTAATACTAGAACTAGTATTAACAATACCAAATAATAATTTATGATACTAATAGTAATAATTATATAATAACAACAACTACTGCAACTACTAATAATGATTATAGTTAATAATACTAATATTAATAATAATAAATACTACTACTACTAATAATAATGCTAATAGTTAATAATAATAATAATAATAATAATAATAATAATAATAATAATAATAATAATAATAATAAATACTATTACTGTTAACACAATATATTCTTACTGAAATGTCTCCAAACACCATGAGAGGGAAGTTAATCATGTCAGCATGTTAATACACTTAACACATATAATCAGAAAGGCATTCTGCTCAGGTGGTTTTCTGCAACTGGATACAACAAAAAGAATAAAATCAACTTTAAATCGGGACTTTAAATCTCATTAAAATTTGTGTTCATAATATTCTATATGCATAATCTACTTATATGATAATAAATAAATACAGCGAATCATTATTTGGATATCCCTTTATCACAATGCTGGAAGAACTGTCAAAAGAATTATATCCGGTACCAATATACCGCCTAAATTTGCTGTCAAAATGTTAGCCATGAGCGCTCTAGCCTATTCTATCTCTGTGTGGGTTTGCCTAGTAATCACAGATCTTGGTGTTTCAAGGAGGAGGGAAAGTGAAAAGATGTTGACATTAAACTGTAAGACAATGAAATGTTTTGTTTTTAGCTAAAAGGGCACAAGATACCATTTTAGACAGTCTTGATTTGTTTTTAGAGGGAACTTATAGCCATTGGAATGCATCTCTAATGAATAAGGCTGCATGGTGGTGCAGTAGAAGATCTGAGCCCAATCAAGGGCTTCATTAGTTGCATCACGTGTACTTTAGATAGAACACCTCAAATACCTGGACTGTTGATAGTGACATTTAATTACATGTTAGAAATATGGTTAAGTCAAGAGAATTGTCCAAAAAGTTCAGAGAAGAGATCATTGCTTTGCACAAACAATGAAAAGGATACAAAAAGATAGCAAAGGCACTGAATGTTGCTAGAGATACAGTTTGAAACATAGTTCACAAGTTTAAAGTAAAGGAACAGTGGCTACACTACCTGGACGTGGCAGAAAGAGGAATCAATCAATGGCTGCCACCAGAGTCCTGAGGAGGCAGGTGGTCAAAAACCCTCGACTGACTGCAAAAGACCTGCAGCAAGACTTGGTGGCAGCAGGCAGTGAAGTTTCAGTTTCCCATCCCATCCCATCACATCCCATCCCATCCCATCTAGTAACAATGCTCTGCACTGTGTGTGTTTATATATTTACATATTTATTCCATCTAGCTACAATGCTCCGCACTGGGTGTGTTTATATTTATATACACTACCGTTCAAAAGTTTGGGGTCACTTAGAAATTTCCTTATTTTTGAAAGAAAAGCACTGTTTTTCCAATGAAGATAACTTTAAACTAATCAGAAATACACTCTAATATCTAATATACATTGCTAATGTGGTAAATGACTATTCTAGCTGCAAATGTCTGGTTTTTGGTGTAATATCTACTGTACATAGGTGTATAGAGGCCCATTTCCAGCAACTATCACTCCAGTGTTCTAATGGTACAATGTGTTAGCTCATTGCGTCAGAAGGCTAATGGATGATTAGAAAACCCTTGTGCAATCATGTTAGCACAGCTGAAAACAGTTTAGCTGGTTAGAGAAGCTATAAAAATGACCTTCCTTTGAGCAGGTTAGTATCTGGAAAAAATTATTATTTCAAATACAAATCATTATTTCTAACCTTGTCAATGTCTTGACTATATTTTCTATTCATTTTACAACTCATGGTGGTAAATAAGTGTGACTTTTCATGGAAAACACAAAATAATTGTCTGGGTGACCCCAAACTTTTGAACGGTAGTGTATCTATATATTTATTCCATCTAGCTACAATGCTCCGCACTGTGTTTATATATCTACATATTATTCCATCTAGCTACACTGCTCCGCACTGTGTGTGTTTATATATTTACATATTTATTCCACCTAGCTGCAATGCTCCGTACTGTGGGTGTTTATATATCTACATATTTATTCCATCCAGCTACAATGCTCTGCACTGTGTGTCTGTGTGTATATTTATAGTAATATGTTACATATGTATATTAGCTGCTCTTGCTTTTTTTTTTCTTGCCTTCTGATTGTTGCTCTGAGTGTTGCTATCCCTGTGCTGTTGCAATCCTGGAATTTCCCCGTTGTGGGACTAATAAAGGCTTATCTTATCTTATCTTAGTTTCCATAGTAAGTCACATACTAATTGCTTAAGGGCTCCATACATGAACTCCAAGACTTACGTCACTGCTAACCCAAAAGCACAAGAAAATTTGGCACCAATTTGCTCAAAACTCTATAAATATGCCAAAGAGGTTTGGGGATTCTGTTCAGTGGAGCAATGAAACAAAACTGGAACTTTCTGGGCCTATGGAGCAGCAGTAGGTCTGGAGAAGGAAGAATGAAACGTACACTTCAAAGAACATCCTGTCTACAGTGAAGCATGGCGGTGGCACAGTGATGCTCTGGGGCTGTGTCGCTTCCTCTGGCACAGGAAACCTGCAGTGTGTACATTTTGCCAATAAATCTAATTTGCTGTGGGGGTCGAATAATTTTGATTGCAACTGTATAAATGTGAGAGTGGTCTGCCTCTGTGTTGGACTTGGCCCTATGATGGACTGGTGAACTGTCCGAGGTGTATCCTGCCTCTTGCATTCTGTAGTTAAGCGAATGATTGATTGAATGGTCTTAATGAAAAATGAAGTTATATTTCCAAACATTTTAAATGTAATCTGGATATAAGTTCTTGTAAAAGTAAATTTTGCCAGATCCGGTAATGTCAATTTCTAACATAATCACAACATTATTGTACCATAAAGATTACCACAAAAGGATGATATTAAATGAAATATGCCATTCAAAT
Source organism: Pholidichthys leucotaenia (assembly GCA_020510985.1). Classification (NCBI taxonomy): domain Eukaryota; kingdom Metazoa; phylum Chordata; class Actinopteri; order Cichliformes; family Pholidichthyidae; genus Pholidichthys; species Pholidichthys leucotaenia. The sequence goes on along the minus strand of CM035838.1, from coordinate 94,600,899 downwards.
ACAAACCACTGAACTCCACCCCCTTGTCTCCTCTCTCACTCCCTCACTGGTGTCAGGGCTACTTGAGAGAAATGCAGAGGAGAGCTGAGCAGGAGCTGAGATAAATTTAAAAAAAACAGCAACAATGAAAGAGACATAGTGACAGATAGGGAGGTAGATCCAAAGAGAAAATAGATTTCATGTGAATCCTCTTTGGATATGAGTGAAGTATTTCAAACCTTCATCATGGGGCTGTGCGACTTCATAAAGGAGTATTTTCATAATTTTTGGGACTATGAGACCCCGAAAGTGATGGTTGTTAAAAACCGAACCCTTGGAGTAATTTACAGGAGTGTCCAGTTCCTTGTGATCACCTATTTTATCTGGTAAGTTTGCATTTTTGTCTTATGCATGTGACTAAATGAAGTTATAAAATTTAAAGGCTTTCATTTTTTCCTAGGTGTATGTATTACATATGTGACATTTAAAGTGTGTATATAAAACTCTGTCATCACTTTGTTGTCATAGACATTAAAATACAACAGAGCTTTAATAAAGTGATAAATTTAAGCTTTGTGGAGAAGAAAGGCAACCCAGATGTATTTAATAAAAAAGAGAACAAATGTCCCTTCTACTGTTACTTGAACTCAATGAAAAAAATCTTACAATTTTCCAAAATGTTTCAGATCCTAAATGATTTTGCAGATGGGATATCTTGAAATGCATCATCATTTCTTGGCCTCAGCAAAAAGGGCTGAACAAACCTAGGGTAACATGACACCTCCAATAAAGCTTGACATCATGGCAGAAAATGTGATATTGCCTCCTTTGTTCTATCATCCGGCAGGTATGTCTTTATAAGTCAGAAGGCATATCAAGAGAGTGAAACCCGCCCAGAGAGCTCAGTGTACACCCTCATGAAAGGTACAGCAGCCCATGGAGATGAGATCCTGGACACGGTGGAGTATGCTCGACCGTCTGAGGTAACGAGAAGAAACAGTGAAAAATGCATCTCAATATTCTGTGTGGGGTTTTTTTTAAAGTCAGCTTGATGTATTTTTTGTAACTTTTTCTGTAGGGTGGTGACGTTATTAGCACAATACTCAGACGAGAATTCACATATGATCAGAAGCAAGGCACCTGTGCTGAGGTAAGATGTGAATTAAAGCCTCCCCGGTAATGAAAGCTTATACAGTTAAGTGTATGAGTTGTACTGACACCCGTAAACCCACATGACTGAGCACTTCTCTGATTTCAATTCAGCATTTCAGTGTTGCAAATGCCAACTGTACGACAGATTCTGACTGTGTCCAAGGGGAAGTAGACTTTGATGGACATGGTACTGGTTTTACATTTCACATCATCGGTCTTTAAGTGTGATTGGTTTGTATTTCTCACAGTTGTTCTTGCCTCTCAAACACTCTCTCACAGGCAGAAGGACCGGCAGATGTATTCAGTACTACAACTACACCTTCAAAACCTGTGAGATCCAATCCTGGTGTCCTATTGAGGAATACGCTGTAGTACGGTGAGGCGAATTTCTAATTTGGTTCCTTAAGTTTAACCCAAGTGTATTTCAGTTGTTCAGTGATCGAAGAGAGATCTAAACCAGCCATCAAACCTATAGTCCCTTTAGGAAGCAGTTAATTATTTGTTCTCTTTATCAGAGAGTCACCATTGGTGGAGGCCATCAATTTCACAGTGTTCATCAGAAACTCTGTCCACTTCCCTAAGTTTAAAGTATTCAGGTAGTTTACCTTCATACTCATCCAGATGTTAATGTATATGACTGTCATATACAGACATAATTTTGTTTTGTTTTTGTCAGGGGTAACATCAAGGATGCCTCAAATAAGCGTGATATGAAGAAATACCTGAACAAGTGTCATTATCACGAGAAGAGAGAGCCCTACTGTCCAAACTTCAGGCTGGGCTACATCGCAGCTCAAGCAAGAGAGAATTTTAGTGAGCTCTGCAAGACTGTAAGTATGTCAGCACAGAAGAATGTGCCCCTTTTTGATTTATGAAGATCATTTTGCGATGGACTGGCGATCTGTCCAGGGTGTACCCTGCCTCTCGCCCAAAAGATGCTGGGATAGGCTCCAGCCCCCCCGCGACCCTAAAAGGATCAAGCGGAAGAAGATGAATGAATGAATGAATGATCTTCTAATACGTCCATCCAATATCTTAATCATTTATTCAGTTCAGGTTTGAGGGTTGTTTGAGCATACAGAAGGTGAGGTCGCACTCTGGACAGGTGTCTATCATAGGGACACTTACCATTCGTTCATTCATCTTCTTCCGCTTAATCCTTTTTGGGTCGCGGGGGGGCTGGAGCCTATTATTTTTTACAATTGAGAGTAGTTGTTGATCACCAGTTTCAACAAGAGCCCTCTGAGGCAAATACAGTATCCCTGACTTCTGTTTTCTTTTAAGTTCCCAATATCTTACTGAAGGAGAGCAGTTTTCAACTTTTCCAACGGCATCCTCAGTGTACATCAAACTATGATACCAAGTTTCAAAATGTTTGAAACCAGACCGTCAATGATGGAGTAGCTCAGTCCATCCTGACGAAATCACCCCGCGAGTGCTCAGATCTTCTGATCATTGACCTTGACCTAAAGCACAGCCTAGATTGCTGCTATCCCTCTACTGCTGAAATCCTGTAATTTCCCCATTGTGGGACTAACAAAGGTTTATCTTATCTTATCTTATCTTATCTTAGATATAGACCTAGGCTGTGCTTAAGGTCATGGTCAATGGTCTAGGAGGAGTAATGTTTTTCATGAAATCCTAAATGTCCAGGGGCCTCATGTACGTTTATATTCACAGCTTTCATACTGAAAGATGGCATGCTCACAAAATCTGAAAAGTACATGGGCACAGAAATTTTCAGATGTATAAAACTGTTTGCATGCCAGATTCTCCACAACTTTTCTCTCTATACATCCCACTTCACCGTGAAAACTAGCGCACATGCACGGTCTCTTTACTCTGCCCCTCTTCTTCCCACTAATGACCATGTAAAATGCCCCTTTTGTTACTCTTCTGTCAAACAATGATAGTCAATCCTGCGGAAAAGCGCAACATAAGAAATAATAACTTCACGGCGTGACACTGAAGTGTTGATAACGGAGGTGGAGGTCAGAAAAAAAATATTTTATTTTGTTCTGACCCTCCAAAATCAACAATAAATATGTTTACCAAGTGGACTGTGTTAGAATGACAGGTAATGCAGCCGGCTCAGACTGAAATAAACCAATAAATAAAATAAAATAAAATGGTCTGGCATTGCTGCAACCACATAGTGGAATTTTGTGTCATCCGCCGATATCCCCCGGAGGGCGAACTGCGCCTCGACTAGGTGGAACCAGGAGCGCGGGTTGTGCTGCCAAAAATAGCTTGATCGCAACAGCACATGCGTGGCTGGGGGTTCCCATCGAGGTTGGCTCCGGGGATCTTTCGTTGTGTTCCATGATTCGTCTTGGGTCACCACGAAAGATCCCCGGAGCCAACCTCGATGGGAACCCCCAGCCACACATGTGCTGTTGCGATCAAGCTATTTTTGGCAGCACAACCCGTGCTCCTGGTTCCACCTAGTCGAGGCGCAGTTCGCCCTCCGGGGGATATCGGCGGATGACACAAAATTCCACTATGTGGTCGCAGCTCTCTCCGTGCTCAATTGGCAGATCATTGCTTTTAGACAAAGTGTTGCTGTGGTGACTAGGGGAGCCGGTGTTGACACACGAAAAAAAAAAATGCTGTGAAAGAAAGCCCTCAGCAATCCACGCACAAGGGACAGACAAACAAACGTGATGTTATAAGTAAACAAATAAAGTAAATAAACACCACTGAATACCACTCCAATCTTACAGCTGAATTTAGACTAGTTACAAAATAAATCTGTCAGTGTCAGAATCCAAATTGCACACGATAATCAGGTGGAACACACGGAACTGCACATTATAAAAGCCTGTTATTTCCAGATTGTAATCTCCAAACAAAGATATTTTAGACCATGGAAACATCTCCTCACTCTGAAGACAGCTGCATGTACGCATATATCTCCACTGCAGCTACCAGGGTTCACCCGCAGGAATCCGCCTGTTCTCTGCCTCACAGCACATATTGTGCTCAAGCCAGGGATTGATTAATTCAAAAGTGTGTTTTGCTGACCAGAATTCCTCCCACAAGAGATGGATCTGTGCCCGTTGCCTCGTGAGTCAACTGTGTAGTCTCTGGCAAATTTTATTATCTCTATTTCACATTTACAGAAACAGGATCCAGTATACAGTGGCACTGATTTTTGTCTATGAATGAAGCAGGTTATCTGAAGGAAATTAGTTTTTATTCATCAGGATTTCACTGTGCTCAATAAGCCGAGTTATGGAGATAAATCTCATAATAATGATCATGTTTTTCAACCACTAATTCATAGACAAATCATTTTAACTGAAATAGAAACATTATTTAACACATTTTGTGAGTTTCAGCTGTTCTGTAGTTTGGTAGACCCACCTGATAGAGTCAAACAGAATTTTGCAGAGAGCCCGCAACTTCTCACAGCAGGTCAAAACTTTACGGCTCAGCCCGCACATTCTCACGTCACATTTGTTTTTATACATCCCACTGTGTGCGTGAAAATCAGCGTACGCCATGTTTTTGTGCGTGTGCACCATTTATACGTGAGCCCCCAGATCTCCTGACCTTTGACAATGACCTTGACCTCAACCTGGATGCAGACCTACCCGAGGATCCTTGTCATTGATTTGGGAAAGAATCAAGATAACTACGTAGAAGGAGTAGTGATTTATCTAAAATCATATAAGTGCCCACATGTCATATTGACTGGACAGTCAGCCTAAATGCAAGGTGCAACACCAAGAGAAACACACACAAAAGAACCTTTGACCCTTTATTAAAATTTCAAAAGACGCAAACTTGAAGAAAACCAGTCACTTGCCAGAGGAGCAGCAAACTTGCAGAGGGTGAGACGAGAGCTGATTAGCTGAGGAATGGAGGAGGATGTAGATACCCAAATAATACCACTTACGTGGGAGGAAGAGGGAGACCGGCTCAGAACCCAGCAAAGGAGAGGAACCAGCATGTCGGAACTGGTAGGAAGGGGAATGAGGAGCGGAGTCTGACCGGGTAGAGGAGATGAGCTGCAACAGGTGGAGCAACAGGCTGGTGAGCGTACCCTGACCCCTGAAGACACACCGCTTCGTCGGCAGCAACCTGGAGGAGGAGGAGGAGGAGAAAACGTGTCAGGTACGGAAACCCAAAAACACATACAGCTTACTAATTTGATCTATTCTGCTCGAGGCAGTATACCCAAATGAGCCAACGTTGAATTACTGAAGAGTGCTTCCTTATAAATGCTGGCTCAGCAGGATCAGCAAGTGCGTCAGATGAGATGATTAGGAGAGCAGAGGAAACGGGATGGCAGGGGCGAGTGCTTGCCAGGACATGACAGGGCCCCCCTCTCAAGGAATGCCTCCTGGCGGTCCACCAAACTTCTCCGGGTGGGCACGATGGTAGGCCCGGACCATACCTTTGTCATGGAATGCTGACCTGGGGACCCATGACCGATGCTCCGGACCATAACCCTCCCAGTGGACCAGGTATTGGAATTCCCAGCCCCGGTGGCAGACATCCAGGATTTCTTGAACGGTGTGCGTGATATGGCCGTCGAGGATACGGGGAGGAGGAGGTGGCTTCGGGGGGGGGGGGGGGCGGGCAGAGTGGGCTGGAGGAGAAGGGCTTGACCTTGGAGATGTGAAATGTTGGCTGCGCGCGGAGCACCCATGGGAGCTGAAGCCGGACAGCAGAGTCAAAGCAGGGGCGAGCTTATGAGCTTCAGCCTTCAGCAGAACCTGATCCGCAGACACCCAGACCTGCTGTCCAATCTTGTAGTCCAGCGCTGGAACCCTCTTACGGTCAGCACAGTGCTGATTGCCCTCTGTGGAACGAAGGAGCACCGCTCGGATAGACCTCCTGGCCCGGTGACAACGACGAAAATGGGCCTCCACAGATGGCACCGCAACCTCTCTCTCTGTCATGGATAACGGGGGGGGGGGGGGGGGTTGTAGCCCACAGGGGCGTCAAATGGAGACAGCCCCGTGGCCAAAGAGACAGTAGAATTCAATGAGTACTCCACCCAGTTCAGATGGGAGCTCCACGATCCAGGGTCATCGGCTACCACGCAACGAAGGGCGGCCTCCATGGACTGATTGGCATGCTCAGCCTGCCCATTGCTCTGCGGGTAATAACCAGAGGTGAGGCTGACAGTGGTGCCAAGACAGTGACAGAAAGACTTCCAGACACGTGAGATGAACTGTGGACCCCCGTCAGACACAATGTCCATAGGGATGCCGTGCAGTCTGATGATGTGATGGGAGAGTAATTCGGCCATCTTGGAGACGGATGGCAGCTTGGGGAGAGGAACCAGATGAACGGCCTTGGAAAACCTTTTTTTTTTTTTTTTTTTTTTTTTTTTGTTACTTATTTGTACCCGTAGGTAGATTTGGTTTGCAGTCTGGTGACAAGCCACCGGCTGCTGGTTGCTGCGTGCGCGAGCGCCCTAAACCTACATGTTTTTGGTATGCGGGAGGAAACCGGAGAAATCCCGGAGTAAACCCACGCAACACGGGGAGAACATGCAAACTCCACACAGCTCACTGTTGGTCGGGGGCTGGGATCGAACCCACGATCTCATGATCCCCACGATCCCCCGGCCGAGGGTAAAACTGTGCTGCCACAGTGCTAAACCACTGCGCCACCGTGCAGCCCGTGCAAACCTGTCCACAATAGTCAAGATGACGGTGTTGCCATGGGAGGGAGGAAGACCAGTGACAAAGTCCGTGGCTACATGGGACCTGGGGATGGGGAGGGGGTGAAGAAGACCAGCCGGTTGGGGGGGGGATGTGGAAGAGAATTTGTTAAGGGCACAAGTTTGGCAGGCCTTCACATACTCCTGCATGTCCCGCTGCAGCATGGGCCACCAGAACGCTTGCCTGATAATATCCACAGTGTGCACCACACCAAGGTGGCAGGCAAGACGTCCAGCATGCCCCCATTGGATAACTTCGCTGCGGCGGGCGGCAGGGACATAAAGGTGGTTAGAGGACAACCCGCTGGTTTGGGCTCAGAGGACTGGGCCTGGCAGACTCTCTTCTCAGTCTCCCAGGTAAGGGATCCCAGGACGCACGAAGGAAGAATGGGCTGGGAGCGGGAAGGGGGGTCAGCTGGGTCCTGGCTGAACTGTCTGGACAGAGCATCAGGCTTAATATTACGGGAGCCTGGCCTATAGGCAACAGTGAAATTGAAACACTGGAAAAATAGGGCCCAGTGAGCCTGCCTGGAATTCAGCCGGCGGGCCGACCGCAGATACTCGAGGTTCTTGTGGTCGGTCCACACGACTACAGGATAGACAGCTCCCTCCAGTCAATGTCTCCATTCCTCAAAAGCTAATTTTATAGCCAACAGCTCTCGATCCCCGACGTCATAATTCCTCTTGGCTGGTGTGAGCCACCGAGAGAAATATGCGCATGGGCGGAGCTTCAAGTCTGAGGTGGAGCCCTGGGACAAAATCGTGCCCGCCACAGTTTCTGAAGCATCCACCTCCAGGGTAAATTGGAGCTGGAGGTCAACCTGAGCCAGGATGGGTTTGTCGGAGAACAGGCCCTTTAATTTCACAAAGGCCTGTTCCGCTGCCTCGGTCCATAAAAATGGTACTTTAACGGAGGTCACCTTAGTTAAAGGCTGTGCTATCCCACTATAAGTTCCGAATGAACCTGCAATAGAAATTCGCAAACCCCAAGAAGCGTTGCAGCTCCTTGCAGGAGTGGGATGTTGGCCAATCAAGCACAGCCTTCACCTTGGCCGGGTCAGCTCTCAGCTCCCCCTCTGCTATAATAAAGCCAAGGAAAGAAGTGGAATTAGTGGAAAACTCACACTTCTCTGCCTTGACAAACAGTTGGTTCTCTGCAGTAACACGGCTCTAACATAAGTTTAGTGCTCCTCGGGCGTGTGAGAAAAAATCAGGATGTCATCTAGATAGACAAAAACAAACCGATTTAACATGTCACGGAGGACGTCATTAATTAGACATTGGAAAACAGCAGGGGCGTTGGTTAAACCAAAAGGCATAACTAGGTATTCAAATTGCCCAAGGTGTGTCTTAAACGCTGTCTTCCAGTCGTCCCCCTCGCGTATTCTGACTAGATGGTAAGCGTTGCGTAGGTCGAGTTTAGAGAATATGCGCGAGTGCTGCAGGAGCTCAAAAGCGGAGTTCATCAGGGGCAAAGGGTATTTATCTTTGACGGTGATAGAAGTAAGCTCACGGTAGTCAATGCACGGACGCAGAGACCTGTCCTTCTTTCCCACAAAAAAAACCCCCGCCCCTAGGGGAGCTGAGGATGGCTGAATGAGGTTGGCGTTCAGAGAGTCCTTAATGTACCTCTCCATCGCCTCCCTCTCAGGTCCAGAAATATTATAGAGCCTGCTGGACGGCAACCTTGTGCCCGGAAGGCGGTCGATGGCAGAGTCATACGAGCGATGCGGGGGAAGCGCTAAAGCTCATGACTTGCTAAAGACCTCCCCGAGGTTGTGGTAAACCTCGGGCACAAGGCTGAGGTCCGGCGGCTCGACTTGAGGTGAGGAGACGGGGAGGGACGGTGAACACTCGGCCGAACTTAGACATGTCACCAAACAATTTGGGCTCCAGGAGGTGATGGTGTTTTGTGCCCAAATGAGAATAGGATTATGCCTCCGGAGCCATGGATACCCTAGAACCACCACATGAGAGGCACGTGGAAACACGTAAAAAGTGAGCCTCTCCCGGTGGTTACCGGACAGAAGGATGGATAGCTGCACCGTGCAATGTGTAATGGACACCACTGTCTGGCCAGAGAGGGTATGCACAGGGTGAGGAGCCGGCAATTTAACTGTCGGAATCCTCATTTCCTGAATAAATTCGGAGGAAATAAAATTACCCTCTGCCCCGAAATCAATAAGGGCAGAGACTCTCCTCTCGACCCCCAGCAACTGAACCTGGGCCGAAATAGAAAAATTACTGGGGGGATGAGAATGAGTCCTGCCTGCCAGACCCCCCGCGGCTACTGACGGGCCGCGTCTTTTGGCCGTAGGTTGCATGTGTCCCGCTTGTGCTTCAATGAACCACAGTAGGTACACACCCCGATCTGCCGCCGCCGCTCAACCTCTGCCCACGGAAGGCAAGCAGAGCTGAGCTCCATGGCTTCAGCGGCGGACTCGGACTCACCTAAGTTAGCAGCCGCTGGGGGCGCGCATGTGGCGAACGGGCGAGAGGAGGTGCCGCGCTCCCTGGCATGCTCGTGGTACCAGTTATCCAACCCGACCACCTGATCAATGAGACCATCCAAGGTGGTGAGAACGACATGAACCGCCAGGTCTTCGCGGAGACGAGGATTTAACCCATGGAGGAACGCATTGCATAGAGCAGCCTCGTTCCACCCCGAATCCACTGCCTTGACTAGGTACTCCACTGAGAAGTCAGCCACTGACCGGCTGCCCTGGTGGAGTGACAACAGGCGACTCATGATATTCCCTTCACTCTAGGTACGGTCGAATGTGCGGGAAAAATCGGTCACAAATTTGTCAAATGTTGGTGACGCGTCCCTTCGGCTATCGATTACAGACCGCACCCAGCTAAGAACTCGGCCCTGAAGCAGAAGGGTAAACTGATGAATTTTAGAGATGTCGTCCGGGAACTCCCCCTTCACCTGCCCAAAATAAAGCCGAATGTGACAAAGGAAATCTTTACATTTCCCCACCTCCCCCACGTACGGGGCAGGAGTAGGAATGGAAAGTGTTCGGCAGATGGTGGAAGAAGTCGGAAGAGCAGGTGGGGGTGGAGCAGCCGAAGCAGACGTGCGGCCCAAATGATCAGAAATTACACTCAGCTGTTGTGTAATGGTTTGCAGCAGCTGAGTGTGTTCAGCCACCTGCCTCTTTGTAACATTGAGGCGGTGGAGCACGGTGTGCTCTGTTGCTGCGGCACCTGCTAGGCTGTGACCCTGGCTGGCTCGTTCTGTCATATTGACTGGATAGTCAGCCTAAATGCAAGGTGCAACACCAAGAGAAACACACGCAAAAGAACATTTGATCCTTTATTAAATTTCAAAAGACGTGAACTTGAAGAAAACCATTCACTCGCCAGAGGAGCAGCAAACCTGCAGAGAGTGAGACGAGAACTGATTAGCTGAGGAATGGAGGAAGATGTGGACACCCAAATAATACCACTTACGTGGGGGAAAGCGAGAGACCAGCTCAGAACCCAGTGAAGGAGAGGAACCAGCATGTCGGAACTGGTGGGAAGGGGAATGAGGAGCGGAGTCTGACCGGGTGGAGGAGATGAGCTGCAACAGGTGGAGCAACAGGCTGGTGAGCGCACCGTGACCCCTGAAGACACACTGCTTCGTCGGCAGCAACCTGGAGGAGAAAACGTATCGGGTACGGAAACCCAAAAACACATACAGCTTACTAATTTGATCTATTCTGCTCAAAGCAGTATACCCAAACAAGACAGCGTTGAATCACTGAAGAGTGCTTCCTTATAAACGCTGGTTCAGCAGGTGCATCAGATGAGATGATTAGGAGAGGAGAGGAAACAGGATTGCGGGGGTGAGCGCTCACCAGGACATGACACCACATCTCTTGACCAGGGACCTTGCGCTTGAGCACAACCTGGATGCAGACTTACCTGAGGATCATTATGACTGAGTTTGGTGAGCATCAATGTAATTTCCTAGGAGGGGTAATGATTTTTCTGAAATCACGTAAGTGTCCATATCTCCCGACCTTTGACCTTGAAAGCAGACCCACCTGGAATATATGTGTCATCATGTATATGAAACTGTGGCACCAAGTTTCAAAATATTTGGAACAAAGCTGCAGGAGTTGATTTCTCAAAACAGGCAGGACAGACGGATGGAAGGATGGACAGATGGGTATTGCCACAACATAATCCCCCTTTGGTCTTCGACCGGTGGGGGATAAAGAAAACTGATGTACCATGCAGCGACTTTAGCAGCCATGGAGCTTTTATGCAGCCATATAATTAGACTCACAAGATGCACCAATACTGAACATAAACACAGTAGTTTGTTAATTAGCATATAGGCTACACTCAAATTTAGATCCTAGTAGAAAACAAGTAAATGTGATGAAAAGCCATGAATTTCATTCAGTCATTTATTCATTCATTCATCTTCTTCCGCTTAATCCTTTTCGGGTCATGGGGGGGCTGGAGCCTATCCCAGCATCTTTGGGCGAGAGGCAGGGTACACCCTGGACAGATCGCCAGTCCATCGCAGGGACAACACAGAGAGACAGACAACCATTCACTCTCACAGTCATACCTAAGGACAATTTAGAATCCCCAGTTGATGCCAATTAACCTAACTTGCATGTTTTTGGCATGTAGGAGGAAACCGGAGAAATCCCGGAGTGAACCCACACAAACACAGGGACAACATGCAAACTCCACACAGATCACTGTTGGTCGGGGGCTGGGATCGAACCCAGGATCCCCCGGCCAAGGGTGAGTTGCTGTGCTGCCGCAGTGCTAACCACTGCGCCACCACGCCAAGCCATGAATTTGTCATCATAAAATCTATATATTTAGAATCAAAATGAGAAAAGGTTAAATAATATCCTATGGTTTAATGTGTATATTACAATAACAGCCCAACTTATCCTTTTTTAGTTAATCTTTCCTTAATTTTAAATCAAATTTACATATGTGACCAGGTCTAACTGGTGGTGTCCAGCCAGGGTTTGAACTTACAACCTCTGGCTCCAGAGTCCAGCACTCTACCTGTGTCACCAAGAGGGTCAACCCACTTGACAAGCCAAGTAGGAATGCTTTTATTGACTCTGTTACATATTCCCCCTCAGATTTTTGACATTGTCCCGATGTCAGAGGTGCATTTAAGCTTTAAGGGTGCCCGCCTTCTGATTATGTCAACACCAGTGAGTCCTACCAGCAACACCTCTTGTGGTGGGGACCAAGCACCACTTGCGGGACTGACACATTGGTGGTATCTGGGGAATAGGACCAGTGCACCACCACTAAGTCCTACCAACAACGCCAATTGTGACCAAGTGGATGGGCCAAGCCCAACTGGTGGTGTCCAACCGGGGGTTTGAATTCACAACCTCTGGCTCCAGAGTCCAGCACTCAACCTGTGTCGTCAAGAGGGTCAACCCACTTGGCAAGCCAAGTAGGAATGCTTTTATTGACTCTGTTACACATAGAATGCAAGTTAAAATACTATCAGACCGTGACACCACAGTGATACAGGGACAGAATGTTGATCAGCTGAGAGTCAATGATAAGCTGGAGATCACCGGCTTTCAAACTGAGGATAAAATATGGTTTTCATGTATCTTCCAAAACTACCGGAGTGGTGGCCTAGAGGTAGTGCATCTGCCCCACAAATGGGAGGCCCCAAAGACCATATAAAAATAGAACTTCCTGCCATCCAGCTTTGTGCTCAGCAAAATGGAACGGAGGAGGGAAATGTTGGTTACCCAGCGACAGGGGGTGTACAAGCAAGTGTAGTCCCTGTGCCGGTCCCAAGCCAAGATAAAAATGGGCAGGGTTGTGTCAGGAAGGGCATCCGGCATAAAACTCAGCTCCAACCTATTGGATATGGCAGATATATCTATGTCTGCAGCAGTGATCCCACCAGAACGTGGGAGTAAAGCTAGAAGAAGAAAGAATGTACTGTATCTTCTAAAACTGAGAATCTGGAGAGTCAGAAAATATTTATGATAAGCAAAGGACTTCTTTGGAAACTGAAGCTTTATCATAACATCATCATCATCATAGCAGTCTGTCGGGGGCGACAATGACTGTTTCATTTAGGTCTGATCAGATTCCTCCACGCAGCTCTGTCCTTCGCCCTCCGCTGCCAGGAACTCCTGACCTTGTTAACCCGGGCGACATCCAAGCCGGTATGAGTTGCATTCTGACTGACCATTTCATGAAACAGCTTGCAAAATATTTGAGTACCGGTAGCTTTTGCTGGACTAGCAGCACATTCTTGGCAGATAGAGGTGTTATCAGTGGCAAGGACAGGGCCAAGACAAACTGACCCCAGTATCTGTTGCAGTGACTGACCCGATGAGGAGTGATAGATGAAAAACTAACCTGGAAGCAGCATATTGAAAAAAACAAACAAAAGGAAAATGTAAGAAAATAAATAATATTTTGAGATGTCTGGCAGGACGGGACTGGGGGGCCTCTAGGGCCTCTCTGTTGAGGGTATATCGAAGACTAATGAGAGCGACACTAGACTATGGATGTGCTGCTTATGTGTTGCTTTCATGTCGGCTGCTGATTGTCACCTGAACCTTCTGGACATAGAGCAGAGAAAGGCTCTTAGAATTGTTGTGGTGCATTTAAAACCTCCAGTATCAGCGATCCAAGTAGAGATGGGTGAAATGTCCTTAAGATTAAGAAGAACCAAATTAATGCTGGCATACTGGATCAGCTTGAAGGGGTATAAGAGCACACATCCTGCAAAAGCTGTTCCTAATGATTGCTGGGAACACAATGAGTCCGACATTAGTAGCTTTGAATGGATAAGTGATGCCACTGCTGAGCAGGCAGGTTTAACCATGGGAATTAATAATCAGTTCTGTTTTGTTCAGAGATTGTGCTTAGACTGAATAGAGGATTGAAGAAACTAAGTAAAACATTAATTGTAGTAAAGAGGGTCTTTAAAGGTTTAGAAATGTCTGGTGGAGCTTGTGATAATCCATTCATGTTTATACTAAAATTGTTTTGATAGTAAATTAATACAAAATGTCATCTGTGTTTATTTTCCACATGCTACAGCCCTTTGATTTCAGAAATCAGATTTTTTTTGTGACATTTCTTACATGAATGTATGACCACATTGTAACCTGGGTTAATCTCAGACATCAACCGATTCCATTTTCCATGGAAAGTTCACTTTCTGTGGTTGTAAAATGCTCATCATATTTTACTTGTCGTTTTGGGAGATTTTCATCATCAAACTTTCAGATAGTGATTAGATTGTATGTTTTAAGCTCGTTCTGACCTAATGAAATAATCAATTACATATTTGAGAGGAAACTATTTATTGTAATAGATAGGTAGATGGATGGATGTACTTTATTAATTCCAAACTAGGAAATTGCAGTGTAACAGCAGCCTGACAAGTAGATGACCAAAACGACAGAAACACACACACACACACACACACACAGCATTATAGAAAAAGGAATTACCCAAGGAAAGTAAAACTGCCTAGATAAATTTATATACATCACAGACCGCCACTAAGATGAAAAGATGATGACCTGTATAGATGCGTACATGAATCGTACTCGCTGTACAATGCAGGACTATCGGGCACAGGGTGAAATATGAGGTACCAATTAGACTGTAAGGTGCGGTGTGGTAGCTGTATTATGACCAAGATTCAACATTAGAGTAAGTTATTGTACAGTGAAATGGCATGTGGCAGGAAAGATTTTCTGTACCTGACCATTCGGCAGTGGAGCTGTAGCAATCTGTTGGTGAAAGTGCTCCACTGTCCAATGTGGTGGAGGGGGTGATCAGGGTTGTCCATGATGGATAACAGTTTGTTCAGTGTCCTCCTCTCCACCACAGTCTCAAAAGTCTCCAGCCTGAGACCAATTATAGAGCCAGCCTTCTTGATAATCTTGTCAAGTCTGTTGGTGCTGCTTGCTCTGATACTGCTACCCCAACAGGAGCAAAGAAGATGGGGTTGGTAACAACGGCCTGGTAGAAAAGCTCCAACATCTTGTTGCACACACTGAAAGATCTCAGCTTTCTCAGAAAGTAGTCTGCTCATCCCCTCCTTGTACACAGCATCAGTGTTAGATTTCCACTCCAGTCTGTTGCATCTGATAATGGGCTTGTTTCTGTACTTGGCCGTTTGGACCTTAGTGCAGCTTTTGATACAATCAATCATAATATTTTACTTGACAGACTAGAATAGGGGTCCCCAAACTTTTCAGCCTGTGACCCCTGAAATAATGGTAACAGAGACTGGCGACCCCCACTATCCCTGGAGGTGACTGATACATAACAAAACGTGCACACAGTTTGATATATCTGTGGATTCATCTAACTGCAAAGCATATTTCCCTTTCTTCACTCTGTCAGTCAGATGACACTTTATGTCCTGGGCCATGTCCATGACCTTCTGGGATATGGTCCCGTCAGACAGCATCACTGCTTCCAGCTTCCGCATAGCGATAGCAGCAGGGTTTTTTTTAGGGTTTTTCTGATTGTATGTGGTGTTTTTGTCTGTGCAATTAAATATGCCAACTTTGAGCTTTGGCAGTGGTTGTTGTTTGATTAGTTATGACTTTCTTTTGGCCTTGCAATTCTCTCTCCTTTTGGTGGAAAAAAATCTGCTGGTTTAGCAGCAAGAGATGGGTGCTTAGTAATCAAGTTTCTGAGCATTTTTATGGGCTTCAAACTCTCATGTGCAAGCACCCCAGAATCAGAATCAGAATCAGATTTATTGCCATTGTTCATGTGATACACAAACTAGGAATTTGTCTCGGTGCCATGCTGCAACATTAAAAACATAATGAGAAAAGGGGATAAAATAAAAAACTAAAGGACTAGAAACGTGCAATAATGTAGAAAAATAAGTAATAATAAGTAATAATAATAATAATACTAGTAATAATGAGTAGTACTAGTCAAGGCAGTTTAAAAAATTAGCATGTAGCAGATAATGTGAAGTACCACATAGTGCAGTCAATAATGCAACAGAAAAACAGTGGTGATTGACATGAGTCTGGTTGAGCTGCTGTACATAGTGCACGAGAGTCAAAAGTCACTTAGTGTTCAGCAGTCTGATGGCAGAGGGGAAGAAGCTGTTCATGTGCCGGGAGGTTTTAGTCCGAATGGACCGAAGCCTTCTACCTGAGGGGAGGGGGGCAAACAGCACGTGACCAGGATGTGAAGGATCGGCTATGATCCGGCCAGCATGCCTCCGAGTCCTGGAGATGTACAGATCCTGGAGAGATGGGAGTTTGCAGCCTATCACCTCGGTGCACACTTCACATTGGGGATGTTGTACTTCACTAATAATGATGCATGAACCCATACTGAATATATTCCTCTCAATACTTGTAACACTTGGAGGAAGGCTGGTCCGACTGATTATGGAGCCTTGTATGGTCCTGTCCTCCTCCTCTTCCTCCTCCTCCCCCTGTGCCAGAAGTTGATGGGCTTTCTGACGGCATTTCTCCGCTCTCCTCTGCTGCCGTCTCCACTGGCCTCTCTGCGTTGTCTTTGGTCGGCATTAACCAACGTTTTATTTTTAAAAATACTATCCTGGGGGCGAGGAAGGTCTGTGAGCGCTGACAACCGACTAAAGAAGGACTTCCGGTCTGGACGCCATGGTGATAGCAACTTAACGCTGAAGCTGCCAGACCCAATCCAAGGAAAACATCTTCAAAATCAGACTTAACGGATTTTTGGAAGAATAAAAATCAAAAGACAAAAACACCATGCCTAACCAAAAACAGAAGAAACTGACATTCCCCAGGTCAGGACGCGCAGCGGCCGCAGAATCTGAACTGGAGGACCTCCGTTCAGAAGACGAGGAGCTGGGCCTAGCTAACAAAAAGGTTAGCTTGAAATCGCTATTTGATGAATTACGACGATTTCGGGCCGAATTTCATGAATTCAGAGAGGAATTAAAAAGGACGAACAGCAGAATGGACCAGGCCGAAAACCGAATCTTGGAAGCTGAAGAAAGAATAAAAGTGCTTGAAGATTCTATGCTGGATTTACACAAAAAACAGTCAAGGCTGGAGGCTAAGCTAACCGACCAAGAAGGAAGACAAAGACGAGACAACATCAGAATTCACGGTCTGAAAGAAGGAGCTGAAGATAGTTTCAACACAATGGCGGAATGCGTGGAATCCTTATTGAGAGAGAAGCTGGATATTCCACAAACCACCGATTTGAAGATAGAAAAGGCCCATCGTACATTAGCCGCAAAGCCAGCGGCAGAAGCACCCCCACGCTCGGTGGTGGTAAGATTCTCCGATTTCAAAATAAAACAAGAGGTTGTAAGAAGGGCTTGGCAGAAAAAAGGATTTATGCATCAAGAGAGAAAAGTCTTCGTGGAGCATGATTACGCCCCGGAGGTTCTTAAAAAGCAACGGGAATATAACAACGCCAAAAAGGTTCTACGGGCACAGAATCTACGCTTTCAGACGCCATTTCCTGTGAAGTTAAGGGTCTTTTAAGGTGAAGAGTCATGTCTCTATAATTCAGCGGAAGAAGCAACAATTGACATGGCGAGAAGAGGGCTCCCGGTATCGGTGTTTAAACCCGCAACGGATCTGAGCGAGAGGATCAGAGCTCAAACGTGGTCCACTCAGAGACCTTCAAAATCCACGGGCCAGCAGCGGGAAACCCAGCCCCAGAGCTACAAAGATAAGCTTTCCAGTTCCAGGAAGGAATAGCGACCTTTTTGGGTTTTTTTCTTTTCAGTCATTCTGCACTTCCATCCCCCCTCCTACAAGGTAACAAACATTAAAGGAGATGCAGAATCAACATGTGGTAAAACCTTTCATGGAGCAGTTATAGCATTAGAAACAAATGTCTTCTTAATTTAAAGGGAAAAAAAAAATCTTGTTAAAATAGAAATGTAACAATGACCCACATGTTCTCCCTACACTAACAAATACTGTATTAGAGTGAATGTTTGCTGTGATGGGGTGGGAGGGTGCACACAATCTCATAGGGTATAGGCATAAAAAAAAAAAAAATCATTATAAATTCGGATTGGGATCTGAAACTCACGTTAAAAACATGGGACAACTTACAGGGGTAAGAGAGGGCCCTCAACACGTAACAGAGTTTGAGGAATTTCCCTCAGAGCCTACACTCCATCAGGGCTCTTACAGGGTCTTTAAAGAGACCCCAGCTCAGGAAGTTTTTTTGATAGTTTTTTTGTTTTAAAGTTTCGTACACTATGTTCTTAATGTTTTTAATGTTCTTAATGTTCTTTCAGTTTCTGAGTAGCAAAAAAGAGGGCCACCACACTGTTATACTAAATAAGAAAATACAATGGAGAAACAGGGTGTAACCAAAATAGCCTCATATAATGTAAAAGGGATCCTGAATCCAGTTAAAAGATCCAAGATTCTACGCAAAATGAAAAAAGACAAAGCAGAAATAATATTTTTACAAGAAACCCACCTAACAGACGTGGAACACACTAAACTCAATAGACAAGGGTTTAAAATGATCTCTTCATCTTCATATAAGTCAGGGAGGAGGAGGGGAGTAGCGACATTGATATCAACCAAAATTACATTTGAAAAAAAATCAGAACACAAAGATAAAGAAGGGAGGTACAGTTTGGTAATTGGGTGGCTAGAGGGAGAAGATATCACCCTGCTGAATGTATATGCACCACCAGGGGCTAAATGGAAATTTTATAAAAATGTATTCGACCTAATGATAACTAAAGCCCAAGGTTTAGTGATATGTGGTGGAGACTTCAATCTAAGACTGAATCCATACTGGGATGCAACAGGTAATTCTTCACATCAAAATAACACTCAAAATAGGAAAATTCGGATGCTATTAAAAGAAATGGGAATCTGTGACGTATGGAGGGAATTCAACCCCAATGTAAAAGATTATACTTTTTATTCAACGCCACATTCATCTTACTCAAGGATTGATTACTTTTTTATGTTTAATAGAGACATTGGAAGAGTAAAAACATGTAAAATAGGACTGATGGATCTCTCCGACCACAGTCCGATCTATATGGACTTAAACATCCAAAAATACACAAATAATACATTTTCCTGGAGGCTGAATTCAAATGTCCTGAAAGGACCACTGAAAGATGAATTGGAATCAGATATTCTCAGATATTTGGAAGAAAATGATAATGGAGAAGTATCCCCTTTAATACTGTGGGATGCATGCAAAGCTGTAATAAGGGGAAAAATTATTGCAAAACTGGCAACCCAAAAGAAACTGAGACAAGAAAAACTAATCACACTAGAGTCAGAACTCAAGAACCTAGAAAAAGAACACAAAGATAACACTCATTCTAATGGCTCGCTCAAGATTAAAGAAATTAAAAATCAAATAAATGAGATCTACACAATAGAAATCCAGAAGAAACTTACATTTCTGAAACAAAAACACTATGAAGCAGGCAGTAAATCGGCAAAATTACTAACCTATAAATTGAGGAAACAACAAACAGAAAGAGCAATCTACAAAATCAGAGACCCAGTATCAAAGGAAATAAAATTCAGAATTCAGGATATTCTTAAAAGCTTCGAGAATTACTATAAGAACTTATACTCCCACAAAAAACATAAAAACGCATCCGAGACGTTCCTAAACACATTAAACCTTCCCCAACTTACGGAATCACAAAATAAAACACTACTGTCAGAAATACAACCTAAAGAATTGGAAAAAGCAATTATGAAACTTAAAGCTAACAAATCCCCAGGAGCAGATGGCTATACAGCAGAATGGTACAAAACCTTTAAACAGCAACTATCTCCTCTCCTCCTGAAAACATTTAATTATGTCCTCCACACAGGGGAAATCCCCCCCTCCTGGAGAGAAGGGGTCATTGCAGTTATACCTAAACCTGAAAAGGATAAACTAGAATGCTCCAGCTACAGACCAATCAGTGTATTAAATCAGGACTATAAGCTTTTTACCATTATCCTTGCCAAAAGGTTAGAAAACATACTGACAGACTTGATTCACTTAGACCAAACAGGTTTTATAAGACAAAGACAGACACAAGACAACATTCGACGCACTTTACACATAATTCATCATATAAAAAAATATAACTTAAATGCAGTCATATTGGGATTAGGTGCTGAAAAAGCATTCGACTCGGTTGACTGGTCTTTCCTATATAGAATCTTATCCAGTTTCAATTTTCATAACAACTTCATTAGAACTATACAGGCATTATATAAAAAACCAACAGCTAAAATAAGGATTAACGGTAATTTATCATCATCTTTTGAGCTGGAAAGAGGATGTCGTCAAGGCTGCCCCCTGTCTCCACTGCTCTTTGCAATCTTCATAGAACCTCTGACCAATGGATACGACAAAATCAAGAAATTCAAGGTATTACACTTGGTCAGAAGGAACATAAAATAGCACTCTTTGCTGATGACATTTTAATATACCTAGGGCAGCCAGACACTTCTTTACCAGAACTAATCTCAGTTTTTTCAGACTATGGAGATTTATCAGGGTACAAATTAAACATGCATAAAACCCAAGTTTTAACATTCAACTACGACCCAAATCATTATTCACTAAGTGAACTCAAAACTAACTGGGAGTTGGAATCTATGAAATATCTGGGGGTCAATATCCCGAAACAACTCAACAAAATTATAACACTAAACTATGATCCACTGGTGACAAAAATAAAATCTGACCTAGCAAGATGGAATATGATACTATTCTTAGGTACTGCACAAAGAATTGAAGCAGTCAAAATGAATATACTTCCACGTCTTCTATACCTTTTCCAAACAATACCGGTAGAACCTCCCAAAAAAAACATGGCAGGAGCTGGACAGAAGGATCTCAAGATTCATATGGCAGGGCAAGAGACCTAGAATCAGATATAGAACCTTACAGCTAAACAAAGACAAAGGTGGGCTCGCGCTGCCAAATATCAGGGACTATTTTAAAGCCGCACAAATTAAAACTTTAATAGAGATATGTAACCCAGTCTACACTGCACAATGGAAGGAGATCGAATGCCAAATAACAAGTGACATCCCCCTACAGGCGATAATAGGGAACAATGCCTTACCTAAACTCTTGAATAACACTAACCCGTGGATAGAGACCCCGCTAAAACTTTGGTTTAAGATAGTCAGAGAGAATCAAGCTAAAGAGCCCTATCGACTTCTGCAATGGATTGCCTATGATCAAGACTTTACCCCCAATAAAACAGACACTAGATTTAAAGAGTGGAAAGAGAAAGGGCTGATAAAATATTACGATTTTTTTAAGGGGCAAACTTTAAGAAGTTTTGAAGATTTGAAAAAACAAGGTCTAATAAATCAAGATCTTTACAGGTTCTTTCAGCTTAGACACCACATAAACAATATACTTAAATAGGAGGATTTGGAAAGGGCCCAGTCAGGTGTTCTGAAGGTCTTCTTAATGGCATATAAAGGGATCCCAGGGATCAGATACATTTCTAAAATATACCAAGGTCTTCAAGACTTAAAAGGAGACAACACATCATATATAAAAGAGAGATGGGAAAAAGAGGGGAATTTCACTTTACAATTGGAAATATGGAAAAGCTAAATAAACAGCCCCCTCATGGATCGTCACCTTATCGTGGTGGGGGGGTTTGCGTGCCCCAGTGATCCCAGGAGCTATGTTGTCCGGGGCAATTTGCCTCTGATAGGGTCTCCCAAGACAAACTGGTCCTGGGTGAAGGGCCAGACGAAGAACGATCCAACAGACTCTCATGATAAATTGTATATCAAGGATTCAGTGTACCCCGCCCGGTATGGGGTTACCGGGGCCCCACCCTGGAGCCAGGCCTGGGGGAGGGGCTCGAAGGCTAGCGTCTGGTGGCCGGGTTTCCACCCATGGGACCCGGCCGGGCTCAGCCCGAAGGAGTTACATGGGTCCGCCCTCCAGTAGGTTCACCACCTGCAGGAGGGATCATGGAAGTCCGGTGCTATGTGGATTAGGTGGCAGTCAAAGGCGGAGACCTTGGCGGGATCAACACAACACGAGATCGCGGATACAAGCGGCTGAAATGAGCTTTCTCCGTAGGATTGCTGGACTCACCCTCAGAGATAGGGTGAGGAGCTCAGTCATCCGGGAGAGGCTCAGAGTAGAACCGCTGCTCCTCCACATTGAAAGGAGTCAGTTGAGGTGGTATGGGCATCTGATTAGGATGCCTCCTGGACGCCTCCCACTTGAGGTGTTTCAGGCACGTCCCACTGGGAGGAGACCCCGGGGCAGACCCAGGACTCGGTGGAGAGACTATGTCTCCCAGCTAGTCTGGGAACGCCTTGGTATCCCCTCTGAAGAGCTGGAGCAGGTGGCTGGGGAGAGGGAAGTCTGGGCTTCTCTGCTTGAACTGCTGCCTCCGCGACCCGGACCTCCGGAAAAGCGGTAGAAGATGGATGGATGGATGGATGGATAAATAAACAGCAATGGAAAAGTACCTCATCCCTGCAGTGGAGAGAATTTGGATGGAAAAATTTGGTAAGATTTTTCAGAACACCTGCACAAAACAAATTTACCCATAAGGGGTTGAACTGTTGGCGCTTGTGTGGTGAAAAGACTGCAAATCATTTTCATGTGTTTTGGTCATGCCCAGTTATCCACCAATATTGGACCAATGTACAGACAATATTGGGGAAAATATTCAAAATAACAGTTCCCTTTTCTTTTGTAACTTTATATTTGGGTTTACTACCGGACTCACTGGAAAGACGAGGAGATAAATACTTATTCAATGTTTTAATATTGGCAAGTAAAAAAGCCCTAACTAAAAAATGGATGCTGGAGGACTGTCCTACACCTGAAGATTGGATTAACGTGATTCAAGACATTTACTCGATGGAAAAGATGACATTCGCACTGAGACAGGACATGGATGGGTTCATGAACTTTTGGCAACCCTGGATCGCATATGTGTCTTCCATTAGATCTAATCTTTGACAAATACCATTTCAATAATGGTCCCGCTCTTTGTTCCAACACTACTCAGATGCTCTTTTACTTTTAATTACTTAATTTTCTGTTTGTTTGTTTTTTGCTGTTCTGTTTGTTTGTTTGTTCGTTTTTTTTTTTATTCTCTTTAATTTCACTTTTTCTTTCACTTCAAAAAAAAATAAGGGGGTGTTGTAATAATTATCCTACCAATGTTGTCAAATAGGAAAAAATAAGGGAACATGTGATGAAAATGTAAACAATGCAATGCTGTAATGACCTGTATACCCTTTACAAAAACTTAAATAAAAAAAAAAAATAAAAAATACTATCCTAGGCTTAAAGCATAGTGTGTTGACTTGAGCTGTTCAGACGAAATCTACTGGTGCACACTGACCTGTGTGTGATCTGTAACGTTTACTGTGGCGCACTTAAAGTGACGTGTTGCCTGCGTAATCACCTCAGGAGGATTCTGAAAATCATCTAGCGACCCCCCCTCAGTGTCTCGGGACCCCTCGGGGGGTCAGGACCCCTACTTTGGGAATCTATGGACTAGAACACCTTGTTGGACTTCATGGGACTTCGTTGCAGTGGTTTAAATCTTATTTATCTGATAGATTCCACTTTGTTCATGTCAATAATTAGTTTTCTTCCAACTCAAAGCTCAGTCACAGAGTTCTATAGGGATCTGTTCTAGGCCCTATTCTTTTTAGTATATATATTATTATTATTATTATTATTATTATTATTATTATTATTATATTATTATTGTATATTATTATGATTTATTATATTATATATTATATTATTAACTGGTGGGTCAGGCCAGCGCCGGTGTATGGCAGCTACGCTGCCATCAGTGTGTGAATATGTGTGTGAACGGGTGGATAGCAGGATCTGTAAAGTGCTTTGGTCATCTGGAGATAAGAAAAAAAAGCACTAAAAAGTGAATGCCATTTGTTGTTGTTGTTTGTCCGTCGTTCTCGACGATGACCAAGGACATCATAATGAAGAGGACTGGATGTGGTGTGTCCGGCTGTGGCTGATCAGTCTGATGTGGGCACAGAAGGCTCTGCCACAGGTCGGGCACAGGTGGTCTGCGCAGGCAGAAGATACAGGGGTGGCACTGGATTTGCAACGCTCATGTTTTCTCTGGGCCTTGGCAATCCTGTTCAGCTCAAAGGAGGCAGCACCTTTGCTGGTACGGCTACGCCAGACTGGTCGGTCTAGCACTAGGGTCTCCCAGGTGTCAGTACTGATGTCAAAGCTCTTCAGGGAGGCCTGTCTTTGTAGTGCTTCTTCTGACCACCTTGTGAGCGCTTGCCCTCTGCTAGTTCACCATAAAACAGTCTCTTTGGTAGGCACGAGTCAGGCATATGAATAAGGTGGCCAGCCCACCTAATCTGGGCTCTCTTGAGCAGGGTGTGGATGCTAGGCAGCTCAGCTCAAAAGAGGACCTCTGTGGCAGGGATTTTGTCCTGTGAGATGATCTTCAGGAGCTTTCTGAGGCAGTTCAGGTGGAAGCGATTCAGCTTTCTGGCATGGCGCTCATAGACTGTCCAGGTCTCGCAGGCATACACTAGGGAAGGCAGGACAGCTGCCTTGTACACTTTCAGTTTTGTGGTCAGCCTGATGCCTCTCCTTTCCCACACTGTTGCACGTAGCCGCCCGAATGCTGAGCTTGCCTTGGCAATGTACGAATCGACCTCATCGTCAGTGTTGACAGACCTGGAGAGTGTGCTGACGAGGTACGTGAACTTGTCGACAGCCTTGAGGGTCTACCCGTTGACAGTGATGGCTGGTTCCACGTAAGTCTTATGCGGTGCGAGTTGGTGCAGGACCTCGGTTTTCTTCGTACTGACTGTGAGCCCAAAGTTGTCACAAGCAGTGGAGAAGCAGTTCATGCTCTGCTGCATCTGGGACTCTGTAGTGGCATTGAGTGCGCAGTCATCTGTGAACAGGAAGTCACGCACTGACTCCCCTTCCACCTTGGTTTTGGCTTGGAGCCTCCGCACGTTGAAGAGCCTGCCGTCCATCCTGTACCTGATCTTGATGGCACTTTCTTCATCGTCACAGAAGGCATCAGACAGCATGGCTGTGAACATCATACTGGAAAGTGTGGGCGCGAGTACACAGCCCTGCTTGACCCCGTTGGTGACTGGGAAAGCTTCGGAGGAGTCTCCATCATCCAGTACTCGAGCAAGCATGCCGTCATGGAAGTAGCACACCATGCTGATGAACTTGTCTGGGCAGCCGAACTTCGCCATGATCTTCCACAGCCCCTCACGACTGATGGTATCAAAAACCTTGGTCAGATCTACAAATGTTGTGTAGAGGTCCCTGTTCTGCTCTTGACACTTCTCCTGAAGCTGGCGTGCGGCGAAGATCATGTCAGCAGTTCCATCACCCTCTATGAAGCCACACTGGCTCTTCGGCAGGTGACCACCTTCCATGTGCTGAATGAGGCGGTTGAGAAGGACTCTTGCGAGGATCTTGCTGGTGATGGTGAGGAGAGAGTTCCCACGGTGGTTGTCGCAGGACTGCCTGTTTCCTTTTCTCTTGTAGAGATGGACAATGGAGGTGTCCTTGAGCTCCTGGGGGATAACTTCCTGCTGCCACGTGGTCTGAAAGAGCTCGGTGAGTTTCTGTATTAGAACTGGTCCTCCTGCCTTGTAGATTTCAGCTGGGATGGAGTCAGAGCCTGGTGCTTTGCCATTCGAAAGGAGTTTGATCGCTTTTTGAACCTCTGATTCCGTTGGAGGTTCTGCCAGAGACTCTACTTGAGGCATGCGAGTGATGGCTTCTGCATTGATGGACGAAGGTCTGTTCAGGACGCTGCTGAAATGTTCTGCCCATCTTTCCAGGATTGCGTTCTTGTCGGTGAGGAGATTGGACCCATCATCACTGAGCAGTGGTGATGTTCCAGAAGACTGAGGCCCGTAGATGGTCTTAAGGGCATCGTAGAAGCATTTGGAGTTGTTGCGGTCAGCGTACTGCTGTATTTCATCTACCTTTTTGCTGAACCAGAAGTCCTGTATGTCTCTGAGCTTTGCCTGCACCTTTCCTTTGATGGAGTTGAAGGTTGCCTTCTTAGAGGCAGATCTGCTGTCTTGCTGGTACGCTCTGTGGGTTTCACGCTTCTCGTCAAGCAGCTTTTGGATGTCCTCATCATTTTCATCAAACCAGTCTTAGTGTTTGTGCATGT
Organism: Pholidichthys leucotaenia; assembly: GCA_020510985.1. NCBI lineage: Eukaryota > Metazoa > Chordata > Actinopteri > Cichliformes > Pholidichthyidae > Pholidichthys > Pholidichthys leucotaenia. Next base: position 94,574,935 of record CM035838.1, on the reverse strand, counting down.
TCTGGCCCAGATGAGTGAGTGAGGTGTCGTACACCATGTCTCTGAAAGCTGCCCAGTCTTCTTGTGCTCTGTATGCCCTGAGGTCGAGCTGACTAAGCTTACTGGCCAGGTCCTCACTGAGGTTCTGTCGCACAGAGTGCTGTTCCAGCTTGCTGACATTGAGTCGCTTGTTTGCGTTTTTCCCCTCTGGACGCCGTTTGGGCTGGATGTGCATGTTGAGCTTTGAGAGAATGAGTCTGTGGTCCATCCAGCAGTCTGTGCCACACATTGCCCTCATCACTCTAATGTCCTGCCTGTCGCTCCTTCTCACAATGATGCAATCAATCAGATGCCAATGTTTGCTGCATGGATGCATCCAGGGGGTCTTGTTGCGATTTGGCAAGCGGTAGACGGTGTTACTGATCAGAAGGTCATGAGAGGCGCACGTCTTCAACAGGAGAAGACCATTGCTGTTGCACTTTCCAACTCCATTTCTCCCAAGGACTCCCTCCCATATCTGGTAGTCTGTACCAACTCTGACGCTAAAGTCTCCAAGAAGTTTGTCCTCCTTCGGTACGCCTTCAATGAGAGTCTCTAAGTCCTCGTAAAACTTGTCTTTGATCTCATCTGGGTTTGTCATGGTGGGGACATGTGCACTGATGAATGTGGCATGGCATTTTCCTTGGAGGGGGAGCCACAGGGTCATGAGGCAGTCTTTGATTCCTTTGGGGAGGCTGGTAAGCTTGCTGATCAGATTGGATCTGATCGTGAAACCCACTCCTGCTTCATGGCATTCTTCGCTGCCTTGGCCACTCCAGAAAAAGGGTGTAGCCGGCTTTGACTTCTGTCAGCTGACCTTTGTCTGCAAACCTGGTCTCACTCAGAGCTGCGATGTGGATGTTGTACCTCCTGAGTTCTCTTGTGACAAGTGCTGTCCGTCTCTCAAGTCTGTCTGCTTTGGAGCTGTCCATGAGCGTTCACACATTCCAAGTGCCAATAGTGAGTGATGTCACCTTAGCTGATTTCTTCTGAGAATTTCAACCACTAGGGTGGGTTCCCCACCAGCTGCGGCTTGCTGGCCAGGGTGTAGTGAAGCAGGCTATGTTTAGGGCACCTTTTCTAGCCCCTTCCTCAAGCCATGGAGGTGAGCAGAGTGAATCCTAAAGAGGGCTGCTCAGACATCAGTCATTGAGGGTCCTCCGCCATAGCCTGAGGTCATCGAGGGTCCTCTGCCATCGCCTGAGTTTATTGAGGGTCTTCCACCATCGCCTGAGGTCACCGTGGGTCCTCCTTCTCTGCCTGAGGTCACTGTGGGTCTTCCTTCTCCACTTGTGGTCACCGTGAGTCCCCGTCTCCATCTGAGGTCACCGTGTGTCCCCGTCCACCTTCGCTGGAGGTCGCCGAAAATCATCAGGCACTGCCTGGTCCCCTCACTGATTATTCATTCTGTTCGTTTGGTTTCCCCACTGGTCAGTTGCCATCGCCGTCTGGCTCTGTTGTTGGCCAGCAATCACCGTCGTAGGTTATTTCCCCACAGCAACCAGCCCATCTGATTCACGCTGCAGCTCCTGTGGTCTGTAGGGGGCACGGGTTCCAGTTACCACCTCCAGGAGGAGGGGTGTTGTGCCCCACAGCTTGTTGGCTCCGGGATGCTGGGAGGCCACCCGACGGACTACATCCTTTATCGTGGTGGCTTAGGAACTCTGGAAGGCCACCCGACTTATTCCACCGCATGAGTTGGTGGTCTTGGGATTCCAGTCAACCACCTGAACTGCCTCACTTTTTCACCTAGTGGCCCTAAGCTGCTATTCTCGCTTGAACTGCTCTGTGTTGTGGGTCTTGAGTGTGTTTTTTTCCTTTTTTTTGTTTTTTTTGTTTCGGTTCCTCCTAACCTGGGTTCCCCCACCACCCTCCCGGGGTGGGTTATTTTTCTATTCTGTTTGGGTGGGTTATTTTGCTAGCTGTGTTGGGGGGAGGCCCCCCCCCCCGCCCGCCCAAGGGGTGGGCTCTGTCATGCTGCTGAGCACAGGGAGAATCACCTTGCTCATGCTCTTTTGTCATTTTGATTTTTTTCCGTATTTTCCTTATTTCTGTTTATTATTGTATCTCAGCATGGGTTTTGATAGTATGACGTGATCTGAGTTGTTCTTTGTATCTGTTTGTTTTGAGTTGTCTGGTTATCATATTTTAGTTTGATCATTATTACCGTGTTTGTTATTATTATGCATTTAAAGATCTAGTTTATATTATCGTCCTGTGTTTTTTACTTGAGTCTTTTCCATCCTTGTTTCCACCTCTCCTTTTGTATTTTGGTTTTCAGGGTTATTATATTATTTACATCTCTGGGTTGTATTTATCTTATTCTCACTTTTATGAGTTATGTGTCTCATTTTGTATTTTTTCGGTCTGCTTCTCATTTGGCATTATTTCAGTCACCTTTTGCCATACTATTCTGTGCTGCGCCCTGTGTTTACTTCTGTGTGGAGCTCAAGTTCATGGGCCAGCACAGTTGTCATTAATTAGGTCAATCCTCCTCGCTCATGTCACCCACGCCTGTTATCATTTGCAATTATTTCTGTCTACCTATTTAAGGACGACCGCGTTGTTTGCTCATTGCAGAGCCCTTCTGAGTTCTTGTATGGTTCTGTGGGGGTGGACGGATGTGCTCCGTCTTGGCTTTCTTTGTTCCTGGCGTTCCCGTGCTTTACAACCTGACTCCTTCCAGGCTGCTCTTTTCTCCAGACGTGAGCCCAGTCATCCTGCACGCCTTTACCATATTTGTAAGTGTAGTGTTTTTGTATTGTTTTATATTTTTGTTATTAAATGTTAAAAACTTACAGCTGGCATTTGGTGTTTTCAGTCCTGCCCTGGTAGGGCGATTTATGACAGTTGTTGGGTAAACAGTGCACGGTCTGAGCTGGCATGGTTGTGTTTTCACAGAATCTGATGTATTCTGTGATGCAGTCGATCATATTGTCCATATCCACCCCATGTGGTTCATAGAGTACATCCCAGTCCGTCATCTCGAAGCAGGCCTGTAGTGCATCAGCAGCCTCCTGTGTCCACTTCCTCACATTCCGTGTGTGAGCAGGCTGCCTTTGCACAAGGGGAACGTACTTGGGGGTTAACAGAACCAGGTTGTGATCGGATCTGCCAAGGAGAGGTAGAGCTGTGGGCTGTATCAGTCCACTGTTATTTACACTTCTAACACATGACTGTGTATCCAGACACGAGGGGAACCAGATTATTAAGTTTGCAGACGACACCACGGTGGTGGGACTTATTCAGAGGGATGAGGAATCAATGTCCAGGGAAGAAGTGAGAGACCTGGAGGGCTGGTGCAGGGAGAACAATCTGGTGCTCAAAGTGGACAAAACGAAGGAGATGGTTATCGACTTCCGGCGGTCACAGCCTGAACACGTCCCCCTCAGCATCGGCGGCCGTTTAGTGGAGAGAGTGGAGAACATCAAGTTCCTCGGAGTGCAGATCTCGCAGGACCTGACCTGGAGCAAGAATTCCTTGGGGATCAGGAAGCGGGCCCAGCAGAGGCTGCACATCTTGAGGAAACTCAAACAGGCCTCTCTCCCCATCTGCATCCTCGGGACCTTCTACAGAGGTGTGGTGGAGAGTGTTCTGACGTACTGCATTGCTACATGGTACTCCAGCTGCAGTATGTCAGACAAAAAAGCCCTGCAGAGGATAGTCAAAGGAGCTGAGAGGGTAATTGGAGTCTCCTTCCCCTCTGTCCAAGAACTTTTCCAGAACCGTAGCAGGAGCAGGGCACTGAACATTGTCAAGGACTGATCTCACCCTCTGCATAAACACTTTGAACTTCTGCCATCTGGCAAACGATTCCGGAGCATCAGAGGCAGAACCACCAGACTGATTAACAGCTTCCTTCCACAAGCTGTTAGGATGCTGAACAGTTGATCCGGAATCTCGCATACATACTACTGCACCTACGGACATTATGTACACTACCGTTCAAAAGTTTGGGGTCACCCAGACAATTATTTTGTGTTTTCCATGAAAAGTCACACTTATTTACCACCATGAGTTGTAAAATGAATAGAAAATATAGTCAAGACATTGACAAGGTTAGAAATAATGATTTGTATTTGAAATAATAATTTTTTCCTTCAAACTTTGCTTTCGTCAAAGAATCCTCCATTTGCAGCAATTACAGCATTGCAGACCTAACATGATTGCACAAGGGTTTTCTAATCATCCATTAGCCTTCTGACGCAATGAGCAAACACATTGTACCATTAGAACACTGGAGTGATAGTTGCTGGAAATGGGCCTCTATACACCTATCTAGATATTGCACCAAAAACCAGACATTTGCAGCTAGAATAGTCATTTACCACATTAGCAATGTATAGAGTGTATTTCTGATTAGTTTAAAGTTATCTTCATTGAAAAAAAGTGCTTTTCTTTCAAAAATAAGGAAATTTCTAAGTGACCCCAAACTTTTGAACGGTAGTGTATATTATTTGTATATTATTCTGGTTAGTTTTTTTTCAAGTATGTCTCAGGGATGTCTCCCAAGACAAACTGGTCCTGGGTGAAGGGCCAGACGAAGAACGATCCAACAGACTCTCATGATAAATTGTATATCAAGGATTCAGTGTACCCCGCCCGGTATGGGGTTACCGGGGCCCCACCCTGGAGCCAGGCCTGGGGGAGGGGCTCGAAGGCTAGCGTCTGGTGGCCGGGTTTCCACCCATGGGACCCGGCCGGGCTCAGCCCGAAGGAGTTACATGGGTCCGCCCTCCAGTAGGTTCACCACCTGCAGGAGGGATCATGGAAGTCCGGTGCTATGTGGATTAGGTGGCAGTCAAAAGCGGAGACCTTGGCGGACTGATCCCAAGCTTTCTAAACTGGCTTTTGGTACGTGGAATGTCACCTCTCTGGTGGGGAAGGAGCCTGAGCTGGTGTACGAGATTGAGCGATACCGGCTAGATATAGTCGGCCTCACCTCAACACACAGCTCCGGTTCCGGAACCAGTCTCCTGGAGAGGGGCTGGAGCTTGGCCTGTTCTGGAGTTGCCCCGGGCGAGAGGCGACGAGCAGGGGTAGGTATTCTTGTATCGCCCCACCTTGCTGCCTCTATATTGGAGTTTTCCCCGGTGGACGAAAGGGTTGCTTCCCTGCGCCTTCGGGTTGGGAAACGGGTCCTGACCATCATTTGTGCCTATGCACCAAATGATGTTTCAGAGTACCCACCCTTTTTGGAGTCTGTGACTGGGGTGCTGGAGGGTGCTCCTCCTGGAGACTCCATTGTCCTACTGGGGGACTTCAATGCGCACGTGGGCAACGACAGTGAAACCTAGAGGGGGGTGATTGGGAGGAACGGCCTGCCCGATCTGAACCCGAGTGGTGTTCAGTTATTGGACTTCTGTGCTAACCACAGTCTGTCTATAACGAACACCATGTTCAAGCATAAGGGTGTCCATATGTGCACCTGGCACCAGGACACCCTAGGCCGCAGGTCGATGATCGATTTTGTTATCGTATCATCAGACCTGCGACCGTATGTCTTGGACACCCGAGTAAAGAGAGGTGCAGAGCTGTCAACTGATCACCACCTGGTGGTGAGTTGGATCCGATGGCAGGGGAGGAAGCCATTCAGACCTGGTAGACCCAAACGTATAGTGAGGGTGTGCTGGGAGCGTCTGGCTGAGGCCCCTGTCCGGGAGGTCTTCAACTCCCACCTCCGGAAGAACTTCAACCACATTCCGAGGGAGTCTGGAGACATGGAGTCTGAATGGGCCATGTTCTCCACCTCTGTTGTTGAAGCGGCAGCCCAGAGCTGCGGCCGCAAGGTGGTCGGTGCATCTCGTGGTGGCAACCCCCGAACCAAGTGGTGGACACCAGTGGTGAGGGGGGCCATTAAGCTGAAGAAGGAGTCCTATCAAGCTTGGTTGGCTTGTGGGACTCCCGAAGCAGCTGAGGTGTACCGGCAGGCCAAGCGGAGTGCAGCTCGGGTGGTTGCTGAAGCAAAAACCCGGGTATGGGAGGAGTTCGGTGAGGCCATGGAACAAGACTTTCGGTCGGCTTCAAAGAGATTCTGGCAAACTGTTCGGCGGCTCAGGAGGGGAAAGCAGCTCCCCGTCCACACTGTGTATGGTGCGGATGGGACACTGTTGACTTCAACTGGGGATATCGTCGGGCGGTGGAAGGAATACTTCGAGGATCTCCTCAATCCCACTGATACGCCTTCCACAGAGGAAGCAGGGTTTGGGGACGAGGGGGATGACTCGCCTATCACAGGGGCTGAAGTCGCCAAGGTGGTTAAAAATCTCCTTGGTGGCCGGGCCCCGGGGGTGGACGAGATTCGCCCCGAGTACCTCAAGGCCCTGGATGTTGTTGGGTTGTCATGGTTGACACGCCTCTGCAACATTGCGTGGAGGTCGGGGGCAGTGCCTTTGGCATGGCAAACCGGGGTGGTGGTTCCTCTCTTCAAAAAAGGGGACCGGAGGGTGTGCTCCAACTTTAGAGGGATCACACTCCTCAGCCTCCCTGGGAAGGTCTATGCCAAGGTACTGGAGAGGAGAGTCCGGCCGTTGGTCGAACCTCGGATTCAGGAGGAGCAATGTGGTTTTCGTCCTGGCCGTGGCACATCGGACCAGCTCTTTACCCTCTCGAGAATTCTTGAGGGTTCGTGGGAGTTTGCCCAACCAGTTTACATGTGTTTTGTGGACTTGGAGAAGGCATTTGACCGCGTCCCTCGTGGATTTTTGTGGGGGGTGCTTCGGGAGTATGGGGTATCGGGCTTGTTGTTACGAGCTATTCGGTCTCTGTACGACCGTTGTGAGAGTTTAGTTCGCATTGCCAACACTCGGTCGGAGTCATTCCCAGTGAGAGTTGGACTCCGCCAGGGCTGCCCTTTGTCACCGGTCCTGTTCATAATTTTTATGGACAGGATTTCTAGGCGCAGCCAGGGAATGGAGGGTGTCATGCTTGGTGACCACAGGATCTCATCTCTGTTGTTTGCAGATGATGTTGTCCTGTTGGCTTCATCCAGCAATGACCTACAGCTCTTGCTGGGACGGTTTGCCGCTGAGTGTGAAGCGGCTGGGATGAGAATCAGCACCTCCAAGTCCGAGTCCATGGTCCTCAGCCGGAAAAAGGTGGATTGTCCTCTCCGGGTTGGGGACAGGCTCCTGCCCCAAGTGGAGGAGTTTAAGTATCTTGGGGTCTTGTTCACGAGTGAGGGGAAAATGGAGCGAGAGATCGACAGACGGATTGGAGCAGCATCTGCAGTGATGCGGACGTTGTACCGGTCTGTTGTGGTGAAGAGGGAGCTTAGTTCTAAGGCAAAGCTGTCGATTTACCAGTCAATCTACGTTCCTACTCTCACCTATGGTCACGAGCTTTGGGTAATGACCGAAAGAACGAGATCGCGGATACAAGCGGCTGAAATGAGCTTTCTCCGTAGGATTGCTGGACTCACCCTCAGAGATAGGGTGAGGAGCTCAGTCATCCGGGAGAGGCTCAGAGTAGAACCGCTGCTCCTCCACATTGAAAGGAGTCAGTTGAGGTGGTATGGGCATCTGATTAGGATGCCTCCTGGACGCCTCCCACTTGAGGTGTTTCAGGCACGTCCCACTGGGAGGAGACCCCGGGGCAGACCCAGGACTCGGTGGAGAGACTATGTCTCCCAGCTAGTCTGGGAACGCCTTGGTATCCCCTCTGAAGAGCTGGAGCAGGTGGCTGGGGAGAGGGAAGTCTGGGCTTCTCTGCTTGAACTGCTGCCTCCGCGACCCGGACCTCCGGAAAAGCGGTAGAAGATGGATGGATGGATGGATGGTCTCAGGGATGTGTGAATGGATGTGGTGGGGTGGGGGGTGAGGATATGTGTGAGTGTGTCTTAAATCACGTTCTTTTACTTACAGTATATGGATGCCGAGAGAAACGCAATTTCATCTTGCCTGCACTACAGTTGTATGTACAGCAACATGACAATAAAGGTTGATTTGATTTGATTTGATTTGATCCAGTGTTTTATTTTCTCTGGTGGGACAGTCAACAAACTGGTGGAAGTTTGGCAGTGTTTTACCTACTGAGACGTGGTTAAAATCTCCTGTGATGACCATAAATGTGTCAGGGAGCTGCACCAATAAAGTGGCAGCAGTGGAGCTGATGACATCACAGGCCACCGCTGTATCAGCTGACGGAGGGATATAAACAACAATCACAATGGCACACGTGAACTCTTGTGGCATACAGTAAGGTTGACTTCACTTGTGTTTGAGCGGTTTACAGAGTAAAGTCTTGAAAACAAACTCTTGGTCTGCTCGCTTTATTTCTCCTGCCTTCCACAAGGTCGCATACTCACAGCAAGTAGTTCAATGATAGGCTGTTTAATTGATAACTTATGGGTTTGGGTTACAGCTTATCTTGCTTTGGTTTCCCAAATGTAATTGCTTTCATATTCTTTAGAATATAGTACATACATAATTTCAAGGCTGATGTATAAATATTAAAAACCATGGTAAATGTTACCATGCTGTTTTGTGCTCAGGGAGGAGTGATAGGAGTTTTCATCCACTGGAACTGTAACCTGGATTTGGATCTGTCACACTGTAAACCTATATATTCATTCCGTCGTCTCGATGTCCGAAAAGATCTGGAAAACTCTGGCTACTACTATAGGTAGTACACACAAAAACTTTTATACTGTATTTATTTTTTGTAGTGCTTCTGTCATGTTATTTATGTGTCATCATCATCCAGGTTTGCCAAATATTACAGCAAAGATGGGGTGGAGTCCCGAACGCTAATCAAGGCCTACGGCATCCGTCTAGATATCATTGTTCATGGACATGTAAGTGGATCTTCATCATCTCTACAGTTTTTTCAAAATCATCCTGATATTATTGTGTCATTTCTGTCCAGGCTGGTAAATTCAGCCCTATTCCCACCATCATCAGCACAGTGACAGCTATGACGTCAGTTGGTATTGTAAGTAACATTATTTTCTTGATTAAGAATTGACACTTTTATTTGTGCTACAAATAGCTGCTTCCCTTTCACCCTGCCTAGTGTACCATTATCTGTGACTGGATCATGCTGACTTTTATTGACAAGAATGAGGTCTACAGTGAAAGGAAGTTTGATGAGGTGAGTCAAGTATCCTCATTTTGCCACACAGATTTGTGTCTTGTGGCCATTTGGAGATACCAATCTTTGAATGTATTAAATCTTAGATAGAATTCAATTCAATTCAATTTCAATTCAACTTTATTTATATAGCGCCATTTCACAACAACAGTCATCTCATAGCACTATCAACTGTAGGGGGGACCCCCACAGTTGCAGAAAGACCCCAGCAATCAGGCGATCCCCTGTGAGCAAGCACTTGGCGACGGTGGAGAGGAAAAACTCCCTTTTAACAGGAAGAAACCTCCAGCAGAACCAGGCTCAGGGAGGGGCAGTCATCTGCTGCGACTGGCTGGGGGGTGAGGGGATAGAGAAGAAGAAAAGAACAGACATGTAGAGAGCAAATAGCACGATGGGGCTCAATCTATGGGAGAGAACAAACAAATGTTAATGACCAGCAAAAAAAAAAAAAATATTTCATAGAGAGTGAGGAAAGGAGTGAGGCCCAGTGCATTACTGGAGGTCCCCCGGCTGACTAAACCTATTAGCAGCATAACTAAGGGAGGGTTCAGAAACACATGATCCCTCCCTAATTGTAGGCTATATCAAAAAGGTAGGTTTTAGCCCTATTCTTAAAAACAGAGATCGAGTCTGACTCCCGAATCCAGATTGGCAGCTGATTCCACAGGAGAGGAGCTTGATAACTGAAGGCTCTGCCTCCCATTGTACTTTTGGAGATTCTAGGTATTACAAGTAATCCTGCATTTTGGGAGCGTAGTGCTCTGTTAGGATGATACGGTAGTATCAGATCTTTTAAATAAAAAGGAGCCTGATTGTTTAAAGCTTTGTAAGTAAGAAGAAGGATTTTAAACTTAATTCTAAACTCGATGGGAAGCCAATGAAGGGAGGCCAGAACCGGAGAGATATGATCTCTCTTTCTAGTACCTGTTAAAACTCTTGCTGCAGCATTTTGGATCAGCTGAAGACTTTTTAAAGATGTTTTAGGACAGCCTGATAATAAAGAATTACAATAATCTAATCTCGAGCTAACAAAAGCGTGGATCAGCTTCTCAGCATCACTCTGAGACAAGATGCTCCTAATCTTGGCAATATTACGCAAATGATAGAAGACAGTCTTAGAAACAAATTTAATATGTGAATTGAAGGACAAATCCTGTTCAAAAATAACTCCAAGGTTCCTCACAGAGCTACTAAGAGAAAGAGTAACTGCATCCAAACTGAAAGTTTGATTTGGAAAGGAATTTCTAAGGTTTTTTGGACCAACAAGAATGACTTCAGTCTTATCTGAATTTAATAGCAGGAAATTACAAGTCATCCAAGCTTTGATTTCCTTAAGACAGGCTTCTAACTTGGCTAATTGATTAGTATCATCTGGCTTCATTGACAGGTATAATTGTGTGTCATCTGCATAACAATGAAAATGTATACAGTGCTTTCTAATAATGTTGCCTAACGGAAGCATATATAAACTAAAAAGAGTAGGGCCTAGCACAGATCCCTGTGGAACTCCATGACTAAGCTTTGAGCTGAAAGAAAACTCATCATTTACATGAACAAACTGGAACCTATCAGATAAATAAGATCTAAACCATTGCAACGAAGTTCCATTAAGTCCAACATAGTGTTCTAATCTATCAAGTAGAATATTATGATCAATAGTATCAAAAGCTGCACTAAGATCTAAAAGGACAAGTACAGAAACTAGTCCATTATCAGATGCAATGAGGAGGTCGTTAGTGACCTTCGCTAAGGCTGTTTCAGTACTATGATGGATTCTAAACCCAGATTGAAACTCTTCAAGTAAACCATTTCTTCAAGTAAACTATTTAGAAGAACATTTTTTATTTTTTTTTATTTAAGTTTTTGTAAAGGGTATACAGGTCATTACAGCATTGCATTGTTTACATTTTCATCACATGTTCCCTTATTTTTTGCTATTTGACAACATTGGTAGGATAGTTATTACAACAACCCCCCCCCCCCTTTTTTTTTAAAGTGAAAGAAAAAGTGAAGTTAAGGAGAATTAAATAAAAAACAAACAAACAAACGAATAAACAAACAAACAGAACAGCAAAAAACAAACAAACAGAAAATTAAGTAATTAAAAGTAAAAGAGCAACTGAGTAGCGTTGGAACAAAGAGCGGGACCATTATTGAAATGGTATTTGTCAAAGATTAGTTCTAATGGAAGACACATATGCGATCCAGGGTTGCCAAAAGATTATGAACCCATCCATGTCCTGTCTCAGTGCGAATGTCAACTTTTCCATTGAGTAAATGTCTTGAATCACGTTAATCCAATCTTCAGGTGTAGGACAGTCCTTCAGCATCCATTTTTTAGTTAGGGCTTTTTTACTTGCCAATATTAAAACATTGAATAAGTATTTATCTCCTCGTCTTTCCAGTGAGTCCGGTAATAAACCCAAATACAAAGTTACAAAAGAAAAGGGAACTGTTATTTTGAATATTTTCCCCAATATTGTCTGTACGTTGGACCAATATTGGTGGATAACTGGGCATGACCAAAACACATGAAAATGATTTGCAGTCTTTTCACCACACAAGCGCCAACAGTTCAACCCCTTATGGGTAAATTTGTTTTGTGCAGGTGTTCTGAAAAATCTTACCAAGTTTTTCCATCCAAATTCTCTCCACTGCAGGGATGAGGTACTTTTCCATTGCTGTTTATTTAGCTTTTCCCATATTTCCAATTGTAAAGTGAAATTCCCCTCTTTTCCCCATCTCTCTTTTATATACGATGTGTTGTCTCCTTTTAAGTCTTGAAGACCTTGGTATATTTTAGAAATGTATCTGATCCCTGGGATCCCTTTATATGCCATTAAGAAGACCTTCAGAACACCTGACTGGGCCCTTTCCAAATCCTCCTTTTTAAGTATATTGTTTATGTGGTATCTAAGCTGAAAGAACCTGTAAAGATCTTGATCTATTAGACCTTGTTTTTTCAAATCTTCAAAACTTCTTAAAGTTTGCCCCTTAAAAAAATCGTAATATTTTATCAGCCCTTTCTCTTTCCACTCTTTAAATCTAGTGTCTGTTTTATTGGGGGTAAAGTCTTGATCATAGGCAATCCATTGCAGAAGTCGATAGGGCTCTTTAGCTTGATTCTCTCTGACTATCTTAAACCAGATTTTTCGCGGGGTCTCTATCCACGGGTTAGTGTTATTCAGGAGTTTAGTTAAGGCATTGTTCCCTATTATCGCCTGTAGGGGGATGTCACTTGTTATTTGGCATTCCATCTCCTTCCATTGTGCAGTGTAGACTGGGTTACATATCTCTACTAAAGTTTTAATTTGTGCGGCTATAAAATAGTCCCTGATATTTGGCAGTGCGAGCCCACCTTTGTCTTTGTTTAGCTGTAGGGTTCTATATCTGATTCTAGGTCTCTTACCCTGCCATATGAATCTTGAGATCCTTCTGTCCAGTTCCTGCCATGTTTTTTTGGGAGGTTCTACCGGTATTGTTTGGAAAAGGTATAGAAGACGTGGAAGTATATTCATTTTGACTGCTTCAATTCTTTGTGCGGTACCTAAGAATGGTATCATATTCCATCTTGCTAGGTCAGATTTTATTTTTGTCACCAGTGGATCATAGTTTAGTGTTATAATTTTGTCGAGTTGTTTCGGGATATTGACCCCCAGATATTTCATAGATTCCAACTCCCAGTTAGTTTTGAGTTCATTTAGTGAAAAATGATTTGGGTCATAGTTGAATGTTAAAACTTGGGTTTTATGCATGTTTAATTTGTACCCTGATAAATCTCCATAGTCTGAAAAAACTGAGATTAGTTCTGGTAGAGAAGTGTCTGGCTGCCCTAGGTATATTAAAATGTCATCAGCAAAGAGTGCTATTTTATGTTCTTTCTGACCAAGTGTAATGCCTTGAATTTCTTGATTTTGTCTTATCCATTGGCTCAGAGGTTCTATGAAGATTGCAAAGAGCAGTGGAGACAGGGGGCAGCCTTGACGACATCCTCTTTCCAGCTCAAAAGATGATGATAAATTACTGTTAATCCTTATTTTAGCTGTTGGTTTTTTATATAATGCCTGTATAGTTCTAATGAAGTTGTTATGAAAATTGAAACTGGATAAGATTTTATAGAGGAAAGACCAGTCAACCGAATCGAATGCTTTTTCAGCATCTAATCCCAATATGACTGCATTTAAGTTATATTTTTTTATATGATGAATTATGTGTAAAGTGCGTTGAATGTTGTCTTGTGTCTGTCTTTGTCTTATAAAACCTGTTTGGTCTCAGTGAATTAAGTCTGTCAGTATGTTTTCTAACCTTTTGGCAAGGATAGTGGTAAAAAGCTTATAGTCCTGATTTAATACACTGATTGGTCTGTAGTTGGAGCATTCTAGTTTATCCTTTTCAGGTTTAGGTATGACTGCAATGACCCCTTCTCTCCAGGAGGGGGGGATTTCCCCTGTGTGGAGGACATAGTTAAATGTTTTCAGGAGGAGAGGAGATAGTTGCTGTTTAAAGGTTTTGTACCATTCTGAGACTTCCGGGAAGATGGCGGAGAGACATAACGCTTAAACAGAGAGCTCTCCCTAGCCGGATTAAAAATCATCGGTAAATGGCCAACTCGACATAAGCGGATCAATAAACTGAGGGATGAAAACACGAAGGAGCCGGGCACAAGGACAAAAGCAGAGTAAAATTAAAGAATTCCTCTTCAACAACGCAGGAGAAACCGCTGAACATGGGGCCCAAAAAAACGAGGTGACTGCAGCAGAGAAAATGGAGGACACAAAACTCGATAGCATGAACACTGGCATCGCCAGTTTGGGTAAAGAGTTGAGAGACTTCAAACGGCAGCTACAACAGGATTTAGCGGCTCTTAAGGAGGAGCTGAAAAAAGAGATTAAGGAGGAAATTATGGGCCTCCGAAGAGAAATGGAGCGCAAGCTAGCAGAAAACATGGAGGAGCTGCGCTCCCAGCGGGCGTGTATGACAGAAGCGCAGGCCCGAATATCAGAGCTGGAAGATTGGAATAGCGAGGCAAGCGAACAGCTGCAGACCCTGACGGCACAAATGCAGAGGATGCAGGAGAAAGTAACCGACTTGGAGAGCAGGTCCAGACGGGGCAATATACGCATCTTCGGGATCCCGGAGGGCATTGAAGGCAACTCGATGACGAAATTCATGGATCAGTTCTTAAAAAAAGAGCTGGAACTGCCCAGCGAAGCGGATCTGCAGATTCAACGAGCGCACAGAGCCTCGGCACAGAACCCGAACCCACACTCTACACCCAGGTCAGTTGTGGTAAACTTTCTGAAATATGATGTAAAGGAAAGAATCCTGACACGAGCGTGGAAAAAAAAGATACGAATCGGCGACAAGCAGATATTCTTTGATCATGACTACCCGGCAGAAATTGTGCAGCAGCGGAAGAAATATGCCAACATTAAAAAAACGCTGAAGGAAAAAAAAATTAGATTCCAAACGCCGCTAACGAAGATGAGGATTCATTGGGAGAACGGCATGAGGACATACAACACAGCCAGAGAGGCAGCGCAGGACATGATGGAGCGGGGCCTTGAGGTGTACGTGCCGAAGGAAACGGTTGGAGCAGCGGCGGCCCTGAACGCATCACGACAGCCGGAGTGGAGGCGAGTGAACGGCAAAAGACGGGGGGAGACGTGGAGCAGCGGGCCCAGGAAAGACTACAAGGCTTTCAACTGAAAGCCTAGATTATAACAAAGATTAAGAAAGACACAGAAGAAATGAAGGCCAAGAAGACAAGGTAAAAGAGAAACAGACGGCTAGGAGAGGTTTAAGTGATATTTGTTGGACATTTCTAGACTAATGACTATTTCTTGGATAGTAAATACATGTCTAGGGAGGGCCCTACACTCGGTGAGGACATTCCCTCCACCCACCAACAGGGACCAGTGGGCAGAAGAAAGGCCCAAAGTACGGAGGTCGAGATTTTTTAATGTGTTTTTATATAAATATGTGTTATTTTTGTTGTTAAAGGGGCTAGGAGCACAAGTTAAAAAAATGGAAAAACATGATTATGGGTAAAAATCTTAAGATAATAACACTAAACGTGAATGGTCTGAACTCACCTGTTAAAAGGGAAAGAATAATAAGAAAATTCAAGAAGGAAAAAGCCGAAATTATATTTATGCAAGAGACACATTTGAGCAAGACAGAACATGTGAAACTAAAGAGATTTGGCTATAAGAACTCCTACTACAGTTCATTTAAGGGAGGAACTAAAAGGGGGGTTATGATACTAATCTCAAATAAAATACAATTTGAATGTGAACAAGAAATCCAGGATAAAGAAGGCAGGTATGTAATAATAAAGGGTAGAATAGATGTAATGCAGATCACATTAGTGAACATCTATGCCCCACCAGAAAGTGACAAGGGATTTTTTCAACATCTGTTTGATCTCATAGCAACACACAGTGAAGGAGTCCTAATTTGTGGAGGAGACTTAAATGCTGTCATGGATCATGAAATTGATACAACAAGTGTTAAGAAGACAAAAAAACATGTAACAAAGTTCATAAGAACCTCACTGGCAGAAATGGGTATGGTAGACATTTGGAGGGACCTGCACCCACTCGAAAAAGACTATACACATTATTCAGCAGTCCATAAAGTACACTCTAGAATAGATTACTTCCTTATGAATGAAGGTGACAGACACAGGGTGAGAAATTGTTGGATTGGAGGGGCAGAAATATCAGATCATAATCCTATATACATGGAAATAAATTTAAACAATAGAAAACGACAAACAACATGGAAACTTAATGTAGGACTGTTAAATGATGATAAAATGAAAGAAAGAATAAAAGTAAACATAAATGAATATATCCAAGAGAATGACAATGAAGAAGTGGACCCAACAATACTATGGGATGCACTAAAAGCCGTGTTAAGAGATAAATTAATTGTTGAAACAGGAAAAGCAAATAAGACTAAACTGGAAGCATATGAACAAAGATGTGAGAGACTGAGGGAATTAGAACATAAACATCAAAGCACAAATGACCCAAAAATATATCAAGAAATTAAAGAAGAAAAAATAAAGATAAAAGAAACACAAATGGATGAAATTGAAAGGAAAAATAGATATCTAAAGCAAAAATATTATGAAACGGGACCAAAAGCCACAAAACTGCTGGCAAAACGGTTAAGAAAACAACAAACAATGAATAATGTATATAAGATTAAAGACCCCACCACAAATAAAACCACAGTTAACCCAGAAAACATCGAAGAAATATTCCATAATTTCTACCAAGAACTATACTCGCAACCTGAAGAAACAAATACTAAAGATATTAAAAAATTTCTATGCACATTGGACTTGCCATCAATAGGAAATCAACAAAATGAAAAGCTAACAGCAGAAATAACAACACAAGAGGTTAGAGATGTGATTAAGTCACTTAAAAACGGTAAATCACCAGGTAGTGATGGATACCCGTCTGAGTTTTATAAACTGTTTATAGAAGAACTCACGCCACAGCTTCTAAAGTCATTTAATTGGACGTTGAACAGCAACAAAATACCTCCATCATGGAACGAAGCCATTATTTCAGTCATTTTAAAGCCAGGGAAAGATAGAGAACAATGCGGAAACTATAGGCCAATCTCTTTATTAAATGTGGATTATAAAATATATACAACAATTATATGTAAACGAATAAAGACATTCTTGACAGAATTGATAGAAGATGATCAAACTGGTTTCATAGAGGGACGCCAAACACATGACAATATCAGGAGAACAATACATATAATTAATCAAATACATAAAGAAAAGAAAAGCACAGTAATAATGAGTTTAGACGCAGAAAAAGCATTTGACAGGGTTAACTGGAAATTCCTATATAGTGTGCTGGAACGCTTTGGATTTAACGAAAAATCAGTACAATGCATAAGGACGCTGTATCAAGAACCTGTGGCAAGAATCAAGATAAACGGTAGCTTAACAGACAAAGTAAATATACAAAGATCAACTAGGCAGGGATGCTGCTTATCGCCCACCTTGTTTGCTCTGTTCATAGAGCCACTGGCTCAAGCGATAGGACAAAATAAGAAATTAAAAGGTGTAACAATAAAGGGGGCGGAACACAAGATTGGGCTATTTGCAGATGATATTATAGTTTACCTTGAACAACCAGATGAATCAATAATGGAAATGATGAACTTGATAGAAAATTTTGGAAAATTATCAGGATACAAGATAAACATAACAAAAACACAAATACTGACATTCCACTATAACCCTCTAAACCAGATAACTGATAAGATCAAACTAAACTGGAAACAAAAAGAAATAAAATACCTTGGAGTGAACATACCTAAAGATCTAAGCAAAATCTATAAAGCAAACTATGATAGGTTGGAACAAGAAATAAAAAAAGATATTGATAGATGGTCAATCTTAAATATGGATCTGAATTCAAAAATTGAGACAGTCAAAATCAGCATACAACCTAGATTACTTTACCTCTTCCAGGCTATACCAACAGAGATTCCAGATGCCCAATTCTCAAAGTGGGACAGGATGATATCGAGATTTGTTTGGGGAGGTAAAAAACCAAGAGTGAAATATAAAACTCTCCAGTTACCAAAAGAGAAAGGAGGCATGGGCCTACCGAAGTCTAAAAGAATACTACTACTCAGCACAAATAAGATATATCATATGTTGGTGCGATGAAGGATATGAGGCAAAATGGAAAGAAATGGAAAAGGAAATTGAGGGACTCCCAATACAAAGCATAATAGGAGATAAAGATGCATATAAGCAAATCAAACAAATAGACCCAATCACTAAATTTACTTTAGAACTGTGGTATAAAATAGTACAAAAGTATAATATAAAGGAAGACATAAAACTATTGAAATGGGTAGCATTTGACAGTCAGTTTGAACCGGCAAAACAAGATAGGGGATACAAAAATCTGGTGAACAAGGGAATCACAGCATGGGGCAATATCGGAAAAAAAGATCTCAGGAGCTTTGTAAACATCAGGAGAAAATTTAAACTAGAAAGATCGGAATTCTTCAGATATCTGCAGATGAGAGACTATTATATGAAGAAGATTAGGCATAACCTCCAAACAGATGTGAGCGAGATTATACAATTCATTTTAAGCTCATATACAGGAAATAAAACAAGAATTATTTCAAAGCTATATCAGAAACTTATGGCAAACAATCATTCAAGTAACTATATAAAGGAGAAATGGGAGAAAGAGCTCAATCTAAACATAACAGAAGAAAGCTGGCAGGAAATATGGAAAACACAACACACATCAACAAATTCAAGGACATGGAGGGAATTTGGATGGAAAAACCTGATTCGCTTTTTCATTACACCACAGATTCAAGGAAAATATACAAATACCCAATCTTTATGCTGGAGGGGATGTGGGGCTCAAAATGCAGACCACTCACATATGTTTTGGAAATGCTGCAAAATCTCAACATTCTGGAAATCTATACATGTGACAATACAGAGGGTATTAGGATATAATATACCAATGAACTGTAACCTGATGTACCTATGTGATCTTAAAAGAGACAATGTTATACAGGCTGAGGACAGATATCTAGTTAAAATCTTGTTGATTGCATGTAAAAAAAACAATCACAAAAAAATGGCGATCAGAAGTTCTTCCTGACCAAGAGCAATGGACTGACATTATTGAGGACATACGTATGATGGAAAAACTAACATATCGACAAAGAATGCAAGAAGGACTATGGGGAAAAAAATGGCGGAAATGGACACACTACAAAGTGCAACAACGAGACAGATATTGAAAGAATAACCAGAACGCTGGAAAAAATAACGCTGGAAAAACCAGAAGAATTAAGAGATGGAAACTAAAAACTTGATGCTCCAACATTTGTCCCCCCCCCCTTTTTTTTTTCTTTTTCTTTTTTACTCTAGCCCCTTTGTTTTTTAAATGTAGACTGTGACCTGAATGCAATATATATGATGAAAAATGAATAAAAATCTTAAGTTACAAAAAAAAAAAAAAAAAGGTTTTGTACCATTCTGCTGTATAGCCATCTGCTCCTGGGGATTTGTTAGCTTTAAGTTTCATAATTGCTTTTTCCAATTCTTTAGGTTGTATTTCTGACAGTAGGGTTTTATTTTGTGATTCCGTAAGTTGGGGAAGGTTTAATGTGTTTAGGAGTGTCTCGGATGCGTTTTTATGTTTTTTGTGGGAGTATAAGTTCTTGTAGTAATTCTCGAAGCTTTTAAGAATATCCTGAATTCTGAATTTTATTTCCTTTGATACTGGGTCTCTGATTTTGTAGATTGCTCTTTCCGTTTGTTGTTTCCTCAATTTATAGGCTAGTAATTTTGCCGATTTACTGCCTGCTTCATAGTGTTTTTGTTTCAGAAATGTAAGTTTCTTCTGGATTTCTATTGTGTAGATCTCATTTATTTGATTTTTAATTTCTTTGATCTTGAGCGAGCCATTAGAATGAGTGTTATCTTTGTGTTCTTTTTCTAGGTTCTTGAGCTCTGACTCTAGTGTGATTAGTTTTTCTTGTCTCAGTTTCTTTTGGGTTGCCAGTTTTGCAATAATTTTTCCCCTTATTACAGCTTTGCACGCATCCCATAGTATTAAAGGAGATACTTCTCCATTATCGTTTTCTTCCAAATATCTGAGAATATCTGGTTCCAATTCATCTTTCAGTGGCCCTTTCAGGACACTTGAATTCAACCTCCAGGAAAATGTATTATTTGTGTATTTTTGGATGTTTAAATCAATATAGATCGGACTGTGGTCGGAGAGATCCATCAGTCCTATTTTACATGTTTTTACTCTTCCAATGTCTCTATTAAACATAAAAAAGTAATCAATCCTTGAGTAAGATGAATGTGGCGTTGAATAAAAAGTATAATCTTTTACATTGGGGTTGAATTCCCTCCATATGTCACAGATTCCCATTTCTTTTAGTAGCATCCGAGTATTCCTATTTTGGGTGTTATTTTGATGTGAAGAATTACCTGTTGCATCCCAGTATGGATTCAGTCTTAGATTGAAGTCTCCACCACATATCACTAAACCTTGGGCTTTAGTTATCATTAGGTCGAATACATTTTTATAAAATTTCCATTTAGCCCCTGGTGGTGCATATACATTCAGCAGGGTGATATCTTCTCCCTCTAGCCGCCCAGTTACCAAACTGTACCTCCCTTCTTTATCTTTGTGTTCTGATTTTTTTTCAAATGTAATTTTGGTTGATATCAATGTCGCTACTCCCCTCCTCCTCCCTGATTTATATGAAGATGAAGAGATCATTTTAAACCCTTGTCTACTGAGTTTAGTGTGTTCCACGTCTGTTAGGTGGGTTTCTTGTAAAAATACTATTTCTGCTTTGTCTTTTTTCATTTTGCGTAGAATCTTGGATCTTTTAACTGGATTCAGGATCCCTTTTACATTATATGAGGCTATTTTGGTTACACCCTGTTTCTCCATTGCATTTTCTTATTTAGTATAACAGTGTGGTGGCCCTCTTTTTTGCTACTCAGAAACTGAAAGAACATTAAGAACATAAAAAACATTAAGTACATAATGAACGAAACTTTAAAACAAAAAACTGTCAAAAAAACTTCCTGAGCTGGGGTCTCTTTAAAGACACTGTAAGAGCCCTGATGGAGTATGGGCTCTGAGGGAAATTCCTCAAACTCTGTTACGTGTTGAGGGCCCTCTCTTACCCCTGTAAGTTGTCCCATGTTTTTAACGTGAATTTCAGATCCCAATCCGAATTTGTAATGATTTTTTTTTTTTTTTTTTTTTTTATGCCTATAACCTATGAGCTTGTGTGCACCCTCCCACCCCCATCACAGCAAACATTCACTCTAATACAGTATTTGTTAGTGTGGGGAGAACATGTGGGTCATTGTTACATTTCTATTTTAACATGATTTTTTTTTTTCCCTTTAAATTAAGAAGACATTTGTTTCTAATGCTAAAACTGCTCCATGAAAGGTTTTACCACATGCTGATTCTGCATCTTCTTTAATGTTTGTTACCTTGTAGGAGGGGGGATGGAAGTGCAGAGTGACTGTAGAGAGAAAGAAAAAAAAAAAAAAAAACCAAAAAGGTCGCTATTCCTTTCTGGAACTGGAAAGCTTATCTTTGTAGCTCTGGGGCTGGGTGTTCCCGCTGCTGGCCCGTGGATTTTGAAGGTCTCTGAGTGGACCACGTTTGAGCTCTGATTTTCTCGTTCAGATCCGCTGTGGGTTTAAACACCGTTACCGGGAGTCCTCTTCTTGCCATGTCAGTTGTTGCTTCTTCCGCTGAATTGTAGAGACATGACTCTTCCCCGTAAAAGACCCTTAGCTTCGCTGGAAATGGCGTCTGAAAGCGTAGATTCTTTTCCCGTAAAACCTTTTTGGCGTCGTTATATTCCCGTCGCTTTTTAAGAACTTCAGGGGCGTAATCGTGTTCCACGAAGACTTTTCTTTCTTGATGCATAAATCCTTTCTTCTGCCAAGCCCGTCTTACAACTTCTTGTTTTATTTTGAAGTCGGAGAATCTTACCAACACTGAACGTGGGGGCGCTTCCGGGGCTGGCTTTGCGGCTAATGTGCGATGTGCCTTTTCTATCTTCAAATCGGTGGATTGTGGAATATCCAACTTCTCTCTCAATAAGGATTCCATGCATTCTGCCACTGTGTTGAAACCATCTTCAGCTCCTTCTTTCAGACCGTGAATTCTGATGTTGTCTCGTCTCTGTCTTCCTTCTTGGTCGGCTAGCTTAGCCTCCAGCCTTGACTGTTTTCTGTGTAAATCCAGTACAGAATCTTCAAGCACTTTTATTCTGTCTTCAGCTTCCAAGATTCGGTTTTCGGCCTGGTCCATTCTGCTGTTTGCCTTTTTTAAATCCTCTCTGAATTCAAGAAATTCGGCCCGAAATCGTCGTAATTCGTCAAATAGCGATTTCAAGCTAATCCTTTTGTTAGCTAGGCCCAGGCACTCGTCTTCTGAACGGAGGTCTTCTGGTTCCGATTCCGCGGCCGCTGTGCGTCCTGATCTGGGGAATGTCAGTTTCCTCTGCTTTTGGTTAGGCATGGTGTTATTGTCTTTTGAATTTTAATCTTCCAAAAATCCGTTAGGTCTGATTTTGAGGAGGTTTTCCTTGGATTGAGTCTGGGAGTTTCACCGTTAGGTTGCTATCACCATGGCGTCCAGACCGGAAGTCATTTAGAAGAACATTTTAAACATAGGGTGTACTATCACTGTCCAAAGTTGCTCCATTCCTAGCCTAAACACGATTGTCCTTCTTCCCCTCTCTCCCACGGTCACAAACTTTTCCAAATACCTCTATGTTCTTGTGGATTTTACCCTACTGGCTCTGTATATCACTATCTACATTAGAGTAAACACAGTTTTTACATTGGAATAATGCAAACCAATTTGCTTATCAACTGTCGAGAGGAACAGTCAGATCAACAATGCAGCATATTCACATTGTGATAGTGGGAGGCCACGAGTGTTTGTATCCTTGCTCAAAAATACTTCTCTCATGCTTGAGCACTTTACAGAGCAATCACACAAATATAAATCACACAAATATAGCCACAAGTGGCAATCATCGAGTTCCGAGCAGGGGTGGACTTCAAGGTTTTGTATTGCTTAGCAACAGCATTTAAAACCTAAGGTCTGCTACACATTAGTTTTTAAAGCAGCACTATGTAACTTTCTTGTTCCTTGCAGGAACACTGAAAAGGCCACAACCATGGTGACCATGACCCCAGTCCCACCATCCAGCCACTGGGCTTTTTGTTGTTAGTGGCTAAAGTCGTGCCCCGTGATTCGGTGCTGGAACTGATGCCACAGACCAAGGCCACATCTGCTGTCCCCCAGTAATCACATCAAAAAAGGAGCTGTGGGCTCACTCTGGCTACGGAGGAAGTGACATTCACATGGTCAGAAGTTGGTGCACCATCAAAGTACGTTTGCAAACATTATATTGAGGTAAAAACCTTACTTTGTGTATCTTTTAAAAAAGAACAGGAGAGGCATGCTGTACTTCAGTTGTGGTTTAGAAGAACAAATCCTCCCTGGCAAGATTTGAGTCCAGGACCTCCTACATAGCAAGCACTCACAATAACCACAACCAGAGGTGGGGAATCCCAGGTCCAAAGAGTAAAAGTCCAATCGCATATTTATTCCAGCCCTTGACTAGCCCAGCTGATTCTGATAAGCACACCTCTTCAAGATCTGTGCTTATCAGAATCAGCTGGGTTAGTCAGGGGCTGGAACAAATATGCGACTGGACTTTTACTCTTTGGACCTGGGATTACCCACCTCTGACCACAACACCACACAACTGCTTCAGCTTGCACTCTTAACTTTCACAAATGATAAATGTTCAACTGAAAGGATTCCCAGCAGCAATACAACAGCTTTACTATGCAATTCAATTCAATTCAATTCAATTCAATTCAATTCAATTCAACTTTATTTATATAGCGCCATTTCACAACAACAGTCATCTCATAGCACTATCAACTGTAGGGAGGACCCCCACAGTTGCAGAAAGACCCCAGCAATCAGGCGATCCCCTGTGAGCAAGCACTTGGCGACGGTGGAGAGGAAAAACTCCCTTTTAACAGGAAGAAACCTCCAGCAGAACCAGGCTCAGGGAGGGGCAGTCATCTGCTGCGACTGGCTGGGGGGTGAGGGGATAGAGAAGAAGAAAAGAACAGACATGTAGAGAGCAAACAGCACGATGGGGACTCAATCTATGGGAGAGAACAAACAAATGTTAATGACCAGCAAAAAAAAAAAAAATATTTCATAGAGAGTGAGGAAAGGAGTGAGGCCCAGTGCATTACTGGAGGTCCCCCGGCTGACTAAACCTATTAGCAGCATAACTAAGGGAGGGTTCAGAAAACACATGATCCCTCCCTAATTGTAGGCTATATCAAAAAGGTAGGTTTTAGCCCTATTCTTAAAAACAGAGATCGAGTCTGACTCCCGAATCCAGATTGGCAGCTGATTCCACAGGAGAGGAGCTTGATAACTGAAGGCTCTGCCTCCCATTGTACTTTTGGAGATTCTAGGTATTACAAGTAAACCTGCATTTTGGGAGCGTAGTGCTCTGTTAGGATGATACGGTAGTATCAGATCTTTTAAATAAAAAGGAGCCTGATTGTTTAGAGCTTTGTAAGTAAGAAGAAGGATTTTAAACTTAATTCTAAACTCTATGGGAAGCCAATGAAGGGAGGCCAGAACCGGAGAGACATGATCTCTCTTTCTAGTACCTGTTAAAACTCTTGCTGCAGCATTTTGGATCAGCTGAAGACTTTTTAAAGATGTTTTAGGACAACCTGATAATAAAGAATTACAATAATCTAATCTCGAGCTAACAAAAGCGTGGATCAGCTTCTCAGCATCACTCTGAGACAAGATGCTCCTAATCTTGGCAATATTACGCAAATGATAGAAGGCAGTCTTAGAAACAAATTTAATATGTGAATTGAAGGACAAATCCTGATCAAAAATAACTCCAAGGTTCCTCACAGAGCTATTAAGAGAAAGAGTAACTGCATCCAAACTGAAAGTTTGATTTGGAAAGGAATTTCTAAGGTTTTTTGGACCAACAAGAATGACTTCAGTCTTATCTGAATTTAATAGCAGGAAATTACAAGTCATCCAAACTTTGATTTCCTTAAGACAGGCTTCTAACTTGGCTAATTGATTAGTATCATCTGGCTTCATTGACAGGTATAATTGTGTGTCATCTGCATAACAGTGAAAATGTATACAGTGCTTTCTAATAATGTTGCCTAACGGAAGCATATATAAACTAAAAAGAGTAGGGCCAAGCACAGATCCCTGTGGAACTCCATGACTAAGATGCATCCATCTGAAGTGCATGGAATCTCTGTCTGTGTGTGTGTGTCTATCTGTGCATCTATCTGTGTGTCTGTTTCACGCATATCTCTTTAACCGTTCGTCAGACTGACCTAAGATTTTATTCATGTTTTGCTGAGGTTACGAGGGTATGCATCACCGAGTATGGAGTTGCTCAGTTAAAATATGTCATTTTTATCAATAAAAGTTTTGCCACTGCTCTATCTCTTCATGCCCTGGCTTCAGGAAGTATGGGCAGGGTTTCAGATTGACTCCATACTGATTAGATAATACATGGCATCACGGCCATGCTGATTGGATTATATGCAGCATCACGATCATGCTGATTGGATAATATGCGGCATCATGAACAGTCAGTCACCACAGCGCTTTGCAAACAAAAAAACGGAAGTGAAAAGTGACAAATTTGACAATCTACCGTTAGCTCTCACTTCTGTTTATCAAGCCTCTTGCACGTGTGTGCACTCAGTGTCATCTCATCACCCTCTTTAGCCTTCTGTTCACCTTTCATCGGTGTTTTTGTTAGCTTCGGGTTAGCCACTAGCTATGGCTACTAGCTCTCCTTCCTCTCCTCCTCTGGTGTGCACTCTATGTCAGAAGTTTAGCTACACCTCTGCCTCTTTTAGTGATAATGGTTAATGTAATAAATGTTGTCTTTTTGAGGCTCTTGAGGCAAGTTTATCTGATTTGGAATCCCGGCACCGCTGTATTGAAACACCGTCTGTGCCAGTTAATAACAACGGACGTCCCTTAGCTGCAGCGGAGCTCCTTAGCTTAGGGCGGCCTGGTAGCGGTCCTCCGGTCCTCCTCAGCAGCGAGGTGACTGGGTGGGTGATGGTGAGAAGGAAGCCTAGCCGCAAAGCCCCAGTTAACCACCAACCTGTTCATGTTTCTAATCACTTTTCCCCGCTCAGTGACACACCCGCTGAGGAAAAAACTCTGGCGACTCTGTAGTCAGAAACTGAACCTAGAGACTCCAGCGGCCATAGTCAAATGCATTCCTGGGGCCAGAGCAGGCGACATTGAGTCAAATTTGAAAATGCTGGCTAATAACTGCAAATACTCCACAATTGTTATCCACCCCGGCATTAACAACGTCCGACTCCGGCAGTTGGAAGTCTCAAAACTTAACGTGGAATCAGTGTGTGACTTTGCAAAAACAATGTCTGCCTCTGTAGTATTCTCTGGGCCCCTTCCCAATCTGACCAGTGATGACATGTTTAGCTGCTTGTCATCCTTCAACTGCTGGCTGTCTGTGTGGTGTCCTGCAAACACTGTGGGCTACATAGACAATTGGAACTCATTTTGGGGAAAACCTGGTCTTATTAGACAAGGCAGCATCCATCCCATTTTGGATGGTGCGTCTCATTTATCTAACAATCTGGCATCATTTTTATCCAAATTTCCAAAACCTTGACAACTCAGAGTTGGGACCAGGAAGCAGAGTCGCAGTCTTGCATGCCTCTCTGCAGCTCCCCTTCATCCGCCACCCCTCAACTTAGCCCCTGTCTTTCCCATCAGAGAATCATTGTCTGCTCCCTCCAAAGTAAATAAAAATATAATGTATAAGCATCCCAAAGTGATTAAACAAAAGGTTGGTAAAACTCAGATTAAACATAAAGCCTCTAAATTTAATGATTTGGCCTCTGTTCTTCCTCATAATTTAAAAATTAAATGCGGTTTGTTAAATATTAAGTCTCTAACTCCCAAGTCTCTGCTAGTCCATGATCTGTTAATTGATCATCAGATTGATTTAATATCCCTTATAGAGACTTGGTTAGGACAAGAGGATTATGTTAGTTTGAATGAATCAACTCCCTCTGGCTATTTAAACTGTCAAAATCCCAGAGGTTCTGGTCATGGAGGAGGAGTAGCAACAATTTACCATTCCAAATTACTAGTTAATGTAAAGCAAAAAAACATGTTATAATTCCTTTGAGGGCCTGGTCCTCAGTATTGGGCATTTTAGCAATTTTAGGTTAAACCCAATTTTATTTGCCATAGTTTATCGTCCTCCATCAACCTACTCAGAGTTTTTATCCGAATTTGCAGAATTCTTAGCTGATTTAGTGCTGAAATCAGATAGAATAATTATAGTAGGGGACTTTAATATACATGTAGATGTAGATAGTGATTGCCTTAATTTGGCATTTAATTCATTTAATTTAATCATTTAGCAGCAGACTACATCATCCCAGGTGCACAACCGAGAGGTTTCGTAGGTCCTTCCTACCAACGGCTGTCAGACTGTACAACCTAAGCAGGGCTGCTCGCAGAGATAGCAAAAAGACGTAACAAACTAATAGTTTTTTTGAATGCAAAAGATGCAATAGACTTACACAATGGTCCTCTCCGGCATACAACTAGGAACATACTGGTCGCTATGGAGGGTGAGAATATGTATGGGCACATAATCATACCATGTAGGATAACTAAGTAGACGGTTATGCTGTTTCATCCCACCTAGCAACAATGCTCTGCACTGTGTGTGTTTATATATTTACATATTTATTCCATCTAGCTACAATGCTCAGCACTGGGTGTGTTTATATTTATATATCTATATATTTATTCCATCTAGCTACAATGCTCCGCACTGTGTTTTTATATATCTACATATTATTCCATCTAGCTACATTGCTCCGCACTGTGTGTGTTTATATACTTGCATATTTATTCCACCTAGCTGCAATGCTCCGTACTGTGGGTGTTTATATATTTACATATTTATTCCATCTAGCTACAATGCTCTGCACTGTGTGTTCATATATTCATATATTTATTCCATCCAGCTACAATGCTCTGCACTGTGTGTGTGTGTGTGTGTGTGTATATATATTTTATAGTAATATGTACATATGTATATTAGCTGCTCTTGCTTGCTTGTTTTTTTTTTTTTTCTTGCCTTCTGATTGTTGCTCTGAGTATTGCTATCCCTGTGCTGTTGCAATCCTGGAATTTCCCCAT
This sequence comes from Pholidichthys leucotaenia, assembly GCA_020510985.1. Lineage (NCBI taxonomy): Eukaryota > Metazoa > Chordata > Actinopteri > Cichliformes > Pholidichthyidae > Pholidichthys > Pholidichthys leucotaenia. Next base: position 94,546,952 of record CM035838.1, on the reverse strand, counting down.
TGTGGGACTAATAAAGGCTTATCTTATCTTATCTTATCTTATCTTATCTTAATTCAACATTAGACTCAATGGGGTTTTCTCAGAAAGTAGGAAATTCTACCCATTATCTCCACCATACATTGGACCTTGTTCTGACATATGGCATAGAAATAGAAAATCTGGTAGTGTCTCCTCATAACCCTGTACTGTCAGACCATTGTCTGTTAACCTTTGATTTTACTATTTCTGACTATTTGGCTCTTAAGGAAAAATATTACTACAGTAGATGCCTCACATGCCTTAATCACAGTTAACCTTTTATTAATAATAGTGTGAGTGTGTGGATGCGTGTGTGAATGTCTGTAGTGAGTGTAGTGCGTTGTTGAATCAGCTTGGGGCGAGCAGAGCACCGTGCAACCTGGCAACCCTAGGAACAGAGCAGAGAGATAGTGAGGAGTTATCTCGACAGGGGAAGTGCCAGATAGAACTGTCCTTACTTTCTGCTGAGTTGGAGAAGCACATAGGTTGGCACACCGGCCCAGTCCTCTGGGACAGGACTGCTCCTACCCCCAAGTCCGAAGCATCCACTTCCACCAAGCACTGGAGAGAGGGGTCTACCTGCGTCAGGATGGGAAAAGAAGAAAACCTGGACTTCAGTTCAGCAAAGGCCACCGCCGCCTCCTCGGTCCACCAGAAAGGAACCTTAGGAGAGGTCAGACTAGTTAGGGAGAGAGCAATCCAGCTTTAATTTTGGATGAAGCGGCGGTAAAAGTTGGCAAAACCCAGAAACTGTTGGAGCTGCTTTCTGGATGATGGGGTAGGCCATTCAACCACCACTTTGATCTTACCCAGGTCGGGGAGAATTTCATTATGAGAGATAATGAAGCCCAGGAATGAAGTCCGGTTGACATGAAACTCACATTTTTCTGCCTTCACAAAGAGTTTGTTCTCCAGTAACCACTGCAGTACCCACCTTACGTGCACACAATGCTCCTCCAGGGACTGCGAAAAAATCAGGATGTCATCCAGATAAACAAACACGAACGTGCCCAAGAAGTCCCTCAATACATCATTAATCAGCCTCTGGAAGACGGCAGGGGCATTGATGACATCACGAGATACTCAAAGTGTCCACTCGGAGTCCGGAACGCCGTCTTCCATTCATCGCCCTCCCGGATCCGCACCAGATGATAAGCATTGTGCAGGTCCAATTTGGAAAACCAGGAGGCAACTTGGAGGGAATCAAAGGCTGAATTAATGAGAGGTAGAGTGTACTTATCTTTGACAGTTATGTTGTTTAACTCACTGAAGTCTATACAAGGTCTCAGTGAGCCATCCTTCTTGCCGACGAAGAAAAAGCCTGCCCCCACCGCTGACGACGATGGCCGGATTATGCCTGAGCTCAATGACTCCTTGATGTATGTCTCCATCGCTTCCCGCTCCGGGGCAGACAGGTTGTAAAGCCTACTGGATGGTAAAGGAGCTCCAGCGTGGAGATTAATGGCACAATCATGAGGGCAGTGGGGGGGAAGGGAAAGGGCTTGCTTCTTGCTGAAGGCGGCCCCCAAGTCGTGGTATTCGGGAGGGACCTTATCCAAATCAGAAGGGGCAGAGATCGGGGCACTCAGCGGCACGGAAGGCGAGCATGCAGCGGACTGAAGGCAGGCACTCAAACAAAATGAACTCCAGGCAAGGACACTCCCGGACCGCCAGTCTATGGAGGGGTTGTGCAGGCAAAGCCAGGGATAGCCGAGGGTAACTGGGGATGAAGAGGTCGGCAGGACATATAACCTCAGCTCCTCCCGATGATTGCCCAATGTAATCACCCTTTATTGTCATTCAACTGTACAACCAATCATGTACAGCAGAACGAGATTGTGTTTTACCTATCTACAGTGTTAATCACACACACCCCAAGTGTAGAATCAGAGGGCCGCTGCCATGCAAGGCGCAGCCACAAATTTCCCTCCTCCATTCCATTATTGCTGCGCACCAAGCTGGACGGCAGGAAGTTCCGCTTTTATATGGTCTTCGGCATGACCCGGCCGGGATTTGAACCCCTGCCTCCCGGATGTGGGGCGGATGCTCTACCAACTGAACCACCACTCCGGTAATAATAGACACTGGAGCGATCCGGTGGGAAACTGTAGCAAAAGGGGCTTTAGAGAGGGTGATCAGTCTCAAGGGGGTTTCCAATAACTGAACCGGGAGCCCCAACCGGGTTGCCAGTTCCCCAGAGATGAAGCTCTGCTCGGCCCCTGAGTCAATGAGTGCCTGTGTAGTGAATTCCTCATGTTTGAAACAGAAACGAATGGGAATCAGAAAGCTAGAGAGGGGTTTTAACTGAGGCACGTCCGTGAGTCCCCCTACTGCAACCCACGGACTCCCCCTTTTGGCCGTACGGGACATACCCCAACCTCGTGCTCCTTGCTCACACACTAAACACATAAGCCTAGTTCCTGCCGCCGCTGTCTCTCAGCAGCAGACAGCTTAGTTCAACCTGTCACCATAGGCTCTGGCTCATCCGGGGAATCTACTGCAGGTAACGCCAATAGGGGGGGCTGTAGGGAACGGTGAGACTGACTACCCGGGCGACCGAAAGTCCTACGGTTAGCCGCCCGCTCCCTCAGTCTGTTGTCAAGGCTGACAGCAAGCGAAATTAGCTCGGTCAAGTTGGAGGGTTTTTCTAAAGGAGCTAACTCATCCCGCAGGCTAGGACAGAGGCTTCTAATGAAGATACTACACAATGAGACATCCTCCCACCCCACCTCTGTGGCTACAACCCAGAAGTCTACGGCATAATCGGCAACAGCCCTCACCCCCGTTTTAAATTCAACAACCGGGAGGTAAGCACACTATCATGGTCGGAGTGGTCGAACACCTCCTTAAACTCCCTAACAAACTGTGTGTAAGAGAGAGAAGCGTAGTCAGCCCTAGCCATAATGGCGTAAGCCCAAGCCAATGCTCGCCCCTCCAACAAATTCACCACATAGCCTATACGACTATGGTCAGAAAGAAAATCCCCTGGCACCTGCTGAAACACAATGTCGCATTGCAGCAAAAAACCCCTAGCTTCTCCTAATTTACCACCAAAACGGGTGGGAGTAGGTATGGGAGTAAGGTGGAACGGGGAGCCTGATGTAACCTGGCTACTGCCAGGGCTAACAGGTGCAGGGGAGCTAGCGGTAGCTGGAGGGAAGGCCTGTGGGTTAGCTAGGCGATCCATCCAGTCAGTAACTCGAGCTAGCTGTGCAAGTATAGCTTGCTGCTGGTAGGCTAACTGGTCCACCCGACCTTCTAAGTTGTTAACCTTGCGCGCAAGCGCACTGTCTGCTGGGTCACTCTGGCGGAGTCGTACTGACATGGTACAGACCCAGAAAGCAGACACAACTCAGGAATCACAGTTAACTTTTTATTAATAATAGTGTGAGTGTGTGGATGCGTGTGTGAATGTCTGTAGTGAGTGTAGATAGATAGATTTGTTTATTTGACAGGGACAGTGCAATAAACATAGACAATTAATCAATGACAATCAATCTGATGTGTTGCACAGAGTGTATAGCTATTAGCTAATTTGCAACTCTTGTCCCTGGATGGGCTTTAGAAAGGAGAAACAAGTAAAAAAAAAAAAAAAAAAAGGAAAGAAAAGGAATACACAATAACCACATACATCAATGCAAAAAACATAAATACATTATAAATACACAATTATAAATATTATAAATATTATAAATACACAAATATAACAACCTGACACACATTTGCCTATTTCAGGCCTCCCTCCCTTCATCACTCACTATAAACAAACACATTCATTCCTTCCCTTCATTCACTCTCACCCTGCAGACAATCATTTCATACATGGGTACATTCTTGTTTATTTTTCAGCCAGTTTTTAACCTTTTTAGTGAATGTTTTAAAGTCCGTTATTATTTTAATTTCATTTGGCATTGTGTTCCAGATGTGACTGCCCTTTATAGAGAAAGCTGTTTGTCCAAATGTGGTTCTGCGGTGGAATATTTTACAGTTATTGTTAACAGAACACCTGGTGGCTCTGCTGCTGTCCTGTCTTTGGATGAAACCAGCAAGTGGCTCAGGTGCTGATTTATGGAAACATTTGAAAGTTAATTTCAGTAAACAGAGGTCAATGAAACTCTCAAAACTCAATAGGTTGTATTTTTTTAAAATATTACAGTGATGCCACCTAATGGGCTTTTTGTCAAAGATTTTTAGGGTTTGATTATATAATGAACCTATATGTCTTATTGTGGAAGGGGCTGCTTGAGCCCAGACTGTCAAACAGTATGATATATGAGAAAAAACCATAGAATGCATATACAGTACAGCAGGTTCGTAAGGTATGTAATATCTAATTAATTTAAAGCAGTTCAGATTTTTTTTTAGTGCGTTGTTGAATCAGCTTGGGGCGAGCAGAGCACCGTGAAACCTGGCAACCCTAGGAACAGTGCAGAGAGATAGTGAGGAGTTATCTCGACAGGGGAAGTGCCAGATAGAACTGTCCTTATTTTCTGCTGAGTTGGAGAAGCACATAGGTTGGCACACCGGCCCAGGCCAGGAGGACAATGCCAGTCGCCCGTTGGAGATGTAGCAGGCAGGTGAACGAGGCAAGGGAATCCGCCGCTGGGAGGACACCGCCTGTGCACAGGGGTAAAGGTTGGGTGAGAGGAACGGTTCAGGCTTACTTGGCTGCCGAATGGTTTGGAGACCCTTGGCGAGTAGAAGCGCTGGAGGATGATGAGGCTGGAAGCTCAGTGTGGAGATTGGCGAGTTCAGTTTCCTCAGGAAGGAAGCAGACGACTCCGCGCTGATCCCTGGGTCTCACAGAATATATAGGCAGAGCCAAATGGCAGACAGGTGTGTGCGCAGGTGCGCCTAATTGGCGGCCATGACAATGTACCACAGGCTTTTAAAACTGCTGTAATTAAACCCTTACTCAAAAAGCCAACTCGGCTGCATGGTGGCGCAGTGGTTTAGCACTGTGGCAGCACAGTTTACCCTCGGCCGGGGGATCGCGGGGATCATAAGATCATGGGTTCGATTCCAGCCCCCGACCAACAGTGAGCTGTGTGGAGTTTGCATGTTCTCCCCGTGTTGCGCGGGTTTACTCCGGGATTTCTCCGGTTTCCCCCCGCACACCAAAAACATGTAGGTTTAGGGCGCTCGCGCACGCAGCGACCAGCAGCCGGTGGCTTGTCACCAGACTGCAAACCAAATCTACCTACGGGTACAAATAAGTAACAAAAAAAAAAAAAAAACTCTGGATCCAGGAGTTTTAGCTAACTATAGACCAATCTCTAATCTCCCTTTCATTTCAGAAATCTTAGAAAGAGTTGTTGCTACGCAATTATTTGACCACTTGCAGGGAAATGGTTTATTTGAAGAGTTTCAGTCTGGGTTCAGAATCCATCATAGTACTGAAACAGCCTTAGTGAAGGTCACTAATGACCCCCTGATCGCATCTAATAATGGACTTGTTTCTGTACTTGTCCTTTTAGACCTTAGTGCAGCTTTTGATACTATCGATCATAATATTCTACTTGATAGATTAGAACACTATGTTGGACTTAATGGAACTTCGTTGCAGTGGTTTAGATCTTATTTATCTGATAGGTTCCAGTTTGTTCATGTCAATAATGAGTTTTCTTTCGACTCAAAGCTCAGTCATGGAGTTCCACAGGGATCTGTGCTAGGCCCTACTCTTTTTAGTTTATATATGCTTCGGTTAGGCAACATTATTAGAAAGCACTGTATACATTTTCATTGTTATGCAGATGACACACAATTATACCTGTTAATGAAGCCAGATGATAGTAATCAATTAGCCAAGTTAGAAGCCTGTCTTAAGGAAATCAAAGCTTGGATGACTTGTAATTTCCTGCTATTTAATTCAGATAAGACTGAAGTCATTCTTGTTGGTCCAAAAAACCTTAGAAATACCTTTCCAAATCGAACTTTTAGTTTGGATGCAGTTACTCTTTCTCTTAATAGCTCTGTGAGGAACCTTGGAGTTATTTTTGACCAAGATCTGTTTTTCAATTCACATATTAAATTCATTTTTAAAAGGAACTCCGATTATATTGGCATGTTAGCTCTATATGCTTTATTTTGATGTTAGTAACATAACTATAATTTTTTTGAAAATAATTCCCAGTTTTATATTTTTTTAAAAAATTTTATTACGATGTAAATTGCCATTTTTGTTTACGTCGCAATGCATTCTGGGTAGTGACGTAGATTGGGGGTGCCCGGTAGCAACAGCGGTCTGTAAACAGCGATGAGCTCTTCTGTTCAGAGATCCTTCATTCTGTACTTCAACTACATCTTCTTGGGGAATGTGAGCGCCGCACTTTACACAACGCGCAAGGAGTTGTTTCAACTGATCTTCAAAAACAAGAAAAACTCTTGCGTGTGTGGATGAGCTGCTTGAAGTCTGCGAATCAGTACACTGAGAAAAATCAGATGAACAAGGGATGAAATCTGTATCTGATTGACTACACAGGGGCTGGCTACGCTCACTGAAGTCATGTAAGCTGAACATATCACCTGAGTTACCGTCACTCTCTCTGTCTGTCTCTGTATCACTGTCGACATTACGTTTCCCGGCGTAGTTGTGGTCCGTGTTCGGCGAGTGCACATTAGCTTGCCACTGTACAGCTACATCGGACATGCATGTTTCTGTCTGAATGGATGCATCTGATATGCGGGATGAACACTGTACACTCACAGAAGTCATGCTTGACTGGCATTTGTCGCTGTGTGTTTCCTCTACGAGCTCCGTGTCCAGTGGCTGAGGGTCCTCTGTAGCAGCTGCTGCTACTGGAGCAGCGGGCTGTCCAGCTGCTCTCAGGTACGCCGCCAACGCCTCCTCTCTCTCACGTCTTTTAGACCTGTCTTCACTCGTCCGCTGCAGGCGTTTAGGCTCCTTGTGAGGGAAGATGCTAGGCACTACATTTGGTTTAAGCCGTCGTTTGTAGCCAGACACACCTGTGAGCTCTTTCATGAGCTGGGGGCGACGAAAATCCTCAAAATCCTCAGGGCTAAAGTGATGAGAGCACAGCCGCGGGTCTTTGGGAAGTTGGACTCTTCCATCCACATCCTCCCACTTTTTCCTCAACTTTCCCTCTTTAGGAAAGCTATGGAGGCTTACCTCGCTCTCTTTATTTCCCTTTGATTGGAAATTACATCCAAAAGCCGCGCAATGTGGCATTTTCACTGACAAATGGCAGTAGCTCGTAGCTTCGCTTCTTGGCTTGTATAAGACAGAAAAAACGGCTGCAACCATTCAACGTCATCGCCCCCAGAATACATTGCGCACCTGAAAACATGGCGGCTGCCATGTATCGATTTACATTGTAAACAAAAACGATTTTTATAACTACAATAAATGTTTATATAGTTCTAACAATGTATTTTAATAGTGGAGGCCAGTGTTTGTATTTTTAAATCTAGAAGTCGTTATAATCGGAATTCCTTTTAAGACTGCCTTCTATCATTTGCGTAATATTGCCAAGATTAGGAGCATCTTGTCTCAGAGTGATGCTGAGAAACTGATCCACGCTTTTGCTGGCTCTAGATTAGATTATTGTAACTCTTTATTATCAGGTTGTCCTAAAACATCTCTAAAAAGTCTTCAGTCGATCCAAAATGCTGCAGCAAGAGTTTTAACAGGTACTAGAAAGAGAGATCATGTCTCTCTGGTTCTGGCCTCCCTTCACTGGCTTCCCATAGAGTTTAGAATTAAGTTTAAAATCCTTCTTCTCACTTTCAAAGCTCTAAACAATCAGGCCCCTTTTTATTTAAAAGGTCTGATATTACCCTATTATCCTAACGGAGCACTACGCTCCCAAAATGCTGGATTACTTGTAATACCTAGAATCTCCAAAAGTACAATGGGGGGCAGAGCCTTCAGTTATCAAGCTCCTCTCTTGTGGAACCAGCTGCCAATCTGGATTCGGGAGTCTGACTCGATCTCTGTTTTTAAGAATAGGTTAAAACCTTCCTTTTTGATATAGCCTACAATTAGGGACGGATCATATTTTTTTGAACCCTCCCTTAGTTATGCTACTAATAGGTTTAGACAGCCGGGGGACTTCCAATAATTGCACTGGGCTTCACTCCTTTCTTCACTCTCAATGACATATTTTTTTTGCTGGTCATTAACATCTGTTTGTTCTCTCCCATAGATTGAGTCCCCATCGTGCTCTTTGCTCTCTACATGTCTGTTCTTTTCGTCTTCTCTATCCCCTCACCCCCCAGCCAGTCACAGCAGATGACTGCCCCTCCCTGAGCCTGGTTCTGCTGGAGGTTTCTTCCTGTTAAAAGGGAGTTTTTCCTCCCCACCGTCGCCAAGTGCTTGCTCACAGGGGATTGCCTGATTGCTGGGGTCTTCCTGCAATTGTGGGGGTTTCCTCTACAGTTGAAAGTGCTATGAGATGACTGTTGTTGTGAAATGGTGCTATATAAATAAAGTTGAATTAAATTTAATTGAAACTACACAGATAAACTAAAACAATTATGATGATGACTGAACAACTCCCATTCCCCAAAGTGCAAGATTCATTTGTCTAAAAGATCAGACAAATAAGTGATCTGACAAAAAATAAACAAGGGTTCTTAAGCAGTTGCTAATATTGGATGTCCCATTCATTTTCAATAATTCTTTAATTAATATTCACACAATCAAATAAATCTTAGTGCCGTTCGGTCCCTTTTATATTTGTCAAAGTCTAACATGTGAGTGCCTACATATAGGCTCTACCTCTTTGTATCCCACTTTCAAAAAACAGCCTGTGTTTGGGCCTGTAAAGCCTAATGGGGATACCTGTTTTCAGACAAGAATACTTGCTTTCTACGGGTAATGTACTAGTTGTTTTCAAATGCACAGAAGAGGGATGTTGCACTTTAGAAGAATGACATGTTACTGAAAGGAAACAGCTGCAAATTTACAAAAAGTTGAATTTACTAGAAAAAAGTTGCAAATTCATGAGAAAAAAATGTAAATTTGCAAGAAAAAAAATCACATATCTACTAGGAAAAGGTTACAGATTTACAAGAAAACAATTGCAGATTTAAGATGCAAAAACAGCAGATTTATGAAGAAAAAGTGGCAAATTTACAAGAAAAAAGTTTTACATTTACAATTAATTGTGGTAAATTTATGAGAAAAAGTTACAAATTTATGAGAAAAGCTGCAAATCGTCCTTCCCTGGATCCCCTTGATTGAGGTTGTCTTGTTGTGGGAGTATCTGGGTGAATGCAGCAACTTTCAGCAGCAGTTAGCGGAACATTAGTGCAGGTAATTGCACCGGTGATGGATGCACCCACACACAGACAAGTGCACTAGCACTCAGGCAGCTATGTTTGGAACAGAGTGCTCACGAGCACAGTCACACAGTGTGCATACACAACACTGATTTGGTCACACACAGGCAGCGCAGCAAAGTTGGTAAGCAGAGAGAAACAAATATATTAAATAAATGTGAAATAAAATAAACAACATAGTCTTTCAGTCAAAAATACACAGAATTTACAACATATGAATATCAGACAAAAAACCCTGACGGTGGCTCCCTGCTTTTGTTTTACATCATGTGTGGATTCGTGGGGTGTGGTGATGCGGGGTGCTGTGGTGTGGAGCGAACAGGGACCCTGATTGTCAAAAACAGGATGTGGGCTCCCTTTGCAGGTTGTGGTTCTCCGTACACCAGCGATGGTCGCAACTGTTTTCTTTCTCTCCTCGGGGCGGGGAACGCAGTGTCATTCCTCATGATTGCCTACCTTCACTGAGCATTTTGCCCCAGTTTGATGGGGCCTCATTCTATCCAGGGCTGTCCTTATGTCATAAACTGTCCGGCTGGCAGCCATTACAATATTTGAGTTCCGTTTTTTTTTTTCTTCAAATGGTATCAAAAAGCTTCGGGGTCCAGATGGAAGACATCTATGTCCAGATGTGGACCAGGGTCCGCCATTTGAGGAGCCCAGTTGTACAGTAATAGGGCATAGTGAATGTTAACCTTGACCTTTGACCTATTGAACCCAAACCCATAGTCAGAGGTCAGGATCCCAAGGTGAACCTATGTACCAGGTTTGGTGGCCCTAGCTTTAGGCTGCGTGTCCACCAAACGTGTTTTTTGTCACCCGACCGCCCTGAGCTTTTTTTTTTTTCAGCGTTTGTACGCTGCACTCTGGGGGAAAAAAGTCTGTGCCCTGTATCCTGGCAACAGCTTGTCACTCTCAGCTCATCACTCCCCACTTTTCCTATTGTCAGACTTTCTACAGATTTCTTAATAGCAGTCTCTAAATAACAATAGACAGGAAACGTTTTCTAGCAGCTCTGGATGTAAAATATGATGATATGGAAAGCAGGAGTCTGAGTACAGACTAGTACTGGTGTCCTATGTCCCACCCACGCAGCAGTTGTAATTGGCTGCTTAAGGTCTAACATTGACGAGCTCAGCTGCAGTCTCTGAAAAATTGAACTTTTTTCAGCTCTGAGCGCCACAACAAAAAATGGCCACCGCCGAGAGCATTTCAGCGCCGTGGGCACTCAGCGCTGTAAACGCTGGACTACATAGAGAATGAATGGAAAATAGCCACCCAGAGCTGAAAAAACACGTTTGGTGGACACGCAACCTAACTCATTTTATAGTAATTGTAAATTTAGCATTTACCATAGTGCAAATGGAATGTTAACTTTGACCTTTTGACCACAAACCCATAGTCAGATCAGGGTGCAAGTCATCCAAGATTTGTCTTAGACACAGCTACTGTATTGATTTGAAAAGCCTGCATCATTTCTTTCAGTAGCTATTGCATTTATAAAATTCAGGGAAAATGTGACCTCTGACCTCAAGGTCATTTGATGAGAGTCAAATTGCAATATGCGCATCACCAGTGTAACTTTCCAGTTTAAGTACATAATATCTATCTATCTATCTTAAACCCTGGTACCAAGTTTCAAAAGATTTGGAACAAAACTGTAGGAGCTGATTTCACAAAAGTGGGACAGATGGACTGACTGACCCATAACATAATCCCCCTTCAGTCTTCGTCCAAAGGGCTCTTCGACCCATTGGGCTTTGACTGGCGGGGGATTTAAAAAAAAATGGTTTACTATAGTACTACCTATGGACACAGTGCCTTGATTTTTTGTCTCTGGGTAGTGAGGAGAGTTTCTGATCATACTATAAAATTTCCAGTTTCCACATATTTCCGTTTTTGCCACCCATGCACTTTAAGCAGAGAAAAAAAATAAGAAGAAGAATCAGAACAAAAACAATTGGTTTCCCTCAGCATAACCGCTTGGAACCCTAATGATCTGGACATGGGGTGTCAAACATAACTCAGTGCAGTAAAAAAATGGGACAGTGTGAGTGTGCTTATAGGCTAATCTGCATTTATAATCATACAGCTGGGCTTGAAGAGAGACATACCTCTATGTCTGTACTGGAAGGTAATGTGTCAGAAATCCCTATTCAGTATGAAAATACTTATTAACCCACAAAAACTGGTGGATGGAATACACAGCTTGTTTTTTAAAGACTGTTTTAGGGCATAGTTAAGATAAGATAAGCCTTTATTAGTCCCACAATGGGGAAATTCCAGGATTGCAACAGCACAGGAATAGCAACACTTAGACCAATAATTAAGAAGATACGGAAGATATAAATAAGAGCAGTGGATATACATACATACACATAAATATATATACAAAGTGCGGAGCATTGTAGCAAGATGTAATAAACAGCATAACCGTCTACTTAGTTACCCTACATAGTATGAATATGTACCCATACATATTGTCACCCTCTGTAGCGACCGATATTGTCCTAGTTGTATATACTGGAGGGGACCATTGTGTAAGTCTATTGCGTCTTTTGCATTCAATACTATTAGGTTGTCAAGTTTTTTTGCTATCTCTGCGAGCAGCCCTGCGTAGGTTATACAGTCTGACAGCCATAGGTAGGAAGGACCTGCGAAACCTCTCAGTTGCGCACCTAGGATGATGTAGTCTGCTGCTAAATGAGCTCCTCAGTGCGTTCAGTATGTCCTGCATAGGGTGGGCCTCGGACTCCAGCAGAGATGACAGTTTAGTCACCATCCTTCTCTCTCCTATCTCCTCCATTGGGTCAGGGCGCTGCCCCAGGACAGAGCTAGCTTTCTTGATCAGTTTGTTCAGTCTCTTCCTATCGGCTGCTGTAATGCCACTGCCCCAGCAGACCACTCCAAAAGTGATGGCTGATGCCACCACCGTGTCGTAGAATGTCTTCAGCAGCGCCCCTTGTACACCAAAAGACCTGAGTCTCCTCAGTAGGAACAGCCTGCACTGTCCCTTCTTGTAGAGTGCGTTGGTATTGTGTGACCAGTCTAGTTTATTGTTCAAATGAACACCCAGGTACTTGTAGGATGTCACCATCTCAAAGTCTGTTCCCTGTATGTTTACTGGTGCTGTGAGGGGTTGTTCTTGCCTGCGGCAGTCCACCACCAGCTCCTTAGTTTTCCTCGCGTTGATCTGGAGGCAGTTCCTATGGCACCAGTCCATGAAGTCCTGGATAAGTCCTCTGTACTCAGCTTCATCTCCGTTAGAGATGAGGCCGACGATCGCAGAGTCGTCAGAGAACTTCTGTACATGGCAGTGTGTTGTGTTGTGTGAGAAGTCCGCAGTATAAAGGGTGAACAGGAAGGGAGCCAAAACCGTTCCCTGGGGGGCCCCCGTGCTACCGATGATCGTGTTGGACACACAGTCCTGGGTTCTCACAAACTGTGGCCGGTTAGTGAGGTAGTCCAGGATCCATGATGACAGGTGCTGGTCCACCCCTGCGCACAGCAGCTTGTCCTTCAGGATCATCGGTTGGATGGTGTTGAAAGCACTGGAGAAGTCAAAGAACATGATCCTCACCGCATTCCCGGGCTTCTCCAGGTGTGACAGAGAACGGTGAAGGAGGAAGATCACTGCATCCTTCACCCCAATGCCATGCTGGTAGGCGAACTGGAGTGGATCCATCACTGGTCCCACCAGGGGGCGGAGGTGAGCAAGGAGCAGTCTCTCCAGGGTCTTCATCATGTGGGACGTCAGGGCCACTGGTCTGTAGCTGTTCAGGTCTTTGGAGTGGGAAATCTTTGGTACAGGTACCACACAAGATGTTTTCCACAACTGTGGTACCCTCCCCAGCTTCAGGCTCAGGTTGAAGATGAGCTCCACAATCCCACACAGCTGGTCTGCACAGGACTTGAGGAGCTTTGCACTGATGCCATCCGGTCCCAACGCCTTCCTCGCCTTGATCTTCCTCAGCTCTGTCCTCACCTGGGTCTTAGTGAGGGTCATGTTGGGGGGCTGTGTGTTGGGAGTGGGGGGGTGTTGGTGGAGTGGGGTGAGGGCAGCAGGACTCAATGTCTTTAGAGGCAGCAGTGGTTGTTGTGCAGTCGGGGGGGAGGGCGGTTGGTCAAACCTATTAAACCTATTATTAGTTAGGGTTCCAAGCAGCTGTGCTGCTGATTGTTGTTATCATTATCACTTTTCTCCACTAAAAGTGCATGGGGAGCAAAAACGGTAATATATGAAAACTGGAAATTTTACAGTCTGATTAGAAACTCTCCCTACTACTCAGAAAAAAAAAAATCAAGGCACTGCATACACAGGTGGCAATATATAATGCACTTTTATGTTTTTGCAAATATCTCAAACGTCTGGGCCTAGACTAAAAATTCTTTAATCATTCTATTTTCTGAAACCTTTCACAACTTTTTTCCAATGGTGACAAACTCTAAAAATTAAGTTTTCTGCACCATATTTTCAAAAATGTGCACGTGAACTCAAAATGAACTCCTCCTAGGCCATTATTTGAATTGCTTGAAATTAAGCAGAGATCATCTACAGACAGTGATAATGAAAAGTTGTTACAATTATCCAAAAAATGTCAGTCCGTTTTGATTTTGCAGGCCATTCAAGTTGTACAGTTTCTCTCTGGTATGTAGTTTTGAGTTTAACTCCAGGCATAGTGCTTCAGATTTGATGAAACTTCACCCTCACTATCACAACAGTATTTTTCAGCTAACCACCAAATTTCATACAATTCTGTTAATGTTCCAAAAATCATGTTTATGAAATGTCTGTCAGCCATTTTATCTTCTTGTCAGTGGAATAAAGCAATTGTGTGGTGTAGGGGTTAAGATGCTAATCTATCATGCAGGAGCCCTGGGTTCAAATCCTTCGTGTAATATGACATTCCTCTAAAGTGCAACATAACCTCTTCTGTGCATTTGAAAACTGTGTGTAGTTCAAGTAATCTTTATTGTTCCTTAAGTGGGCAATTTGTGTTGCAACTAGTGCTTCACATAAAAGAAAAAACACAAAACAGCAGAATTGGTGACAGGCAGAACATCATAGTCACAATAAAAGCCACACACTGATCATATTATAATACCAGCATTTCCATAAATACAAAATAACTACACTAATACAACAGCATACATACACATTAGTTTTTAAATGCTGTACTATTGCTGCTGGGATTCCTTTCAATTGAACATTTACCGTTTCTTCTTCGTCTTCTTTTAGATTTGATTGGCGGTTGGCAACCAGCTTACAGGTGCATTACCGCCACTGACTTAATTATCATCACTCTATATCTTTGTTTAAGGAGTTCTTATAAGGGGTTCTGAACAACTCCTTATATGTGAAAAAATTATCTGTCCTTGGACTGTGTCCTTGGCAGCGTCAATTAACTTAGTGTGCAAAGCAGTTGTGGTTGAGTGCTTGGTATGCAGGAGATCACAGGTTCAAATCATGCCAGGGAAGTATTGATCTTCTGAACAACAACTGAAGTACATCATGCCTCTCCTGTATTTTTGAAAGCTACACTATGTAAGATTTTCATCTCAAAATAATGTTTGCAAAATTATTTTGATGTTACACCAACAGTTGACCATGTGAATGTCACACACATAAGCTGAGTGGTCCCGCATTGCCTGCAACAGCTCTTTTTTTGGTGTGATTACTGGGTGGCCTTGGTCCCAGCAGCGAATCACAGGGCACACCTTTGGCCACCACCAACAAAAAGCCCTGTGGTTGGCTGTTGGGACTGCGGTCATGGTTGCCATGACTGTGGCTTTTTCAGTGTTCCTAAAGAAACATTAACATTATGCAGTGCTGCTTAAAAAAAACCCTAATGTGTAGCAGACCTTATGTTTTTTTTTTTTTTATTTAAGTTTTTGTAAAGGGTATACAGGTCGTTACAGCAATGCATTGTTTACATTTTCATCACATGTTCCCTTATTTTCTGATATCTGACAACATTGGAAGATTAATTCTTACAACACCCCTTTTTTTTTTTTTAAAGTGAAAGAAAAAGTGAAATTAAAGAGAAAAAAAAACAAAAAACAAATTAAAAAAACCAAACCAACCAGTAAAAAACAAACAAAAAGAAAAAGTAAGTAAATAAAGATAAAAGAGCATCTGAGTAGCGTTGGAACAAAGAGCGGAACCATTATTGAAATGGTATTTGTCAAAGATTAGATCTAATGGAAGACACATATGCGGTCCAGGGTTGCCAAAAGTTCATGAACCCATCCATGTCCTGTCTCAGTGCGAATGTCAACTTTTCCATCGAGTAAATGTCTTGGATCACGTTAGTCCAATCTTCAGGTGTAGGACAGTCCTTCAACATCCATTTTTTAGTTAGAGCTTTTTTGCTTGCCAATATTAAAACATTGAATAAGTATTTTTCTCCTCGTCTTTCCAGTGAGTCCGGTAGTAAACCCAAATACAAAGTTACAAAAGAAAAGGGAACTGTAATTTTGAATATTTTCCCCAATATTGTCTGTACATTGGTCCAATATTGGTGGATAACTGGGCATGACCAAAACACATGAAAATGATTTGCAGTCTTTTCACCACACAAGCGCCAACAGTTCAATCCCTTATGGGTAAATTTGTTTTGTGCAGGTGTTCTGAAAAATCTTGCCAAGTTTTTCCATCCAAATTCTCTCCACTGCAGGGATGAGGTACTTTTCCATTGCTGTTTATTTAGCTTTTCCCATATTTCCAGTTGTAAAGTGAAATTCCCCTCTTTTTCCCATCTCTCTTTTATATAAGATGTGTTGTCTCCTTTTAAGTCTTGAAGACCTTGGTATATTTTAGAAATGTATCTGATCCCTGGGATCCCTTTATATGCCATTAAGAAGACCTTCAGAACACCTGACTGGGCCCTTTCCAAAACCTCCTTTTTAAGTTATGTGGTGTCTAAGCTGGAAGAACCTGTAAAGGTCTTGATTTATTAGGCCTTGTTTTTTCAAATCTTCAAAACTTCTTAAGATTTGCCCTTTAAAAAAATCTTAATATTTTATCAGCCCTTTCTCCTTCCACTTTTTAAATCTGGTGTCTGTTTTATTAGGAGTAAAGTCCTGATCATAGGCGATCCATTGCAGAAGTCGATAGGGCTCTTTAGTTTGATTCTCTCTGACTATCTTAAACCAAATTTTTAGCGGGGTCTCTATCCACGGGTTAGTGTTATTCAAAAGCTTAGGTAAGGCATTGTTCCCTATTATCGCCTGTAGGGGGATGTCACTTGTTATTTGGCATTCGATCTCCTTCCATTGTGCAGTGTAGACTGGGTTACATATTTCTACTAAAGTTTTAATTTGTGCGGCTTTAAAGTAGTCCCTGATATTTGGCAGCGCGAGCCCACCTTTGTCTTTGTTTAGCTGTAGGGTTCTATATCTGATTCTAGGTCTCTTGCCCTGCCATATGAATCTTGAGATCCTTCTGTCCAGCTCCTGCCATGTTTTTTTGGGAGGTTCTACCGGTATTGTTTGGAAAAGGTATAGAAGACGTGGAAGTATATTCATTTTGACTGCTTCAATTCTTTGTGCAGTACCCAAGAATGGTATCATATTCCATCTTGCTAGGTCAGATTTTATTTTTGTCACCAGTGGATCATAGTTTAGTGATATAATTTTGTTGAGTTGTTTCGGGATATTGACCCCCAGATATTTCATAGATTCCGACTCCCAGTTAGTTTTGAGTTTGCTTAGTGAATAATGATTTGGGTCATAGTTGAATGTTAAAACTTGGGTTTTATGCATGTTTAATTTGTACCCCGATAAATCTCCATACTCTGAAAAAACTGAGGTTAGTTCTGGTAAAGAAGTGTCCGGCTGCCCTAGGTATATTAAAATGTCATCAGCAAAGAGTGCTATTTTATGTTCCTTCTGACCAAGTGTAATACCTTGAATTTTTTGGTTTTGTCTTATCCATTGGCTCAGAGGTTCTATGAAGATTGCAAAGAGCAGTGGAGACAGGGGGCAGCCCTGACGACATCCTCTTTCCAGTTCAAAAGATGATGATAAATTACCGTTAATCCTTATTTTAGCTGTTGGTTTTTTATATAATGCCTGTATAGTTCTAATGAAGTTGTTATGAAAATTGAAACTGGATAAGATTCTATATAGAAAAGACCAGTCAACCGAATCGAATGCTTTTTCAGCATCTAATCCCAATATGACTGCATTTAAGTTATATTTTTTATATGATGAATTATGTGTAAAGTGCGTCGAATGTTGTCTTGTGTCTGTCTTTGTCTTATAAAACCTGTTTGGTCTAAATGAATTAGGTCTGTCAGTATATTTTCTAACCTTTTGGCAAGGATAATGGTAAAAAGCTTATAGTCCTGATTTAGTACACTGATTGGTCTGTAGTTGGAGCACTCTAGTTTATCCTTTTCAGGTTTAGGTATAACTGCAATGACCCCTTCTCTCCAGGAGGGGGGGATTTCCCCTGTGTGGAGGACATAATTAAATGTTTTCAGGAGGAGAGGAGATAGTTGCTGTTTAAAGGTTTTGTACCACTCTGCTGTATAGCCATCAGCTCCTGGGGATTTGTTAGCTTTAAGTTTCATAATTGCTTTTTCCAATTCTTTAGGATGTATTTCTGACAGTAGTGTTTTATTTTGTGACTCCGTAAGTTGGGGAAGGTTTAATGTGTTTAGGAATGCCTCGGATGCGTTTTTATGTTTTTTGTGGGAGTATAAGTTCTTATAGTAATTCTCGAAGTTTTTAAGAATATCCTGAATTCTGAATTTTATTTCCTTTGATACTGGGTCTCTGATTTTGTAGATTGCTCTTTCTGTTTGATGTTTCCTCAATTTATAGGCTAGCAATTTTGCCGATTTACTGCCTGCTTCATAGTATTTTTGTTTCAGAAATGTAAGTTTCTTCTGGATTTCTATTGTGTAGATCTCATTTATTTGGTTTTTAATTTCCTTAATCTTGAGCGAGTCAGTAGAATGAGTGTTGCCTTTGTGTTCTTTTTCTAGGTTCCTAAGTTCTGACTCTAATGTGGATAGTTTTTCTTGTCTTAGTTTCTTTTGGGTTGCCAGTTTTGCAATAATCTTTCCTCTTATTACAGCTTTGCATGCATCCCACAGTATTAAATCAGAATCAGAATCAGGTTTATTGCCATTGTTCATGTAGTACACAAACTAGGAATTTGTCTCGGTACAATGCTGCAACATTAAACATGATAAGATAAGAGAAATAAACTATACATGTAATAAAGTGTAGGATAAGATTAAGTGATACTTAAAGGGGATACTTCTCCATTATCGTTATCTTCCAAATATCTGAGAATATCTGATTCCAATTCATCTTTCAATGGTCCTTTCAGGACATTTGAATTTAACCTCCAAGAAAATGTATTATTTGTGTATTTTTGGATATTTAAGTCCATGTAGATCGGACTATGGTCGGAGAGATCCATCAGTCCTATTTTACATGTTTTTACTCTTCCAATGTCTCTATTAAACATAAAAAAATAGTCAATCCTTGAGTAAGATGAATGTGGAGTTGAGTAAAATGTATAGTCTTTTACACTGGGGTTGAGTTCCCTCCACACGTCACAGATTCCCAATTCTTTTAGTAGCATCCGAGTCTTCCTGTTTTAGGTGTTATTTTGATGTGGGGAATTACCAGAAGCATCCCAGTATGGATTCAGTCTAAGATTGAAGTCCCCACCACATATCACTAAACCTTGAGCTTTAGTTATCATTAGGTCGAATACATTTTTATAAAATTTCCAGTTAGCCCCTGGGGGAGCATACACATTCAGCAGGGTGATATCTTCTCCCTCTAGCCGCCCAGTTACCAAACTGTATCTCCCTTCTTTATCTTTGTGTTCTGATTTTTTTTCAAATGTAATTTTGGTTGATATCAATGTCGCTACTCCCCTCCTCCTCCCTGATTTATATGAAGATGAAGAGATCATTTTAAACCCTTGTCTACTGAGTTTATTGTGTTCCACGTCTGTTAGGTGGGTTTCTTGTAAAAATATTATTCCTGCTTTGTCTTTTTTCATTTTGCCTAGAATCTTGGATCTTTTAACTGGATTCAGGATTCCTTTTACATTATATGAAATTATTTTGGTTACACCCTGTTTCTCCATTGTGTTGTTTTGTTTAGTATAACTGTGTGGTGGCCCTCTTTTGTGCTACTCAGAAACTGAAAGAACATTAAAAACAAGAAAAACATTAAGAACAAAGTGTAAAAAACTTTAAAACAAAAAGCTGTCATAAGAACTTCCTGAGCTGAGGTCTTTTTAAAGACCCTGTAAGAGCCTTGATGGAGTGAAGGCCCTGAGGGAAATTCCTCAAACTCTGTTACGTGTTGAGGGCCCTCTCTTACCACTGAAAGTAGTCCCATGCTTTTAACGTGAGTTTCAGAACCCAATCCAAACTTGTAATGATTTTTTATTTTTCCTTTTATGCCTAAACCCTGTGAAATTGTGTGCACCCTCCCACCCCCATCACATCAAACATTCACGCAAAAACAGTATTTGTTAGTATGAGGAGAACATGTGGATTATTGTCACATTTCTATTTTAACAAGTGTTTTTTTTTTTTTTATTACAAAGATTTATTTGTTTCAAATAATATGATTGTTCCATGAAATGTTTTACCACATGCTGAATATGCATCTCCTTTAAAGTTTGTTACCTTGTATGAGGGGGGTTGGATGTGCGGATTGATTCAAGAGAAAGGAAAAAAAAAAAAAAAAAAAAAAAAAGAAGGTCGCTATTCCAACCTGAAAACGGATAGTTTATCCGCGACGCTCTGGTGCTGGGTTTCCCGCTGCTGGTCCGTGGATTTTGAGGGTCTTTGTGTTGTCCATGTTTGCGCTTTGATCTTCTCACTCGGGTCTGCTGCGGGTTTAAATACCGTTACCGGGAGCCCTCTTTTCGCCATGTCAGCTGTTGCTTCTTCCGCCGAATTATAGAGACACGTTTCATCGCCGTAGAAGACCCTTAACTTCGCAGGAAATGGTGTCTGAAAGCGCAATTTCTTCTCTCTTAACACCTTTTTCGCGTCATTGTATTCCCTGCGCTTTTTAAGGACCTCCGGGGCGTAATCGTGTTCCACGTAGACTTTTCTCTCCTGGTGCATAAATCCTTTTTTCTGCCAGGCCAGTCTTACAACCTCTTGTTTTATTTTGAAATTGGAAAAACTTACCAACACCGAACGTGGGGGCGCTTCCGCCGCCGGCCTAGCGGCTAATGAACAATGTGCCTTTTCTATCTTCAAGTCGGTGGTTTGTGGAATATCCAATTTCTCTCTTAGTAAGGATTCCACGCATTCTGCCATTGAGTTAAAACCATTTTCGGTTCCTTCTATCAGACCATGAATTCTTATGTTGTCTCTTCTTTGTTTTCCTTCTTGGTCGGTTAGCTTAGCCTCTATAGCTGCTTGTCTTTTGCGTAGGTCCAGCACAGAATCTTCGAGCACTTTTATTCGATCTTCTGTTTCCAAGATTCGGTTCTCGGCCTGGTCCACTCTGCTGTTTGTCCTTTTCAATTCTTCTCTGAATTCCCGAAATTCGGCCGTAACTTCTCGGCGAAATCGTCGTAGCTCCTCAAATAGTGATTTCAGGCTAACCCTTTTGTTAGCTATCACCAGTTCCTCGTCTTCTGAACGGAGATCTTCCAGTTCAGATTCTCCGGCCGATACGTGTCCTGGCCTGGAGAATTTCAGTTTCTTCTGTTTTCCTTTAGACATGATGATTTTGTCTTTTGATTTTCACTCCTCCAAAAATCCGTTAAGTTTGATTTTCAAGGTGTTATCCTGGATTGGGTCTGAGAGCTTCAGTGTTAAGCTGCAGTCGCCATGGCGTCCAGACCGGAAGTCAGACCTTAGGTTTTAAATGCTATTGCTAAGCAATACAAGACCTTTAAGTCCACACCTGCTTGGAGCCCCATGATTACAGCTTATGGCTATGTTTGGAGATGTCACTGTCCTCATAAGTAGATGTTCATTTTCTTCTCTTATTTACACTGACGAAGTCGAGGTGCAAGGTCAAGCTGTTTGTCCGTGTGTACTGTAACTTCAAAACTGATGAAACTAGGGTAGCCAAACTCTAAATACAGATTGCTTTTGGGACTAACACTTGTCGGCAAGGTTTTGGGGTTAAAAGGTCATCAGCAGTCTAACATGAGAACAAAAACTAAAGCACAAGTCACCAAACTTGGGTCACTGGTTGACTTTAACCCTTTATGCTGTTTTTGGGGTCAAAAGATCAAAGGTCCATGTTGACCTGGCCAGCCAACAAGGTCGTACAGTATGCCACTGATGCCGATCATTGCATTATGTGTGTCTGCTCATATCTCACTAAAGACAAGAAAGCGGTGGGGAAGCCACTCGGAGCCATTAAAGAACACAGAGGAGATGCATAGGTCAGCATCTCTGTTGAATGCAATTCTAGTTGAATGTATGTCCATCTCTTCTAGGTGATCAAGGAGCCTGCTGAGCCTATTTCAACAGAACTCAGCTACATCAACAGTTTTGGCTCAGTTGATTCAGACCTGTCAGATGGTGTACCCCTGTGACGTCATCACAGTTTCCTCAGTCCTCACTGCCAAGTAGTTGGGACTGTCCTCCACCAACCAACTGTGGCTAACAGCAACGGTTTCTCAGGAGTCTACAACAGCTCAGTGAAGGACTGGATGTTGTGCTGCTGTTAGTAGGAACAGACTGAGAAAGATCCCTGTGGGCATCTTTCTGGAAGACAGCTGGTTTCCTGCCCAACCTGACATGACACATATTACCAAATGCTTAGGGAATGTGTGTATTTTCTCAGTATAAAGAAAATCAATCTTTCATATCAAAAAGTACATCTTAATGAGAGAAAAGATTTATAAACCATTCAGATTATGTCCATGTATTGCAGACATTCAATCAAACAATAAATATCCTTTACTGTGTTTTGAACGTGAGCATTCTTGTGGAATTTCTTTGCTCACCATTTGCATTATTACAAAAATGAACTGCGCAACTGAAAAGATACAGGAACAAACTGAAAGGAGATGCACAAGATGAGCTACGAACCGTAATCAAATAACACAGACATTTCCCATAAAAGGGTTTCTCTAACAAGATTGTGGGGAAGTGTGAATCCATCTGGACGCCTGAGAGTAATACAAATGTCGGCAGTGGAAAAGACTGAAGACTTGAGTTGAATGGATCAATAACTGCTATAAAGGTTGGATATAAAGAATGTCCATGTCATGTTGAAATTTATACGGATTCAACATGTAAGAGGGTGGTTTTAAAATGGGCGTTTGTCTTAAAGGGTTTGTGGTTATGCTAATTCATTTAATGATGAAAATCAGTGTAGTTTATGTTCTGTTAAATGAGGAGCCAGCAATTTAAAAGGAAAATGTAGTCACAAGCCTGGACCCACTCTCATTCTTACTATCATCATCTTGTACAGCAGGTGTAGGGGAAGATCCTTTAAGAAGCTAATCCGATTGACCATCTCCAATTTGATTACTTGCTTGAGAGACACCCATCAGCAGGCAAAGTGAGTCTTCTGTGGAGCAATAAGGTTATGATGATGGGTGTGTGGGTCTAGCTCATTGTGATCCTGATTATTCGCAATACTAGAAATCATATTAGTTTCCTTGTGTATTGCATAACAGCAAGGTAAAAATCAAAAACACAACCAGTCAGGATTACTTAACATTTTCATTACAGAATCTGCATTATCAATAATTACTCAAACACTAAAACAGTTTATATTATGTAATTTGTGGGTCACCTGTATACAATTAAAATATTAAAATGTTTACATCACAAAAAATGCACACTGAAAAGTAGAGGGTATTCAAGAGTGCACACCTCCACCAAGGCTGTTTGTCAATTAACAGAGCATCATAAGTTGTCTATGCATGTGTATTTCCTAAACCTCGTTTTTTAGCGATAGGTTGATGGTCGAGATTGGCTTCACCTGAAGTGGGTGCGGCCAATATGTAGTATATGCTGCTGAACAGGCAGTCTCACTTCCCTATTTAAGATTTGGACTTCAACACATAAGTTTTTGGCATAGGTTCTTTCTCACTACCCCTTCTACTCACATAAGTTCATAACAAATAGTTATTTTGATGATCTTTACCAAACCTCTTACTCTACTACCGAGCCAAAGAGGAACTCCTCACTAGCTCTCAACTAGTAGTGGAGTTGTACTCTAAGGGGTCAGGGATGGTACCACTGGCTAATTCCCTATGGAGGGGTGCATAACACCTCTCCCCTTAAGGAAGTGATGCAGGTGTCATAACCCGGATGAGCCCCCACTTTACTGCAAACCACCACCACAGCCACCTCCTCCTCCATGTTGCTGTCCTCACCCACCCTCTCGCTGGTGCATCTCAGTCCGGACGATGTGGAGCTACTCGCCAAGCTGGAGGAGCAGAACAGGTTGCTGGAAACAGACAACAAGTCCCTGTGCGCCATGAACGGCTCGTGGAGGAACAGCAGCTCCTCCCTGGTGTCTGGCTCCTCCACCTCCTCCAACTTGTCCCACCTGGATCCTCTGGGGCCGGACTGTCAATGAGTGAGAGAAGGTGTGAAAAAAGAAGGAGAAGCAGCTGAAGGATCTAAGATAAGATAAACTTTATTGTCCCTCAAGGGGAAATTTGTCTTGGGCTTGTCACCCGTGCTGCAACCACACAATACACACATACACAATGGATGTAGTACATAATGAATGAAATAAAACCCAATAAATAATACAAGTACATACATACATAAATATATAACAGCAGTCATTAAGAACAGGAGTTATCAGTGTCCCTGACCTATTTATCTGAGTTTAAAAGTTTTACTGACGTCGGGATAAATGAGTTCTTGTATCTATTGAACCTGCACTTGGGGACTCTGTATCTCCTCCCTGAGGGCAGCCGCACATATTCACTGTTTAGTACATGGCTCATGTCACTGATTATTTTTTGAGCTTGTCTACAGGCTGCCTGGTCGTGTAAGATCTGCATGGGTAAATACTCTTTAACTCCAATAATTTTCCATGCTGTATGAATTAAACGCAACACTCTGTTCTTAAAGCGTACCTGTGGTGGTCGTGAAAAAAAAGATATTATATTGAGCCCCTGTCTCACGTTCTAGTTCAAGTTTAAGTTGAAATTCATGTTCAAAGCAATATGATATAAATCCATTGCTGATGTGCTTGTTCAGCTATGTCAGCAAAACATGAGTGCAGCCATACTAGCGGCTACATGGCCTTCCAGGACGCTTCCTGTGACGTAATTTCGTTGACACCACGATCTGGATCAGTATTGGCTGAGCCTGCAGTGCCCGGATGTGCAGTGGCTTTCGGGATATTCAAATTCAAATTCAAACGTTTATTTCAAACTCAGGGTTCATATTAAATGCAGAACTAAAACGAGTAGAAAATAAATAAATAAATGCTTAAATTCAGCGGGCCGTCTCGTCTGATCTGAGCTCGTAAAGGCCGATGATTCTAAAACTATGCGATCTGGATCAGTATTGGCTGAGCCTGGAGTACCCGGATGTGCAGCGGCTTACGGGATATTCAAATTCAAATGTTTATTTCAAACTCAGGGTTCATATTAAATGCAGAACTAAAACGAGTAGAAAATAAATAAATAAATGCTTAAATTCAGCGGGCCGTCTCATCTGATCTGAGCTCGTAAAGGCCGATGATTCTAAAACTATGCGATCTGGATCAGTATTGGCTGAGCCTGGAGTACCCGGATGTGCAGCGGCTTACGGGATATTCAAATTCAAATTCAAACGTTTATTTCAAACTCAGGGTTCATATTAAATGCAGAACTAAAACGAGTGGAAAATAAATAAATAAATGCTTAAATTCAGCGGGCCGTCTCGTCTGAGCTGAGCTCGTAAAGGCCGATGATTCTAAAACTATGCGATCTGGATCAATATTGGCTGAGCCTAGAGTACCCGGATGTGCAGCGGCTTACGGAATATTCAAATTCAAACGTTTATTTCAAACTCAGGGTTCATATTAAATGCAGAACTAAAACGAGTAGAAAATAAATAAATAAATGCTTAAATTCAGCGGCTTGTCTCGTCTGATCTGAGCTCGTAACAGCTGCGAGACGGGCTGGGCTCCTCCCTCGCCGCGGGAGCAGCAGAGAGAGAGAGCAGCAGAGCAGAGCAGCAGACACTCGGCGCTCTTGTAACAACAAAAACATACAATGCGATATGGATATCACAACATGGCGGAATGTAAAGCCTTTGGATGTCTCAATAATAAGCGAAAAAACAAAGATAAACACTTCTTTTGTGT